>CM040118.1:256260619-258660619 GCA_022559845.1 Amorphophallus konjac | reverse complement strand
GGAAGGAATATGCTTTTCTCATCTTGTCTCTCAGAGAGACTTTATCTTTTCTTTCTGCTGTATCTGCCAGCGGGGGAGCTTCATCTGCCCCTTTCTTCCCCTTCTGTTGCTCGAAGGTTCTGAAATCGACGGTGTTGGCCTCAGAGTGCGATGGTCGTCGCTCATTGGATTTTCCCTTCGGCATGGTGGGGACATTGGCGGTCGGACGCTTGGACAAGAACGTCTCGACTTCTGCCACTGTATTGTTCAGTCGATCAAATGTTCTGACATCTGCACCGATCATTTTTTCTAGCACCTCCCTCCTGAGGCTCTGCTTGCATATCTGCACCGCATCTTCTTGATGAGGAGGCCTTCGGCATCTCATGGCTAAGTTCCTCCACCTTTTGATGTAGTCCAGTGCAGTTTCATCTTGCTTCTGCCTGGTTGCATATAGCTCTGCTATCGTGATTTCCCTTTCCGTGACATGAAATCTGTCGCGGAATTTTCTCTGTATATCAGGCCAATCAACCACTGACCCAGCTGGCAGGCTTGAGTACCATTCAAAGGCCAACCCAGTGAGGGATGAGCCAAAGAACTTGAGCAGATAAGCTTCATCGACTGCTAGGTCGCCCATGATTGTAGTGTAGTAGGCTATATGCTCCCTAGGGGAGCCTTGGCCATTAAATTTCTCGAACTTCGGCGGCTTACTGACGCCTGGGGGTAGTCTCTTGGCAGCATACTGGGGAGGATACGGTACCTTGTACACATCATAGGTACCAACATCACCACCAGTCTTTTCTGACAGCTTCATTTCCACAATTCTTTCAATCATCTGCTTGTGGGCTACAGCTGGATCTATGTCTTCTGGAAAGAAGTGAGCTTGTTGCTGGCTGTGAGGAGTTATCATCATAGTGGCGCGCAAGATGGGCGCGGTAGGCTGTGTCTGAGACACAGAGGGCTGAGCTGCTGTTTGCTATGGAATAGGTTGGCTCGGTGTCTTGCCCTTATCAGCTAGGATGGGGTTAGCTGGGATAGCCGTCTCTACTGAGCTGGATGTCTGCCCCGCAGGTTCAGCTTGCTTTGAGACTGATGTAGCTTCATGTCTCTCATTGAGCTACCTTCGGAGAGCACTGATCTCCTGCTGGTATCTTCTGAACATCATCTGGACCATAGGATCCAAGGCTGATGGGATTTGCATATCTTCAGAAGTCCCTTCAGCATCATCAATAAGGGGATTATCCTCATCCTCTGTCGTCACCACATTGACTGTCATGGTGGTGATCTTGCGGGCTTCATCATATTTCTTCATCTTATCTTTTGCGGCCTGGCCTCTTCTTATGACAGGACCAGGTCTAGTAGCCAACCTGAGCAGTTCATCTGGCCGAGTTGGTAGTATATCTTGCCCCCTGGCAAGTCCAGCCATGTTGCAGGCGAAGAGTTACATTTTTTCTTTCCGCCTGTAGACCTTTCTTTTCACCTGGTCAGGATATTTGAGCCGGTCAAAGACCGATATTCTTTCTTTGGCTTCTTCCCGGTACAGGTCTTCTTTGTCATATCTGGCCCTGAGACCTTCTTCATAGTGATTTGAATCGGAGGAAGAGGCTCCGATCATCGTTTCTCGAAGTGTTTCTTCTTTTTCTTCACCTCTGGTGCCCAAGGCACGGGATAGTCTTTGTTGACCGAGGGCAGAGCTCCCCAGGTAGTGGAAGTAGTCTTGGACTATCTGCTTCATCTCTTCAGAATTTTGCCTTTGTGGCTCAGGCTGGAGCATTAGTCTTTCCTGGCTTCTCTGCTGATAGGCCAGTCTTGTTACCTGAGCATTCAAATGCTCGGCTTTGGAATATTTGAACAAGTCGGCCTGTCTGGCACAGGCCCTCGGTCTTCTTGGGATGGCGACTGTAACTGGTTCGCTCATTCCCACATTGCCGTTTCGGCAGCAGTTGACAGCAGCATCATATTTCTTTCTTTGCCATCTTCTGCCCCCAGCCCTGGGACGGGTGACAGTAAGGTCTTCCTTCCTCTCATCCCTTCTGCCCCTCATCATGGGGCGAGCAGCAGTCAAATTTTTTTCTTCATCATTTCTCTCATCTCTTCTGCCCCAGGCTTTGGGGCGAGCAGCAACAGCATTTCTTGTCTCTTTTCCCTCTCTTCTTCGGCTTTCTGCCCTGAAGCGGGCAACAGCATCTTCAGCAGCCTTCTCCTCATCTCGAGCTGGAACCCAGCTCGAGATGATCTTCGGTCGCCAGACCTGTTTGTATTTTGCTGGCTTGGGCGCCAGCGGCTTCCTCTCATCAGCCTCCCAATTGGCCTGCCTGGCGGCCAGAGTCTGGAATCTGTTGGTAGTGGGCACCATCGGGATGATCACGTCCGGCTTGACCTCCCTTGGGCAACCATTCATGTTTGCCCGGACACCTCCAATCATCATGGTCTTTCCGGAGTTGGAAAGACGACGGTCAACAGCATCATACCGGCTCCTCCGGTTGGTTCTTCTCCCCTTCTGAGCAGCAGCAGGGACCATGCCCCTTTTTTGGACATGATGGACGTAGCAGGCGACGGCCGTGGGGACCATTTTCTCTGGTAAGATATTCTTCTGGTCAGTGATCTTCACCAGGGCACTTGCAGCAGTGCCTTGCTCATTGTCATCGACCTGCAGAAGGTCAGTGAAGACGATGCCCAAGCAGTTGGGCAGCCCAACGGCAGGCGGCATCGATCCAAACGCGAGAGGTACCGCCAGGTAGCCTTCTTGCACATGCATGTCAATTGGCTGCTGGTCGAAGCAAACGGACATGATTCCGGTTGTCATTGTAGATTCCTGAAAATAAGGAAAGTACACAGAATCAGAATTTTGAGGGGGGCCCGCTGGGCCTCCTACTTTAGCGTAAAGATGAAGGGAGACTCAGTCCCACCGGGCGTGCCAGACTTGTGGGAACGCAGATTTTTCATTATCCTATATTGTTTTATTGATTGATTGATTATTTATTTATTGTTTTATTGGCGTGCCAGTCACCGGAGTGACGATTTTATTGTGCGCTCGATCTGACTTGGTCAGTCGATTGTGGGTGATTGTGTCTGGATCAGAAGTCCGTCATACCATAAAGGCTATGACGTTAATTACGCCCTTCCAAGGAAGGACAACCCTTGATTAAACGCTAAAGGTAGGAGGATGACAGCGGTAAAGCCGCATGCTCAAAAGAGAAAGAATTCGTTCGCTTGCAAGACGTTAAATGGATTAGACGAAGCAGGGGTCGGTTATTTTCGGGATAAAACCGATGGCATATTCCCACCATCTTGGACCATGCCAAGTGGGGAATAGGAAACCACCCATGCAGTGGTAGGGTGGGATCCGTAAAAGATCGGGCGTAATTGACCCAGAATCCGAGTAAGTACTGGCGTAACATAACGCGCTCCGTGCAGACGCGATGTTGCATCTATATTCCCCTTCAAAGGGCCATCGGAGAGCATGCAAGGACATGACTCCACAGGTTGGTGGGGTTGAGATAGAAAGCATCACATTTACTTGGCAAGGCATGTGTGAATTTCGGCAGCATGTCCCCTCAACTTGGATTATGCCAAGAGAAGATAGGTCATCATCCACAGAATGTCGGGATGACAACCGAACGAGGATGGGCACCGGGCCCCGGGACATCGCTTGCCTTTATACCATCGATTAATATACCCTCGAAACTCCTCAGAACTCATGCAATGACATGGCCCTTTGGGTTCATGATGGTGAAATCTGGATCAAGAATGAAGATTGTAGGGGAGGTCTTCCCCAATAATGTGTCTTCTCAAGGCATCAGTGATGGTCTCTGAACATCCCCGGGACATATGTGTGAGGAGATCAGAAGGCTGATGAACGGTATTGCAGAGATGGGCCCCTGACTGGACTTCATTTGGCCGAAGAAGGAGGGTCTCGGCATGGGTTTCTATCGGCCGAAGGGAGGAGCTCTCGGCATGGTTTTATATTGACAAAAAATGGGGTTCTCGGCATGGGTTTAGCTGGCCGAATGAGGGTCTCGGCGGTGGCTTCTTAACCAAACAAGGGGGGTCTCGGCGCGGCCTGGCAAAAACAAAGAAGAGGGGCTCTCGGCTTGGGGCTTCCCGGCGCGCTCATTATCGTGCCGGGAAGGGGGGCGCCGGGAAGGCCTGAGAGGTTTGCATAAAGAAGGAGTTTAGATTTTTTTTGTCAGTTTGTTGAAGAGGGAGGCCTCTCGGCAGTGTAGTTCTCGGCGGGGAATTTTGTACGCCGAGAAGGTGGAATTGCTACAGGGTTTCAGGGTTTACAGAGTTCAGACGATACTCTGCTTCTGGGATTCCTGAGTTTTCTGGCTGCGATTGAAGTCGAATTTGAAGTGCAGGAGGGGGGGTTTCATGGATGCTTCCCTGAGAAAGGGCCAAGGGGGATCTGGAGGGTAGAATCGATGGGGAACGAGGCCATCGTCTGGATTTCTGAAGACTTATTTATTTCTGCCGCCGGCCGTCTGGGGATCAAGAGATGGCTGTCTCTGATCCCCTGGACGAACCCAATAGCATCTAAAACCCGGTGGCTGAGGAACCTTTAGCATCGAAACTCCAGACCCTAGTCATCCAAGGGATTAGAATGGAGGGTCGAGAGATCGAGGTCGTCATTCGCTAGAATCCGAGGGATAGCAGTGGTCTATAGCATCGACATGCCCTCATATAGCCAGCGGTTCAGGGGACCAAGAGATTGATGTCTCTGGTCCCTGAACAGCACGAAGAGGGGTCCTTAAGGGCCTTGTAAAAAAAAAGGCTCGAACGGATACGGTGGATCCACCATCGAGATGGGAGGAGAGGAGGTGACAGAGCCCAGTAACCCATCAGATAAGGGTAGGGGTCCTGTTTTCATGCCTCTAAAGAGAAGATTCGTGTGAACCATTAAGTGTTTCGCATAAACGATAAACACACAAGGATAAACGGAGAGCAGACATTTCGATCAAAGGAGAGCAGACATCTTAATCAGTAGATCCCCAAATGAGTCACGTTGACATTTCATTGCATCGTATCCAAGCCTTACATCGACTGTGAAATGGAAATGCAAAGCAGAAAGATGGAGATCGTAGCCGGAACTCGCCGGCTACGTTCGATAAATCAAGACAAAAGCTCAATAGATTACATCGGTAGAAAAGAAAAGACAGCATCGGGAGGGAGGAGCATTGACTCCTCTCCCTCCCCGGAGTAGCCCACCTGAAGCTCGTTTGCTTCTTCCTCTCTTCTGCTTCTTCTCTTCTCTCGGCCGAGGGGATCTCTCTTGGCAGGACTCCCTCTCTTTTCTTTTCTCTCTTTTTCTGGCTTCTTTTTCTCTTTCTCCCGGCGTCTTTTTTTTCTCCAATCTCCTTTTTTTGTTCGAAGGGAGGGGGTTTTTATAAGCTTTTCCCCCCTTCTCGGCAGGCTTTATCAAGCCTTTTCCTTCTCGGCAGACACCATCACGGCACGCCTCAAACGGGCTTCCCGGCGTGCCTGCCTCCAGCTTCTCGGCGCCATCTTTTGGGCTTCGGCAAGTGGCTCTCGGCGCCAATATTGTAGGCCCAATTAAAGTATTTTAGCCACGTTCACAGGCCCATTTGGGTCTTTCAAGGGTATCATCACCCAAAAGGGTCTTCCATTGGTGACACAGCTTGTATCATTATTACGGTTTTCATCAGTCCGTAGACAGGGGTTTCATCAGTATTGCCATCTGAACGGTGACAAGACCGGGTATCATCTTATCGATATCGTCACTTGAATGGTGACGAGCTTGGACATCAGCTTTAGTCTGGAAAGACTTCAGCCGGGTATATAATCTGTGGAGACGATTCCTCTTCTGTTTTGACTTTGCAAAAGCCTTTACAATCTTCATCTGCCGGTACCGGCTTCATCTTCATCTCATATTACATCTGTCATGAAGCCGACATCTGACTTACCCTGACATATCATCCGTGGATTCTTGGACGAAGCAGTAATGCGGCTCTCATTAAAGTGTGCCAGGAGGTCTCATCAGTCGAGTGACTGCTGCTCTACCAGTGCTGCCGTCTGAGTGACATCGGCACCGGGCATCAGCTTGGCCGACAGGGGCTTTAGCCCGGTGAATGGTTGACGAGCTTCATCAATGGTCTTTCACTGTTGGTCCGACCCTCCTTTCAATCATGCTTTGACCTTTGTTCATTTTCAAGGTGTCAACATGCCCCTGGCCTTGTAGTGATGGACACGGCTGCCTGGGCGGCGACTGCTGCTGCTGTTGCTTACTGCGAATATCTAAGGTAACTTCATGCATGGCAGCCCGATCAATCCTCTTCTTGTCTTCCAAACCATAAACAAACTCCCAAAACTCGGGACAATCCTCAACCAAATGCCCCTGCTGGTGGTGAATTTCACAATATTGAAGCATATTCCCGACCGTAGGTTGGCAAGGCACAACCGGAGGGAGTTGCAATGCGTGAGTGGCCATCAAAGCCCTAAAAATATCGATAAAACACTCTGGCAATGAAGGAGGAGGAGCCCGCTTTGGGCAAGGTGGATGCCGAGGGATATGGGAAGGTAATGGAGATGGTTGTGGGGACAGGAGCGGAGGTTGCATAGGTAATGGTGCGTGGCTAGTGGTGGAGGGATTTGGTAATGGCATATGTAGAGTGAGGTGAGGGGGTATATAGATGGCATCCACCTGCTCGGGGTGTGGTGTTTCCTTGACCGGGGGTGGAGACACATGTGGGTATATGGGAGCGGAAGGCTGACTAGTGGAAGGTTGACATGTGGGAGAGTACGGGTATGTAGGAGTGGAAGGTCGACTCGTGGAACGATTGTGGCAGAAGGGTGGCTCACGGGAGCGTAGGGTTGGCTTGTGGAGGGTGAAGGTTGATATGCGGAAGTAGATGTAGATGGCGGGGTGTATGTAGAAGGCGGAGAAGACTCGGGGTCAAGGGAACCTTGGAGTTGTTGGCAGATGAAGCGGGCTCAGCTATAAAGCTGTTGCCATGAGGTAATATCATTAAGGGCTAAGATGAACTGATACTTGGGCATTGCGTTAGAAATCAGCGTCTTGATCAGCTCATACTCCGAAATGTGCCCTGGGACTTGCGCGGTAAGGCGACGCCAGCGGTCGGCAAAGGTATAGAAATCCTTTTCAGGATTCATCTTCTCATGGTCCAGATCCACAACAGAATACTTGGGCCTAACCTGGTCCTGAAATTGCTGAAAAAATTCCTCTTGGACAGCTTGGAAATTCACAATCCGCTCTTGCGACAACGAAAAGAACCAATCCTGAGCCGGGCCCTTCAATGACAGACCAAATAAATATGCCATCAAACGTTGGTCATGTCCAAATTGGGCCGACTCATAAATGAACTCCTTTACGTGCACATGCGGGTCACTGACTCCACCATAACGGCGATATGTGGGAACTTGTGAATGAGGCGGAAGCCGAAGACCTTGGAATGCAAATGGAACACTCAAGGAGGATTTGAGATCAATTCGGTATTGTAGTTCATCAAGCCGGCGTTGGATTTGAGCAATCATCTCCTGGATGGGGAGAGATCGAGAAGGATGCAAGCCAACCTGAGCAAGAGTGTGTGAATTTGGACCATAATGATGATAATGGGCCGGATGAGGGGATCCGGACTGAGAGGAAGAAGGAAAGCCCATTCCAGGAGTGGAAGGATATGTGGACCTGGAAGGATCATGAACATGGGGACCCATTGGGCCAGTATCAACATGGGTAGGGGAAGTGGGCCCATTAAGGTGGGAAGGCCCATTAGGAGTATAAGGACCATGAAGGGAATGGGGCCCATTAGGAGAATGAGGCCCATTAAGATAAGGAGACCCATTAAAGGAAGAAGGCCCACTAAAGGATGTAGGCCCATTGAAGGAAGAAGGCTGCTTGTCAAAGGATGGGGGCCCATTGGAGGAACAAGGCCCACTAAGAGAATGGGACCCATTAAAGGAAGGCGGGCCACTCACGGAAGATGGCCCCTTAAAGGAATGGGGCCCATTAGATGAATGGGGCCCCTTAAGATGATTAGCAATGAGTTTTTGGGCCTGGGCCGGGTCCATTTGGCAAACAAGAGATGATAAGTGGGCCATGAGATTTGCTTGTGGGTCGGAAGGACCACGAGGAGACGGGCCCGCATGGGAAGAGGAATCCACACGGGAATAGGAAGATAAAGAAGGAGGGTACAAGGGATTAGTGTGCTGCTCCATGAGGGAAAATGGAGACTTAATACAAGAAAAATATGGGAAATATAATGAGGGAAGTAAGGGCTCGAAGATCAAGGAGGGGGACTGACTTAATAATACAAAGGGAAAAAAGGGACCTAGGATAATGAGGCTAGATAATGGACACACAAAATAGACTATCTTAAATAGGCCTAACAACCAAACCTATATGGATGATGGGGGATGCAACACAAAGCACCACAAATGGGCTTGGACAAGCCCAAACAGCACAAATAATATGAAGGATTTCTCCCAAGTCAAACAAGTTCATATGATGGGAAATATTTTATTGTCAAAGTTTTTGTGGGCCTTTAAATATTTTAAATTAAGATTAATTCCCTCGAGATAGGTATCCTATAGGGAATAAGGTCCAAATTTTGAGTTGACTAAGGTTAACTCCCTCACAACGTATGCAAAATGTGAAACTATGGGGTGGAAAGGTACAACCGGCCCGGCGTCCGTGTGAGAATTCACGGCTCACGGGGACTTACGGAGGTCCCGGATAAGATCACCTAGTCAAGCCCAAATAATATGGGAGCGAGAGGATCACTTACCAAGGGGGAATGCAACTACAATATGACAATATGTATGATCCTATGCGCACCGGAGTGCATGCAATTTCTAGCCTAAAACTAGCAAATTAAGGCAATAATAAAATTATGCAAACATAACAAAATGCATAAAAAATGCATAACAATATGAAGAACAATAATTCAAGACTAGAAAAAGGGACAAGTAGGTACTAGAAGATAAGAGAAATCATAAAAGAACCATGTACCTTTGCGTTTGCCCCCGGACCTACAAGTGAATTTTATGCATAAAATGTAAAAATGAAGGCAATATTTAACTATGCAAATGGAGTCTAATGCATGCAAGTGATATATGGATGCGAAGATAATACAAAAGACTATGCAATGGAACCAAAAACAGCACAAATAAACCATGGGAGGTAATTTAAATCAGCAAAGGAAATGGACCTGTGAATCTGTCCCGAATCTGCCTGAAGACTAGATGCAGAAAATACAAAAATGGAGGCAAGTTTTAAATATGCAAATGACATCCAAATGATACAAATTTTATATGGATGTAAAGACAATACAAAGGACAATATAATGCAATAGAAATCAGCCCAATCCGATGTCAGGAGACAAAGTTATGCATGAATGAACATGGCCTCCTTGAGCAGTGCGCCTATCCTGCCAGAACAAAGTAGATGTCATTGGATGACCGTTTCTAGAATAGTAGCGGTCTACTGGAAGACTGCCAAGGTGCTGGACGGCCTTGGGAAGGCCACTACTACTCTAGGGTGCTAAGGCTGTCCTGGGATAGCCGCTCTCAAGGCTTGGCAGCCCTACGGAAGACCGCTACTTCCGGACAGAACAGAAACTGAATAGAACAGTGGAAAAGTGAAAGGAATGCTACCCAAACATGCACAAACACACACCCAACTCACAGGGGAGTAAGAATATAACGCGATGGGCACTAGGTGTCCTACCGTGATCGCCAAAAAATAGAGATGCAGATGGATTAATCTACCCCCGCCCCCAAACCATGCAACATATAAAACATTCATATAAACATGAAATATAGACAACGAAAACAAGGGCGATGAAGAAGAGGAAACTGACCGTGATCGCCACCAAGGATTTACAGCACCAAAGGGATGGATAAAGGAGTGCAACGGCGTCGTGTACCTTTGAAAGTAAGGAAGAAGACGCGGACCGAAGGGAAGCCGCTACACGTGTGATCATGCTTGAAAGGGGACGCGAGGAACCGATGTGGGTGCACCTCCTCACCTTCCAGCCAGTTAGAAAGTAAGGGCCTCATGTTCTATCAACAATCTCCTACAAAAAAAAGCCGCAGCAAGAGATAAAACCCATTACAATATGAAGTATAGTATATGTCCCGAAGTGGTAAAATAGCAAGAAAGAAAGGGGGAGAACGCACCGGGGGAGGGTTTTTAACCCCTATAAACGGGTGCAAATAGTAGGTGGGTGTGTCGTGCATGCATAAGATTTGAAATCACGAAAAATGATGTTGAGAATAGAGAGAAAAGTGATGTGCAAAATGGAAAAAAAAACTTAGAAACGTGCAAAAACAATGCGAGTAGTGATGATTTTGAAATAGTAGGAGAGAAGAACTAAGGAATGGAGCGATGAAAACGAGCCCAAAGAGATGAAAATGAAAGCTAACACTTCCCTCTTTGAAGTGGGGTCGAAGTTGTGATTAGACAATCTGGCATGGCTTCGCCCTGAGTCGAGAAAAAGCCCCCCCTCGCGCACTGCGAACTGGGCCAAGTTTATAGAGAATGTAGAAACCCAAAACATTCTCTTTCTATTTTCGAGGATAGAGACCACCAAATCTCGAGATCTATGGATCAATCTCGAGATAATAGTTAGGATAAGAGCTAGGAACAAACGGGACTCTATTTGGTGGAAGGATCTGGAAGATATTCGTGCTGGAAGGTGGCCCCGGAGCCTAATCTGGAAGAAATTGTGTTACACGAAAATGCATAAAACCAGAAATTACGCCCATGATTCCCGCGCATATACTCCACCAAAAATCAAGTTCTATGGATAAAACTCGAGATAATAGTGGGGAGAAGAGATAGAAACAAATGGGAATTGATTTAGTGGAATATTTGAGAAGATAGAGCCCTTGGAAGGTGACCCCAGTGAGCATAAATCGATCAGAGAGTCCTGCGGCAAAGAAATCAGAGTTCAGGATCATCTAAACTCTCTGTTGGAGAAACGGTCTATCGCACGACCGCAACTGAAGAAAACGGTCATGGGAGGACTGCCAAAGGATAGAAAATGGTCTAGGGGGTGACCGCCAGGCGATAGAGGCGAGACGGGGTGAAAAAAGCACAAAAGGTTGTAGCGGTCTTTGGAAGGCTGCTACCTTGAGGTAGCGGTCTTCCAAAGACTGCTATCTGAGGTTTAAAAAAATTTTTAACAAAAAAACCAGACCGCCACGCTGAAGGTAGCGGTCAATAGTTGACCGCTATCTCAGGGGGCTTCAGGGTCTTGCGTGGGTGTGTTCTAGGCATCCGTTTGAGCTCTGAATTGGCACGAAACGGTCCCGAGAGTTGGGGAATCAAAGATAAAAGCTTCCAAAGCTCAATGGACTTGAAAAATAGTCAAGAAATGGGCTTGAGATATGCTCAAAGAAGGCTCCAAAATAATGGTTAATTCAGGGCATCACGGAGGTGAATAAGAGGAGTAACTCAACTTGCAGGCTGAAAATGGGTGTCAACAATCGCCAGATCTCTTTGGCTCCGGAAGAGTGATTTTGTTGTATTTGATGGCCCATTCAAAGATGACCCGAGTCTTCTCCTTCGGGAAGGAATAAAGCCTCTTCATTCTGGATCGCAGGGAGGCGCTTTCTTGCTACTCAGCCGGCTTAGCAGGAGGAGTATTGGCTACTCTTTTATCCTTGCTTTTTTGCTGCTCGAAGTCCTTGAAGTCAACTATGTTGACTTCTTTGGGCACGGGTCGCTTGTCAGCTGACTTCGTCTTTTGGGATGAAGTGGCTGGTGTGGAAGAGTATCTGGAGAGGTAGGCCTTAATTTCCGCCACCACATTATTTAAACGGTCAAATGACTTGATCTCCATCCCGATCATCTTCTTAAGAACTTCGTGCTTCAAATTCTACTTGCAGATTTGGACTGCATCTTCTTGGTGTGGCGGACGCCTACATCTCATGCTGAGGTTCCGCCATCTTTTAATGTATTCCAGAGCAGTTTCATCATTCTTTTGCCTTGTGGCATAGAGTTTGGCCGCGGTGACCTCCCTTTCGGTGACGTGGAACCGCTCTCGAAACTTCCTTTGCATATCCGACCAGTCGTTGACAGACCCCGCCGGCAAGTTCGAGTACCATTCGAAGGTGAGCCCTGTGAGCGATGACCCAAAGAACTTTAGCAGGTATGATTCATTGGTCGTCAGATCGCCCATCATGTTGATGTAATAGGCTATATGTTCCTTCGGCGAACCTTGGCCATTAAATTTGTCGAACTTCGGTGGCTACTGACGCTGGGAGGCAATCTCTTTGTTGCATGATGGATGGGGTAGGGCACCTTGTACACATCAAACGAGGCATATTATTTATTGCCCCGATCGGCCAGCTTCATTTCGACTATTTATTCGATCATCAGCTTATTTGCCACCACCGGGTCTACCGGTTCCGGGTAGAAATGAGGTAGATGTATCTGTGGCGTCACCAACACCGCTGCCTGGGGTATCATGGTGGTGCCTTGGTGTTGAAGAGTCAGAGGCAATATTGGGGCCGTGCCCCCAATATAGTTGAGAATCGGTTGAGAAGCCGTCATCTGGGGTGAGCTCTCAAATTGATCAACACTTCGCTAGGATGTTTCTGGAGGGGCTTCAACCTGCTTCGAGGCAGGAGCATGCATGGTCAATTCTCCCACTTGCCTCTTCAGAGCTTCAATCTCCTGCCTGTAGGCTTGCAGTAGCATCATCATTGCCGGATTGGGGACGGATGGGCTAGGAGCTTGACTTCCCCCTTCCGTAGGAGTATCAAGAAGAGGTGGCCT
The DNA here is from genome assembly GCA_022559845.1 of Amorphophallus konjac. Taxonomy (NCBI): domain Eukaryota; kingdom Viridiplantae; phylum Streptophyta; class Magnoliopsida; order Alismatales; family Araceae; genus Amorphophallus; species Amorphophallus konjac. Next base: position 258,647,883 of record CM040118.1, on the reverse strand, counting down.
TTCTTCTTCATCTTCAGTAGTAATTACATTCGCTGTCATGGTGACTGCACCTGTGCTTGTTCCATCGGCAAGGGCTTGCATTGCCTCGGCTTCCGCTCTTCTTCTTCTGGTGATGGGACCCAACCTGTCAGCAAGCATGGCCACCTCTTCTTGGTCTTTGGGGAGGGCCCCGTAATGACCGGCCACTCCGGCCATATTACAGGCATAAACCTGCATCTTCTTGTTTCTTCGGGTCACTTTCCTGGTTGACTATCCAAGGAAAATTAGCCTACCGAACACCCAGATTATCGACACCACTTCTTCACAGAGGAGTGACCCATAGCATCTCGACTCCGCGTCTTCAATGTCTTCGGGGTTGACTTGTTGCCCCCGATTTCTTTCAACATCATTCACGGCTTCTAGGAGCCGCTATGGACCCAAGAGGGTATTTCCAAGGCCATGGTGGTACCCCCTTACGGCCTGGGTAATGTCATTCTGCCCGCTAGTGGGGCAGGCCATTGGTGGTGACATTCGTGCTTGTGTCGACGGCTTGTAAGCGAAGCGCCTTCGCTCGTACATCCCGTCGTATCTTCTTTCATTTAAATAAATATTCACCTGCTGGCCATGAGCATAGAAGGCTGGTCTTTGAGATGCCCAGGCTGGCACCTCGGTCTTTTCTTCTTTCTCTTCTCTCTCTCCCTCCTTGAGCATGCTAGTCCTAACGGGCTCGTGCTGAATTAGGGCTGGGGCTTGCCGCTTGGGCACCCATACTTGCTTGCATTTGGCCAACTTTGGGGCCGACCCTTGCTTCGGTTTGGACCTGGTGCGGTCCTCTCGTTCCCGGGCCAGTGCTTGAAATTGGTTCTGCACCGGCACAATTGGTATCACCCTGTCGGGCGGGATCATGGCCTGGCGACCGTTCAGAAATACCCAAACTCCTCTGATCAGTACAGATTTTCTCGAGATAGAGAGCCGGCCTTGCAGCGTACCAGCAATCTTCTTAGCCACCCTCCTGGCAGCTGGAGTGCCCTTTGTTGATGTTTTGTTTATGATTGATGGTGATTGTGTGGTGAATGTGAATGAAGTGTGAATATGGTGTGATAAAAGTGTGTGTGAGCAAGTGGTGCACTAACTCAAGCAATCAACATAGAAATAGAGCAAGTGGGCATGTCATCAATGTTGCAGAAGTGAATAAGAAAAATAAAAACACACGCCGGAGCGTGGAGCAAAGGCATAAAGAAAAACACACACTGTAGGTGTGGAGCAACTAAAATAAAGAGAGAGCAAGCAATATGATGAGCAAAATGACAAAAGCCCAAACAATGGAAAGTGTGATCGCCACCAAAGTAAGTAATGCAGTGAAACCCTAATAATTACCTTGGAAAGAGCCGGTTGAAGTCACTCGCCCATGGGAGAGAGAAAACCCAGATGCTGTAGAGGCAAACGGTCTAATAGACGACCGCTAGGAGATGGCAAATGGTCCTACGATAGATCGCCTGAAATCTGAAAATGGTATACTAAATGGCCGCTAGAGCACCCAGAACATAAGCTTGAAACTTGTATCTCCACCCCTCCTGGCCGGCCAGAAGAGATGGGCCTCGTGCAATGAGTCCTATAAACCTGCAAAAGAGTGTAGACAGAGAAAAATGACCCAATTAGCCCTTTGACAAGTGTAGTATCTATAATGTAATTAAGCTAAGATGCATAAAAGGAAGGGTGAATACCTAGGGGTTGGTGGTTTTTTAACCCCTGTGGGGCATGAAAAAGAGTAGGAGGATGTTTGAAAAAGTGATGTGAGTACAGAGAACGTGGTAGAACGAAGAGGGAAGATGCTATAGATGCAAAGGGACAATAGACCAAAACTAAAGAAAAAGACTCAAACTTAGACCAAAGGAACTTGATACTCCCTGAACCAGAAGTCTTGTGGACGTGGAAGTAGCTTCTCCCTAGTTGGTACTCGCTCCAGAACGCAATAGCACTTCGTGGCAAACTCCAGAAATCTCCTCCTCAAGCCATGAAGTCATGGGTTCTATTTATAGACCCCCAAACACTAGGTTCGAGTTGGAGGGATAATGACAGGAAAATAAGCCTGAAATTAGATAAATCTCAAGGATAATACTCTCAAGAGTCCATAGAAACAAAGAGAAGCTTCTGAGAGCCTCTATCTAGAGAAAAAACAAGGAATCATGGACTCTAATTCATCCACGGTGAAGAAGAAGAAATCAAACAAAGCAGGACTCTCTCTCATCCTAAACGGTCTTGCGATAGACCGCAAGGCTGAAAAAAATGGTCTAGTAATAGACCGCATAGCTCATTCGTCCAGAAAGAGGTAAGTTCAAAAGAAACCCAATAGGACTCTCTACCTCCTAGCGGTCTAGCAAAGGACCACCAACGCCCACCAAACGATCACACGATAGACCGCTAGGCTAGTAGACGTGGCAAAAGAGATAAAGACCGATAAATCTCCGAGTTAATCTTCAAGATATTCCCTTATTAGCCCTTATCCAGGCCCAATAATCTACAATGATGAGAAATCAAGGGAGTTAGGCCCAACCAGGGAGAATAACCCGTAAAATAAGCCCAGAAACTAACCAAAAATGACCCAATAGCCGGTGAACAACTCGGGACATCATAAAATATAGATAAGGAGATGACCCAACTCATTGGTGTTGATAATTTTATCTCTCTTTCCTTTACCCCACCCCTAACTATGCTAATAACATAATAGCATGAAAAGGCATGGAAGATGATGAATAAAGAGCGATGAGAGATATAAGAATTGACCGTGATCGCCACCAAGGGTTAACAATGCCACAAGGATGAAGAAAGGAGTGCACCGGCGCCGTGTACCTTGGAAAAGGATGAAGACTTGATCGCGCTTAAGAACGGGATGCGGGGAACGGTGTGGGATCGACCTCCTCTCCTTCCAGCCGACTAGATGAAGAGGGCCTCACGTTCATATCATGCTCTCCTGTAAAACAAAGCCAAAATAAGGATAAAAAAGTCATTAGAACATGAGGTGTAGAAATTTGCCCAAAGTGATAAAATAGGGGTAAAAAAATGAGGGCAAACTCATCGGGGGGAGATTTTTAACCCCTGTGGAAGGGTGCAACAATAGGTGTGCGTATTGTGCATGCATGAGATTTGAAATCACGAGATTTGATTGAGAGAATAGAGAGAAATCATTGATGCAAAACGTGCAAAAGTGCATGTGTAGCAGAAAAGTGCAGAAAATTATGATGATTTTTGATTTTGAGAGGAAAAGAACTAAGCGTATAGACAACCAAATTAAGCCCAGAAGGATGGAATTGAAAGCTAATACTTCCCTCTTCAAGCCAGGGTCGAAGTTGTGAGTTGGAGTTACAGCATGGCTTTGCCCCACGTCCAGAAAGAGCCCTCCTTTGCAACTACGAACTGGGCAGTTTATATAGAGGTTACAGAAAACCCAGAAAGTTCTACCAAGATTCTAGAGGATAGAGTCCACCAAAATTCATGTTCTATGGATCAATCTTGAGATAATACAAAGGATAAGAGGTAGGAACAAGTGGGACTCAATTTGGTGGAAGGATCTGGAAGATATGGCTTCTAGAAGGGAGCCCTAGAGCTTAATCTGCAGAGTTTATGTTGAACTAGGATGCATAAACCCCCAACTTTCATCCACGTTTCTGAGCAAGATAGCTAATGAAAATCTGAGCTCTATAGACCAAATTAAAGATAATATAAAGGAGAAATCATAGGAACAAACGACGCTCAATTCAGAGTAGAATTCAAGAAGTTATGGGCTCTGCAAGAGGGCAATGTCACACAGAAACGGAGCAGAGTCCAGCACGAATTGGACTCTCGGTGTCATCTGGCGGTCTATCGTAAGACTGTCAGAGTCATGTAACGGCCTAGGGTAGCTCCGTCAGGCTCTGGGGGTCGAACGGGGTGATTTCGGGCAAGTTTGGGTGTAACAGTCTATTAATAGACCGTCACTTGGGCTATGGTGGTCTTACGATAGACCGTCACATGGGCTATGACACTCCACTAATAGACCTTCACATGGCTGTGACGCTCCACTAATAGACCTTCACATCGATGAAGGAACATTTTGGGTAGATTACGCGCGACTTTAGAAACTGAAGCATATCTCTCAAACGGTGTAGAACTAGCGAAAGTGGTAGAAGACAAAATTGTACATAATTGAAGGAGGGACAACTTTCATGAAGAAATTAAGTTGAGAAATTGATCCAAAGAGGGAGAGAATGGGGCGAGAACAGAGAGAAAGAATTCTGGGATGTAGGTGAACAATGCACCATAAAAATATAAATAACTTGAAATCGGTGCAGAACGGGCAAATGGCGTAGAAAAAGAAATTGTAGAGATTTGAAATATGAACAACTTTCGTGAAGATGACTTTTTGAATAGAGGAACAGAAAGAGATGAAAAAGGACTACTTTCAGGACTGCGCAGCGGGAGAGAGCCGAATGCTTTAAGGAAGCCGGCCTAAATGGGCCGTAAGTCGACTTGGAAGTCGGAAGTTGATAAGATAAGCTCCAGGGCTCTAGGAAATTATAATATCCAAGACTCAAAGGATAGGGAACAATAAAAATGGGCTCGAAATCCATCCAAGGAAGGCTCCAAAATAATGGCTAGTTCGGGACATCAAAAATGATGAATAAGAGAAATGACGTAACTTGTGGGCTAAAAACGGGTGTCAACAGATGCCCCTCCTTGATGTCTGCTTTGCAAGGGAATGAGCGGAAGCGGCGCGGAGGTGAAATGGAAAGGAGATAGAGTAAAAGCGATAGCGACGTGAAATGGAGATGAAGCGGAGAGAACTGATAAGCGGGCATCAAGGTAAAAAGACACCCGTCACAACCAACAAGCAAAAAGAATTCTCCCGAAAACGCCGAACTAACCACAAGGAATGATTGACAAGGATGAGACATGTCTAGAGAACTAACTAAGGGAGGAAAGGAAACACGACCAACCTCATCGGGGGCACAATCCACGGACAATGAGTGGGTCGGCAGGAAACACAACATAGGAGCTGGAAAAGGAAAAGATTGAGAAAAAATCCAGACATGAATGACGCTGGCCAACCAGACCAAGCGAGAAGCTTAGAGAAATCGATCAAATCCAGAGTGGAATGAGAATCTCTCATCCAAGAAAACTGAGATGCAATTAACCATTGCTGAGGAGAAACCTTGAACGGATCACGAGACATGAGTGCTCAAAATGACATGATGCATGCTGGGCAAAAATAAAGAAATCATCAAAACAAATACAAAGAAAGATAAAATAGAAAGTACTCAAGGATAATATTGCTAGAGTGAGCCAGGGCGGGGTCAAGAGTCTTCTTGTAACTACGGCGTGCGAGACAGAGTCCGTCGTCCCCCACCTGATTCAACTGAGTGGCTTATCCAACGATTAACTGTATGCTCCTAGATCATCATCATTTTTGTTAAAGGGGAACATCATATCCCAGAACACATGGCCAACCAGTCGATCCTTGAGAGGCTATAATAGTGTATATATCATATAGTAATGCAACAATGAGAAGGGGTAGAGAGCCATACCTGACTTTCCTGCCAACCGAAGCTGCATTTTTTGGAATTTTCCAGATTTTTTCTGATTTTTGTGGATTTTCAAATAAGACAACAACAATATGAATGAACATGATAATCAAGCATGAACATAACGACGATAACATAATGCTCAACTGAATGACCGATAACACAACATAACATAACGATCAAACGAATGGAAAACAACACAATAAGATAAACAAGCACATATGCAATTGTATGAACAAACCACACGTATGCATGATGAACATGATGGGACAAGACAACAACACGGTGGGACAACACATGGTTGGGATAAGAATATGAGGGATGACCACACAGTTGGGACAACACACGGGATATAGAAGGACGACTAACAACATATGCAAGACAACTAACAACACGCGGTGAGGAACAAAATAACATGCGTGGGACAACATAGAGGGACATAAACACGTGACAAGGACACGATGGGACAAAAGACATGACAAATATGCCCATCAATCACAACCCAAGATCAGAATGAAGCAGAACCGCTAGGTTCATAGTCGTGAGGCAAAGCCCTCTCATAGAGATATAATCATTGCAAACAAAAGTTGAGAAGGACACAAGCTTCAGAATAGATCGAGAGATATGATTGAAGAAGAGAACAGATCAGAAGATATGAATAGGGGGCGGAGCGAAAGATAGAGCAAGAAAACTTGAACACTTGCAACCTGCACACTAAGCAAACGGATTACGTATCAGTCCTCAAAACAAATAGATAGAAAGGAACAAAAAGATAAATATTTTTTTGATTTTCATAATTTTTCGATTTTTTAAAGATTTTTCACAATATTTGATTTTTTTTGGATTTTGAAATATTTGATTTTTTTTGGATTTTGAAATATATGATTTTTTTTTAATTTTTAACAATATCTCATTTTTTTGGATTTTTAAAATATTAATCCGCAGCACCCAAAGACGGGCTTGAACTGCGGGCTAGGGATCGCCATTCCTCCCCCTCTCATTAAAGACTTCCCTTAAGCAAGGCGTGCATGTGAGGGTGGCTTACCACAACCAACCGCCTCTAAAGAACGGTGCGCCTACTAAGGCCATACCCGGGATACAACCCAGCCTCAGAGGGAGAAGCAGAAGAAAATTGGAGACAAGCTTTATGCAGGATGGGAGATATCAGGACTTGACTTCCTTTCAGGGCACTACCCCTCAAAGAGTAGGTCTGTTGCGCTGGGGCTTTGTGTCTTTGATTTTGAGACCCATATTTATCAGACATGCATGCGACCGGGCTCATGGCGTCCCGTGGAGAACTGCACTGCCACTCTTGCCATGCCTTTGATTCATAATTTTGCATTGATTTATCCATTTATTTTTAACAACCCTTATTGGCTAGATATTGCATGAACGCTCATATTCAAGGGTCAAGACTGCCCCTATTTGAGACCTGTTTGACACATTTATTTTATTTAGTTTATTTTATTTTATTATTTATTTATTTTATTATTTATTTATTGGCGTGCCAGTCATCGAAGTGACAATTTTATTGTGCGCTCGATCTGACATGGTCAGTCGATTGTGAAGTCCGAGTCAGGACCCGAAGTCCGTCATACCATGAACGCTATGACGTTAATTACGTCCTTCCAAGGAAGGACAACCCTTGATTAAACGCTAAAAGTAGGAGGCCTCGAGAGGCAAACGTATATTCATGTGCGGAAATGGAACTTCATACCGAAGCCAGGAAGGCGGGCAAGATAATGACACCAACCGTAGAAACAGATGATATCGTTAAGTCAGCGGTTCAAAGACCGGGCTTAGGGGGGAAGGGAAAATTTCAGTCACAGGCAGACTGGGCCGTGGCCATGATGAGGTTTAAAACATCGATCAGTATTTCGACAGCATCTTCCCTTTATCTGGGTTATGCCCAGGGGGAAATAGGCTGTCACCCACGGAGTGCCGGGATGAAAGCCAAGAGAGAGAGAAGTGTTGAACTTCCCGAATCGCATATTTGCCATGGGGCAATGTTTGGTATTCCCTGTAGAAGCCGGCGGAACTCATACAGTGGCAGAGCCCTCCCGAACTAAAGGGGTTATTCATGAACCCGGTGCGGGACGACGGAAAGTGAGCGAACGCTCAATGTTGCGCCCTCGCACGCGGATCGACCTGCGCGGTCAGGTCGCGGGGGTCAAGGGGGCAGCGCCCCTTGCGGGGGTTTCCGGGGGCGGAGCCCCCGGAACAAAATTTGGATAGAAGGCTCAGTAACAAAATTTGAGTAGGTTATCGGTGCAGCTGGGAGGCAGAAGGGGACTCTCGGCGCAAGGGGCTACTTAGTGCGAAGAGGAGACGGCCAGGTAGGCTCCCGGCGTGGGCTTCCCGGCGCGCAAAGGAGATGGCCAAGGGGGTCTCGGCGTGGTTTATTGGTTGGCCAAGGGGGTTCTCGACGTGGAGCTTCTCGGCGCACTCCTCGCCCCGCCGGGAGCTTGGCGCCGAGAGCTTGGCGCTGAGAGCTTGTGGGGTAGGAAGTGTGTATGAAGGGGTTTGAATGCCAGGGCCATGCGTGGTTTTCTTATCGTTTAGCTGAAGAGGAAAAAGAGGAAGGCCTCTCGGCGGGACAGCTCTCGGCGTGCAAATTTGCACGCCGAGAAGATGGAACTGCTACAGGGTTTCAGGGTTTACAGAGCTCGAACCATATTCTGTTTCGGGTCCATCGATGATCCAGGCTGAAGTAGATAGATTCAATGGGGTCAAGGTGGATCAGTTCATCAAAGTTGAACTGGATTAGGCTTGAGCTTTATAGAAGCATCGGGCTCCAGGGGGCGTTCGGGAAGATCAAGGTGCAGAGAATCCCCGCCACCAGTGCGCAAAGTCCCGGGGACAGCTTAATATTGACTTTCATCATCCTGGGAGAATTTTGACAGCACCTCCCCTAGACTTAGCATTTGCCAGGGGAAGATAGGTCATCATCCACAGAATGTCGAGATGACAACCGAACGAGGATGGGCACCGGGCCCGGGACATCGCTTGCCTTTATACCATCGATTAATATCCCCTCGAAACTCCTCAGAAATCATGCAATGACATGGCCCTTTGGGTTCATGCGGGTGAAATCCGGATCGAGAATGAGAGATGTAGGGAAGGTCCTCCCCATTACTGTATTTTCTCAGGGCATCCATGGCGATCTCTGAACATCCCCGGGGCACATGCCTGAAGAAATCAGAAGGTTGACAGATAGCAGCGCAAAGAGGAGCCTCTGACTGGACTTCAAATGGCCAATAAGGTGGGTCTCGGCACGGCTTCTTGGCTGGCCAAAGGGTCTCTCGGCGGGGGTTTAGTCAGCCCAAAAAAGGGGGGTCTCGGCCTGGTCTATTAGCTTAGAAAATGGGGGTCTCGGCGAGGCCTCCTTAGCAGAAGAAAAGGGGGGGCTTCTCGGCAGGGAGCTTCCCGGCGCGCTCCTGGCCGTGCCGGGAACCCCGCGCCGAGAGCCTCTGGGCCAAGGGGGTATGCACAAAAGGTGGTTTTTGTCGGTTTGCTGAGCGGGAGGACTCTCGGAAGCGTAGTTCTCGGCGGGGAAATTTGCACGCCGAGAAGGTTAAAGGGTCAAGGGTTTCAGAGCTCGCGACGATACTCTGTTCGGGGTTTCTTGAGATTTCTGGCTCAGGTTAAGGCAAGATTTAGAGCACAGAAAAGGGGGTTTTCATAGGGGCTTCTGTTAGGACGATGCCAGGGGAGCTGGGAGATCAAATTATCAAGAGGAAGAGAGATCATCGTGCGGACCCTGAGAATCTTTCTCTGTTTGCTGTTAGCCGTCTGGGGGATCAAGAGATGACTGTCTCTGATCCCCTGGACGAGACCAATGGCATCGAAAACCGGCAATGGAGGGACTCTTAGCACCGAAACTCCAGGCCCTAAGCATTCAAGGCTTAGAATGGAGGACCCAGGGATCGAAATCATCATTCACCAAAGCCTCGCAGTTCAGGGAACCAAGAGATTGGTATCTCGGGTTCCTGAACAACATGAAGGGCTCGAGGGAAACACTCGGAACATATGCGGAGAATCTGCCATTGAGACAGGAAATGAGAAGGAAATGGAGCCCAATCACCCATTAGATGGGGGTGGGGGTCCTATCCTCATCCCTCTCCAGAGAACCAACGAGAATTCTGAAACCGGTACTGTATAAACTATTATGCATTTCAAATAGAAGACATATCCACAGGACGCAAAGGGGAAGAACTTCGATTGCCCAATATTCATCACTGCAATTGCAGGATTCCATTTCATTGCATCGTCTCACACTTACATCAACCATGAAAGGGAATATAAGAAGCAGAGAGGTACAAAGTAGAACCGAGATTGTCCGGCTACATCTGATAAATCGAAAAGAAAACTCGCTAGATTACATCAAATAAGAGGAAAGAAAACATGGGGGAGGGCGGAGCATTGACTCCTCTCCCTCCCCGGAGCAGCCCACCTGGAGCCTTTCCTTCTTCTTTCCTTTCAGATCTTCTCTTCGCTTCTTCGATTGCCTTTTCCTCGGGCCCTCTCTTTCTCTTTTGGTTTCTTCTTTTTTTCAGTGGAGGAGTCTCTCTCGAAGCCCCTCTGTTTCTTTTCTATCGCTTTCTTTTCTCTTTTTGCCCCCCAGCCAGCCCCCCCTTTCTTGTGGGAGAAGTAATGGGTTTTTATAGGGCCATGTTCACGGTGATGGCATTCGGCGTGCCTGCAGCACTAGTTCCCGACGCGCCCATTCGAGGGGCTTCCCGGCGCGCATGCATTCAACATCTCGGTGCAGCTTTTGGGCTTCGACAAGAAGCTCCCGGCGCCACTTTCATAGGCCCAATTAAGCCTTTTAGACTAGGGCTTTGCTAGTCCTTCAAGTACACCATTACCCAAGAGGGCCCTTCATTGACGACATATCTTGTATCGAGATCATCTTAAGATTTCATCAGTCAGCAGGCTGGGATTTCATCAGTATTGCCATCTGAATGACGACAAAATCGGATATGGTTTCATCAGCATTGTCATCTGAATGATGTCAAGACCGGATGTCATCTTTAACCCGGGAAGGCTTCAACAGGGCACGCAGTACAGCTCTTATTAAAATATGACAGGAGGTCTCATCAGTCAGGTGACTGTTATTTCATCGGTGCCGTCGTCTGCTAGACGACGACACTGGACATTAGCCTGACTGGGAAGAGGTTTCTGCCGGGTAGATGGTTAACAAGCTTCGTCATTGATCTTTCACTGTTGATCTGATCTTCTTTTCAATTTTGTCTCTGCCATTGCTCATTTTTTAGGCGTCAACAAGACCTCTCCCGTATTGGGGAATGCGTAGGTTGGTCATCTCATCCATCCATCTCTTGCCCCTGCACTTGGCCGAGTAGAGAAAAGAAAAGACCTTTGTGCATACCCAAAGTATGGCCAAAGCAGCAACGGTGTGCCTCAGAGAGATCGGCTATGGCTCGCCGTGTAGTATGTGAAAACCCATGCTCAATGGTCACCCTCAACGATCGGGGAAAGGAATTAGACTCCCAGTGCAGAGCTATCACCAGCCTAAGGTGTGCTGCAGAAGCGACTCTTCCTGACTAATTAAGTAAATTCAACTAAAGCCACTCAACCATGTTGAGGAACCAACGTTATAAGCATGTGCAGGAGTAATAAGAGTAATAGCAATGATAACATATTCTTACACAAAATAAAAATACCTTTACAAATCTGTGGAGTGATCTTGATCATTGAGCTTTGAGGAGTGCAAGCTTTATTTTCCTTGCTTGACAGGACAAAAGGGAGAGGATAGCAAAGGGATTGAAAGATTCCTTGACATGGAGGAGCGACAGACACCAAACTGGACGAAGGAGGATAAAAAGGAAGAGAGACGAGGGCTAGAACTCCCTCGTTAAGGTGCAGAGACCTTGATAACAAAGAACCAATTACAGAAGAAACCAGATTAGCCGAGATCAAGGTGGGCTAAAGCCTCGAAAATAGCAAGAGAAAGGGCGAAGACCCCGAAAGGGTGAAGAGGAGAGAATAGAAAGATAGCGAGAGGGTTACTGTGAAGATGAGGAAGAAGGAGAATGATCATCCGACATGTGCGGAGAAGGAGAGTAGTAGTCATCCAGTAGGGTCGGAGAAGGAGAATCGTAATCACCCGACAAAGTCAGGGAAGAATCAAAAGCAACACCCGAAAGTCCCGGGGAAGAAGAATCAGGGGAAGTCTCGAGATCGGGATGTAAGGATAACATAAGCCTAGGGCGAGGCCTAGAATCGTGAGAGGAGGGATAATCTAGAGACTCCGGATGAAGAAGAGAAGAGGACGAATAGGGGCTTGCGGACCCTAGAAGAGAGGAGAAGATCATAGAAGCTAGATCTGAAGAGGGAAGATACACCACCCAAGGGTGGGAGCTGAGCAGAAGAAACGATGAATAGAAAGGAGGAGAAGAAGAAGTGGACCCCTGAATGCACAACCAACTGCCATTGAGTTTGCGTCGCCGCCTCTTCTTGGCAGAAATCTCTTGAAAATGGACCTGCCTAATACAGGCTTGGACCTTCGGGCTTCTTAATCTATAATACCTTCTCAAATAACAGGCCCACCTGGTAGATGGCCTGGCCCGGCTGTGAACATGCAACTTCATCGGGGCGGTTGCCCCTAGACACCCGGTGCTAGCAATATGCGGACATTCTTGAGCAAGTGACTCCTTAGAAGGATGAATATCATAAAACCATGGAGTTTCATCTCTCGGCACAAGCGACATGAGATTCGGCATCTCCACTTGACAATCGGGCTTGGAGCATAACTCCCTTACCAGAAGAGCAGGACGAAATGAAGGGAGAGTAATGCGCGGCGTTGACGTGGCCGACTCACTGATAAACCGAGGGAGACTGCATAGGATGTGCAGAATGTCTTTAGACAATCCTGAAAATATGACCAATTGCCCCTTGAACATGGAATTCATCAGGCTCTTGGCAGCCGTACGAGTTAGCACAATCTGGGTAGAGAACCCTTCCTGGCCAGTGAACTGAACAGCAATAGAGCGAGAAGTAATAACAACATTAACGATAAACCCACCGGTGAGCAATGAGATTGTCACCGGCCTCGCTTGTGAAGAAACTGGCATTAGTGCAAGGGAACTCTTCTTAACAACTGCTCCTTGAAACATAGGCTCATTGGCCCCAAAATTGTTGGGACGGTGCGATGGATACAGAGAGGGGGTGAATGTATCCCCTTCAATGATATTGCCCCACTTAAAAATACTAAGCCTGAAGCTAGACACAGTTGCAGAATAAAAGCTATAGAACTCAAATGAACATTTGATCAATCAGATGAACTGCTAACTATACTAGTGGAACCTGATCAAGACTAATGCCGAAGACAGAACTGTGCAAACCAGATTCACTTAGCAAAATATGTAATGCTCAAGGTCACTGCAGATAGAAACAAGAGTGTTCATACAACATGTGAAAGAGGTAGAAGACAAGGAGCAAACGCACAAGGAAAACCACGGCACAGATAATTTTTAGGTGGTTCGGTCCACAGACCTACGTCCACTCCTCGCTCCAACCCGGAGTGAGGCTTCCACTAGCTAACGCTAGAACCGCAGACTCAGTCTACAACAGGTGCTGCCAAACATCTTGACCAGAGGAACAGCCTCCCCTCTTCCTCCCAACCGGAGGGCAACCGCTAGTGACTACCCGTCACTAGCAACCAGAGACCGAGGTCTCTCTTCCTCCACCTAGGAGGGAACCCACCTGGACTTGCAACCCACAAGACCAGAACCGGAGATGAATGTCCCTTCCTCCAACCCGGAGGGAAACCCACAAGTGACTCCCAGCCACTTGCAAACCAGAGGTCACAGACCTCTCTTCCTCCACACCAGAGGGAACCACTAGAGACTACCCAGTCGCTAGCAAATCGGAGAACAAGTCTCCCTTCTCCTGAGACCACAGGAGGAACCCCGATCCCAAACAAGGGAATCGGAAGAATAAGGTGAATAGATGGAAAGAACAAAATAAAAAGCAAACACAAAGAAAAAACATAGCAACGTAAAGCTGGAAATGAGACACACTAAGTAGCTCTCGCAGGAGCAAGTCTGGCTTGGATTTGATCCAAAATGCTAGTGAACAAATCTTCTGATGATTCCTCTTTCTTCTTCTTCATGAACCCTCTCTTTATCTCTCTTTCTCTTTTTCTTCTACTTCACGAGCTCTCGATCTTAATCTCTTTTTCTTTTTCTTCTTCTGCTTTCAGCCTTTCTGCTGCTCTCTCCTTTTTCTTCTTCTACTTTCTTCTGCTCTCTGCCTCTTCTTCGATCACACTTGCTTGATCTGTCTTCTTCAAGTGGAAGAAGCTCCATATTTATACCAGCCGCAGCTAGGGCGTGTGCAGGGCTTGTGCCCTCTTTGTCCTCGGATCACGTGCCAAGTGCCAACCTCAGATTACGTGCCCAAACATTTACTTCTCGAAGTATATACCTGTCACACAGTCATAAGAAGGTATCAGATAGATGTACAGACTTAGTATGAAAGATAGAATGTATAGACTTGAATGCTTGGAAAGGATTGTATAGACTTCGACTTGAAGGAGATGCACATGTGCACTGAAGTGTGTACAGTCTTCACTAAAGGATGTTCAGACTTTAAGTGATGAAGTGTGTTTAGACTCTGCTGAAGAATGTTCAGCCTTTGAGTGCTTAAGTGTGTACAGACTTGTTTGTTCGTGCATGCTACAATGTGTAGCCTTATGAACTGATGCAGACACATGCTGTATAGACTTTGAGAGCATGCAGACAGTGTGTAAACTTGCTGTAATGAACGATGCCCAACAGCATGGTGTATGGACTTAGAATGCATGAGATAGCAATGTATAGACTTCAATGCAAAGGTTGGAGTGTGACGGATGTATAGGCTTTAGAAGACAAAGCATGCACAGGCCAACGATGTACAGACTTTGCCAATGTGAAACACTGTACAGACTTTGATGCCCACATGCAATGTATGGACTTGTGTGTGCAGGGTAGACAATGTATGGACTTGCAGCACGTGCAGGGCAGGCAATGTATAGACTTAGCGATGCATAGGCTGGAGTTAAGCGAACGATGTATAGACTTACCCGTTGAAGAATGTACAAACTTTGAAGATGTGAGCGAGACAATGTATAGACTTGGCCCTTGAAGAATGTACAGACTTTACTTTGTGCTAGCTACAGGACAATGTCTAGACTTGATGCAGCTTCAAGGCAACCATGTGCAGACCTTACCGATGTATAGACTTGGTGTTCTGAACGTAGGTAAAGGTAAGGAATGTATAGACTTGATGAATGGCTTGCCAGCAACAGGACAATGTATAGACTTGGAAGGTTCAGCGGTGGATGTATAGACTTCACCGATGTCTAGACTTAGCAAGCCCCAAGCGATGTATAGACTTGGCAAGCCCCATGCCGATGTATAGACTTGCAGAACAAACGATGCACATATGCCATGAATGTGTAGACTTTGAATAAGAAGCCAGGCAAATTATGTGTAGACATGGCCAATGTATAGACTTGAAAGATGCAGACTTGTGCAAACTCTGCGTGCCTGAAACAGGGCAATGTATAGACTTGCCACCAATGCAGTGTATAGACTTGATCTCAAGGAATGGCTGTACAGACTTTAAGCGATGTATAGACTTGGTGAGCGCCAAGCGATGTACAGACTTGGTGAGCGCCAAGCGATGTAAAGACTTGGTGAGCGCCAAGTGAGACAGAGCTGGATGTACAGACTTTGAGAGAGAATGCACTATTGGCAAACTCTATACAGACTCTGAGAGACGATGCCCTATAGCCTAACGCTGTACAGACTCAGATAGCGTGAGACGCTGAATGAGACGATCGGATGTACAGACTTGGACGTGTATGTGCTTGTTAATGTATAGACTTTATGAATGCATATGCCAAGGTGATGAATAGACTTCAATGACTCATGCAGTGAAAGCACAGACAATGTACAGACTTAGTGCAAACAGGATGCGCAGACTTGTAGTATGCAATGTCTAGACTTGATATGAAGGAATGCAAAATGTCTAGACTTGCTATGAGGGAATGCACTGGCTGTACACACTTGAAGTAATGCATGCAGGAGACGATGTACAGACTTGGTCTTGCGACCAGGGGCTGTACTGACTTGATGTGCAGACTGTGTGTGTGTGTGTGCAAGATAATGTGTGTGTGTGCTGTACAGACTTAAATGCATGCACATAATAGTTTATGCATATCAGCTAAAACATCATCAAAGATCTGAGAGTAGACAGAGCATTACCTGATCTGAGCATTGACCTTACTTGTCATGATTTGACTTCATGACTTGTGAGTCATCCTTAAACTTGTTCTAACAGTTTCTCATAATGAAACATGATTATATCATCAAGGATGTAAACATAATGAGGCATAATATCTGTCATCATCAAAACTCCAGAACCACAGGGGACACAGCAAAAATGGCCAGAGATCAGGACTCGGATAGGCATGCGGCAAATGTAATCTTGAATCTTGAAATGCAAAGCTGACATAGAATCATCATGACTCGGCTCATCGTCTCCCTGGAGACCAGACCCAAGGGGCACCAAAGGAAGCGCACACCCGCTCCGTGGGGTGGAAGTGGTTGGAGAAGTAAAGGGAATATGTTTGGGTGGCACATGTGAAGGTTTGGAAGGCATGGAGGCTCCAACGGGAGTGGTGATGGAAAGTGAAGGCGCAGGCGATGTGGCGATGATAGGCTTGGGTGGTGACAAAGGTGAAGGTGAAGGCGTGGCTGACGGTAAAGGTAAAGGTAAAGGTGTGGCTTGCTCAAGCTTGGGCAAAGGTGATGGCGGAGATGGAGGCGAGGGTGGAGATGGAGGTGGTGATGGAAGCACTGGTGGTGGAGATGGAGATGATGGCGATGGCAATGGAGATGGTAAGGATAATGATGAAGGTGATGGGGGTAGTGGACATGGAGGTGGAGAGGGTGAAGAGGGAGGTTGTGGTGTCCACCGTTGACATGTCGACACAACGCGTTGAGCGGTGTTAGGGATAGAAGTAGTGGTAGTGGCGGCGGGAGAAGAAGGGGAGGCACTAGCCTGAGTAGAGGCTTGGGTTTGTGGCGGTGATGCAGCCGGGGTAGGAGATGGCGAAGGTAACAGGGTAGGTGACGGAGCAAGTGCAGCACTAGACGAGGAATCACAGGGGTGCCCCTGGTCTTGAAGTAACGGAGACGGCTGCCTGGGTGGCACTTCTTGCTGCTGTTGTTGGCTGCGAAGATGTAAAATGACTTTGTGAATAGCAGCCCAATCAATCCTTTTCTTAGCTTCCAGATAATAAACATAATCCCAGAACTCGGGACAATCCTCAACCAAATGCCCTTGTTGGCGGTGGAAATAACAAAACTGGAGCCTATCCCCGACCGTGGGTCGGCAAGGCATAACCAGAGAGAGTGGCAATGCGTGAGTGGCCATCAAAGCCCGAAAGATATCGGTGAAACACTCCGATAATGGAAGATGAGGAGCCTGCTTCGGGCAAGGTGGATGCCGAGGGATATGTAATGGTGGAGAAGGTTGTGGAGATGAAAGTGAAGGTTGCATAGGCAATAGTGCTTGGCTAGTGGTGGAGAGATTTGGTGAAGGCATATGTGGAGCAGGATGAGGGGGTATACAGATGGCATCCACCTGCTCGGGATGTGGTGTTTCCTTGACTGAGGGTGGAGACATAGGCGGAGACGCATGTGGGTATGTGGAAGCGGAAGGCTGACTGTGAATGGCGGTAGGTTGACTCATGGAGGTTTGATATGCGGGGGTGTATGGCTGACTCGTGGAGGGTTAGCATGTGGAAGGATACGGGTATGTATAAGCGGAAGGTTGGTATGTGGTGGTAGATGTAGATGGCGGGGTGTGTGGAGATGTAGAAGGCGGAGAGGACTTGGGGTCAAGGGAATCTTAGAGTTGTTGGCGGATGGAGCGGGCTCGGCTGTAAAGTTGTTGCCAGGAGGTGATGTCGTTGAGGGCTAAGATAAACTGATACTCGGGCATGGCATTGGATATCAGCATCTTGATTTACTCTCCCTCCGGAATGTGCCCCAAGACCTGCATGGCAAGGCGACGTCAGCGATCGGCAAAGGTGCAAAAATCCTCTTCAGGCTTCATCATCTCATGGGCCAAATCCACCATGGAATACTTGGGCCCAACCTGGTCTTGAAACTGGTGAATGAACTTCTCTTGCACGGCTTGAAAATTCATAACTTGCTCTTGCGGAAGGGAGAAGAACCAATCTCGAGCCGGGCCTTCCAATGACAGACTAAATAGATAGGCCATCAAGCGTTGGTCATGTCGAAACTGGGCCGACTAATAAATAAACTCTTTCAAGTGCACATAGGGGTCACCGACTCCACCATAACGGCGATATGCAGGAATTTGTAAAGATGGCGGAAGCCAAAGACCTTGAAATGCGAATGGAATACTTAAGGAGGACTTAGGATCGATCTGACGTTGGAGTTCATCAAGCTGGCGTTGGGCTTGAGCAATCATCTCCTAAGTCGGGAGAGATCGAGAAGAATATGGGCCAACTTGAGCCAGTGAATTTGGACAAGGATGATATTGGGCCGGATAAGAGGATCCGGGTTGAGAATAAGAAGGGCCCATTCCGGAAGAAGAAGGATATGTGGACCTAGAAGGATCATGAATATGAGGACTACTCGGGCTAGCAACAGCATGGGTAGGAGATGGAGGCCCATTAAGAAGAGTAGGTCCACTAAGAGAATAAGAAGGCCCGTTAAAGGAAGGGGGTCCATTAAGAGTAGAAGAGAGCCCATTGGAGGAAAATGGCAGCCCATTGAAAGATGGGGGCCCACTAAGAATAAAAGGACCATGAAGGGAATGGGGCCCATTAAGAGAATGGGACCCATTGAAGGAAGAGGACCCATTAAAGAAATGAGGCCCATTAGATGAATGAGTATTAGGAATCGGGCTAGCCGCATGGGAAGAAGAAGGAGGCCGATGAAGATAGGAAGGCCCATTATGAGAAGAAGGCCCATTAAGATGATTTGCAATAAGACGATGGGTCTGGGTCGGGTCCATTTGGTGAACAAGACTTGAAAGATGGGCCATGAGATTAGCATGTTCCTCGGAGGGATCAGAGGAACCACGGGAAGATGGGCCCACGTGGGAAGAGGATTCCACGCGGGAATAGGATGAAGCTTGGGGAAAAGGATGATACAAGGGATTGGAACGATGCTCCATGAGGGCAAATGGAGACTTAATACAAGGATATCAAGGAGAATATAGGTGGGGAAGCAAGGGCTTAATGGGCTTGATCTGACCCACTAATGCAAAGATGAATGGACAATGGACTACGGGACAATGGACTAGACAATGGACACACAAAATGGGCTAAGCTGAATTGGCCTAACAACAATAAAACATGTGGATGATGAAAGAATGCAACACAAACACCACTAATGGGCCTGGACAAGCCCAAACAACACAATCAATGTAATGTGAGAGTTTTCACCCAAGTCAAACAAGTTGATATGATGGGAAATATTTCAGGGATTTTAATAGACCTTTTAATGATTTGAATTAATAATAATTCTTTCAAGATAGGAATCCTATGGGAATAAGGTCCAAACTTTGGGTTGACTAAGGTTAACTCCCTCACACAGATGCAAATGCAAGCCTAAAGGGTGGAAAAGGTACAACCGGCCCGGCGTCCGTGTGGGAATCCACTGCTCACGGGGACTTATGGAGGTCCCAGATAAGATCACATAGTAGAGCCTAAGGAATATGGGAGCGAGAGGATCACTTACCAAGAGGGAATACAACTACAATATGCGAATATGCATGACCCTATGTGCACCGGAGTGTATGCAATTTCTAGCCTCAAACTAGAAAATCAAGATAATATTAAACCATGCAAACATAATGAAATGGGTGCAAACAAAGTGGGAAATCCAAGACAATATAAAGGACAAGAATGCAAGACCAAAAATAGGCACAATCAGGCACTAAAAGATGTGAAAAACAATGAATGAGCGGCGTACCTTTGTGTATGCCCTTGAACTTGCATGCAGATTTTATGCATAAAATGAAAAAATGGAGACAAGATTTGACTATGCAAATGTGACTCAAATGATGCAAACAATATATGAATGGAAAGACAATACAAAGGGCTGCGCACCGGGCCCAAGAAAAGAGCAATCTAACCTCGGGAGGTTGATTAAATCATCCATGAAAGTTGCCCCCGTGAACCTGTGCGCAGACCACATGCAGATTTTATGGACAAAATGCTAAAATGATAACAATTTTTAACTAAGCAAATGAGATCCAAATGATGAAAATAAGGTATGGATGGAAAGATAATACAAATGACTATCCAATGGAACAAAAATCAGTGCAATCAGACGTCAGGAAGGTAGTCAAATCACTGAGTAAAGATGTACCTGTGACCCTGTCTCTGAGCCTGCCTGCAGAACTTATGCAGAAAACTCAAAAAATTGGACAATATTAGAATATGCAAATGTTAACCAAATGATGCAAATGATATATGGATGGAAAGACAATACAAAGGGCTATCCAACGGAACATGAATCAGCGCAATCCGACCCAGGGAGCAAAAGTTATGCCTCGACGAATATGGCACAGTGAGCACACGCGCAGGAATGCTAGAATCCGTAACGGCCAAACAAATGACTGTTTCTTGCCCTCTGGCGGTCTACTATAAGACCTCCACACTACCAGAGCCCTTAAAACGCCCCCAAACAGGGGAAGAATGGATAAAATATCACATAAACATGCACATGCACACACCCAACTCACAAAAGAGCATTAAAACAAACATGATGGGCATTGGTGTCCCACCGTGATCGCCAAAAAATAAGGTTGTTGATAATTTTCTCTCTCTTTCCTTTACCCCGCCCCTAACTATGCTAATAACATAATAGCATGAAAAGGCATGGAAGATGATGAATAAAGAGCGATGAGAGATAGAAGAACTGACCGTGATCGCCGCCAAGGGTTAACAACGCCACAAGGATGAAGAAAGGAGTGCAACGATGCCGTGTACCTTGGAGAGGGGTGAAGACTTGATCACGCTTAAGAACAGGACGCGGGGAACGGTGTGGGGTGGACCTCCTCTCCTTCCAGTCGGCTAGATGAAGAGGGCCTCACGTTCATATCATGCTCTCCTGTAAAACAAAGCCAAAATAAGGGGAATAAACCCATTAGAACATGAAGTGTAGAAATTTGCCCAAAGTGATAAAATAGGGGTAAAAAAAATGAGGGCAAACTCACCGGGGGGAGGTTTTTAACCCCTGTGGAAGGGTGCAACAATAGGTGTGTGTATAATGCATGTATGAGATTTGAAATCACGAGATTTGATTGAGAGAATAGAGAGAAATCATTGATGCAAAACGTGCAAAAGTGCATGTGTAGCAGAAAAGTGTAAAAAAATGTGATGATTTGTGATTTTGAGAGGAAGAGAACTAAGCGTATAGACAACCAAATTAAGCCCAGAAGGATGGAATTAAAAGCTAATACTTCCCTCTTCAAGCCAAGGTCGAAGTTGTGAGTTGGAGTTGCAGCATGGCTTCGCCCTAAGTCCAGAAAGAGCCCTCCTTTGCAACTGCGAACTGGGTAGTTTATATAGAGGTTACAGAAAACCCAGAAAGTTCTCCCAAGATTTTAGAGGATAGAGTCCACCAAAATTCATGTTCTATGGATCAATCTCGAGATAATACAAAGGATAAGAGGTAGGAACAAGTGGGACTCAATTTGGTGGAAGGATCTGGAAGATATGGCTTCTCGAAGGGAGCCCCGGAGCTTAATCTGTAGAGTTTCTATTTAACTAGGATGCATAAACCCCCAACTTTCATCCGCGTTTCTGAGCAATATAGCCAATGAAAATCTAAGCTCTATAGACCAAATTAAAGATAATATAAAGCAGAAACCATAGCAACAAACGACGCTCAATTCGGAGTAGAATTCAAGAAGTTATGGGCTCTGCAAGAGGGCCATGGCACATAGAAATGGAGCAGAGTCCAGCACGAATTAGACTCTCGGTGTCATCTGGCGGTCTATTGTAAGATTGTCAGAGTCATGTAACGGCCTAGGGTAGCTCCGTCAGGCTCTAGGGGTCGAACGGGGCGATTTCGGGCAAGTTTGGGTGTAACGGTCTATTAATAGACCGTCACTTGGGCTCTAGCGGTCTTACGATAGACCGTCACATGGGCTGTGACGCTCCACTAATAGACCTTCACACCGATGAAGGAACATTTTGGGCAGATTACGCGCAACTTCAGAAATTGAAGCGTATCTCTCAAACGGTGTAGAACTAGTGAAAGTGGTAGAACAAGAAATTGTACATATCTAAAAGAGGAACAAATTTCATGAAGAAATCAAGTTGAGAAATTGATTCGAAGAGGGAGAAAATGGGGCGAGAACAGAGAGAAAGAATTCTGGGATGCAGGTGAACAATGCACCAGAAAATGTGAATAACTTGAAATCAGTGCAGAACTGGCTAATGACGTAGAAGTAGAAATTGTAGAGCTTTGAAAGACAAACAACTTTGGTGAAGACAACGTTTTAAATAGAGGAACAGAAAGAGATGAAAAGGGACCACTTTCAGGACTGCGCTGCGGGAGAGAGCCGAATGCTTGAAGGAAGCCGGCCTAAATGGGCCGTAAGTCGACTTGGAAGCTGGAAGTTGATAAGATAAGCTCCAGGACTCTAGGAAATCATGATCTCCAATATTCAAAGGATAGGGAACAGTAAAAATGGGCTCGAAATCCATCCAAGGAAGGCTCCAAAATAATGGCTATTTCGGGACATCAAAAATGATGAATAAGAGAAATGACGCAACTTGTGGGATAAAAATGGGTGTCAACAATTGGTCATAAAATGGGTGTCAACAGATGCCCCTCCTTAACGTCCTCTTTGCAGGGGAGCGAGCGGAGGTGAAGCAAAAGCGACCTGGAACATGGAGGCGAAGCGAAATTACAGCGGAGTAGACCGAAAAGCGGGCGTTAAGGTAAACCGACACCCGTCCTCAACCAACGAGTGATAGGAATCTTCCGAAAAACTTCGAACCAATCACAAGGAACGGCAAAACCGAATGATGCATGCTTGGAGGAACTAACAACTAAGAGAACTAAAGTCACGACCAACGTCCTCACTGGAACGCACAGCTGATAGGTGGTCGGAGCGAACAGAAAAGAATAAAGAGACGAGCAACTAAACTCCAGACAAGAATCTCCAGCTAACCAAACCAAGCAAATAGACCGAAGGAAACCTTCCAACTCAGAGTGGAATGATTCTCCTTACTCAAAACCATGGATACATAGTTATCCACCATTTCTGAAGACACTTTAGACAGATGAGGGCACATGAATGCTCAAAGATGCACATGATGCATGATGGGCTAAAATAAAAGAAATCATCAAAACGAATGCATAGAAAGGGAAAAGAATAGGAAGATACTCGAGAATAGTATTGCTAGACCGGATAAATCAGGGTCAAGACACTATCTGCAACCACGGCGTGCAAGATAGAATCATCATCCTCTAGCTCTTCCAACCTAACGGCCTATCCAACGATTAAACATGTGCACCTAGATCATCATCGTTTATGTTACAAAGGAACATCAGATCCCAGAACACATGAATGACCAGCCGGTTCTCGAGGTAATATATCATAAATATTATATAGTAATGCATTAAGGGACCAGGGATCGAGATACTTACCTGACTTACCTACCTGGCGAGCAATTGACGGTCATGATAGTATGATGGCGTTCATAGTTTTGACAAAGAGAGGGGTTAGCCATCAATAATTATATCCACAAAATAAGCATGAAGCAAAAATATGAACCACACCAAAATTGCACCAAGAATCCAACCAAGCATAACATCTCAAAACGACAACATGCAGCTGTGGCAAACAGTCTAGGCTAGGACCACAAAGCACCCCTGACGGTCTATAGATAGACCGCTTGGGCAAGGGCGGTTCACATTCTTTGAGGAAGGTGACCCAAATGAAAAATGGTCTAGAAGAGGACTACTAAGAGGGCCTAAATGGTCTAGCGATAGACTGCATGGATTTAGGCGAATTCAAAAAAAAATGAACGGGCGTTTCATTCTCCCCACACAATCAATCTCATCCCCATTCAACCAACCTTCTTTCGGCCACTCCGGCGACCATCCCACCGGTGACCACCATGACCAAGCATCCATCCCACCTCAAGATGGTGAAGAGGAGGGCGGCGAAACGCCTCAAACGGCAGATAGAGGAGGAGGAAACACCACCCACGGCGGCGACGAACCCACCGGCGGAGGAAGAAACTCTGACGGTCCAAACCGTGGTGGAAGACATTCCCTCGGCTGAAGAAGGACCAGGAGAGGCAGTGGAGGAAGACGAACACGAGCCTGCAGAGGAGGAGGCGTCGGCGCCGGCGACCGGGCAACGGTCCTCCGAGGTAGGCTAAATCCCAAAAACCCAATTTTGATTTTGTTTTAAGCCATGCGTGTGTGGGAAATGGAGTGGGAATGGGTCTGGGGACCCATTTGAACTGATTTGTAGGCCATTTAGGCCATTTTCTAATCTGGGGGAACCGAGGCAAACAATGCTCGGTCGCTGAGTGCCTAGCGGTCGTTGCAGTGACCGCTAGGAGTCCAGATGGTCCAAGGGGTGATCGCTTGGGAGAAAGAAACGGTCCAGAGGGAGACCGTTTAGGACCAGAGTATTTTTTTTGTGTGTTTTTGTTTAAAATGCAATGTATTGCATGAATCATGATCTATATGTATGATTGATGTTGAATTGTTCTACATGTATGCAGGGGAAAAGAAAGACCAGGATCTCTTGGCTGCAGGTCCGAGCGGTCTACTTAGCACTTCCAGATTACTAGAGAGATAGATTGGCAGCGATGGATTCGGGGAGCTGCTCAGCATTGAGGTGATGCGGATTGATACGGCATTGCTCTACGCGCTTCATGAGAGATGGGACCCTATCAGCCGGGCTTTCTTGTTCCCATGGGGACACATGATCCTGACGCTTGAGGACGTCGCGCGGATCACAGGAATGAGATGTACGGAGCACCGACGATGGGCACTACATATGCTGACTACCAAGAGCTAGCACAGGAGCTGCTTGGACTGGAGCTGCTGAGACCGGGACACCACTCGTCCATGCTGGGATGGGCAACACTCCAGGAGAGCTTGGGACTGAGGGGAGCAGCGATAGCTGTAGGAGAGCTACC
The DNA here is from genome assembly GCA_022559845.1 of Amorphophallus konjac. NCBI lineage: Eukaryota > Viridiplantae > Streptophyta > Magnoliopsida > Alismatales > Araceae > Amorphophallus > Amorphophallus konjac. The sequence continues at coordinate 258,623,118 of CM040118.1, read as the reverse complement.
TGAGGAGCACCTCAGGAGATTGGCTGACCATGCCCGAGAGAGAGTGTCAGCAGGACCAGGACTAGAGGGAGACATCATCCTACACCACTTCCTGATGTTGCTTTTTGGGAAGCTATTGTTCGCGACACGGGCGAACGGAGTGAGCGTCAGGCTCCTCCCATTACTGCAGGATCTGGACGAGGTTGGAGGCTATGCCTGGGGAGCTGTAGTACTGGCTTTCCTGTTCGACTCCCTCAGCACCACCGACCGGCAGACAATGCTGGGCGGGTTCGCGCCACTTCTTCAGGTAAATGCTTAACTCTGAATGCTTATGCTTATGCTTATGATATGCTGACATCTGACTAATGCAGGTTTGGAGCTTCCTGTACCTCCCGGGCCTAGGGCGGAGAAAGGAGGTACATCCAGACCGAGTACCCATCGTGAGGCGGTGGATGGCGGTACGGGACATGGGATCGCTACGACGGCTCACACAGGCGATCCAGGAGGATATGGACATGTTCCCATATGCATTGGTAAGCCTCAAACTCTAAAACTTCTACATGCACTTAAATGCTTTTATGGATGTTGAAATTTGACTCAATTGACCTTTCAGGTGCGCTGGACACCGTACCGTGACGGGGGTCACGATGGATAGCCATGGGTAGAGGCGGCCCTGGCGTACGCGGGACGAGAGGTGTGGCTGCACTGCCTCAGCATCATCGAGCCGTTGCACCATCACCTGATCATGAGGACGCGAGGGATGCATCGGCCGGAGGTGGAGTTCCCATCTAGAGACGACGAGCGGGTTGGACGGCCCTCGAAAGGCTTGAGCAGAGAGATCGACTGGGTCACCCGGGTGATCGACCAGGTACGAGACTGGACCAAGAGAGGCCGGGTGGTGCGAGCCCGAGCCAGTAGCGATGAGGCCTACCTTAGGGCCTATGCTCGGAGGTACAGGGACCAAGTCTTCCGTGGCTCCCGACGACTGGTATGACTCTCTAAACTTTATTTAATGCTTTGATGCCTATTGATGATGCACTAACCATCTGACTTCTTACATGCAGCTTGACCCCCAGGGCCGAATAGTGAAACTTCAGGGACTCCTCCACTCCACTGTACAGTAGAGGGATGACCTCCATCGCTCTCTGGATCTCCTGGTAAATTCTGAACCTTAGACTTAGATGCAAATGCTTATGAACTTGACTAACTAACTTAGACTTTCTAAATGCAGCGAGCTGAGGGAGCGGGATGACAGGGACGTGATGCTCCATCCTCTTGTCACAACCTGCGGGAGATCGAGCCGAGAGAGATGCCGACTTTACACGGGCAGTCGCCCAGGCCGAGGAGGCGGAGGCCACTCTTGCGGAGAGGGTGAGCAACTGACCAACTTCTTTTTAACTAAATGCTTATCATATGCGAATGACTAACATGATGAATGCTTATGCAGACGCTGGAGCTGACTACAGCACTTGGCGAGGCAGAGCGACCCAGAGCAGAGGTAGAGAGATTACAGGCGGAGGCGGCTGAGGTGGCTCCTCTTCACGCAGAGGTAGAGAGACTCAGAGTTGGAGCAACAGCGGTAGCAGACTCTCAGGCAGAGATGAGGGAGCTAAGGGTGGAGATCAGAGCGCTGGAGTGAGCAGTCCGACTAGTGGGGGGATGATCCTCCCATAGCATGTCACAGAGTGGGGTGCACAACGTGCACTGGGACTATCTCACAGGTTCCTCCGGCCATCGAAGGAACAAGGAGGAGGAGCAGCGACGACGTCACTGAGAGGAGGGGAGCACCTCCATGGCCCCATCGCCGAATAGGTGTGAGGGGACCGGGGATAGCGGCGGTCCAGGAGAGGGACCAGCCTGAGAGTGATTTGTACCTTTATCTTTTGGAATTATGCATGTACATGACTCTATGTTAGTAATATATGATCTTTTTGGCTTTTTATCTATGCAAATGTGGATGCTGACACACTAACAACGATTCCTAAGAGTGACCAAGAGATTAGGGGAGCGAGGGAAGGAGAGCAAGCAAGAGAAAAATTGGTGATCAAAATAGAACAGACAGGGGAAAACGGTCCTATGGATGACCGCGAGGAAGAGCAAACGGTCTAAGACATGACCGTTAGGCGAGTGGGAGGAAGGCAGTGAAGGAAGGAATACAACGGTCATATGGAAGACCGCTTGAGAGAGTCTGGCGGTCGCTCGATAGACCGCTAGGGAAAAAATGCAGTGAAGTCCGAGCGGGACTCTCCGTGAGAGTCCGAACTCGGGGCTAAAAGGACCTAATTTGCACTAAGACCCATCCTAACTCAAATTGAGGCTCCCTAACCTCAATCCTAGTGCATTATAACTCAAATTAGAGCCTTATAAGTAAGAATGCAGCCAGAATTCTTAGCTCACAAAAATCTCTAGTTTAAACCTTGAAAACTCCCTCAAAATCACCCCAAGTCATCATGAAAAGGTGCTTTGAAGCTAGCACCATGGGAGAGGTGGCCTATACCGGGCCAAAGCCAGCTAGGAGGGAGCACGGGGAGCTACAGCGGCTGACTTCCATCCCCAAGCACTTAAGCATAAGTTCTTCAAGAGAGGTGAGTTAAAATCAATTTCAAAATCCATGAATTTCCTTAAGTTTCTTCTCATGAAATTCCTCTCTTCTTCTTCTCTTCTTCTTTTTCCTTTTGCTTAGCTCCTTCCTGAACCAAGGTGCTACTCTAGCTTGAAGTTGGTGGCTCCCATGATAAAAGAACTTCCTTTGGAAGTTACCTCAATCCTTAGGGTATGGCACCTTCAACCTTTATTAGTCTTAGCCAAGAATTTTCAGAAAATTTCATATGATTGGCCTAGTATTTCAGCCCTTGTGGAGTTATGGCACCCTCAAACTCATACTTTCATATTCCCAACCTTTGAAGCCACAGCCCTTATAGAAGAGGTAGAGACCTACCTAACCCTTCCTAAGACTAAGGTGAGGGATGGAGACTTGGTATGTCATACGGTTGAACCTATAGAACAATCACTCATCTTAGGAGATTTCATACACAATCCAAAGGATGTTAGGACCATGATCGGCCCTCACCATATTCATTTGATACCCATGGCCCAATGGATCACCGCTTATTGCAAGAACAAGAGCGGGAGGTTTGAAGCTATAGCCAAGGCTACCTCTATTTGCTTGTGCGGGGCTTTGCTCTTTACCACCACTGACCACCTCTTAGATATCCAAAATCTCAGTATCATTAGTGGGTTGTGGCGGGGTTTATCCATCTCTCAAGCCATCCTTTCATACCTCTACGAAGGCCTTAGTTCAGCTTCTTTAGGGGGACCCCTCTATGGGTCAATGATCATCCTTGAGTGTTGGATCGGAATTAGATTCAAATTCTTACCCAAGGAGGACATACCTTCAGCTAGTCGCATATTCGAGAGCCACGCACTTTTCTTCATAGGGGGTACATTTGGGTTCTCTTCACAGGTTGAGTGCCGGACGGCGAATAAAAAGACAAGGGATGATTGGCACCTCTTCCTTAACACTTTACCAATTGACAAGTTTGTGATGCGACCTCAGGCTCTTCAAGGCATTACCCTCAAATTACCTCGGCGATCGGGCCTAGACCTGCAGCTAGTGGGGAACACTACCTTGGCAATCTACAACCCGCACCAGTGCTATCTACAAGTTGGACTTCCTCGCACCATGATCCAAGCACTATCTCACTACCCTCCCCTTCAAGCTAGGATGATCGGGACCGAGGAGGATGAACGGGCAGTCCGGAGTGCTCTGACCATGTGGGAGATCAGCCGGGTCCGCTCCTTGCAGGTGGAAGTGAAAGAGAATGACGAGGAATACCGTGGTTATATGAGGGAATTGCGCAAGATCCGACCCTGCGCGGACATGAAATTGAATGTACTTTGAATTTCTTGATCATGTATTTTAAGCTTTATGGAATGAATGATGAATCATGAGCCTTGGATGAATAAATAAGAGTTTTTGGTTTAAAAAGATGTGCAATGGACTCATAACTTTGGCCTGATAGACAAAAGGGATAGAGTTCTCTATTTTAGAAACGGTCTATTAAAGGACCGCTAGAGACTCCTAACGGTCTAGAGATAGACCGCAAGGGAGAGGACTCAGGAAAACTCTGAGTCTTTGACTCTCGGGTGACTCATGCGGTCGCCTACTGGACCGCCAGAATGGTGATAACGGTTTAGCGATAGACCGTCATCGTGAAGGAACAGGGAAACCTGAGTTTTGATTCTCGGGTGAAGAAAACGGTCCATGAAATGACCGCTAGGGGAGTTTAAGCGGTCCATCAATAGACTGCAAGGGAAGGAAGATAGAGAAACTGCGAGCTTCGAATCCTGACAATGGGACCTGCGTATGTACACACTTAAAATAAGAAACAAGTTAGATCTGTTCTTAGGCTCAACCCCTTGCCAGCAGCAAGTTGGAGAGTGACCAATTCTTGATATTTGGTTAAGGGGTGAAGCCTTATTAAATAGGCGAAATAAAAATATGAATGCAAATGCATGCTATGCAAGGATGATGGTTTTTTTTAGTTTTAAAAATATTTGGTTTTTGTGGATTTTGAAATATCTGACTTTTTTAGATTTTGAAAAATATTTTATTTTTTTGGATTTTGAACATATTTAATTTTTTTGGATTTTGAAAAATATTTGATTTTTTGATTTTGAAATATTTAATTTTATTAGATTTTGAAAAATATTTGATTTTTTGGATTTTGAAAAATATTTGATTTTTGGGATTTTTAAATATTTGATTTTTCTTGGATTTTGAACAGCCAATTCCGTCCCAGCAACGAGAGTCCTACCTGTTTCACTAGGAATCTCCTAAGATCTGCGTGCCTAAGAAAGTGACAAACCCTGGCCAGGGCCAACCTGTGTGACGGTGCTTCTACCGAGGCCATACCCAGGGCATAGTTTTTTAGTCCTAAAAGAAAAAAGGAATTTGGGAGGTAAGCTAAAACCAGGTATAGAGGTTTTCAGGCTTGAATCCTTCTCGTGACAACCCTTTCAGAGAGTCAGTTTGTTGCACCGGGGCGTTGCGTCTGTCATCAAACCTTTATCCACCCTAGGCACGCATACAACCGGGCTCATAACATCCCGCGGGGAACTGTACTGTCACTCTTGCCATGCCTAATTTCATACTCTTAGAGCCTTTGATCTTTTGAACTTTTAAGCTTGTGAAATGAGCTTTCGGCTTTGCTTTGATTTACTCCTTCTTCCATTTTCTTTTTCTTTTACTGGCACTTTTTCTTATGGAATCAGGTCATAACGGACTGCCCCTATTTGAGACCTCCTCTCATCAGGGTGTCTAGATCAGTCATCGCCCCCTTATTTGCCTCTTGCCCCTAGATTCAGCTGAGGAAAGAAACGGGCAGGGACTTTTACTTCCCCCCAAGCATGGCCAAGGGAGAAACGGTGTTTGCACAAAATCGAGAAACCCGACCAGGGATGTCGCGAAGTGTGTGAATTGCCAATCTCGGAATCCTTCTTCATGATTGAGGAAGAGACACCTTGCTACTGGGCCTTCATTAGCTTGACTCTAAGGGAAAAAATGCTTAAGATACAACCCATTCCAGGTGTGAGACAGCTCCTCACCTTCCGCGTTGACTAGATGATATGCGTTCCCTAGATAAGCCTCTTTAACGACGAACGGCCCTTCCCAGTTAGGTTGCAATTTGGACCTAGGACCTCCGGACCTAATGAATTTACGTTTCAAAACCATATCACCTACTTGAAATTTGCGCTCAGTTACCTTCTTTTGAAAATAACGCAAAACTCTCTTTTGATAAACAGACACATGATCGGCCGCATTCATCATCTTCTCATCCAAGAGTTCTAGTTGGACGAGCAACGCCTCTCGACGTTCATCGAGATTAAGTTCCTTATCGAGCCGTACCCTAAGGGAAGGGATCAAGATCTCATATGGGAGTACCGCCTCCATCTCGTAAGTAAGGGCATAAGGGTTTGCCCTGTAAGAGTACAGACGGAGGTGTGGTAAGCCCATAGAGCTTCCACTAATTGCTCGGGCCAATCAGAGAATTTGTGAGATTGGCATGTTTTCCTTATGATTTTAAGAAGAGTTTTATTAGTAGCTTCGGCTTGACCGTTGCCTTGAGGGTAATATAGAGACGAATGATGCAATGTAATATTGAACTTCTTACAAAGGTCCTGGAGCTCTTGAGAAATGAACCGGGGTCCATTGTCAGTGACGATGCTGCTTGGCACTCCGAACCGCGAGATGATATTCTTCAAGATGAAGCGGCACACCATGGTAGCTTTGATCTCTGCGTACGCCTCTACTTCGGCCCACTTGGTGAAGTACACAGTGGCGATGAGGATAAATGATTTCTGCTTGGTCTGAGAGTTGGGATCACCGAGCGGGCAAACAATGTCGAAAGCCCACATAGAGAATGGCCAAGGAGCTGAGAGAGGATGAAAAGATGAAGCAGGAGCATGGATTTTGTCAGCATGGAGTTGGCATTTAAGACACCTCCGGACATAGATGGAGTAATCTTCCTCTAGAGTGGGCCAATAGTAACCCTGCCTAAGGATCTTCTTCGCTAAAGCCTGGCCATTGACATGACCTCCACACTCACTTGAATGGGCTGCTTCGGCCACCTTCCAAGCTTCATCATCATCTAGATATCTCATAAGCATCCCATTGAGAGCACGCCTATATAATTCCCTAGCAATGATAGTGTATTTCGAGGCGACTCTTCTAATAGCCTTACGTTGTTCGGCATTTGCCCCTTCTGGGAACGATCCATCCCTATAATACAACTCAATTTCATGATGCCATGGCAATTCTTCTTCCTCCAAGATCTCTTCTAGCTCTGTTAAAGACACTTCTTTCAAATCTTCCTTTTTAGCCTTCGCCTCTACAGCTTTCCTAAGGTCGTCGTACCAAGGATCCTGAAGAGAAGGTGCATCCAATCTCTGAACGACGATGGTCTCAGAACTCCGACTGAGAGGGAAGGATAAGGAGGAAGCGAGCGATGCTAGCACATCGGCGAGAATATTCTGAGATCGAGGAGTATGGATGTAGATCAGTTTACAGAATCGCCTAGCCAAGAGAGTGACCAAATCCTGATATGGCTTGAGTTTCGGGTCACGGGTGCGGTAAGTGGACAGAACTCGCCGTAAAATGAGCTGAGAGTCTCTTATAATGTTCAAGTAACGCGCACCTAAGAGGTAGGCGTGCTTCAATCCAGCCAGGAGAACTTCATACTCGGCCATGTTGTTGGTAGTAGGAAAACAGAGTTGATAAGCGAAGGGAATCATCACCCCTTCCGGAGTGAGGAGAACATCACCTATCCCTCGGCCTTGGGAATTGAGGGTGTTAGGGTGCTAGGCCCGGGTATAGAGGGGGGGTGAATGTATCCCTCTAGAAAATATAGCCCAAATTAAAACTCTAAAGCTCAGATATGAGGAATAAAGACTAATGAGCTTTCCAAGATGAAATGATAAGGCAACAAATGAACAAACAGTTGGACTGCACCAATGCAGCCACCTGAACAACCAGAAACGAAGGCAGAGTTAAACAACCCAAACACACTTAGCAGAATATAATGCTAAAAAATAACTCTCTAGATAATGCAACTAGCCAAGCATGCACAACCTATGAATGGGAGGTAGAAGATATGAAGCTAACGCAAGGCAAACTACTGCACAAATAATTTTAAGGTGGTTCGGTCCTCCAGACCTACATCCACCCCTCACTCCCAACCGGAGTGAGGCTTCACTAGCCAATGCTATAACCAAGCAGACTCAGTCTACGAACAGTTGCTGCCACACAGCTTGACCAGGGGAACAGCCTCCCCTCTTCCTCCCAACCGGAGGGACACCCCAAGTGACTCCCAGCCACTTGGAAACCAGAGACCGAAGTCTCTCTTCCTCCAGACCGGAGGGACCCCTGGACTTGCTACCCACAAGCCCAGAACCGGAGACAAGTCTCCCTTCCTCCAAACCGGAGGGAACCCACAAGTAGCTCCCAGCTACTTGCAACCGGAGATCAGATCTCCCTTCTCTTGAGACCACAGGAGGAACCCGATCCCCAACAGGCCAATCGGAAGAACAAAGATGGAAAGATAAAAAAGGAAAATAAGAAAGGATGAAAAATCACAGCGCCAAAAGCTGGAAACGAAATACAAGTAATGTAGCTCTCAAGGGAGCAGGTCTGGCTTGGATTTGATCCAAACGCCAGAGGACAGATCTTCAAGCTTTTCCCATTTCTTCTCTACAAACTCCTCTCTCTCTCTCTTTCTCTTCTGCTTCTTCACTCTTTTTCTTCTTCTTTCGTAGGCTCTCTCTGTCTCTTCTCTTCTCTGCAACTCTTCTCTTCTGCTGGATCGAACTCTCAGCACTTCTGTACTTCTACTATTTTTGCTTCTCTATTTTCGATCACCTTTCCTTCAGACAACCGAGACTTTCCTTTATAGCAGCTCGAGCAGAGGCAGCATTGGGCGCGTGTGGCCTCCACATTTCCCACCCAAGTATTTGGCCACGTGTCAGCATTTCAGCTCCTTGGATCACGTGCCAGACACCTGCAGGATTAAAGAAGTGTTCAGTCAATGAACAAAATTAACATAGGCTGTGCATAGTTCAGCAATGTATAGACTTATAGAAATCAATATAGCAAGTGTGTACAGTGTGAGGGAGTGTATAGACTTAGTTAGTTTAGGCCTCTAACAACGAGTGTATAGACTTGCAACTCTTCAAGAGATCTCAGTGTATAGACTCAGGCTTTGATGAACGAAGTATGGACAGTGAATCGTGAAGGCAGGCAGGCTGTATAGACTTAGCCTTCGATGAACAAATGTTCAGTTTATAGAGTTGGAATGTTACGCCCAATGTATAGACTTCAGTAGGGCTGCCAGTGAATAGACTTGTACAGTGCAACGAGTGTACAGACTTTGAGTGTTAGGGCCAATGTATAGACTTGAAAGTCCACTGTGGAAGTATAGACTTGGTGAGGCTCAAGCAATATACAGACTTAGTGAGGCTAAGCGTTGTACAGACTTGGAAATTCCACTGTGGATGTATGGACTTGATGATCCACTGTGGATTTATAGACTTGAGTGAGTGAAGCTGATGTACAGACTTGCCTATGCGAAGCCACTGTACAGACATTGAAAACGTGAAGCCAGTGTACAAACTTGAAGAACAGTTCAATGTATATACTTGAAGGCCCTGAGCAAATGCATAGACTTCACGCTGTACAGACTTTAGGCTTTGAACGTTTGAGCAGTACGTAATGTACAGACTTAGCGATGTATAGACTTGGCCAGAACAACGTAGGAAAAGGTATGAGTGTATAGACTTGGCCAAGCGTAGGAAAAGATGTGGAGTGTACAGACTTGGTGAAACAAAGTCCAGTGTATAGACTTGGTAAAATGAAGTCCAGTGTATAGACTTGCAGACGCGAAGACGATGTACAGACTTAGAAGGATTTGAACGAGAGAGTGTATGGACTTGGTTCCTGTAGCAGTGTATAGAGTTGAAGGTCTGAAGGCGATGTGTAGACTTGGTGAACACTGCAACAGTAATCGGATGTATAGAGTTGAAGTTTAGACAAACCAGTGTATAGACTTGAAGCTTGACAATCCAGTGTATAGACTTTGAAGAAATGAGGCGATGTGCATACTTGCTGAGTTGACGCTGCAGCCCAATGAGTTGACGCTGTATAGACTTTGTCTTCCAGCGTATAGACTTGATGAATGCATGAAGACATTGAATAAGACCAAGCAATGTGTAGACTCTACAGTGAATACATGACCCAATGTATACACTTGATGCAATGCATGCCGATGTACATACTTCTAGAAATGATGCACTGTTGACGCTGTACAGACTTCAACACAGGGAAGACTCTAAATGAGACGTTGGCAGAGACAATGCATGAGACGGTGAAGGACCGATGTATAGACTTCACCAACACGAACAAGCTCCACAGTCCACTGTATAGACTTGATGATATGAACTTCAGGAGCATAAGACACGGCTGTACAGACTTTGTTACCCAAACGAATGAATAGACTTTGCCACAGTCTAATGTATAAACTTGAAGAAACTGAACTGAAGAGTCGACGCATCAGCTCAAGGAGTTGACGCACTACTGTGTGGACAGAGACAAATATGACTGAAGGGTCGACGCATCAACACAATGAGTTGACGCACTGCTGTGGAGACTGTGCAGATAGAGTGTAGACAGAATTAAATAGAGCATGTTATCTGACAGCCATATGAACTCCATTCACTTACATGATAAAACATGAATTAATCGAGCAGAAAAAGGAAAGCATTATGATCAGAGAATGACTGAATAATAGCATGATGACACACACAGCAAGATGACTCACAGTGAATAACTCACATCAAAACCAATCATCAAAACCATCATCAAAATCACAGGGGCACAACAATCTCCCCCTTTTTGATGATGGCAATACTACACTGTGAGTAATGCTGATGACACAAACTATTCTCCCCCTTTGACTTCATCAAAAAGAAAATAGTTTGAGAAATTAAAGCATGTATAAAAATCCAGTCAATTTCTCCCCCTTGCATGATTCTCCCCCTTTAAGAGTTTCAGCAAAAGCATGAGTTAGAGATGATCAAAAGGAACCTGCATGCACTGATTGAATGATATTCTCCATATTTGGCAAACAATCTCCCCCTTTGGTATAATCAAAATAAACCATGGGAAGGGGTATGAATGTAGATGCAGATACCAGAAATATGAATGCAAGAGCACAATTCTTCTCCTTCTATGCAGCATGATGCATATGACAAGGAGGCTCCCCCTCAATAAATGGAACTTTATGAAATGAATGAGAAGGAGACCATAGGGGCAAACAAGGAGAAGTTCAGGTCAATGAGCAGAAGAGGTTCAATTAGCAGATTTTTAAAGAAGCTCCAATCTCAGAAAATTCAGTCAGATTTTCAGAGAGATATCAATCTCATAAATCCAAAACATACGTTTTTCAAAGTCTTCCATTATAAGGGCTTATGAATGAGTTTTATTGAACAGCATGGTTTAAACATGATGTATGTAGAGTTTATCAATAAAATTCTGTATTGATATCTAAAACCATGGTTTAATAAAAATGAACCAAGCCCTCATATTTATCTTGATAAAACTCCCTTTCTCTAACACAATCAAATTTATTGACTTCTTTCGGAATTACATGCATCAGTATTGAAATCAAGCAATTATGAAGTCATATGATTTTGTCTAGGGTTGTAGCAATTTGATTTTAGCATCAATATTCAGATATTTCAACTCGTTCAATAATTTTTCATGCTACAAATTTTACGAGCACTCTAGTTCAGTGCACACCTTGTAACTAGAGGATATACCTTGATCAGAGGCCAATATCCCTAAGCACTTAGTGTGACTAACTGTCATGTTTTATATGAACAGAGATAGCATTTACACATCATGACACACTGCAAATCATTTCTTGATGAGTGAGTTGTATTTCTCAGTGTGCATGCCATTGCTCTGCCTGAATTTTTAACGAATTTTATTCTGCAGAGTTGACTAAGACACCTCATGACACAGTCCTTTGGACATGGTTTCTCAGTGACCAAAGTCATTACTCTGACAACAATTACCCTTTAGACAATTCAGACAAATTTCTTTACTTCAAGTCAATAATAATTTCATGTACTTAACCAATTAAAGCCATGAATTCAATAATGCAGATTTCAGAAGATTTTACAAGACACATCATGAAACAGATGGTTAAGGTTTATTAAACATGCTTCAGATATTTTTAAGAGATTTTATAGCCAAACTCATTGAATACATTAAACTTAAACCACATGAGTTATTTCAGTCATTCATAAAAACGTATAATAGAAGATTTCTAGTTCAAGAATTTTTCAGATTTATGATTGAGATAGTCCCATTGAAATCTTCATGACAGACTGATAGATTTCTGAAGCCAAATGATACCAATTGATAGGAGAGATTTTGAAGCTTAGTGTTTTCCGAATATTATCAAGGTTTGTCAACAAAAATGATAAGAAGGGATATGCAATGAATTCTGACAAATGTATGCATTTGACAACCTATATGCAATGCATTGACTCCCCCTGACAACATGCATTCAGACAATCTTTTTGGCATTTTCAGTTTAAGGAAATGCAATGCACTATATGTATGCAAAAACTCAACACTGAATGCTATGCAAGGACATGCAATTAACTCCCCCTGAAAACATACAATGTTTGCCATGAGACACTGAACATATGATTTTGATTCATGCACATTCAGACTGTCCTAACCAGCAAAGTGACCCATGGTACTAGGCGGAGCACTTGGTCTAAAAGACCACCTCACACATAGTAAGAACCTCCAGACAGACTTCCCTGCCTTTTGGTACCTTACCATTTTTATACCATTGAGGTCATGCATGATAATTCAACATGCAGTCCTATATGCAATTCAGAATGTTCAGTGAGCTATTGCAACACACAAATTTCAAACAATATTCACATTCAGTTCAGATTTTTAGAAATTTCAGAGTGCATGATCAGAAAATAATGCAACTGGCAGATGATGAATGAATATGCAAGAACAGATTTAATATGCATGCACTAGATGAAACTAAGAACATGATATGTAAGAATACATCAAACCAGATATGCAATGAGTTTCAAAATGGGAATTGCAGAGAGATTACCTGAAAAGTGTGAGAATGGGATTTTTCATTCTTGAGTGCCTTGGATCATTACCCATTTATTCCATCCAAGGCACACCTGCTAGGCACCTTCCTATTTTCCACTAGCAGGAACCCAAGTGGTCTTGGGTCTTGCATAGTAATTAGCCCCTTTTGGGACTACCTACATCTTTTTCTGTGCCAAATAGTCATCAGAGTTCATGATAAAACAGTTATGCAATGAATGCCCAGACAGCCCACAATAGTGGCATGAACTAGCAGGTTTCATGTTCCTCTTATGTATACTAGCATGAACTTGAGCATTATAAGAGTGAGCATGAGGGTTTCTGTTATTATTATGAAATTTTTTCTTTTCATGACCAGCTACCCTGCAAGCAGCAACTTGGTGGCCTGGTCTTCTGCAATTTGAGCAAACAGGAATTCTTTTAAAAACAAGTTTGTTCCTACCAAATTCTTTGGAATTTCTATTCCTACCCTGGACATGCCAGCAGTCCTTGACTGCATGGCCATGCTTCCCACAATGGGAGCAGAAAGGGGACTTTCTTCTAAAAGAACTTGCCCAACATTCAGTGGCCTTGTGCCCAAGCTTGTTACAATTAAAATATTTGACATACTGGTTCAGAGAAGCAGTTTTGTTTATATTAAAAGCATGTTGGTTAGCATAAGATTTAGCATGATGTGAGAGTGGTTTTTTCTTTCCATTAGCAAACCAACATTGAGCAAAGGTGTGGCCTAATCTACCACAATGAGAGCATTCACTTTTCTTTGAATGAACAACAGGTTTTTTATCATGATATTTCCTAGCATTCATCATTTCAACATTCAAATCATCCAGTTCGTTTAATTCACACTCATGCATCAAATGGCCAATTCTATGGCAGTAATAACATGACATTTTCTTTTTCTGAACCTCATGATTTCTGACATGAGTTTTCCTGACATGCATTTTACTGGCATTCATGTCATCTTTTCCTTTCAGTTTGCATTTATGCATTTGATGACCAGCTTCATGACACTTAAGGCATGACATGAGTTTCCTGTTAGCATGAAATTTAAAAACAGGATGCATGTAAGTAGTAGAAGCCATTTTGTTCTTTCCTTTTTGTTTTTCAGTTGGCTTCAGAATTCTTTGAGCAGCAAATTGAAACACTGAAGGATTGGCTGAACTAACAGAGGCAACATTTGAAACAGTTGAAGTTTGAATCTTATTTTCAAAACTCTTTTTCTTTGTTGGGTTATAGCCCAACCCTTCTTTTTGAAAATTGACTTTAACACCTAGCAGTTTGTTCAGATTATCTTGCCCACTGAAAAATTTAGACAAGGAGTTTTTTAAATCCTGAATTTCATTTTCTTGAGAGGAAATGTGTAGCTCATAACTGGCAATCTCTTGTTCACTGCAATTCACACATTCAGTTAACACCTTGTTAGCAGTTTTATATTTTTCAATTTCATTTTCCAGATTGCTCAGTTTATCAGAATCTTCAACACAAATACTTTTTCCTCTTTCCAAAGTAAGAAGTCTTTCAGACATAGTAAAGTTCAGCATTTTTAACTTCTCATTTTCTTCCTTGAGTTTGTCATTCTGAACTAATTCATTTATCAGAAGTTGATCGTCTGAATTGACTTCATGTTTTCTTCCAGTCTCAAATTCCTTTAATTCTTTTTGCTGTTTCTCCAGATCTTTCTGTAATTCTATGTTTACAGATTTTATGACATTCAATTTTTCAGTCAGCAATGTGTTCTCCTGTTTAAGTTTCTCAAATTTTTCATCATTTTTATTGGAGAACTCTCTAAGAGAATCATTTTCAGATTTCAGCTTGTTTAATTCAGACTTAACACATTCAATTTCTTTCAGCAAATCCTTGCTCTGAACAGAATCATGACTAGCTAGACTAAGCTTCTTTTCAAGTTCAGAGATTTCTTTCACATGATCTTGATTCTCAGTTTTCAATAATGAAATTTGTTTCTTCAACATTTGAAAATCAGACTTACAAGCATCATGAACATTTTTCAATTCAACACAATTTCTACATGGAGAACTTGAACTATCTAAACCAGTACCCTTCTTCAATTTTTTATACTATTTTCTTAACAGTTCATGAGATTCAAATAATTCAGCATATGCATTCTCCCAATCTTCTAGAGAAAAATTCTCCAAGAGATTTACCTCATCATCATCATCTTCTTCAGTTTGATTGCTGCCTTGATCGCTGCCACTTTGATTTCTTCTGTTGGCCATCATGCAGTTGTCCACATCTATCTCCTGAGTTCGCTTCAGTGTATCCAGAATGTCTTTGGCAGAACTGCAATCAACGAAGCATGAGTGAAAGGCTCTATCAGTAGCTGCCTTCATTAGATTTATAGCTATCTGATTCTCTTCATGCATAGACTTGTGACTGTCAGTCCATTTGGACTTTTTCTTTGGTAGTTCATGAGGACCATGTGAAATTACTTTCCACAGGTCTGGATTCACAGATTTGATATAATTCTTCAGACTAGAGAACCATGCATTAAAATGCGTATCACTGAAAATCGGTGGATGAGCCATGAGAACACAACAGATTAATGCAACAGGAATATTGATGCACTAAAAACAAATTAGCACCTAAGACTGCAAGATCGAATCTACAGGTCGTTGGACCTTGTATGCAGACACCGGCTCTGATACCAACTGTTAGGGTGCTAGGCCCGGATACAGAGGGGGGGTAAATGTATCCCTCTAGAAAATATAGCCCAAATTAAAACTCTAAAGCTCAGATATGCGGAATAAAGACTAATGAGCTTTCCAAGATGAAATGATAAGGCAACAAATGAACAAACAGTTGGAATGCACCAATGCAGCCACCTGAACAACCAGAAACGAAGGTAGAGCTAAACAACCCAAACACACTTAGCAGAATATAATGCTCAAAAATAACTCTCTAGATAATGCAACTAGCCAAGCATGCACAACCTGTGAATGGGAGGTAGAAGATATGGAGCTAACGCAAGGCAAACCACTGCACAAATAATTTTAAGGTGGTTCGGTCCTCCAGACCTACATCCACCCCTCACTCCCAACCGGAGTGAGGCTTCACTAGCCAATGCTAGAACCAAGCAGACTCATTCTGCGAACAGTTGCTGCCACACAGCTTGACCAGGGGAACAGCCTCCCCTCTTCCTCCCAACCGGAGGGACACCCCAAGTGACTCCCAGCCACTTGGAAACCAGAGACCGAAGTCTCTCTTCCTCCAGACCGGAGGGACCCCTGGACTTGCTACCCACAAGCCCAGAACCGGAGACAAGTCTCCCTTCCTCCAAACCGGAGGGAACCCACAAGTAACTCCCAGCTACTTGCAACCGGAGATCAGATCTCCCTTCTCCTAAGACCACAGGAGGAACCCGATCCCCAACAGGCCAATCGGAAGAACAAAGATGGAAAGATAAAAAAGGAAAATAAGAAAGGATGAAAAATCACAGTGCCAAAAGCTGGAAACGAAATACAAGTAATGTAGCTCTCAAGGGAGCAGGTCTGGCTTGGATTTGATCCAAACGCCAGAGGACAGATCTTCAAGCTTTTCCCATTTCTTCTCTACGAACTCCTTCTCTCTCTCTCTCTTTCTCTTCTGCTTCTTCACTCTTTTTCTTCTTCTTTCGCAGGCTCTCTTTGTCTCTTCTCTTCTCTTCTCTGCAACTCTTCTCTTCTGCTGGATCGAACTCTCAGCACTTCTATACTTCTGCTATTTCTGCTTCTCTATTTTCAATCACCTTTCCTTCAGACAACCGAGACTTTTCTTTATAGCAGCTCGAGCAGAGGCAGCACTGGGCGCGTGTGGCCTCCACATTTCCCGCCCAAGTATTTGGCCACGTGTCAGCATTTCAGCTCCTTGGATCACGTGCCAGACACCTGCAGGATTAAAGAAGTGTTCAGTCGATGAACAAAATTAACACAGGCTATGCATAGTTCAACAATGTATAGACTTATAGAAATAAATATAGCAAGTGTGTACAGTGTGAGGGAGTGTATAGACTTAGTTAGTTCAGGCCTCTAACAACGAGTGTATAGACTTGTAAGTCATCAAGAGATCTCAGTGTATAGACTCAGGCTTTGATGAACGAAGTATGGACAGTGAATCGTGAAGGCAGGCAGGATGTATAGACTTAGCCTTCGATGAACAAATGTTCAGTGTATAGAGTTGGAATGTTACGCCCATTGTATAGACTTCAGTAGGGCTGCCAGTGAATAGACTTGTACAATGCAGCGAGTGTACAGACTTTGAGTGTTAGGGCCAATGTATAGACTTGAAAGTCCACTGTGGAAGTATAGACTTGGTGAGGCTCAAGCAATGTACAGACTTAGTGAGGCTAAGCGTTGTACAGACTTGGAAATTCCACTATGGATGTATGGACTTGATGATCCACTGTGGATGTATAGACTTGAGTGAGTGAAGCTGATGTACAGACTTGCCTATGCGAAGCCACTGTACAGACATTGAAAACGTGAAGCCAGTGTACAGACTTGAAGAACAGTTCAATGTATAGACTTGAAGGCCCTGAGCAAATGCATAGACTTCACGCTGTACAGACTTTAGGCTTTGAACGTTTGAGCAGTACGCAATGTACAGACTTAGCGATGTATAGACTTGGCTAGAACAACGTAGGAAAAGGTATGAGTGTATAGACTTGGCCAAGCGTAGGAAAAGACGTGGAGTGTACAGACTTGGTGAAACAAAGTCCAATGTATAGACTTGGTAAAATGAAGTCCAGTGTATAGACTTGCAGATGCGAAGACGATGTACAGACTTAGAAGGATTTGAACGAGAGAGTGTATGGACTTGGTTCCTGTAGCAGTGTATAGAGTTGAAGGTCTGAAGGCGATGTGTAGACTTGGTGAACACTGCAACAGTAATCGGATGTATAGAGTTGAAGTTTAGACAAACCAGTGTATAGACTTGAAGCTTGACAATCCAGTGTATAGACTTTGAAGAAATGAGGCGATGTGCATACTTGCTGAGTTGACGCTGCAGCCCAATGAGTTGACGATGTATAGACTTTGTCTTCCAGCGTATAGACTTGATGAATGCATGAAGACATTGAATAAGACCCAGCAATGTGTAGACTCTACAGTGAATGCATGACCCAATGTATACACTTGATGCAATGCATGCCGATGTACATACTTCTAGAAATGATGCACTATTGACGCTGTACAGACTTCAACACAGGGAAGACTCTAAATGAGACGTTGGCAGAGACAATGCATGAGACGGTGAAGGACCGATGTATAGACTTCACCAACACGAACAGGCTGCACAGTCCACTGTATAGACTTGATGATATGAACTTCAGGAGCATATGACACGGCTGTACAGACTTTGTTACCCAAACGAATGAATAGACTTTGCCACAGTCTAATGTATAGACTTGAAGAAACTCAACAGAAGAGTCGACGCATCAGCTCAAGGAGTTGATGCACTACTGTATGGACAGAGACAAATATGACTGAAGGGTCGATGCATCAGCACAATAAGTTGACGCACTGCTGTGGAGACTGTGCAGACAGAGTGTAGACAGAATTAAATAGAGCATGTTATCTGACAGCCATATGAACTCCATTCACTTACATGATAAAACATGAATTAATCGAGCAGAAAAAGGAAAGCATTATGATCAGAGAATGACTGAATAATAGCATGATGGCACACACAGCAAGATGACTCACAGTGAATAACTCACATCAAAACCAATCATCAAAACCATCATCAAAATCACAGGGGCACAACAGAGGGCACCGTCAAAGTATAGAGACCAAAAGGGGTGATGAGTAACATTAGAGAGATGCTCATCAGGGAAATCATCCTGAATAGAGTCAGTGCAGGGAATAGGAAGATGAGTGAGATGCTCAGCGATGGCGTATCCTTTGATTAACTTCTGAACGATGAATGTGATATCAAACTAAGAGAGGAAGCTCTACCATTAACCAACTAGAAAGGATAGGCTTTTCTAAGAGATAGCGGACCGGGTCCATTCTAGAGATTAACCAAACCGGGTGCGCTAGAAAGTAATGCTTCAGCTTCTGAGCTACCCAAACTAAGGCGGCGCAAGTTTTCTCCATGGTAGTGTACTTGGCCTCCGCGGGGTTAAATAACCTGGAAAGGTAATAAGCTACCCGCTCCTTGCCTTCATCATCTACTTGTGCTAGGACAGCTCCTAAGGAGTCCTCAATGACAGAAATGTATAGGATCAGGGGTTTCCCAGGGACATACGGTTGCAAACAGGGGGATTGGATAGATAAACCTTCAAATCTTCATAGGCCTTTTGACAGTCTTCATTCCATTCAAACTTGACCCCTGCCTTTAGCAATTCGTAAAACGGGTGGCACCTCTGAGAATGCTGGGATATAAATCTCCTAATGAATTGTAAACGCCCAATCAGTCCTCGAAGTTCCGTGATATTCTTAGGCGGAGGAATGTTCATGACGGCATTTGCTTTATTAGGATCAATCTGAACCCCTCGTATACTGACTATAAAGCCTAGCAGCTTCCCTGAAGAGACTCCAAAAACACACTTCTTTGGATTCATTTTCAATTGGTATTCCCTAGCTCTGTGAAGCACCTTAGCTAGGATGGTGGGGTGTTCTTCTTTAGTCCTCGACTTCACCAAAATATCATCCACGTAAGCTTCCATATAGACGTGCATCATATCATGGAAGATAGCCATCATCGCCCTTTGATAAGTTGCACATGTATTCTTCAGACCAAACGGCATGACCACATAGCAATACATGCCCCAGGGCATGGTGAAGGAGGTTTTCTCTTGATCTTCCGGGGCGAGACGGATTTGGTTGTAGCCTGAATAACCATCCATGAATGATAATGCTTCGTACCCAGTGGTGTTGTCCACCAAAACATCTATGTGAGGTAGCGAGAAATCATCCTTGGGACATGCTTTGTTCAGATCTCAAAAATCAATGCAAATGCGCACCTTTCCATCCTTCTTGACATGGACTATATTTGCCACCTACTGAGGGTATAAAACAACTCTAATGAACCTGGCCTTGTGTAATTTATCGACTTCTTATTTTATTCTTAAGGCCATGTGGGGGTGAAATATTCTTGATCTTTGTTTAACGAGTGTTGCCCCTGGCTTAAGTACTAATCAATGTTCCACCAAAGAGGGGTCAAGACCCGGCATGTCCTCGTAAGACCAGGCGAAAGAATCGCTATACTCCCTTATGACTTTGATTAAATCTTCTTCGACTGCTGAAGGGAGATTAGCAGCAATGATAATGGGTTGGGGTCTTCTTGGCTTCCCAGATTAATTCCATTCGTAGGCTCATCCACTGCTGACGATAGCTCATCAAATCTCTTTAAACCTTGCGCATACAAATCGGCAGTGTCGTCTACGTCGCTGTCCTCAAGATCCACCGGGTCTTTTTCATCCATGACTTCATAGACTCCTAATCCATCGTCACTCCACACCCCGTCTTGCTCCTCATCTTCTTCAATCACAATTGCCGTAGCTATGAACTCTGGGCATCTCAGAAGAGCATGACATCGCTGAACTAGATCCTGCAAGAACCTATCAGGGACGGATTTAGAATGACGCGCCAGCGGGCGTGGCTCAAGGAAGGATGGGTTGGATGACCTAGAATAGAGCCCTACTTCTGTAGACCTAACCGACCCTTCTACCCTAGACTCGACGGACCCTACGTCTAACCTAGGAGAGAGAAAATTTAGTGGGAAGGAGGCAGCATGGACCTCATGCCCTTGGGAGGAGGATGGAGAATAAATAGTGTAATCTTCCACTAAAATCTTCATTTCAAATTCGACATTTTTTTTGGAGATCAGTAGAGATCATGCCGCAAGATGGTGGAGACGGCGGAGGAGGAAGCCTAAGGGGATATTTAGATGGACAGAAGATGTCGAGGAAGGGATCAGAGGAAGAAAAGAATGGGGTAGACAGATCGACCGGAGGACAGCAACTGCATGTCCTGACAATGAGGAAATCAGTTGAAATTTCAAACAGCATTGGATCGATCAAAATAGGAGGAGAATGGGGTATGAATTCCAGCTTTTGGAAGAGAGACAGAAGACGGGAAGGAGACCAAGTGAAGATCATGGGTGAGCTCCCCTTTTCCCGTGAGCGGCGAACTGACTTCTTCGACTCATAATACACAAGCCGTACCTCTTGGTTTGTCTAGCCACTGTCTTCTTCATGGAATAATCTTTCAAATGCTTGACTAAAATCCAACATATCATCAACTGGCCCCTTGGGAGACAATGGCGGACTGTCAAATATATGAGCTGCATCTTCTTTCTTGGGATAGTTTGGCGGTGCTTTTAAAGTGCCTGGCTGGAGAGGGCCCTTGACAAAGTGTTGGCGGTAGTCCCATTTTAATGGTCCAGAGTCACCCAAAATTGAGAGTGAGGACTCCTGATAACCGAGGCCCCTTCTATTCATCTTCCTGCCTTTGGGGACTGGCCTGGTTCGCCCCTATAGTTGTACACCGAGGCATCTCCCCGGCTGATAGCCCAGCTTCAATATCATATTCCACCCCTTAGAATCCCGTATCTAGGGTTTTATTTTGACATCAACTGGCACAGTGGTGGGCTTGCGTGGCGCATAGGCCCTTGGAAAATCTAGATCTAAGACTAAAATAACAGGTCGAGTGCTGGGCCATAATGTTGGCAAAATCTTCTCGGAGACGACCCTGACAGACTAGACTGTGGACATACTCTTCACCTTGACCACCCTCCCTTGAAAAGGGAATTTAAGGCACTGGTGGGCAGTGGATGGTACGGCATTGAGATTATCGATCCATGGACGACCAAGATAGCCTTGAACATAGGGTCGATATCCAGCACATAAAATTCAATGGGCATAGTAAGAGGCCCGAGCTCAACCTGAATAGTGACCACCCCGTGACAGGCTCTTCTGGAGTTGTCATATGCTGCAATAGTAGTCGGGGTTGGTCTTAATAGATCTTTTGAAAGGTTGCAGGCCCATAGAGTGCTGAGAGGGCAGACATTAATAGAGGTCCCTGTATCCACCAACGCCCTATCTATGCTGACTTTGTTTAGAGTAATAGAAATGCATAGCGGCATCTGTCGTGCCTCGGGAGATGCCAGTTCGATCTCAGAAAATGTAATTAGTGGCCCTTTGGAGATTGTAACCAGGGCGGTTGGTAAGCTATCCACTGCCATGTCTTCATTTACTATCACCTTCTGAAGGAAATTACGAATTGTATCCTGGTGAAGTGTGGACCTCTTGATCAATTCCAGCACAGATATCTTGTCGGGCACTCGGTCTAGATAATGTAGCAGATCATATAGTGTGCCTAGCAGCGGATCTGCCTCCTCCTGATCAGCTGCCTGTTGCGAGGACTGGGGATTGGGTGCAGGTGCACCGGGATAGTTCCTATGGAACAAACTCCCGCTCCGTAGGGCAAGGTTTTGGGCAGACATGGCGTTAGACGGGCTTAGGATAAGCGGCTTGATGGGCCCAGCGGGTTGGATGAATGATGTGATAGAGGGCGTAGGGGTGAGAGGAGTAGTGGTGGTGATAATGGGCGTTACGGGGGTAGTAGAGATGACAGGCCGTGAAGGGATGATGGGTGAAGGGTTTGATGGAGGGGTGGTAATGATGGGTACGGGAACTGGCGGTGGAGCGGAGATAGGTGGGACAATGGGGGAAGTGGGTGGTAGGATAAGGGGTTTAGCGATTGCAAGGGATGGAGATGTTTGATGGTTAAGTGGGAGGATGACGGGGGTAGAAGGTAAAGAAGGATTGCGGTAGCTGTGGTGGAGGGCCATGAGCCACTGTACTGAAGCTTCATCATCATATGACCACCTAGCGTCAGGAGCCGGGGGTTGAACGAGGTTGACCTGAGCCGGTGCCGGTGGCTGTGGTTGCAGAGCAGGCGGATGATTCGGCATGGGGTTTTGGTGGATCCCCAAGTCCTGAATGGGTTGTTGCTGCTGTTGTGGCTGCTGCTGTGGCTGCGGTGCTTGTTGCTGCTGCACTTGCTGCCCCGGCGCTTGCCTTCTTTTCTCTTTTATTTCGATAATGGCCTTATGCATCTTAGCCCAATCAATGTGTTGCCCTTCATGGAGATTATACACCAGATCTCGAAACTCATAGCATCCTTCAATGGTGTGCCCGGGCTACCTATGGAACATGCAATATTTAGATTGATCAACGACCGGTTCCCGTTGGGCCGTTCTAGAGGAAGCTGAATTGCATTTATTGACATGAGAGCGGAGAAGATATCCGTGAGGGTTTCAGGCAAAGGAGGATATTGCGCTCTCTTCAGAGCCGGGCATTTATTGTTGTTGTAACCGTTGGGTGGAGGGACATTATGGTACTGCGGAGGTTGATGGGGTTGTTGTGGAGCGGCAAAGGCATTTTGTGGAGTGGCAAAGGTAGGCTGAGGATTTTGTGGAGCGGGAAAAATGGGTTGGGCATTTTGTGGAGTGGAAAATTGGGAATTGCGCGGGTTTTGCGGGAAACGGAACGATGCGGGCTGGTTGGGAAAGGGGAATGCAACGGCTTGCACTTGCTCGTTGGTTTGGACTCCTTCGGTGACGAGCCCTTGAAATTTCTTAGTACATTTAGACTTTTGGGCCTCGAAGAGAGAATGTATAGGGGAGTCCTTGAACTGGGTTTGAATAAACCTCGCCCGGCTATAAAGTTGGTGCATGTTGGCAATATCGTTCATGGCCAATATGTTGCGGAAAGTGGGTGTGGCATTGGATATCAGCAACTTGACCTTTTCCTCCTCCGGAATATGCCCGGGCACACGGGCGGCCATCTGCCTCCATCGATCGGCATAAGTAGCAAAATCCTCATCGGCTTTCATCTTCTCGGCCACAAGATGTATAAATGAATATTCTGGGCCGACCCGATCTTGGAACCTCTGAATGAATTTCTCCTTTACAACTTTGAAGCTCTCCGCATCCTCTAGTGGCAAAGCATAAAACCACTCTAGTGCAACTCCATCTAGTGATCGGCGAAACAAATACGCCATGAGGCGATCATCATATTGAAACTGTGCCGATTCATATATAAAGTCCCTCACATGAACGAAAGGATTGTTGTTCCCGTCATACTTGCGGTATGTGGGGAGCTCAGATTGGGGAGGGAATCAAATGTTGTGAAAACTAGGAACGGGAATGTCGGCTCGAGATTGTGGGCCAACTCACTTTTGAAGGAAGTCGAGTTGTTGCTACATGGCGGCCCATTTATCTAGGAGTTCTTGCTCCCGAGATAGAGAAGGTGGAGTGAAAGGAGCGTGCTCAAGGTGAGGAGATGAAGGATAAATTGAAGGAGGGGGAGGAGGCCCATATGAATGATATTGGGCCGGAGGATGACCCAAATTGGAGTGGACATGGACAGCCCCTTGTTGAGGACGAGCGAGATCGGCTGGGCTGACAAGGGCCTGTGGCATTGATAGAATGGGCCTATAAGACTTAGCCTGGGTAAATGAGAGGAGAACGGACTTCCCCATATCGAGAATTTGATGGGCCGAGCCAGAGGACTGGCCCGCTTCTGAATTGGAGAACTGAAAGGTCTTGGGTTAGACCGGGGTAAGATCAATAGGAATGGGTGAAGCCCCGGGCCCATCAACCCTAGATTGAGAGATGGAGGTAGTGGACAGACCTTGTGCAATCGTGGGAGATAGGTCATTGGACCCCTGCAAAGTCTGATAAAGGGCCTGAAGTTGGGCCAGATCCAACTGGGCCATCATGTGCAAGATCTGACTGGTAGGATTATTGGATGAGATGGAGGGTTGCGCGCCCTCCATGGGAACAGAGGATGGAGGAGGGGCGTACCCTTCTCCTGATTGAAGTTGGACAACCCTAGGTGGGTCCTCCAAGAGCCCCTGGGGAAGAGATTCCTCATGGGAGCGGGGAAGATCATAGGGAGACATGTTGGACTCAAACAAGGGATTAGAATAAGATGTGAAAGAGGAATTGCCCCTAGAAGATGAACCTAATGACCGAAAGCAACTTCACATGCAACGTGGTACCTTTAAACAAAGCAAATAACACAAACAACCACAAATGATAACTAAACAAGATGACACCAAACTTATGCAAACAAGAAAGAGATGAGAAGCAACCAAAATCAGCCAAGTTATGATGATGCTTTATCTTTATTTGTTCTTTCCTTTAGAACCTTAATGATTTGAATTAAATGTTCTCTCTGACAATAGGTTCTTAATGGGAAGGATATTAGGAACTTGGTTAACTCTAGGTGTAAACTCTCCCTTACTTATGCAACCTAGACACGGGGTGGCAAAGGTACTACTGGCCCGGCGTCCGTGTGGGAATCCACGGCTCACGGGGACTTATGGAGGTCCCTGATGTGGTCACCTAGTCGACCCTAAGGAATATGGAGGCGAGAGGATCACACACCAAGGTAGGAATGCAACTAAGATATGAAAGATGAATGACCCTATGTGCACCGGAGTGCATGCAATTTCTAGCCTAATAACTAGCAACCAATATGCAAACAATGATGTAATTAAATGCCACAACAGAGGAGCAGAGCAGATAGCACCCAAAAGTGATAATCACAGCCAAAAGCTACGGATATAATAGCAACCTCGCTGTGCGTACCTGCATTGGAGAAACGGTCGTATGGGAGACCGCTAAGAAGATAAAAATGTCTATCGCTAGACCGCTTGTAAGCTAGAAACGGTCGGGGAGAAGACCGCTAGGGAGCCAGAGAGCAGAAAACAACAGGGAATAAATGGGAAAACTGAGAAAAACACAAGGGCAACTGAGAACAACTAAGAATAGTAGGTCAGACAGAAACTCAGCACGATTGGCACTAGATGTCCCACCGTGATCGCCAAAAAATAAGGGTGTTGATGTTTTGTTTATGATTGATGGTGATTGTGTGGTGAATGTGAATGAAGTGGTCTGAATATGGTGTGATAAAAGTGTGTGTGAGCAAGTGGTGCACTAACTCAAGTAATCAACATAGAAATAGAGCAAGTGGGCATGTCATCAATCTTGCAGAAGTGAATAAGAAAAATAAAAACACATGCCGGAGCGTGGAGCAAAGGAATAAAGAAAAACACACACTGTAGGTGTGGAGCAACTAAAATAAAGAGAGAGCAAGCAATATGATGAACAAGATGACAAAATCCCAAACAATGGAAAGTGTGATGGCCACCAAAGTAAGTAATGCAGTGAAACCACAATAATTACCTTGGAAAGAGCCAGTTGAAGTCACCCGCCCATGGGAGAGAGAAAACTCAGATGCTGCAGAGGCAAACGGTCGAATAGACGACCGCTAGGAGATGGCAAACGGTCCTACGATAGACCGCCTGAAATCCGAAAACGGTCTACTGAATGGCCGCTAGAGCACCCAGAACAGAAGCTTGAAACTTGTATCTCCACCCCTCCTGGCCGGCCAGAAGAGATGGGCCTCGTGCAATGGGTCCTGTAAACCTGCAAAAGAGTGTAGACACAGAGAAAAATGACCCAATTAGCCCTTTGACAAGTGTAGTATCTATAATGCAATTAAGCTAAGATGCATAAAAGGAAGGATGAATACCCGGGGGTTGGTGGTTTTTTAACCCCTGTGGGGCATGAAAAAGAGTAGGAGGATGTTTGAAAAGTGATGTGAGTGCAGAGAACGTGGTAGAAGGAAGATGGAAGATGCTATAGATGTAAAGGGATAATAGAACAAAACTAAAGAAAAAGACTCAAACTTAGACCAAAGGAACTTGATACTCCCTGAACTAGAAGCCTTGTGGACGTGGAAGTAGCTTCTCCCTAGTTGGTACTCGCTCCAGAACGCAGCAGCACTTCGTGGCAAACTCCAGAAATCTCCTCCTCAAGCCATGAAGTCAAGGGTTTTATTTATAGACCCCCAAACCCTAGGTTCGAGTTGGAGGGATAATGACACGAAAATAAGCCTGAAACTAGATAAATCTCGAGGATAATACTCCCAAGAGTCCATAGAAACAAATAGAAGCTTCTGAGAGCCTCTATCTAGAGAGAAATCAAGGAATCATGGACTATAGTTCGTCCACTTCGAAGCAGAGGAAATCAGACAGAGCAGGACTCTCTGTCATCCCAAACGGTCTTGTGATAGACCGCAAGGCTCAAGAAAATGGTCTAGTAATAGACCGCATAGCTCATTCATCCAAAAAGAGGTAAGATTAAAATAAACCCAATAGGACTCTCTGCCTCCTAGCGGTCTAGCAAAGGACCACCAATGCCCACCAAACGATCACACGGTAGACTGCTAGGCTAGTAGACGTGGCAAAAGAGATAAAGACCGATAAATCTCCAAGTTATTCCTCAAGATATTCCCTTATTAGCCCTTATCCAGGCCCAATAAGCTGCAATGACAAGAAATCAAGGGAGCTAGGCCCAACCAGGGAGAATAACATATAAAATAAGCCCAGAAACTAACCAAAAATGACCCAGTAGCCGGTGAACAACTCGGGACATCATAAAATATAGATAAGGAGATGACCCAACTCATTGGTCATAAAACGGGTGTCAACACCCTTCTTTCTCGCATCAATGTGGTGGACGAAGCAGCCCACCACCTTCACATCTTCGGGTCTCACCTCCGCGAGGGCGACGGGCTCGACCTCCTGGGTCTCCAAGAGGTCCATGAACATGACCCCCAAGAAGTTGGGGAACCCAACTACTAGGGGGAAGTCACCAAATTGGATCGGCACCGCCAGATAGCCATGCTCTGTATGGCTTGCAACCACCAACGGACCAAAAGTGAAGGCCATTGGTTTCTTCAGAGATTAATCCCTCCTGCAATTTCAAATTATGGAAGTTAGAATCTCAGAAAAAGGCCATCGGGCCCCTAATCCTGGCGAAGAGATGAGAGGAGATCTAGTCCCACCGGGCGTGCCAACTTGTTGGATGCACTAAATTTTCAGGTGGGTTATCATCTTATCTTTTATTGGTTTATCAGTTTATCATTCTATCAAGTGTGAGGGCGTGCCAGTCACATATGTGACAATGTGTTCGGGCTTCGAGACTAGAGTGGTCCGAAGCCCAAGGTGCACTCCGTCTGACTAACCAAATGATTGTGGGTATCGGGTCAGGACCGAAGACCTGCCATGCCATAAAGGTCACAACGTTAATTACATCCCCTCGGAGAGGGGAAAATCTCTAATTAATCGCCAAGAAAAGGGGCCAAATGGCCTAAAGATCAATTTTCATTATGGAATTAAAGTCATATTGAAATTATTGAAATCCCCTACATAAGGGTGCAAGACGGTATTCAAAAATCATGTTGGTCTCGTATCGACCATTTCATGTTTGGACGGGAGTCCGGATTAAGAACATCCCATGTATACGTACAATACTGGGACAAATGTATGTCGGGGTACGGCAAATTCGATATCTCAAGAAATGAGGAATTATGGTTAGATCCCGACCAAACGGTAAAAACATCATAGGATATTGGCCCGATGCCAAGTTAGGCCACGACCACGAGAGGATGGCCAAGCTTATCTTGCGAGGGCAACTTTGATATTTCCCCACGTACGGGGTCAATGGGGGAGAGCTCCCAGACAAATCACCACTAATTTTAAGTTCCTTTCCTTTATTATATTATTCTCATGGCATTTCTTTCATTATCTTGTTACTTCTCTTTTCCCCTACTTCTTTCTCTTTCTCTTTTGTATTAGATCAAGGAAATAGCACCTGCTGAACATGCATTTAATTAAATTAGCGCTATGGGCCTTGGCATAAATTATGAGTTTTTTTTCTTTTCTTTTCTTTGTTTCTTTGAACACATTTTAAGGAAATGGCGCCTGTTGAGCAAGCGTTTAATTTAATTAGCACACCAGGCATGGGCACAAATTCTTTTATTAGTTCAGGGGATTAGCGCCTGTGTAAATAGGCGTTTAATTCAATTAGCGCCCTTGTCCTGGGCGCAGATTCCTTTATTATCATTTTTCTTCCTTTCCTTCCTTTTTTTTAGAGGGATTAGCGTCTATTTACACGGCCGTTAATTAATTAGAGACCTTTTGCATGGTCATTCATTATAAATTCGTTTTCTTTTATTGAGTTTTTAAATCTGAGAATTGGCACCTGCGTAAGCGGGCGTTGATTAATTGGCGTCCATGAGCTGGGTTCTGATTCTTGTAATTAGCGATGCCTGGAGTGGACATCAATTCATTTACTGGCACAGGGCTCAAATAGAGGCCTCTCCCGTGGGTTCAAACTTGTTTCACGAGTTTGTTTCGGCATCTTTTGATCATTTCTTTGTTTTGGATGCACATATGGCACTTAAGAAAATTAATCGTCTTTCACGAGAGCGTCCCCGGTACGAGGCGGAGTTTAAAACTCACGCATAGTGAGGGCTTCCGCCCGGCCATAATCGAAACTTCTTTCCCACGCCATTTGATATACCCGAGGGCGCCGGGTGAGTGTGTGATGGAGTATTCATTTTCATCCATATTATGCATTAGTTCAATTTCTTTTTGTTCATAAAGTTCTTAAGCTTAGTCCAATTTGTTCTTTGTGTCATCACCTTCCCGACGAAAATTCGGCAGCACCTCCCCTAGACCCGGAGCGTCGGGGGGTGTAAATAGAGGTGCGCCAAACAGAGGAACTCCGAGACGGCCCCGAAACAAAAGGATGTGCGCGAAGGTGACAACACCCCGGAGTGTGCGCGGAAGCGGCAACACCCGAAACCGGATTTGGGCGCGGGGATCCCGAGGGCTAGCCTACAAAGGATCCCGCCGACCCATGGGTTGCCATGAACTCATCGCCGAGACGTGGACTTTGAGCTATTACCGTATACGGCCTTTAATATTCACTCCTCAAAGGGAAGCCACCCGGGGTCCACGTTAAGAAGTAACGATCCCCTGGGGGTAATCAAAATTCAAACACATAGCGGAATCAATTCAAACACTTAAAGCCAGCAGAATTAATCTTAGATTCAACAATTATAAGATTTAATCATCCTTTCATCCTTAAAATAAAAAATATCAAACACTTGGACTGCATTAGAAATGTTCACAAATCGACACATTAGTGATAAATTCTTAATACTGTTGTGTATGGCTTAATGAAATAAACTCAACCTTAACAAGGTGTGTGCAGATTACTCAATGTGTGTAGTAACTAGATAAATTATGAAGCACCATGATGTGTGGGATAATATTGAAATGTACTTGTGAAAGGGGATAGAATAAATGGACAATCACACTGACAATCACATAGAGGCACAACAATTTTTATGGTGGTTCGGTTGCACCACAGTGCCAGCCTACGTCCGTCTCTCACCCTACCCGGTGAGGCTTACTATGCTGCAATTGCAGCAACACACACGGGGACAAATCCCCAAACAATCGTTGTCACACAGCTTGACCCGGGGATGAACCCCACACACGCGCACGTTGTTTTCATAGCACCACACGGGGACGAACCCCCCCCCCCCCCCACACACACACAACCACACACAAATCTGTACTCAAATACTCTAAGCCTGTACTGAGTGTGGATCAGTACAATCACACACACACAATGCAAATGTTCAATAAGTTTCGGAGAAACAAAATTAAATAGCTCAAAACAAGATGTCTCAAGGATGGCTCGATTTAGATCTCCAGATCTACATCTCTTCCTTTCTTCTTCTTCTTCTTTGCTACTGAGCTCTATAGGCGCCGGAGAGGAGCGCGGGTCGCGACGGGCGGTAGCGTGAGATAGGTGTCCTCCCCCCACTCTTTCCTCCGTCGTCCATCGTATGTTCCTAGCTAGGTGCTAGGAATGCCTGTAGTGCATAGGTTATGAAAGGAAAGATGTAGTGATCACCAGAGGCTTATACCTGAGCCTCACAGGGATTGATGATCGCGTAAGGATGCCTCAAGCAGAGAGTTTGTGGGAAACCGACTTCTCCATGCTCGACCGGCCAAGAATGGAGAGCCATGCACAATCCCAGAATGTTAAAAGTCCTGCAAACAATGTCACAAGCCCACGAACACAAAAGGAAGATGCCAATTAGAATTATGAAATGCAGTAGATGTTTGAAACAACACAGCGACACAGAGATGATGGTGGTGTGATTACCTAGGGGGTGGTTGGGAAGGGGGGATGGTCGAGACTTTCGACCACCCGCCTTCCCGATTGTTTAGATATAAAATCCTCTATGAAAGGGATCTACGATTTTGCCTAAGATGTGATGATAATGCAGGTATAGGCTGGTGTTATGTAAACAAAGCTGCAGGGGGGGAGAGTAAACCAGGAGGCGACCAAACCCTTGGCCACCCAGAAGTTGAAGGTGACATGATCAACGACCGCCCACCTCTTGAGTGGAATTATCTGAGCGACATACAAAGGGGCTGAGATGGCCTTCCTTCCAGTTCTTCCTCCTCGAGAGAGAGGCTCATCGAAGGTTTGCTCCTCCCAGCCACTGCTCTTCCTTTCCAATCGAGAGAACTCCTCCGGACCAACTCTCCGATCTCCTTTCTGCCTCCTTCTCTATCTCCCTTCAAGAGCTCCCCAAGTTTTGTTGCTGGGGCTTCTTTCTTGGGGCTTCCAGCTTCGTGCCTCAAGACGTGGGTGCCAAGGCTGAGAGTGGAGGTTGAACGGGGCTCATGCGAGGTGTGGAGAGCAGATGTGGGACACGATCTTTTGAGCAATGGTTACAGGAAGGCGGCCAAACCACTGGCAGTTCACCAAATGAAGGTGGCCAGCTGTCGGGCCATCCAACAACCCTGGGAGGCCAAGGTCCTGGCCGCCCAGCCAACCAGGGTGGCCATCGACCTAGCCGCCCAGCCCATGGGCTTCTCTTCACCCAGTCTTTCGACTAGGGCCCAATGGTGTGTGGTGGGCTGGACTTCAAAGCGCAAAATGTCGATTAACCCAAGTAAAATGATAGCATTACCGATATGATGGTCTAACTGGGGATCCACGGGATGTCCTAAATTAGGCGTCTACAAATGTCTCTCTAGAACGCTTATTTTGCAAGGGAGCCTGATAGACAAATAAATGGGTGTTTCGGCTAAGAAACAAGCCTAATTGGGACATCCCGCTCAAGGAGATTCTTGACCAAAAATTGAGCTTCGTATAAGAACGGATAAGCATAAAGCGATAAGATAGGTCATTCAAAAGGAGAAGAGAGAAATCTAATCTAAGAGGGCTTGTATTAGTAGTCCGTGAGACCCCCCGGCATATCGCATGTTAGACTTGACCGCACTCTGGGATGCATCGTTGTAGCTCCCCTAGTAATTATCTAGTATTTTTTTGGGATTTTTCAAAAATTAAATGGATTAATTACACATTTAATAGGCTTAAAAAGGCTTAAGTGGGCTAATTAATGGATTATTGAGGCCCAACTATTTATAGACCATTAAGACCACTTAAAATGGACCCCAAGACCTAATTCTACGTCTTTTAGGCCCAAGCCCAGACCTAGAGTCGTAAAAGGGGATATTTCCCTAGTTGAGATGGATAATTAAGGGATAAATAGAAGGGAGTTTGAGTTAAAGTCAAATTTCGGCGGGCCAGGCTAGTCGAGGTCAGTCCGCGACCGCGTCCTGGTGATAGCGGTCCAGACTCGACCGCTACTAGGTTCCGTAAATGGAAACTGATAAACACAGAATAATCTGGATTTTTATGCTCCAAAGCAGCATGGATCGATGTGATCTGGCAAGGGAACCCATCTAGGACTCTTAGGGGATCGAAATGACACCTCATAGGACTCCGAATTCGATCTAAAAGCCCATCCCTAGGCCATTTCCTATAAATAGGACCCAGATCTGCTTTGCGCGAACCCTAGTTTTGGATCGCATAAAGCAGAGGTAAAACGTCATCCTTTCAGGTTATTTCTTTTGAATTAATTATTCTCCTTAGTGTCTTCTAACGTACCCCAAATTTTGGTCTTAAGAGATCGAGCGATCAAGGAGTTAGGAAGCGAGGAAGTTGTTGTTTCTACGAAGGATGCGCAGGAACGGGAGCTTTCTTTCGGCAACAAATTCGTAGACTAGGAACTACCCCAGAGGTAGGTTATCTCATGACTTGCTAAAACATCAAGTTAGGAGTAAAAGCCCTCTGGTTCCTCTTGATTTCATGCACCATGCTCATCGTATTTTATGACTTACCCTAATTGCGCATCTAGGTCTTTAGTCCATGCAATTCTTGAAACCTTAATTAAAAGATAGTAACTTTGGTAAAATTTTTGCTTTCTCATGCATTAGTCTCATGCTATCTTGCGTTATCTTTCAGTTTTACACTGTTTCCATGATTATGTGCCTTAGAAATAGGCTCTGCATGCCAGACTTTTGCTTCTGTCTGGAGACGGACAGATAGCGATCCTACAGAGACCGCTACTTTTAAATAGCGGTCCTTGATAAACTGCGATCTGCACTGTTCACCCCAAACAATGATCAGATTTAACCCTTTTACACCATAATATATATATATATATATATATATATATATATATATATATATAGGAGTTTTCATATTATAATTCATGCTATTATGGTTCTGTTGCATCAGGTTTTAAGGGGTTATGTTTTGTTGACATATCATACTTTCAAACCTATTTTCACTTTATGCTAATTTCATGCCAAAATCATACAGTATTGTACTTAAGGGTTTTTGCATTTTATGCAAGTTCCTACACTTTGATTTATGTTTTAGCATGTTTCCTTCTCATCTCATCTCTTGCTGTTACTTGCACATAGCGCGTACTCCGGTACGTAAGCTATTAGTTCACTTGCACATGATAGGAAACCCTCTTCGACATTGAATGCCTCTCCATCTGATATTCCTTCTGTCGGACTAGGAATTCATGTTTCAAGGCCTCCATAAGACTCTGCAAGCCTGGGATTCCCACTAGGACGTTGAGCTGATTGTACCCTAAAAACCCAAAGTCTAGAAGAGCATTTGAGTTTTCTACATTTTTCTACACTATGTCTTGATCGCGGCCTAGACATGTGTTGTGCCCCTGTGTGGTTTTGATGATGGCTGACACACCATGAGTCACACTGAGGTGTGCTAATTAATTTAGATGACTGTTTGACTGCTTAAATATCTGATTGTTTGCTTGAATAGCTAATTCATGAATATGGCTAGATTGGGTTAACGTAGTGGCTAATTGCTCATGCAGTGCGTTGACGCAGTTGGAGATTGGGTTGACGCATTGGCTGTCTGTTCACTAGCTGCGTTGACGCTACAAGGACACTGCGTTGACGTAGTAGTTGCTGGTTTACTTGCTGCGTTGACGCAGTGGAACAGCTGGGTTGACGCCATGCTACTTTGTCTACTTTTTGTTGCTCATTAAGTCTTAAAGTCTGTACAGGGTAGTTCATGCATCACTCTATTTGCCAAGTGTATACATCAGTCAGCATTACATCTTGTTCATGAAGTCTATACATCCACCGTCTATGTTAAGCTTCAAAGTCTGTTCATCCGATCTTCTCATTTGTGTTGAAGTCCATACATTGGTGGCTAAGTATATACATTATCTCTTTTACCTATGTTGATTGAAACGAAGTCTATACACTGCTGGATGTTCATGTCTGCACATTGGTGCTTTTCCCTACGTTCTGGCCAAGTCTATACAGCCTCATCTTTACCTTCGTTCCAAGCCAAAGTCTGCACATTGGCCAAGTCTACACATCGGCCTGTGGCCCACTTAGCTGAAGTCTGTACAGCGTCCGTTGTCTAGAGTTCTTGAAGTCTGTACATCGGACTGCTTCTTTTGAAGTCTATACATCGTGGCCTTGAACTTTCAAGTCTGTACACTCCTTATTTCAAAGTCTGTACAGCGTGAACAGTGCGTCTTCTTCTCCAACTCTATACATCGCTCGCTCTATCAGCCTTTCATCACAAAGTCTGTACATTGGTGTCTCATCACCAAGTCTATACATCGGCTTCACTCATTCAAGTCTATACATCCACAGTGGATCATCAAGTCCATACATCCACATTGGAACTTCCAAGTCTGTACAACGCTGAAGCCTTCACAAGTCTGTACACTATTTGAACCACCAAGTCTGTACATCGCTTCAAGAGCTTCAAGTCTGTACAACCTGTCTATCTTCATGGGTTCTGTGCTTTTAGTGCGTTGACGCACTTGGCTGACTGCGTAGACGCAATTGTGGGTCTTTCGCTTTCTGTCTTGTTCACTGCGTCGACGCTGACACAGGATGCATTGACGCATTGGCCAGTTGCCAAGGGCGTGAGCATCTCGCTTGAGGAGCTGTCTGGCACGTCAACATGAAGTCTGTACACTGGTTTCTCTGGCACGTTAACACTAAGTCTATACACTCGTTCGATAACATGAAGTCTATACATTCGTTTGATAAGCTTCAACTCTATACACTCGATATCAAGCTTCAAGTCTATACATCATCTGATACTGTCTTCGACTGATTATTTGACAGGATTAATGGACGAGGTTATTAAGACTGGCACGTGATCCTAGAGACTAAGATGTTGACACGTGGACCAAACCTGCTGGGCGGGAATCGTCGAGAGCATAAGCCCTAGCTGCCTGCTGCTGGTATAAATATGGAGTTTCCTCCATCGGTTGAGAGTGATCGATATGCAGTGAGCCATCAAGAAAAGCTGAAGAGCAGTGAGTGCCTCCACGATATAGAGAATAGAGAAGAAGAAGAAAAGAAGTGAGAAGAAGGAGAAGGCTGAAGCAGTGAGAAGAAGAAGAAGAAAGAAAGAAGAAGAAAAAGAAAAGAGAGTTCATGCGGGGAGAAAGAGAGAATCAGAAGAAGAAGTTCCTGCTGGACCGTGGATCAAATCCAGGCCAGCCAGCTCCTACGAGATCCACATTTGATTTTATCTTTTCAGCTTTCTGTTGCTGCGTTTTTGTTTTTCTTTTCAACTATTCTCTAGTTGTTCCTCCGATTCTCTTGTGTGAGGTCGGGTTCCCTCCGGTGTGGAGGAAGAGAGACTTGTGTCTCTGGTTGCCTTTGACAGGGTGTCATCGGTTGTTTCCCTCCGGGTTGGAGGAAGGGAGATTTTTCTCCGGTTCTGGGCTTGTAGGTTTCGAGTCTAGGGGTCCCTCCGGTTGGGAGGAAGAGAGGTCCGAGACCTCTAGTTTGCAGGTGACTTGGGGTCACTTGTGCTGCCCTCTGGGTTTCAGAGGAAGAGAGACTTGGGTCTCTATGTTCCCCTTCGGTTTGGAGGAAGGGAGGATTGGTCCTCCGGTTCTAGTCTTGTGGGTTGCAAGACTAGGTGTTCCCTCCGGTTTGGAGGAAGAGAGACTGTGTGTCTCTGGTTTCCAAGTGGCTGGGAGTCACTTGGGGTGTCCCTCCGGTTGGGAGGAAGAGGGGAGGTTTTTCCCCTGGTCAAGCTGTGTGGCAGCTCTTGTTTGCAGACTGAGTCTGCGTTCTAGCTCCTGCTAGTGGAATCCTCACTCTGGTTGGGAGTGAGGGGTGGATGTGGGTCTTGGTGACCGAACCACCTAAAAAATCTACTGTGCAGTGGTTGGTTGCTTTGTGGTGTGCTCCTCCATATCTTGTACCACCCTTCACAGGTTGCATTGCATTCTCGTTTATATCTGTGCTGCTTCCGCTAGTTATTTATTTGGGCGCGAGTTACATATTTGCTCCTTGGTTTAAAAGAATATTCTACTTGTTCTTCAGATTGGTTGTTCTGCTTGGATAGTGTTCTAGTCTTTTATTGAGCGAAAAGTTTTTAAGGGTGGGATTCATTCACCCCCCCTCTGAATCCTTGCACCGATCGTAACAATTGGTATCAGAGCGGTTACTGCTTCAAGATCCAACGATCTACAGTGATCCCCGTGCTTCTCGGTGCTTATTCCGGTTTGCTGCTCCTTGATTTTTGTCTAATTTATCATAGCCTACAAATGGCTCTTCCACTGGTTTTCAATGGGTGTAACTTCGATTCATGGTTCAGTAGTTTGCGTAACTACGTCAATCTAGATAATCCCGATTTGTGGAAGTTAATTACTCATGGTCCTCATAGGTTACAACGAAAAGAGTCCAAATGGACTGATCGTCATAGATCAATGCATAGAGAAAATCAGAAAGCTATAAATCTGATAAAAGCATCCATTAACAAGGCCTTACACTTTTGCCTTCATGATTGCAGGTCTGCTAGGGATATTCTGGACAAGATGAAACTAACTTGCAGAACAGGGAAGGAAAACTGCATGATGGCTGATGGGAGCGACCATAGCAGCAGCCACAGTGATAAAGAAGAGAACGAAGTTTAGGTAAAACCCTTTGCGGACTATACCTTAGATGATTGGGTAGATGCTTATTCCAAGCTGTTAAGATCTAGCAATAAATTGAGCAAGAAAAATAGATCTATGAAAAAATGGTTAGATAGGTTTGAGAATTCTAAACTTACTGGTGAGGACAGTGATACTCTGAAAACTGAAAATCAGATATTTAGAAGACAGCTGACTGATCTTGATTCTATTACTTCAGATCTGGAATATCTGAAATCTGAAAATGCTAGACTCAAAAAACAAACTGAGGAATCTGGATCTAAATCAGTGAGCCTTGAAAATGAAAATAGATTGATTTCTGAAACTTTGGAGACTGTCAGAATAGAAAACTCAGAACTTCGGAAAAGGCTTGAAAATCTTCAATCTGAAGATGAACAAGAAGTGTTTAGTGAATGTCAGACCTCCTTAAGTGTTTTAAAATTTGATGATGAAATCCTGGAACAAAATGGTAAAATGAGACAGGAGATCTGCAAGCTAAAAAAGTTAAATACAGCTATGTCTGAGAGACTTATCACTCTTGAAAAAGGGAAGAGTGTTAGCCTGGATAGCTCTGATGAGCTAATGAAAGCTGAACAGGAAATTGAAAGTCTTAGGACTGTTAATCAAATGTTGAAAGAAGATGCTATTTGCTATAAAAAGAAAGCTGATGAATATGAAATCCATGTATCAAAGCTTGGATCAGAAGTTACAGAATTAAGGAAATCTCTTGAGAAATTTGTCAATGGAAAAGAAAATCCTGATAAAATTCTTGGATCTAAAGTGAATCTCCGAAGAGAGGGTTTGGGCTACAAACCAATAAATAAAAAGAGCTTTGAAAGTAAGCTTCAAACTTCATTCGTGAGTAGCTCTAAGTCTGACAGCACATCGAATGTGCCTATTTTTGAATTTAGTGCTAAGAAGAATCAAAATTCCACTGACAGCCCTAAGTCTGAAAAACAAGTTCAAAAATAGAAAAAGACTGTTCATGTTCAGAACAAGGATTCAAGGAACTCTCATGATAAAACTGAGAATGCTGTGCCTAAATTGAACAAACACATTCGTGCAAATAAAAAGAAAATTTCATGCCATTACTGTCATAGGTTTGGTCACTTGATGCATGAATGTAAATTGATGGAACAAGATGATAGAATGCATGCTAGGAAGTACAATAACAAAAATAGTCTTGTTGAACAGAAAAGAAAAAGTTATTGTTATCATTGTGGAAAAACAGGTCATGTTAGTGAACAATGTTGGTTTGCCAAAGGTAAAGGCAAATATTTTTCAAATTCTAATCATGTCAATTTGTATGAAAATCAGCATGTCTTTAAAAGGAACAAAAATGGGTCCAGGGGCCAACACATGGTGTGTTCCACCTGCAGCAAGTCAGGCCATAGGGCGGTTGACCGCTGGCTTAATGTTGGTAGAAGAAATTCCATCTTCTGCTATCACTGTGAGAAACCTGGCCATATAGTCAAAGACTGCTGGCATTCTCAGAGAAAGAAGGTCAACTCTAAATTTGTTAAACAAAGTGTGTTTGGTAGGAACAAATCTGTTCAAACAAGAAAATCCCTCACATGCTTTGAGTGTGGAAAGCAAGGTCACAAGGTGACTGATTACTGGTTTTCTGACCATCTGAAACAAAGTGGTGGTAAAAATAGAAACATTCATGCTCATGAATTTAGCACACCTGCTTACATGCATAGTAAGAAATTCAGACCGAGTGGTTCATGTGATTATTGTGGTCGGTCTGGACATTCCATGCCTAGTTGCTATATGAAAAAGCATGATGATATGATGGCTCAGAAGCTTTGGAAAACATCCCATCAAAGTGCTACTAACCCTGCAGGACCCAAGGAAACTTGGGTACCAAAATGTGCCAAGTGAGAAACTTTTTGCAGGTGTGTCTTGGGAACGAGAAATAAAAGGGGCAAATAAACCAAGACACCCTAAAAAGGTAAACCCCACTCCTGCACTTCTCAGGTAAGTCTCTTGACTTTTCAATGAGTCTGCTTAGATGGCATTAGGTATATAGATAGATTTGTTAATTAATGGTTTAAACATGCATGTTTGCATTTCCATGCAATAGTTGTTGCTTCTGGATATGCTCATTCTGTGACTGCATACATTTAGAATTCATGACTCATGAATGATTTTCAAATGTGTTGAATGCATACCGTCAGGGGGAGCTGCACTGTATATCATACACATTTGACTAGTCTAATACCCTTCAGGGTCTTCATGCCTTTCATGGGTAGTTAATGCATCTAATTGCATCTTAGAGTGGCATCATTTAATCATGAAATTTTTCAAAAGAAAAGGGAGGGTTTTAGTTTATGCATTCAGTGAGGGGGAGCATTTCTCATTATTCATTCATGTAATTGCATGTGACCATCATACCTCTCATCAAAGCTCATGTCTGATGACTAATACTCACCTTCCTGTTTGAACTACAATCTTGATAAACTCCTTGGTGATTGTGAAATGCATTGTATTTCAGCCTCTTGCTTCAACTCTTGTCAGCCATTGTCACTCATACTATCAATTGGTATCCATTGGCATTTGTTGACTTGGCTGTACCTGAAAAATGCTCTTGCCTTCCTTGAAGTCCCAGAAAAATTTCTCTGCGCATATCTTGATCATAAATCCGAAAACATTATTTTTAAGGAAATTTCTATCATATAGGACTATGAATGTCTGAAGCTTTCA
This sequence comes from Amorphophallus konjac, assembly GCA_022559845.1. Classification (NCBI taxonomy): domain Eukaryota; kingdom Viridiplantae; phylum Streptophyta; class Magnoliopsida; order Alismatales; family Araceae; genus Amorphophallus; species Amorphophallus konjac. The sequence goes on along the minus strand of CM040118.1, from coordinate 258,583,555 downwards.
GCCGGTTGAAGTTTCATGTATTTCTTGTGTTTGCTTATGAATTCTTCTTGGAAATATCTGAGTTAGTCTTAATAAACTTTAACCAACCCTTTCATGTTGTGTCTTTTAAACTCTTCTGAAATCTGAAATTCTGAATTCATGATTTTCCTTGACTGATTTGTATGAAAATATGTATTGTTTTTAAACATCAGGGAATATGGATTATGTCAAATACCAAATCTTGTCAGAGCAATGTCTTTGGTCACTGAGAAACACATCTCATTCATTAAAGAAATGAATTGAGATATGTCATGAAGTGCCATAGTTAACTCTGCTTAAATATGTTGATTAAAAATCTGGCAGAGCAATGGCAGGCACACTGAGAAATACATGTCCCTCATCAAAGAAATGAGTTTCAGTGTGTCATGAGGTGTAAATGCTATCTCTGTTCTTAAGAAGCATGACAGTTAGTCCTTCCAAGCGCTTAGGGATACTAGCGTCTAAACAACGTGTATCCTCCAGTTGTAAGGATGTACTTAACTTAATTGCTCCTGAATATTGTTGTTAAAAATTCGTTGCCTATCTAGCATATCATCTGAAATTGTTTGGAAAAGAATCTTCTTTCAATAGAAACTTTGACAGAAATAAAAGGTTTCTTGTTTGTTTATCCTCAATACTATCGATTGCATTTCTTGAGGAAATCTTTGAAATTAAGTGAGTAAGAATGAAGAAGGTTAAAAAGGTCTCTCAATATGAAAACTTGGTTCACTTGTTATTAAGAAAACTGATTTCAAATATGAGTAGAAAAGGCTCATGTTCAAACCTTGCATACATAAAATTCTGATCTGGTTTGTCAACGTAGGTTCATTCATAGGTTTCTATGATGGAAGAGTCTGTAATCATCTGTTTAAATCAGAATTATGAAATTTGATATTCCATTGAAAATCTTTCTCATTCTTTCTGAATTTTTTTTTACTCTCTCATATTGGACTCCAGTCGTTCAGACCAAACTGACTGATTCATTTGCACTCAGTTCTATCAATTGGTCTCAACTGTGGACTTCCACTCATATCTTGGGTCTACATAAGCATGGTGGATGCATAAGGGTTGTATGACTAAGGGGGAGCTAGTCAAACTAATTGCATAACATGCCTTTCAGTTTTTGACTCATGCATAGTTCTCATATCCTACATGAATTGTCAATGACTGTGCACTCATATAGTTAATTGCACTCATATAGTTAATTTTCAATGTTATTTTTGCTGAGATGACCTTATGTTCTGATGCATAAGTCACTGCTTGCTGTGTTCATGGGTCGACCCCATGGGTCGACTCCTGAAGTCCTGGAATCAGATCCAATTCGAACTCCCTGTGTGCTTGCTGCTATGCTCCACTTCGTTAGGAGAAATTTGTTATGTCAGAAACTTTCAATTGGTGTCAGAAAATAGCTGTTCTTTCAATAATTCTAAAAAAAGGGGGGGAGACTTGATTCATGCATTTTATTGATCTCCTAACTCTTTACATGATTGAGCTCTTCATACTTCAGTGCTCCTGTGTGATTGAAAATATGACATATCTACAGGGGGAGAAGCTCTTGAAAGGATACATTTAGAAGATAGATGTCTCCAAAGAAAAGGCCTCCTTCGAACCATCAACAATCCAAAGGGAAGTATAACATTCCTGTGCTTTACTGAATTGTTTCCCTATTTCATTTTTTTGATGAAGGCAAAGGGGGAGAAGAATCTAATCTGAGTCAGTGTAACTCATAGTGTTGCCATCATCAAAAAGGGGGAGATTGTTGTGCCCCTGTGTGGTTTTGATGATGGCTGACACACCATGAGTCACACTAAGGTGTGCTAATTAATTTAGAAGACTGTTTGACTGCTTAAATATCTGATTGTTTACTTGAATAGCTAATTCATGAATATGGTTAGATTGGGTTAACGTAGTGGCTAATTGTTCATGCAGTGCGTTGACGCAGTTGGAGATTGGGTTGACGCATTGGCTGTCTGTTCACTAGCTGCGTTGACGCTACAAGGACACTGCGTTGACGCAGTAGTTGCTAGTTCACTTGCTGCGTTGACGCAGTGGAACAGCTGGGTTGATGCCATGCTGCTTTGTCTACTTTTTGTTGCTCATTAAGTCTTAAAGTCTGTACAGGGTAGTTCATGCATCACTCTATTTGCTAAGTGTATACATCAGTTAGCATTGCATCTTGTTCATGAAGTCTATACATCCACCGTCTATGTTAAGCTTCAAAGTCTGTTCATCCGATCTTCTCATTTGTGTTGAAGTCCATACATTGGTGGCTAAGTATATACATTGTCTCTTTTACCTACGTTGCTTGAAACGAAGTCTATACACTGCTGGATGTTCATGTCTGCACATTGGTGCTTTTCCCTACGTTCTGGCCAAGTCTATACAGCCTCATCTTTACCTTCGTTCCAAGCCAAAGTCTGCACATTGGCCAAGTCTACACATCGGCCTGTGGCCCACTTAGCTGAAGTCTGTACAGCGTCCGTTGTCTAGAGTTCTTGAAGTCTGTACATCGGACTGCTTCTTTTGAAGTCTATACATCGTGGCCTTGAACTTTCAAGTCTATACACTCCTTATTTCAAAGTCTGTACAGTGTGAACAGTGCGTCTTCTTCTCCAACTCTATGCATCGCTCGCTCTATCAGCCTTTCATCACAAAGTCTGTACATTGGTGTCTCATCACCAAGTCTGTACATCGGCTTCACTCATTCAAGTCTATACATCCACAGTGGATCATCAAGTCCATACATCCACAGTGGAACTTCCAAGTCTGTACAACGCTGAAGCCTTCACAAGTCTGTACACTGTTTGAACCACCAAGTCTGTACATCGCTTCAAGTCTGTACAGCCTGTCTGTCTTCATGGGTTCTGTGCTTTTAGTGCGTTGACGCACTTGGCTGACTGCGTAGACGCAATTGTGCGTCTTTCGCTTTCTGTCTTGTTCACTGCGTCGACGCTGACACAAGATGCGTTGACGCATTGGCCAGTTGCCAAGGGCGTGAGCATCTCGCTTGAGGAGCTATCTGGCACGTCAACATGAAGTCTGTACACTGGTTTCTCTGGCACGTTAACACTAAGTCTATACACTCGTTCGATAACATGAAGTCTATACATTCGTTTGATAAGCTTCAACTCTATACACTCGATATCAAGATTCAAGTCTATACATCATCTGATACTGTCTTCGATTGATTATTTGACAGGATTAATGGATGAGGTTATTAAGACTGGCACGTGATCCTAGAGACTGAGATGCTGACACGTGGATCAAACCTGCTGGGCGGGAATCGTCGAGAGCATAAGCCCTAGCTGGCTGCTGCTGGTATAAATATGGAGTTTCCTCCATCGGCTGAGAGTGATCGATATGCAGTGAGCCATCAAGAAAAGCTGAAGAGCAGTGGGTGCCTCCACGATACAGAGAATAGAGAAGAAGAAGAAAAGAAGTGAGAAGAAGGAGAAGGCTGAAGCAGTGAGAAGAAGAAGAAGAAAGAAAGAAGAATAAGAAGAAAAGAGAGTTCGTGCGGGGAGAAAGAGAGAATCAGAAGAAGAATTTCTTGCTGGACCGTGGATCAAATCCAGGCCAGCCAGCTCCTACGAGAGCCACATTTGATTTTATCTTTTCAGCTTTCTGTTGCTGCGTTTTTGTTTTTCTTTTCAACTATTCTCTAGTTGTTCCTACGATTCTCTTGTGTGAGGTCGGGTTCCCTCCGGTGTGGAGGAAGAGAGACTTGTGTCTCTGGTTGCCTTTGACAGGGTGTCATCGGTTGTTTCCCTCCGGGTTGGAGGAAGGGAGATTTTTCTCCGGTTCTGGGCTTGTAGGTTTCGAGTCCAGGGGTCCCTCCGGTTGGGAGGAAGAGAGGTCTGAGACCTCTAGTTTGCAGGTGACTTGGGGTCACTTGTGCTGCCCTCTGGGTTTCAGAGGAAGAGAGACTTGGGTCTCTAGGTTCCCCTCTGGTTTGGAGGAAGGGAGGATTGGTCCTCCGGTTCTAGTCTTGTGGGTTGCAAGACTAGGTGTTCCCTCCGATTTGGAGGAAGAGAGACTGTGTGTCTCTGGTTTCCAAGTGGCTGGGAGTCACTTGGGGTGTCCCTCCGGTTGGGAGGAAGAGGGGAGGTTGTTCCCCTGGTCAAGTTGTGTGGCAGCTCTTGTTTGTAGACTGAGTCTGCGTTCTAGCTCCTGCTAGTGGAATCCTCACTCCGGTTGGGAGTGAGGGGTGGATGTAGGTCTTGGTGACCGAACCACCTAAAAAATCTACTGTGCAGTGGCTGGTTGCTTTGTGGTGTGCTCCTCCATATCTTCTACCACCCTTCACAGGTTGCATTACATTCTCGTTTATATCTGTGCTGCTTCCGCTAGTTGTTTATTTGGGCGTGAGTTACATATTTGCTCCTTGGTTTAAAAGAATATTCTACTTGTTCTTCAGATTGGTTGTTCTGCCTGGATAGTGTTCTAGTCTTTTATTGAGCGAAAAGTTTTTAAGGGTGGGATTCATTCACCCCCTCCTCTGAATCCTTGCACCGATCCTAACAACATGACCGCTAACTCATGATAGCGGTTGTCTCTGAACCGCGTTCTGCTAGCGTGTTCATTGTGTCGACCCAGTCTCCATCCTGAGTCGACTCACCTTCTATGCACTGCCAGATAGCGGACCTCACTCAACTGCTGCTTCTTGATAGCGGTCCAGTCATAACCGCGTTCTGACAACTTTCTGTCCACCCGAGGTTTGACCCTAGGGTTGATAATATCTTGTTTCAGATGGCCTTATGACTATCTGACATCTAAAACCTTAATCAAGACACTAATGAACTATTCTAATTGATTAATGTACCATTATGTTGCGTATTCCTCCCGTGGCGTAACATTCTTTTTAATTCATTCTTGACCTCTCATGTTCATTTTGGTACGTTCTTACCTTGATTATTATCGCCTTAAAGCTATTGTTTGAACTTGATATTATTGGCCGACATTATTATTATTTCTTGTGGAAGTAGCTTGAAGATCCAACGGCGAGCTCTAGTGCCCTAGAATTTTTATAAATTATTTCTGATATATTAAGAATTTTCTAGAATTATTAATGGTCTAAATGAATTAATTAATTAATATTGGGTTAAATAAATCTCTATAAGGCCCAATTATGATAAACAATTAATCCAGCCTTAATAAATAAAGCCTAATAGGTTCAAGGATCAAGCCCATTAAGTTTGACCCATATTCTAAAAGGTTATTTAGCCTATTCACAAATTATAAGGATAAATACCCCTTATATAGATAATTATGTGGATAATTAACAAAAAAAGTTTGAATAAAATTAAATTCTGCGCACAATGGATGTAGCGGTCTATCGTGCGACCGCCACAGTAATGTAACGTGCCCAGCTTGGACCGTTACACTCTGTCAGTTCCGTGAATGGAAGAAAGAACAAAAAGATTGGATCTTTGGGATCCTATCTACAAGAGACCTAATTAAAAGAATATGTAAGGTTACTAGGGACTCTTAGGGATCAGGTTCTGGCCAACTAAGGACTCTAAAATCAATCCAATCCTTAAACCCTAGCCAAAATCCTATAAATAGAGCCCAGTTCTGAACTGAGCGGCCCTTACTTTTAGCTCGTGAAGAAACAAGGTAAGGAGATAGAATCTCGCGTAAGTCCTTTGGAACTTTTTGTTTCTAATACTAAGGTCTGATAACTCTCAAAATTTCATGTTAGGAGGTCGAGTATCGAAGGAGTTAGGATCTTCCAAAGTTACTGGTTTCATCACGCCAACCCAAGAAACTGTGCAATAGGGTGCTGAAGATCAGGAAATTAGAGAAGCTAAATGAGGTAATTAGAGTAAGATGCTTTAGAACTTTTGTTCCTCTTAGTTTCATCTTCCTAACCTCCAAATTTCCTGTCCTTATGGCAAGAGACTGAGGAGTTAGAGTGACGTGAAGTTGCTGAAAAGTCACAAGAAGAAAAGAAATAGGGCGACCATTGAAGACTCAAATTAAGAAGTTTTAAAGCCAGTAAAGAGGTAGGTTATCTCATGAACGGCAAAAACACATTGTTAGGGATAAAAGCCCTCTAGTTTATTTGGATTTCATACGTTATACTTCATGAATTTCATGGTTTAGGATTAGTCTATACATTCATGCATGCCTTCAACCCTAATTAAAGATAAAAGTTATCTCTTGTTATTTCATTACTACCTATGCATCTAGATGGCCTTTACTTCGTTATCATGGCTAGAATAGTTAGTTATTTTGATTCTTCTTGCATGGACATAGTTCCTTATCTTTATTGTCAGCAGAAGTTCTGACGGATTAAAATAGGAACGTCACATGATTGTAATGGCCTTACGATAAGCCGTCACACCCTCTATTGTGTTTAAAAATTCTCTGTTGTCTCTGACGCACCATAACTGGAGCGTTACAAATTGTAACGGCCCCATGATAAACCGTCATAGAAAGGTAATACCCACATGTTAAACTGTCAGACCACTGTGTTCTATCAACCCGAAACAGAATGGAAACTAGTCAGATTTACTTATAAATAAGCCTAGTTAGCTAAGTTTTAACTTATTTTCATGACCTTGAGATTATAAATTTACTTATGATAGAAATTACATGTTTAAAAGCATCTCTAGGTATTTCAAGCATATGTTAATTTCATTAAGCTAAACTCTATAGTTTTGTATTTACAATATGATATTAAATGATGTAATGACGGAGTTTTTATCATGGTTTCACATCATTACACATTCTTTTCTATAGAGTCAATTTCTTTAAGTACATGGCATATATTCCGGTATATGGCCATTTGTTCACACTTTGCACTATAGGAACATATTCTAGAACATTACGACCTCTCTATTGGATATTCCTTCCAATGGACTAGGAAATCTTGTTTCAAGGCCTCCGTAATTCTCTGCAAATCTGAGATTCTCACTAGGACGCCGAGTTGGTTGTACCGTGAAAGCCCAATTGTTAGAAAGCATTATCGATGTTTTCGGGTTCTGGATTCAGGCACATATAATGGTCCAATATATGACCGTCACACTGTTTGAGTCCATATCTATTTTCTTCTAGATTCAACCTTTCTAACAGCCCAACACTCGACCGTTATGTTCATGTAACGGCCCAGTGTTAGACCGTCACAGTTCTAAATCCTTTAACCTGAGGTTTGACCAAATGGTTGATATTCGAAGTTCCTGGATGGAGTATTGATGGTCTAGGACTCGGATTATTGTCTAACGATACTTAATTTAAATTATGAATGATAATAAATGTACCGTTATGCTGTCGAATTATTTCCATGAACATGACATCGTCTTAAATCATCCTTGATATCTCATGTCCTAAGTTGAAGCATTCATTGTTGATTATTGTTATCAAGAACTTATTTCCATTCTTGGCCATATTTTATTGCTTGAAACGTGGAAATAGCTTGATTTATACTTGAAGATGCGATCGAGCACTGATTGTGTTCAAGGGCTCTATGCTAGTCCCCTCGGCTGATTGTTGGAAACATACTGTAAACCATGGGGTATGATGCTACTAGCGTCGCATTGCGCTGGGAGTACTTTCTCTATAAATAAGTGAAATCCATGATGCACGTACATGGCTTTCTTGCTTGTTACATGATATTCCACAGAAATTCACCAAATACTTGCTCATAAGCAAAAGATGTTTGGGTGATGAGTATGTGAACTTGCTAGTACATTCTTGTTCATGAAAGGCCATTCTTGTTACATTCTTGCTAGTTCATACTTGTTCATTCTATCTTACATGGTCATCTTGTTACTTTGGTTACTTGTGATTTATCGCATCCACATGATTTTTCCTTATTCCTCTTGATCAAAAATGTTAATTACTTTAATAGTGCCTTCATGTTGATGCGAAGATACCTACTGGGCAAGTGTGCTCATTACCTATTTCTAATCTTTTCAGGAGATGGAAGTGGGTCAGGATCGGATTCGGAATATTCAAATAGTGGGTCCGAGAGTGAATGAAGAATGAGTGAAGACTTAGGAAGTCTACATGTTTAGATTGAGTCTATGTAATTTTCTTATTTCTTGAGTCTAGTATGATGAAGAAAGTTGAAATAGTGATTGTAATTGAGTATTTGATTTGATTATTAATGAAATAAGTTGAAGTTTGAGTAAATATTGTGTAATTACATTTATGTGTGTAATTGTCTTGCGCTCTGATCATTCTTACTTGCAAGAGACTTACCATGCCGGCTGTTCACGTTCCTCGAGCTAGTCTTCCGCTGTAATAAAGGCTCGGGGCGTGACAGTTAAGTTGGTATCAGAGCCTAAGTCTCAGGACTTAGGAAGAAGAATCATGTCATAGGATAAGTCCAAGGTTTAAGGACCCCTACCTGTGAACGAAGGAAGAAATTTCCATACCCATGTGAGAATTGGGTAGAGCCCGGGATAAGATAGTTAATTAGCTTTAAGATAAATTTTCTTCCAATTCCACGAGAAATAACAAGTTGTTATATTTCTCTCAGGTACCTTATTTTACAAATGGCTCATCGCGTAGATTGGAATGGCATGCAACAAACAGTTGCCGGCCTTACTCAGGCATTGCAAACTATGGCCCAGGCAGGCGCAGGGGCAAGGGCTGGTGACTTACATCGCAATTTCCAGAGTTTAAACCCTCCACGTTTCTATGGTTCTTCTAATCCGGACGAAGTAGAGAACTGGATTGATGAGATGAACCGTATATTTGACGTTATCCAATGCACCGATCAAGCGAAGGTACGTCTTGCAACTTTTCAACTCAACAAGGATGCCCGTACATGGCGGAAGTCGTTTCCGACACCTCCGGCCGATGCACCTCATATATGGGATGGTTTTATCACTTTGTTCCGTGCTAAGTACTTTTACGAGCACGTGAAAGAAAGAAAGGCTATGGAGTTCGCCTCTCTTCGACAAGGAATGATGACAGTTGTATAATATGAACTTCAATTCTCCAGACTAGCACCTTACACACCGCATTTAATCAGTACCGATCTATTGAAGGCTAATCGATTTATGGATGGGTTACGACCCAATTTCATTCAGCAGCTCGGGACCCAAAACATCCATACTTATGTGGAGATGGTTCAATGGGCATACTTATGTGAAAGAACCTTAGAAAAGGTCAAGAAATTGAAAGGAAAAGGAGAAGAGTCTAGCCGATGATCTGATCGGCATTATAAGAAAGAAAAATTCAGCATCACGGAGCCTGACAAAAGCCGTGATAGTAAGAAATGGTCCAGGAGTGGGAACGGTGGAAGTTCCCAGAAGAACAAGAAGATTAAGGAGGAGGAGCAAATCGCCACGGCTTGCACTTTTTGTGAAAAGTTCGGCCACTCGACTGAAGAGTACTAAAAGTGCCTTGGTGCTTGTTTACGCTATGGAAGCAGGGAGCATCGCATGTCGGATTGCCCCCTTATGGAGGACTAGTCATCTGGTGGTGGACGCAGGAGGCAGGCTCGCAACAATGCCGTTCTAGAAGAAGAGGAAGCGCCCAGGGATGGTGGGCTTATGGAAGGTACTCTTCAAATTTGTTCTTATCCTGTATTTATACTATTTGATACTGGTGCCTCTCATTCTTTTGTCTCCACTACATTTGTAAAAACATTACCAATTACATCAGTTCCTCTACCTTCAGATCTTGCTATTACCACACCCTTAGGATGTGGAACTAAGCTTACCGAGTATTATCCTGATAGCAAGGTGATGGTAGAAGGTCACAATCTCCCCACAAACTTAGTATGTCTTGACATGAAAGGTTATGATGCCATTTTAGGGGTAGATTGGCTTATAGATCATGATGCTGATATTAACTATCGAAATAGGATTATATCCTTTCTAAAACCCGATCTTCCAAGATTTTCTTTCCTTGGCATCAACTATAGGAAACATCCCACTATCATATCCTCTCTTCACACTTGCAAACTTATCTCGTAAGGATGTGAAGCTTTTCTTGCTTCTATCATTGTTACCGAATCTAAAGAAATCATCCTAGCAGACATTCCTATTGTAAATGAGTTCCCAGATGTGTTTCCACCCGAATTACCTAATTTACCACCTGAGAGGGAAGTAAACTTCACTATTGAACTCATTCCAGGAGCATCACCTGTTTCTATAGCCCCTTACAGGATGTCCCCCACGGAACTTAAGGAACTAAAGAGGCAGTTGCAGGAACTTCTAGACAAAGGTTTCATCAGACCTAGCACATCCCCCTGGGGAGTGCAACTTCTATTTGTCAAAAAGAAGGATGGCTCTCTCAGGTTATGCATAGACTACCGGCGACTGAATCAACTCACAATCAAAAACAAGTATCCGTTGTCGCGTATTGATGAGCTCTTCAATCAGCTTTCAAGAGCAGAGTATTTCTCTAAGATAGACCTCAGATCAGGTTATCATCAGCTTAGAATTAAAGAAGAAGACATTTATAAATTGGCTTTTCGAAGTCGTTATGGCCACTATGAATTCATGATAATGTCGTTCAGGTTAACAAATGCCCCAGCAGCATTTATGCAACTTATGAACAATGTTTTCCAGCCATATCTGGACCAGTTCATCGTTGTCTTCATTGATGGCATCCTGGTATATTTCAAGACAAAGAAGGAACATGAAGAACATTTGAGGATAGCCTTGTAAACACTTAGAGAACATAAACTTTATGCCAAGCTTAACAAATGTGAATTCTGGCTCAAGGAAGTTTCATTCCTAGGCCACATTATTTACAAAGGAGGAATCATTGTGGATCCTTCGAAAGTCGAAGCTGTCAGAAATTGGAGCCGGCCAACAACTATATCAGAAGTACGAAGCTTTTTGGGTCTAGCTCGTTATTATAGGAGGTTCATTAAGGACTTCTAAAAAATTATAGTTCCTTTAACTAGACTACAAGAAAAGAAAATCCTTTTGTCTGGTCAAAGGAATGTGAAAAGAGTTTTCAAACTCTTAAGAATCATCTTACTTCAGCTCCTATTCTATCACTACCGGTGGAAGGTGGTAGATTTTAAGTATATACGGATGCGTCTGGCATTGGCTTAGGGTGCGTCCTCATGCTAGATGGAAAGGTAATCTGTTATTCTTCAAGACAATTAAAACGTCACGAGGAAAATTATCCCGTGCATGATTTAGAACTAGCAGCTGTTATTTTTGCCTTAAAGATATGGCGTCATTATCTCTATGGAGAGAAGTTCACGGTCTACTCAGACCACAAAAACTTGAAATACTTATTCTCTCAAAAGGAGCTTAATATGAGGCAGAGGAGATGGTTAGAATATCTCAAGGATTTTGATTTTACTATTCAATATCATCCTGACAAGGCTAATGCGGTAGCAGATGCACTCAGTAGAAAACCAATGGGTATGTTATCAAGTCTTATGATTAGTATGACTAATCTTACTCCTCAATTTGCTCAGATGAACTTAGATATTGACATAAAGGAAGATGATTGTTTCATGGTTAATACTCGAGCTCAACCTACATTGATAGAGGGTCTGGTCAAGTTACAAAATGATGATCCCGTGTTACTGGAAATTAAAGTCAATATTGAACAAAGGCCGAATTTCTCTATTTCCAATGACGGAAGTTTGTTATTTAAGGGTCGAGTGTGTGTACCAGATCATGAGGATACGAAGATGATCCTAGAAGAAGCACATAATTTCAAGTACACCATTCATCCAGGTGATACAAAAATGTATCAAGATCTCAAAATAAATTTCTGGTGGCCCAATATGAAGAGGGAAATAGTTGATTTTGTGTCCCGCTGTCTCACTTGTCAACAAGTAAAGGTAGAGCATTTTAGACCCGCAGGTAAATTACATCCCTTGAATATTCCCGAATAGAAATGGGAGAGTATAGGGATGGATTTCATCATGGGTTTACCTAAGACTAGAGGAGGACACGATGGTATATGGGTGATCATAGACCGATTGACTAAATCCGCACACTTCATACCAATAAAAAGTCGATGGTCTGTGGATATTCTAGCAGCATTATACATGAAAGAAATTGTCAAATTACATGGCGTCCCTGTCACTATTGTATCTGATAGAGATCCTCGATTCACATCATAATTCTGGAAGGGCCTAAAACATTCACTAGGGACTAGATTGAATTTTAGCACAGCATTTCACCCACAAACTGATGGTCAGATTGAAAGAACAAATCAGGTAGTAGAAGATATGCTCAAGGCTTGTGCTATTGATTTTGGAGGAAGTTGGCATGATCACTTGCCTCTGGTAGAATTTGCATATAACAACAGTTATCAGGCCAGCATACAGATGGCGCCCTTTGAAGCTTTATATGTAAAAAGTTGTAGATCACCAATATATTGGAACGAAATAGGGGAAAAGCAATTCCTAGGTCCCGACCTTATCAGGGATTCTATAGAGAAGATCAAGCTCATTCAAGAAAGAATGAAGATGGCGCAAGATAGGAAGAAATCTTATGCTGACAATCGAAGACATGACTTAGAGTTTCAGGTGGGAGATCATGTATATCTGAAAGTTTCTCCGAGCCGTGGTATTCGAAGATTTGGCATTAAAGGAAAACTAACTCCAAGATTCATTGGCCCATTTGAAATTCTCAAAAGGGTCGGTGAAGTGGCTTATAGACTAGCTTTACCTCCACAATTAGCAGGAGTTCACGACGTATTTCACGTCTCTATATTGAAGAAATATGTATATGATTCTCATCATATCATTACTTATGATAATCTAGAGATCCAAAAGGACCTGACATACGAGCAGAAACCGGTCAAGATTCGGGAACGAGAAGTGCATCAACTAAGGAATAAAACTATTCCTATAGTCCAAGTCCAATGGACGAAGCAATGGCCACACGAAGCAACATGAGAAACGGAAGAATCTATGCGTAGAAGATTCCCAGAATTATTCAATTGTAAGTACACTCTCCATAAATCCATGAATTGAATTTGGGGACCAAATTCTTCTAAGTGGGGAAGGGTGTAGTGCCCTAGAATTTTTATAAAATATTTCTGATATAATTAAGAATTTTCTAGAATTATTAAGGGTCTAAATGAATTAATTAATGAATATTGGGTTAAATAAATCATTATAAGGCTTAATTATGTTAAACAATTAATCCAACTTTAATAAATAAAGCCCAATAGGTTTAAGGATCAAGCCCATTAAGTTTGACCCATATTCTAGAAGGTTAATTAGCCTATTCACGAATTATAAGGTTAAATACCCCTTATATAGATAATTATGTGGATAATTAACAAAAAGAGTTTGAATAAAATTGAATTCTGCGCACAGTGGATGTAGCAGTCTATCGTGCGACCGCCACAGTAATGTAACGCGCCCAGCTTGGACTATTACACTTTGTCAGTTCCGTGAATGGAAGAAAGAACAAAAAGATTGGATCTTTGGGATCCTATCTACAAGAGACCTAATTAGAAGAATATGTAAGGTTACTAGGGACTCTTAGAGATAAGGTTCTGGCCAACTAAGGACTCTAAAATCGATCTAATCCTCAAACCCTAGCCAAAACCCTATAAATAGAGCCCAGTTCTGAACTGAGCGACCCTTACTTTTGGCTCGTGAAGAAACAAGGTAAGGAGATAGAATCTCGGGTAAGTCCTTTGGAACTTTTTGTTTCTAATACTAAGGTCTGACAACTCTCAAAATTTCATGTTAGGAGGTCGAGTATCCAAGGAGTTAGGATCTTCCAAAGTTGCTGGTTTCATCACACCAACCCAGGAAACTGTGCAACAGGGTGCTGAAGATCAAGAAATTAGAGAAGCTAAACGAGGTAATTAGAGTTAGATGCTTTAGAACTTTTGTTTCTCTTAGTTTCATCTTCCTAACCTCCAAATTTCGCGTCCTTAGGGCAAGAGACTGAGGAGTTAGAGCGACGTGAAGTTGCTGAAAAATCACAGGAAGAAAAGAACTAGGGCGACCGTTGAAGACTCAAATTAGAAGTTTTAAAGCCAGTAAAGAGGTAGGTTATCTCATGAACGGCAAAAACACATTGTTAGGGATAAAAGCCCTCTAGTTTATTTGGATTTCATGCATTATACTTCATGACTTTCATGTTTTAGGATTAGTCTATACATTCATGCATGCCTTCAACCATAATTAAAGATAAAAGTTATCTCTTGTTATTTCATTACTACATATGCATCTAGATGGCCTTTACTTCGTTATCATGGCTAGAATAGTTAGTTATTTTGATTCTTCTTGCATGGACATAGTTCCTTATCTTTATTATCAGTAGAAGCTCTGACGGATTAAAATAGGATTGTCACATGATTGTAACGGCCTTACGATAAGCCGTCACACCATCTGTTGTGTTTAAACATTCTCTGTTGTCTCTGATGCACCATAACTGGAGCGTTACAAATTGTAACGGCCCCATGATAAACCGTCACAGAAAGGTAACGCCCCCATGTTAAACCGTCAGAACACTGTGTTCTGTCAACCCGAGGCAGAATGGAAACCAATCAGATTTACTTGTAAATAAGCCTAGTTAGCTAAGTTTTAACCTATTTTCATGACCTTGAGATTATAAATTGACTTATGATAGAAATTGCATGTTTAAAAGCATCTCTAGTTATTTCAAGCATACGTTAATTTCATTAAGCTAAACTCTATAGTTTTGTATTTACACTATGATTTTAAATGATGTAATGACAGAGTTTTTATCATGGTTTCACATCGTTACACATTCTTTTCTATAGAGTCAATTTCTTTAAGTACATGGCATATATTCCGGTATATGGCCATTAGTTCTCATTTTGCACTATAGGAACATATTCTTGAACATGACGACATCTCTATTGGATATTCCTTCCAATGGACTAGGAAATCTTGTTTCAAGGCCTCCGTAATTCTCTGCGAGCCTTGGATTCCCACTAGGACACCGAGTTGGTTGTACCGTGAAAGCCCAATTGTTAGAAAGCACTATCGATGTTTTCGGGTTCTTGATTTAGGCACATATAACGGTCCAATATATGACCGTCATACTGTTTGAGTACATATCTATTTTCTTCTGGATTCAACCTTTCTAACGGCCCAACACTCGACCGTTATGTTCATGTAACGGCCCAGTATTAGACTGTCACAGTTCTAAATCCTTTAACCTGAGGTTTGACCAAAGGGTTGATATTCGAAGTTCCTGGATGGAGTATTGATGGTCTAGGACTCGGCTTATTGTCTAAAGATACTTAATTTAAATTATGAATGATAATAAATGTACCGTTATGATGTCGAATTATTTCCATGAGCATGACATCGTCTTAAATCATCCTTGATATCTCATGTCCTAAGTTGAAGCATTCATTGTTGATTATTGTTATCAAGAACTTATTTGCATTCTTGGCCATATTTTATTGCTTGAAACGTGGAAATAGCTTGATTTATACTTGAAGATGCGATCGAGCACTGATTGTGTTCAAGGGCTCTATGCTAGTCCCCTCGGTTGATTGTCGGAAACATACTATAAACCATGGGGTATGATGCTACTAGCGTCGCATTGCGCTAGGAGTACTTTCTCTATAAATAAGTGAAATCCACGATACACGTACATGACTTTCTTGCTTGTTACATGATATTCCACAGAAATTCACCAAATACTTTCTCATAAGCAAAAGATGTTTGGGTGATGAGTATGTGAACTTGCTAGTACATTCTTGTTCATGAAAGGCCATTCTAGTTACATTCTTGCTAGTTCATACTTATTCATTCTATCTTACATGGTCATCTTGTTACTTTGGTTACTTGTGATTTATCGCATTCGCATGATTTTACCTTATTCCTCTAGATCAAAAATGTTAATTACTTTAATAGTGCCTTCATGTTGATGCGAAGATACCTACTGGGCAAGTGTGCTCATTACATATTTCTAATCTTTTCAGGAGATAGAAGTGAGTCAGGATCGGATTCAGAATATTCAAATAGCGGGTCCGAGAGTGAATGAAGAATGAGTGAAGACTTAGGAAGTCTACATGTTTATATTGAGTCTATGTAATTTTCTTATTTCTTGAGTCTAGTATGATGAAGAAAGTTGAAATAGTGATTGTAATTGAGTATTTGATTTGATTATTAATAAAATAAGTTGAAGTTCGAGTAAATATTGTGTAATTATATTTATGTGTGTAATTGTCTTGCGCTCTGATCATTCTTGCTTGCAAGAGGCTTACCATGTCGATTGTTCACGTTCCTCGAGCTAGTCTTCCGCTGTAATAAAGGCTAGGGGCATGACATGAGCACAGACGGTGTCCAAGGGCTCCAATCTCGCCCCCTCAGCAGATGGCCAGAAACATACTATTAACCATGGGGTATGATGATTACTGGCGTCGTATTACATTGGGATTACTTTTTTTATAAACGGGTGAAATCGACGAGGCAATCTCCTAAAATTACATGCTTGTTAAAGTACATTCTTGTTACTTGACTTTCTAGTGCATAGCCTTATCAAGGTTATGAAAATTACATTCTCGTTATATGCCAATACATTCCCGTTATTGAAAGGCCATGTTAAAACCTTGCTTGATCATGATTTTATATGTCTTATCTCTCTAGTTTATATCTTGTTACTTGTTGTTACTATGGTTTTTATTCAGATGTTTTTATCATACTCTCGTTATCTTACCTTCTAGAGTAAAAATGTTAATCTTGTAAACATTGTCATCATGTTGATACGAAGATACCTACTAGGCGAATGTGCTCATTCCCTACTTTCCTAATCCTTATAGGAAACTCTAGCGGGTCGGAATACGACTACTCAAGTGGCGAGTCAGAGAGTGATTGAAGACCGAGCGGAGCCTAGAGTGCCATGAGTCCATTTATGTTAGTTAAGAGTTATGTCGATGTAATTCTCCACTTTATTGAGTCTAGCGAGTCATTGTGTCAAAGAGAGTCAAGTGTCAATTTGTAAACTTTGAGTATTCGATTAATAAAGTTGAGATTTTGATTATATCATGTGCATTCATTCTTTTGTGTGAATGTGTATAGCGCTCTGATCATCTTGCTAGCTAGAGGCTTATTTTGTCGACTGTTCACGCTCTCAACTTAATTCTGCTGCATATCTCAGGGCGTGACAGCTAAGGTAGTATCTGAGCCTAGTCTTATTAAGTCCTAGGAAAATGTCAAGTCATCAATTAAGTCCAAGGTTTTAAGAATTTCCAACCTATGAACTTGGAGGATATTTTTGAACCCAAGTGAGATTGGGTAGAGCCTAGGATGAGATAGTTATCTAATAAAAATTAACTTCTAGGATTAAACCCTCATGAATTCCAAAGAAAATGACATTTATTATTTTCTCAGGAACCCTACTTTTCCAAATGGCTGGCAACCGTGCGAATTGGGAAGCCATGCAGTAAACTGTTGCGGGTCTCACCCAGGCCCTTCAGACGGTAGCTCAAGCAGGCACGTGAGCTGGTGCCGATGATTTACATCGAAACTTTCAGAGCATGAATCCTCCACGGTTCTCGGGATCATCCAACCCGGATGAGGCGGAGAACTGGATAGATGAAATGGACCAAAATTTTCATGTGATGCAATGCACGGACTAGGCGAAGGTCCTGCTAGCTACATTTCAACTCAACAAGGATGCTCGTACATGGTGGAAAGTCACCTCGACTCATCTTCAAAATGCACAACTCACCTGGGAGGAGTTCCTCGAGCTCTTCCGTGAGAAATATTTTTCGGAGCATGTCCGAGAGAGGAAGGTTGTTGAATTTTCCTCTGACATGCAAGGCATGATGACGGTGGCGGAATACAAGCTACAATTCTCAAGACTAGCCCCTTATGCTCCACACCTTGTCAGTACAGAGCTTTTAAAGGCCAATCGCTTTATGGATGGATTAAGGCCCGTCTTCGTCAAACAACTTGGCCCGCAAAATATCCGAACCTATACGAAAATGGTGCATAGGGCCCATTTATGTGAGAGGACCCTTAAGAAGGTCGAGAAATTCTAGGGCAAGGGTGAAGAATCTAGCCGTAAGCAGGATAAGAGAGGGAAGAAAGAAGAAAAGTTCAGCATCACGGGAACTTACAAATCCCATGACAACTAGAAGAGGTCCCGCAATGTGAATAGGAACGATAAGAACAAAAGGGTGAAAGAAGAGGAAAAGCAAGTATGGCGGCTTGCACTTTCTGAGAGAAGTTCAGTCATTCGGTCAAAGAGTGCTGGAAGCGCCTCGGCGCTTGTCTACGCTATGGCAGCCGGGAGCATCGCATGCCCGATTGTCCGCTTACGAAGGAACAACCCTCCAAGAATGATGGTGGGCGCAGGCGACAGGCTCGTCTAAACGCCATAATGGAGGATGAAGCTACAAAGGAAAGTGATATGATTGAAGGTACCATCCACATTTATTCACATCCTACCTTTGTTTTATTTGATACCGGTTCTACATATTCTTTTATATCCACTACTTTTGCTAAAACTTTACCGGTTTCACCTGTTCCTTTACTTTCAGACCTAGCTACTACCACACCTTTAGTATCTGGAACCAAACTCAAAACCCACTACCCTAATAGTGAAGTAACCATAGGAGGCCATAATCTTCCTGTAAATCTCGTATGCCTAGACATGGAAGGCTACAATGCTATCCTAGGTATAGACTGGTTATCCGAACACTATGCCGACATAAATTATCGCCATAGGAGAATCTCATTCTACAAGCCCGACCTTCCAAAGTTTTCTTTCCTTGGCATCAAATATAGGAAGCATCATGTTCTTATCTCTTCTGTTCATGCCTGCAAACTCATCTCGCAAGGTTGTGAAGCCTTTCTTGCCTCCGTAGTTATCATCGAATCCAAGGAACTTATTCTTGAGGAGATTCTCATTGTAAGAGAGTTTCCCGATGTCTTTCCTTCCGAACTACCCGGTTTACCGCCCGAAAGGGAAGTAAACTTTTCTATTGAACTTATCCGAGAAGCAGCACCTGTTTCAAAAGCTCCTTACAGGTTGTCCCCCATGGAACTCAAGGAGTTGAAGAAGCAACTCCAAGAATTGTTGGAGAAAGGTTTCATTCGACCAAGCACATCCCCTTGGGGTGCGCCGGTTCTATTTGTAAGGAAGAAGGATGAATCCCTCAGGCTATGCATCGACTACCGACAACTGAACCAACTCACAATCAAGAACAAATACCTGTTGCCGCGCATTGATGAGTTGTTCGACTAGATCTCTGGAGCAGAGTATTTCTCCAAAATAGACCTCAGGTCTGGTTATCATTAACTGAGGATTAAAGATGAATACATCTACAAGACTACATTTCGAAGTAGATATAGGCATTATGAGTTTGTGGTTATGCCTTTTGGGCTAACCAACGCCCCCGTAGCTTTTATGCAATTAATGAACAACGTCTTCAGGCCCTATCTGGACCGATTTATGGTCGTCTTTATAGACGATATCCTTATCTATTCCAAGACTCAGGAGGAGCATGAAGAACACTTAAGGATAGCTTTGCAAACCTTAAGAGATCACCAACTCTGTTCAAAGCTCAATAAATGGGAGGTCTCATTCCTTAGCCACATTATTTCAAAGGAAGGTATCGTTGTGGATCCTTCTAAGGTCGAAGCTATCAAGAACTGGAACAGACCAACTACTGTGACTGAAGTTAGGAGTTTCCTTGGTCTGGCTGGCTACTACCGATGGTTTATTAAATATTTCTCTAAAATAGTCGTCCCTCTGACCAGGCTTACAAGAAAGGAAAATCCTTTTATTTGGTCAACAGATTGTGAAGAGAGTTTCTTGACTCTCAAGGAACATCTCACCACGGCACCTATGTTGGCACTACCCGTGGAAGGTGGTGGTTTTGAGGTATATACCAATACATCAGACATTGGTCTTAGTTGTATTCTTATGTAAAATGATAGAGTTATATGTTATGCTTCAAGATAGTTGAAGCGTCATGAGGAGAATTACCCAGTGCACGATCTGGAACTAGATGCTGTTATCTTCGCCTTGAAGATATGGCGACATTACCTCTATGGAGAGAAATTCACGGTATTTTCAGACCATAGAAGTCTGAAGTATCTCTTTTCCAAAAAGGAGTTAAATATGAGGCAAGGAAGATGGCAGGAGTACCTTAACGATTTTGACTTCTCTATTCAATATCACCTAGGGAAGGCGAATGCTGTAGCAGATGCGCTTAGTAGAAAACCAATGGCAGTTCTATCTAGCCTCAGGATGGGCATGACCAACCTCCTAGAGGACTTTGCCAAATTGAATATAGATATTGACACGGAGAATGAAGGGTGTATTATCATCAATATCTTGTCACAACCCATATTAATAGAAGATATAGTAAAGTTGCAAGAGAATGACCCTATATTGGTTGAGATCAAAGCCAATATTGATCAACGGCTAGATTTCTCTATCACGGTCGATGGAAGATTATTATTCTGAGGTCAGATCTGCGTGCCAGATCATGCGGAGACCAAGAAACTGATTATGGAAGAAGCTCATAGGTCACGTTATGCAATTCACCCTGGTGCTACTAAATTGTATCAAGACCTTAAAAGAAATTTCTGGTGGCCCAACATGAAAAGAGAAGTGGCGGATTTTGTGTCTCGCTGCTTAACTTGTCAGCAAGTCAAGGTGGAACATCAAAAGCCCGCTGGAAAATTACATCCCTTAGAAATTCTTGAGTGTAAGTGGGAGAGCATATGGATGAATTTCATCATGGGATTGCCCAAAACAAGAGGTGGACATGATGGAATATGGGTGATAATTGATCGCCTGACGAAATCTGCACATTTTCTGCCTATTAAAAGTCGATGGTCCATGGATGTTCTAGAGGTGTTGTATATCAAGGAAATCGTCCGGTTACATGGAGTCCCTGTCACAATAATATCTGATAGAGACCCCCGTTTCATGTCACAATTCTAGAAGGGTCTACAGCATTCCTTGGGGACCCGGTTAAATTTCAGCATAGCTTTTCATCCACAAACAGATGGCCAGACTGAAAGAACTTAACTGGTTGAAGGTATGCTCAAGTCTTGTGCTATAGATTTTGGTGGAAGTTGGCATGACCATTTGTCTCTAGTCGAGTTCGCCTACAACAATAGCTACCAAGCTAGTATTCAAATGGAACCGTTTGAGGCACTGTATGGAAAGAGTTGATGTTCAGTAATCTGCTGGAATGAAGTTGGGGAGAAACAACTTCTAGGCCCAGAACTTGTCAGGGATACAATCGAAAAGATACAACTTATCAGAGAGAGACTCCAGACAGCACAATCAAGATAAAAGACATATGCTAATATTAGGAGAAGAGACCTGGAATTTCAAGTGGGATACCATGTGTTTCTTAAAGTATCCCTAGGTCGTGGGATTCGAAGATTCGGCATCAAAGGCAAGCTTACTCCGAGATTTATTGGCCCTTTTGAAATTCTTGAAAGAGTTAGCGAGGTCGCTTATCGGATAGCTTTGCTGCCATAATTATATGGAGTGCATGACGTGTTCCACGTCTCGATGCTAAAAAGGTACGTTCATGACCCATTTCATATTATAAGTCATGATGATCTGGTGGTACAGAATGACCTGACGTACAAACAAAAGCCACTTAAAATACTTGATCGTGAGGTACGTCAGCTACGAAACAAAACCATTCCCATGGTAAAAGTCCAGTGAAATAAATGCCTACAGTAAGAAGCTACATGGGAGATGGAGGAGGCAATGTGTAAAAGATTCCCTGAACTGTTTAACTGTAAGTAATACGCCCTCCACAAACTCATGCAATGAATTTGGGGATAAAATTCTTTTTAAGTGGGGGAGGGTGTAGCACCCCTGGTAATTATCTAGTAATTTTTTGGGATTTTTTATAAATTAAATATAATAATTACGCATTTAATAGGCTTAAAAAGGCATAAGTGGGCTAATTAATGGATTATTGAGGCCCAACTATTTATAGACCATTAAGAGCACTTAAAATGGACCCCAAGACCTAATTCTAAGTCGTTTAGGCCCAAGCCCAGTCCTAGAGTTGTAACAGGGGATATTTCTCTAATTGAGATGGATAATTAAGGGATAAATAGAAGGGAGTTTGAGTTAAATTCAAATTTCGGCGGGCCAGGATGGTCACGGTCAGTCGCGTGACCGCGTCCTAGTGATAGCGGTCCAGACCCGACCGATACTAGGTTCCGTAAATGGAAACTGATAAACACGGAATAATTTGGATTTTTATCCTCCAAATTGCCATGGATCGATGTGATCTGGCAAGGGAACCTATCTAGGACTCTTGGGGGATCGAAATGACAACCCATAGGACTTCTAATTCGATCTAAAACCCCAGCCCGACACCATTCCCTATAAATAGGACCCATATCTACTCTACACGAACCATAGTTTTGGATCACGTAAAGGAAAGGAAAAACGTCATCCTTTCAAGTTATTTCTTTAGAATTAATTATTCTCTTTAGTGTCTTCTAACGTACCCCAAATTGTGGTCTTAGGAGATCGAGCGATCAAGGAGTTAGGAAGCAAGGAAGTTACTATTTCTACGCAGGACGCGCAAGAATGAGAGCTTTCTTCCAGCAACAAATTCGTAGACTAGGAACTAACCCAGAGGTAGGTTATCTCATGACTGGCTAAAACATCAAGTTAGGAGTAAAATCCCTCTGGTTCCTCTTGATTTCATGCACCATGCTCATCGTATTTCATGATCTACCCAGATTACGGATCTAGGTCTTTAGTCCATGCAGTTCTTGAAACCTTAATGAAAAGATAGTAACTTTGGTCAAATTTTTGCTTTCTCATTCATTATTCTCATGCTATCCTATGTTATCTTTCAGTTTTACAAAATTTTCATGATTATGTGCCTTAGAAATAGGCTCTACACGCTGGACTTTTGCTTCTATCTGGAGACGGACAAATAGCGGTCCTGTAGACACCGCTACCTTCAAATAGCGATCCCCGATAAACCATGATCTGCACTATTCACCCCAAACAGTGATCGGATTTAACCCTTTTACACCCTGATATATATATATATATGAGTTTTCATATTATAATTCATGCTATTATGGTTCTGTTGCATCAGGTTTTAAGGGGTTATGTTCTATTGACATATCATGCTTTCAAACCTATTTTAACTTTATGCTAATTTCATGCCAAAACCATATAGTATTGTACTTAAGGGTTTTTGCATTCGACGCAAGTTCCCACACTTTAATTTATGTTTTAGCACGTTTCCTTCTCATCTCATCTCTTGTTGTTACTTGCACATAGCGCGTACTCTAGTACGTAAGCTATTAGTTCACTTGCACATGATAGGAAACCCTCTTCGACATTGAATGCCTCTCTGTCTGATATTCCTTCTGTCGGACTAGGAATTCATGTTTCAAGGCCTCCATAAGATTCCGCAAGCCTGGGATTCCCACTAGGATGTTGAGCTGATTGTACCCTAAAAACCCAAAGTCTAGAAGAGCACTTGAGTTTTCTACATTTTTCTACACTCTGTCTTGATCGCGGCCTAGACATGACCGCTAACTCATGATAGCGGTTGTCTGTGAACCGCGTTCTGCTAGCGTGTTCATTGTGTCGACCCAGTCTCCATCCCGAGTCGACTCACCTTCTGTGCACTGCCAGATAGCGGACCTCACTCAACCGCTGCTTCTTGATAGCGGTCCAGTCATAACCGCGTTCTGACAACTTTCTGTCCACCCGAGGTTTGACCCTAGGGTTGATAGTATCTTGTTTCAGATGGCCTTATGACTATCTGACATCTAAAACCTTAATCAAGACACTAATGAACTATGGTAATTGATTAATGTACCATTATGTTGCCGGATTCCTCCCGTAGCGTAACATTCTTATTAATTCATTCTTGACCTCTCATGTCCATTTTGGTACGTTTTTACCTTGGTTATTATTGCCATAAAACTATTGTTTGAACTTGGTATTATTGGCTGACTTTATTATTATTTCTTGTGGAAGTAGCTTGATTTATAACTTGAAGATGCAAGGGCGAGCACAGACGGTGTCCAAGGGCTCCATTCTAGTCCCCTCGGTAGATGGCCAGAAATGTACTATTAACCATGGGGTATGATGATTACCGGCGTCGCATTGGGCTGGGAGTACTTTTTTTATAAACGGGTGAAATCGACGAGGCAATCTCATGAAATTACATGCTCGTTAAAGTACATTCTTGTTACATGACTTTCTAGTGCATAGCCATACCAAGGTTATAAAAAGTACATTCTCGTTATTGAAAGGCCATGTTAAAATCTTCCTTGATCATGTTCTTATATGTCATATCTCTATAGTTTAATTCTTGTTACTTGTGATAAAACAATGAGATAGTGATCTAGAAGGGGGGATGAATATATCACTACAAAATACAATTAGTTCGAGGGAATTCGATTAATGAACTCAGAATGATGATGCTGACGCCCAGAACACAGCTGAGCAACGTCTAAACAATCTAACAAATGATATGATAGCCAAGCAATGGTGGAGCAAATGTGAATTCAGCAGATAACAAGTGGCACTCGGCGGAGGTTTGACTTGGGAGTCTACTCATGCAAGAAGCCAATCTTCCAGATAGGCCTGACCTATCATTCTGACTAGAACCTTTTTATATACCAACTCGATACTGAAAATTCATGCCAATAATGATGATCTATGCAACAACCACACAAGGAGACAAAAGAGTTTTTAGGTGGTTCGATTGCAAATCGTAATCTACGCCAACCCCTCGTTCACACAGAACAAGGATTTCACTAGCAAATGCTGGAGAAGAAGCAGACTCAGTCTGTGACACAACGCTGCCAGATAGCTTGCCCTGAGGGAGACAAATCCCTCGACCCAGGTCCTACACCCCATAGAACCTGAAACCTGGCCTTGCCACCTGCATGTCCAGAACCGAAGGATAGATCCTCCCTTCCTCCACACTAGAGGGAAACCCACGAGTGACCCCAAGTCACTCGCAACCGGAGATAGTATCTCCCTTCCTCTAAGAGCACTCATAGGGAACAAAATGAGAAATCAAGGTGAAAAACAAGGTGAAAATAAAAGAAGAAGAACAAAAGTAAGAACTTAATGTAGCTTCGAAGAAGCGCTTTCAAATGAACTGGCTGGCTGCTCCCAGATGTTCTTTTCTCTTTCTCTTCCCTCGTACTGGGCTTCTCACTCTCTCTTTTCTTCCTGGAGCTGCTCTCTTTTCAGATGGATTCTTCTCAACAGGAACTCTAAGCTTTTTGGCAGTCTCAACTCTCCTCTCCTGCTATCGGGGTTGCTCTCTATTTATAGAACAGAGTACCGTAGATTAAAGACCCCAGCGAACCAGACTCTTTCACGTGGAGAGGAATATTCTCCAATTATTGACCTCAGAGAGTATGCCACGTCGACATATCTTTTCGTGCCAATAGAAGTCCCAGGTAGCACATCGTCTTGTCACATGAGTTGGATTGCGTGTGTAGCACCCCAAAAATTTAAATATAAAAAAATAGAAATAACTATAAATATTAGATATAGAAAATCAAGGGAATTAAAATTTTGATAAAGGAAAAGTGATAATTAACTAAAATAGTTAATGAGCTTAAATGATAATAAAAAGTATAAGTAAATAAAATTGAGAAATAGATACAAGTATGACCTTTGTCTATTTTAGTTTAAAATTAAAATTATAATTCAAGAATAAATACGTACATATAGATATAAAGGTTTTCATAGGACCAAAACTGACTCTGATATCCAAGACAACGGAAAAATTCAATAAGATAGACAAATAAAAAAAATTATGAGATATAAAATCTTTATAAGTTTCACTCTCAAGAAATATATAATATGCCCAGCTACACTAAATACATGAATAAGTTAAAACCCATTATAATTCAAACAAATTTAATTAGTGGGCCTTAATCAAGGTTTAAGGCTTAACCCATGTTAATTTGCAAGAAGAAATACCCAACCCAATAATATTAAGCTAATAGTTATACTCAATGGGCTTTAATAATAATTATTGAGTTTTTTTTAGAATATATATAAATATAAATGCTATTAAGCTTGTAAACCTAACCCAAAATATCCCAAAACTGAATGAGTTTGGGGGCTTACGTTAAACACATGTATAATGGGCTTTGGAAAGTGTATATATAAGATTCAAAGGCCTTCACGTTCATAGGCCATTTAAAACACAAAAAAAAACTCATATATGTGATTAAAGCTTTTAACCCATGGCCAGCCACGGTTGCATGCCCCATGAAAACCTAAAAAAAAAACTCACGTACGTGGACACGGCCAAGCTAGCCCATTTTGTTGGGCTTTTCCCCATCAAATAACCCACTGTTTAGCCAACCCAAACTCACTTACGTTCGATCGAACGAGGCTTGCATGATTGTAGTTTAGGGTTTTTATATGAAAACACGGCAGTCGGCTGTAAACATTGCAGGGGCGAGGGCTTCACGGATGGCAAGATGAATACCTGCCATGATTAGCATTCGAACCCCTCAACCCTCCTCCTCTATAAAATTCCCTACCCTTCCAACGAGCAACCATGTTTGCTGCGTGCGGCTGCTACATCTTCGCCGACCCTTGCTTCCTCTTGACGGCGATCTTGACGCAAAGGGCCTTGCTGTAGCATGGGAAAGGCTTCTTCCTCCTGCTGGTGTGGCTACCCTGCTGCATCGACTGGACGTGAGGAAGCCTGTTCCTCTTTCTTCCTTGTTACATGAAGGCCGCCGTAGCTGCTGTCTTCCTCTTCCTATTGTAGTGGCAGTGTTGCTGTAGTTGCTCATCATCCTCGATTTTTTCCTTGTCTCGATTAAAGCAACGTGAAAGGTAGGCAATCTCTCAAGCATAATTATAAAACAACTAACATGCTAGATGTATAGAACATGTAGGTATTATCATGAAATTTCTTGCTACGTGATTCTTTGTCTATAGCTTGAGTTTTTATGTTTTTGCATGAAAAAGGAATTAGCGACCACATCCTGGTCGTTAATTCAATAAGAAATGCCCACGTGAAGGAGCGCTAATTAAACAACGATAGTACAACTATCGTTAATTCCTGTGTGTTAATATTAATTACAACACATTAAAATTTTTTATATCTATCTAACCTTTTATCTAAAAATTATGAAGTGCATATGATTAGAATCGATTATTCCTAAATTTTCGTGCATATAAATGTTGCATTGACTATAAACATTAATTAGTTAAACAATTTAATATGTTTTAACTATATACTCGGTGAATTATACAAATTACGGTAGCTTGATAGTTAGGGGATTTTATCTTAACGATTTGTTCGTGGCCGTCGGAGTATCCTTTGGTCATGAAAATTTATGGGCGTACTATTGGGGTGGAGACCAAGGTAGTGAAAGTGGTTGCACCATTTTTCGTGCCCACTATCTCAAGATCCCCCGTCTCTCAACGAAAAATTATTTTGAACGTCTGGTTAGGTAGAGTTTTTCGAGCCCGTCATTTCAGTATATTATAAGCTCGATTCCGACATAGTTACGTCGAGAAACGAGAGGGTTGAAAATCGAATTTTTTTGAAATAACGACCAACTATAAGTCGTCAAATTCAATTTGGACACCACTGTACAGTGGCGTCAGATTAACAAATATATATATATATATATATATATCATGTATGTATATGTTTGAAAATCCATATTTATTAAAATATGTAACAGAAAATTATAAAAAATATATTTTTGAAATCCTTGAATTTTTCTCCTAATTATCATATATTTTATTTTTCTAAATTATTTTATGTAAATTATTGTCTCTTTGAATATACATTTTTGAAATTATTCAATTAAATAGATATTGACGTGAATTCTTATTACATAAATTAATTTAAAAATCATAAAATTAACATCCCTCCAAGGGGACGCTAATTAATAAATGACGTCACCCACGGGCGTCCAATAATATAAGTTTATTTAATTATTGTTAATTATAGAATTGGATGGACATGAATTCTATAATTAACGTAATCATGTTCTCACCGTTTTCTTCCGGTTTTGACATATACCTCGGATCTTTTGGCACTCTCATCTCACGTCCGTAGATGGAGTCCCCGTTTCATGATTGGTTCACGTTATACACCTCAACTCTCGGTGACATACGAGCCCTCCGTTGGACATTCCGTTCCTTCGGACTGGCAAGTTAGTCATTGGGACCTCCGTAAGTCTCCTCGTAGCCTTGGATTCCCTCAAGGCCGACTGAGCTGGTTGTACCTAATCACCTAGATTTCCAAAATGCCATGGTTTTTATATGATTTATTGATATATCATCCTTACTACAAGTTCTGTCCTTGAACTCTATGTTTCATGAAATCTATCTTAAAGTTCTTACATGCTTGATCCTTGAAATTCTTGGCCATTAATATGGAATTAGTCTAGACTAAATGTCAGGGGCTATGGGTCCCACTAAAATGACATTTTAAAAATTCTACGGGTCCTGATCTGACCCTATTGGGCGAGGTAAAGTCCAAACGTTACTGGTATACGATGATCGGGTGCTGGCATTCACCAACTCAGTTATTGGCATTTAGGGGCAATCATACAGTCGTGAGAACTCCTAAGTGTGTGACCAAATACTAACTAGTGCTATTTCCATGAGGGGTGGTCATATCGTCGTGATTTTCCCCTTCGTGCATTGGCCAATCCTATATAGTGCTAGATGTGCAAACGCTCTCGTGATAGTGATGATCGGGAGTAATTGCCATCATAGTACACCTTTCTACAACTTATTGTTTGTCATGAAAAGATCTTGATTTGCCTTATTGGAGGGATTTTTATATCATCGTGATATTCCCTTAGTGTCTTGGCAAATGCTATAGAATGCTTGTAGAAGTAATTGTTCTACTTCTATATCGATCATCATAAATGTTCTTGAATTATCTCATTGATAGTACTCGTTATCTTGTCACAAAGATCCTGCATAATAATGGATACATTGAAGCTCTCGTGATAGTGTTCATCATAGAGAGATGAATATTATATTTCCTCATGAATGCTCTTAACCTAGCTTGAGAAAGTACTTGTTAAGATTTCGCTATACTCTCTTGATTATCATTGTCCTTACTCTTCATGAGTTTATCTAGCATCTTGCTTACTCTTTTTTTTTTAGTTCTTGACTTTATCTCGTGTTATTACAGTTCTCGATTTCTATATCTTGCATGACCTGCATGAGCATGTTAAACTGTAATTGACTTAAAGCTAGCTTGGAAGCATGAGATATTAAGTCCTACTGAGCGTTCGCTCACCCTGCGTTTTCTAATATTTTTCAGGTAATGACCTTAGTGACGATGAGACCGAACATGATGGGCAAGGGCAAGAGTGAAGAGAACTCTGACATCTAGATGAACCGTCTAGTCTAGTTATCTTGCGTCTTATGTCTCATTATAGTTTTTCTTTATTGAGTCTTTTCGTTTATTATGGGCCCGAATATGTAAAGAACTTATATTTGAAATGGAATTTGTTATTTGTCCAAATTGTGTTCTGTGGAAATGACTATGCTCTGATTGACATGACTGTTTAACTGCCTCGTTCTGAGCAAATGACACGTTCCGCTGCTATCGATTCGGGGCGTGACAGAAGGTGGTATCAGAGCCTAGGCTTTCTGAATCCCTAGGTTATCAGGTCCAAGTCCTAGATTGAGTTGCCCTTGTCAGTTATCCTATAGGAACCTTGTGAGATTTGGGTAGAGCTTTGGGTTAAATGATAAAATATGTTACATTCGCGTTAGATACCTACCAAGATATGAATATCATTAATCCAAACCTTATTCTTGTAGGCTAGAATGGCCGCTGAGAGAGCTCAGTGGAGAGAGATGCAACGCACTGTCCAGGGTTTAACGCAATCCTTACAACAAGTTGCACAAGGTGGAGCACGGCATGGAGCCGGGGATTTGCATCGGAAGTTCCAAAAGATGAATCCCCCTAAGTTTAGTGGGTCGACTGACCCGGATGAAGCAGAGAATTGGGTGCAAGAAATAGAGAGGACCTTTAGGGTGATGCAATGCACCGACGAAGAGAAGGTACTATTAGGAACTTATCAATTAGAGAAGGATGCCCGAGTATGGTGGGGATCCGTGGAAGCCATTTTGCCTAACGATCATGTTTCTTGGGACGAGTTTTTAGACCTCTTAAACGAAAAGTTTTTCTCAGAAAGAATTCGCGAGAAGAAGGCTATGGAAT
Source organism: Amorphophallus konjac (assembly GCA_022559845.1). Taxonomy (NCBI): domain Eukaryota; kingdom Viridiplantae; phylum Streptophyta; class Magnoliopsida; order Alismatales; family Araceae; genus Amorphophallus; species Amorphophallus konjac. The sequence continues at coordinate 258,553,432 of CM040118.1, read as the reverse complement.
TTGCGGCTTTGAAGCAACGTAGTTTGTCAGTCGCCGAGTATGAAGCGAGGTTTTCTAGATTGGCCCGATATGCACCACACTTGGTTTGTACGGAGAAAATGAGAGCAAAGAGATTTATGAATGGCTTGAAGGTGGAACTTATACCTCAACTAGCTCCACTAGAAATTCAAACATACACGGAGATGGTTAGAAAAGCTCAACTCTTGGAAGATGCTATGGATATGATGGAAACAATCAAAGGAAAGGCCGCCAAGAAGGACTTACCAAATGGACCCAAGAACAAGGAAAACGTGAACGGCAAGAAGAGATGCAATGGAGGTAACAATTTTCGCAAGGACAAGAAACTCCGGAATGATGGACAACAAATTGTTCTGGTCAAGGAAAAATGTGAACATTGTAAGAAAGGGAGGCATGATCCGGACAAGTGTTGGTATAAACTCGGGAAATGCATCCGTTGCGAAAGTGGAGATCAAAAAATTACTCGTTGTCCACTCTTAAAGGAAGAAGCACCGCAAGCAACGGAAGGTAACCCTATAAACCTATCTCATCTAAAACTTGCATGAATCGGATATGACCTTAAGTACTTAGCATGATATGTGAATGATCTAGCCAGAATACATGCTTTAGATATGGTGATCTTACCCCACAAATTTTGGAAAGGAAACTATGTGAATTTGGGGACCAAATTCTTTTAAGTGGGGGAGGGTGTAGCACCCCGAAAATTTAAATATAAAATAAATAGAAATAACTATAAATATTAGATATAGAAAATCATGGGAATTAAAATTTTGATAACGGAAAAGTGATAATTAACTAAAATAGTTAATGAGCTTAAATGATAATAAAAAAGTATAAGTAAACAAAATTGAGAAATAGATACTAGTATGACCTTTGTCTATTTTAGTTTAAAATTAAAATTATAATTCAAGAATAAATACGTACATATAGATATAAAGGTTTTCATAGGACCAAAACTGACTCTGATACCCAAGACAACGGAAAAATTCAATAAGGTAGACAAATAAATAAAATTATAAGATATAAAATTTCTATAAGTTCCACTCTCAAGAAATATATAATATGCCCAGCTACACTAAATACATGAATAAGTTAAAACCCATTATAATTCAAACAAATTTAATTAGTGGGCCTTAATCAAGGTTTAAGGCTTAACCCATGTTAATTTGCAAGAAGAAAGACCCAACCCAAGAATATTAAGCTAATAGTTATACTCAATGGGCTTTAAAAGAATAATGGGCTTTAATAATAATTAATGAGTTTTTTTTAGAATATATATAAATATAAATGCTATTAAGCTTGTAAACCTAACCCAAAATATCCCAAAACTGAATGAGTTTGGGGGCTTACGTTAAACACATATATAATGGGCTTTCGAAAGTGTATATATAAGATTCAAAGGCCTTCACGTTCATAGGCCACTTAAAACACAAAAAAAAAACTCATATATGTGATTAAAGCCTTTAACTTATGGCCAGCCACGGTTGCATGCCCCATGAAAACCTTAAAAAAAAATCACGTACGTGGACACGACCAAGCTAGCCCATTTTGTTGGGCTTTTCCCCATCAAATAACCCACTGTTTAGCCAACCCAAATTCACTTACGTTCGATCGAACGAGGCTTGCATGATTGTAGTTTAGGGTTTTTATATGAAAACACGGCAGTCGGTTGTAAACATTGCAGGGGCGAGGGCTTCACGGATGGCAAGATGAATACCTGCCATGATTAGCATTCGAACCCCTCAACCCTCCTCCTCTATAAAATGCCCTGCCCTTCCAACGAGCAACCATGTTTGCTGCGTGCAGCAGCTACATCTTCGTCGACCCTTGCTTCCTCTTGACGGCGATCTTGACGCAAAGGGTCTTGTTGTAGCATGGGAAAGGCTTCTTCCTCCTGCTGGTGTGGCTACCCTGCTGCTTCGACTGGACGTGAGGAAGCCTGTTCCTCTTTCTTCCTTGTTACATGAAGGCCGCCGTAGCTGCTGTCTTCCTCTTCCTATTGTAGTGGCAGTGTTGCTGTAGTTGCTCATCATCCTCGGTTCTTTCCTTGTCTCGATTAAAGCAACGTGAAAGATAGGCAATCTCCCAAGCTTAATTATAAAACAACTAACATGCTAGGTATATAGAACATGTAGGTATTATCATGAAATTTCTTGCTACGTGATTCTTTGTCTATAGCTTGAGTTTTTATGTTTTTGCATGAAAAAGGAATTAGCGACCACATCCTGGTCGTTAATTCAATAAGAAATGCCCACGTGAAGGAGCACTAATTAAACAACGACAGTACAACTGTCGTTAATTCCTGTGTGTTAATATTAATTACAGCACATTAAATTTTTTTATATCTATCTAACCTTTTATCTAAAAATTGTGAAGGGCATATGATTAGAATCCCCATGATTATTCCTAAATTTTCATGCATATAAATGTTACATTGACTATAAACATTCATTAGTTAAACAATTTAATATGTTTTAACTATATACTCGGTGAATTATAAAAATTACTGTAGCTTGATAGTTATGAGATTTTACCTTAACGATTTGTTCGTGGCCGTCAGAGTATCCTTTGGCCATGAAAATTTATGGGCGTACTATTGGGGTGGAGACCGAGGTAGTGAAAGTGATTACACCATTTTTTATGCCCCCTATCTCAAAATCCCCCGTCTCTCAATGAAAAATTATTTTGAACGTCTGGTTAGGTAGAGTTTTTCGAGCCCGTCATTTCGGTATATTATAAGCTCGATTCCGACATAGTTACGTCGAGAAACGAGAGAGTTGAAAATCGAATTTTTTTGAAATAACGACCAACTATAGGTCGTCAAATTCAATTTGGACGCCACTGTATAGTGGCGTCAGATTAACTAATATATATATATATATTATAAAAAATATATTTTTGGAATCCTTGAATTTTGCTCCTAATTATCATATATTTTATTTTTCTAAATTATTTTATGTAAATTAATGTCTCTTTGAATGTACATTTTTGAAATTATTCAATTAAATAGATATTGACGTGAATTCTTGTTAAATAAATTAATTTAAAACCATAAAATTAACGTCCCTCCAAGGGGACGCTAATTAATAAATGACGTCACCCACGGGCGTCAAATAATATAAGTTTATTTAATTATTGTTAATTACAGAATTGGATGGACATGAATTCTATAATTAACGTAATCATGTTCTCACCGTTTTCTTCTGGTTTTGACCTATACCTCGGATCTTTTGGCACTCTCATCTCACGTCCGTAGATAGAGTCCCTGTTTCATGATTGGTTCACGTTATACACCTCAACTCTCGGTGACATACGAGCCCTCCGTTGGACATTCCGTTCCTTCGGACTGGCAAGTTAGTCATTGGGACCTCCGTAAGTCTCCTCGTAGCCTTGGATTCCCTCAAGGCCGACTGAGCTGGTTGTACCTAATCACCTAGATTTCTGAAATGCCATGGTTTTTATATGATTTATTGATATATCATCCTTACTACAAGTTCTGTCCTTGAACTCTATGTTTCATGAAATCTATCTTAAAGTTCTTACATGCTTGATCCTTGAAATTCTTGGCCATTAATATGGAATTAGTCTAGACTAAATGTCAGGGGCTATGGGTCCCACTAAAATGACATTTTAAAAATTCTACGGGTCCTGATCTGACCCTATTGGGCGAGGTAAAGTCCAAATGTTACCGGTATACGATGATCAGGTGCTGGCATTCACCAACTCGGTTATTGGCATTTAGGGGCAATCATACAGTCGTGAGAACTCCTAAGTGTGCGACCAAATACTAACTAGTGCTATTTCCATGAGGGGTGGTCATATCGTCGTGATTTTCCCCTTAGTGCATTGGCCAATCCTATATAGTGCTAGATGTGCAAACGCTCTCGTGATAGTGATGATCTTGAGTAATTGCCATCATAGTACACCTTTCTACAACTTATTGTTCGTCATGAAAAGATCTTGATTTGCCTTATTGGAGGGGTTTTCATATCGTCGTGATATTCCCTTAGTGTCTTGGCAAATGCTATAGAATGCTTGTAGAAGTAATTGTTCTACTTCTATATCGATCATCATAAATGTTCTTGAATTATCTCATTGATAGTACTCGTTATCTTGTCACAAAGATCCTTCATAATAATGGATACATTGAAGCTCTCGTGATAGTGTTCGTCATAGAGAGATGACTGTTATATTTCTTCATGAATGCTCTTAACCTAGCTTGAGAATGTACTTGTTAAGATCTCGCTATACTCTCTTGATTATCATTGTCCTTACTCTTCATGAGTTTATCTAGCATCTTGCTTACTCGTTTTTTTTTAGTTCTTGACTTTATCTCGTGTTCTTATAGTTCTCGATTTCTATATCTTGCATGACCTGCATGAGCATGTTAAACTGTAATTGACTTAAAGCTAGCTTGGAAGCATGAGATATTAAGTCCTACTGAGCGTTTGCTCACCCTGCGTTTTCTAATGTTTTTCAGGTAATGACCTTAGTGACGATGAGACCGAACATGATGGGCAAGGGCAAGAGTGAAGAGAACTCTGACATCTAGATGAACCGTCTAGTCTGGTTATCTTGCGTCTTATGTCTCATTATAGTTTTTTTTATTGAGTCTTTTCGTTTATTATGGGCCCGAATATGTAAAGAACTTATATTTGAAATGGAATTTGTTATTTGTCCAAATTGTGTTCTGTGGAAATGACTATGCTCTGATTGACATGACTGTTTAACTGCCACGTTCTGAGCAAATGACACGTTCCGCTGCTATCAGTTTGGGGCGTGATAGTGTGACTTAGTGGCACGTGATCACTTGACCTTCAACGAACCCTCCACGTGTCTGTTGAATTGATGACCAGGTGCTCTGACTTAGCTTAAGTTGTTAACTCTTACATTCAACTGCTTTGACCTTGTTTAGCATGATGGTCTTCATTGCATAGACCTTAAGTTCATGGAGCCCTTCAGCTGTACCGACCTTGATAGCAACGAGTTCTTCATCTGCATCGACCTTACAGGCAGATTGGAGAAAGTTACACCGACCTCTCTTCCGAGGTAACCGATGTGCATCGACCTTCCATTTGAGGTTGCTCAAATGTGCACCGACCTCTCTTCAGAGTTGACTGATGTGCATCAACCTTCCTATTGAAGTTCCTCAAATGTGCACTGACCTCTCTTCAGAGTTAACCGATGTGCATCGACCTTCCTATTGAAGTTGCTCAAATGTGCACCGACCTCTCTTTAGAGTTAGCCGATGTGCACCGACCTTTCATCTTGAAATCACCAAGGTGCATCGACCTTTCTTCTTCGTTGCCAAGATGTGCCTCGACCTTTGTCATGCGCTTAGTCGATGTGCGTCGACCTTTGTTCTGTAAAGATTGAAGAAGCATCGACCTTAGTATGATGTGCACAGACTTTATGCTTCATGCTCAGGCAACTATGATCGACCTTACTATGCATGTGTTCTACATTAACATCAACCTTATAAGCAAAGTAGTCAGTATGTGCAACAACTTATCTATCAAAGGAATCATTGAACAATTCTGACATCATGCACAGGAAAATAAGTACAGCTCAACACTTATAACATCGTCATCATTCAATTCAAGTAATTCAGCATACTTCACCCTTTTCTATGGTCATAATGGTTGACATCATAAAAACATTGACATCATCAAAACATAGAACGCAACACACTCCCCCTTTTTAATGATGGCAATCATATGAGTTATTAATGAAGATTTTATTGAGATTTTATTGGTGAAATTCGGGCAATCAGAAAATGTAGATTTAAAGATAAGATGATAAATGTCGAATCCCCTCCATGTGTGAAGACTTAAATGTGATAGCTTTTGATGATGACCAAACACTATATGTGCATAAATTATCTTTGAACTGTTCTAGCATAAAAAGTCTTGGATGTGCTCAACATATTTCATGAAGTCACAGTGTTCTGAAGGCTCAAGAACAACCTCATCTGGTAAGAGTTTTGGATTCAAATTGAAAGACTAAATCTAACTCAGATTTTGTGTTTTTACAGGACAAGGGATGTGCCTTAATGTTTAAGAACTTCAAGGACGTTTGGTGAGATCAATCCTAACCCTTATTCCTTGGTCATTTGATTATCAAGGTTGAAATTCATGTTTTGATTTCAATGGGCGAATAAGCTAGACCTTGATCTAAATTTATTTGAGTTAGACTTTGCTCATTCATGCCTTAGAATCAAGTATCTTGATGGAGAGAAACCAATTTTTAACTTCCCACATGTGCTCCTTGGACTTAGCTTGTTTTTAACCTACATTTTGAAAGTCCAGGAACAAGGGTCGACCCCAAGGGTCGACCCCTAGATCCTCTGTTTCAGCAAGGGCACGGGTTCTCCAAACCCAGCTGCGAGGGTCGACCCTTGGGGTCGACCCCTGTGGGTCATTTTCTCAAACCCGCACGGGTAACCACCGAGGGTCGACCCCAAGGGTCGACCCTCACACCCAGAAAATTAAACCCGCACGAGATGGCACGAGGGTCGACCCCAAGGGTCGACCCATAGTTGTTGGCCCCATTAAACCCTCTCATGAGGGTAGACCCCAAGGGTCGACCCTTTCAGGTTTTGGGTGGCGCCGTAAAAGAAGACCTTCGTGCCGACGCACCGAAAGTCCATCCAGTCAAGTCCAACTTCCCTAAATCACTCTAGAAATTGTGGATCTGGCCCCTAGGCTATTCTTGACCGTCCTAAACTAATAAATACATATTATTGGGTTGTAAACCCTAATGAAAAAAGTGAGATCTGAAGTGTGGTTTTTGTTCTAACCCTTGTGTGTGCAGGGTCGCAAGCAGCTACTCCAGGTCATCTTCCACCTTGATCTGAGCGTGAATTTGAAGGGAAGAAGCTAGATACAAGTCTCCAATCGATCCCCAACTGGAAGCTGCGTGAAAAATCAAGCTAGAATCTTTGTTCGTACAAGAATCATTCATCGTTCATCAAGAACCATCCTCAAGCTGCAGAAGTGCTCAACTACATTCGAAGAAGTGAAAGGGGGAGCTCTAACCATGATAAAATCATTCTTCATTCTTCACTCTCAAAGTCATTTTGATTGAGCATGAGTATCTGTTGTAACACATTCTTCATTTTTTACTTTCAAAGTCATTTTGATTGAGCATGAGTATCTGTTGTAACACATAACTCTTTGAATTGGATTTCTGTGTGGTGTTCGTGTTCGGAGACACGAGTGTGTGTGTGTGTGTGTGTGTGTGTGTGTGTGTGTGTGTGTGTGTGTGTGTGTGTGTGTGTGTGTGTGTGTGTGTGTGTGTGTGGCAGCCTAGATCGGGTGCCGTGTGTGTGGTTGCTGTTCTATACAGCGTGTGTGTGGCTCACTTCATAGTGAAGCGTTAATCCTCACGTGTGAGGGGTGGACGTAGGGGACACGGTTGTGTACCCGAACCACCTAAAAACTCCATGCTTCATTTGTGGTTTGATTCTTCAGATACTTTTACGAGTGGGCTTCACGTTGAGCTGAGTGTTCACCATTTCCATCATCAGTCATCTACCTTCATCCACGTGCATTCACGAGTGTGATCCTGTTCGAGTGAGGCTGAGTGCTTGTGTGTCTATTAAACAAGCTTTTCATTCGGAAATAATTTTTATTTGGTCAATCAATTCACCCCTCCCCTCTTGATTGCGACTATTCGGGACTCAACAATTGGTATCAGAGCTTTGGTCTCTGTTTAACTCGACCACACGGTCGTAGAGCTAGATCCCATTAGATGGCAAACAAGGGGTTGATGCCCGAAGGGCATTCGATTCAAAGGCCTCTATTCTTTGATGGATCTAACTACCCATATTGGAAAAATAGGATGTACGTTTTCCTATGAGCCCAGGATTATGATGTGTGACGTGTCATTTGTACGGGTCCGTATGTCCTACCTGAAAATGAGGATGAGTGGGAAGAAGAAGAGATAAAGAATTGTTCTGCAAATTTTAAAGCTATGAATATAATTCAGTGTGCCATTCATCCTAACGAATACTCACGAATTTTTATGTGTTCCTCTATGCAGGAGATGTGGAACAAGTTGCGGTTGATCTATGAAGGAACATTGGAAGTAAAGGAAACCAAGGCGAACCTATTAGTCCGGGATTATGAATTGTTCATGATGAAACCAGAGGAGTCCATTTTTGAAATGTTTGCAAGATTGACGAAAATCACGAATGTACTAAAGGGTCTTGGTAAAGAGTATTCCAACAAGGAACTCGTCAGAAAAGTACTAAGATCCATGTCACCACAGTGGCATACAAAGGCCACTGTAATCAAGGATTCAAAGGATCTCAGCACTTTGACTCTAGATGAGTTGATAGGCTCCTCTATGACATACGAAATAAACATCAAGAGGAGCGCGGAGGACCACAAAAAGAAGAAGGTAGTTACACCACTGGCCCTGAGGGTGAATCCACAAGATTCAGAGGGTAGTGAGGAAGACTCCACGGGTAACACCGAGGATAAGGAGCTAGTTGCGATGATCACCAGGAGAGCGAGAAGATTCGTCAAAAGAACCAGGAAGTTTGGTGGTCAATTCAGAAAAGGACCAAGAAAGCAAGGTCCTAACAAGGGTAAAAGTAGCAAGAAAAAAGAAGTCATTTGCTACGAGTGCAAGAAACCCGGTCACATGCGGGGTGAGTGCCCTGATCTGATGAAGAAGTTCTAGAAAGGAAAATTCAAGAAGCCAAAGGCCATGGTGGCCACATGGAGTGATGAAGATGAGGAAGAGTCCGGGAATGAAGATGAACTGGATGAGCTGGTTCAGAATCTGTGTCTCATGGCAAATGAAGACGATGCCAATGAGGTAGACTCTGAAACTGAAACTCTCACTTGTGAACAATGGCAGATTTCTTATGAATCTTTGTATGAAAAGTGCAAAAAATTCAAATCTGAAAACAAAAATCTAAAAAAGAAAATTGACCATTTTCTGCATGCTGCAAAGTCTTGTGAAAATTGTCATGTTTTAAAATCAGAAATTGAAAAATTGAAACAGGAAAATGAGATTCTTATTTCCAAAGTTGAACTAATTGAAGAAGAGAGTTCATGCATGTGAGAAGACCAATCTACACTAATTAAAATGTATGAAGATTTGAAAAGGAATCTGGAACAAGAGAAGCTTGAAAGCATTACATGCAATCAAACCAAAGAAAATGTTGAAAACAAGGTCCAATCACTAATGGCTGAAATAAATGAGTTGAAGGATGCGCTTGCCATCCTTGAGAAAGTAAAAACATCACAATCAAAAACACACACAACTCATTGGGACCCCAGAATCCGTCTCCCTCCTTGTCTAAAACACATGTGCATAATTCATCCTTGAATGTAGGTAGGAGGAGAAACAAGGATAGAGTCATTACATGTTTTTATTGTGGAAGATTGGGCCATGACATGTATGATTGCAAAATTCTAAAATTTGATGATGAAAATTTTGCTGGAATGAGAAATAGAACATATGTAATGCCCTGGATCTCTATTGGATCTTTATTAGGTCTTTCGGATGCCTCATTTTCAACCGTTCACCATCTCTCTTCGTTCTCTCTCGTTTCAGGGTCTCTCGGTGCGGGGTGCACACCGTTGCGGAGCTGTCCGAGGCGAGGATGCGACGGAGTGATCGGGACGTGGGATGAGGCGACGGTTTGAGCGTGGTGGGCGCGATCTCTCGGTGGATTCCAAGAAGGCGCCGTTCACGTTCCTGGCGGTTTTCGGCGTGGTTTAGTTACTTCGGTGCGCGGTTTCTTCGGTGGAGGTAGGGAGATGGACCGCCACTTCGTTTCACACATTTCCCTGCTTTTGTGCGTTGTTTGGTGCTCGATCGGGGGAGATCAAGCCGGTTTAGTGAAAACTGTTGTTTTTGCGATTTTCAGGGTTCGCCGGAAAACGGTAACCATTTGCGGCGTGGTTAGTGTCAAAATGACCGTTGGGATGTATGGATCCCATTCACGTAAGTTTTGTCGTGTTCGGTCATCATTCGGGGCCGGTAGGAGTCTGGGAACCTCATTGACTCGTTTAGGGTCGATTCGTCGGAATCGCCCCGATCTCGCGTTCCGATGCGTGCATGTGGGCTTTTTAGTCTCCAGAACTTATTTTTCATCATTTGCCTTCGTTTCCCCTGCGCTCTGGCGTGAATGGGGGGTGGAACGGACCGATTCGGCGTTTCCACTATTTTCCCACCGTGACCGGTGTAGCGGTCGTTTCAGAGACCGCCACAGTCTCTGACGGCCCTACGATAGACCGCCATAGCTGATAGGCATTTTAGACCGTTCGTGTGTGTGGGAGCGTGACGGTCCACCTCAGGTGCGTCACGGCCATTTCATTTTCTTGAGGTTCGAGTCAGTTGTTCACGTAGCGGTCGTTCCCTCATGCGTCACAGTGCTGTAACGCGTCCGCATTTGGACCATTACATGCTGTTCGTTCAGGTTTTAGGCGTGGGTCTGTTGGCTCTGACGGCCCTACCTTGGTGCGTCAGAGCAGGTAACGCGCCTATGGTGGTGCGTTACAGTTTTGTCGTGGCCGTGATGGCCGTTGGGCTTTTCGGTGTGCGGTCGTGTGTTTGTTGGTCCGTTTTAGGTGATGTTTGTGGCTGTTTTGGGGTAGGTTTGTGGCATATATGTGTGTGTATCTGCCTACGTTAGGGTGATGTCTGTCGTTCCCGTGGTCTGGCCGCCTTCCCCGTGGGTGTCGGTTGACATTCCTATGATGGCCGAGACTACGTTTCCGAGTCTGTCGGTAGTTTCTTGTGTTGCCTTCGTTGTTTGAGGTACGGGTGACAGTGCATGTTTGACTGTCTGTACTTCAGCTCCGTGTTTCATGATCTTCTCGTGTCGTTGCCTTTTGTCACAGACTCTTTGTGACAGCTCACGGAGCAGGGCACGTTCCGGTATACGGTTTGTAAGCTAGTCTCCGTCGGCTCCCGGCTGCACCGTAGCGTCCTACGGGGGGAGAAAACTAGCTAGAGGCCTGGCTTAGGTAAAATCCAGTGTGTGCACACGTGGTCAGGGGCTGAGGACTAACGCCGCGGGCGTGACCCTGACTAGTACTTGTTACTGTGGTTCCGCGTGGGTCTGTGACTCGGTCGCGCTCACGTCGACATGATCGGTTGGTAGTCGAGACACTTGTGGTGTGTGTTGTGGTGCAGTGTGAGACGTCAGCGGACGCATCTTGTGAGGTGGTATTAGTCTATGTTGGGCCGTTGTGACGACAGCGTAGATGAGACACTTGTTGGCGCAGCATAAGACGTCAATGGACGCATCTGGCCGTTCTCCTGGTGCGGGGTTTCTCCGTCGCGTGGCGTGTGACTTTCGTACCTTTCCTGTGTTGTGACCTGTCCGTGTTGGCCTTCCTGTGGCTAGACTCGAGGTCTGTGTGTTGTCTTGCACGACGCTCCGGTCATGTCATCTGCGTCTGTCTAGGCCTTTTCTAGACTTTCTTTTGCATGCTTGTTGTAGGTGTGGATTGGGGTGCTTGTTTGGCTTCTCCCCTTTTCCTTGCTGCTCCCTACTCTTGTTCCGCGTTCTGTTCCCTTCTGCTATTGCTAGGCATAGTTTGGGGGCCGAGGTTAGTTCGGCTTTCCTCTAATTCCCCTCGTCCTTACCTGTTCCCTACTCCTGCTTCCCTTTCTTTTACAGCTTCCTAGTGTTGTCTCTTGCGGTTGTTCCTGTTGTTTCTATTTTTCCGTGTTACTGTGTATTTTTCAGTGGGGATCCGCGTGACCCCTATTGAGCCAGTGACACGAGGCTCACCCCTACTTTTCAGGTGGGGTGACTTCGTTTGTGCTGCTTCCGTGGGTCCTGGAGTTCGAGTAGTAGCTGCCAGTTGGTACCTCCGTCGGGCTTCCCTCGACTTCTCGATACGTCCTTTCTTTCTGTCGACTGTACTGCTAGACTGCTATCTTTAGCTTTGGACTTGACTCTGGTATATAATTGTTTAAAATCTGTTAATTAAAATGTAATTTTATTTCTACTACTTTAGCAACCTGATCTAATGAAATTTAATTGCTTACTGCTATATCTGTCAGTTCAATGTACTACACGACAATCATTTTTCCCTTCAGAGCTTTACCGCTATTGGGAGGCCTCGCGGGTTCCAAGTGGTATCAGGTGTATTCAATAGTCCTATCGGGTATATCTGGTATCCGGGATCCGGGTCGCCACAGTTGGTATCAGAGCGTTGTTGTGTAAAGTACATGGGAATCTCAGATATATAGTTTCGAGAGTCCTTAAGTCCAGTACAGTCTTCAGCTGGCGTTAGGTTTCATAATTCTCGTTTATTGCTATCGTGGGTCTTTTCTCGGTGAGCTGCTCGATGCATGACTCGTCCCCTGTTGTCGTGTGATCAGCTGCTGTTGTGCCTTGATTTGACCCAGCTTGCAGTTATGTTCCGTGGTTCTGTGTCCTGTACAGAGCCAGAATTCTGCGAGTGTTGCCATTGTTGTTATTTTTGTAAGTGTTGTTTCTCTATGATTTTGTCTGTCTATCATTACAACTTTGTGGACCAACTCATGTCAGATCGCTTTGCTATACTCTCTTCCCTGGTAGAGTTAGCTTGCGACTCGATCAGATGTCTCGTGGTTCAGTGCTGTCGTCTTACCGTTGTTTCTCATGGTTCATGTCATTTTATAGTTGTGTTGTCAGGTTGTTCTTCCCTGCTTTTCCTTTGTTAGTCTTTAAATTTCGAGGATGAAATTTCTTAAAGGAGGGGAGGATGTAATGCCCTAGATCTTTATTGGATCTTTATTAGGTCTTTCGGATGCCTAATTTTCAACCATTCACCATCTCTCTTCATTCTCTCTCGTTTCAGGGTCTCTCGGTGCGGGGTGCACACCGTTGCGAAGCTGGCTGAGGTGAGGACGCGACAGAGTGATCGGGACGCGGGATGGGGCGACAGTTTGAGCGTGGTGGGCGCGATCTCTCGGTGTATTCCAAGAAGGTGCCGTTCGCGTTCCTGGCAGTTTTCGGCGTGGTTTAGTCGCTTCGGTGCGCGGTTTCTTCGGTGGAGGTAGGGAGATGGACCGCCACTTCGTTCCGCACATTTTCCCTCCTTTTGTGCGTTGTTTGGTGCTCGATCGGGAGAGATCAGACCGGTTTAGTTAAAACCGTTGTTTTTGCGGTTTTCAGGGTTCGCCGGAAAACGGTAACCATTTGCGGCGTGGTTAGTGTCAAAATGACCGCTGGGATGTCTGGATCCCATTTACGTAAGTTTTGTCGTGTTCGGTCATCATTCGGAGACGGTAGGAGTCCGGGAACCTCGTTGACTCGTTTAGGGTCGATTCGTCGGAATCGCCCCGATCTCGCGTTCTGATGCGTGCATGTGGGCTTTTTAGCCTCCAGAACTTGTTTTTCGTCATTTGCCTTCGTTTCCCCTGCGCTTTGGTGTGAATGGGGCGTAGAACGGACCGATTCGGCGTTTCCACTATTTTCCTGCTGTGACCGGTGTAGCGGTCATTTAAGAGACCGTCACAGTCTCTGACGGCCCTACGATAGACCGCCACAGCTCTTAGGCATTTTAGACCGTTCGTGGCTGTGGGAGTGTGACGGTCCACCTCAGGTGCGTCACGGCCATTTCGTTTTCTTGAGGTTCGGGTCAGTTGTTCGCGTAGCGGTCGTTCCCTCGTGCGTCACAGTGCTGTAACGCGTCCGCATTTGGACCGTTACATGTTGTTCGTTCAGGTTTCAGGCGTGGGTCTGTTGGCTCTGACGGCCTTGCCTTGGTGCGTCAGAGCAGGTAACGCGCCTATGGTGGTGCGTTACGGTCCTGTTGTGGCCGTGATGGCCACTGGGCTTTTCGGTGTGCGGCCGTGTGTTTGCTGGTCCATTTTAGGTGATGTTTGTGGCTGTTTTGGGGTAGGTTTGTGGCGTATCTGTGTGTGTATCTGCCTACGTTAGTGTGATCTCTGTCATTCCCGTGGTCTGGCCGCCTTCCCCGTGGGTGTTGGTTGACATTCCTATGATGGCCGAGACTACGTTTCTGAGTCTGTCGGCAGTTTCTTATGCTGCCTTCGGTGTTTGAGGTACGGGTGACAGTGCATGTTTGACTGTCTGTACTTCAGCTCTGTGTTTCGTGATCTTCTCGTGTCATTGCCTTTTGTCACAGACTCTTTGTGACAGCTCGCCGAGCGGGGCACGTTCCGGTATACGGTTTGTAAGCTAGTCTCCGTCGGCTCCCGGCTGCACCGTAGCGTCCTACGGGGGGAGAAAACTAGCTAGAGGCCTGGCTCAGGTAAAAGTCAGTGTGTGCACACGTGGTCAGGGGCTGAGGACTGACGCTGCGGGCGTGACCCAGACTAGTACTTGTTACTATGGTTCCGCGTGGGTCTGTGACTCGGCCGCACTCGCGTCGACGCGATCGGTTGGTAGTCGAGACACTTGTGGTGTGTGTTGTGGTGCAGTGTGAGACATCAGCGGACACATGTTGTGAGGTGGTCTTAGTCTCTGTCGGGCCGTTGTGACGACAGCGTAGACGACACACTTGTTGGCGCAGCATAAGACGTCAGTGGACGCATCTGGCCGTTCTTCTGGTGCGGGGTTTCTCCGTCGCGTGGCGTGCGACTTCTGTACCTTTCCTGTGTTGTAACCTGTCCGGGTTGACCTTCCTGTGGCTAGACTCGAGGTCTGTGTGTTGTCCTGCACGATGCTCCGGTCATGTCATCTGCGTCTGTCTAGACCTTTTCTAGACTTTCTTTTGCATGCTTGTTGTAGGTGTGGATTAGGGTGCTTGTTTTGCTTCTCCCCTTTTCCTTGCTGCTCCCTACTCTTGTTCCCCGTTCTGTTCCCTTCTGTTGTTGCTAGGCGTAGTTTGGGGGCCGAGGTTAGTTCAGATTTCTTCTTATTCCCCTCGTCCTTACCTGTTCCCTACTCCTGCTTCCCTTTCTTTTACAGCTTCATAGTGTTGTCTCTTGCGGTTGTTCCTGTTGTTTCTATTTTTCCGTGTTACTGTGTGTTTTTCAGTGGGGATCCGCGTGACCCCTACTGAGCCAGTGACACGAGGCTCACCCCTGCTTTTCAGGTGGGGTGACTTCGTTCGTGCTGCTTCCGCGGGTCCTGGAGTTTGAGTAGTAGCTGCCAGTTGGTACCTCCGTCGGGCTTCCCCCGACTTCTCGGTACGTCCTTTCTTTCTGTCGACTATACTGCTAGACTGCTGTCTTTAGCTTTGGACTTGACTCTGGTATATAATTGTTTAAAATCTGTTAATTAAAATGTAATTTTATTTCTGTTACTTTAGCAACCCGATCTAATGAAATTTAATTGCTTACTATTATATCTGTCAGTTTAATGTACTACACGACAATCCTTTTTCCCTTCGGAGCTTTACAGCTCTTGGGAGGCCTCGCGGGTTCCAAGTGGTATCAGGTGTATTCGATAGTCCTATCGGGTATATCTGGTATCCGGGATCCGGGTCGCCACAACATACCTGTCTCATGTCTCTAACCATCGTGGACCTAAGCTTGCTTGGGTACCAAAATCTGCATAAGTACTCTGATTGTATTTGCAGGTCTGCTTGAGTGCTCAAAGCAATAAATGGTACATGGACAGCGGATGCTCTCGGCACATGACGGGAAACAAGGATATGTTCGCAGACCTACATGAAAAGGATGGTGGGACAGTAGCATTCGGTGGAAAAGATAAAGGAAAAATTGTTGGAGAAGGTAAGATAGGTAAGAATCAAGCTCAAACTATTGAAAATATTTTGCTTGTGAAAGGGTTGCATCACAATCTCTTAACCATAAGTCAATTGTGTGATAAGGGATGCAACATGATTTTTGATTCTACCCACTACACTGTTGTAGATAGAAAAACTCATGAAATAAAGTTCATAGGTTTCAGGCATAATAATGTGTATATGATAGATTTGGATGATGCTTCTCATGATAATTTGTGTTTGGTTGCAAGGAATAATGATGATGCTTGGCTTTGGCATGGCCGTCTTGGGCATGCCAGTTTTAATGTTTTGTTAAAATTGTCTAGAAATGATTTGGTGATTGGTTTGCCTAAGTTGAAGGTTGTTGATGAAGGAGTTTGTGGGGTATGCAGTAGGTGTAAGCAAACAAGAACATCATTCAAGTGTAAGAATGATGTAACCACATCGAGGCCCCTTTAACTAATCCACATTGATCTTTTTGGACCAAGCAGAACACACAACTTGGGTGGTAAACTTTATGGTTTTGTAATTGTGGATGATTTCTCAAGATTCTGTTAGGTATATTTCCTTTCCCATAAAAGTGATGCCCTAATGGAATTTGAAGGATTTTGCAGGCAAGTTCAGAATGAAAAGGGGTGCTGCATCAAGACCGTGCGGAGCGATCATGGTAAGAAATTTGATAATCATGAGTTCAGCAATTTTTGCAGGGCTCAAGGTTATATGCACGACTTCTCTACACCAAGAACCCCTGAACAGAACTGAGTTGTTGAAAGGAAGAATAGGACGTTGATTGCAATGGCTAGAACCATGCTGAATGAGAACAATTTGCCAAGATACTTCTGGGCTGAAGCAGTGAACATTGCCTGCTACATAATCAACCATGCCATGGTAAGACCATTGTTGAAGAAAACACCCTATGAGCTGTATCGAGGTAAGAAGCCAAATATTTCTTATTTCAGACCTTTTGACTCCATTTGCTATATTCATAACAATGGTAAGGTAGACTTGGCAAAATTTGATCCCAAAAGTGACAAAGGAATATTTCTTGGGTACTCTCTTAGCTCAAGAGCCTATCGAGTGCACAACTTGAGAACTCTTGTAGTTGAGGAAATCCCCCATGTCATTATTGATGAATCATCATCTAAAAGAACTAATGAAAAATCTGTTTTACAGGATGAAGAGTTTAATGATGATGATACCGGGAAGATGGAAGAGAAACCTGAAAAATAACAAGTTGAAGAACCACAAGAAGATGATGCAAATCAGGAAGATCAAGTTGAACAGTAGCTACCAAGGCAATGGACGTTTGCAAAGAACCATCCGCCGGAGAATGTCATGGGCAATGTAGAAGAAGGAATAAGAACACGAGCCTCCTTCAGGGAAGTAGAAAATATGGATTACATAGCATTACTTTCCTAATTTGAACCTCACTCCATAGAAGAGGCGTTGAAAGATGAGTCATAGATCATGGCTATGCAAGAAGAACTACACCAGTTCCAAAGGAACAAAGTGTGGTTCCTCGTGCCATGTCCAAGAAACCACTCAGTGATAGGAACAAAGTGAGTTTTTCGAAACAAAACAAACGATCAAGGAGTGGTAATTAGGAATAAGGCCATGCTAGTAACTAAAGGCTAAAGCCAAGAGCTTGGGATTGACTTTGATGAGTCTTTTGCTCCTGTAGCAAGACTCGAGGCAGTGAAAGTTTTATTAGCATTTGCATGTTGCAACAATATTAAATTGTTTCAAATGGATGTTAAAAGTGCTTTTTTGAATGGCTATATCCAGGAGGACGTGTATGTGGAGCAACCACCGGGTTTGAAGACACGAAGCATCCATACCACGTATACAAGCTAGATAAAGCACTCTATGGTCTGAAACAAGCACCCCGTGTGTGGTATGAACGGTTAAGTTATTTCCTTATTCAAAATGGATTCAAACGAGGTAATGTTGATCAAACTCTTTTTACAAAACTGAATGGTAAGGAAATCCTAATTGTTCAAGTGTATGTAGATGATATCATTTTTGGCTCCACTAAAGATGCTTTATGTAAAGACTTTGCTAAATTGATGCAAAGTGAATTTGAAATGAGTCTTATGGGAGAGCTAACATTCTTCTTGGGATTGCAGGTCACACATACGGTTGACGATTTGTTCATACACCAGAAGAAGTACGCTATGGAGTTACTGAAGAAATTCAATTTGAGACCAGCCAAACCACAGCCAACTACTATGTCCACTTCAATAAAAATTGATCAAGATGAAACAAGTAAATCCGTGGACCAAAAACTTTTCAGAAGCATGATAGGTTCATTGTTGTACTTAACTGCTAGCCGGCCCGACATTCAATTTACTGTATGCTTATGTGCGAGGTTTCAATCTAATCCAAAAGAATCACACATGTCGACCGTGAAACGAATTTTTAGATATATTGCTGGTTCAGTTAATTTGGGATTGTGGTTTTCGCGTAATTCGAGCTTTGATTTAGTTGCTTATTCTGACGCCGATTATGCGGGCTGTAAAGTGGATCGGAAAAGCACCAGCGGGTATTGCCAGTTTCTTCGGGGATGCGTGGTGTCATGGGCCTCCAAGAAACAAAACTCAGTGGCATTATCAACAGTCGAAGCCGAGTATGTGGATGTAGGTAGTTGTGTTGCCCAGGTGTTATGGATCCAACAACAAATGATTGACTATGGCATTTCTTTCAAAAACACCTCAATCCTTTGTGATAACACATCAGCCATAAATCTGTCAAAGAACCATGTTCATCACTCTGGCACGAAACATATTGAAATTAGACATCACTTTCTTAGGGATCATGTGAGCAAGGGTGATGTAGAAATTAGTTTTATTGAAACAGACCGACAAATTGCCGACATTTTCACCAAACCTCTAAATGAAGAAAAATTCACAACATTTAGGAAAGAATTAGGGGTTTGTAGGATAGACGAGCCTGAGTCATGATAAGTTGCATTATTGTGTATATAAGTAATTACATTTCAGGCATTTGCATTAGTGTGATGCACTATTGGATTTTCCTTCATCATGCATAAGCATTCTGTTGCTTGAAAAACAAAAAGAAAAATTGAACCTGTGTGAACAATCATCTTGGTGTGTATTGCATTACTTCTATTTATAATGTATACACATGCTCATTGCTATTTATATGGCCGATATCACCTTGAATATATTTAAATGCCGACAAAGGAGCGAAAACTATCCAAAATCTGAAATCTGGAGCGTTGGACAATAAACGTCTATTATGATCTTAGATTTACTTGAAACATGTTCCCCATGTAATTTTAACCATACAACACTCATTTTTCCTTGATTCCAACATAATTTTACTACTGGGGACTCGAGCCAAACTTTCCTTGGCCCTCCTCATACTTTTAACTCATTTTTTGCTGAAAACCAGAGGAAGGGTCGACCCCTAGGGTCAACCGTCAGGTCCTTGGGTTCTGTCCGGGGTTGGGGTTACAGGGGTCGACCCATTGGGTCGACCTGTTACGGTCGGGCGGCTTAGCCGCGTCCAAACCATCCGCGAACGGGGTGGAAACCCTATTATTACCCCTCCACACCTTATATAACCTCTCAAGCCCCCTTCTAAGCCTAGCCACCACCTCTTGCAAGTCCTAAAACCCCATCTTGGCCCCCAAATCCTCAATCCCTAATCGTGAGCTTCTCCGATGGCGTCTCACAGAATCTTCCTTCTTGCGGCTTCAAGCGTCGTTTTTGATCTCCAATCCCTCTTAGGTAAGCTCTTGGTGTGTGGAGGATCATTTATCCATGGTCTTAGCTTTCCATTCTTGTTGAACCATCTCGATCTACAACCTCATCAAGCGGTTCTTTCGGTTTGTGTTTTAGATGGCCCCAAAGAGGTGTCCTTCTCGAAGAGGAGAGGAATCGAGCTCGGCAAGGGAGCGTCGATCCAAGGAGGCCATGCACAGTGTTCCTTCCAGCAAGGTTTTCGATAGGAAAGTACTCCGTCCATGGGCAGTCGATTTCGGTAACCCTAGCCGCCATATCCCAGGCCTTGTAGATATCCTTTGCAGTCAACCAAATCTGGAAATTTTTATGTCTGCACATCGTCGCATTTATCCGAACTTGGTGCATCAATTCTACAGTAATTTGTCAATTTCGGGCGACATTTCGACTACTGTGATAAATCGCCTACAAATTACACTTTCCTCAAAAATTTTAGGTGCAACTCTTAATTTACCACATGAAGGATATGCATTTGGAGATATTATGGTACCGGACGCAACAATATATCAGTTCATGACATCCGAAGACAAAGGTGATAAATCGGTCGCTGGATTGAATGCAAACCACTTTCCTCCCATGCAACGCATATTGCATAGACTGATCACAACCATTTTGCTACCGAGATGGGGAGGCCATGACAAGGTCACTGAAATCCACATGTTTTTATTCTACTATTTTTTGGGTGGCATTCCTATCAATTTTTTGATAATTATTTTGGATCACATCTATTCAAGCATGAAGCACAAAAATAGGACTTTACTATATGCCGCATCCTTAACTGCTATTTTTTGAATACATGGAGCTTAATCTTTCAAAAGAGCCATCACAAATAATCCGCAAAGCTGATATTTATACCATCCATTCCATCTGTTACAATATGGGCTATGAAATGAGAGATGGGGAATTGGTTCGCCAATTGAAACGGGTTGCACAAGCTGTCAGCTCTGAAGAAGATGAAGATGATGATGAAGAGCAGGTCGGAGAACAACACCCACATGTTCCTGCTGCAGGGATGCCTTCCGAGGTGGTTCAACTGATCATGGATCAATTGGATACCATTGATGGTCGTTTAGACAGGTATGGGGAGACAATGGAAGCTATGGAAAAAGAACTATCTGATCTGAAGCTATCTCACCAAGAGTCCACTCAGTCCTTCACTGACGCTTTGGCCAATCAAGCCCACATGTTTGAGGAAATTTTGGATTATGTTAGGCGTCCACCAAAGACACCAACTCCGTATGACGACTAGATGTTTGCGCTCCCGCAGAATGGCACACTTCTTATCCCCTATTCGCCCCCTCCTTTTTGATGATAACAAAGAGGGAGAAATTTTGCCATATGTGTGTGCCCGGCTACCCGGCTAATTATATTTTATGTGTGGTGTGTGCTTGCATGCATGTGTGTTTTTCATTCATCATCCTAGTTAGCAAAGTTGTATATCATGGCGTTGCATAAGTGTTGTAGTTTTTCTTATATATTCAGACTTTGTTGTCCTTTAACTATGTTGTCGGCAAGAACTTTGGAATATGCCTTTAGTTGGTCAATCTTACAAGTTTGGAATGGCATGTTTCATGTTATGATGCTTCTTGAATGGTTCATGGTGGTGTATGAAAGCTTGAGCAAATGTATGAAAGTTATGAGCAATGCTAAGAAAGTTTTATTCTTGATATGGAGCTTGAATTCAATGAGCATGCTAAATCATTTTGAAGTCATATATTCATGCAAGGCATATAGTATTTTGTCATCTTCAAAAGGGGGGAGATTGTTGAATCCCCTCCATGTGTGAAGATTTAAATGTGATAGCTTTTGATGATGACCAAACACTATATGTGCATAAATTGTCTTTGAATTGTTCTAGCATAAAAAGTCTTGGATGTGCTCAACATATTTCATGAAGTCACGGTGTTCTGAAGGCTCAAGAACAACCTCATCTGGTAAGATTTTGGATTCAAATTGAAAGACTAAATCTAACTCAGATTTTGTGTTTTTACAGGAGAAGGGATGTGCCTCAATGTTTAAGAACTTCAAGGACGTTTGGTGAGATCAACCCTAACCCTTATTCCTTGGTCATTTGATTATCAAGGTTGAAATTCATGTTTTGATTTCAAAGGGCGAATAAGCTAGACCTTGATCTAAATTTATTTGAGTTGGACTTTTCTCATTCATGCCTTAGAATCAAATATCTTGATGGAGAGAAATCAATTTTTAACTTCCCAAATGTGCTCCTTGGACTTAGCTTGTTTTTAACTTACATTTTGAAAGTCCAGGAACAAGGGTCGACCCCAAGGGTCGACCCCTAGATCCTCTGTTTCAGCAAGGGCACGGGTTCTCCAAACCCAACTGCGAGGGTCGACCCTTGGGGTCGACCCCTATGGGTCATTTTCTCAAACCCGCACGGGTAACCACCGAGGGTCGATCCCAAGGGTCGACCCCTACGCCCAGAAAATTAAAACCCGCACGGGATGGCATGAGGGTCGACCCCAAGGGTTGACCCATAGTTGTTGGCCCCATTAAACCCTCTCACGAGGGTCGACCCCAAGGGTTGACCCTTTCAGGTTTTGGGCGACGCCGTAAAAGAAGACCTTCGTGCCGACGCACCGAAAGTCCATCCAGTCAAGTCCAACTTCCCTAAATCACTCCAGAAATTGTAGATCTGGTCCCTAGGCTGTTCTTGACCGTCCTAAACTAAAAAATACATATTATTGGGTTGTAAACCCTAATGAAAAAAGTGAGATCTGAAGTGTGGTTTTTGTTCTAACCCTTGTGTGTGTAGGGTCACAAGCAGCTGCTCCAGGTCTTCTTCCACCTTGATCTGAGCGTCAATGTGAAGGGAAGAAGCTAGATACAAGTCTCCAATCGATCCCCAACTGGAAGTTGCGTGGAAAATCAAGCAAGAATCATTGTTCGTACAAGAATCATTCATCGTCCATCAAGAATCGCCCTCAAGCTGCAGAAGTGCTCAACTACATTCGAAGAAGTGAAAGGGGGAGCTCTAACCATGATAAAATCATTCTTCATTCTTCACTCTCAAAGTCATTTTGATTGAGCGTGAGTATCTGTTGTAACACATAACTCTTTGAACCGGATTTCTGTGTGGTGTTCGTGTTTGGAGACACGAGCATGTATGTGTGTGTATGTGTGTGTGTGCGCGCGCGCGCGTGTGTGTGTGTGTGTGTGTGGCAGCCCAGATCGAGTGATGTGTGTGTGGTTGTTGTTCTATACAGCGTGTGTGTGGCTCACTTCATAGTGAAGCGTTAATCCTCACGTGTGAGGGGTGGACGTAGGGGACACAGTTGTGTACCCGAACCACCTAAAAACTCTATGCTTCATTTGTGGTTTGATTCTTCGCATACTTTTATGAGTGGGCTTCACGTTGAGCTGAGTGTTCACCATTTCCATCATCAATCATCTACCTTCATCCACATGCATTCATGAGTGTGATCATGTTCGAGTGAGGCTGAGTGCTTATGTGTCTATTAAACAAGCTTTTCATTCGGAAAGAAATTTTATTTGGTCAATCAATTCACCCCTCCCTTCTTGATTGCCACCATTCGGGACTCAACAATAAACTAAAGTATGCACATTATTCCTGACATGCATGCAGTATGACACTGACTCCTTCACACTAACTCCCTATGACAAAGACAACCTTTTATTTTCCATCAAATCAACAAAAACACAAAGACTCAAGCCCACACAATGATCAGACAATGACTCATGCCAGCCAAAAATCACTCCCCCTTTGACATCATCAAAAGGAGTGGAGAGAGAACTGAATGAAATCCAGTAGATTCACAGTATAGAAAACTTCAAATCCATCTCTTAAAGGAGTAAGTAAGAGAACTGAATTAAGCTCAAGTTCTTCAGGTCTAATAATCAGGATAGATATAGAGTAAGAGTGAAGATTACCATAGTACAGAAATAATAAGGAAAACCAAGGTTTAACAATTATGCCAAGAGAGATCTTTCTAAATGTTGTACTGATCAAACGTCTAGAAACTCATCCACTGAAGGTTGTTCCAAAGGTATTGAGGACAAATAGTCTACAATTTATTTT
This sequence comes from Amorphophallus konjac, assembly GCA_022559845.1. NCBI lineage: Eukaryota > Viridiplantae > Streptophyta > Magnoliopsida > Alismatales > Araceae > Amorphophallus > Amorphophallus konjac. The sequence goes on along the minus strand of CM040118.1, from coordinate 258,529,937 downwards.
AAAAATAGAGGGGGTTGACAGATTTTTCTTTTCTGAGCAGCGTAATTGCCATTGAGTAAATTTGGTAAATCACGTATTGTTACATGAGAAGACACCTTGATTAGAGGTTGGAATCCTCAGTTACTCAGTGTGATAACCGTATTACTTCTCTTTAGAGAACAGAGTTAGCATTTGAAGTGTCTTTTTACGTGAGGAGACACCTTGGTTAGAGACCAGAATCTCCAGTTACTCAACACTTAAATGCCATTGCTCTGCCATGAATTTGAATTTTCCACAAACTTTTTAAACAGAGATATTCTAGCACTTCATGACATAGAATATTTTTCATTTCTTTGATGAATCTTCTAGTTTCTCGGTAACCAGATCATTGCTCTGAGATTTTGATACTCCCAAAAGTTTTTATTTTATTTTGTTATATACCGCATGTACTGATCCTCATAGAATTTGCTCCCAGAAATCTAAGTTTCAAGCTTTTAGGAGATTTCAAGACATAAAAATTTTAACTTTGATCCATGCTCATTAATTATGTAGGAAGATATTCTTCAGATTCTTTGTCCAGGTCTTTGCAGGATTATTAGATAGAAGCCTCCCAGCTATATTTCAGTTAATCAAACTTAAAAGTTTAAGAAAGTCATGAGTTTCTATCCTTTGTGAATAGACTGTATAAGATTTTCAATGAGCTTTGTACAGCAGCTAGACCTCTCAACATCTTTTCAATCAGCCTCCTAAACTTACCAACTAACAAATTGACCAAGCTCCCCCTCACACTATGAATCAAAAATGCAGACACTTCGAATGCAAAATATACTGCTATGCAGAGAAAAGAAATGTTGATGGACATTAAACCTGGTCTACATGTAAATGAACCTGTGGTACCAGGCGGAGAACGTAGGTCATATGACCACCTCACACATGATGTGGATTTCTAGTCAGAAGTGATCTGACCTTCTCCCAGCCATTTGATATACCAGCAGGTTATGCATGCCAATGCAATTCACTAAAGTATGACAAATGCTAAATGTAGATGTATACAAATGAGGACGGTATGCAGCTCAATGTTGACACAGAAACATGGATGCATTTTATTCAAAGAATTCATAATTCAAGGGGATTTAAAGATGCCCAATTCTCTCCTTAAGGTGGTGAATTTTTCATTGTCTAGTGGCTTAGTGAAGATATCAGCTATCTGATGTGCAGTGCCAATGTGGATCAATTCAAAAGTGCTTTTAGAAACCTCATCTTTGATGAAATGATGTCTTATTTCAATGTGTTTGGTGCGTGAATGTAAGACATGATTTTTTGCAAGATTAATGGCACTAGTATTATCAGAGTATATGGGTGAGCAGCCCAGGTCTACTTGGTAGTCCTGAAGCTGGTGTTTAATCCAAATTACCTGGGTTCCACAACTCCCTGCGGCTACATACTCAGCTTCTGCAGTGGAGAGGGCCACAGAGTGCTGCTTCATGGAGCCCCAAGAAACCAGACACCCACCTAAAAATTGACAATGCCCACTAGTGCTTTTCCTATCTAGTTTGTAGCCAGCGTAATCAGCATCAGTGTATGATATGAGATCTAAAGAGTTTGATGCAGGGTACCATAATCCTAAAGTGTGTGTAGCAGATATGTATCTGAAGATTCTTTTTATAGCAGCTAGATGCGGTTCAGTAGGCCTAGATTGATACCTAGCACACATACCTACACTGAATTGTATATCAGGTCTCGAGATAGTCAAATAGAGTAGGGATCCAATCATACCTCGGTATAATTTTGCATCAATTTCTTGACCTGACTCATCTGCATCCAAAGATGTATTGATACCCATTGGAGTTGAGATGTGCTTTAATTTGTCCATACCAAATCTCTTGAGAAGTTTCATTGTGTACTTGGTCTGGCTAATGAAACACCCATCCTCTAATTGCTTTACCTGCAATCCAAGAAAATATTTCAGTTCACCTACCAAGCTCATTTCAAATTCATTAGACATTAAATCAGCGAATTCATTGCATAGTTCAGTGCATGTTGAGCCAAAAATAATGTCATCTACATATACCTGAACTATGATGAGATTTTTATTTAGAACCTTTGTAAATAAATTCTGATCCACCTTACCTCTTTTGTAGCCCTTCCTGAGTAGAAATTCTATCAGCCTTTCATACCAAGCCCGAGGGGCCTGTTTCAGTCCATATAAGGCTTTATTCAACCTGTAAACATGGTTAGGGTGCGCAGACATCTGAAATCCAGGGGGTTGTTCTACAAAAACCACTTCCTTAATGAATCCATTCAAGAAGGCACTCTTAACATCCATTTGGTGAAGTTTAATATTTTTGGAACAAGCAAACGCTAGTAAAATTTTTATTGCTTCTAATATAGCAATAGGAGCATATGATTCATCAAAATCTACTCCAAACTCCTGGCAGTAGCCTTTAGCTACCAATCTAGCTTTATTTCTTGGAATTATTCCATCTTCATTTATTTTATTCCTAAAAACCCATTTTGTTCCAATGACAATTGCATTTTCATGTCTGGGAACTAGTTTCCAAATATCATTTCGTTCAAATTGTTCTAGTTCCTCATTCATTGCATTAACCCAAGATTCATCATTCAATGCATCTTCTACAGTTTTGGGTTCAATTTGAGACATCAATGCAACTAAGTCTTGGTTATTTACATCTCTGTAATATGACCTAGTCCTAGGGGGATCATGTAAGTTGCCTATAATATTCTGTACATGATGATCTTTCAGAAATTTTAAATTTATTAAGGACTCACCTAGTTCGGCTGACTCACCCTGATCAGGACCCCTTGATGCAGCAGGTGCTGAATTTTCTTCATTCAGCTTGTCCTCTAGGAACTCTCCATCATGCTTGGAGTCCCTGTCATCATTTTCAAGATTAGTGGTAATTTTTGTTTCATCAAAAATAACATGTGGAGACTCTTCAACTTTTTGTTCAGAGATATTGAAAACCCTGTATGCTCTAGACACTTCAGAGTATCCTAAAAAGATTCCAGGGCTACTTTTAGCTTCAAATTTATCCAAGTCCTTCTTGTCGTTATTATGAATAAAACATTTGGAGCCAAAAATTCTGAAGTGAGCTAAGCTTGGTTTCTTACCTTTCAGAAGTTCATAAGGGGTTTTCTTATGGATTTGCCTTACCATGGCCCTATTGATTGTATAACATGCTGTGTTGGCTGCCTTTGCCCAGAACTTCCTTGGTAGTTGACTCTCAATCAGCATAGTTCAGGCCATCTCCACAATAGTTCACTTTCTCCTCTCCACAATTCCATTTTGCTCGGGTGTCCTAGGAGAAGAAAATTTATGAGTTAGTCCCTCATTTTCACAAAAATCAGAAAACATGGAGTTTTCAAATTCACCTCCATGGTCAGACTGAATTGAACAGATTCTATGTTTTCCTTCTTGTTTAATCTTATTGAAAAACTATTTGAATTTCTGAAAAGCATCATTTTTATTGGTTAGGAAAAATATCCATGAAAACCTAGAATGATCATCAATAATCACAAAACCAAACCTCTTACCATTCAGACTCTGAGTTCTCGTAGGACCAAAAAGATCCATATGCAACAATTCCATTGGCCTTGAGGACAATGGCTCAGATCTTAGTTTAAAGGACTTCCCAGTTTGTTTAACCAGAGCACATGCATCACAGATTTTTGAATTTGTGTTGAATTTTATTTTAGGTAACCCTCTAACCAGATCATGTTTCACTAATCTGTTTAAGGTACTGTAACTAGCATGGCCTAACCGTCTATGCCAGTTGTAAGCATTATTATCTAAATCAGTAGATAAACAAAGGTTTGATTCTGAATTTTCATTAAGGTCTACAATGTAGACATTATTCACTCTATGTCCTATGAACATGATTTTGTCAGCATTAACTTCAAAAATTTTGCATGCCTTATTATCAAAAATTACTCTGTGACCCTTGTCACATAACTGACTAATGCTAAGCAGGTTATGCTAAAGACCTTCTACAAGTAAAAATTTTTCAATGACATTTGAGGTAAACTTACCAATTGTACATGTTCCTATGATCTTACATTTATTCTTTCCTCCAAATTTGACCAAACCACCTACCTTCATTTCCAATTCAGTGAATTTGGTATTATCACCTATCATGTGCCTGGAGCAGCCGCTATCCAGGTACCATCTGTTATGCTCGGCTACCAGACCAACCTGCAATCAATTCAGATAAAGAGAATTTGGAACCCAAGAAAGGTTGGGTCCAAACAAGTTGCTCATTCCTTCCAGAACAGTCTTAGGAATTCAGATCTGTCTGGTTCCCTTCCTATGAACTAAGTTTGTGTTTTCAGCATGGAGAATTTTATTGGCTCCAGTCATTGGATTTTGATGAGTTTTGTTCTTATTGTAGAATGAGTTGTTCCAATTGTAAGTATTCCTTTGTGAATTTTTCCAGAATCTTTTATGATTGAATTATTTCTGTGAATTATTAGAATGTGCCCAATTTGATGTATAATGATTCCAGTTTCTATTTTAATTAGGCCATCCGTGTTGATTCAACTGCTTCAAATTTTTAAAATTGTTACGTCGATGCATCCCATTAAAGTGAGCTATATTTGCTTTGTAGACGCCGGGATTCCTTGAGGCAGCAGTCTTGCTGCGTTGATGCAGTGTAGGCTTAGCATGAAAATTTTTATTGATGATTTTTGATAGAATGAAATTTATTTTTACAGATTTTTGGAATTTGATGTCTGAGCTGGATGGGGTGTCCAGCTTCTCCTTTCCCTTTCCATGGCAGAAAGTTACTGTTTTAAATTCAAAGGATTTTTTATTAGAGGGGTCATAGCCTAAGCCCTCTCTGTTGAAATTCACTTTAAGTCCTAGCATGGTATGCAAGTTTGTCTTGCCCTGCCCAAACTTTTCCAAAGTTGATTGTTTATCTTCAAGCTCCTTTTGAATTTTCTCACAATGTTTTTGAATTTCCTGGTTAGCCATTTTTACAGCTTCATACTTCTCAAGAATGAGAGCATTTTCTTTTTTCAGTTCTTGAAATTTTGCTTTGAACTCATCCAAATTTGGTTTAGCTTGTTCAAATTGATTTTGAAGATTTTTATTGTCATCCTCCAGGGAGCTTACTTCTTCAAATTGATTTTTCAATTCTTCATTCTCTTTTCTCAAACAGTTTTGTTCCTCAACGATGTTATTAAATTTTTTCTTCAGCATTTTGTAATCCTTTGTTTGGCAATTAAACTTATCTAGTAATTCAGAATAAGCATCCTCCCAATCATCTAAAGTATATTGTTCAAAAGGATTGCTTACCTCAGTGTTTGTGTCGGCCATCAGACACAGTCTTTCCTCTTCCTCTTCAGAAGAGCTTTCTTCAACATCTTCCTCCTCATCGCTCCATGTGCAGACCATAGCTTTGGGATTCTTCTTCTGCACCTTGGTGTTCTTCTTCAGAAGATCAGGGCAGTCACTCTTCATATGACCGGGTCTGTGATAGTGAAAACAAGTAAGCTTGTCAATAGTATTGAATTTGCCAGATTTAGAATTAAAATTCCTACCAGATGATTGTGACCTTCTTTTTCTAAACATCTTGCCCTTGGATCTCAGGAATTGTTGGAACCTACGAGTCAGCATGGCTTGCTGCTCTTGATCAAGATCTGAGAGATTGTCAAATTCCTCACTACTACTGCCACTGCGAGACACCTTGAGAGCAATGTTCTTGCCCTTTTTGTGATTTTTTTAACATTTCTCTTGAAATTTAATTCATATGTCATTAGGGATCCGATTAACTCTGTGACTATCATTTTTGACAGATCCCTAGATTCCACTATGATTGTGGCCTTAGTGTGCCACGTTGGAGTGAATGACCTGAGAATTTTCCTAACGAGATCCACTTCTGGGATCTGTTTCCCTAGACCCTTGAGGCTGTTCATGATCAACGACAATCTAGCATACATCTCAGTAATTGTCTCCTCATAATTCATCTTAAACAATTCATACTCAGAGGTTAGCATGTTTACCTTTGTAGCCTTGACCTGGGATGTACCTTAATACATAAGTTCTAGTTCATCCCACATTTTCTTTGCTGTCTTGCAATCTGATCCAAAAAAAGTGGCGAATGCACATTTGCTTGAAACATTTCCCAAGTAACTGACCGAAGCCCCGGTGAACGGCGGCCGTAACTATAACGGTCCTAAGGTAGCGAAATTCCTTGTCGGGTAAGTTCTTAGTTCAAGATCCCTCTTACTAACTGGAATAAAAGAATTAGTAGATCTGTTCTGCCCAAAACGATTTATTCGGGACATTTCCCATTAAGTAATTTATACGAATCATTAATGTTCCTTTCGTGGAGTTTCGCTCTTTTTTTGTGGATTCTGGACCACGAGAACTATTTGTTTCGATCTGTATCTTTTTACCCGTAATCCTAGCATACTCCTCTAGATGGACTGTGCACTGCATTAAATTTAGTGCCGTCTAGTTCACAGTGGAAAGCCTGAAGTGTTCCCTTGTCCATGTATTCTCGTCCTCTGGAATCTCAAACGGTCCGGAGGTGATCACTCTCCAAAGTTTGTGACTCTGCGCTCTTAAGAACACTTCCATCTTGTTCTTCCAATAAAGAAAATTGACACCATCAAAAAAGGGAGGACAGTTAATTGAATGTCCCTCGGCAATGAAGTTGCGAGGAGTGTTAGTTCCAGGTCTACCCTGGTCGTTAGACCACATGTTGGGTAACCTGCTCTGATACCAATTGATAAAACAGTGAGATAGTGATCTAGAAGGGGGGATGAATAGATCACTACAAAATATAATCAGTTCGAGGGAATTCGATTAATGAACTCAAAATGATGATACTGACGCCCATAACACAGCTGAGCAATGTCTAAACAATCTAACAAATGATATGATAACTAGTAAAAGTAGAGAGAGATGATCAGACAAATGATCGAACAATAGATGGGTCTAGAAAGACAATGTAAACAGAGTCCAAAAGAAAGCATGATCAGTAGCCGAGCAATGGTGGAACAAATGTGAATTCAGCAGATAACCAGTGGCACTCGACGGAGGTTTGACTTGGGAGTCTACTCACGCAAGAAGCCAATCTTCCAGATAGGCCTGACCTATCATTCTGACTGGAACCTTTTTATATATGAACTGGATACTAAAAATTCACGCCAAAAATGATGATCTATGCAACAACCACACAAGGAGACAAAAGAGTTTTTAGGTGGTTCGATTGCCAACCGTAATTTACATCCACCCCTCACACACACAGAACGAGGATTTCACTAGCAAATGCTGGAGAAGAAGCAGACTCAGTCTATGACACAACGCTGCCTGACAGCTTGCCCCGAGGGAGACAAATCCCTCGACCCAGGTCCTGCACCCCACAGAACCTAAAACCTGGCCTTGCCACCCGCAAGTCCAGAACCGGAGGATAGATCCTCCATTCCTCCACACCAGAGGAAAACCCACGGGCGACCCCAAGTCACTCACAACAGGAGATAGTATCTCCCTTCCTCTAAGAGCACTTAGAGGGAACAAAATGAGAAATCAAGGCGGAAAATAAGGTGAAAATAAAAACAGAAGAACAAAAGTAAGAAATTAATGCAGCTTTGAAGAAGCGCTTTCAAATGAACTGGCTGGCTACTCTCAAACATTCTATTCTCTTTCTCTTCCCCCGTACTGGGCTTCTCACTCTCTCTGATACCAACTGTTAGGGTGCTAGGCCCGGATACAGAGGGGGGTGAATGTATCCTTCTATGAATAATGGCCAAATAAAAACTCAGATGCTAGGCAAAATCCAGAATTAAGCTAATTCGATTAAGCAAAATAACAAGCAGGTGGAGCGAGCCTATCGAAGCATCTAGCGGAAGCAAATCAAGCAATCAAACCACTGCTCAATAGATTTTTTAGGTGGTTCGGTCCTCCAGACCTACATCCACTCCTCACTCCCAACCGGATTGAGGCTTCACTAGCAAATGCTAGAACCAAGCAGACTCAGTCTGCGAACAAGGTGCTGCCACACAGCTTGACCAGGGGAACAGCCTCCCCTCTTCCTCCCAACCGGAGGGACACCCAAGTGACTCCCAGCCACTTGGAAACCAGAGGTCGCAGACCTCTCTTCCTCCAGACCAGGAGGGACCCCTGGACTTGCAACCCACAAGCCCAGAACCGGAGACAAGTCTCCTGATATGGCACAGCCCAAAGACCACTAAATATGATAAGGTGACCCTAGGACTTAGACCCGCAAGCATACAAGCGCTCAATGATTCTCACAACGACGATTTCTGCTCACTCGGTTCACACGTTCATCCGGTGGGTCCGGGAGATGATGGTGAGGGTCCGAGGCGGGACCCAATTGTCCTAATGGACTTACAATGCTAAGGCTGACCTCCAATGGGCCTGGGAGTCCCAACTTTGTGGGTGGCTGGCCCGCAAGGCGGGGTGTGGGGTGGCACTCACTCACGGGCCGCGGTGGGCACGATATTGCTTAAAATGAATTCCGAGCACTCTCTTACCGTCCGACGGGCATTCAAGGTAATACTACATTTGCAGAAATGAAGCTACAAGGGTGTGATCAGAAGCTCACCTGATCGGTGTGAAGACACCGATCCCGTTCGGAGACGAGGGCGCGCCGGGAGGCGAGGGTATACACCCGATCGCCGCGGCGATGGAGCTTGACCTAAAATGTGAAGAGGTACAGCACTACGCCCCTTGCAAGGGGGGGATCTTGGGGTGGGGGTTAATGTATTACAACCAAAAATTACCTCCATGCAGGGAGGGGCCTTCAGCCGGCCAAGCGGGGAGGGGAACGAGCGAGATAGAGTCGACTTTCCGAGCTTTGCCGATTCTGCCTAGCTTCTGTAATTCTGGACAGAGGACCGATGTCGATGCTGCCAATAATTCCACCGAGCTTGGAATCTGATGAAACTTGTGCCAAAAGCTTGCTAACCGGAGAGGGGTGCGGCTAGAATTTTTGGATGACGTTCTGATCTGGGGGCTGACTGCTCCAGTGACTGGAAGTTGGATGCAGCTCTGGTCTCTGGCCGAGCTCAGTCTGAAACAGAAGGTTGCAGAAGCTGCCACGATTGCTCCTGAGCTCCAAATTTGGCACCGCTAGACTCGTTGGAATCGTGGACGAGTCTACTTTGCAGCAAAACAAACGGGGAAGTCTTCTGATGTTGGAGATGAGCTGGGTGTCCAGAGAAGTGGACGGTGGTCGGTGCAGACTGTGAGGAGGCAGACCGGCGTGGGTGTGGTATAAAATTGGTATCTCTGGTTTTTGGATGCCGAACGGGGTTCTGCCTTCTGTTCCTGGACGCTGACAGGGGGAGGAAGAACTTTGTAGAAGGCCTCGAAGACTGGTTCCTTCAAGGTTCGTCGTGGGAGAGTCTTCTCTGCCGCTCTGGCTCCTGGTCTGAGAGGTTCTGCGCAGTCGGGGAAGAACAGCCTTCACGGACGGCCACAAACTCGGAATGGAGTGATTCCACCTCGCCTGCGAAGAGCACAGGGAGGCCTTTCCAGAAAGTTAGGCCACGCCACCAGCAGAACCAGGATGCAGTCGTGGACGTCGCTGCAACAGAGTGCTAAACTGCAGGTCGGCCTGCACACAAAGCTGGAGTGGAGAAGAGAGGAGGGGGCGAACTTGGCTTGAGGGGAGAGGAGGGGTGCGACCTAGGGAGCAAGGAGGGAAGGGGAGATTCGAATTTGGGCTTTGGAATGAGTTAATTCAGCCTTGGGAAGGTGGAGATATGCTTAGGGAAGTGAAAGGGGTAGGTGGTGGTTGGAGGGTGGGGTTTTGAGTGGTGGAACTTCCTTGGGACTAGGTGAGGATTAAAGAGGGGTTGTGGGAAGTTGTGGGGAGTTAATGGAGGTAGGTGGGGGTTGGAAGTGGTTGAGAGGGGGAGGAGAGAGAGTGAATTTCGAAATTTAGAGAGAGGAGGAGAGAGAATGGAGAGATAATGAGAGAGAGAGAGATATTGAGAGAGTTTGAAAGGGTTTTCTTCAATATTCATCAAAAGTTGAATACAAGAGGAGAGATGGGGCCTATATATAGGCAACCATTCTTTACATGACCAAAATACCCTTGACAATAAGATAAAAGACCGAGCATATCCTAGACTCAATCCTATGGGCCCATAACTAAAGTAATAAGGCCCAATTAAACATAACAAGGGAAATGGACTAAAACCATATGACTCAATAAAGGAAAATACATAAGATAGGACTCAATAAAAAGAAAATACATAAAATGAAACTTGGGAAATGAAGATAACAAGTGTAGACCATGATCAATCCATATCAAGAGTGTGCAGGCGATCAAAGCTAGAGGGGTGTCGGGAGATGCCCTCATCAAATCCCCCGGGGTGGGGAGAGCTCGACCCTGTCGAGTATGGGTCTGCCTGGCTGTCGTACTGCTCCATCATGTCGGGATCCAAGCATATCAAATCCTCCCGACTCACCCATGTATCCTCGATCGGGGGACGGCTCTTCCACCTAACCAGATAGCGCTGATACACCCTGTGCCTCGTAATGATACTCTGCTCATCCAGTATTGCCTCTACCTGCTCTCGTCGGTCTCTCAAGCTAGAAAGTGGAGTCCCTCCGGGAGTGTCTCTCATAAGGGGGGGTAAAGGCTCAAGCTCCTCACTGGGTTCCACCGCGGGGCCTTTGTGGGGTACCAGGTCCGCCACACTGAAGGTAGGGTGCACCCCATAGCTTTCTGGTAGGTCAAGCTCATAAGCATTGCTGCCAAGTCGTCGTAGAACTCGAAAGGGTCCCGAACCCCGTGCCCTCAACTTGGAGGCAGGTCCCGGAAGGAGCTGCTCCGTCCTCACCATCACCGAGTCTCCCACTTGGAACTCGTAGTGGCGCCGATGAGCATCTGCCCGCCTTTTGTAAGTCTCATTGATCCTTCCTATATGCTTGCGAGAATGCGTATGCCAAGGTGGACCTGGGCAGCCAAATGTAGACCGATCACACTTTGATGCTATGAAGACTGTGGTAGTCTTAGGAGGGCCGGGACATCCATAGATGAACCTTTTATGCATGGGTGTGATAAATGTCGGGGGACCCGGACATCCATGTATGCTCCTATCATGCTTAAGACTCATGATGAATGAAGGTGGGCCAATACATCTGAATATGGTCCACTTATGCTGCCTACTTGACATGTGGGTGATGTGGATGAATGTACCCGACTTATGAATCATGTCAAATGGTGTGGTAGGCCTGGACACATGCATGTTTATCCCAAAGGTGACTTCCATGTGCATAGATGTGGGATGTCTTTTGAACGTCCACGTGAATGGGTCGAAGGGATCTACGAACGTGGTTATGGGGTGGGGCACTTCATCAATCCCAAGGTGTTTGTTGCCTAAGGTCAAGGCTCTCATGTTGTAACCCGATTCTAGGAAGGGAGGAGTTTGGGTCGACATGGGCGATGTGGGTAAGGTGAGGTGGGTGGTGAATAGGGAAAGTGGGTCACATGGAGATTTAGGCTCCCATAGAAAAGGGTCAAAGGGATTATGGTAAGGGTCACCTAGGTAGGGGTACTCCATGTTCTCAAGGTCCTCAAATGGCGAATCATCTCTCTCTAAGATAATTGGGCCAAGGTTGCTAATGGGTTGGCCAATCAAAGTACTTGGGATCTCAATGGTTGGGGAGTAGACTAGGATGGGTTCCTCCTCCATGGGAAGAAGGAGTATGATCTCACTTGTAAATTGGCCATTGGTGTAGATGGAAGTGATGGAGCCAATGGTGGGGTAAGCTAGGCTAATGGTGCTAGACTCTGATGGCCTCATGGCTAGCATATCGGTCAAGTGGACTTGCCAATGTAGGTAGGCCACTAAGTCTCCCAAATCTTCTACACAATAGGAGGTTTGATAAGTGACATGAGGCTGAGTGGGAATGAGTTGGGATTGATGTCCCATGAGTAGGTGGCTTGGTTGTAAACTAGGAATGGTGAGGCCTCGCTTGAGCCATAGGAATATGGACTTATCTATGGTGATGGTGTCATGGGGAAGGGTGTATAGCTCTTGAGGAACTAGGTTAGGAGGCGTGGGTGAGTTGTATGGCCCTTGGATTTCCTTGATTTTGGGAGGTGGATCCGAATTGGTATCCCTCTCCACTTGGGTAGGTGTGTGGGTTGCAACTCCTAAGGACAATGGGGTAGGAAGGTCTATGGTGGGTGGGTTGGTGTTAGTCGAGGCATGGCGCACTCGAGGAGGTGAGCAAGGTCGGACATGGGTTGGACTTGGGAGTGGAAGTAGTGGAGGCCTAATTTGGGGTAAGATTGGTGTAGGAAGCGGGAGGTGGGTTGGGTGAGGGGTTTTGGGTTTTGGGGTGGTGGCCATTATGGGCCTTGGTGGAGGGGTGGACATGGTGTCCACATGGTTTTTAATGGTGAGGGTTGGATGAGTGGTGGTCACCATGGAGGGAATTGGGTTGGTTAGGGGTCTCTTGCCCTTGGGATCACTTGGGGTGGAAGTGGGGGCTAAAGGGGCTTGACTAGTGTAGGTTAGGGAAGGGGGTTTTGGTTGGGATGTGGGGGACCTCATGGGGTTAGGTGGGGAGGTGGAGGTCTTAGGTACTTGGGTTTTAGTGATAAGGGTTTGGACGGGTGGGGTGGGAGGAGTGGGAGTGCTCCTTGGGTTTTGGTGATCCGAGTGGGAAGGGGACACATACCTAGCCCTTAGTTGATCCTTCATGTCCTCCCATGTGGTGAGGGGAGCTTCCCGTCTAATTATCCTTAAGCCCTCAATTTTACACCAATGAGTTTGAGCCCTTTTGGTTAGTTGTATTTTGGCAACCCATGCCTTTTCATCCTCGGAAATATGATACCAATTGAAGTATTGGTCCATTGTAGCTTCCCAATCTAAATATTTGCTAGGAGAGGTCCCATCAAAGGTGGGAAGTGGGAAAGGGGCCATCCTATCGTCCGTCCTTAGGGCGGGCCTATTTTTTCCAAGTTGGTTGAGTCGGCCCGATATGTTATCAAGCCGCTCATTGGCATAGGTCAAGGCTTTCATGAAGTAGTTGAAGTCATGAGTGTTAGTGGTAGGCATCCCTTGGGGTTTTGGATTCATTGTGGGATTGGAAGATGTAGTATTGGGTTGAAAGCGAGTACCACTACGAGTGGTCATGCAAGGTTGGGTGGGCTATGCAAGGGTGTGCGGATGCACCTATGAAAGACTTAGTGTGACCCAAGACTAGACTTGTAAGGACAAGCCTATGACCGCTCTGATACCACTTGATGTGGCACAGCCCAAAGACCACTAAATATGATAAGGTGACCCTAGGACTTAGACCCGCAAGCATACAAGCGCTCAATGATTCTCACAACGACGATTTCTGCTCACTCGGTTCACACGTTCATCCGGTGGGTCCGGGAGATGATGGTGAGGGTCCGAGGCGGGACCCAATTGTCCTAATGGACTTACAATGCTAAGGCTGACCTCCAATGGGCCTGGGAGTCCCAACTTTGTGGGTGGCTGGCCCGCAAGGCGGGGTGTGGGGTGGCACTCACTCACGGGCCGCGGTGGGCACGATATTGCTTAAAATGAATTCCGAGCACTCTCTTACCGTCCGACGGGCATTCAAGGTAATACTACATTTGCAGAAATGAAGCTACAAGGGTGTGATCAGAAGCTCACCTGATCGGTGTGAAGACACCGATCCCGTTCGGAGACGAGGGCGCGCCGGGAGGCGAGGGTATACACCCGATCGCCGCGGCGATGGAGCTTGACCTAAAAATGTGAAGAGGTACAGCACTATGCCCCTTGCAAGGGGGGGATCTTGGGGTGGGGGTTAATGTATTACAACCAAAAATTACCTCCATGCAGGGAGGGGCCTTCAGCCGGCCAAGCGGGGAGGGGAACGAGCGAGATAGAGTCGACTTTCCGAGCTTTGCCGATTCTGCCTAGCTTCTGTAATTCTGGACAGAGGGCCGATGTCGATGCTGCCAATAATTCCACCGAGCTTGGAATCTGATGAAACTTGCGCCAAAAGCTTGCTAACCGGAGAGGGGTGCGGCTTGAATTTTTGGATGACGTTCTGATCTGGGGGCTGACTGCTCCAGTGACTGGAAGATGGATGCAGCTCTGGTCTCTGGCCGAGCTCAGTCTGAAACAGAAGGTTGCAGAAGCTGCCACGATTGCTCCTGAGCTCCAAATTTGGCACCGCTAGACTCGTTGGAATCGTGGACGAGTCTACTTTGCAGCAAAACAAATGGGGAAGTCTTCTGATGTTGGAGATGAGCTGGGTGTCCAGAGAAGTGGACGGTGGTCGGTGCAGACTGTGAGGAGGCAGACCGGCGTGGGTGTGGTAGAAAATTGGTATCTCTGGTTTTTGGATGCCGAACGGGGTTCTGCCTTCTGTTCCTGGACGCTGACAGGGGGAGGAAGAACTTTGTAGAAGACCTCGAAGACTGGTTCCTTCAAGGTTCGTCGTGGGAGAGTCTTCTCTGCCGCTCTGGCTCCTGGTCTGAGAGGTTCTGCGCAGTCGGGGAAGAACAGCCTTCACGGACGGCCACAAACTCGGAATGGAGTGATTCCACCTCGCCTGCGAAGAGCACAGGGAGGCCTTTCCAGAAAGTTAGGCCACGCCACCAGCAGAACCAGGATGCAGTCGTGGACGTCGCTGCAACAGAGTGCTAAACTGCAGGTCGGCCTGCACACAAAGCTGGAGTGGAGAAGAGAGGAGGGGGCGAACTTGGCTTGAGGGGAGAGGAGGGGTGCGACCTAGGGAGCAAGGAGGGAAGGGGAGATTCGAATTTGGGCTTTGGAATGAGTTAATTCAGCCTTGGGAAGGTGGAGATATGCTTAGGGAAGTGAAAGGGGTAGGTGGTGGTTGGAGGGTGGGGTTTTGAGTGGTGGAACTTCCTTGGGACTAGGTGAGGATTAAAGAGGGGTTGTGGGAAGTTGTGGGGAGTTAATGGAGGTAGGTGGGGGTTGGAAGTGGTTGAGAGGGGGAGGAGAGAGAGTGAATTTCGAAATTTAGAGAGAGGAGGAGAGAGAATGGAGAGATAATGAGAGAGAGAGAGATATTGAGAGAGTTTGAAAGGGTTTTCTTCAATATTCATCAAAAGTTGAATACAAGAGGAGAGATGGGGCCTATATATAGGCAACCATTCTTTACATGACCAAAATACCCTTGACAATAAGATAAAAGACCGAGCATATCCTAGACTCAATCCTATGGGCCCATAACTAAAGTAATAAGGCCCAATTAAACATAACAAGGGAAATGGACTAAAACCATATGACTCAATAAAGGAAAATACATAAGATAGGACTCAATAAAAAGAAAATACATAAAATGAAACTTGGGAAATGAAGATAACAAGTGTAGACCATGATCAATCCATATCAAGAGTGTGCAGGCGATCAAAGCTAGAGGGGTGTCGGGAGATGCCCTCATCAAATCCCCCGGGGTGGGGAGAGCTCGACCCTGTCGAGTATGGGTCTGCCTGGCTGTCGTACTGCTCCATCATGTCGGGATCCAAGCATATCAAATCCTCCCGACTCACCCATGTATCCTCGATCGGGGGACGGCTCTTCCACCTAACCAGATAGCGCTGATACACCCTGTGCCTCGTAATGATACTCTGCTCATCCAGTATTGCCTCTACCTGCTCTCGTCGGTCTCTCAAGCTAGAAAGTGGAGTCCCTCCGGGAGTGTCTCTCATAAGGGGGGGTAAAGGCTCAAGCTCCTCACTGGGTTCCACCGCGGGGCCTTTGTGGGGTACCAGGTCCGCCACACTGAAGGTAGGGTGCACCCCATAGCTTTCTGGTAGGTCAAGCTCATAAGCATTGCTGCCAAGTCGTCGTAGAACTCGAAAGGGTCCCGAACCCCGTGCCCTCAACTTGGAGGCAGGTCCCGGAAGGAGCTGCTCCGTCCTCACCATCACCGAGTCTCCCACTTGGAACTCGTAGTGGCGCCGATGAGCATCTGCCCGCCTTTTGTAAGTCTCATTGATCCTTCCTATATGCTTGCGAGAATGCGTATGCCAAGGTGGACCTGGGCAGCCAAATGTAGACCGATCACACTTTGATGCTATGAAGACTGTGGTAGTCTTAGGAGGGCCGGGACATCCATAGATGAACCTTTTATGCATGGGTGTGATAAATGTCGGGGGACCCGGACATCCATGTATGCTCCTATCATGCTTAAGACTCATGATGAATGAAGGTGGGCCAATACATCTGAATATGGTCCACTTATGCTGCCTACTTGACATGTGGGTGATGTGGATGAATGTACCCGACTTATAATCATGTCAAATGGTGTGGTAGGCCTGGACACATGCATGTTTATCCCAAAGGTGACTTCCATGTGCATAGATGTGGGATGTCTTTTGAACGTCCACGTGAATGGGTCGAAGGGATCTACGAACGTGGTTATGGGGTGGGGCACTTCATCAATCCCAAGGTGTTTGTTGCCTAAGGTCAAGGCTCTCATGTTGTAACCCGATTCTAGGAAGGGAGGAGTTTGGGTCGACATGGGCGATGTGGGTAAGGTGAGGTGGGTGGTGAATAGGGAAAGTGGGTCACATGGAGATTTAGGCTCCCATAGAAAAGGGTCAAAGGGATTATGGTAAGGGTCACCTAGGTAGGGGTACTCCATGTTCTCAAGGTCCTCAAATGGCGAATCATCTCTCTCTAAGATAATTGGGCCAAAGTTGCTAATGGGTTGGCCAATCAAAGTACTTGGGATCTCAATGGTTGGGGAGTAGACTAGGATGGGTTCCTCCTCCATGGGAAGAAGGAGTATGATCTCACTTGTAAATTGGCCATTGGTGTAGATGGAAGTGATGGAGCCAATGGTGGGGTAAGCTAGGCTAATGGTGCTAGACTCTGATGGCCTCATGGCTAGCATATCGGTCAAGTGGACTTGCCAATGTAGGTAGGCCACTAAGTCTCCCAAATCTTCTACACAATAGGAGGTTTGATAAGTGACATGAGGCTGAGTGGGAATGAGTTGGGATTGATGTCCCATGAGTAGGTGGCTTGGTTGTAAACTAGGAATGGTGAGGCCTCGCTTGAGCCATAGGAATATGGACTTATCTATGGTGATGGTGTCATGGGGAAGGGTGTATAGCTCTTGAGGAACTAGGTTAGGAGGCGTGGGTGAGTTGTACGGCCCTTGGATTTCCTTGATTTTGGGAGGTGGATCCGAATTGGTATCCCTCTCCACTTGGGTAGGTGTGTGGGTTGCAACTCCTAAGGACAATGGGGTAGGAAGGTCTATGGTGGGTGGGTTGGTGTTAATCGAGGCATGGCGCACTCGAGGAGGTGAGCAAGGTCGGACATGGGTTGGACTTGGGAGTGGAAGTAGTGGAGGCCTAATTTGGGGTAAGATTGGTGTAGGAAGCGGGAGGTGGGTTGGGTGAGGGGTTTTGGGTTTTGGGGTGGTGGCCATTATGGGCCTTGGTGGAGGGGTGGACATGGTGTCCACATGATTTTTAATGGTGAGGGTTGGATGAGTGGTGGTCACCATGGAGGGAATTGGGTTGGTTAGGGGTCTCTTGCCCTTGGGATCACTTGGGGTGGAAGTAGGGGCTAAAGGGGCTTGACTAGTGTAGGTTAGGGAAGGGGGTTTTGGTTGGGATGTGGGGGACCTCATGGGGTTAGGTGGGGAGGTGGAGGTCTTAGGTACTTGGGTTTTAGTGATAAGGGTTTGGACGGGTGGGGTGGGAGGAGTGGGAGTGCTCCTTGGGTTTTGGTGATCCGAGTGGGAAGGGGACACATACCTAGCCCTTAGTTGATCCTTCATGTCCTCCCATGTGGTGAGGGGAGCTTCCCGTCTAATTATCCTTAAGCCCTCAATTTTACACCAATGAGTTTGAGCCCTTTTGGTTAGTTGTATTTTGGCAACCCATGCCTTTTCATCCTCGGAAATATGATACCAATTGAAGTATTGGTCCATTGTAGCATCCCAATCTAAATATTTGCTAGGAGAGGTCCCATCAAAGGTGGGAAGTGGGAAAGGGGTCATCCTATCGTCCGTCCTTAGGGCGGGCCTATTTTTTCCAAGTTGGTTGAGTCGGCCCGATATGTTATCAAGCCGCTCATTAGCATAGGTCAAGGCTTTCATGAAGTAGTTGAAGTCATGAGTGTTAGTGGTAGGCATCCCTTGGGATTTTGGATTCATTGTGGGATTGGAAGATGTAGTATTGGGTTGAAAGCGAGTACCACTACGAGTGGTCATGCAAGGCTGGGTGGGCTATGCAAGGGTGTGCGGATGCACCTATGAAAGACTTAGTGTGACCCACGACTAGACTTGTAAGGACAAGCCTATGACCGCTCTGATACCACTTGATGTGGCACAGCCCAAAGACCACTAAATATGATAAGGTGACCCTAGGACTTAGACCAGCAAGCATACAAGCGCTCAATGATTCTCACAACGACGATTTCTGCTCACTCGGTTCACACGTTCATCCGGTGGGTCCGGGAGATGATGGTGAGGGTCCGAGGCGGGACCCAATTGTCCTAATGGACTTACAATGCTAAGGATGACCTCCAATGGGCCCGGGAGTCCCAACTTTGTGGGTGGCTGGCCCGCAAGGCGGGGTGTGGGGTGCCACTCACTCACGGGCCGCGGTGGGCACGATATTGCTTAAAATGAATTCCGAGCACTCTCTTACCGTCCGACGGGCATTCAAGGTAATACTACATTTGCAGAAATGAAGCTACAAGGGTGTGATCAGAAGCTCACCTGATCGGTGTGAAGACACCGATCCCGTTCGGAGACGAGGGCGCGCCGGGAGGCGAGGGTATACACCCGATCGCCGCGGCGATGGAGCTTGACCTAAAAATGTGAAGAGGTACAGCACTATGCCCCTTGCAAGGGGGGGATCTTGGGGTGGGGGTTAATGTATTACAACCAAAAATTACCTCCATGCAGGGAGGGGCCTTCAGCCGGCCAAGCGGGGAGGGGAACGAGCGAGATAGAGTCGACTTTCCGAGCTTTGCCGATTCTGCCTAGCTTCTGTAATTCTGGACAGAGGGCCGATGTCGATGCTGCCAATAATTCCACCGAGCTTGGAATCTGATGAAACTTGCGCCAAAAGCTTGCTAACCGGAGAGGGGTGCGGCTTGAATTTTTGGATGACGTTCTGATCTGGGGGCTGACTGCTCCAGTGACTGGAAGATGGATGCAGCTCTGATCTCTGGCCGAGCTCAGTCTGAAACAGAAGGTTGCAGAAGCTGCCACGATTGCTCCTGAGCTCAAAATTTGGCACCGCTAGACTCGTTGGAATCGTGGACGAGTCTACTTTTCAGCAAAATAAACAGGGAAGTCTTCTGATGTTGGAGATGAGCTGGGTGTCCAGAGAAGTGGACGGTGGTCGGTGGCAGACTGTGAGGAGGCAGACCGGCGTGGGTGTGGTAGAAAATTGGTATCTCTGGTTTTTGGATGCCGAACGGGGTTCTGCCTTCTGTTCCTGGACGCTGACAGGGGGAGGAAGAACTTTGTAGAAGACCTCGAAGACTGGTTCCTTCAAGGTTCGTCGTGGGAGAGTCTTCTCTGCGGCTCTGGCTCCTGGTCTGAGAGGTTCTGCGCAGTCGGGGAAGAACAGCCTTCACGGACGGCCACAAACTCGGAATGGAGTGATTCCACCTCGCCTGTGAAGAGCACAGGGAGGCCTTTCCAGAAAGTTAGGCCACGCCACCAGCAGAACCAGGATGCAGTCGTGGACGTCGCTGCAACAGAGTGCTAAACTGCAGGTCGGCCTGCACACAAAGCTGGAGTGGAGAAGAGAGGAGGGGGCGAACTTGGCTTGAGGGGAGAGGAGGGGTGCGACCTAGGGAGCAAGGAGGGAAGGGGAGATTCGAATTTGGGCTTTGGAATGAGTTAATTCAGCCTTAGGAAGGTGGAGATATGCTTAGGGAAGTGAAAGGGGTAGGTGGTGGTTGGAGGGTGGGGTTTTGAGTGGTGGAACTTCCTTGGGACTAGGTGAGGATTAAAGAGGGGTTGTGGGAAGTTGTGGGGAGTTAATGGAGGTAGGTGGGGGTTGGAAGTGGTTGAGAGGGGGAGGAGAGAGAGTGAATTTCGAAATTTAGAGAGAGGAGGAGAGAGAATGGAGAGATAATGAGAGAGAGAGAGATATTGAGAGAGTTTGAAAGGGTTTTCTTCAATATTCATCAAAAGTTGAATACAAGAGGAGAGATGGGGCCTATATATAGGCAACCATTCTTTACATGACCAAAATACCCTTGACAATAAGATAAAAGACCGAGCATATCCTAGACTGAATCCTATGGGCCCATAACTAAAGTAATAAGGCCCAATTAAACATAACAAGGGAAATGGACTAAAACCATATGACTCAATAAAGGAAAATACATAAGATAGGACTCAATAAAAAGAAAATACATAAAATGAAACTTGGGAAATGAAGATAACAAGTGTAGACCATGATCAATCTATATCAAGAGTGTGCAGGCGATCAAAGCTAGAGGGGTGTCGGGAGATGCCCTCATCATCTCCCTTCCTCCAAACCGGAGGGAACCCACAAGTAGCACCCAGCTACTTGCAACCGGAGATCAGATCTCCCTTCTCTTGACCCACCAGGAGGAACCCGACCTTAGTCCAGAGGATCGGAAGTACAAAGATGGAAAGATAAAAAGGAAAATAAGAAAGGATGAAAAATCACAGCGCCAAAAGCTGGAAACAAAATACAAGAAATGTAGCTCTCAAGGGAGCAGGTCTGGCTTGGATTTGATCCAAACGCCAGAGGACAGATCTTCAAGCTTTTCCCATTTCTTCTCTACGAACTCCCTCTCTCTCTCTCTCTCTTTCTCTTCTGCTTCTTCACTCTTTTTCTTCTTCTTTCGCAGGCTCTCTCTGTCTCTTCTCTTCTCTTCTCTTCTCTGCAACTCTTCTCTTCTACTGGATCGAACCCTCAGCACTTCTGTACTTCTGCTATTTCTGCTTCTCTATTTTCGATCACTTTCCTTCAGACAACCGAGACTCCCTCTTATAGCAGCTCGAGCAGAGGCATCACTGGGCGCGTGTGGCCTCCACATTTCCTGCCCAGGTATTTGGCCACGTGTCAGCATTTCAGCTCCTTGGATCACGTGCCAGACACCTGCATGATTAAAGAAGTGTTCAGTCGATGAACAAAATTAACACAGGCTGTGCATAGTTAAGCAATGTATAGACTTATAGAAATCAATATAGCAAGTGTGTACAGTGTGAGGGAGTGTATAGACTTAGAAGTCTTCATGCGTGCTCAGTGTATATACTTGCTGAAGAATGCATTATCATCACAGGGGAGTGTGTAGACTTCAGTGTAAATCATGAAGGAATCGAGTGTATAGACTTAATGTAGAAACCCATGTTAAAATGTAGTGTACAAACTTGTGATGATCAAAGCATAAGCAAGGCTGACCAATGAATGGACTTCGAACAGTTAACACATGGACATTGTATAGACTTAGCCTTTGATGAACAATGCATGAACTAGCCTTACCAATGTGTAGACTTTACATTGCTCAGCCACTGTATAGACTTCACGAAGCCTAACCAGTGTACAGACTTGGAACGAGTGTGCTGTGAGCACTGTATAGACTCAAGTTATAACAACCGAATGTATAGAGTTGTGGTCGGACAACCCAATGTATAGACTTGAAGCAACAGGCCAGTGTTCAGACTTTGAGGAAGAGATGCACTGTTCGTAATGTACAGACTTGATAGTGTAAGACTCTTAATAAGACGGTGAACAGTGTATTGACTTGATGCCCAATGGTGATGTATAGACTTCGACAAGCTTGAGCCAGTGTATAGACTTTGCCAGAGTGAGACGATGCATGAGACGCTCGGCTGTACAGACTTGCAAAGTTCTGAATGAGACGATCGACTGTAGGACCGATGTACAGACTCTGAATGTGAAGGCAGGCTGTATAGACTTGAATCGCTTGAAGCGATGTACAGATTTGGTGAGGCTCAACCAGTGTACAGACTTGTGAAGGCTTCAGCGTTGTACAGACATGGAAGTACCACTATGGATGTATGGACTTGATGATCCACTGTGGATGTATGGACTTGAGTGAATGAAGCCGATGTACAGACTTGCCGATTCGAAGTCACTGTACAGACTTTGAGGAATAGTTCAATGTATAGACTTGAAGCCCCTGAGCTAATGTTTAGACTTCACGCTGTACAGACTTTGAGCTTTGATCGTTTGAGCAGTATGCAATGTACATGCTTAACAATGTATTGACTTGGCCAGGAAAGCGTAGGGAAAGGTATGAGTGTATAGACTTGGCCAAGCGTAGGAAAAGATGAGTGTACACAGTTGGTAAAACAAAGTCCAGTGTATAGACTTGGAGAACACTGCAACAGTAATCGGATGTATAGAGTTGAAGTTTAGACAAACCAGTGTATAGACATGAAGCTTGACAATCCAGTGTATAGAGTTGAAGCTTGGAAGGATGTATAGAGTTGAGCTGTACAGACTTTGGCAATGTGTAGGCTTAAATGGTCGGGCAGTGTATAGACACTGAATACAAAGACCAATGTGCAGACTTTGGATTTGAAGACCAGTGTGCAGACTTCAAGTTTAACTGTGGATGTACAGACTTCAGGTGTGAAGACCATTGTGCAGACTTTGGAGAATAGTTCAATGTATTGACTTAGCGTTGTATAGACTTGGCTTTGAACGCTTGAGCTGAAGACAATGATGTAATGTATAGACATGAAGAAACTGTGCACATTGTATAGACTTGAAGAAACAAGGCAACGTTGTATAGACTTCAAAGATGAATGATCAGACAATGTAGAGACTTCACAGTTCAACAGCCATTGTATGGACTTGTACAGTGGTGCGCAGTGTACAGACTTTGAAGTCCGACCTAGCAGGATGTGTAGACTTAGACTACAACCAGGATGTCTGGACTTGTTGTGAAGCAATGCACAGGCTGTACATACTTGAAGAATGCTTGCAGAAGGTGATGAAGTGTACAGACTTCATGAAATGCAAACGGCTGAACAGACTTGAATGAGTATAGAGTGTATAGACTTGAAAGTCTGAAGGCGATGTGCATACTTGCTGAGTTGACGCTGCAGCCCAATGAGTTGACGCTGCAACGTATATACTTTACGTTCAACTGATGATGTATAGACTTGAAGTTAGACAAACCAGACAGTCAGTGTTCTGATGGGTCGACGCATCAGCAAGGGTGTGTCGACCCACTACTGTTCATACTAACTAAGCAGAGTGTAGCAATGAATGCTTTATGCATCAGTTAACATGACTGAACATCAAGTATGTTAAACTAAACTGAGCAGCAAGATGACTGAACATTTGATAGACTGAGTTATGATCAGAAAATAACTGAATAACAGCATGATGACTCACATAGCAAGATGACTCACAGTGATTAACTGACATCAAAAACCAATCATCAAAACCATCATCAAAACCACAGGGGCACAACAATCTCCCCCTTTTTGATGATGGCAACACTTTCAACACAGTGAGTCATTCTGATGATGTGAGACATTCTGATAACTCAAATTATTCTCCCCCTTTGACTTCATCAAAAAGAAAATAGTTTGAGAAATTAAAGCAGTATAAAAATCCAGTCAATTCCTCCCCCTTGCAAGAACACAATGCTCCCCCTTTAAGAGTTGCAGCAAAAACATGAGTTAGAGATGATCAAAAGGAGCTTGCATGTAAAGATTGAATGAAATTCTCCCCCTTTGGTATAATCAAAATAAACCATGGGAAGGGGTATGAATGTAGATGCAGATACCAGAATGCAAGATCTCCCCTAGAAATATGAATGCAAGGGCACAATTCTTCTCCTTCTATGCAGCATGATGCATATGACAAGGAGGCTCCCCCTCAATAAATGGAACCTTATGAAATGAATGAGAAGGAGAAGTTCAGGTCAATGAGCAGAAGAGGTTCAATTTGTAGATTTTTAAAGAAGCTCCAATCTCAGAAAATTTAGTCAGATTTTCAGAGAGATATCAATCTCATAAATCCAAAACATATGTTTTTCAAAGTCTTCCATTATAAGGGCTTATGAATGAGCTTTATTAAACAGCATGGTTTAAACATAATGTATGTAGAGTTTATCAATAAAATTCTGTATTGATATCTAAAACCATGGTTTAATAAAAATGAACCAAGCCCTCATATTTATCTTGATAAAACTCCCCTTCTCTTACACAATCAAATTTATTGACTTCTTTCGGAATTACATGCATCAATATTGAAATCAAGCAATTATGAAGTCATATGATTTTGTCTAGGGTTGTAGCAATTTGATTTTAGCATCAATATTCTGATATTTCAATTCGTTCAATAATTTTTCATGCTACAAATTTTACGAGCACTCTAGTTCAGTGCACACCTTGTAACTAGAGGATATACCTTGATCAGAGGCCAATATCCATAAGCACTTAGTGTGACTAACTGTCATGCTTTACATGAACAGAGATACCATTTACACATCATGACATACTGCAAATCATTTCTTGATGAGTGAATTATATTTCTCAGTGTGCATGCCATTGCTCTGCCTGAATTTCAATTATTCTTAATCAGAGTTAACTATGGTACCTCATGACACAGTCCTTTGGACATGTGTTTCTCAGTTACCAAGGTCATTGCTCTGACAACAATTACCCTTTAGACAATTCAGACAAATTCCTTTGCTTCAAGTCAATAATAATTTCATGTACTTAACCAATTAAAGCCATGAATTTAATAATGCAGATTTCAGAAGATTTTACAAGACACAGCATGAAACAGATGGTTAAGGTTTATTAAACATGCTTCATATATTTTTAAGAGATTTTAAAGCCAAACTCATTGAATACATTAAACTTAAACCACATGAGTTATTTCAGTCATTCATAAAAACGTATAATAGAATATTTCTAGTTCAAGAATTTTTCAGATTTATGATTGAGATAGTCCCATTGAAATCTTCATGACAGACTGATAGATTTCTGAAGCCAAATGATACCAATTGATAAGAGAGATTTCGAGGCTCAATGATTTCTGATATTATCAAGGTTTGTCAACTAAGATCAATGATGAAGGGTATGCAATGAATTCTCACAAGAGTATGCATTTGACAACCTATATGCAATGCATTGACTCCCCCTGTCAACATGCATTCAGACACTCTTTTTGGCATTTTCAATGAAATGAAATGCAATGCACTATATGTATGCAAAAACACATGCAACTAACTCCCCCTGAAAACATGTAATGTTTCCCATGAGAAATTGAACATGTGATTCCAAATGATATAGTGACTTGTGCACATTCAGACTGTCCTATTCAGCAAAGTAACCCATGGTACTACGTGGAGCACTTGGTCTAAAAAATCACCTCACACATAGTAAGAACCTCCAGACAGACTTCCCTGTCTTTTGGTACCTTACCATTTATATACCATTGAGGTCGTGCATGATAATTCAATATGCAGTCCTATATGCAATTCAGAATGTTCAGTGAGCTATTGCAACACACAAATTTTAAACAATATTCACATTCAGTTCAGATTTTCAGAAATTTCAGAGTGCATGATCAGAAAATAATGCAACTGGCAGATGATGAATGAATATGCAAGAACAGATTTAATATGCATGCACTAGATGAAACTAAGAACATGATATGCAAGAATACATCAAACCAGATATGCAATGAGTTTCAAAATGGGAAATGCAGAGATATTACCTGAAAAGTGTGAGAATGGGGTTTTTCATTCTTGAGTGCCTTGGATCATTACCCCTTTATTCCATCTAAGGCACACCTGCTAGGCACCTTCCTATTTTCCACTAGCAGGAACCCAAGTGGTCTTGGGTCTTGCATAGTAATTAGCCCCTTTTGGGACTGCCTGCATCTTTTTCTGTGCCAAATAGTCATCAGAGTTCATGATAAAATAGTTATGCATTGAATGCCTAGACAGCCCACAATAGTGGCATGAACTAGCAGGTTTCATGTTCCTCTTATGTATACTAGCATGAACTTGAGTATTATAAGAGTGAGCATGAGGGTTTCTGTTATTATTATGAAACTTTTTCTTTTCATGACTAGCTACCCTGCAAGCAGCAACTTGGTGGCCTGGTCTTCTGCAATTTGAGCAAACAGGAATTCTTTTAAAAATAAGTTTGTTCCTATCAAATTCTTTGAAATTTCTATTCCTACCATGGACATGCCAGCAGTCCTTGACTGCATGGCCATGCTTCCCACAATGGGAGCAGAAAGGGAACTTTCTTCTAAAAAAGCTTGCCCAACATTCAGTGGCCTTGTGCCCAAGCTTGTTACAATTAAAACATTTGACATGCTGGTTCAGAGAAGCAGTTTTGTTTATATTAAAAGCATGTTGGTTAGCATAAGATTTAGCATGATGTGAGAGTGGTTTTTTCTTTTCATTAGCAAACCAACATTAAGCAAAGGTGTGACCTAATCTACCACAATGAGAGCATTCACTTTTCTTTGAATGAACAGTAGGTTTTCTATCATGATATTTCCTAGCATTCATCATTTCAGCATTCAAATCATCCAGTTCGTTTAATTCACACTCATGCATCAAATGACCAAATTTATGACAGTAATGACATATAATCTTCTTTTTAGATGCATGTGAGTGTGTGTGAGGACTGTGATCAGCAAACACTGATGGACCCTTTTTATTTATTTTCTATTTTCTAATCATTTTCTGATTTTTATCATGTTTTTCTATTTTCTTAGCCTTATACTGAGGTGAAGATGAAATAGAAGGCTTTTCATGTTCAGAAGATTTAACAAAAATAGTTTTCAAATTGGATCCATCGACCTTCCTCTTGACTGGACTGTAGCCCAGTCCCTCTTTCTTAAAATTATCCTTTGCTCCCAACATTTTCTGAGCAATGGGATGTTTGTCTTTAGAGGTGGTGGCTACATCTGAACCACTTACAAAAGATGTCATAACTTTATTCTGAAGTTCCTTCTTGTTTATCTTATTGTAGCCCAGCCCTTCCTTCCTAGGGTTGATTTTTATACCTAGTAGCTTGTCTAGGTTTTTCTGCCCATCAACAAATTTAGACAAGGAAACTTTCAAATCCTGAATTTCATTTTCTAAAGAGGAAATATGTAGCTCATAACTGGCAATCTCTTGCTCACAGCAATTCATAGCTTCATTCAAAACTTTGTTAGCAGTTTTATATTTTTCAACTTCCTGTTCCAGATTGCTCAGATTATCAGAATCTTCAACACTCACAGTTTTTCCTCTTTCTAAGGCTAGCAGTCTCTCAGACATAGTAGAGTTCAGTATTTTTAATTTCTCATTTTCTTCCTTAAGCTTGTCATTCTGAATTAACTCATTTATCAAAGTATGATCTTCTGAGTTAGTTTCAAGTTTTCTTCCAGCCTTGAATTCCTTCAAATCTTTTTCCTTCTTTTCAATGTTTTTCTGTAATTCCACATTCACAGATTTGATGGATTCAAGTTTTTCAGCAAATAAGTTCTTCTCCTGCTCAAGTTTCTCAGATTTTTTATCATTTTTATTAGCAGATGTTCTCAGAGAATCATTTTCAGATTTCAGCTTGTTTAAATCTGAGTTCACACTTTCAAATTTTTTCAGCAATTTTTCATACTGGTCATGATAGTTAACAAGAGTCTGATTATCATTATCTGAGTTGAATTTTTCTTTGAGTTCAAATATCACATTTATATGATCTTGATTTTCAGTTTTCAATAATGAAACGTGTTTCTTCAATATTTGAAAATCAGACATACAGGCATCATGAATATTTTTCAATTCAACACAATTTCTACAAGGAGAACTTGAACTATCTAAACCAGTACCCTTCTTCAATTTTTTATACTGTTTTCTTAACAGTTCATGAGATTCAAATAATTCAGCATATGCATTCTCCCAATCTTCTAGAGAAAAATTCTCGAAGACATTTACCTCATCATCATCATCTTCTTCAGTTTGATTGCTGCCTTGATCATTTCTGTCAGCCATCATGCAGCTGTCCACATCTCTCTTCTGAGTTCGCTTCAGCATATCCAGAATATCTTTAGCAGAACTGCAATCAAAGAAGCATGAGTGAAAGGCTCTATTAGTAGGTGCCTTCATTAGATTTATAGCTATCTGATTCTCTTTATGCATAGACTTGTGACTATCAATCCATTTGGACTTTTTCTTTAGTAGTTCATGAGGACCATGTGAAATTACTTTCCACAGGTCTGGATTCACAGATTTGATATAATTCTTCAGACTAGTGAACCATGCATTAAAATGCGTACCACTAAAAATCGGTGGATGTGCCATGAGAACACAACAGATTAATGCAACAGGAATATTGATGCACTAAAAACAAATTAGCACCGAAGACTGCAAGATCGAATATGCAGGTCGCTGGACCTTGTATGCAGATAGCGCTCTGATACCAACTGTTAGGGTGCTAGGCCCGGATACAGAGGGGGGTGAATGTATCCTTCTATGAATAATGGCCAAATAAAAACTCAGATGCTAGGCAAAATCCGGAATTAAGCTAATTCGATTAAGCAAAATAACAAGCAGGTGGAGCGAGCCTATCGAAGCATCTAGCGGAAGCAAATCAAGCAATCAAATCACTGCTCAATAGATTTTTTAGGTGGTTCGGTCCTCCAGACCTACATCCACCCCTCACTCCCAACCGGAGTGAGGCTTCACTAGCAAATGCTAGAACCCAACAGACTCAGTCTGCGAACAAGGTGCTGCCACACAGCTTGACCAGGGGAACAACCTCCCCTCTTCCTCCCAACCGGAGGGACACCCAAGTGACTCCCAGCCACTTGGAAACCAGAGGTCGCAGACCTCTCTTCCTCCAGACCAGGAGGGACCCCTGGACTTGTAACCCACAAGCCCAGAACAGGAGACAAGTCTCCCTTCCTCCAAACCGGAGGGAACCCATAAGTAGAACCCAGCTACTTGCAACCGAAGATCAGATCTCCCTTCTCCTGACCCACCAGGAGGAACCCGACCTCAGTCCAGAGGATCGAAAGTACAAAGATGGAAAGATAAAAAGGAAAATAAGACAGGATGAAAAATCACAGCGCCAAAAGCTGGAAACGAAATACAAGAAATGTAGCTCTCAAGGGAGCAGGTCTGGCTTGGATTTGATCCAAACGCCAGAGGATAGATGTTCAAGCTTTTTCCATTTCTTCTCTACGAACTCCTTCTCTCTCTCTCTCTTTCTCTTCTGCTTCTTCACTCTTTTTCTTCTTCTTTCGCAGGCTCTCTCTGTCTCTTCTCTTCTCTTCTCTGCAACTCTTCTCTTCTGCTGGATCGAACCCTCAGCACTTCTGTACTTCTGCTATTTCTGCTTCTCTATTTTCGATCACTTTCCTTCAGACAACCGAGACTCCCTCTTATAGCAGCTCGAGCAGAGGCATCACTGGGCGCGTGTGGCCTCCACATTTCCCGCCCAGGTATTTGGCCACGTGTCAGCATTTCAGCTCCTTGGACCACGTGCCAGACACCTGCATGATTAAAGAAGTGTTCAGTCGATGAACAAAATTAACACAGGCTGTGCATAGTTAAGCAATGTATAGACTTATAGAAATCAATATAGCAAGTGTGTACAGTGTGAGGGAGTGTATAGACTTAGAAGTCTTCATGCGTGCTCAGTGTATATACTTGCTGAAGAATGCATTATCATCACAGGGGAGTGTGTAGACTTCAGTGTAAATCATGAAGGAATCGAGTGTATAGACTTAATGTAGAAACGCATGTTAAAATGCAGTGTACAAACTTGTGATGATCAAAGCATAAGCAAGGCTGACCAATGAATGGACTTCGAACAGTTAACACATGGACAGTGTATAGACTTAGCCTTTGATGAACAATGCATGAACTAGCCTTACCAATGTGTAGACTTTACATTGCTCAACCACTGTATAGACTTCACGAAGCCTAACCAGTGTACAGACATGGAACGAGTGTGCTGTGAGCACTGTATAGACTCAAGTTATAACAACCGAATGTATAGAGTTGTGGTCGGACAACCCAATGTATAGACTTGAAGCAAGAGGCCAGTGTTCAGACTTTGAGGAAGAGATGCACTGTTCGCAATGTACAGACTTGATAGTGTAAGACTCTTAATAAGACGGTGAACAGTGTATTGACTTGATGCCCAACGGTGATGTATATACTTCGACAAGCTTGAGCCAGTGTATAGACTTTGCCAGAGTGAGGCGATGCATGAGACGCTCGGCTGTACAGACTTGCAATGTTCTGAATGAGACGATCGGCTGTAGGACCGATGTACAGACTCTGGATGTGAAGGCAGACTGTATAGACTTGAATCGCTTGAAGCGATGTACAGACTTGGTGAGGCTCAAGCAGTGTACAGACTTGTGAAGGCTTCAGCGTTGTACAGACATGGAAGTACCACTATGGATGTATGGACTTGATGATCCACTGTGGATGTATGGACTTGAGTGAATGAAGCCGATGTACAAACTTGCCGATTCGAAGCCACTATACAGACTTTGAGGAATAGTTCAATGTATAGACTTGAAGCCCCTGAGCTAATGTTTAGACTTCACGCTTTACAGACTTTGAGCTTTGATCATTTGAGCAGTATGCAATGTACATGCTTAACAATGTATTGACTTGGCCAGGAAAGCGTAGGGAAAGGTATGAGTGTATAGACTTGGCCAAGCGTAGGAAAAGATGTGGAGTGTACACACTTGGTAAAACAAAGTCCAGTGTATAGACTTGGAGAACACTGCAACAGTAATCGGATGTATAGAGTTGAAGTTTAGACAAACCAGTGTATAGACATGAAGCTTGACAATCCAGTGTATAGAGTTGAAGCTTGGAAGGATGTATAGAGTTGAGCTGTACAGACTTTGGCAATGTGTAGGCTTAAATGGTCGGGCAGTGTATAGACATTGAATACGAAGACCAATGTGCAGACTTTGGATTTGAAGACCAGTGTGCAGACTTCAAGTTTAACTGTGGATGTACAGACTTCAGGTGTGAAGACCATTGTGCAGACTTTGGAGAATAGTTCAATGTATTGACTTAGCGTTGTATAGACTTGGCTTTGAACGCTTGAGCTGAAGACAATGATGTAATGTATAGACATGAAGAAACTGTGCACATTGTATAGACTTGAAGAAACAAGGCAACGTTGTATAGACTTCAAAGATGAATGATCAGACAATGTAGAGACTTCACAGTTCAACAGCCATTGTATAGACTTGTACAGTGGTGCGCAGTGTACAGACTTTGAAGTCCGACCTAGCAGGATGTGTAGACTTAGACTACAACCAGGATGTCTGGACTTGTTGTGAAGCAATGCACAGGCTGTACATACTTGAAGAATGCTTGTAGAAGGCGATGAAGTGTATAGACTTCATGAAATGCAAACGGCTGAACAGACTTGAATGAGTATAGAGTGTATAGACTTGAAAGTCTGAAGGCGATGTGCATACTTGCTGAGTTGACGCTGCAGCCCAATGAGTTGACGCTGCAACGTATATACTTTACGTTCAACTGATGATGTATAGACTTGAAGTTAGACAAACCAGACAGTCAGTGTTCTGATGGGTCAACGCATCAGCATGGGTGTGTCGACCCACTACTGTTCATACTAACTAAGCAGAGTGTAGCAATGAATGCTTTATGCATCAGTTAACATGACTGAACATCAAGTATGTTAAACTAAACTGAGCAGTAAGATGACTGAACATTTGATAGACTGAGTTATGATCAGAAAATAACTGAATAATAGCATGATGACTCACACAGCAAGATGACTCACAGTGATTAACTCACATCAAAAAACAATCATCAAAACCATCATCAAAACCACAGGGGCACAACATTTTCTTCCTAGAGCTGCTCTCTTTTTAGATGGATTCTTCTCAACATGAGCTCTAAGCTTTTTGGCAGTCTCAACTCTCCTCTCCTGCGATCGGGGTTGCTCTCTATTTATAGAACAGAGTACCATAGATTAAAGACCCCAGCATACCAGACTCTTCCACGTGGAGAGGAATATTCTCCAATTATTGACCTCAGAGAGTATGCCACGTGGACATATCTTTTCGCGCCAAAAGAAGTCTCAGGTAACACATCGTCTTGTCATGTGAGTTGGATTGTGTGCCTGAGTGGCACGTGATCACTTGACCTGTAACGAACCTTTCACGTGTTTGTTGAATTGATGACCATGTGCTCTGACTTAGCTTAAGTTGTTAACTCTTACATTCAGCTGCTTTGACCTTGTTCAGCATGATGGTCTTCATTGCATAGACCTTAAGTTCATGGAGCCCTACAGCTGCACCGACCTTGATAGCAAGAAGTTCTTCATCTGCATCGACCTTACTGGCAGATTGGAGAAAGTTGCACCGACCTCTCTTCAAAGGTAACCGATGTGCATCGACCTTCCTTTTGAGGTTGCTCAAATGTGCACCGACCTCTCTTCAGAGTTGACCGATGTGCATCAACCTTCCTATTGAAGTTCGTCAAATGTGCATCGACCTCTCTTCAGAGTTAACCGATGTCCATCGGCCTTCCAATTGAAGTTGCTCAAATGTGCACCGACCTCTCTTCAGAGTTAGCCTATGTGCACCGACCATTCATATTGAAATCACCAAGGTGCATCAACCTTTCTTCTTCGTTGTAAAGATGTGCCTCGACGTTTGTCCTGCGCCTAGTCGATGTGCGTCGACCTTTGTTTTGTAAAGACTGAAGAAGCATCGACCTTAGTATGATGTGCGCAGACTTTGTGCTTCACGCTCAGGCAACTAACATCAACCTTACTATGCATATGTTCTACATTAACATTGACCTTATAAGCAAAGTAGTCATTATGTGCATCGACTTATCTATCAAAGGAATCATTCAACAATTCTGACATCATGCACAGGAAAATAAGTACAGCTCAACACTTATAACACCATCATCATTCAATTCAAATAATTCAACATACTTCACCCTTTTCTAATTTTTAGTCAAATATGGTCATAATGGTTGATATCATAAAAACATTGACATCATCAAAATGTAGAACGCAACAACTTGTTGTTACTATGGTTTTTATTTGCATGGTTTTACTTGTTGTTGACATATCATACTTTCAAACCTATTTTCACTTTATCCTAATTTCATGGCAAAACCATATAGTATTGTACTTAAGGGTTTTTGCATTTGAGCACTGTCGCGCGGGTTTTTGTGTGTGTCGATGATCGGGGTGAAGGAAGGGATACAGCGGTGAAGGAAGACGCAGGAGTTTGATATATCTTGGATATCCTCCTTACGGTTGCATGTCTCTCACGGTGGTATCGGGCACTCTCCTTTCACGGAAAGTCGAAAAGGGTCGAATGGCACGGAAAGTGTCACGATAAAGGTTAACCGGACAGAGTGCGGGCGTGCCTGTCGATTTCTCGACAATCACCCATGGAACCAAGGGTTGACCGGGGAAGCGCCACCAGGGCGCGGCACGTGGGCTCAGGCTATCGGGCGACAAGTGGAGAAAAGGGGTTCCACGGGTGCGAGTGCGTAGGCGGTTCTGGGAATCGTGTACTGGACGTCTTTCCCCACCGGCCGCAAGCAACCGGTGTTTATTTACATCGGATTGAATCCGAACACCTTCGTTCTAAGCTGAAGAAAGGTCTGTATGTGTGGCTGAAGCCATAGGTAGAAGACCGGGAGCATTCTGCAGTTGTGAGTGCGCTTTTTCACTGGATGGTGTTGACTGGGAACAGGGAGTGCTAGAGGTTCACACTAGGTGACATAAGGGAAGACTGAGGGCCTAAACGTGGATGCGAGGGCATTCGTCCAATCGGCGGTGTTATACTTAGGTGTATACTTCTTTACAAGAAAGCCGTAATGGCTGAGGTACAACTAGCGCATGCCACGGGATAACTCCGACGTGCTAGTCGGTCCCCGGGTCGATGCGTGATGAATGAACACATGGATTTTACAGAGGGCCCCTCCCGTGGCGTGGGCCAGGGAGGTGATGCCGAACGGGGGCCTGTGACTGGATGACTGGAGGGATACATTGATCCGGTGTCTGGGTGAGGGTCTGTTGAGTAGTGGATGGCGGATCTAGAGGGGAGGGGTGAATAGATCTGCTAGATCCGCCCCTCTTTTTGCAATGCAACCCTCTTTATAGCTAGTTAAAAAGAATCGCAGTGGAATATAACAGGCTTAACGAAGGACACAATGATTTGCTTAGCAAGATGAACAAGCAATGTAGAAATTAAACCTACGCATGCATCTAACACAAAGCAATCGCACAATCAAACCACAACACATGAGATTTTAAGGTGGTTCGGACTGAATCCCCAGTCCTACGTCCACCCCTCACCAAACCCGATGAGCCTCCACTAGTGCAACACACTGAACTGTAAATCGGAAAGACCTCCGATTGCCTTCCTACTAACCACCAGTAGGGACGTCAACACCGTAGATCGGAGAACTTCTGATTGCCTTCCTACTAACCACCGGTAGGGACGTCAACACCGCAGATCGGAGAACTTCCGATTGCCTTCCTACTAACCACCGGTAGGGACGTCAACACCGCAGATCGGACAGCTTCTGATTGCCTTCCTACTAACCACCGGTAGGGACGTCAACACCGTAGATCGGAGAACTTTCGATTGCCTTCCTACTAAATACTGGTAGAGACGTCAACACCGCAGATCGGACAGCTTCCGATTGCCTTCCTACTAACCACCGGTAGGGACGATCTTCAGTTTTAAATGTTTGAATGAAATGGAAAAAGAACAAACATGAAAACACTCAAACAAGATATAGAATATGCTCAAAGAGAAAAGATCTTGTCTGAGATTGCTGGAGCTTGAATCTGATGCTTCAATGGTATCTTCTTCCTTGTGAAAAGATCTTGCTTGGATCACCTTGAGTTGATGAAGAAGATGAAGGATGCAGATTTGATCTCCCTTGAAAACCTTGTGAAATCAACTTCCTTGGATCACCTTGATAGCCTTGCTTGCCTCTGCACTTCCTTGGAGATTGCTTGCTTTGATATGAGCTTGAAACACCATGGAATGGATGAAGAACTTCTTCCCGGAGTACTGTTCACAGCTACAATACTCGAACTCCTCTCCCTTGAACACACCCTTGCAGCCTCCTTTGATCTTCCCTCTTAGCCTTGCTTGCTTCTACTCTTCCTTGGAGGTTGCTAGATGGAGATATGAGCTTGAATCACCTTGAGTTGATGGAGAGAGTGTTGGATGTAGCTTTGATCTTTATTTTGATCTTCTTGAGTTGATGAAGAGAGTTATGGATGAAGATTTGATCACCTTTGAGAGCTTGCTTGCTTCTAGCTTCCTTGGAGGTTGCTTGCTTCAGATCTAAGCTTGAAACACCTTGGAATAGATGAGGAACTTCTGCATGAAGTACTGTTCACGGCTACAATACCCCTTCTTCCAAGCAGCTCCTCTAGCCTCTCTTGATCTCCTTTGATCCCTCATGATCAACTAGGGTTTTCTAACCCTCTTGCATTGGTTTTATAGACTTTGAATGGTCCATAGACATCCCCTAGACCAGATCCACAAATCATGGGAGATTAGGTGAGTTTTGATTAAACAAATCCATGGAAAGGGGCTGGCCTCGAGGTGGAAAACGAAGTCAACAAATGTTGGCTCGGGGCTGGCGGTCAACCTGCAGAAGCTGGCGGTCGATCGCTACTGAGAAACCTTATAGACGGATGGTCCCTGGAATTTTTGGTCGACCGCTACTGGGCTGGCAGTCGACCGCCACTGAGACTCGTGCAAACTGGGAGCTACTGGCTGGGGTGGTCGATCGCCCCTGTGCTGGCGGTCGACCGCCAGCTAGGCAGCCTCAGTTTTTCCTGGGTCGGTCCGTTAACCTCTTTAGCTCCGTCGCTTGAGTCCTTTAGCAGTCCGTTCTCATTTGTGACATCAACCTTGACTATCTTGAAGATTTCTATTGATTATATCGCTCCTATAATCAAATATTTGTTCCGGGGGCTCCGCCCCAGGAAACCCCCGCAAGGGGCACTACCCCCTTGACCCCCGCGACCTGACCGCGCAAGTCGATCCGCGTGCGAGGCTGCAATCATTGAGCTTTTACTTTTGCCATCTCCACTCCATTCCTTGGCATATCTATCATGAAAGAACATCAAGTAGTTTAGTCATATAAGAGTGGTAAGACATCAATGACTTATAGTGTTTAGCCATTATCAAATCTAAGAATATCAAATAACTCAAATGACCACAGGATGATGTCGAATGACTTAAATGACCACAGGGGCACAACAGGGTCGATCACGACTCGAATTGAGCGGTTGAACATGGTCTCGTGACTGCGAGAGAGCATGATGTCATGGTACGCATGTGGTTGCAACCGACGGGCACGCGAGGGGGAAATCCCGGCATGAGGAGACGTTCACCCATGTCGTAGCGTCCCACATACGATGGGTTTTGACTTGTGTGTGACGACTACATACGGCGTGAGGGGAGTGCAAATGACATACCCCTGGCGTATTAGGCCGACGAACAAGTCACCCACGCATAATTCTCCTTAGCTCGCTGCTTGGAGCCGCTCAAAGCCTTGGAGGGAAGCCGGTGATGCCAACGCTTGACGTTTGATGTTCTGGATGCTTGATGCTCGATCCCCCACCCCTTGAGCTCCTAAGGGGTTTTTATAGGGGAAGTTGAAGGGTCACAGGGGGTTTACGCAGACCAGCTAAGGGGGGTGAGTTGGTCCACGTAAACCCAAGTGAATACTGCTTGGGGTTACACGGGCTGAGAGAGAGGGGGA
Source organism: Amorphophallus konjac (assembly GCA_022559845.1). Lineage (NCBI taxonomy): Eukaryota > Viridiplantae > Streptophyta > Magnoliopsida > Alismatales > Araceae > Amorphophallus > Amorphophallus konjac. The sequence continues at coordinate 258,493,196 of CM040118.1, read as the reverse complement.
AGGGGTTTACTAGGACTAGCCCGGGGGGCTGGGCTGGTCTGCGCAACCCCCCCCCTCAGGGGGTTTAGGCGGACCAGCTTGGGGGCCTAGGCTGGTCTGCCTAAACCCCACCCCAGGGGGGGGTTTAGGCTGGCCGGTTTTGATTTTTTCTTTTTTGAAAAAACTTAAATTTTTTTAATTGAATGGGGGTTTACGCGGACCATCCAGGGGGGGTGAGCTGGTCCGCGTAAACCCCCCCAGGGGGGTTTAGGCGGAGTGGCTCCAAGGGAGAGAGGGGGGTGGTCCCACCCTATAAAATTCAATTTTAAGCTCATTTTCTTTTTAATTTGACTAAGAAAGAAAAGGACAATTAGCTGGGGAGGATACATGGAAGCTTGCGAGACTTGTACACGTTGACCGTAGGGTGACCCATCGTACTGTCGCTCCTTGCTTCCGCGTGTTGACTCCTCGAACTAGTACGGAAAACGAACCACGTCGTAGGACCGTAGACCGGATGAACTGGGCTAAGTGGGGTCGTGGGACCACTGGGCTGGAGGGAGGGCGCGGCCCCCAGGGAGTTCGCCCTCCCTAGGGCGCGCGGCCATGCACCGGGGCAAACTGGCCCCGGGCCAGCCGTAACACCGGGGGATGGCCCCCGGGGGTCTTCTTGTATTGTTTGGGGTTGTCCTTCGATGGACACTGAACCCCGGGAAGCTGGAATGGGCCTCTAGGGGCCGTTGTTCTTCGGGTTATTGTAGTCGCTCGGAAGGTGTTCGGGTAAATGCCCGACACACCCTGGATTGTCGAACGACTTGGGTAGATGGCTGAGGGGCCGTACGGCGGACATTGGATTGAAGATAGGAGCTCGTGGGAGCTAAGAGGGGGCATTTTGTGGACGTGGGTATTGTCTTGGGCTGTGTGCTGCGTTGTACGGTGGGTTGACAGGGTAGCCTCGGGTTGGCCCGAGTGCTAAAATTGAGTGGCTCGTTGCCACGTATCTGAGGGTCGGGGGTGGCCCCGACTTACTGGGGTGTCATTGTAGGACCCCATTAGTGTGCTAGAACCACGGGGTAGCCCGTGGTTTTGTGTAGAAGGGCTGGAACCTACGTGCCTACAAGGTGTTCGATAGAATGCCGAACACGCGTGTGCGAGCCGTATGCACGTGCTGAGGGCCTCCAAAGCCCATGGTTTACTTGGTTGGGTCTCCCTTTGACCATGGAGGGTTGAAAGAAATGTTTGGAGTGGGCCCGCTGCCCTTTCACTGGGTGCCACGTGGCGTGGCTTAACGTCAGGGTGCCCCCGGGTGGTCCCGGGCGGCCATGTAAGATACGGGCAAAGCCAGTATGTGAGTGGCCGGGGTTGACCCCGGACAATCACTTATGCCGCCGCGTGTCACGGCAAGTTGGTCAGGACCCTTGTAGGGTCCCACAGGGTTGTAGAAAGGACTAGATAGGTTGCGCCTAGAAGGTGTTCGGGGAAATGTCCGAACCCTTACTCCTCATTATTTTTGCTGGGAAATAATCTGGGTACAACAAATGCCCCCCATGGGTCGTGCGTCGGAGGCGGAGACGAGGGGGTATGGCCCGTGAAACCCTCCTTCTAAGTTATTGTAGTTGTATTTTGACACTTCATATGTCTTTATTTTGTTGTATTGTGTGTGTTGATTTTCTGGTATATCGATTACCTTTTTGGGTGCCATGTCTTGCAGCTATGGCACACTTCGGCAGAGACGGGCGAGTCCCGAGGCGGATGGCTCGGGAGGAGGATCACTGGGTGTAGCGGACTGATCGACAGATGCCCCCTCTGGGCGCACCAGTGATTACTGTGGCTGGTATAGAGCAGCTGGACCGGGGCCATACAGTAGTGGCTGAGGGTCCGATTGGTGAGAGAGCAGCTAGAGCAGGGGCCGTGGAAGTGGCCAGGATTATGGAGGCTGATGGTTTGTATAGTTACGACCGGAGCGGAGGCTATCCATTGGAGTTCCTCCTATATCGTCACATGTTTGAGTTCATCCGAAGCTATGTCCCTCTTGGCATGTGGGAGGGCGACTCGCAGATTCTAGGGCCCGTCGCCGGTTTGAGAGAGCCATCTTGATTGGCAGGGATAGCCTGCATGGTACAGCCTTCTACAGCTATTCGAGCTTCTCGGAGGACTACTAGAGGCAGCGTCAGTTTCCCAGTGTTGATTGCCTGGGGTTCTTTGGCATGGCGGAGCAATCTGGAGTCAGGGTTGGGCCGATTGGCCCCGCTAGCTGGGATTTACACGGTCACCATCGCACGGAGACAGAGGGGACCGCTGGGTTGGTACTGGAGCCTGTTGGTTTGCAGTATGCTGGAGAAGGCTACGATGATCATAGCATGCTAGATGGAGTCATGCGACAGACTGTCACTAGCTGGTACAGTCGCTGGGCGGTGATTCAGTCCCACTGATGGGGACATCAAATCAAGACCGCTCATATTTTGTTTGCATTTATGTCCTTTTGTGTTTGTATGTATACCCTTGTGTTATATGGGTACACAATTGTGAGTATTAGTGAGTTTTTGTGCAAAATGTCAGTAGGACCAGCAAGGGGGCGCTCACTCCTTCCTCATTGGTCCAAGTGGCACCATTTGGGCCCATGTGGGGCTGGTCAAAGTCCTGGGTGGCATCTAGAAGGTCAATTGACACATGGGGAGACAAGTGGTTTAAAATTTCAAAGGAGGCCACCTACCTTACCTACCTTGTCCCCTTGGTCAAGGGGGCGCCCCCCCTTTTTGGTCCAATTTAATTTTTGAAAAAAAGTCTATTAGAACTAATTAGTTCTATACCTTGTATACCCCTCCCCAATTTAGATCAGAGGGTATATGTGGTCATTTTTCTTTTATTATATAAGGCTTGTATTTCCTTTTTTCATGAATTAATGAGAAGAAAATTGTTGAATTGCCTTGGTGCCGCCATCGAGCCGCCGTTCGTGCCGCCATCGAGCCGCCGCGAAGCTGCTTCCGAGGTGCTGTCCAGGTTCCGTTTTGCTGGATAGAGGTTCACTCCGAGAATTTTAGATCCCCACTCCGACATCATCTGGAGCTGAGATTTTCAGGGTTGGTTCCTCTCTTGATTCCCAACCTCTAGTAAAATTATCTAGTAAAATTATCTCGTCATTTACCTTTCTTTTTATAATTTTCCATTTTCGTGTCTTTCAACCTTCTAGTTCTGTCCCAGTTCAGATCTGTGTAACAATAGCTCCGTATTTCTAGCTTTCGCCCCACTTCCTGATTTTTGTTTGAATCCCCAAATTTATTGGAGGTTCTGTCCACCATCCCCATCCTCCAAAAATGTTCGTCGAATTTCAAAAGCCCTCTACCTATTTTTAGAAATTGTGTCTTTCCCCCCAAATTCAGTTCTGTCTCTGCTGTCCAGATCCGACCCCAGGTCAATATAAAATCCCAAAAAAATCGAAACATTCACCAAACCTTTCATAAGATATATCCCCATTTTCCTCTCTTTTCCCTCTACAACTTTCAGAAAGGGCACAAAAGCTGAATCGAAGGTCTACATCGTGGTCAATGCCAACTCTCAGAAAAAATCATTTCTATCCTGAGTTTTTAGATCTTGTGAGTCAGCAGCTTGAAAATTCGACAAAAGCTATCAACGGGAAATTCAAGTTTCTTTCTCTAGCCATAGATCGAAGGATTTTTAGTTAGCTTTCCATCGGTACCTCTTGTGCGTCGATCCGACGTCGGGAGTGACCGTAGCAACGGATTTCATCGGGACACGTGGGTCTGAAACAGCAGTTCAGATCAGTGGGCAGCAACTCCGACGAGTGAAGATCGGAGCCGCCCGGCCTTTGACCGGCAAACCAGCACGCCGCCGTCCGAGGGAGCGCCCCTCCGGGCATCCCCACCACAGTGGTACCACGCAGGTCCCACGCGGCCCCTCGGACCAGCACGTGGGCGCCACGGTCGTGAGTACGCGTGCCGCCGAAGCTACACAAGAAGCTGCCCGTCAACCCGAACCCGCTACTCCCGAGTCCCATTGTGTCGCCCTTTACCTCCCTGCGTGGAGTGGGCATTCATATTCATTGTTGTAAATTTAATTACTTACTGTTCCAGGAGTACGAGATCGGCTGGGATCGTCTTTCCCACGCCAGGCGCGTGGAGGTATCGTGTTCGCTCCATTACTCGGCATTTGCTTTATTCGTATATACTTGTTTATGTCGCTGCTAGAGAGCATGTGTTAGGGCCATTAGCTCGATATATTTATTTCACCGCTACTGCGAGAGAGAGCGAGACCGTCCCATGACCCAATCTGGACACGAATTTGTGAGTTGACCACCCTAGCTCATTGCCGGTTTCTCAACCGTGCACGTCTATACGCTTCCCTCGTTAAGGGCGATCACGAGCTTGCTTAAAGTCCAAAGGTTGCATATCCGATTGGAGTCGAGTTGTGTGTCCATCCCACATCACCCACTACTACCGCCAGGGTGCCACTGAGTGTTTGATGGGGATCGTCCACCACTACCGGGTGTTGGTAGATCGAGCTAAGATCAGGTACACGGTGACTGCCGCTCTGTACGCGTACCCGTGCTACCCCGGACTGCTACAGGGCTTGGTAGCGTTTCAATCACGTTGGAACACGGTGGCAAAAGCAGAGGGAGAGACCACACTGAACTTGTGGTCCCTGTTCAGGATTTCTGGATTGCCAGTCAGTGGCGAGGGATACGAGGAGGTAGTGCTGGATGACCTCCACCGTAATCATATCGATGGACTGGGAGGATACCGAGTGCCTTACAGTTATCGGTATCTCATGAAGACCTATATGATTTAGCTCTAGCATGGAGAGAGAGAGAGCCGCACAGACTCCTCGGGTACCACTGAGTGTATGGGTCCATCATTTCTACAACGGGCCATTTTGTTTCTATCAGAAGTTCGCCATGCATCAGACTCCGTGGGAGGAGTACACTGAGGTTGAGTTACGCTTCCGGACGTACTCCAGATATGTGTATGCACCACAGGAGGGGTGGAATCCCCATGGTTCGCCAGATGTGACACACCTTGCAGCGTATCTGGCATATTGGCTGGTGACTTTTGTAATTCCCCACGGGGAGGACAGGCTGTTGAGAGCTGAGTTGTTGTGGACGGCTTGCTTGTTGGCCAAAGGGAGACAGTTAGCTCTAGCTCCCTCCGCACTGGCCAACATCTACCAGGGACTTGGAGTTCTGGTGGCACACTCAGCGCCGAGGGAGAGGAGTATACTCTTGCTGACCCACTATCTTAGTGTGTGGGCCGGGTTGCTTTTCCCGGGGCTGGTGACACGAGGTACCGTGGTGAACTCGACGGCACCGCTTCTATTTGGTTTCAGTGGGCAGCCGAATGGGGATGCAGAGGACCAGCTTGAGGGGGCCAGGAGGGCCCTTTGTTACCTGCCCGCCCGGGGCGAGGAGGGACTGCCCTTCGACAGCGCAGCGAGGTACTCTGGCCTCTTTCTAGGGGATTCAGGTGGAGGGGCGACCAGCGCCCATCCCGGTCAGGGGGCGGCCGATGCGGGGCCACGGACTGAGTGGATATTAAGCACCCGAGCAGCCGTGTTGACGTTGCACCGGTCGGCGACGAGTTCCTTGGAGCCGTACTACCCACATCGCTTTGCCAGGAACTTCGGGTACGACTAGGGGGTTCCACCAAATAGGGAGTTCCCTCTGACGGGCAGACAGTACAAGGGCAGGGATACCCACCTACTTGCAGCGGCCTGGTGGGACTTTTACTGCAGCCAGGAGTCGGAGCGATTCTCGATGCCGTGGCAGGGACGTCGGGGATGATTTGATGTGCACTACGCCCGGTGGTGGTTCGAGCACAGTCACCTCTACCGATAGAAGGCCTTCACGATCAAGAAGGCGGAGGAAAGTCGCTTGCTGAGGGAGGATCTGCCCCCTATTGCACTGGATGAGGGGTACCTAAGGACCCGTGTTGCTCGGATCCACCGAGAGATCAAGCGGGTTGTAGCGCGGTGGCCCCGGAGTAGCCGAGGTTCATCTTTTGGGAGCTGAAGCAGTGGAGGGGCACTGAAGCCCCTGGGACGGGCATCGGCGATAGTGACTGGAGCGAAGGTGTCTCGACCAAGGGAACCTAGGGCCTGGTGGGCTCAGTTCTTGTCCAATTGTGGTATCCGGGGTAGAGGGTCGCTGGACCAAGAGCTCCTGCACGGGAGCTTCGCCGATACAACGGTTGATGACTGGAGACGGCACATCGCCCATGCGATCGGGTCAGCTGGACCTGTGGAGTTCGTGTCCCAGGTTGAGTGTGTACACACTCCATAGGATATTCGGGAGGCCATCGCGATGGCGGCCCGAGCCCTGGCGTTGGGGTTGGAGTAGCTGGTGCTTTTACCATCGACTCCCTTTGGGGCCCCAGGTTAGGTTTTTCTCCTTTAGCCTGCTCTCTCCCTTTCATTCTGCAATTCTTAGGTATAGAACTAAGGTGTTGTATAATGTTGTACTTGTCGGTAGGTTCTGTGGCAGAGGGGGACTAGCCCTCCACGGGAACATCCTCAGGGGGTGAAGATGGAAGCTTGTTGCCCCGGAGGAAACGCCCACGTGTGGAGGATGCATCGGTCAAGACTGGTGGGTCGTCTAAGGGACCCGAGACTGGAGAGCAAGTTGAGGAGGAGACAGCCTTGAGTAAGTGTCACCCCGACCCCTTTGTTTTTGTTTGGTTTAGCCAATATGATTGACTAATTCTATTTTGTTGGCCTTGTATGTCTGTGGCAGCTCCGCGGGCGGCTGGCGTGGAGGCGACCTTCTCGCCCCCTCGGGAGGTAGACTCCCCGCATGAAGAGGGAACTGGAGGGGAGGTTGACATAGAGGAGCTTATGCGTCTGATGAGGGAACCTCTTCCTAACATGGAGGACTTCCCCGACTTCGAGTCGTGGAAAGCTACGGGAGGAGCCCGTGCAGGTAAGAGCTTCTAACCTTGGGCGCATGCCACAGCTTTGGTTTGCCTCTGATTATTCATTGTGACCATCTGGATTATGCAGGGGAGGCAGAGGCATCAGGGATCGGGGCCCCTGCTGGGACACAGGGTGAAGTGCCTGGCCAGGCCAACGAACCAGGGCCCACGGTGGCCAGTACTTGTCAGGGTGAGTGCCCGACTGCCGTTGAGGGGATCTTCCCATCGTTGTTCAACTCTTTTTTTGGCAAGCCAGAATTATTGACTTGATTTATGTTGTTGGTTTGGCAGGTGAGGACGCGGCAGTTACCCTGGAGATGATCCGAGAATTGGTGGATGCGGGCCCGTCAGTGGCCCTGCCATCTTTTGGAGATGAGCCTGGACCGGAGACTTCCGTGCCCCTAGCCACCGTTGAGGACACGTTGAGTAGACCATCGCTGCTACTGACGAAGGAGCCTCTCCCACCTTTTCCGACTGTGGTGTTGGCCTGCACGGTGGAGCTGGTGGAGTCCTCTAGTGTGGGACCATCAGGTATGTAACTGAGCACTTGATCACTTTAGGGTGGATTATTTGGCTTTCCCACATGTGCTGAGCTTTGACTGGGGTGGATTACAGGTACCTCTTCCCCTCTGGAGGAAGTAGAGCTCCCTCGGGACACGGATCGGCTATCAGGAGATGAGCCTACCGTCGCAGCTACTACTGGGGGTGATGAGGAGTTCATCGACATTGAGGGGGTTTCCGAAGGGGACGCCCCGACTGGTGAGCTTCTTCCCTAGCACCTTCGACTAGGGAGCTATCTTCATGTGAGGCTGGACTTGATAGTAGCCTAATCTGGCTTCCTGATGTATAGGTGCCCCTGATTTGCCCACGGCCGGGGGTTCATCAGAGACCTTGTCTTGTTCTTCGGGGGGTGGTAGCGCCACAATGGAGACTGACGAGAGCTCGAGCTCTTCTTCCTCCGAGGCCTCTTCTGTCGGGGACGCCGAGATGGAGGTGGCGTTGGAAGGTATATGCAGCTTCTCCTAGCCTCCGCATCAGCTTTGATATAGAGTTTATGGAAGAGTGCTGACATTTTTGTGTTATGTCCAGGACTGGAGTCTGAGGAGTAGCACGCGCCGGCTCCCGTCGAGGAGGGTCGGGGGGAGCCCTCTGTCACCTCAATGGCCATTGGGGAGGACCGGATTACTCCGACACCAGCAAGGGACACTGCCGGGGTGGAGGAGAGGTTACCCTCACCGACCCTGAGCGGGGAAGTTGCTGGCGCGGCAGGAGCCACACCAGGTGAGAGTCAGGACCTTTCTCAGGTTTTTTACCTTGTATTGTCATAGGGAAGCCCTGAACATTGTTGACCCGTTTCGTGTTCGATGGGGTTGTACAGGTCCTTCCGACGTGCTGGCTGAGATGGGTCACTCCTCTCTCGAGCTAGGGATCGAGTGGCCTACATCTGTTTCACCATCGGAGCCACTGTTGGACTCCAACGTAGGTGCGGCCTTGCTCCAGCGAGCCCGGGGCTATGTAGGGGGTGATCCCCTACCTTCTCCAGAGGAGCTTCGGTAGTGGCTGAGGGAGTGCACACACGGCTACCATGGCCTTGGATTCCCTCGTGGGCCCTGGATGTCTGGCTTGCCTGGCATCTGGGCAGAGTACCTGCGGCTTCTGGAGGCTCAGGAGCAGCGGGCACAGCGACTAGCAACCATCCGGGAGGTGCAGGAGCAGTGTGTTCAGCTTGCGTCAGCTATGGCTGAGTAGAGGAGGCTTGCCGACGCGGCCGTGTCTCTTCCTCATGATCGTGCCAGGCAGCTGAGTGAGGTGACCAGTAGAGCTGAGGCCCTAAAAAAGGCCTTAGAGGAGCAGTGGCAAGCCGTAAATCTTGCTAGAGTTGAGTGGCGGACTACCGAAGCTGGGGCCGAGGTTAGTGTTCAGCTTGCGTCAACCTTGGAGGCGAAGCTCGCGACTGCGGAGTCTCGCCTGACGACACTAGAGAGGGGCGAAGCTGACATATGATTGTATGACCTCTCATTCTCCTTTCTTTTTGTTATCCGGGCTATATGTCTTTTTGTTACCGCAAGTGCATGTCTTGGGCTCCCTTTTATAGAGTATCAATGACAAACTCCGGATTTTGGTGTTGTTGTTTGCTGAGTTGTTCTTCTCCCCAATCTGTGGGATAGGGTTGGATACAAGGGATGGCTACCACTTACTGTCGGTTGTGCTTGATTGTTTTAACACGTACCGGTGTGGGGGGCAAGGGACTGGGTTTTACTCGAAATTGGGGCTGGGATAAAAGACTGGGTAAGGGGAATAGTGTAACTAGATTTTGAATACTGGGGTCTGAGTGCTGGTTACCGGGAAGTAGGGGAAAAGCCCTAGTGCAGGGTTGGCATAGGCCTGTCAGGACGTGGCGGCCTACTGGGTTGGAGTCGGGGACTGGCTCTGGAAGGCGTCGGTTGTGGGTTGACGCTTGGGTGTTGGGTGTTTGTATTTCGTTAGCCGGTAATGTAGCTTTTCTGGGCTTGAGAAACTGGGGTTGGGTTGGCCGAATGGCCTTAGAAGGTATCACGGCCGAAGGCCTGGATTGGGGGCTGGGACAGGTTGGCCGACCTGTGAAGGGATTATGGCCGAAACTGGAGCTGGGAGCTGGTGGCTAGCCTGTAGAGGCGTTGTAGCCGGGAACTGGAGTTAGAAACTGGCGGCTGGCCTGTGAAGGAGTTGTAGCCGGCAACTGGAATGGGAGGCTGGTGGCTGGCCTGTGAAGGCATTGTAGCCGAAGTACAGGGACCAGAGGCTGGCGGCTGGCCCGTGAAGGCATTGTAGCCGGGGTACTGGGACTGGAGGCTGGCAGCTGGCCTGTAAAGGCGTTGTAGCCGAGAACTGGAGTTGGAAACTGGCGGCTGGCCTGCGAAGGCGTTGTAGCCGAAGTACTAGGACTGGAGGCTGGTGGCTGGACTGTGAAAGCGTTGTAGCTGAAAACTGGAGTTGGAAGCTGGCGGCTGGCCTGTGAGGGCATTGTAGTCGAAGTACTGGGACTGGAGGCTGACGGCTGGCCTGTGAAGGCATTGTAGCTGGGGTACCGGGACTGGAGGCTGGCGGCTGGCCTGTGAAGGCGTTGTAGCCGAGAACTGGAGTTGGAAACTGACGGCTGATAAGTGTCTATTTTCAATGATAATTCATCACATATACACCATTTTATGTGCATATAATTAGATAATTATGCATGTCCCATCGTTAATCTCAACTTTACATGTAAATTGTGTATTTCACGCAAATTGATTAATTTGGTGATATTATTTAATGAATTAAAGTTGAGGGCCATGAGCATTAATTCTCAATTGCATAATTAATCATGAGCATTTAAGATTTATGTGCATATTATGATACTTTTTATGGACTAAATTACAATTATATGTGTGCAGGACATTGAAGGTAATTGTAAGAGAAGTTAGGGGCAAAATTGTCATCACCACTTTGACCAAGTCAAACAAAAAAAGACACATATTTTGGTTGGATGAAAAGATAACTCAAAATATTTTGGATGGAGGAAAAAGAAAATTTGAAATTTGAAATAGAGGAGAAGAAGCACACATCTTGGTTGGAGGGAAAATTGAATTCAAAGTTTGAAATAAAGGAGAGGAATTATGAGTCTTGGGAAGGGGGTTGTCCAAAGCCCAAGGAGGGTGTACTCACCTCCTTTTCCTCTTCCCCATGCATCATATTCTACCTAAATCCCAGTCATCTATCTCCTTTTGATACAATCTCCACTCTCCATCTATCCAACTTTCTCTATAAATAGCCCATGACAAGGAGGAGAAGGGGAGTTCTTCCTTTGGCATTTTTTCTCTCCCTCTCACATCTTCTTAGGTCGCCGCTTTCTCTCACGTAATTTCCTTTTATCCTCTTGTTTTCTTCATGAAAGTTCTTTTTTTTAAGTCCTCTACAACTTCTTCTTCTATCGCATCTTCCAGTTCCTTCTGATTTTCAAGCTATTTCGTGTTTTTCACTGTGCTATCATGTTCATCTACGAACCAGTATTTCTCTCTGTTCTTCCCATTGTTTCTCACTCTTCTAGTCATTTTCTCTTCTTGCTTTCTTCATAAAGGTTCTTTATTTTTAAAGGATCTTCAACTTCTTATTCTGAACCATCTTCTAATTCTATATCGTTTTTAAGTTATAACCTCTTTTTCAAGGTACTGTCCTGTATTTTTACTGTTCATATGAGGCACTACACTCTGTTCTTCCACCGTTTTGAAGCTCTTCCACTCTTCTTTTCTCTCTGAGTTATTCATCAAAGTTCTTTCTCTCTTGTAGATCTAGATTTTTTTTTCTACCACTTCCATTAATTTTTCTCCGTTTATTAGTTATATTTATTTTCACACTATTTTACTCTCTCATCTTCTTTCTTCTTCATCTCTACACAAACCCTTCCACATTCCTCTCTATATTTCTCTCCAAAGTTTGTCATCCACAACTCTCCTTTCATGGCGGCGTGCACATTAAGGCGGGCGACGTTCCAAGGCTCGTGACGTGGACGACGACAGCTTCTTCATCCACCTCTTTCCATGGCGATCTCTTTCAAGGCGGAGCGATCCTCTCCAAGGCTCGGCAAGGAGGAGACGACGGCGTCATCACCATTGCTACTATCATCTTCACACCTCAAACTCCTCTTTTTGTTATTGCTTTAGTTTCATTTTACTTCATTGTAATCTCGTCACATCTTTATTGTAAGCTTGTCTTGCACTTCATGTACTCTTTCTTTTAAGTTAATAAAAGAAGTTATTCTTTTGATCTAGTTTTTCATCTTCTACCCTCTCTACCTCCTTCTATCTCTTCTTTTCACTTCATGTAATTATTTTCTATAGCATAGGTGTTTTTAATTAAGTGTTTGTTTTGTTCATCATTTCACTATTTTCTTTAAGCAAAGAAAAATCACAAGTATTTTCCAAATGACTCCAAGGTTGTTAACTCTGAAAATCTCTTCTTCCTTGTTGATTCAACCCTTCTCGCCACCATATTACGTCTCTGTTTCATCTAGTGCGAGTTGGAATTTTTAAGATTGATACGCGTGTTTTAAACGATGAACTTTCGCGTTATCAATTTTTGGCGCCGTTGCCGGGGAGGAATGATGATTTTTGATTTAAGAACTTTATTTTCCTTGTGTTTATAGTGTACTAAAAAAGCTTTTTTCTCTTTTTTTTTACAGAAAAAAAATTAAAAAAATAGAGGTAAGTTTACCTTTCTTTCTTTCATCTTTTGATTTTGTCATTCATTTCAAAAAAAAAAAGAGAACGAGAGATTACGCTTCAAGTAAGTATCCTAACTCCTCTCATTTTGTGTTATTTTTCTAATGTTCTTACATATTATGGTTAGATAGGTTAACTAAATAAAAAAAAACTCTTCACTTGAACCCAATAAAAATCCTCATTCCAAGAATAGAAATCACACTTTCATGTTCTAAGTCATGCATCATTTAGGATAGAATTTTTTTTCCCTTGTTGTTTAACTTTGGTCATTGCATTTTGGAGATTGCGAGGGGCAAGGTGTGTTCTTTTCTAATCTTTTTCTTAATCACATGCTCATGCATACTTGCATAGAACCCCTTGTTTGAACTTGGTTTGTTACATATCATTCTAAAATATTCTAAGGGCAACACCCATAAGCAAGATAAGGTGGAGATTTCATCACCCTTCCTTAGCCCACAAACCATAATTTCCTTCATCTTTGCATCACCTAGATCCTAAATAAAATTCAATAGACATTGGCCCTAGGTTCACACTGTGGTTCTTGTGTTATTTGGGCTTACCCTCTTGTGAAAACCGGTGCCTAAGGTAAGACGGTCAGACGGCAAACGCCTTAAGCGGGCTAGTGGTTTGTAATTAGGTCCCTACGAAAGTAGGGGGAGCCTCCTACTACCCCACCCCTTATCTGACCGGTGGAAATATTGAGGGTGAACTCAAGTTGCACTTTAGCCATTTTGTGAAATCCAATTTGTAGGTCTAAGTCACATCTAGGTCATTAGGTAATTTATGTGACAACTTGTTTGTGTTTGCATAAAAAAATAAAAAAAATAAAAAAAATTCATCATCTTCTCTGTCTTCGTCCGAGTTTGTGTCAAAACCAAAAAAAAAAAATAAAAATCATCATAAAAAAAATCTCTCTCATCTCTCTCTTCGTCCTAGTTTATGTAAGGAAGAAGATCACAACATCCAAACCTACTAGGACCTATTCAGGAAATAGAGAGAGTCTTGTATCCAAGAGATGATCTCCAAGAAGATCTTATGGCCGAAAATCAAGGACCTCACCACCAAAATCTCATGGCCAGAAATCCCAATCCTCCAAAGAAAATGAAGGATTATTTCATTCCCAACCAATATGAACCTCCATCTTGCATTTACATTCCTCAAAATCAAGCCATCTATTATGAGATCAAGTCAAGCACAATTCAAATGCTCCCCTCATTTTATGGAAATATCAATGAGGACCCCTACAAGCACATTGATGAATTTGTAGAAATTTGTTCCACGGTAAAAATCGAAAATTTCTCAGATGATGCCCTTAGATTGACCCTCTTTCCATTCTCTCTTAAGGATAAGGCTAAATATTGGTTAGGCACTATAGGGAAGCCAATGAGAACTTGGGCTGAGATGCAACAAGAATTTTTGAAGAAGTTCTACCCTATAGGCCGCACCAATACCATGAGAAGGGCAATCACGGGTTTTACCCAAACTCCAGGGGAACAAATGTATGAGTCATTGTAAAGACTCAAGGAATTGCTTAGGAAGTGTTCTCACCATGGGTTGTCCAAATGGTAAATAGTCCAAGCTTTTTATGAGGGTCTATCCGATCAATTTAGATAAATGGTAGATGCATCATGTGGAGGGGCATTCATGAGCAAAAGTGAGGATGAGGCGTATGATTTGTTCGAAATGCTTAGTGAGAATTCTATCAATCATGCTTCTTTATCATCCTATGAGAGATCCATTGGGCCCTCCAAGCAGGCCGGATTATATGAGGTCAAGACCCGGGGTGATTTTGAACCAAGATTAGACATAAGTCTCATCACTCAAAAGTTGGATAAAGTAGAGAGTCTGACTCAAAAGTTAGACCAACTCTTGACTTTAAAAGACCCTTCTTGCCAACCATCATCCCATTCCTACTCGGGTCAATCTGTCACTCCACATGAGGCATGTACGCTATGTACAAGCCCATCCCATCACATCACGGAGTGTCCAACTGCAGCTCAATTACCCCCTACCATCCAGGAGTAAGTCTTTGCAGCCCAAGGATTCTCTAAGTCCAATAATTACCCATTTTCAAACACATACAATCCGGGCTGGAGGAATCACCCGAACTTTTCTTGGAAATCCCAACAAGCTCCATCTCAAGAAACAAACCCCTCTATTCATCAAGCCCAAAAGCAACCCATGCAAAGTCAATTTCAAACCCAACCCAACACCTTCAATCCATTTGGTAGAGGTCCACAAGCTCAATTCCTTCCTATGGGCTATTCACATTTTCAATCCAATCAAGGCCAACCCACTTACCAACCTCCGCCTCAATCCAACTTTGAAGATAAATTCAATCAACTCCAACAAATCATCTTGAATCAACAACAATCCATTTCCAAGTTGGAAAGTCAAATAGGACAATTGGCGCAAGCTACAATGAGAAGAGAAGTGGGTCAACTTCCAAATCAACCCGTGGCCAACCCAAGAAACCAACCCCCGGGTTTTCCTCCACAACCGGGCCTCCTACCTCAACCCATCCTACAAGCCCAACCTAAAGTCCCACAATTAAAAAATGTCAAGGCTATTTCAACTTTGAGGAGTGGGAAAGTGTTAGATGACCCATACAAGGATGGAAATGAGTTGCAAGATTCCATAGAAAAGAATCAAGATAATGAGGATGCAAGCAAGGAGGATTGCACTCAAGATAAGTTAGGGGGAGATCCTAAAGGGAAAGGAAAGGCCCATGAAGATCCAAATTTCTATCAACCCAAGGTCCCCTTTCCTAATGCCCTATAACCCAAGCCCACTAAGACTAGACTAGCCCAAAATGAGGAATTCATGGAGCTCTTTTCACAAGTTCACATCAATATTCCACTCCTAGATGTCATAAAACATGTTCCGGCCTACACCAATTTTTTTTTTAATCAGAAAAACCTAACCTAGAGATCAATGGGAGAGTGCACCCCTTACCAGCGGTAAGGAGAAAGCCACTCCACCATCAGACCACTAGGAGGCAATTTATTTCATTGATGAAGAAAATGAGTTACATCAATCTGATACTAGGCAAGCCTAGTGAATCCAGCCGAGCCGCACCTTTTATAATGGAAGGGAGCTCACTGTAAGAATAAAAAGAATTACATTTAATAGTGCAAGCTAATGAAGCAAGAAGGTCTGCAACAGTATTGGCTTCTCTGTAGATATGAGACAAAGAATCCTGCTGAGATATAGTCCTCCAGATTTCTCTGACAAAGCTAAGAATGGACCATGGGCAGTGAGTTTCCATTTTGACAATTCGAACAAGGGTGAGAGAATCACATTCAATAAGGGCTGGATTAGAATTCACAATCTTCAAGTATTTGATGCCATCAAGAAGGGCACGGGCTTCAACTATAAGAGGATTGGAGTGACCATAAAAGTGAGAGAAAGCAAGGATGGCCTTGCCTCTGTAGTCCCTGATAATACCACCTCCTCCAGTGTCTCCAGATAGCTTGCTGGCTCCATCAGTATTGAGTTGTATAGAAGGCCAGGGAGGGCAAATCCATCTCACAATCTTCATCTGTTGTCTGCCGGGAGCTTGATTTTTGATTCCCAGATGGTCCAAGATTTTCCGGTTGAAGGACTTTGTTTCCTTGAGGCCAGCAGTCGAGCAGACCTTCTTAACTTGGAACATAATATGATGGATGAAATTGGGTTTTGAAAAAGATTTATCCTCATATTTGATACTGTTCTTGGTTTTCCAAATTTCCCACATACCATATCCAATGAAGGCAAGGGTGAAGAGAGCAAAGGCCGAACCTGGCTGAGCAAGGCTGATAGAGTGCAGAATGAATTTCCTGGTGGTTCGTCCTTCTAAGTGCAAACCTGCAGCTGTAAAGGCAGTCAAATTCCTCAAAGAGCTTTGCACTCCAAGAAGAGGGCCCAAGTCGACCCCTAAGAAAATTTGGCTCTCCGAGGATGTTAGTGCGGTCTTGATGAACAATCTCCCTAGAAAGTTGAAGGATCCCGGTGCTCCCCTCATCTCATGTGATATAGGTGGTGTAACCTTTGACCGTGCCCTCCTCGACTTAGGAGCTAGCGTCAACCTTTTACCCACCTCTGTTTATGAGCAATTTGATATAGGGGAACTCAAGCCAACCCCCGTCATTCTCCAACTGACCGATCGCTCAGTCAAGACCCCTCGAGGTTTGATAGAGGATGTGATTGTGAAAGTCCATGATTGCTACTTCCCCGTTGATTTCCTCATTCTTGACATGGCCTCCTCCTCGGAGCTAAGTCACACCCCAATCATCCTAGGACGCCCATTCCTTGCTACTGCGAAAGCCAACATCAATTGTGCTACGGGGACGATGGACATCTCATTCGGAGTTCAAAAAGTTTCTCTCAATGTGTTCAAAGCCTCCCAATATTTGGACCTAGATGAAGAATGCCACTTCATAGACATCTACGATGAACTTATTCAGAATAATCTGGGCATGGGTCAAATAAGGGAGGTCAATGCTCTTCAAGATTCCCCTCATCATAGTAGCATTTGGCATATGGTTGAACCACTTCCAGCTTTACAAGATGAACCAGCCCTTCCATCACTTGAAAGCCCTCCTAAACTTGAGCTTAAGCCCCTTTCGGACTCCCTCAAATATGCATTCCTAGGCCCCGATCAAACCCTTCCTGTTATCTTAGCTTCCAATCTTACCCCTACCCAAAAAACACTTCTCCTAGAAGTCCTTAGGACTCACAAGGGTGCCATAGGTTAGACAGTGGCCGATCATAAGGGGATAAGTCCGTCTATTTACATGCATCACATTTACATAGAGGACAACGCCAAACCTAGTCGGGAAATGCAAAGGAGGTTGAACCCGAACATGAAGGAGGTGGTGAAGAAGGAGGTTGTCAAATGGCTCGATGCGGGAATTATTTATCCCATATCGGATGGCCAATGGGTGAGTCCCACTCAAGTGGTTCCTAAGAAATCGAGACTTACCGTGGTCCAAAATGAACAAGGAGAAGATGTGCCCACTAGGCCCACCACAGAATGGAGAGTGTGCATCGATTATAGGAAACTCAATGCCATGACCAAAAAGGACCATTTTCCACTCCCCTTTATTGACCAAATTCTAGAGAAATTGGTGGGCCAAAGATATTTTTGTTTCCTAGATAGATATTCTGGGTACAATCAAGTGTCTAATTATCCGGAAGACCAAGAGAAGACAACATTCACTTGTCCATATGGAACATTTGCCTTTCAGGGAATGCCATTCGGTCTTTGCAACGCGCCGACCACTTTTCAAAGGTGCATGATGGCCATTTTCTCTGATATGGTAGGAGAATTCTTAGAGATCTTTATGGATGATTTTTCTGTGTTTGGGGAGTCATTTGAAAACTGCTTAAAAAATTTGAAGAAAGTGCTTGCGAGATGTATTGAAACCAACCTTGTTCTTAGTTGGGAAAAGAGTCACTTCATGGTTCAAGAGGGCATAGTTTTGGGCCATATTGTGTCTGAACGGGGTATAGAGGTGGATAAAGCCAAGATCGACCTTATTTCTAATCTCTCTCCTCCGACCTCTGTGAGGCAAATTCGTTCATTCCTCGGCCATGCCGGTTTTTACCGCTGGTTCATAAGTAACTTTTCTAAGATTGCCCGTCCGTTAACTCTTCTCTTGGCCAAAGAGACTCCATTCCATTTAGATGCTGCCTGCCTTGAGGCTTTCAATACCCTTAAAGAGGCTTTGACCAAGGCACCCATTCTCCAATCTCCTAATTGGCCTTTGCCTTTTGAAATCATATGTGATGCCTCCGACTATGCTATCGGGGTAGTTCTAGGCCAAAGAATTGACAAGTGTCCGGTGGTGATATATTATGCGAGTCGCATCCTCGCCGATGCTCAGCTTAACTACACCACCACGGAAAAGGAGCTGATAGCTGTTGTCTTTGCCTTTGAAAATTTTCGATCATATCTCTTAGGGGCAAAAGTCATTGTGTACTCTGATCACTCAGCTCTCAAATATTTATTCTCTAAGAAGGATGCCAAACCTAGAATCATTAGGTGGATTCTCCTACTCCAAGAATTTGATCTTGAGATCTGAGACAAAGAAGATTCTGAGAATAAAGTTGTCGATCATCTTTCTCAGATTCTCACAACTGATAATGCTCCTTTGCAAGATTCATTTCCAAATGAACATCTCTTGTCCATCACCCATGGTCAACTCCCATGGTTCGCAGACATTGTCAACTACTTAGCTGTGGGACAAATTCCTAATGGGTGGTCTAAACATGAAAAAGAACATTTCTTTGCCAAAATCAAACACTATTTCTGGGAAGATCCTGAATTATTCCACATAGGTCCAGATCAAATAATTAGAAGATGTGTCCCCGAGGAAGAACAACAAAGCGTCCTAAATTTTTGTCACACTCTAGCTTGTGGGAGACACTTCGCGGGAAAGAAAACAGCCACCTAAGTGTTGCAAAGTGGATTCTTCTGGCTCACTCTCTTCAAAGATGCCTATGAATTTAGCAAGACTTGTCTTAGGTGTCAAGCCATTGGAAACATGAGCAAACACGATATGATGCCACTCAACCCCATTCTAGTGGTCGAAATCTTTGATGTTTAGGGAATTAATTTTATGGGGCCCTTTCCGCCATCATTCGTACATGAGTACATTCTTGTGGCAGTCGACTATGTGTCTAAATGGATTGAAGCCATTGCCACCTGGATTAATGATCACAAAGTTGTCATGAAGTTTGTCCGAAAGAATATATTTTCAAGGTTCGGGTGTCCGAGGGCGATCATTAGTGATGGAGGTTCTCATTTCACTCATGTCCAATTCCGAGCTCTTCTCGGGAAATATGGGATCACTCATAAGATTACCACCCCCTATCACCCCCAAACAAGTGGCCAAGTGGAGACATCCAATAGGGAGATCAAAAATATCCTACAGAAATCTGTTAGGCCCGATAGGAAGGATTGGTCTGAAAGATTGGATGACGCTCTTTGGGCCTATCGGACAGCATACAAAACCCCTATTGGAATGTCTCCATATAGGTTAATCTTTGGAAAAGCTTGTCACCTACCCGTTGAGCTTGAGCATAGGGCCTATTGGGTTATTAAGCAGTTCAATTTTGACTTAGCCCAAGCCGGATCTCATAGGGCCCTACAACTAAATGAGTTGGAGGAGTTGAGGAATGAAGCCTATAAAAATGCCAAGATTTACAAAGCCAAGACCAAAGATTTCCATGACAAACACATTGTGAGAAAATCATTTCAACTTGATCAAAAAGTTTGGCTCTTTAATTCAAGGTTGCGCTTATTCCCTGGAAAATTAAAGTCTAGATGGGATGGACCATTTATTGTGCTCAAAGCCTTTGATCATGGTGCTGTCAAAATTCTAGATCCTAAAAATGGTCAAATTTTCACTGTCAATTGTCAGCGTCTCAAACTCTACTTGGAGAACACACAACTTCCATCAAAGGAATCAATCCCACTGAGTGACCCATGATAAATACAAGAATGTCATCTGGCTGAAGACGTTAAACCTAGCACTTGTTGGGAGGCAACCCAACCATTTCTCTTCAAAAATCTAGTGAGTCATTTTCATTTGTGTTTGTAGGAGCTGGAAGAAGTCGTTCGTAAAACTGCCTGCCAAAATAGTCACGTCTGCGCACCCCACGTTGTACCTTTCCTTCCCAAGCATTCATGTATGCATTGTCCTGTTCATACATTCTACATGCCATTGAGGATAATATCATTCAAGTTGGGGGGGAGAGAAAAATTTTCATGATGCATATAGCACAACCTGATAGGAGTTCTATCTTGCATGTCATCATTGCATGAAAGTAGAAAGATGTAAACCCCATTTTGAGTTTCATGATTCATGCGTAAATTAAAGTAATTCTGGAATAGAAAAGACTAGGGAGAAGGATGATGAAAAATTTAGTCAATCTAGCCATGGAAAACTGATATAAGAATCCCTTTAAAGTTCATGTGCACTTTAAAAAATAAAAAAAAGAAATTCATGTTGCACACTAATGAAACAAGCAAGACAATCCCTCTGCTATTTTTGGTATGCTGTCTGATATTCTGCACTTCTTAAGAAAAGAGATCTTTTTACAAAGCTTTCTATCAAATTATCTATCAAATAAGCGTAATGGTACAAAAAAAAAGAGAGAGAGAAAATACACCATGAAAAATGCCCCTAGTTTTAATAACCGGGCCTACTTCACTTAACACGTGTTGAGGTTCGCGTAAAATGGAAAAGGAAACCTTGATCTATGAAATCGTGCCAGCTTCTCCTAAGGTAAGAGTCGAGGTTCACGTTGAGCAGTGAAGGGTAGTGCAGAATCATGTGTGGTATAAAAGATCCCAAAGAGACAAAGTAATAAGGCAGACAAAAAGCTAATATACTTAATGCTCTGATCTAAGAGGTGCAGGGTTGAAAGGCATTTGCTTGAAATAGCGAATGAGGGATGCTATTGTCTAAGCTGTGGATTTGACAGTTTCATATGCACAAGTGCTATTGAGATTTGATTTAAATTCTTGATCATGTAGTTCCTACGTATGGTTAGTATGTATTTATGATTCCAGATTCTTAATCTTTGGTTGATTTTATGAAGGGAGAGCTGGATATGAGAGTACGAATTTTATAAACTCTTGTTAGTCCTAAATTTTAATTTATTTGCATTGCTAAGGGACTAGCAATGAGTAAGTTGGGGGGTGTGATAATTATCTATTTTCGATGATAATTCATCACATGTACACCATTTTATGTGCATATAATTAGATAATTATGCATGTCCCATCGTTAATCTCAACTTTACATGTAAATTGGGTATTTCACATAAATTGATTAATTTGGTGATATTATTTAATGAATTAAAGTTGAGGGCCATGAGCATTAATTCTCCATTGCATAATTAATCATGAGTATTTAAGATTTATGTGCACATTATGATAATTTTTATGGACTAAATTGTAATTATGTGTGTGTAGGACACTGAAGGTAATTGTAAGAGAAGCTGGAGGCAAAATTGTCATCACTACTTTGACCAAGTCAAACAAAAAAAGACACATATTTTGGTTGGAGTGAAAAGATAACTCAAAATATTTTGGTTAGAGGGAAAAGAAAATTTGAAGTTTGAAATAGAGGAGAAGAAGCACACATATTGGTTGGAGGGAAAATTGAATTCAAAGTTTGAAATAAAGGAGAGGAATGATGAGTCTTAGGAAGGGGGTTGTCCAAAGCCCAAGGAGGGTGTACTCACCTCCTTTTCCTCTTCCCCATGCATCATATTCTACCTAAATTCCAGCCATCCATCTCCTTTTGATACAATCTCCACCCTCTATCTATCCAACTTCCCTATAAATAGCTCATGACAAGGAGGAGAAGGGGAGTTCTTCCTTTGGCATTTTTTCTCTCCCTCTCACATCTTCTTAGGTCGCCACTTTCTCTCACATAATTTCCTTTTATCCTCTTACTTTCTTCATCAAAATTCTTTATTTTTAAGTCCTCTACAACTTCTTCTTCTTTCACATCTTCCAATTCCTTCTGATTTTCAATCTATTTTGTATTTTTCACTGTGCTATCCTATTCATCTGTGAATCAGTGTTTCCCTATGTTCTTCCCCTTGTTTCTCACCCTTATAGTCATTGTCTTCTCTTACTTTCTTCATAAAAGTTCTTTGTTTTTAAAGGATCTTCAACTTCTTCTTCTAAACCATCTTCTAATTCTATATCGTGTTTAAATTATAACCTCTTTTTCAAAGTGTTGTCCTGTATTGTTACTGTTCATCTGAGGCACTACACTCTGTTCTTCCACCATTTTGAAGCTCTTCCGCGCTTCTTTTCTCTCTAAGTTATTCATTAAAATTCTTCCTCTCTTGTACATATAGATTTTCTTCTTCTACCACATCCTTTAATTCTTCTCCGTTTACTAGTTATATTTATTTTCCCACTATTTTACTTTTTCATCTTCTTTCTTCTTCATCTCTACACAAACCCTTACACATTCCTCTCTATATTTCTCTCCAAAGTTTGTCCTCCATAACTCTCTTTTAATGGCGGCGTGCACATTAAGGCGGGCGACGTTCCAAGGCTCGTGACGTGGACGACGACGGCTTCTTCATCCACCTCTTTCCACGACGATCTCTTTCAAGGCGGAGCGATCCTCTCCAAGGCTTGGCGAGGAGGAGACGACGGCATCATCACCATTGCTACTATCATCTTCACACCTCAGACTCCTCTTTTTGTTATTGCTTTAGTTTCATTTTACTTCATTGTAATCTCGTCACATTTTTATTGTAAGCTTGTCTTGCACTTCATGTACTCTTTCTTTTAAGTTAATAAAAGAAGTTGTTCTTTTGATCAAATTTTTGATCTTCTACCCTCTCTACCTCCTTCTATCTCTTCTTTTCACTTCATGCAATTATTTTCTATATCATAGGTGCATAGTCATAGGTGTTTTTAATTAAGTGTTTGATTTGTTCATCATTTCACTATTTTCTTTAAGCAAAGAAAAATCACAAGTATTTTCCAAAGGACTCCAAGGTTGTTAACTCTAAATATCTCTTCTTCCTTGTGGATTTGACCCTTCCCGCCACCATATTACGTCTCTGTTTCATCTAGTGCGAGTTGGAATTTTTAAGATTGATAAGCGTGTTTTAAACGATGAACTTTCGCGTTACCAATTTTTGGCACCGTTGCCGAGGAGGAATGATGATTTTTGATTTAAGAACTTTATTTTCCTTTTGTTTATAGTGTACTAATAAATCTTTTTTTCTTTTTTTTACAGAAAAAAAATAAAAAAATAGAGGTAAGTTTGCCTTTCTTTCTTTCATCTTTTGATTTTGTCATTCATTTCAAAAAAAAAAATAGAATGAGATATTGTGCTTCAAGTAAGTATCCTAACTCCTCTCATTTTGTGTTATTTCCCTAATGTTCTTACATAATGTGGTTAGATAGGTTCACTAAATAAAAAAAAAACTCTTCACTTGAACCCAATAAAAATCCTCATTCCAAGAATAGAAATCACACTTTCATATTCTAAGTCATGCATCATTTAGGATAGAATTTTTTTCCTTGTTGTTTAACTTTGGTCATTGCATTTTGGAGATTGCGAGGGGCAGGGTGACTTCTTTTCTAATCTTTTTCTTAATCACATGCACATGCATACTTGCATAGAATCCCTTGTTTGAACTTGGTTTGTTACATATCATTCTAAAATATTCTAAGGGCAACACCCATAAGTAAGATAAGGTGGGGATTTCATCACCCTTCTTGATCCCACAAACCATAATTTCCTTCATCTTTGCATCACCTAGACCCTAAATAAAATTCAATAGACGTTGGCCCTAGGTTCACACTGTGGTTCTTGTGTTATTTGGGCTTACCCTCTTGTGAAAATCGGAGCCTAAGGTATGACGGTCGGACGGCAAACACCTTAAGCGGGCTAGTGGTTTGTAATTAGGTCCCTACGAAAGTAGGGGGAGCCTCCCACTATCCCACCCCTTACCTGGCCGGTGGAAATATTGAGGGTGAACTTAAGTTGCACTTTAGCCATTTTGTGAAACCTAATTTGTAGGTCTAAGTCACATCTAGGTCATTAGGTAATTTATATGACAACTTGTTTGTGTTTGCATAAATAAATAGAAAAAATAAAAATAAAAATAAAAAAAATTCCTCATCTTCTCTCTCTTCGTCCTAGTTTGTGTCAAAACTAAAAAAAAATAAAAATCATCATAAAAAAAATCTCTCTCATCTCTCTCTTCGTCCTAGTTTATGCAAGGAAGAAGATCACAACATCCAAACCTACTAGGACCCATTCAGGAAATAGAGAGAGTCTTGTATCCAAGAGACGATCTCCAAGAAGATCTTCTGGCCGAAAATCAAGGACCTCACCACCAAAATCTTATGGTCAAAAATCAAGGACCACACCACCAAAATCTCATCTTCTAGTTCCTTCTGGTTTTCAAGTTATTTCATGTTTTTCACTGTGCTATCATGTTCATCTGCGAACCAGTGTTTCTCTCTGTTCTTCCCCTTGTTTCTCACCTTTCAAGTCATTGTCTCTTCTTATTTTCTTCATAAAAGTTCTTTGTTTTTAAAGGATCTTCAACTTCTTCTTCTGAACCATCTTCTAATTCTATATCGTTTTTAAGTTATGACCTCTTTTTCAAGGTGTTATCCTGTATTTTTACTATTCATCTGAGGCACTACACTCTGTTCTTCCTCCGTTTTGAAGCTCTTACGCTCCCCTTTTCTCTCTGAGTTATTCATCAACGTTCTTCCTCTCTTGTAGATATAGATTTTCTTCTTCCATAACTCTCTTTTCATGGCGGCGTGCACATTAAGGCGGGCGACGTTCCAAGGCTCGTGACGTGGACGACGACGGCTTCTTCATCCACCTCTTTCCACGGCGATCTCTTTCAAGGCGGAGCGATCCTCTCCAAGGCTTGGCGAGGAGGAGACGACGGCATCATCACCATTGCTACTATCATCTTCACACCTCAGGCTCCTCTTTTTGTTATTGCTTTAGTTTCATTTTACTTCATTGTAATCTCGTCACATTTTTATTGTAAGCTTGTCTTGCACTTCATGTACTCTTTCTTTTAAGTTAATAAAAGAAGTTGTTCTTTTGATCGAGTTTTTGATCTTCTACCCTCTCTACCTCCTTCTATCTCTTCTTTTCACTTCATGCAATTATTTTCTATAGCATAGGTGCATAGTCATAGGTGTTTTTAATTAAGTGTTTGGTTTGTTCATCATTTCATTATTTTCTTTAAGCAAAGAAAAATCACAAGTATTTTCCAAAGGACTCCAAGGTTGTTAACTCTAAATATCTCTTCTTCCTTGTGGATTCGACCCTTCTCGTCACCATATTACGTCTCTGTTTCATCTAGTGCGAGTTGGAATTTTTAAGATTAATAAGCTTGTTTTAAACGACGAACTTTCACGTTACCAATTTTTGGCGCCGTTGCCGGGGAGGAATGATGATTTTTGATTTAAGAACTTTATTTTCCTTTGTTTATAGTGTACTAATAAAACTTTTTTTCTTTTTTTTTACAGAAATAAAAATAAAAAAATAGAGGTAAGTTTGCCTTTCTTTCTTTCATCTTTTGATTTTGTCATTCATTTCAAAAAAAAAAAAGAACGAGAGATTGTGCTTCAAGTAAGTATCCTAACTCCTCTCATTTTGTGTTATTTCCCTAATGTTCTTACATAATATGGTTAGATAGGTTCACTAAATAAAAAAAAAACTCTTCACTTAAACCCAATAAAAATCCTCATTCCAAGAATAGAAATCACACTTTCATATTCTAAGTCATGTATCATTTAGGATAGAATTTTTTTCCTTGTTGTTTAACTTTGGTCATTGCATTTTGGAGATTGCGAGGGGCAGGGTGACTTCTTTTCTAATCTTTTTCTTAATCGCATGCACATGCATACTTGCATAGAATCCCTTGTTTGAACTTGGTTTGTTACATATCATTCTAAAATATTCTAAGGGCAACACCCATAAGTAAGATAAGGTGGGGATTTCATCACCCTTCTTTATCCCACAAACCATAATTTCCTTCATCTTTGCATCACCTAGACCCTAAATAAAATTCAATAGACGTTGGCCCTAGGTTCACACTGTGGTTCTTGTGTTATTTGGGCTTACCCTCTTGTGAAAATCGGAGCCTAAGGTATGACGGTCGGACGGCAAACGCCTTAAGCGGGCTAGTGGTTTGTAATTAGGTCCCTACGAAAGTAGGGGGAGCCTCCCACTATCCCACCCCTTACTTGGCCGGTGGAAATATTGAGGGTGAACTTAAGTTGCACTTTAGCCATTTTGTGAAACCTAATTTGTAGGTCTAAGTCACATCTAGGTCATTAGGTAATTTATATGACAACTTGTTTGTGTTTGCATAAACAAATAGAAAAAATAAAAATAAAAATAAAAAAAAATTCCTCATCTTCTCTCTCTTCGTCCTAGTTTGTGTCAAAACTAAAAAAAAATAAAAATCATCATAAAAAAATCTCTCTCATCTCTCTCTTCGTCCTAGTTTATGCAAGGAAGAAGATCACAACATCCAAACCTACTAGGACCCATTCAGGAAATAGAGAGAGTCTTGTATCCAAGAGACGATCTCCAAGAAGATCTTATGGCCGAAAATCAAGGACCTCACCACCAAAATCTCATGGTCAAAAATCAAGGACATCACCACCAAAATCTCATCTTCTAGTTCCTTCTGGTTTTCAAGTTATTTCGTGTTTTTCACTGTGCTATCATGTTCATCTGCGAACCAGTGTTTCTCTCTGTTCTTCCCCTTGTTTCTCACCCTTCTAGTCATTGTCTCTTCTTATTTTCTTCATAAAAGTTCTATATTTTTAAAGGATCTTCAACTTCTTCTTCTGAACTATCTTCTAATTCTATATCGTTTTTAAGTTATAACCTCTTTTTCAAGGTGTTGTCCTGTATTTTTACTATTCATCTGAGGCACTACACTCTGTTCTTCCTCCGTTTTGAAACTCTTCCGCTCCCCTTTTCTCTCTGAGTTATTCATCAACGTTCTTCCTCTCTTGTAGATATAGATTTTCTTCTTCTACCACTTCCTCTAATTCTTCTCCGTTTACTAGTCATATTTTTTTCCCACTGTTTTACTCTCTCATCTTCTTTCTTCTTCATCTCTACACAAATCCTTCCACATTCCTCTCTATATTTCTCTCCAAAGTTTATCCTCCACAACTCTCCTTTCATGGCGGCGTGCACATTAAGACGAGCGACGTTCCAAGGCTCGTGATGTGGACGACGACGGCTTCTTCATCCACCTCTTTCCACGGTGATCTCTTTCAAGGCAGAGCGATCCTCTCCAAGGCTCGGCGAGGAGGAGATGACGGCGTCATCACCATTGCTACTACCATCTTCACACCTCAGACTCCTCTTTTTGTTATTACTTTAGTTTCATTTTACTTCATTGTAATCTCGTCACATCTTTATTGTAAGCTTGTCTTGCACTTCATGTACTCTTTCTTTTAAGTTAATAAAAGAAGTTCTTCTTTTGATCTAATTTTTGATCTTCTACCCTCTCTACCGCCTTCTATATCTTCTTTTCACTTCATACAATTATTTTCTATAGCATAGATACATAGTCATAGGTGTTTTTAATTAAGTGTTTGGTTTGTTCATCATTTCACTATTTTCTTTAAGCAAAGAAAAATCACAAGTATTTTCCAGAGGACTCCAAGGTTGTTAACTCTAAAAATCTCTTCTTCCTTGTGGATTCGACCCTTCTCGCCACCATATTACGTCTCTGTTTCATCTAGTGCGAGTTGGAATTTTTAAGATTGATACGCGTGTTTTAAACGACGAACTTTCGCGTTACCATTTTTTGGCGCTGTTGTTGTGGAGGAATGATAATTTTTGATTTAAAAATATTATTTTCCTTGTGTTATAGTGTACTAATAAAGCTTTTTTTTTATTTTTTTACAGAAAAAAGAATCAAAAAAATAGAGGTAAGTTTGCCTTTCTTTCTTTCATCTTTTGATTTTATCATTCATTTCAAAAAAAAGAGAGAGAACGAGAGATTACGCTTCAAGTAAGTATCCTAACTCCTCTCATTTTGTGTTATTTCCCTAATGTTCTTACATATTATGGTTAGATAAGTTCACTGAATAAAAAAAAACTCTTCTCTTGAACCCAATAAAAATTCTCATTTCAAGAATAGAAACCACACTTTCATGTTCTAAGTCATGTATCATTTAGGATAGAATTTTTTTTCCTTGTTGTTTAACTTTGGTCATTGCATTTTGGAGATTGCGAGGGGCAAGGTGAGTTCTTTTCCAATATTTTTCTTAATCAAATGCTCATGCATACTTGCATAGAACCCCTTGTTTGAACTTGGTTTGTTGCATATCATTCTAAAATATTCTAAGGGCAACACCCATAAGCAAGATAAGGTGGGGATTTCATCACCCTTCCTTAGTCCACAAAGCACAATTTCTTTCATCTTTACATCACCTAGACCCTAAATAAAATTCAATAGACGTTGGCCCTAGGTTCACAATGTGGTTCTTGTGTTATTTGGGCTTACCCTCTTGTGAAAACCGGTGCCTAAGGCAAGACGGTCGGACGACAAACGCCTTAAGCGGGCTAGTGGTTTGTAATTAGGTCCCTACGAAAGTAGGGGGAGCCTCCCACTACCCCACCCCTTACCTGGCCGGTGGAAATATTGAGGATGAACTCAAGTTACACTTTAGCCATTTTGTGAAACCCAATTTGTAGGTCTAAGTCACATCTAGGTCATTAGGTAATTTATGTGACAACTTGTTTGTGTTTGCATAAAAAAATAGAAAAAATAAAAATAAAAATAAAAACACCAAAAATTCCTCATCTTCTCTCTTTTCATCCTAGTTTGTGTCAAAATCAAAATAAAAAATAAAAATCATCATAAAAAAATCTCTCTCATCTCTCTCTTCGTCCTAGTTTATGCAAGGAAGAAGATTACAACATCCAAACCTACTAGGACCCATTCAGGAAATAGAGAGAGTCTTGTATCCAAGAGACGATCTCCAAGAAGATCTTATGGCCGAAAATCAAGGACCTCACCACCAAAATCTCATGGCTGAAAATCAAGGACCTCACCACCAAAATCTCATCTTCTAGTTCCTTC
Source organism: Amorphophallus konjac (assembly GCA_022559845.1). Lineage (NCBI taxonomy): Eukaryota > Viridiplantae > Streptophyta > Magnoliopsida > Alismatales > Araceae > Amorphophallus > Amorphophallus konjac. The sequence continues at coordinate 258,464,440 of CM040118.1, read as the reverse complement.
TGGTTTTCAAGTTATTTCGTGTTTTTCACTGTACTATCATGTTCATCTACGAACCCGTATTTCTCTCTATTCTTCCCCTTGTTTCTCACCCTTATAGTCAGTTTCTCTTCTTGTTTTCTTCATAAAAGTTCTTTGTTTTTAAAGGATATTCAACTTCTTCTTCTGAACCATCTTCTAATTCTATATCTTTTTTAAGTTATAACCTCTTTTTCAAGGTGTTGTCTTGTATTTGTACTGTTCATCTGAGGCACTACACTCTGTTCTTCCTCCATTTTGAAGCTCTTCCGCTCTTCTTTTCTCTCTGAGTTATTCATCAAAGTTCTTTCTCTCTTGTAGATCTAGATTTTATTATTCTACCACTTCATCTAATTCTTCTCCGTTTACTAGTTATGTTTATTTTCTCACTGTTTTACTCTCTCATCTTCTTTCTTCTTCATCTCTACACAAACCCTTCCACATTCCTCTCTGTATTTCTCTCCAAAGTTTGTCCTCCACAACTCTCCTTTCATGGCGATGTACACATCAAGACGGGCGACGTTTCAAGGCTCGTGACGTGGATGACGACGGCTTCTTCATCCACCTCCTTCCACGGTAATCTCTTTCAAGGCGGAGCGATCCTCTCCAAGGCTCGGCGAGGAGGAGACGATGGCGTCATCACCATTGCTATTACCATCTTCACACCTCAGGCTCCTTTTTTTATTATTGCTTTAGTTTCATTTTACTTCATTGTAATTTCGTCACATCTTTATTGTAAGCTTGTCTTGCACTTCATGTACTCTTTCTTTTAAGTTAATAAAAGAAGTTATTCTTTTGATCTAGTTTTTGATCTTCTACCCTCTCTACCTCCTTCTATCTCTTCTTTTCACTTCATGCAATTATTTTCTATAGCATAGGTGCATAGTCATAGGTGTTTTTAATTAAGTGTTTGGTTTGTTCATCATTTCACTATTTTCCTTAAGCAAAGAAAAATCACAAGTGTTTTCCAAAGGACTCCAAGGTTGTTAACTCTAAAAATCTCTTCTTCCTTATGGATTCGACCCTTCTCGCCAACATATTACATCTCTGTTTCATCTAGTGCGAGTTAGAATTTTTAAGATTGATACGCGTGTTTTAAACGACGAACTTTCGTGTTACCAGCGGCTGGCCTGTGAAGGCGTTGTAGCTGAAGTACTTGGGCTGGAGGCTAGCGGCTGGCCTCTGAAGGCGTTGTAGCCAAAAACTGGAGTTGGAAGCTGGTGGCTGGCCTGTGAAGGCGTTGTAGCCGAAGACTGGAGCTAGGAGCTGGCGATGACCGACCCTCGGGAGTGTAGTGGCCACCATTGTTGTGGAGTGATGCGGAGGTCGTCGTCAGAGAGGCGTCACAGTTGACGGCTTTCATTAGTAAAGAGTAGAGAGAGAGAAAGAGTTTTTTTTCTCTTTACCTGCCCTACCGCCCTTGCGGATTTTCGCCAGAGCTGGCCCCCTTTTACTTTTTCCGGTGCGCCCTTGCGGATTTTCACACCTAGGGGTTACCCGATTTTGCTTGGGGCGCCCTTTCAGGTTTTCACCTCAGCTGGGTTAGTGGCAATTTTTTCCCTCAGTAATCCTGTGGAAGGAATCAACTGAGGCTGCCGGGGTATCTCTATTTTTAACCCCATTTTTTATTATTATTTTTTTTGAGACTGTCGTCCATAGTGTGTTGCTGTCAGGGGACGTAACCTGGAACTGGAAGGTGTGGGTGGTCGGATATTGTTTCGCCATTAATAAGGGTTTTTGCACACCCTCATGTCATGGTGGAGAAGGGCCACTTGGTTATGGCAAGATATGGCTGGGAGTTATAGCTGGTGGATTAGGGATTGTAGGAGAAAACTAGGATCATGGTGAAACTTGAAGGCTCTGGATTTGCAGGGGATGTAGGATGTAGGGGCATAGAATGATGAGTATCTAGAAATGTGCCGGGACATAAGTCTACTAGGACGGTGACTAGGAACTTGACTGTCACAGGGACTGGTTGACCTATGTCGTCGAAGCAAGGGCCCAAGGTTGGCCAAATAGAGCAGGTGTTGTGCAAGGCTAATTGGGAATTATAGGGTTCGTGCCCTAACAGTGTCAATTGATTGAAGACTTGCTCTGGGTGAGACTAACGGCCCACCAAGGAATAGGTGGAAAGCCGTTCTGACTAGTGAGGAGAGGTTCGGCTCTACCGCCCTTTTGGGTTTTCGCTAGAGCCGACCCCCTTTAGCTTTTTTCGACGCGCCCTTGCGGGTTTTCACATCGAGGGGTTTCCCGATTTTGCCTGAGGTGCCCTTTCGAGTTTCCACCTCAGCCGGGTTACTGGCCTTTTTACCCCCCAGTCACCCTATTGTGGTGAGGATGACTGGGTCTACCAGGGCATCTCTATTTTTAACCCCAATTTCTTTATATATATTTTTTTTACTTACCTGGGAGCCTGACGGCTAGACTGGTGCCGGTGTAGGAGTGCCCACGCTTTCGTGGTGACGGGAACGAGGGCAAGAGATTAGTCCCCGAGGATGCCTGGCGGTGGTTCTGGGGAACCGGGCTGGGGTGCTTGACTGGGAATTGTAGACTGGGAGGACTGGCCGGTTAGATCCTTCACGGGGAAGGACCGGTCTCACTGGTAGTAGCTGAGACGTGCGCCTTAGTCCGGCTGGCATGCAAACTCATGCTCTCGTGCATAATACAGCTTCATATATTTGTCGTTGAGACGCGGGAATGGTCTATGGCCTTATGATCGACGACCATGCAGACCCCACCCTTGTAGACATTCTGGATAATGTATGGACCTCGCCAATTTGGCTGTAGTTTTCCACTGGAGCGCCCTACCATGACTTCCTTTTCCTTGATCATGACAAGGTCGCCTTGCTTGAAAGCTCGCTGCTTGACGAGCTTATCATAGGCCCGGGCCATGCGGGCCTGGTATACTTGCAGGTGTTTGTAGGCTTCGAGTCGCTTTCCTTCTAGATCGGTGAGCTCTTCTAGCCTTCGCTGGTACTCACTTTCGTCAGGGCCGACAAGGCCGGTGTGGATCGCCACGCGATAAGAGGCTAACTGGACTTCGATGGGGATAACTGCTTCTATCCCGTAAGCAAGGGAGAACGGCGAGCACCACGTAGGGGTTTTGTAGACCGTCCGATAGGCCCATAATGCTTCGAAGACCTTCTCACCCCAATCGCGTTTCCGGTGGCTAACAATCCTAGCCAGGAGCTTGCAGATGATTTTGTTGAAGGCTTCTGCCAAACCATTAGCCTAGGGGTTGTAGACCGAAGAGGTTCTCCAGTCGATGTGGAATTTGGCCGCTAATTGGTATACGGCCTTATTTTTGAATGGTGTCCCGTTGTCGGACACTATGCGACTGGGAGTACCGAATCGGTATATGATGTTGTGCCGGACGAATCTGGCAACGATTTCCCCGGTGACCTCTCGCAAAGGTAGAGCCTCCACCCAGCGAGAGAAATAATTAGTGGTGGCCAAGATGTATTTATGGCCCTTGAAAGATGGCAGAAAAGGCCCCGCAATGTCCATGCCCCACTCAGCGAATGGCCAGGTGGGGGCTGTAGGACGCAGTGGATTGGGAGGTCTTCTGGGTACTGGGCCAAAGGCTTGGCATTGATGGCACTACGGGCGTACTGGACACAATACGCGTACATGGTTGGCCAGTAGAAGCTTTTGAGCTTGATGTTGTGTTTCATTCGATCTCCGGCCTGGTGTGCACCGCACAACCCGGAGTGGACCTCCTGCATGACGGCTCGAGCCTCCGCAAGAGAGACACATCTCAGAAGAATTAACTTGTCCTTCTCATGGACGAGTCGATATAGAGAGTCACCAATCAACTTGTAAGAGGTTGCTCGGCGGAGTAGCTGGACCCTTTGAGCTCGGTCAGGAGGGAGCCACCCTTTCTTGAATTTGATGATGGGCGCACGCCAATCATCCTCTTCTGGAGTCGTGCTCTAGTCAAGGTCGTGGACCTCGTAAATGGTAAGACCGGTGTTGCCTTCGAGTGAGCTCGGCATCAGCTTTCTATGTTTGATGACTATGTCGACCTAGCCCTCGGGTGGGAGCCTGATGGCCGCGGCCAGTTTTGCTAAGGCATCTGCCTGAGCCTTGCTGCTTCTGGGGATATGATCTATTTCGGAGAAATATAACTTTTGGGTTAATCTGGTGATGGCGGTATGGTATGGAACCAACTCTGGCTTCCGCACGTCATATATGTCGAGGACCTGTCGGACTATCAGCTGGGAGTCCCCGTAGGCTTTGAGGCATTTAATGCCCATGTGGACAGCCATCTAGAGCCCAATGAGTAGAGCTTCATACTCGACTTCGTTGTTTGTCAGAGGTTTCATAAGGGCGCAGCAGTTGTACAAAACTCCGCCCTGAGGAGTCAGAAGAACTATGTCGGCACATGCCATGGTGGCTGGATCCTGGTTGCTCCAGGTGATCCCTCGGGAACCACCATCGAAGTAGAGCTCCCAGCAAGGTACGCTGGTTGTGAGAGCGCTTTGCTGGCAATAATGCAAGACATCTCCGCTCTGTTCAACTGGTTGTTGTGATTGAACAACAGTGGTGGTGAGAGCGCTTTGCTGTCAGTAATGTAAGACATCTCCACTCTGTTCAACCAGTTGTTGTGATTAAGCAGCAGGGGACTCCTCGTCCAGGAGCTCCGAGCTGAAGGGTGAGTCGTCTGGCACTGGATGGGCTGCCAAGAACTCAGCCATACCCTGTCTCTTGATTACTTTTCTGGGGACATAAGTAATGTCGTATTCCATCAATAGGAGAGCCCATCTTCCCAGTCTGCCTGAGAGGACAGGTCGTCGAAGGAGATACTTTGGGGGGTCGTGCTTGGATATAAGCTCGACTTGATGGGACAGGAGGTAATGTCACAGCTTCTTAATTACGAACACTAGTGCCAAGAAGACCTTCTCCATGGGGGAGTAGCGGTACTCGGTGCCGATTAGCTTCTGGCTGAGGTAACAGAGGGGCTGCTCTTTACCTTCTTCATTGATTTGCGCCAACATAGCTCCCATCGAAGCATCCATGGCGGCAATATAAAGGATGAGGGGTTTACCCTTAATTGGTGCCCCCACGATTGGGGAGTAAGGAGGTACTCCTTAATTTGCTCGAAAGCCGCCTGGCATTTCGAGTCCCATGTTAACGGGGTGTCTTTCTTCATCAGCTTGCTGAAAGGCGAACATCGATCGGAGAGGTTAGAAATAAACCTCCGAATGTAGGTCAGTCTCCCTTGGAAGGACCTGAGTTCGGTGATGTTGCTGGGTGGTGGAAGCTCCCGGATTGCTTTGATCTTGCTGGAATCCACCTCTATTCCTCGGTACCTAACGACAAAGCCGAGAAATTTACCGCTGGATACGCCAAAGGCGCATTTCATCGGGTTCATCTTGAGCCCATATTGCCGGAGACGCTCGAAAACTCGGCGGAGGTCGCGCAAATGGTCTTCTCGCCTTTTAGTCTTGATGACAAGGTCGTCAACATAGCATTCGACGGTGTTGTGTAGCATCTCGTTGAATATTTTGGTCATGGCCCTTTGGTAAGTAGCACCGGCATTCTTCAGACCGAAGGGCATGCGCTTGTAGTTGAAGATCCCTTTGAGGGATATGAAAGCTATGTGGTTCTTGTCTTTAAGGGACATCCAGATTTGATTGTAGCCAGATGATCCATCCATGAAGGACAAGGCCTCATGACCGATGGTCATATCGACCATCATTTCTGTGATGGGGACTGGGAAGTCGTCCTTCGGACAGGCTTTGTTGAGGTCCCTGAAGTCGACGTAGATGCGGACTTGCCCGTTCTTCTTCTTGACTGGGACTATATTGGCGAGCCAGATCGGGTAGATGCACGGCTCGATGAAGTCGACCTCCACCATTTTATGGACTTCGGCCGAGACCTGGAGCTCCAGCTCATGGCGCATGCGCCGCTGTGGTTTCTTGGCCGGAGTGACTAGGGGAGAGATGGCTAAGTCATGCTCCACTACGGAGGGATCGAGCCTTGGCATCTCCTTGTATGTCCAGGTGAAGCAGTCTTTACCATTGAAAGGCCATTCCCGTGAGCGAAGTGGCGAAGTAGCGGAGGAGATATGATTTGTCCAACGCTAACTCACCCATGGCCGTGACATAGTAGGCCAGGTGTTCATGCGGCGACCCCTGCCCGTCGAACTTTTACAGCTTCGGGGGCTTGGAGTACTCTGGGGGAAGCTTTTTCAGCTGGTGGTGAAGCGGGTAGGGTACACTGTAGAGATCTACCGTGATAGCCCCTTCACCATACTAGGTGAGCTTTGTCTCGACAATACATTCGATCATCTGGCGTTGTGCCAGGAGCTTTTCTGGCACTGGCGTGTTGGACGCTCGTGGCTGAGTCTCACCCGGAGGCATGCCAAACCCGGTTGCCAACGGGGTTCGGGCAATCGCTGTTAGCGCAGCGAGAGTGATATAGAAGGGGGGGATGAATAGATCACTCCCAGTTTGCAAGGCTTAGGTGAGAAAATAAATCTACCGCTTATGCCCCTTCTAAACTAGCACACAAAGAATTACAAATGCAGGTACCAATCAAGATCGAATAAGAAAATGATGATAAGAGCTGAACACACAACTAGTCGAAGAGACACGCAGATAAAGAGCGCTGATAAAGATCGCAAACCACAGAGAAGACAACCAGTTTTTAGGTGGTTCGACTCCAGTCCGTAATCTACATCCACCCCACACTCCAACTAGAGTGAGGATTCCACTAGCCACTGCTAGAGCACAGCAGACTAAGTCTGCGAACAACTTGCTACCAAACAGCTTGAAAACCCAAGGGAGACAAATCCCTCAACCAAGCTTTGCTACCCACAGAGCTTGTAACCTGTTCTAGCACCCAGCATGAACAGAACCGGAGAGTACCTCTCCCTTCCTCCACACAGCGGAGGGAACCTGCTAATGACAACCCGTCACTAGCAACACCAGAGATCAGCGATCTCTCTTCCTCTGCAACCCAGAGGGAAACCGGAGATAGACTCCCTTCCTCCACACACCGGAGGGGAACAGATCAGAAATAGACGAAGAACACATAAAGAAAATCAGAAAAGGAACTAAAGACTGATCGAGAAAACATTCGATACTGAGAGTTAATACAAATGTAGCTTCCTGGGAAGCAATTTCAGAAACCCGATACTGCAAACTCTCTTTCTCTCTTCACTGCTATCTCTCTTTTTCTTTCTCTTTACTGGTGGATCGAGCTCTCTGCAATACTGCCTTTTCTTTCTTGGCTTTCATCGGTGGACGAAGGTTTCTATTTATAGCGGCAGCAGATGGATAGGGCACAAAACGCGTGTGCCTCCCACGCTCGATCCAGAACCTTCCTGCCACGTGACCTTATTGGATTGGTTCCTTTTATCTTGGATCACCTGCACCCCCTTTATTAGGGAATAATCTTCCTCGTACCTGTAAGAAGATAAGAACCATTAACACGTAATATGGCCCCTAAAACTAAAGCTGCATGAGGTATATGATAACAGCATGACGTGACCAGTACACGAGATAGGAAAAGAACGACACGAGGTACACTGTAACAGAACAGACACAACGAGGAGAACGACACGAAGTGAAACAAGAACGACACAAAGTACATACGATGACTATAGCACGAAGTAAGAACATCATGATATAATAACCAGTAATGAGAACGGCACGAGAACAACATGGAGACAAAATAGTAACCGACACGAGTTGAAAACAACACGAGGTAAAAAGAAGAACGACACGAAGTGGTTGCAACAACAAGCAAGACATAAAAGATGACACGAGATGCAACTAGAGGACAGAGAGAAGCGACACGAGGTTCACACAGAAACGACACGAGGTGGCACAGAAAGCAACACGAGGTGCTGCAATGTTCTGCACGTAGTGGAACAAAAATGACACGAAGACACAGAAACAACAGTAACCGACACGAAGTGTGGTTACTAAATAGGAACGACACGAGGTCTACAGGGAAACGACTCGAAGTTCATCAGAACTATTAGAGCTACTTCAGAAACACGACACGAAGACATGATACGGAATGACACGGAGTGTCGTCAAGGCGAGAAGGACACGAAGTCTAAAGAGTAAAACAACACGAAGACCAAAACTGAAACCTACACGAGGTGAAGTCACAAAGCGACAAAGAGAAATGACACGAAGACAGAGACCACAAGGGTAAAACAACACGAAGTATTACCTCATACGAGTTTTCCTGTCAAGCATGGAAATCAACACGGAGTGTTGTACGCTCAGACGACACGAAATCATTTCGTGTTGGTGAGGGAAAGCAACACGAAGACAATGATGCTACAGTGCAATGTCTAGACATGAAGTTCAGTTGAGTGTACAGACTTCACCAATGAATCACTCACTGTACAGACTTTGATGAACAGTCCAATGTATGGACATTGAAATCGAAGACCAATGTGCAGACTTGACAGTGAAGACTAGTGTGCAGACTTCAAGTTTAACCGTGGATGTACAGACTTGAAGAATAAGCCAGTGTATAGACTTGAAGATTGAAAGCGATGTACAGACTTTGATGACCAACACCAATGTATAGACTTAGGAGCATAAGGCACGGCTGTACAGACTTCGCCTAAGACGCTGTACACACTTAGCCTAAGACAATGCATAGGCTTGAACGAGAGTCCAATGTATAGACTTGCATGATGCACAATTACAGAGTCCAGTGTATAGACTTTGCTACCCAGACATGATATATGCAGAGACATGATATCTGACAGAATGCAATGCACATATATAAAGAGCAAATGCCATCAATGCTAGACATCATCATTCATGTTGCTATCAATATGCAGAATGCTCAAGAATAATAATGCATAGCAATGCACTTATAGTGTGAGACATCATCAAAATCATAGGGACACAACAATCTCCCCCTTTTTGATGATGGCAACACTATGAATCAGGCAATATCAAGGTTTATCAAGATTTAACATGAAATCAATGCCAGTGCAACAACAGATTAACTTCAAGGCATGCTCATGCAAATGAATTAGACAAACCCTACAACTCACTCTCATTAACTCACTCTCATTTCCCCCACTACTCATAATCAGGAACTTCCCCTAGGCGACTAGCCACAATCAACTGATTAAATCATTGATATAGCAGAACCTCTCTCCCCCTTTGACATCAGCAAAAAGAAATGCAGAAGACATAACAATGCTGGAGACATGAAGAAGAAGTGCAGTAACGATCTTAGTGCAGAAAGTCACGAATAGGTCTTAAGAAAATAAGTGAGGTTCTAACATCAAGAGAAGATTCTTTAAGCTTCAGTACACAATGGAGAGATAGAATTATGAAGAGTATATCAGCATACATAGTGTATGATGTAGAGCAGGAGTTGACAAGTATGGCCAAATGGAGCTGATCATTCAACTATTCCACAAGACAGCAAGAGTCTAAATCAGAGAGGTGTTCTCAAGGTATTGAGGACAAGCAATCCATTAGTTGCATAACAACAAGGAATGTTAGTTGGAGATGATTTCCAAGAAGATCAATGAGTAAGTTGGTAGATCACTTCTTTTGACATTAGGGAGACACCTTGATCAGAGGCCTGAATCCCCAGTTACTCAAAGTGAGTTCCTCATTACTTTCCCTTTTTTTTAAGGAACAGAGTTAGTAACTGTGGCTTTTGACATGAGGAGACACCTTGATTAGAGGCCAGAGTCCCCAGTTACTCACCAGCAAGCCACCATTGCTCTGTCATGACTTTTCATTTATTTTAAGTATTTGACACCTCATGACTTGGGAGAAATATTCATTTCATTGATGAAGCTCCCAGTTTCTCAGTGATCAAAAACAGAACATGTTTGTTCAGTTAAGCCCTTGAGTTAAAGAGATAGAATGATTGAAGACAATACCAAAAGAGAAGGACTTTTCTTGTATTGAGTCTTGAAGTCTAGATTTCAAGTTGATTGGGTCAGATATCAAGACATACGTGTTTTTGGCCTGAACCATAATCAATGACAATGTAGGAAGATATACTTTATGCAATTAGTCCAGGTCTCTGTGTGAGTGCCAAAGAAAAGATTCTAATTGGATTTTAGAGACACTGACTTATTGACTTAAGAGATAAGTGACACTCTACTGTCTGAGAGAACTACACTAGATTAGTCATGAAAAACTAGCAGAGATACTCATCTGGACACTCCTTTTGAATTTGTCAAAGCACTTCTCTTCTCAGATTACAACTTAGCTCCCCCTAAGACATAGCATACCTCAATAAAACATTTCAGCAAAAACTCAAGGCTTCCCTCAAATTAGAGCATTCCTGAAAGCTAACCAGTGAGCATTCCGAACTCCCCCTTAAACCAGCAAGCAAGAAGGCTAACCAACAGATAGACAAACCTCCCCCTCACAATAGGAACAGGCTTCATAATTAAGACACTTTGTATAAGCCTAACTCTCTTCTTAATGTAGTGAACTTTTCATTATCCAGAGGTTTTGTGAAAATATCAGTAATCTGATTATCTGTTCCTACATGAATTAGTTCAAAGTTATTCTTAGACACCTCATCTCTTATAAAATGATGTCTTATCTCTATATGTTTTGTTCGAGAATGCAAAACAGGATTTTTAGCAAGATTGATGGCACTTGTATTATCACAGTAAATAGGTGTGCACCCTAGGTCTACTTGGTAGTCCTGAAGTTGGTGTTTAATCCATATTACTTGTGTTCCACAACTCCCTGCATCCACATATTCAGCTTCTGCAGTGGAGAGGGCCACAGAATGTTGTTTCTTGGAGCCCCAAGATACTAAACACCCACCCAAGAATTCACAATGGCCACTTGTGTTTTTCGTGTCTAGTTTACAGCCTGTATAGTCAACATCTGTGTATGCTACTAGATTCAATGTGCGAGAAGCAGGAAACCATAAACCAAGGGAGTGACTAGCTGACAAATATCTGAAAATTCTTTTAACTGCAGCTAAGTGTAGTTCAGTGGGTCTAGACTGATATCTTGCACACATTCCTACACTAAATTGTATATCAGGTCTAGAGGCTGTTAAGTAAAGAAGTGATCCAATCATACCTCTATAAAGTTTGGCATTTACTTCTTTACCTGTCTCATCTGCATCCAATGATGTATTGGTGCCCATGGGTGTAGTAATTTGCTTTAAGTTTTCCATGCCAAACCTTTTGAACAATTCCATTGTGTATTTGGTTTGGTTGATGAAGCACCCATCTTCTAGCTGCTGTACCTGCAATCCAAGAAAATATTTTAGTTCACCAACCAAGCTCATCTCAAATTCAGCAGACATCATGGTAGAAAATTCATCACATAGTTCATGGCTAGCTGATCCAAATACAATGTCATCTACATATACCTGAACTATGATGAGATCTTTACTCATGCCCTTGGTGAATAAAGTCTGATCAACTTTACCTCTTTTGTAGCCTTTGCTGATCAGAAATTCAGATAATCTTTCATACCAAGCTCTTGGAGCCTGCTTTGGACCATACAAGGCTTTGTTTAACCTGAAAACTTGGTTAGGTTGAGGAGAAAATTGAAATCCAGGAGGTTGTTCAACAAAGACTTCTTCTTTAATAACTCCATTTAAAAAGGCACTTTTAACGTCCATTTGTTAGAGTTTAATGTTCTTTGAGCATGCAAAGGCAAGCAACAATCTTATGGCTTCCATCCTAGCAACTGGTGCATAAGATTCATCAAAGTCTACACCGAATTCCTGACAGTAGCCTTTGGCTACTAGTCTGCCCTTGTTCCTCGAGATGATTCCATCTTCATTTATCTTATTTTTGAACACCCACTTGGTTACTATGACATTAATACCATCTGGTCTTGGGATAAGCTCCCAGACATTATTCCTTTCAAACTGACCTAGTTCCTCACTCATAGCATTTACCCAACCTTGATCAGCTAAGGCCTCTTCTACTGTTTTGGGTTCAATTTGTGAGACTAAAGCAATTAGGTCGTCATTATTCACATTTCTAAAATGAGATCTAGTCCTTAGAGGTTCTTCAGGATTGCCTATGACATTATCTAACGGATGGTCTTTAAGGAATCTAATATTTGTTGAAGACTCACCTGTTTCTCTTTGACCTTCCTGATTTTGGGAATTTGTTTCTCCATTCTGCTGAGTCTTCTCTTCTTCTTGTTGGTTTTCCAGAAAATCTCCACCATGATTGGAGTCCCTGTCAAGATTTTCAATATTAGAAACATCTTTCTTTTCACTAAAAAGAATGTGTGGAGATTCTTCCACTTTCTGATCTGATACATTAAATACCCTATATGCCCTTGACACTTCTGAGTAACCCAAGAATATTCCAGGTGAACTCTTGGCTTCAAACTTGTCTAAATCTTTCTTATCATTTTTATGAATAAAACATTTTGCTCCAAAAATTCTGAAATGAAACAAGTTTGGTTTCTTACCTTTTAGAAGCTCATAGGGTGTTTTCTTGTGTATGGGTCTTACCATGGCCCTGTTGATTATGTAGGTTGCTGTATTGGCCGCTTCTGCCCAAAACCTTCTAGGTAACTTACTTTCAATCAACATGGTTCGGGCCATCTCCACCACTGTTCTATTTCTTCTCTCCACGATCCCATTCTGTTCAGGTGTCCTGGGAGAGGAAAACCTGTGAGTTAGTCCTTCTTTGTCACAAAGTTTAGTAAACATGGAATTTTCAAACTCACCTCCATGATCAGATTGAATAGAACTAACCTTGAACTTTCCTTCTTATTTGAGCTTATTGAAAAATAGATTAAACTTTTGAAATGCATCACTCTTATTTGCTAAGAAAAATATCCATGAGTATCTGGAGAAGTCATCTATGATGACATAGCCAAACCTGTTACCATTAAGACTCTGAGTTCTGGTTGGACCGAAGAGATCCATATGAAGAAGTTCCATTGGTCTAGAAGACAATGGCTCAGATCTTAATTTGAAAGAGTTTCTGGTCTGTTTGCCTAGAGCACAGGCATCACATGATTTTGAAATAGAATTAAATTTAATTTTGGGCATGCCTTTAACTAAATCAAGTTTGACCAGTTTATTTAAAGTAGAAAAGCTAGCATGACCTAGACGTCTATGCCATTCAAAAGCATCAATTTCAGAGTTAGCAGACAAACAAATAGTAGAGTCAGATTTCTCATTTAAGTCTACAATGTAGACATTATTAATCCTGTTGGCTACAAATTTAACCTCATCAGAATTTATTTCAAAGATTTTGCATGAAGTATCATCAAAAACAACCTTGTGACCCTTGTCACATAACTGACTGATGCTGATCAGATTATGTTGTAGCCCTTCCACAAGTAAGACTTTTTCAATGGAGTTTGTGGAAGACTTACCTACTGTGCCAACTCCAATTATTTTACCTTTGTTCTTTCCTCCAAACTTGACCAGACCTCCTGGCTTCATCTCTATCTTACTAAACTTGGATCGGTCTCCTGTCATATGCCTGGAGCAGCCACTGTCGAGGTACCACTTGTTGTCTTCAGCTGCCAGGCCGACCTACACAAGTATATCAAGCAGAGTGATTTGGAACCCAAGATGAGTTGGGTCCAAGTACATTGTTTAAATCTCTGATCAAGTGTTTGGATACCCAGATTTGTTTCAGCATGGTTTTCTCTGGCACCCTCCTTTCAGGTTTATTAAAGTTCAATGCAGCTAAACTGGAGAAATGAGTTCTATTCCTTTCATCGGTCTTCCTATTCCTAGGAAATTTCCTGTAGGCTTGTTGATTGGTATATCTTTGACCATGAAAGTTGTTCCTCCAGTAGGTCTTGTTTGGACCCATCTGATTGTTATAATTCCAGCTTTTATTCTGATTTGTTTTCTTGGTCCAACTACCATTTGTGTTCTGGTGAATGGACTTAATGTTATTCTTCATAAAGTTCATTCCAATCTTGAATGGTTGTCCAGTACTGGTTGTTGTGTTCTCTTTAGGACATTGAGTTTTCTTAGAACTGTTTGAGCTGGATGGTGTGTCCAGCTTTTCTTTTCCCTTCTCTGGACAGAAGGTGATAGTCTTGAATTGCAAGGGTCTCTTGTTGGTTGGGTCATAGCCTAGACCTTCCTTATTGAAATTGACCCTAGTTCCTAGTATAGCATCTACGCTAGTCTTTCCTTGGACAAACTTCTCCAAGACTTTCTGTTTGTCTTCCAGCTCCTTTTGAAGAAACTCTAAATTCTTTAGGAGTTCAGCATTTACTTTCTTCACAGCTTCATATTTCTCTGAATTCATTCTGATTTCACTCATGCTTTCTTCAATTTTAGTTTTGAATTCATTGAGCTGTTTTTTACTTTCTTGGATTTCTCCCCTAAGCTTATCATTCTCTTTCCTTTGTGAGGTCATTTCTTCTAGTTGTTCTTTCAGCTTTACATTTTCCTCACAGACCAGAGTTTGTTCTTCAACATTTGTGTTAAATTTTCTTTTCAGAACTCTGTGCTCTTTGCTAAGTGAATTAAATTTATCTAGCAAGTCACCATAAGCATCCTCCCAGTCATCAATTGAGAATTTTCAAAAACGTTTATTACCTCCTCTTCACTGTTTGCCATAAGACAAATTCCTTCTTCATATTCCTCCGAGGAAGTGTCTTCGGGATTTTCTTCTTCCTCGCTCCATGTGCAGACCATCGCCTGTGGCTTTTTCTTCTTCTGCACCTTTGTGAACTTCTTCTGAAGATAGGGACCTTTCTTCTGGAGTTCTGGGCATTCGCCTTTCATGTGTCCCTGTTTGTTACAGTTAAAACAAGTCAGTTTCTTAGGATTTCTATCCCTGTAATTGGTAAACTCAGCTTTCTTGTTAAAAGAGTGTGGGTTCTTCTTCCTGAAGGTATTCCCCTTTGTCCTCAGAAACTTTCTGAACTGACGAGTGAGCATAGCCTGCTCCCCCTGGTCGAGATCTGAAAGACCTTCAAGCTCGGACTCAGACTCGGGGCTACTGCTGCTGCTCCCACTTTTACTACCCTTGTTGCGGGAAGCTCTTAGAGCTACATTTTTACCCTTCCTCTCACTACCTTCTCCACCTCCTTGGAAGTTCATCTCATAGGTCATCAGGGATCCTATGAGTTTATTCACAGTTAAGACAGTCAAATCTTTTGACTCCTCAATCACAATGGCCTTAGTGTGCCATGCCGGGGATAAAGATCTAAGGATTTTCCTGACTATATCTGCCTCAGCAAGATCCTTCCCTAGCCCTTTAAGAGTGTTAGTGATCAAGGATAACCTGGCATACATTTCGGTTATATTCTCATCTGCATTCATCTTAAACATTTCATACTTGGAGGTGTAGAGATTTACCTTCGAGGCTTTCACTTGAGCTGTACCTTCATAAATTAATTGCAGCTCATCCCACATTCGCTTGGCAGTTCTGTATGCAGATATACGAGCATATTCCTCTGGATGAACAGCACACTGGATTATGTTCAGCGCTGTCCCGTTGAGTGACGAGAGCTTCACATGATCATCTGTCCAAGCATCCTCGTTTGGTGGCAGCTCATATGGCCCCACCGTGATTACTCTCCACAATTTATGACTTTGAGCTCTGATGAACACTTCCATCCTGTTCTTCCAAAATAGATAGTTACTACCATCGAAATAAGGAGGGCGACTAATGGATTGACCTTCGGCCATGAAGGTTCTAGGACCACCACCATTTCCTTGACCGTTCGTCAACATGGCGTAAACTAGCTCTGATACCAAATGTTAGCGCAGCGAGAGTGATATAGAAGGGGGGGGATGAATAGATCACTCCCAGTTTGCAAGGCTTAGGCGAGAAAATAAATCTACCGCTTATGCCCCTTCTAAACTAGCACACAAAGAATTGCAAATGCAGGTACCAATCAAGATCGAATAAGAAAATGATGATAAGAGCTGAACACACAACTAGTCGAAGAGACACGTAGATAGAGAGCGCTGATAAAGATCGCAAACCACAGAGAAGACAATCGGTTTTTAGGTGGTTCGACTGCAGTCCGCAATCTACATCCACCCCTCACTCCAACTAGAGTGAGGATTCCACTAGCCACTGCTAGAGCACAGCAGACTCAGTCTGCGAACAACTTGCTGCCAAACAGCTTGAAAACCCAAGGGAGACAAATCCCTCACCCAAGCTTTGCTACCCACAGAGCTTGTAACCTGTTCTAGCACCCAGCATGAACAGAACCGGAGAGTACCTCTCCCTTCCTCCACACACCGGAGGGAACCTGCTAATGACAACACGTCACTAGCAACACCAGAGATCAGCGATCTCTCTTCCTCTGCAACCCAGAGGGAAACTGGAGATAGACTCCCTTCCTCCACACACCGGAGGGGAACAGATCAGAAATAGACGAAGAACACATAAAGAAAATCAGAAAAGGAACTAAAGACTGATCGAGAAAACATTCAATACTGAGAGTTAATACAAATGTAGCTTCCTGGGAAGCAATTTCAGAAACCCGATACTGCAAACTCTCTTTCTCTCTTCACTGCTATCTCTCTTTTTCTTTCTCTCTTTTTCTTTCTCTTTACTGGTGGATCGAGCTCTCTGCAATACTGCCTTTTCTTTCTTGGCTCTGATCACATTCATCGGTGGACGAAGGTTTCTATTTATAGCGGCAGCAGATGGATAGGGCACAAAATGCGTGTGCCTCCCACGCTCGATCCAGAACCTTCCTGCCACGTGACCTTATTGGATTGGTTCCTTTTGTCTTGGATCACGTGCACCCCCTTTATTAGGGAATAATCTTCCTCGTACCTATAAGAAGATAAGAACCATTAACATGCAGTATGGCCACTAAAACTAAAGCTGCATGAGGTATATGATAACAGCACGACGTGACCAGTACACGAGATAGGAAAAGAACGACACGAGGTACACTGTAACAGAACAGACACAAGGAGGAGAACGACACGAAGTGAAACAAGAACGACACGAAGTACATACGATGACTATAGCACGAAGTAAGAACATCATGATATAATAACCAGTAATGAGAACGGCACGAGAACAACATGGAGACAAAACAGTAACCGACACGAGTTGAAAATAACACGAGGTAAAAAGAAGAACGACACGAAGTGGTTGCAACAACAAGCAAGACATAAAAGATGACACGAGATGCAACTAGAGGACAGAGAGAAGCGACACGAGGTTCACACAGAAACGACACGAGGTGGCACAGAAAGCAACACGAGGTGCTGCAATGTTCTGCACGCAGTGGAACATAAATGACACGAAGACACAGAAACAACAGTAACCGACACGAAGTGTGGTTACTAAATAGGAACGACACAAGGTCTACAGGGAAACGACTCGAAGTTCATCAGAACTATTAGAGCTGCTTCAGAAACACGACACGAAGACATGATACGGAATGACACGGAGTGTGGTCAAGGCGAGAAGGACACGAAGTCTAAAGAGTAAAACAACACGAAGACCAAAATTGAAACCTACACGAGGTGAAGTCACAAAGCGACAAAGAGAAACGACACGAAGACAAAGACCACAAGGGTAAAACAACACGAAGTATTACCTCATACGAGTTTTCCTGTCAAGCATGGAAATCAACACGGAGTGTTGTATGCTCAGACGACACGAAATCATTTCGTGTTGGTGAGGGAAAGCAACACGAAGACAATGATGCTACAGTGCAATGTCTAGACATGAAGTTCAGTTGAGTGTACAGACTTCACCAATGAATCACTCACTGTACAGACTTTGATGAACAGTCCAATGTATGGACATTGAAATCGAAGACCAATGTGTAGACTTGACAGTGAAGACTAGTGTGCAGACTTCAAGTTTAACCGTGGATGTACAGACTTGAAGAATAAGCCAGTGTATAGACTTGAAGATTGAAAGCGATGTACAGACTTTGATGACCAAGACCAATGTATAGACTTAGGAGCATAAGGCACGGCTGTACAGACTTCACCTAAGACGCTGTACACACTTAGCCTAAGACAATGCATAGGCTTGAACGAGAGTCCAATGTATAGACTTGCATGATGCACAATTACAGAGTCCAGTGTATAGACTTTGCTACCCAGACATGATATATGCAGAGACATGATATCTGACAGAATGCAATGCACATATATAAAGAGCAAATGCCATCAATGCTAGACATCATCATTCATGTTGCTATCAATATGCAGAATGCTCAAGAATAATAATGCATAGAAATGCACTTATAGTGTGAGACATCATCAAAATCATAGGGACACAACAATCGCCGCTGAGGTGTTGGCAGTATCGCGGGCCGCCGGGGGTGCCGGTGCCTCGGCCTGGGGCCTAGCAGGTTGCTGAGAATGAAGGTCTCGTTCATAGAGGAGGTCCTGCAGGAGGGCCTTCAGATGCTGGTTCTCCTTCATGAGAGTGTCGAGGGTCACTTCTTGAGTCTCGTTCGTAGGAGGGTCGTTGTTGACCGGCTCTGCATTGATAGGAGGGTTGCGGTCTTCTACCGGGACCTCTTCCACGCGTTCCGATAATTGCGGTCCGACAGAAGTGCCGATGTGACCTGTTGGGGGAGGCGACGGAGCCTGATGGCGCGGCCTCCTGAAGTGGGACAGAGGCTGGTTCAAGTCGCCAGACTAGTTGTCCGGATGGTGTCCGGTGGTGTAACATGTGAACACTCGGACGTCGTCATTGATGAACCGGGCTGTCCGCTTCCTGCGCGGGTGTTGCTCGGGGCGGACAGGCACCCCTAGTCTGTCAAAGATCGAGGTGCGTTGCAGAGGGGGCTCACTCCTGATATCGGTCGGGGGAGAGTCCGGGACAAGTTACTGGAGGGCCCGAGAACGGGCTCGCCTTTGCCTCCGCTTGCTTGTGCGGGGGACATTGGGCGACTGGGCGTCGTCAGACGGTTCTACTGTGAGGCCAATCGCATCCTGCCTGATGCCGCGTCTGAGTGCTCGCAGGGGGTTTCTGATACGCGCCCTTCGAACAACTTGAGCTTCTTCTGGGGTGACCCAGATTCTCCTCAAGTCGGATTGCTAGTCTCCCTTGTCGCCGCCTTTCCGACGAGTTATCTTGGGAGGCCATGTGTCGGGCTGCGGTGGGTGCCCTCGGGCTGCTGCCGAGGAACCCGCTCCTTTGAGCTTCGCTCCATCCTCTCGTGTTTGCTGCAAGAGGTCAAAACGATTGGAGGTGGGGATGGTAGGAATGGTCCGTCCCTATGGTATGATTGGTTCACCCCCGTCGAGACGGATCCGCAAGTCACCGACAAGGATAGTCCTGCCGGAGTTGCTAGTCGCAACAGCGAGCCGCCTGCCTCTGCGGCCATGGCGATGCTTCTTCTGAGGAGTGGAGGAAGACTCCGCCCCGAGATGGTAGACCGAGAAAACCCGGCCTGGAGCCACCGACAGCATGAAGCTGTCAGTCAGAGGTACTGGGATCGGCCCTCGGGGTATGAGACCCATGCCGAGAGTCGATGGCTGAGTGACCCGGGTATAAGCCTTTGCCCGCGCTGATAGAAGTGTTGCCGATGCTCGAGATGACACTCTTGCACCGGAAAGTGATGATGTTGGAAGTGCTGAGGTGCCGACACCCCTGGGTCGAGGACCTGCAGTAGGTGCTGGCGTAGTCCGGGCTCTGGTCAGAAGGCCCGAGGAGGGTGCTGAGGAACCTTGCCCCCTGGGTAGAAGACCCACGGGGAGAGCCGGTTCAACTGGAGCTCGGAACCGGGGTCCCGAGTGCAATACCGGAGAGCCGCGAACTCAGGGCAGGGAGCCCGCATCGAGAGTCGACTTTGCTGGACTTTTGGGTCGAAAACCCGATGAAGAGGCTGAGGATGTGATGCCCCAATCTGATAGCAGCGGAACGTATTGGTCGAAACGTGGCAGCGATACAGTCATGAATAATCAGAGCAACATAAGGCACAACATTCCAAGGCTAGACAAAGTTGACAAAACATAATCCTTATTAATATCAAATGCGAAAATTACATCTTTGACTCAACTTACAAATTTTAAATAAAAAAGGACTCAAATACACTTAATAAAAAAGGAAAGACTCAATGACAAGACAAGACTCAAGAAAAAAAAGACACAGACTCGATTCCATTGTGCTCATCACTCTTGTCCTTCCCCATCTGAATGGTTATCATCGACGTCATTACCTGAAAAATGTTAAAATAGGCTGGTGAGCAAAATGCTCAGTAGGAATTACATCTCTATCCCAAACAGAGTATAAGTGATTAGTCAATTTATCATGTTCGTGATGATACAATGTATGAACGATATAACTTCAAATCATGATGATCAATCTAATAGAAAGGATGAATATCAAAGTCAAGGTAGATATAAGCTCAAGAGATAGGAAATAATTTCCTTGCAGAACCAAGGACGAGATATCAGAATAAAACAAGGACAGATGCTTCAGATGAACATAACTTTACAGAATTGGTCAGAGTATATCAGAATTTCAATAACAATAAGTAGAAATAATCAATCTAGTAGAATATCTAAATTATCAGAATAACAAAACATCAGAATATCAGAATGACAGAATTTCCATAATTCACAGAATTTGTAGAAATTACAGATATACAGAATAACAGAATATAACAGATATACAGAATTTGGTGCAATGCCACAACCAGAATTTTACCATGGTTTACAGAATGGACTTCCGCCCTACCTGACATTGATAGTTGCGGACTCACAGCCCTTAAATATTTCAGAATCAGAAGTGGCCAACAAAAAGTCAAAGGGTTATGTTCTCGAAATATTGACGAGGAGTTTCCCGGAGGGAATAATATGTCATAACCGATGTGGATGATAATCAGAGTTTAGGGACTAAAGATCGTGTAGGGACAACATGTCGATAAATCTCTCATAAAATTCAAGACATACGTGAAACTTGGTAAATGGCGTCCACTGAAGGAGCCGCAGATTAGAATCAGCATCCATAGTGATGGGCGCAAATTCTGGAAATAAGATAATTAGGCACGAGTAAATAGTGTTTGTCACACAAGGCGCTATTTGTAATTGGCGTTCACTCTTCTGGACGTAGATTCCACAAAGTGACATTTTCTCAAAAAAAGCCAGAAACAGCATTAATTGAGGGCTAGTTTGTCATGTTTCTTCAGAGGGACATGACTGGAAATTAGTGTAAAGGGTTTTTAGGGTACAATCTACTCGGCTGCCTTGAGGGAATCTAAGGCTAGCGGAGACTGACGGAGGTCTCTAAGATGAAATCGCTAGTCCAAAGGAACGGAATATCCTGCGGAGAGCTCAAACATCTCGGAGAGTCAATGGTAATCGATAGAAATCAAAACCAGGACTCCATCTACAGATGTGAGATAGGAGTGCCAAGAACCCACGGTTAAGGGATTCCAAATTCGGAGAAATCAAGCGATCAGGAACAATTGGCGTCCTTCCTGGAAGACGCTATTTAAATTGGCGTCTATCATGAAAGATGCTCATTAATTCATTTCATTTTATACAAAATTATGAAATTTATTTCCCAGAATATAGCGTCCATATAGGTGGATGTTAATTTCTCATGTTTTAATTAAACAAGAATTAACAACTGTCATTTCATTTTTAATAAGTTTAGAAAAGAACATCCCTTTCAAAGGACACATATTATTTAATAAAAAATTTTGAAAATAAAATATATGATAATTAGAAGAAAATTCAAGGATTCTAAATATATAATTTTCATAATTTTCTGTTACATATTTTAGTAGATATGGATTTTCAAAGATATAGTTACAAGTTATATATATATATATATATATATATATATATATATTAAATGAATAGCAGTGGTGGCGGTGAACACTATTTAATCAAACATGCATGTTACTGTTCATTTCATGGATGAACAGTGACACTTTTTATTTATTAAGATTTTATAAGAACTAATTACATGATAAATAATGGAAAAATCTAAGGATCTTAACCTTGAAATATCACAATTTTATTGCATCAGGATAAAAAGATAAAAATGGTCAAAGATGGCACGGGTGTTAACCGCATGAACAGGGTCGCTATCCAATTTAAAAATTTTTTATGCATCAAAATTTATGAAAATTAAAAGAAAAATGCACGGATCTCAAAAATATATTTCTCAGAAAATTTAGATGTGTGGTTACATGATTGTAATATTCTTAACACATGTGTTAATATATTATATGTGAAACTAAACAACGTAAACCATGCATGCATTGCTTTATATTGAGTATAACTGACACGAACATGTAAGGCTTAATTGATATCATTGTTCAGCTTAAGAGAGAGATCACCTACCTTTTTAGAAGATGGAACGGTTGAAGGCTTGCAGTGAAAAATGGTGCTCTGTTCTACCTGCCTGAAATAGAGTATCGTTTTAGAAGAATGATAGACTATTATACGGATAAAGAGGAAGCAAACCTACCATTGGATGATGAACAGGAAGAGGAGGAAAACTTCACATTCAGTAGGATGAAGATGGGAGAAGAAGAAGATGGTGCGCCCTTCACGTCACGTTCGGCAGCGGAAAAAGAAAAGGAGGAAGAGTTCCCTTCTCCTTCGATGTCATCAGGAAGACGTGTAGTAGGAGGAAGAGGACGATGATCGGCAAGCAGCAGTGCAACAAGGGTTGCTACGTTCACTGGGATCATGGTTTTATAGGGTTGCACAGGTTCTAGAGGATTCTCCAGCTAACAATGGCAAGGTTCTAATGCCATTACCGAGTGTTAGTCCATTTTATTGATTCCCTGCCATATTGATCGCATGCTTTCTTTTCTTGTGGAATAACACAGCCGCCTGCCCATTTTTGATTTTCAAAACCCTAACACCAACACCACGCCTCTTCGAATCAGGCAATTGGGTGGTGTGCGTGGAGGTGAACCGGCTTGTTACGTGGGTTTATCTAATAAGCACATATATTTCTAAATGGGGTTGGTTTGTGCTATATATACACACATATATATACCCGTGGGTTTATGGTTTGGGCTACAGTGGTGTTGGGTTGGATAATTTTGATGGTCTTTATATATATAATTGTATTAATAGAAGAATAAAATATTTAATATATGTTTAAGGCCCATTAAGTGTATATGTGAGTTATATTGTTTGGGCTTCATTTATTTTTTTGTTTTAACGGGAAAAGATAATCAATTTATTATGACCCGTAGTTTCTATTTGGCATTTTTTGTGTAACTTTAATTTATTTAGAATATATTTATTCCTTCTTTTTATCCGGGGTGCTACAGAGGAGCCGTGGACCCGGGGCTGGAAGCCCGTGTCGGGGACCGGCTTGGCTGGAGCTCGGGGTTGGGAACCCGAGGAAGATGTTGATGAGCCGTGGACCCGGGGTTGGAAGCCCGTGTTGGGTGCCGGCTTTGCTGGGCTCGGGGTTGGAAGCCCGAGGAAGATGCTGAGGTGGTGACCAAACTCTGGGGCACGGGGCCCGTGTTGGAGATCGGATGAGGCTGGCCCCGGGGGGCTAACGCTTACCCGGGCCGACGTTGATCTGGGGGCCCTGAAGGGGCCAATAGTGGCGGTCCGATATCCGGTACTCAGGTGGGACCCTGGGATTGGAGGTGCCTGTGGCACATTGGCCGCGGGAGCTAATGAAGAGACTGGAGTCGGCTGAGGAGCAGCCATGGGGATCACACCCAAGAAGTAGGGTGATCCGATGACGGGGGTGAAGCTGCCGAAAGCGATCAGCGTCGCCAAGTAGCCCACCTGGGTGTGGGTGGTGATAACATTGGGGCCGTAGGTGACGGTCGCCTTGGTTGCTGGAGTGCTGAGTGCTGCGAGGGCGACTGTTGCTAGCAGTCGCCAAGCGCGGTCCGACGGTCAGAACGCGGACCGGAAGCTGCTAGAGAATGCACGCGAGTACTCTCCTCTGCCTCTCCTTCAAGGACAGGGAAAAGGGCACCATGGCTTCAGGGCTGGCACAGACTTTTCTTCAGCAAAAAGAAGGAAGGCGGGAGACGTCCCACCAGGCGTGCCATCCTATCTGTCGCACGGGTTTTTATGTGTGTCGATGACCGGGGTGAAGGAAGGGATACAGCGGGGAAGGAAGACACGGAAGTTTGATATATCTCGAGTATCCTCCTTACGGTTGCATGCCTCTCATGGCGGTATCGGGCACTCTCCTTTCACGGAAAGTCGAAAAAGGGTCGAATGGCATGGAAAGTGTCAGGATAAAGGTTAACCGGACATAGTGCAAGCGTGCCAATCGATTTCTCGACAATCACCCATGGAACCAAGGGTTGACCGGGGAAGCGCCACCAGGGCGCGGCATGTGAGCTTGGGCGATCAGGCGACACGTGGAGAAAAGGGGTTCCACGGGTACGAGTGAATAGGTGGTTGTGGGAATCGTGTACTGGACATATTTCCCTACCGGCCGCAAGCAACCGGTGTTTATTTACATCGGATTGAATCTGAACACCTTCATTCTAAGCTAAAGAAAAGTTTGTATGTGTGTCTGAAGCCATGGGTAGAGGATCGGGAGCATTCTGCAGCTGTGAGTGCACTTTTTCACTGGATGGTGTTGACTGGGAACAGGGAGTGCTGGAGGTTCACACTAGGTGACACAGGGGAAGACTGAGGGCCTGAACGTGGATGCGAGGGCATTCGTCCAATCGGCGGTGTTATACTGAGGTGTATACTTCTTTAAAGGAAAGCTGTAATGGCCGAGGTACAACTAGTGCATGCCACGGGACAACTCCGACGTGCTAGTCAGTCCCCGAGTCGATGAGTGATGAATGAACACATATGTGTTTTACAGAGGGCCCCTCTCGTGGCGTGGGCCAGGGCGGTGATGCAGAACGGGGGCCTGTGACTGGATGAATGGAGGGATACATCAATCCGGTGTCTGGGCGAGGGTCGATCACGACTCGAATTGAGCGGTCGAACATGGTCTCGTGACTGCGAGAGAGCATGACGTCATGGTACGCGTGTGGTTGCAACCGACGGGCACGCGAGGGGGAAATCCCAACATGAGGGGACATTCGCCCATGTCGTAGCGTCCCACATACGGTGGGTATTGACTTGTGTGTGATGGCTACATACGGCGTGAGGGGAGTGAAAACGACATACCCCCGGCGTATTAGGCCGACGAACAAGTTACCCACGCACAATTCTCCTTAGCTAGCTGCTTGGAGCCGCTCGAAGCCTTGGAGGGAAGCCGGTGACGCCAACGCTTGACGTTTGATGTTCTAGATGCTTGATGCTCGATCCCCCACCCATTGAGCTCCTAAGGGGTTTTTATAGGGGAAGTTGAAGGGTCACAGGGGGTTTACGCGGACCAGCTAAGGGGGGTGAGCTGGTCCGCGTAAACTCAAGTGAATAGTGCTTAAGGTTACACGGGTTGAGAGAGAGGGGGAAGGGGTTTACGCAGACCAGCCCAGGGGGCTGAGCTTGTCCGCGTAAACCCCCATTGGATGGGGTTTACGCGGACTAGTCCAGGGTGCTGGGCTGGTCCGCGCAAACCCCCCCCTAAGGGGGTTTAGGTGGGCCGGTTCTGATTTTTTCTTTTTTGAAAAAACTTAAAATTTTTTAATTGAATGGGGGTTTACGGGGACCATCAAGGGGGGGTGAGCTGGTCCGCGTAAACCCCCCCCAGGGGGGTTTAGGATGAGTGGCTCCAAGGGAGAGAGGGGGGCGGCCCCACCCTATAAAATTTGATTTTTAAGCCCATTTTCTTCCTACTTTGACTAAGAAAGAAAAGGACAATTAGCTGGGGAGGATACGTGGAAGCTTGCGAGACTTGAACGCGTTGACCGGAGGGTGAACCCGTTGTACTGTCGCTCCTTGCTTCCGCGTGTTGACTCCTCGAACTGGTACGGCACACGAACTGCATCGTAGGACCGTAGACCGAATGAACTGGGCTGAGTGGGGTCGTGGGACCACCGGGCTAGAGGGAGGGCGTGGCCCCCAGGGAGTTCACCCTCCCTGGGGCGCGTGGCCATGCCCCGGGGTGAACTGGCCCGGGGCCGGCCGTAACACCGGGGGATGGCCCCCAGGGGTCTTCTTGTGTTGTTTGGGGTTGTCCTTCGACGGACGCTGAACCCGGGAAGCTGGAATGGGCCCGTGGGGGGTGTTGTTCTTCGGGTTGTCGTAGTCGCTCGGAAGGTGTTCGGGTAAATGCCCGACACACCCCGGATTGCCGAACGACATGGGTAGATGGCTTAGGGGCCGTACGGCAGACCTTGGATTGAAGATAGGAGCTCGTGGGAGCTAAGAGGGGGTATTTTGTGGACGTGGGTAATGTGTCGGGCTGTGTGCCGCATTGCATGGTGGGTTGACAGGGTAGCCTCGGGTTGGCCCGAGTGCTAAAATTGAGTGGCTCGTTGCCACGTATCTGAGGGTCAGGGGTGGCCCCGACTTATTGGGGGGTCGTTGTAGGACCCCATTAGTGTGCTAGAACCACGGGGTAGCTCGTGGTTTTGTGTAGAAGGGCTGGAACCTACGCGCCCACAAGGTGTTTGATAGAATGCCGAACAGGCGTGTGAGAGCCGTATGCACGTGCTGAGGGCCTCTAAATCCTATGGTTGACTTGCTTGGGTCTCCCTTTGACCTTGGAGGGTTGAAAGAAATCTCTCAGAGTGGGCCCGCGGCCCTTACACTGGGTGCCACATGGCGTGGCTTAACGTCAGGGCCCCCCCGGGTGGTCCCGGGAGGCCATGTAGGATACAGGCAAAGCCCGTATGTGAGTGGCCGGGGTTGACCCCAGACAATTGCTTGTGCCGCCGCGTGTCACGGCAAGTTGGTCAGGACCCTTGTAGGGACCCGCAGGGTTGTAGAAAGGGCTAGATAGCCCGCGCCTTGAAGGTGTTCGGGGAAATGCTCGAACCCTTACTCTTTGTTATTTTTGCTGGGAAATAGTCAGGGTACAACAAGCACGTTTCCTTCTCTTCTCATCTCTTGCTGTTACTTGCACATAGCACGTACTCTGGTACGTAAGCTATTAGTTCACTTGCACATGATAGGAAACCCTCTTGGACATTGTGTTCCTCTCCATCGGATATTCCTTCTGCCGGACTAGGAATTCATGTTTCAAGGCCTCCGTAAGACTCCGCGAGCTTGGGATTCCCACTAGGACATTGAGCTGGTTGTACCCTAAAAACTAAAAGTCTAGAAGAGCACTTGAGTTTTCTGCATTTTTTTGCACTTTGTCTTGATCACGGCCAGGACATGACTGCTAACTCATGATAGTAGCTATCTCTGAACCGCTTTCTGCCAGCGTGTTCATTGTGTCGACCTAGTCTCCATCCTGAGTTGACTCACCTTCTGTGCACTGCTAGATAGTGGATCTCACTCGACTGCTGCTTCCTGATAACGGTCTTGTCATAACCGCGTTCTGAAAACTTTTTGTCCACCCGAGGTTTGACCCTAGGGTTGATCATATCTTGTTCCAGATGGCCTTATGACTGGGTGACATCTAAAACCTTAATCAAGACACTAATGAACTATGGTAATTGATTAATGTACCATTATGCTGTCGGATTCCTCCCGTAGCGTAACATTCTCATTAATTCATTCTTGACCTCTCATGTTCATTTTGGTACGTTCTTACCTTGGTTATTATCGCCATAAAGCTATTTTTTAAACTTGATATTATTGGCAAATTTTATTATTATTTCTCATGGAAGTAGCTTGATTTATAACTTGAAGATGTAAGGGCGGGCACAGATGGTGTCCAACGGCTCCAGTCTAGTCCCCTCGACAGATGGCCGGAAACATACTATTAACCATGGGGTATGATGATTACTGGTGTCGCATTACGCTGGGAGTACTTTTTTTATAAACGGGTGAAATCGACGAGGCAATCTCATGAAATTATATACTTGTTAAAGTACATTCTTGTTACTTGACTTTCTAGTGCATAGTCTTATCAAGGTTATGAAAAGTACATTCTCGTTACATACTAGTATATTCTCGTTATTGAAAGACCATGTTAAAATCTTGCTTGATCATGTTCTTATATGTCATATCTCTATAGTTTACATCTTGTTACTTGTTGTTACTATGGTTTTTATTCATATGTTTTTATCGTACTCTCGTTATCTTACCTTCTAGAGTAAAAATTTAATCATGTAAACATTGCCATCATGTTGATATGAAGATACATACTGGGCGAGTGCACTCATTCCCTACTTTTCTAATCTTTACAGGAAACTCTAGCGGGTCAGAATCGGACTACTCAAGTTGCGAGTCTGAGAGTGATTGAAGACTGAGCGAAGCCTAGAGTGTCATGAGTCCATTTATGTTAGTTAAGAGTCATGTCGATGTAATTTTCCACTTTATTGAGTCTAGCGAGTCATTGTGTCAAAGAGAGTCAAGTGTCAATTTGTAAACTTTGAGTATTCAATTAATAAAGTTAAGATTTAGATTATATCTGGTGCATTCATTCTTTTGTGTGAATGTGTATAGCGCTCTGATCGTCTTGCTAGTCGGAGGCTTATTTTGCCGACTGTTCACTCTCTCGACTTAATTTCGCTGCATATCTCGGGGCGTGACAATCACAATCCGGCCCAAGGAGATACAAGGCACCTAAAATAAGAGTAAGTAAATAAACATGATAGGGGAAAGTTACCTTCGAATCTCAAAATGCTCATGACGATCGTACACAAAACACGCTTTCGATTGGTCGAATCGGAGTGGAATCACGTAGACTCGCTCATATGAGTTCAACGAAATTGAAAAATGCGGACAATCAGTGCGGGGAAGAGAAACCATGGGGAGTTGTTGGCACTAAAAAAGAAAAGGAAGAAGAGAACAGAAAAGGGCTCAAACATGAATGGCCCCAAACGTGGGTGGCCCAAACATGAATGGGCCAAGTGAAATAGAAGAGAGAAGGGGGGAGAAATGAGATTAAAAAAAGAAGAAAATAGAAGGAAAAGAATCACGCGTACCCCCTGTGTCTGTGTCCCTCATCATGATTTTTTTTCACTATTCCCCCCATTTCCTTCTTCTCTTGTATAGGCATTAAAAGCCTGTTGACATCCTCATGCACGGGCATAAGGGCCTGCCCTTGCCACCTTCGATCAGGCAGCGGCGGGATGCGACCACCCCACTCCATGCAGGGGGAGGTCTCCCACCTGCTCCGCTCCACTCCGCGCAAGCGGAGGTCTCCTACCTGCTCCGTCGCATCCCTGCGAAGGAGGAACACGGCAGAAGCAACAACGCAGTAGCATCAACAGGAGTAGCAACGCCAGCAGAAACAAAAAAAAGAAGAAATAAGGAGGCCATTGATAGAGATGGAATGAAATATCTAGAAGGGGGGATGAATAGATCTATCCCCAAATCGACCAAATCAATGACTCAAGAGCTAAGTTATGATATGGCACTACAACCTGAAGCAATTCAACCACAATAGCCAGAATTGATAAATGAACAAGCAGCTGATGTGCAGAAGTTAGTGAAGTGAGGATGATATGTGCAGCCACAAATATCAACAATAACAAGCTCACAGCGTAGCAAGCCAGCGGTCAAGCAACAACTGAGATTGGTACTAGATGGAGGGTTGATCGAAGGATCTCCTCATGCAAGGGGTAGCTTTCAGAATAGGCCTGACCTATATTTTTAGCTACAACTTTTGATATACTATCTAGTTGTTACTGGAGCGAAGAAAATCAAACAAGGCACACCACACAATCAGACAGGCAATTTTTTAGGTGGTTCGATTGCGCTCGACAATCTACGTCCACCCCTCACTCCCTTGGAGTGAGGCTCCCTTTCTCAACAAAGCAAACAGCAGACTCAGTCTACGACCACGGCTGATACCATAGCTTCACACCCAAGGGAGACAAATCCCTTGACCTTCGATCCTACACCCAGTAGAGATCGAAACACATTGCGCAATGCAGCACCCGGAGGATAATTCTCCCTTCTTCTGTCTTCACAGAAGGAACCCCGTGAGCTGGATCCCGCAGCTCATGCAACCAGAGGTCGGAGACCTCTCTTCCTCTGAACCTATAGAAGGGACTTCAAAGAATACTCTCCCTTCCTCTGAGAACACTCAGAGGGAATTAGATCAAATATAAACCGACGAACAAAATGGAAAACAATAGAAATAAGAGTTTGATCAAAGAAAAATAAATAAGAACAATGTAGCTTCTGATGAAGCAATCTCTTACGAGATGGGCTGGCTGCACTCTATTTTCTCTTCTTATCACGATGGGTCTCTTTCTTCTATTTCTGGAAGAGCTCTCTCTCTGGAATTTGGATCTCAACGAAGGCAGCAGCTTCAGCAACGTCTCTTGAACAGAGGGGTTGATATATATAGCAGAGAGCAGAGCATCGTCTTCACTCTCTTTCCACTCAAGATTCCCATCAGCCAATCATGCATTGGTCCACGTGGAAAAGGAATATTCTGATAATGATATGATCCTTCCAGAAGCCCGCCGCGTGAGTTTATGATTTTCACGCTAAAGAGTTCCATGATCACAGTCATGTGATTTCCTTGGGTTCATCACGTGCTTAGACATCTTCATACTTTCAGATTCATTTGTTTAGCCAAAGCAAGCTGAGTTTTGATCCTTAATCATCCATTAAGCCTTAATGCTCTTAAGTTTGTTGCCCGTACAAAAATCTTGCCGGAATCGGTCGACCGTTCCCCTATTTCGGTCGGACGAAATAAACAGCATCAGAAGCTTCTTTCAGGAGGTCGACGCAGTCTTCTTACATCAGGTCGCGGTAGAATGTAATGACTCATCTTCTGATGACTGATGCACCGAATCAGTGACTCGCTACTTCGACCTATCCTGTTGACAGCATTTACTCCTTCTTCTAGTGCTTCGACCTTGTAGTCTTCCAATTGCTGGTTAGGAGCTAGGTGTGTTGATGCATTCCTCAGATGCATCGAGGCAGTGAGAAAATAACTCCTTCGAATAGCTGTCTTCAAACTTTGGCTTCTGACTTGGTGCGTCGATGCATTCCTCAGATGCGTCGGTGCAGTGTGAAGATGGAAACCTTAGCCAGAAGGCTTCGAATGCTGCCTTTTTGTCTTGGTGCGTCAATGCATCAACTTTGATGCGTCGATGCAGTGTTTCAAGTGCTGCCCTTTTAACTTGGTGCGTCGGTGCATCAACCTTGTTGCATTGACGTAGTGTGACATTATAGCAAATTTGCTCAAGGTACGTTGGTGCACTTCTTTGATACATCGATGCAGCTCTTCTGAAAAACTCTTCTGTGGTTGTGACTGCATCAAGGCAGTGGTGAACTTTGTCATTTCTCAAAACTTCCTCACTTACTTTGATGTAGGTCCAGCAGCCAGGGCACCGACAATTAAGACTTATTGTGTTAGCTATTGAACCATATTTCATTGACATCATCAAGACACACAGAATACAACATTCTCCCCCCTTTTGGTGATGGCAACAATATGAGTTATTAAGTCTTATTAATGCAAAAAAATATTCATCTTCCTTGAGAGATAGTTGAACATTTAGAGATTTGAAAGGAATAAACTGAATTTGTAGAGGGAATGGTTTATTTGAGCTGCCAAGACAACAAACATGATACCAATCAAACATGATACCAATCAGGACAGAACCAGACTTACTCTCCCCCTCAACATAACATACTACAGAAACATACTTACTCTCCCCCTCAACATAACATACTATAGAAACATACTTACTCTCCCCCTCAGCAAAGAACGGGTCGTCAGGAGTATAGACCTCGCCCCCCTAGCCAACTAGTCCTAAGTTAGAGGCTAGCATTTCTAATAGGTTCTCTGCACTCTTGCATGTGTCTGAGGAATCGCCAAACTATGTGCTACACGTTCAGGAGAAGTTAGGTGTTGAGGAATCAAATGATCTTCCGATGGGCTCAACGGATTCACAGCATGCTGTTTCGACCCCTACATTGGATGAAGTAGGCAATGTCCTTAGTTTAAAGACATTTGCTGATGAGCTCAATAAGCAAAGTCTTACTAGATTGATGCATACTAAATCTGATACTGCTGAGCCATCCTCTACCAAAGAGCTTCCTTCAATCCACAATGTGAATCCAGTAAACTTAGATGAAATGTGTGCTCTGTCTTTAGACCAAAAGGTTCTGAATGTGGCAGATGCTCATATTATAAGTTCTGCTGAAGTCTCAAATATTTCAAATTCAGAGAACTCTCGTATGATGTCTCAAGGTGCAAAGCCCAAGTCTGACTACACTCAGTCCAGTGAGCCAATAGTGGTTTTAGCACTGCCGGGAGAGCTAATTAGTGATGCCCGTGTGACCAGAGCAAAAGCCAAGGTTTTGGTTGCTTCTCAAAATTGTCTTGTTGAACATGATTAATTCCGCTCTTATATGGAATGTTAGAGGCATTGGCAATGGTGCCACCGTTATAAGCCTCGTTCATCACATTAAAGTTCATCAGATTTCTATAGTAGCTATTTCAGAACCTCGCATTGATTTCCACCGTGCTAATGATGTGGCTCGGAGAATCAAACTTCCCTCTGTTATTGGTAACGACGGCGATCACTCAAAAATTTGGCTTTTTCATAATACTAGCTTATGCCTAGATATTATAGAGCAACACCCTCAATATATTACTGTTGCTCTTTAGGAAGATAGCTCTCTTTCTATGTATTTTACTGTCGTATATGCTTCCTGTAGTCCGAGGAATCGCCGGGATATCTTCGATGCTCTTATGCTTTTTCATCAAGGTGTGACAATCCCTTGGATTATTGGTGGAGATTTTAATTGCATAGTAACCCCAGAAGAAAAGATTGGTGGTTCAATGTTTTCATTGGCTGCCATGATTGACTTTCAAGGCTTTTTATCTGCCACCGGTTTGATTGATGTAGGGTATTATGGTTCTCCTTACACTTGGACTAATAATCAAACTGGGGCGTCCCACATTAGAGCTATCTGGACAGGGTCTTATATAATGCAGAATGGTTGAATTTATCTAATAATTTGAATGTCAAGCATTTGCTTAGAGGACCTTTAGACCATGCTCCTCTGCTTTTAACAGTTCGCCCCATGCACTCTGCCCCGGGGAGGTTCATTTACCAATACATGTGGCACACTCACCCTGACATTCTGGAGTTTGTTAAAATGCAGTAGATCAAAAATCTGATCACCCACTGCCACCCTTTTCATCTTCTGCGGCAGAAACTCAAGTACCTCAAACTTGCTTTACGGGAATGGAACAAAAATGTGTTTGGCAATATTGATCAAATCAAAGAATCTGCTGAAGCTCATGCTGAACAGGCTCAAGCTGATTATGATGCCAACCCATCTATTTATCATCGGGTAACTCTTCAGAAAGCAAATGCTACCTTGCGCCTCACCCTTCATCGTGAGGAGGTTTTTTGGTTTTGGAAATCTCGGTTGCAATGGATGACATGCGGAGACCGGAATACACAATTCTTCCATCACTATGCTAAGGCCAGAAGGTAGAGTAACTTTGTACATAAATTGAAGATTGATGGTAGCTTGGTTGAAGATCAAGAGGTCTTGGCAAATGGCGCAGTCAATTTCTTTAAGTCCCTCCTCTCTTCTGAAGATCACATCATTGATGAAAGCTTACTTTCAGTCATTCCGCATATGATTAGAGAAGATCAGAACAACTCTATTTGCAATACACCTTCAGAGGAGGAAATTAAACAGGCAATTTTCTCTCTCTGGCAATAGCGCGCCAAGGCCAAATGGTTTCACAGGAGGTTTCTTTACCCATTGCTGGGACATTATTGGAGTTGATGTTGTCCTAGCTATTCGTAGTTTTTTCCAAGGCTGGGGACTGCCTCAGGGGGTCACCTCCACCATCCTCTGCTTGATACCCAAGGTGAAGAACCACTCATCTTATGTGGATTTCAGGCCTATTAGCCTATGCAATTTCTCGTACAAAATTGTCTCAAAAATTATATGTGACCGCCTACGCCCAATTCTCCCTCTTATTATTTTCGATCAGCAGAGCGGATTTGTCAGTGGCAGACTCATCACGGATAATTTTTTGCTTGCCAAGGAGCTATTTAAGGAGATTGATAGGCTGGTGAGGGGGCATAATATCCTGATAAAACTTGATATGGCCAAAGCATATGACCGCATTGAATGGGACTTTATTCTTCTTGTGTTAAAAAGGTTTGGTTTCTCTAGCAGATTTGTTTCACTCATTGCGCAGATGCTGGTAAATTACTGGTTTGATTTTAATGGGCGGCTCCATGGATATTTTAATTCCATGCGGGGGGTTCTGCAGGGGGACCCTTTGGCCCCTGCCCTCTTTATATTGGCTGAGGAAGTTATGAGCCGTGGCCTCACTCTTCTCTTTAATTCTGGTAAATGTCTTTATTATCACCTTCCCCGAAATGTCCCGCCAATCTCTCACATATTGTATGCGGATGACTCTATCATCTTTATGAATGGTGGCCTCTCTTCTGTCAAACAACTACTACTTTTCCTGAAAACATATGAAAACTCATCTGGCCAGCGGATAAATGCTCACAAAAGTAGACTCTTTGTGTCCAAACATATTCCGACTCGCTCTATCAATCGTATTTAGAAAATCACCGGATATCAGCACAAAACTGGCAGCGTCAAGTATTTGGGCATCCCCTTGTTCAAAGGGAGAACTAAAATCCCCCATTTCAAATATTTACTGGACAAAGTTAGCGCAAAACTTGCAGGTTGGCAAAGCAAATACCTATCTCAGGCAGGGAGAGCTACATTGGTCCGGCCGGTCCTTGCATCAATTCCTATATATACTGCCAGTGTTGCCGCTATTCCCTACACAATTCTAAAACATATTGAAAGAATATGTGCTAATTTTTTCTGGCAAGGGCATGAAACTTCTCATCGAAAACACTGGGTTGCATGGGATAAAATCTGTCGCCCTTTATCTGAAGGTAGATTAGGCATACGGCCACTTCTGAAAATCCAATTATGTTTTTATATCAAATAGTTATGGCATTCATTGCATGGAGATTCAATTTGGGCAAAATATGTCAGAAGCAAATATCTTCAAGGGCATCATATTATGGATTGTCAAACCTCATTTCCTACTGCCATAAAAGCACAAGACTTTGAGAGGGTGCGGTCCTTTCTCATGGCAGGCTCTCGTATTATTATTCAGAATGGCGCCGCCACAAACTTCTTGAAAGATATCTGGTACAAAGACAAAGCTTTGATTGATCACCTTCCTCACCAAGATCGCTCCTCGGCTGAAGACATTTTGGTTCAAGCTGCTCTTGCTGATCATCAAAACCCGATTTGGCAGCAGTTAGAAAATCACAGATTGCGGTCTGAAATTCAGAATTTTGTTATTCAGCCTGGGGAAGACATCCCAATTTGGTCCCTCATGAACTCTGGTGCCTTTGACACTAAGTCCACATACTTTTTCATCAGAGGACAGTCGGATCCATCCCCTCTATGAAAACTATGGGACCAAAAATTCCCTCCGCGTGCATTACTTTTTTACTGGAAGATTTTGAATCGGGCGGTCCCGTTAGACTGTAATATTCAACACAGTGGGGTTCACATGGCTTCCTGTTGTGCCTGTTGCTCTTTGACCCATGCCATGGAAGATGCTGACTACCTTTTTCTTCATAGTGAATTGGCCAAATTTCTTTGGGCTAAATTTATTCCTTTCCTAGATGGCTACTGCACGTAGTCTACCACTATTGTTAGCAGGTTATGGGAGATCCTTAGAAGGGCTATCATTTACCATCCACAGGGTTTCATTTCACTATTAGTGGTCATGCTGATCATGTGGGAAATTTGGAAGTCCAGATGCAAGCTTCGATTTGAGGGGCTTCGGATATGCTTCTTTCATCTCTCTGATCGAATCCAAGCAGATGTATCTCATGCTCTGCATCAGATCACTTTTAAATATGGTGTTAGCTCTCATTATATTCATAACCTCTAGGATTTTGGCCTCACAATTAAGCACAAAGACTGGTTTGCTTAGCTGTCCGATGGATTGCTCTTGATTCTACTTTTTCACTTCATGTGGACGGCGCCAGCAAAGGCAACCCAGGCTCTTCAGGGGGTAGTGGGTGTTTCCGAAATGCTAAAACCCAATTACTTCTTGGTTTCTCCTATTACTATGGATATGGTTCGAATATGGTTGCGGAAGGACGGGCACTACTTGATGGCCTTCGTCTGGCGAAGCTTCACTCCATCCCTCTCTCAGTTATCTTCACAAATTCCTTGGCTCTTGTCAACATGCTTAAACATAACAGCAATCCTCCTTGGTCCCTCCTTCTGTGGTGGAGAGCGTTAAAGCACATGGTTGCTCTTTTCCCTTGTCCTATTTAGCACATACACAGAGAAGGCAATCAGCTTGCCAATGCACTGGCCAACCATGACGTCCACACGGGCGTTAACAGAGAATTTCTGTCGTCACGGGATTTGCCGCTCCTAGCTAGAGGATATGCCACTGCGGATGCTAGCCGACTTCCGAATATTCACCTTCGACGTGTGTAGTTGTCTTTTTTATTTATATTTTCACATTTTCTCCATGTTTTTCAGGGGTATGCCCCCATTGTACTATCATTTATCATTTTCATGCAATAAAATTTCCATCTCTTTGGCTCGAAGATGGAGTGAGAACATTCCCTTCCTCTGGATAGGGGGTACACTCTCTCTTTGTTCCAAAAAGATGATTTCATTTAACAAAAAGTTATTAATAGTTCAGAATTAACTATTTCTTCCTCACACTCTGCCATTCTGATTTTCAGGTTTTCATTAAGAGATTTGTAGTCTTCATTCTCTTTTTGTAGAATCAAGAATTTTTCAGATTCATCTGTGACAATAGATTTTCCTTTTTCCACAATTAGTAGTCTATCATAAATGGCAGTGTTCAATTCTTTCAGATTTTCAGAAAAAAAAACTCAACTTATCAACTTACTCTCCCCCTTACTCTTATTCTCCCCCTTTGACATCATCAAAAAAAATGGGCAGAGAAGAACAATATGAAGGTGCAAAAGATTCCAGATACAGTAAGTTCACAGATTTAGATAGTATCAGACCCATCTCTTAATAGATTAAGTGATATCTAAAAATGCTTAGATGTTTCAGACCGATGATCCAGAGAGACATAGAATAGAAAATTTTAAAAATTATCTTCGTACAGGAATAAGGAGAGTGAGCAATTTTCATATGGATGCCTTGAATAAGTTGTCTAAAAACTGTACTAATTAAAATTTGAAAGACTTCTCAAGTGAAAAGGGTCCAACAGTATTGAAAATAAGCAGTTTACACCATACTTTGCATTTGTGGGCTTTTATTAGATTCAACAGTTTGTTAAATGAATTTCTTTTTCCATTGAGCAAAGTGGTTTAACCTACACCTTTTTGCGTGAGGAGACACGTTGGTTAGATGCAAGAATCCCCAGTTACTCAATGCGGTAACCTTAATGCCTCTCTTTGGAGAACATAGTTAGCAGTAGAGATGTCTTTTTGCATGAGGCACAATACGTCTTAGGTGAAGTGACCTAGTTACTCAATGTTCTATGCCATTGCTCTGCCATGATTTCATAAGCATAGCCTTTTTAATTAGAGATGTTCTAGCACTTCATGACTCAACTTGACTCCACTTCATGGTGAAAGAGTTGGTTTCTCAGGGAGCCAGATCATTGCTCTGAAGTAATTTTACCCCTTTTTACTTTAGTGAAGTAGAATGTTTGAGAACAATACTCAAGTGGACAGATTTTTCAGCTGGAGTTGCCTTCTTAAGTTTAATGTTCAAGTTTTTAGAAGAATTCAGGGCATGATAATCCAACATTGTTCTTTACTCATTGAGACGTGTAGGAAGATATTCTTCAGAACCTTTATCTTAGTCTATACAAGACCATAAGACTTAAACTTCTTGGTTGAGCTTTTAGTTAACCGACTTAAACTTTTTAAGAGAGTTCTGAAGGTCAAGATCTGTGAAAGGACTGTATAAGATTCTCAATGAACACAATATAATCTGACTGACTCCAGAATTAGACAAACTCCCCCTCACAATTTGACTCAATGGACCAAAAAAAGTTTACCATACCAAAGAAAGAATCTCTCCCTGACAACATGAATCAATTAGCCTTGGTACTTGGCTGAGAACGTAGGTCAAAGACCACCTCAAGTATAGTGCAAGTTTCCAGACAGAAATAATCTGCCCTTCTCTTAACACCACTCACCAAGGATGGTTGAACAAAAAAAATAGTAGACAGATGGAGAAGACTGAAATGC
Organism: Amorphophallus konjac; assembly: GCA_022559845.1. NCBI lineage: Eukaryota > Viridiplantae > Streptophyta > Magnoliopsida > Alismatales > Araceae > Amorphophallus > Amorphophallus konjac. The sequence goes on along the minus strand of CM040118.1, from coordinate 258,426,341 downwards.
ACAGATGCATCGACCTGGGGTCAGGGTGCATCGACGCAGGGGTTATTCACAGAAGGCAGATGTGAAGAATTTGAACAGACAGGTCGGAGCAGAGACCTTAAAGCACAGAGGCATGCTACAGAGACACAGAATACACAGACTAAAAAGTGATGGAATTTAATGATCAGGAAGTTCTGAAGATGCCTAACTCTCTCCTCAAGGTAGAGAACTTCTCATTATCCAAAGGCTTAGTGAATGTGTCTGTAATTTGATGTGCTGCGCCTACATGGATTAATTCAAAGTTACCCTTAGAGACTTCATCACGTGATGCTTGATTTCTATATGCTTGGTGCGTGAGTGCAGAACAGGGTTCTTAGACAGGTTTATTGCACTAGTATTATCACAATATATAGGTGTGCAACCAAGGTCTACATTGTAGTCCTTGAGCTGGTGTTTTATCTAGATGACTTGTGTACCACAACTCCATGTAGCTACGTACTCAGCCTCTATAGTAGAGAGGGCCACAGAATGTTATTTCTTAGAAGCCCAAGAAACTAAACACCCACCTAAGAATTGATAAAACCCACTTGGGCTTTTCCTTTCTAACTTTTAGCCAGCATAGTCTACATCAGTGTATGAAGTTAAATCTAGTGTGTGTGCAGTAGGAAACCATAGACCTAGATTATGTGTGCCTGCAATATATCTAAATATCCTTTTGACAGCAGCAAGATGTAGTTCGGTAGGCCGAGACTGAAATCTAGCACACATGCACACACTGAATTGAATATCAGGTCTAGAGGCAGTTAAATATAGTAAGGAGCCAATCATACCTCGGTATAATTTTGCATCTACTCCTTTACCTGACTCATCAGCATCTAAGGAGGCATTTGTACCCATTGGAGTGGCTATATGCTTCATCTTTTCCATGCCAAACCTCTTTAGGATTTCCAATGTGTACTTTGTCTGATTTATGAAGCACCCATCCTTCATCTGCTGAACCTGCAAACTAAGAATATCAAAGAAAGATTTAAGGTATATTATGCTACAGCGGCTATCCGACAGCATAACGGTATATTCATTAGATTCCATGATTCAAATTTACTTTGTTAAACATACTTTAGGCTCTAGATAATCCTAAGATCATCTAGGAACTCAAGAAAACCAACCCCAAGGGTCAAACCTCGGGTTAGACACGATCAGGAACCAAGCGGTCATTTACTGGACCATTTTAGAAATTCAAGCGGTCTAGTCATGGACCGTTAGTCAGCGCTATGCGGTCGAGTCAGGACCGTTTATGACGAGTCAAGCCAGAAAAGAAATAGTTAACTCAGATAACATGTGATCATATGTCAGATCGTTAACTGGGCCTTAGCGGTCTAATGTAAGACTGTTTAGGAATCAAGACACCGAAATCAACAGTAGTGCTTTCTAGACAAATTGGGCTTTAATGGTACAACCAGCTCGACATCCTAGTGGGAATCCAAGGCTCACGGAGACTTACGGAGGCCTTGAAACAAGATCACCTAGTCCGATAGAAGGAATATCTAACAGAGAGACTTTCAAGTCCAAGATTGTGTGCCTATAAGTGCAAAGGTGTATCTAATGGTCACATACCGGAGTATATGCCATGTACTTGTGAAAATGACTCGTAGATGAGAAAGTTATGTTGGAACCTTAGTTTTGATAATGACAACTATGAATCATGTTTAGATTAATATGGTTAAATCCTTTTATTTTGTGTTCATGTCTTGCTCACTTGCTGCAAGTCATTTCATGCTTAAGCACTTGTCTCCGTGCATAACATGTCCTTGCATCTTACCTCTCGAGGACAGTGCAAGCTCTAGTCGGTGCAATCGTCGTCTGGTATGGACCGTTAGATCTTGTCTCTTCATCTCAGTGCAAATTCATCTTGGTGCAAGCAGTGTCTTGTACTTCTCTTTATCAATTCGGTGCAAGTCTCTGTCTCACTTAGAAACACTGTAGCCCCGTTTCCATCTCGCTACATTACGTGTCTAGACAAAAATTCGCTCAGTGCATTTCATTGTATTTCATTGCAGCATACAGTTTTAAGAGTTCGTGCATATCTTGTTTGTGCATCTTTGTGCATCTCGCCTTTCAGACTCGGTGCAAGGTCTGTCTTGCATCCGTTTTTTTTTGTTCATATGATTCTTCTCTTTCATCTCTGTGCAAATTTCGCTAATCTAACTCGGTGCATCAACTGTGTTACACAGTTGTTTTAAGAGTCCGTGCATATCTTTGATCCTTTCCTTTGACTCGGTACAAAGTCTTCTTCTTGTGCCTCTTGGACCCATGTCTGTGCATATGGTGTCAAGCTGTTGTGTAAGTCAATACAATGGTTGACTTGAATATTTCTACTCAGTGCATTCTATGTTTGAACATAATGGTGCAAACTATGCTAGGCATTTGATTAAAGGCCTTGTGTTTTCTTTTTACAGAGCTTCTCTCCGAGGAGGGGGCACGTGATCCAAGGCAGATCGACCTCCTAATGAGTGCCACGTGGAAGGCTACAACACTTAGATCGCGACACGTGGCTGAGAGCCTTCTAGAAGCTAATGGGCGAGAGTTCTTCATCCACACGCCCAGTGAGAGTATATATGAAGATAGTGATCGATGCAAAAATGTGAAAAAAAAAAGAGAGGAAGAAGCCAAGTAGAGAAGAAAAGAGTAGTTGAAGAAGAAGAAAAGAGAGCAGTAGAGAAGAAAAGAGAAGTTGCAGAAGAAAAAGAGAGAGAGAGTTCGTGAAGAAGAAGAAGAGAAGCTTCATCAGAAGATCTGTCTTCACTGGAATCTGGATCAAATCCAATCCAGTCAGCTTCGTGCGAGCCATATCATGGTCTTATAGCTTGCAGCTTTTAGTTGTTGTGTGTCCTCGTCTTTTGTTTCCCTTTTCTCATTTGTTATTTACTCAAGCTATTGGTCAGCGGTTGCAGAGGACTTGTTCCTCTGGTCGGCAAGCTATAAGGCCCAGCGAAGCTGTGTATCAGCGGATGGCAAGCTGTGTTGCCCAGCCGGTGTAGGCAAGCTATGAAGCCCATCGTTTCTTCAAGCTGTTTGGCAGCAGAATCCACACTCAGGTTTGAGTGTGGGGTGGATGTAGGTCTGGAGGACCGAACCATCTAAAAATCCGTTTGTCCTTTATGGTTTGATTCGTTGATTGCTTTCCGCCAGATGCATACTAGGACCATAATCCAACTGTGGGGATTGCTTGAGTACGCATCTCCGATGCTTGACAGTTTGTCCATTGAATTTGTATCTCTCACTTTGTTCAAATCTTAAATTGATCAAAATTTCTATAAAGATCCATTCACCCCCCTCTGGATCTATTTCTATCAGCTCACGCACCCCATCAATTGGTATCAGAGCGGTTCCTGCACAAAAGGTCTAACAACCTGCATATTCGTTCTTGGATTAGGGTTCGGTGCGTTGTTGGGTTGATCAGTGTCTCTCCCTTTGCTTTTGAATCGTCGTGTATTTGATTCTGTGATTTGATCTGAGGATGTCTTCGATTGTTGATTTTTCGAAGTATGAAGGTTTGGATTTTTATAACTGGCTCAATCAGTTCAAGGAACATGTGATGCAAATTAATCCTGATCTGTGGATAATTATTGCACACAGCCCTTATGAAGTTCCAAAGGATAGATCCTTCTGGAAAGCTTCAGACAGACTGAAATTCTCCGAGAATCAGAGATCCCTGAACCTAGTAAAAGGGGCGATAAATATTGATAAATTCCCATGCATTGTCAATTGTTGCAGTGCCTTTGAAGTGTTCGACATGATAGCATCAAGCAGGAGTAGGGACGAAGTGAAATGCCTCATGGCTACAGATGAAGATCTGGTTCAAGTTGAAGAAACGTCATCACAGGTAGACTCTGACATTGTGAATCTTTCTTTTGAAGGTCTGGTAGACTTGAATGAACACCTGTTGATCAAGTATGATAGAGTAAAATCTGAGAAAAGGAAATTGAAGAGAGAGCTGGACACACTAAGATCTGAGAATAAGAATCTGAAAAAAAAAATTCGGCTGAAAATGTAGGTTCGTGTAATGAATGTGCATTCTTGAAGGAATTAATTGAAGATTTAGATTCTGATGACAATATACAGAAAAACTTAATCACTTCATTGAAAGAAGAAAACGACTCCTTGCTGGCTCAGAAGAAAGAAAATGATAAATTTCATGATAAATTGATTGAAGAAAACAGCCACTTGAAGGAACAGAATAAAAAGTTGATGGTTCTGAATACGGTCCTTTCTGATAAATGGCTAGCTTTTGAAAGAGGAAAATCAATCTTGGAGGAAAAAGAAGTGAACATAGAAATGAAGTTAACACAAGAAAATGAGACTCTGAAAAGTCTAAATGATAATTTGTAAAATCAAATTATTTCCTGTGAAGACCACATTGTTTCCTTGCAAACTGAAATTGAAGATCTAAAGAATTCATTGTCAAAGTTTGTTAAGGGAAAAGATAATTTGAACAAGCTGCTTGGAACTAATGTGAATTTTCAGGAGGGACTCGGTTACAATCCTGTAATGAAGAAGGTTGATGGAAATAAATTGAAAACTATTTTCGTTAGAAGTTCAGAATAAGAAAAACCTTCCACTTCATCTGTATTTCAGTTCACGGCCAAAAGAGGTGAAGAACAGGCAAAAAACTTAAAAAATGAAAGAAATCCGAAAAAGGCTGGAAGTAAAATGAAAACCAATTTCTCACCCATTGCTGTTAAAGCCTCTTCTGAATGTGGTACACCTTATGACATTGTGCACGATACAAAGCAATTCTCATCCAGTCACATGCATACATGAAGAATACTTCATGCCATTACTGTGGCATAACAGGTCATCATATGCATGAGTGTAGAATAATGGTTCAAGATGAATTGAATACTAAGATGGTTCATGAAAAACCCCATGCTTTCAGGAGGAAGAAGAAAATCCAGTGCTTCCAATGTGGGAAGCTGGGTCATGTTGCAGCTCAATGCTGGCATGCCCGGGGAGGAAAAAGAAGGTCAAAACCTGAGAATGTTCTTATGAACAAAACTGCTCTTAATAGAAAAATACCCGCATGTTTTGAATGTGGTAAAATTGGCCATCGAGCCTCTGAATGCTGGCATGCAAAAAGAGGTAACAATTCTCATGGCAGAACTGTCTCAACGAAAGTTCACCCACAAAGATTCAATGAATACCCTATCATGAAAATTTTGAACACTACTACTCACTGCTATTATTGTGGGAGAATAGGTCATATCATGAATAAATGCCATGATTTGGAACTTGATAACAGAAAAACTTGGAAACCTTGGAGTGCATCAGAGAGAGGTGTTACTCAACTAAGAAGACCCAAGAATTTTTGGGTCCCCAAATTTGCAAACTGATCTATCTTTGCAGGCGTGCCTTGAAGAAGGAAATAAAGGGAAAATGAAACCAAGGCACACAAAGGTTAGTTGAATTTAATTTCTTCTCTAGTTTACATCTGTAGATTTTCAGTTATAACTCCCTGCATGATTTCTATCCCTCCTTTATGACCCATGCCATGTCATTAATTCATGTAATTAGAGAGGGTGCAATCTTGTAATGAGTACTAGATGGTGATTCTCATGCTGAAATTAATCATGCTGAATGATTAGGATGTTTGCATGAAGTTTAAACATAACATCATCATTTAGAGCAACACTTCTGTGAGCTTTAAGAAGAACAAAAATAATAATGTTTGATGGAAATCTCTGCTCACCCAGAGGGGGTGCTGAGTCTTTCTAAGACAGCTGGTCATTAGAGGTTTACCCGTTTGAAAAAGAGAACGTAAGATTGGGTATCTCTTCTACTGTTTGAGCTAAAATGTTTGAATTGCTATGAGCTGCTGTCTCTTCTAGTGGAGTGTCACTGGTATTGGTTCAGTGAGCTAGATGTTACCTGGTGGTTGTTTAAAATCTTGAGAGGCTGTACATTGCTCTAGTGAGAGTCTTTTAGTAGTGTCAGATGATTCTGAAAATACTGGTGCCGGGTCTATCACTGGAGTAAGCTGAAGTCTGGTTGAGGAGATTGTCTAAAGGCTGGATGAAGGTTTATCTTATGAGAGTAGTGCTGGTGGGTTGATGTCCGTCCAAGCTGTGCTCTTTGTAAATGTTCTCACCCTGCTCACGTATGGCATTCATTTTCACCACCTATCATTGGTCTATATCTCCCATCACTCTCCACCTTCTAAATGTTTCTGATTGCTCAAGTCAGGGGGGAGTAGTATATATATAAATACTGTCACCCTTACTCTCTTCAATAAGTAAATGCCCACATCACTCTAAACTAAAAATATCTTGTTGATCTAAATTGAGATGTAATTTATCGTGTATGAACATTAAATCCTATCCGAATTGTTCTCACAAATAACTATGAATGATTTCTCAATGTTTTTGAAACAGTCCAAATTGGAAACATCTCTATAAATGGTTTGTTATCTGAAAATATTTAGTAATAAGCCAATCTGTTCGAAACCTAAGGCTTATATTCCTTCTTTTATGTCTTGTGAAAGAGATTCCTCTGATAAAATTGGGTATACGCCATTATATAAAATAATGAAAGAATTTCTTGGCAGAGTAATGGCATGACATTTGAGAAACTGACCATCTGTTTCAAAGAAATTCAGTGGTTATGCCATGATAACTAATGCTAACTCTGTTCATCATATGAAGTACGAAAGTTATTTGCACTGATTAACCAGGGTCTCTGGTGTTTGATAGACATGTCTCTTTGTGTAAAAAGGTGCAATTATACTGGAATACTCATCAGTTTTTTTTTAAAAAAATGAAAAATCATAATAAAGAAAAGGGGAAGAGAAAGGTGTAATGGTTTATATTCATGGTTGACCCATGGTTTTCTTCATTTTATCTCTACAGACTTAAGAAAAATATAAAACTGGGTTCTTCAATCAGCTTTTGGCAAATGAAAAGGATCGTAAGATTAATGACCCTAATGTCTGAGTTGTTTCCCTGAATAAGCTGTTTGGCCTTCATTGATTTCAATTCATAAAATATTTGTAAAGAACCATTCTGTGAGATATAATCTCATACTCTGTAAATAGCTCCTCTACGAAGAAAGGCATTTTATTTTAAGAAAAGGGTATTTTGGGTATTATCTACTGAAGATTGGTAAAGTCGATAGTATTCCCTTATATACGAAACCCTATCTTACTCTTTACCTTCTTACCCCTTCTTTCGAAGCCGAAGCGTCCTCCCGCTCCTTGGCTTCTTCCCGCGTGCACAACCTGCAACCTTCCACGTCTCCAATCCTTCTCTACCACCCTCTCGGCTTTCACATTTCGTCTTACCACCATCCTTGCCGCTATGTCTACTTCGTCAGCTGTGAGCAAAGGGAAGAGGAAGGTAGTGAAGCAGCCGCAGCCGGAAGATGCTATGTCTAAGGTGGCCGCTGCACAACCTCAAGGTTCGAAAATACAGAAGAAAGCAGCTTCTACCGCGAGAAAGGGAGATTCATCTACAAAGTCCACAGAGGAACCTGTGCTGATGTTGGAAGCCGAAAAGATTATACCCCCTCGGTATATTGATTTTGCTGATCTAGAGATGGCCTCCGAGTTCCCTAAGGTATTTGAGCTGTTTAAATTCCAGCAATGGATAGAGTTCCTGAGCATTCATAGGGTGTATTGCCCTAGTCTGGTAGCAGAATTCTACAGCAACCTAAGGTTCGATGCCATTAATTTCACAATCTCCTCTCTGGTCAAAGGAAAAGTCATAGAGCTCTCTAGGGAGTCCCTTCATAGGACTCTAAGAATTCCCTTAGACGGAGAGATTGAAGGAGAATTCACGTTTAATCTACATGATGCTTTTGCCCTCATCACTGACTTACCCAGAAACTTTCATGATAAGCAGCAGACCAAGCTCGGTCATTATAACACCAACAAATTGTCTGAACCAAAGAGGCTACTCCATCACATTCTCACCTCCATGATTACTCCACAAGTAGGAGGAAGGGGTAGACTGACATATTCCCAAAGGTTTATTCTCTACTGCTTGCTGAAGAAAATCAGAATATGTCTACCGCACGTAATGATTCAGTTAATGGGAACGTGTAAGGAATCAAGAAGACATTCTCCTTTTGCTGCTCAGTTGACTACAATCTTCAAAGAGGAAAACATCTCCTAGGATGGTAATGTTGTGTCCACAATCCCCAAGATAAACATTTACAACATAAGTTTCATTAATACATTCATGAGGAGGAAAGGAGCCAAACGAACGAGTACTCCTGCCACAAAGGATACTCTTCTGAAAATGGATACAGAAACCCAGGCTGTGTCAGTACCTGAACAGCCTGCACAAGCCTCATCAGAAGAGACTCACATCCTTGAGTTGATTCAAAGTGAAAGTCAGACAGTTCCTTCTCCTTGGAAATCTGCTCAAGTACAAGCTAGTGGAAGTTTAGATGAGCAAGAACTACAATAGGACCCAACTGCAGCTACTGCACCTGAGGCATCTCAGATTCCTGAAACAGTCGTACAAAATGTCCAAAATAAAGATTTCATTCAGGAATTAGACCACAATATCCATGAGATATTTGATGATTTTGGTCAACAGTCACAGAAAAGACCAATCACTGACCAAGCAGAGCTGGCTAGGGAAGAGGCTCCAACAGAAGAACTAACTAGTGACAGAGAAAAGGAAGTCATTATAGAAGAAGAGGAAATGAGTAAACTGGTCGACGAAGTTATGAGGGAAGATGCTGAAATGATTTATGAAGAAACAGCTGAATCTTTGGACAATGAACAAGAAAATGATCAACAGGGAACTCAACCACCTGCTGAAGAAGCTCAACATGAGCAACCAACCGGTTTAGCTCCAGGGGCACCTGAAGAAGTATCACAAGACTATGGCATGGGACCTACCCCTCACCATAGGATGTCTTTCACTCAGGCTCCTGAGTATGGTCCACACCTTGGGGAGCTAATCAGTCTTGGTATTCCACCTCCTCCACCATCTGAACAACATTATGAATACTTCACTGAGCTGCCAGATTCCAGTGCTTCTACTTCTAGTACACGTGGAACAAATGCTGAATCAAATCTAGCTCAGATGTTATCTAAGCTGACAGAGATTGTTCTAAATCAGAATGACTTGATGAACAAACAGTTCCTGTTCAGGACCGTTCAAATAGATAGAATAGAGAGCCGAATGGAGCATTTGGAAAAAGTTGTGAAACGTCAAGGGATAGAATTTTTGACTACGAAGCGAAGGACAGATGAGTCTGTAAGAGAAATTCTAGAATCTCTTATGCGCATCAGCACTCGAATAGGTGACATGGTTAGTAAAATTCAAGATACCTAAATCTCCATGCTCAACAATATGGGTCTAATTCTCTCCCATACATTTGATCTAAAAATTGAGTTTGAACTGATGAAGGGGACAGTAAGCAAGATAGCACCTAGTCAGCCAGAAATCCTCAGAAAGTTTGAAGTTGTCCAGTCTGAGTTGCAAACTTTGTCAGAGATAGTTTCACAAGTGTTCAATAATCGAGAGTCAGTTACCTCTCTAGTGGAACGGCTGGGGGACACCTTGCATCGCAAACTTTATAGACTAGCCGATTCCATTAGAGATTTTCATACCTCCTTAATGAACAGATTTCCTACATCTGCTTCCAGTTCAGCATATTCTGCAAGAGACAGGGGGAGCTATCGAGGTCACTAGTATCTCCAAATTTCCCATTTTTGATAATGACAAAGGGGGAGAAGAAGCCATCATCATGTATGAAGAAGACCTGTTGAGTGAAATCGCAAAGCGAGGGTTTCGAATCTTTGTGAAAAGAGATGTACATTCAAACACTAATGTTTGTTCTCGTAATACTCACAGAAGCATTACTCTTACATATTACACTTGCATTTTGTTTGCTTATACAGCTGTTTGAAAGACAAGTATTGAATAAATCCTTTTTGTTTGAATTGGCTTAATCATACATGACTCATAGTTGTCATAATCAAAAAGGGGGAGATTGTTGGAACCCTAGTTTTGATAATGACAACTATGAATCATGTTTAGATTAATATGGTTAAATCCTTTTATTTTGCGTTCATGTCTTGCTCACTTGCTGCAAGTCATTTCACGCTTAAGCACTTGTCTCCGTGCATAACATGTCCTTGCATCTTACCACTCGAGGACGGTGCAAGCTCTAGTAGGTGCAATCGTCGTATGGTATGGACCGTTAGATCTTGTCTCTTCATCTCAATGGAAATTCGTCTTGGTGCAAGCAGTGTCTTGTACTTCTCTTTATCAATTCGGTGCAAGTCTCTGTCTCACTCAGAAACACTGTAGCCCCGTTTCCATCTCGCTGCATTACGTGTCTAGACAAAAATTCGCTCAGTGCATTTCATTGTATTTCATTGCAGCATACAGTTTTAAGAGTTCGTGCATATCTTGTTTGTGCATCTTTGTGCATCTCGCCTTTCAGACTCGGTGCAAGGTCTGTCTTGCATCCGTTTTTTTTTTGTTCATATGATTCTTCTCTTTCATCTCTGTGCAAATTTCGCTAATCTAACTTGGTGCATCAACTGTGTTACACAGTTGTTTTAAGAGTCCATGCATATCTTTGATCCTTACCTTTGACTCGGTACAAAGTCTTCTTCTTGTGCCTCTTGGACCCATGTCTGTGCATATGGTGTCAAGCTGTTGTGTAAGTCAATACAATGGTTGACTTGAATATTTCTACTCAGTGCATTCTATGTTTGACCATAACGGTGCAAACTATGCTAGGCATTTGATTAAAGGCCTTGTGTTTTCTTTTTACCTCCGAGGAGGGGGCACGTGATCCAAGGTAGATCGACCTCCTAATGAGTGCCACGTGGAAGGCTACAACACTTAGATCGCGACACGTGGCTGAGAGCCTTCTGGAAGCTAATGGGCGGGAGTTCTTCATCCACACGCCTAGTGAGAGTATATATGAAGACAGTGATCGATGCAAAAATGTGAACAAAAAAAAAGAGGAAGAAGCAAAGTAGAGAAGAAAAGAGAAGTTGAAGAAGAAGAAAAGAGAGCAGCAGAGAAGAAAAGAGAAGTTGCAGAAGAAAAAGAGAGAGAGAGTTCATGAAGAAGAAGAAGAGAAGCTTCATCAGAAGATCTGTCTTCACTGGAATCTGGATCAAATTCAATCCAGTCAGCTCCGTGCGAGCCATATCATGTTCTTATAGCTTGCAGCTTTCAGTTGCTGTGTGTCCTCGTCTTTTGTTTCCCTTTTCTCATTTGTTATTTACTCAAGCTGTTGGTCAGCGGTTGCAGAGGACTTGTTCCTCTGGTCGGCAAGCTATAAGGCCCAGCGAAGCTGTGTATCAGCGGATGGCAAGCTGTGTTGCCCAGCCGGTGTAGGCAAGCTGTGAAGCCCAGCGTTTCTTCAAGCTGTTTGGCAGCAGAATCCACACTCAGGTTTGAGTGTGGGGTGGATGTAGGTCTAGAGGACCGAACCACCTAAAAATCCGTTTGTCCTTTATGGTTTGATTCGTTGATTGCTTTCCGCCAGATGCATACTAGGACCGTAATCCAAATGTGGTGATTGCTTGAGTACGCATCTCTGATGCTTGACAGTTTGTCCATTGAATTTGTATCTCTCACTTCGTTCAAATCTTAAATTGATCAAAATTTCTAAAAAGATCCATTCACCCCCCTCTGGATCTATTTCTATCAGCTCACGCACCCCATCAAGTTAGTGATAACCAACGATCAAATCATAACTAGTCCATGAATATCATAAATTCAAGTTTACTAAAAAAGTATATGACTTGGTCACGAAAATATCATAAGTTTAAAATAACTTTAAGTGCATAAAGAATCATGAAATCTACTGGAATGAGTTGTTAACATAACTGGGTATATGAAAATAATGTTTAAAATAGGTATAAAACCTACTTAACTAGGCTTGACATATAATAATTTGGACCATTCTGCATTAAGCCTCGGGTTAGCTTAAATACAGAATTCAAAAATGAAAATGGTCTAGTGGGTGACCGTCTCTTGTGGCAAGCGGTCTATCATACGATCACTAGGGTTTCTGGCGGTCTACAAGAAGACTGTTTCTTCCTGTGTTAACAGAAAACTCAGTAATAGTAAAATACAATACTAATCTAAGGCATATCATGCATGGAAACCAACATGAATAAACTCTACAGCATGATAGAACAAGAATAGGTCAGTCAATATGTGTGGGTTTATGTAATAACAAGAGAATTTCCTTTTTACTCAATTAGGGCTAGTTCATGCATGAATATTATACTAGATGCATAGTTCTAATGAAAACATAAAATTCTCAGTGTACAATGCATGAAATCGACTAGAAACAGAGGACTTTTATCCCTAATGTCATGTTTAAGCCATTCATGAGATAGCCTGCCTCAAATAGCCCTCCTAGACTGCCAATTTCTGACTGGAAGTAAGCCCTAGTTTTGCATGTTCTGTGCTAAACTAGCAACTTCACATCCTTGTATCTCTTGATTCCCTTGACCTATGGACGTGAAAATTGGAGGGTAGATAGAAGATATAAAGGGTAACATAAAATTCTAAAGACACAAGCGCTAAATACCTCGTTTAGGGTTTCTAATTTCCTGATCTTCATTGGACCGTTGCACAGATTCCTGGGTTATTGGCGCAGAATCAGCAATTTTGAAAGTTTCTAACTCCTTGTAGACTTGATCTCCTAAAACGCAATTTGGAGGGTAGTTAGTCCTTAGTATTAGCAACAAAAACCTATAAAGAACTTACCTCTAATTCTACCTCCTTACCTTAGTTCCACGCGAGCCAAAAGTAGGGGTCGCACAGGTCAATTTGTGGTCTATTTATAGGGTTTAGTTAGGGTTTCAAAGATTTGGACGACTTTAGAGTCCTAATTAGGTATTAGATCGATCCTTGAGAGTCCCAAGCATGTTTACATGTTTGTATACTTTAGTCTCTAGAAATTTGGACGTCAAAAATCCAATCTTTTTACACTTTCTTCCACTTACGGACTCTGCAGCGCTTAGCGGTCATATGGGTGACCGCCCTTATCTGCTATGCGATCTCGCAAAAGACCGCATTCTGTCTAGGCGCCGAATTTGAAATTAATACAAACTATTCCCTTCATTATCCATCTATTTAACCTATTTATCTCTACATTCTGTGATTATACCAATTTCTAGCTTCTAGAATATGGGCCATGGTCCAATACCATAATTTGGGCCATAAGGGTAACTTAAAATGGGCCTAATCCTCTTGGATTAGAGTAAGGCTATACTAATTAAAATAAATTCATTCAATAGCCCGTTTAGTCCATTTTAATATTTAATAAATTTTTAGAAATTTCTCGGGCGTAACAACACCATTTTGCTCCATAGTCCTAGGAGAAGAAAATTTGTGAGTGACTCCTTCTTTATTGCAGAATTCAGAGAATAATGAATTGTCAAACTCTTGTTGGACCCTGGTTTTGACAATGACAATCTATGAGTCATGGTGAAATCAAAATGCATAAAAATTATCGTTTGCATCATCATATTGCATTATAGCGCATGATCATTCTGAAGTTAGCTCATGCACACTTAGTTAATTAGCTTAGCATAGTCTGTGCATAGTCATGTTTGCTCCGTATCAAGTCCATGCATGTGTTGCATACTTAGCGAAATAAGTATGTGCATTTGAGTCATGCAGTAGAGCGAAGTCGTTGCATTTCTAAGTCCAAAAGTCACAGTGTCATTATATTTTCTATCGTGGCTTTCATTAGATCTGTGAAACTCTTGGTCGTGCACGAATAGAAGTCGATGCATTCCATGCTGCAGAGTTATTGAGTCGGTGCAACTTAGTGTTGCCCTTTCAATCAAGTCGGTGCAAACATTGGCGCTGCACGATAGTGAGTCTGTGCAATACTTCTTCCTGCACGACCACCTCGGTGCAGGTCCTGCTATCTCTCACATTATGTCGGTGCATAGTTTGGCTTTGTTGCATCCCATAGTTCGTGCTTGGTTTCAATGATATCAAAATGATTGTGTTTGTATGTGTATGTGTTTCATTGAGCAACATGGTTTATATCTTGATTTGATGAGTTGAAAGATGAAGTCAATGTTTACTCTTGAAAGCCATGTGAACTCTCGGTGTTTAAGGAACTAATGTTATATTTATGTTGGTTTGTAGGAACACAACTTCATGGCTCATACTTGGAATCTCAAGGAGTCCATCAATGAAGCTCTTCTTCTTAAAGGGAGTTAACTCTGTTCATGTTTGAAAGTTATATGAATGATTTGTATTTAAGGATCTCATGTCTTGATTATTTTGCTTTGCAGGATCCAAGTCCATGATTCACGTTTTGGAACTCAAAGGAGTGCATCAATGAAGTTCTTCTTCAAAAAGGGAGTTACCTTTCTCATTGAATTGCATTTCATCTTTATATGATTCATACATTTCATCAAGTAAGGTTTCAAGTCTTGATTGGGGTATTTCCTTACATTTTCCTCTCAAGGCTTTTGGACTAGAAATATACTTAGCCTATTTACTTGAATCTTGATGAATGTGATTTTATATCAATGTTCCTCTTGGGATAATGCTTCATGAATGTTAGCTCTTAATCAACAAGAATGTCATTTGAATGAATATGGTTCCATGATATTATACATGCTTTGCATTTGGCATAATTGTTAACACTTGTGTAATGAAGCATCTTGATGTTGAAGATTTGGTTGATTCAAGAATGTGATTGAATGGTTGAGCTTCCATGTTATTATATTTGATTGAATGATAGATTCATGCTTATCATTTTAAAACCTTGTCATTTGGTCAAATGTATTTTTGCTAAGTGATTTGAGAAGCAAACCGCATGTTTGAATAGGTTCAATGATGTATTTCATTGTGAACATGTTCATAGTGTTAATGCATAACTCATATATTTTGATTCTCAACTAACCTCTTGGTTTATCATGTTTTTCAGGATGCAAAATCATTATTGATCTTTATGGTATTATGGTAACATTTAATCAATTGTTTCCCTTTGGTTTGATTGAGGTTTTAGTTATTTTTTAAACTTAAATTGTCTTACAGTCTTCACCATTTTCAATACAACCGTTGGATCTCCCCTCTAAAAATTTTATGTTGTAGCTCTGGGAGTCATTTTTCCAACGCCTCCAGTCTCGCTTCGATCGGAGTTTGGAGCTAGGAGAATTAATTCCTGTCGCCGAAGCGCGCAGAGCTATTTTTTGTGTAATCTGCCTGAAAGGGTCGACCCCTTCCGGACGGGACTTACGAAAGTGTTTAAAACCCATTGAAAACCCTTTCAAACATTACCATACTACCCCCTATTAGTTTCTATTGTTATTAATGTGTTTTTAACATGTATTAGCAGGGTTTTATGAGTCTTTTCCCCACCCCTTGAGTTGCTTATATAAGAGTTACGAATTTGGGAGTTGATTAACCCTAATGCTCATTTGTTCATTCGTATAGGTGAAGAAAATGGGAGAACGTGGTGGAGCTCTTGCAAGGAGGAGATCATCTACTTTCGTGAAGATCTGGAGATCGTGGAAGAAGAAGAAAAGGAGCGGATCGAAGAGAGGATCAAGAGGACGGAAGAATAATCTTCATCCGGCTTCCCTCCAACTCGTGGTTAAAGGAACATCATCAACCGGCTTTGAAAAACAAAGGGGGACTACTTCTATGTCTTCTATCAGTTCTTTGTGATGTGTTCTATGATCTATATTTTGGGTTTGAGCATGCTTGAATATTTGTGTTTATTTTATGAACATTAGAGATATTTGTGTGTGTGACCGTTTGTGTATACGGTCGTGTTTGATCGCCTTCGTGCGATCATGTTTGTGTTATTGTGCTGCGGTTGTTGCAGCGTGTGTATGTGTATGTTGTGATCCGGTCGTCG
This sequence comes from Amorphophallus konjac, assembly GCA_022559845.1. NCBI lineage: Eukaryota > Viridiplantae > Streptophyta > Magnoliopsida > Alismatales > Araceae > Amorphophallus > Amorphophallus konjac. The sequence continues at coordinate 258,410,483 of CM040118.1, read as the reverse complement.
GATTGTGTGTGTGTTGTGATCCGGTCGTCGGATCATGTATGTGTTTGTGATCCGGTCGTCGGATCGTGTGGGAGACTTCGTCTCCATCTGTGTGTGTGTTGGGACGTGTCCCCGTGTGTGTGTGGGGATTCATCCCCGTGTGTGTTTGGAGCGTCGTCTCCCTGTTGGGGATTTATCCCCGAGTGAAGCCTCACCGGGTTTGGTTAAGGGTGGACGTAGGGAGCCCGTCGTGGTCCCGAACCACCTTAAAAATCTCAGTGTCCTATGGTTTGCATTGTGGTTTGCCTTGTTATGTTTAACAGCTTAATGTGTTTATCTTAATCGTGTGTGAACGGTGAGATTGAGAGAATTTAATCATCTTGCTTGAGTGAAATCTTCAATCTCGTCAAGGTTGTTAATTCCGCTGTGTGCTTGTCTATGTTTTTAATCGGTCATAGTTTTTAGTAGTAGGATCTATTCACCCCCCCTCTAGATCCGTGTTCCTGTACTACGGGACCCAATAATTGGTATCAGAGCGAGGCTCTGCTGTCCCTAGATCTCACGATCTACAGAGTGATCCTAGTGCATTCTACAATCATGAACTTTTCTGTTGAGCACATGTCAATGAATTGCCTTCCTATTCTTAATGGTTCTGATATTACTTCATGGATAGGTAAAATGTGTGGACTGATCAATTCAATTAATCCTAATCTTTGGAAGTTGATTTATGATGGTCATCACATATTACCTCCAGATGAGACCAAGTGGTCTAGTCAAGATAAATTGAAGAACCATGAAAATGTCATTGTCTTAAGTTTATTGAAAAGTGCCATTGATACTCATATGTTTCCATTTGTTTTATTTTGTAGAACGGCAAAGGAGCTTATAGATCAGTTGATCAAAGCTCAAGAGATGGAAGGACAAAATTGTCTCATGGCCGACAATGATGATCAACTCAATGAAGAAAATTATGATGAGGTAAATTCTGAATCTGAAGAACTCTCTACTGAGGAATGGCAAATGGCATATGCTACGGTGTATGACAAATGCAAAAAACTCAAATCTGAAAATAAAACCTTGAAAAGGAAGGTTAATGAGAATGTGCATGATAATCCTTCCTGTGAAAATTACAAAACTTTGGAGTCAAAGATTGAGAACCTAGAATATGAAAAAGAACTTCTAGAATCCAAAGTTGAATTATTTTTAGATGAGATGTCTTGTATGAATGAGGAGCTTGAGATGTTTAGAAAATCTAATACTACTCTTGAAATTGATACTGATTCCCATGATTTGCTTGATCAAAACAAACACTTGTTGTCTAAGATTTCATTGCTTGAAGAAACACAAAAACATCTTTAAAGCAAGCTAACATCTCTTTCTGATGATGATAAAATGTTTGATAAATTGCTTGACAATGAAATTGACAACAAGAGGATCATGATTGAAAATGAGGAGCTCAAAAAGCATAATGGTGCTATGGTAATTTAGATTTCTCTACTTGAAAGTAGGTTGAAAAGCTCTGATAAACTTGAAAAGCAAAATGCTTTGTTGAAATCTAAAAATGAACAAATGCTTGCTAGGATTTCAAAACTTGTTGAAACTGAGAAAGTCCTTGAGAAATTGACTGAAAAACTACATTCCATGAATGTTGAAAATAAAGAACTCAAGGATGAAAATGAAAGTTTCAAATCTGTGAATTGCTTGTTGAATGAGAAAGTTTGTGCATGTGAAGAAGAAATCACGAGTGCCGAATTACATGTTTCTGCTCTTGAAGAAGAAGTGCAAAGCTTAAAAGATGATTTGTCTATATTTGTCAAAGGAAAGGAAAATTTGGATAAAATGTTGGGTGTTAAGGTGAACCTTCAAAAAGAAGGTCTTGGATACACCCCGGTCAACAAAAAGTCCTTTGAATCCAAATTGAAAACTTCATTTGTTCATGCATCTGATATTCCAAGCACTTCCAAAGCACCACCTCTAATTGCACAAATGAAGAATTCTGAAAATAGATTTGAGAAAATGAAGAATGTCAAACCAACCATGCCAAATGGATTTCAAAAATCAAAGTTCAATGTTGAATGCTTCTATTGTGGTGTGTTTGGACATGTGATGGATGATTGTGTTGTCATGAAAGAGGATGACAAATTTACATGCAAAGAGAAAAATATTTTCAAATCACAAAGAAATGGTTCTTGCTTTCATTGTGGTAAGTTAGGCCACACGATGAAAAATTATTTTTCAAAATAGAAAGATGAACAAAATGCTTTCAAGGAAAAGAGAAATGTTTCTTGTTTCTATTGCCACAAACTTGGCCATGTCATGGATGATTGTTTTGTGAAGAAATATGATGATTATCGTGCCATGAATGCTAAGTTTAAGTTTCAAAGAAAATCCAGAAATGAACATGCTTCCCATGCTAAAAGGTTTGCATCCCAAAAGAAAAATGCATTCACGAACACTCGTGCAAATAATGAAAAATCATTCCGTAAACCCACAACTCCTTGTTGCTTTCATTGTGGGAAATACGGTCATGTTATGAAAGAGTGCTGGTTTTTGAAAACATAAAATCTCCATGCTTCTAGAATGCATGCTAGGTCTAATTTTGTTAAATCTAGACCTTTTGAAAATAGAAGATGGAATGGATTTAAAAATTCCTTTACTCCTAAAAGGAAGCCTTTTGGTAAAACTATTTTTCCTCAATGTCTTTATTGTGGAAACCATGGACATGTCATTGAGGATTGTAGGATCATGAAGAATGATGATATTGTGGCAACGAAAAAAAAGAAAGTGTTTGGTGGCAATGCTACTAACATCTAGGGACCCAAAAAGGGTTGGGTGCCCAAATCCGTTGAATGAATTGGCTTTGATGCAAGTGTGTCTCGAGGTAAATAAAGAATGAAAGGGGTTCCAGTAAAATGGAATAAGGCACACTCATATGGTAAAACCCCAACTTTGCTTCTTCACTGTCAAACTTGATGATTTTGATGTTTTGGAATGAGATCTTGGTGTGTTCTCATGTTATGCTCTAAATTCTTCACAAGCCACATATGTCTTCAATAGATGAATATTTAGTATATCAAATGGTGGTTAGAAAAGGTTGGACTATGTTCAACTGGATACTTCCACTAAGCGTGATGGTAGTCTTCGGACCTATGTTCTCCGTCTTGTACCAAAATTCAAAAATTGAATTATTTGGCTTATAAGGAACCTTGTGTTTTGAAGGAAATCAATTTGCCTTTGATTTGCATGTGCTTTCAAATTGAATCTGAAATTCATTCTTGCTTCAAGAAGGCAAAATTTCTGAAATGCAGAATTGTTCCTTTGACAGATATTATTTCTGAACTTGATCTGTTGTTCTTGTATTCGGCTATGATGAACATGTCTCATTGGTTGAATGAATCTGAAAATTTTGATGACCAAACATGATGTCTTTGCCTACTAAATACTTTTCAATATGAAGTGCATGAGCATTTGAGTGTAATTGAGTATCTGGTATATCAAATGGTGTGTAGTAGAAAGGTGGATTATGTCCACCTAGAAGCTCTCACTATGTGTGAGTTGGGTTTTAAAACCTTCACCCCCACCTCGTACCAGAACCTATAAAATCTGTTTGGTTTGTGGATGACACTCTAAGCTCTTGAAATGTTATTGAAAATCTAATTTTGAATATTTCTGAAAATAATTTGAGTTCACTGCTTGATTTTGATCATTTGTGTACCATTGTTCAAAAAGGGCAAGTCTTGGAAATTGGTTGCTGCTCATCATTTGAATATGTATGTCTCCTTGTGTATTCTATCATGATGTTCTAAAAAAAAAAAAAATTGCATCATGCATTGCATTATCATGCTTTTATAAGTTACATGCATTAGAAACTTCATAAGGTGCATTTAGATCATTCATATGAAAAACTGAAAACTTGCATCTTGCACCCATATTGAATTTTGGCAATGCATTTGAACTTTTAAATAAAAATCTGACATTCTACATCGCATTGGCATCTTTGCATATCATTCATATACTATGCATATAAAATGACAAAAAGATGCATATTGCATATTCATGCATATAGAGCATATGCATATATTTCATGATAATCACATATCTTGACTCATGAATGCTTGCATGAATGTTTCATGAATCCTTGCATGCTTGTAAGTATTTACACTATGAAACAATTTCTTGATCTTTCTAAGACCTCACCTCCTTGATAAATAACATTGCAGTGATTTTATTCATATGTGATCCATGTCATATATTAAGGGGGAGGATTTGATTCCGACCGTGCATACATTTAGGGGGAGTCATAGCTATGTCTTGTCGAATTCATTTTATACATGTAAAATAAAAATTTACCCCCACACTCTTGCACATAATGAATTCAATGAATTTTATTGATAAGGATTTAAGAAATTCTTTCCAACACTCTAAAGGGAACTTGAATCTCTACATGGACATTAAAGAGTAATCGTGAGGAAAAAGCTGCCTACCCCACAAAAAATTCAATAAGTGGTATGTGGATCCGAGTAACCGGGAATCCCCCTTGAAACAAAGGAGGAAACTCGTGTCAAAAGGAGAAACAAAAATCCATATGTGTGACGAATCCAAGTAGCCGGGAATCCCCATTGCGACACATGAGGAAACTCGCGCCGAAAGGTGAAGTCTTTTAAAAGAAACTAAATAGGGGTTGTGCGAAGCTACCGATAGTCGAGAATCTAAAGTGAAAGTGTAGAGAGAAGATTACCTTCTAGTGTTCTTTAGAAAATATGAAAATCTATATGTTTTGAAACTCATTACTTATTGCCTCACATTTCACATGGGCATTTCTGTGATATATATATTTTATGAATTTGCCTACATTCATGGTTTATGTAGTACTCCTAGTTGTGTATGCACAAAACCTCTTAGTTATGCTTCATGTCTTATACTCTTGAATTTGAATCACGTGCTCTTTTCTTAACCCGTGCCTCATTAAGGGGAGTTACTATATGTAATATTTGTGTGCATGACGATTGTGCTTGTGTGCTTGCATGTTCATGCATTCCCCTTGAGTCTAATTCTGAGTATAAACCTTACATTTGAAGGATATCAGTCATCTTGTGCATCGCTTCATAACTTGCATGATTAGCATTCACATAGTGCATATTCAGTGCTAATTTACATATTTGCATATTTGACATTTTCAGCATGCATATAGGTCATTCATGATATCATCTTGATCAAATCCATACTTTTCAACAATTGGCACCGTTCATTCTGAAATGCATATTCTGAACACTTCATGTTGCATAAATGCCAAAATGAGTTCAACCAACAAATGGTATCATGATCAACAAATGCTCTCTTTGAGGCTCTCTCTCTTCGAGAATTGACATTGTCTATGTTTGTGCCTCTACCTTGATCAACACTTGGTTTCATATGGTTGAGCCCCTACTTAACATCAATTGGCATTTAAATTGGAAACTTATCCTTTGGCCTCACATGTTCATTTTATGTCACATACCCTCTATCTTTTTGTAGATGACAAAAAGGGGGAGAACGTTTAATGTGTGTGCTCAATGCTCAATGCTTTCTGAATGATGTGTCTTGGGGAGAATGTGAGAAGTGGTTATGCTCAATGTTTGCACATGTTTACAAAATCTGTATTATCACACACATCGTTTTGTCATCATCAAAAAGGGGGAGATTGTTGCATCCCATAGTTCGTGCTTGGTTTCAATGATATCAAAACGATTGTGTTTGTATGTGTATGTGTTTCATTGAGCAACATGGTTTATATCTTGATTTGATGAGTTGAAAGATGAAGTCAATGTTTACTCTTGAAAGCCATGTGAACTCTCGGTGTTTAAGAAACTAATGTTATATTTATGTTGGTTTGTAGGAACACAACTTCATGGCTCATACTTGGAATCTTAAGGAGTCCATCAATGAAGCTCTTCTTCTTAAAGGGAGTTAACTCTGTTCATGTTTGAAAGTTATATGAATGATTTATATTTAAGGATCTCATGCCTTGAATATTTTACTTTGCAGGATCCAAGTCCATGATTCACGTTTTGGAACTCAAAGGAGTGCATCAATGAAATTCTTCTTCAAAAAGGGAGTTACCTTTCTCATTGAATTGCATTTCATCTTTATATGATTCATACATTTCATCAAGTAAGGTTTCAAGTCTTGATTGGGGTATTTCCTTGCATTTTCCTCTCAAGGCTTTTGGACTAAAAATATACTTAGCATATTTACTTGAATCTTGATGAATGTGATTTTATATCAATATTCCTCTTGAGATAATGCTTCATGAATGTTAGCTCTTAATCAACAAGAATGCCGTTTGAATGAATATGGTTCCGTGATATTATGCATGCTTTGCATTTGGCATAATTGTTAACACTTGTGCAATGAAGCATCTTGATGTTGAAGATTTGGTTGATTCAAGAATGTGATTGAATGGTTGAGCTTCCATGTTATTATATTTGATTGAATGATAGATCCATGCTTATCATTTTAAAACCTTATCATTTGGTCAAATGTATTTTTGCTAAGTGATTTGAGAAGCAAAACGCATGTTTGAATAGGTTCAATGATGTATTTCATTGTGAACATGGTCATAGTGTTAATGCATAACTCATATATTTTGATTCTCAACTAACCTCTTGGTTTATCATATTTTTCAGGATGCAAAATCATTGTTGATCTTCATGGGATTATGGTAACATTTAATCAATTGTTTCCCTTTGGTTTGATAGAGGTTTTAGTTATTTTTCAAACTCAAACTGTCTTACAGTCTTCACCATTTTCAATCCAACTGTTGGATCTCTCCTCTACAAATTTTATGTTGTAGCTCTGGGAGTCCTTTTTCCAACGCCTCTACTCTCGCTTCGATCGGAGTTCGGAGCTAGGAGAATTAATTCCTGTCGCCGAAGCGCGCAGAGCTATTTTTTGTGTAATCTGCCTGAAAGGGTCGACCCATGGAAGGGTCGACCCCTGTAACACAGGGTGTTTTTTTGTGTATTCCAGCAACCTGTTGCCCCCCTTCCGGACGGGACTTACGAAAGTGTTTAAAACCCATTGAAAACCCTTTCAAACATTACCATACTACCCCCTATTAGTTTCTATTATTATTAAGGTGTTTTTAACATGTATTAAGAGGGTTTTATGAGTCTTTTCCCCACCCCTTGAGTTGCTTATATAAGAGTTACAAATTTGGGAGTTGATTAACCCTAATGCTCATTTGTTCATTCGTATAGGTGAAGAAAAGGGGAGAACGTGGTGGAGCTCTTGCAAGGAGGAGATCATCTATTTTCGTGAAGATCTGGAGATCGTGGAAGAAGAAGAAAAGGAGCGGATCGAAGAGAGGATCAAGAGGACGGAAGAATCGTCTTCATCCAGCTTCCCTCCAACTCGTGGTTCAAGGAACATCATCAACCGGCCTTGAAAAATAAAGGGGCACTACTTCTATGTCTTCTATCAGTTCTTTGTGATGTGTTCTATGATCTATATTTTGGGTTTGAGCATGCTTGAATATTTGTGTTTATTTTATGAACATTAGAGATATTTGTGTGTGTGACCGTTTGTGTATACGGTCGTGTTTGATCGCCTTTGTGTGATCATGTTTGTGTTATTGTGCTGCGGTTGTTGCAGCGTGTGTATGTGTGTGTTGTGATCCGGTCATCGGATCGTGTGGGAGACTTCATCTCCGTCTGTGCGTGTGTTGGGGCGTGTCCCCGTGTGTGTATGGGGATTCATCCCCGTGTGTGTTTGAAGCGTCGTCTCCATGTTGGGGATTTATCCCCGAGTGAAGCCTCACCGGGTTTAGTGAGGGGTGGACGTAGGGAGCCCGTCGTGGTCCCGAACCACCTTAAAAATCTCAGTGTCCTATGGTTTGCATTGTGGTTTGCCTTGTTATGTTTAACAGCTTAATGTGTTTATCTTAATCGTGTGTGAACGGTGAGATTGAGAGAATTTAATCATCTTGCTTGAGTGAAATCTTCAATCTCGTCAATGTTGTTAATTCCACTATGTGCTTGTCTATGTTTTTAATCGGTCATAGTTTTTAGTAGTAGGATCTATTCACCCCCCCTCTAGATCCGTGTTCCTGTACTACGGGACCCAACAGGCTTGTATTTTCATACTCGATGCATTGTCTGGTTAGTGTCTCATTGAGTCGGTGCAACCTCTGTGGCTACACGCGACCAAGCCATTGCAATGTTTGTTCGTGGATGAATTTAGTCGGTGCATACTTTACATATGCAAGATCGAACTCGGTGCATTTCTCATCGCTGCATACATACAAATCTATGCTTCTCTTACCGTTGCGTGTGCATAAGTTAGTGCATTCTTATCGTGTGTTTCTACAAGGTTTATGCATGGCTGCTTGTATGCTGAATACGTCCATGCACATCATTGCTATGAGATCAACCCGAGTCCGTGCATTTGTGTGCTTAGTCTATGCACGTTTACTTGAATGTCTCAACCAGTCTATGCAATCTTCATAACTGCCTGATCTTTATATGTCTTGAATTTTTAACAGGCCAACTGCTTGTGACTGTTAAGAAGGGCACGTGATCCCAGGTGGACCGTCCCTGACGGATGACTGGCACGTGGAAGCTACAGTGTCCAGATTTGGACACGTGGCTGAGAGCCTTCTGGAAGCAATTGGGCGGGAGTGTTTCCTCCACACGCCCAATGCGTGAACATGTGAGTCTGAGACTGAAGTCATATATAAACTTCCTTTTCTGAAGAGTTTCTGTAGTGTGAAGAAAAGAAGAGAAGAGCACACAAAGGAGATATCTAAGAAAGAAAGAGGAGAGGAATCAAAGAAATGAAGAGAAGATCAGAGACAGAGAAAAAGAAGAAAGAGGAGCTCGTAAGATTGAAAGAAGAGTTGAAGAGAGAGTGAGATCGAGAGAAGAATCATTGATGTTCTGTTCACTGGTACTTGGATCAAATCCAGGCCATTTTGCTCCTACATGAGCGATATTCATAGGGTTTTATTGTCAGCTTTTAGTCACTATTTTCATCGTTCTTGTTTCTCATTTTCATCCTTATTCAAGCTATGAGTCAGTAGAGCAAGTTGTGATGCCCAGCGGGCAAGGTGGTCACCTTGGACAGCAAGCTGTGATGCTCAGCGGGATAGCAAGCTGTGATGCTCAGCAGATGGCAAGCTGTGAGGCCCAGAGGACGTAAGCCATGATGTAATGCTCAGCAAACGCAAGCTGTAAGGTGCAGCGGTTCAAGCTTTTTGGCAGCAGTAAGCCACACTCTGGTTTGAGTGTGGGGTGGGCGTAGGTCTGCGGACCGAACCACCTAAAAATCTCTGGTGTTGTGAGCTTGCTTGTGTTTTCGTGTGAATGTGTTCCATATCATCTTAATTGCTTCCGCTTGAATGATTTGCACAAATTGATTGGGGCACATACTGGTGGGGGCATCACTTATCCCTCCACATTTTGTGAAGCTCTGATGGATCGTCGGCTTGCGCCATTGTGTTCTCCACATTTTTCTGAGTCAATCCATGTAATTTTCATATTTTATTTGAGTCATAAACCATATAAATTTCCTTTTATTTGAGTCCAGTACCTAGGTATAAGGGTCATTTACCTAAGTCTTGAGTCATATGGTCAATTAAGCAGGCTAATGGGCCCAATTCAATGGGCTAGGCCCATGGGCGCCCCTCCTTCCCTTGGTTTCTTGTTCTTAGTCCAAAAGTTAGGGACTTATGTTAAATTGTAGGATTCCTATAAATAGGACCCCAATCCCCCATTTGAGATGAAATGAATAGTTGAATGAAAATTTGAAAATCAGTTGAGTGTTCCTAGAGTGAGAAGCTCTCTCTCCCCTCCCTCTCTCTCTGACCTCTCTCTCTCTCTAAAAGGGGTGCACCCCTTCTCTCTCCCACCCCTCCTCCACATCATCATCCACCTCATCCTCTCCCCTTTTGCCACATCACCACCCTTTCATCTCCCCAAGGTGTATTCATTACACCCCTTCACATCCCAAGACCCCATTAAGTCATCCCATCAATTCCTCCTCCCTCCCAAGGCACCTCTTGGCCTTCCCAACACATCTCCCCCTCTCCCAAGGGAGAATCCCATCTCCCTAAGCACCCCTTCACACTCCCAAGACAACCCCTCCCCTTCCCAAGACCACATTAACCAACCCCACATTAAACCAAGTTCAAATTCCCCTCTCCCTCCAAGCCAACCGGCGCCCTCTCTCTCTCCCTCCCTTCCCCCACCTCTAGCTACAACCCTCTCTCCCTCTCCCCTAGCTGCGACCCCAGCATCCCCCACCCCATTCCATCACCTCTAGATCCCTCCATTCCCTTTCCTACAACCTCCATTAGCCACCCCTTGCAAGTTTCTTCCCCTTTTCCACCCATACACACACCCTTCTTCTTCATTCTATTTTCAGGTCATCAGGAGCAGAAGATCTGTGGGTTCCAGTGCCTGCCCGTCTTCCTCTCCAAGTTCCTAAAGACGCACCCTATATTTCTGGAAAGGTCTTCAAGTCAACTTCCTAGGAGAGGCGATCTCGCCTCAATCCGAGTTCGGGGCTGTCCTGGAAGATCGTTCCCGTCAGATCGCGCATCTGGCATCCGAGTGGAGATCAGAACCACAGTGAAGAAGCTTCTGCGACCTCATCCAGGATCCCCTTGGTGCGCCATTTGACCGGGACGAACTTCTACCGGTCCTCTGTCCAACACAGCAAGCGGAGCTTCGTTCGGAGTCCGGAGCTCCCCGTTCCATTTATTCTTCCCCGGGTGCGCAGGTCAGTCCAGTCAGAGCAAGCCCAGACCACCCTCTACTCTTCGGGCTCTTTATCTCTGCTCCGACCTCCCCCGGTGACTATCCTAGTTGCTGATCGAAGAAGATTCAACCACGCTCGCAACCGTTCTGGTCCCGTGTCATTCGGACCTCGAGAGTGTTCGGGGCGGCTTCATCTTCCTGGTGTAGTGTTCTAGAGTCAGTCCGAGCCAGATCGAAGTGGCCCAGTCCCAGAGCCGGCCCCGACCTCTGACGGCGCCCCGAAATTCCACCAAAATTCAGGAGTCCTCCCGGGCCAATCAACGAGGATTCGGCATAAATTTTGGTGACTTCTGAGTCGGGTAGAGCCCGTGGCAGCGTCAACATCAGCTCCTTGTCAAGCAGTTCCAGAAAAGGGTAGAATCGGCAAAGTCTTCGTTCGGCACCTTCTTTAGCTCTCCTCCCGATCTCGCCTCACCGGCTTAGCGCCCCTCCCTGAGTGGAGGTAGTTTTGGGTGTAATTTAATTTCCCTACCCCATGATCACCCTCCTGCATGAGGTGTAGTGCATGTACTAGCAGGTATTCGGCCGAAGCGTCATCGGCACGGCATGCGGGTAGCCCACGCTTCCCCGCTCGCCCTCGTCTCCGGTCGGGATCGGCGTCCTCACGCCGATCAGGTGAGCTTCTGGTCACTTCCTTTGCTGGTTTTACTTTTGCTTGTCTTAGTATCGTTTCTGGTTGCCCGTCGGCGGTGAGGTGAGCGCCCAATCTCAAACTCCATTGAATTGTGCGACCACCGCGGAGTGAGTTGAGAGAGTGACCTTACTACCCACGCCCACGGCCTGTCGGCCACCCATGAATTGGGTAAACCTGTCCCATTGGGGTCCTCCCCTAGCTAGCCATACCCTTGGAGCAGCAAGGTCCCACCTTGGACCCTCATCCCCATCGTCGGTCCGCCTTACGGACCCGGGTGTGCGCGACGCGGGTGAACCCGCTTGAGTGGGTCCGCCGTTGGGTTCGGTTGCTTGCGAATCTAGGTCCGAGGGGTCGTGTCACATCAATTTGGTATCAGAGCAAGTTCACAACTTGTCTCTATCAAGTTGGTCCTAGGGCGCATTTACCTTTTGAGTCACCCGGTGCATCACCCTTGTCCACCATCATGACTACCTCATACTTGGCATATTCGCCACTCTTAGGCCCATTAGAAGCCTTTGTGTTTGACGGAACCCACCCTAGTATATATCTAGAGTGGGAGGACTCCATAGATCGATACTTTGAGAGGTTCACTCTATCAAGGCCTATGCAAGTCAACTATGCTAAGAGTTTGCTCTGGCGCCAAGCTAGGAAAGAATGGGAGAACATTGTAGGTTTGAGAGAAGCCAAAGGGGAAGCACCCATTGAATCTTGGGATGAAAGGAGGGCCGATCTTAGAAAGATCTACGCACCCCAATCCAAACCTCTTCAACCAACCGATCTTCCACCCCCGACCCCAACTCCAACCCAAGAACTTCCCCGACCAAGCCCAACCTAAGTCCACCCTTGTTCACCACCCCGGGAGTACCATGCACCGACCATTGTCACTCCACCCACACTAGACTTTCCTACCCCATTATCCTTGGAAGTTGTGGCCCACACACATACCCAAGTGGAGATGGATGCCAATCCGGATCCACCTCCCACCATAGAGAGCATCCTAGACCCCCCACTTCCACCCACCTCTCCTAGTCCGGGTCCTCATGAGCCGCACACTCTCGCCATGAATGAGTCCATATTCCAATCGCTCAAGTGGGGCCCCACCGTTCCTAGCTTACCACCCTACCTCTCACCCTGGGGATATCAAGCCCAAATTGTGCCCACCCGGTCTTCCCATGTCACACTTCAAACCTCCTACCTTGTGGAAGACTTAGGGGACCTAGTGGGCTGCTTACAATGGCAAGCCCACCTGACCGAAATGCTAGCCATAGGACCATCGGAGTCTAGCACCATCTTCCTAGCTTACCCCGCCACCGGTTCCATCACCTCCATCTACACTAGTGGCCATTATACGAGTGAAATCATCTTCTTTCTCCCCAAGGATGAGAAACCCATATTGGCCCACTTCCCACCCATCAAGATTCTAATTGCTTTGATTGGCCAACCCACTAGAGACCTTGGCCCAATTACCTTGGAGGAGGATGACTCACCGTTTGGGAACCTTGAAGACATAGAGTGCCTCCCTCTAGGAAGACCTTTTCACGACCCCTTTGATCCCTTCCTATGGGACCCATGTGACCCACCCACATCACTTACCACTCACTCCTTCCTACCCTCACCCACCATGTTAGACCACGCCCACCTTTCCTAAGTCTTGGGCGACACAAGGGTAGCCATGACCAAGGAAGTGCCTCTTCCCATGATGTCCCCCTTCCATGATCCCTTTGACCCCTTCCTTTGGGAGCTCGGGTACCCATGTGACCTACCCACATCACCCACCACCCACCCTTTCCTACCCACACCCATTATGTTGGACCAAGCCCACCTCAACTATGACCCAGGTTACACCCTAGGAACCATGACCTTAGGCAACACCCGTCTAGAGATCAAGAAAGTGCCCCACCCTATATCTACCTTCCTAGATCCCTTCGACCCTTTTGAGTGGAAGCTCAAAGGCCATCCCACAACCTCGCACCTGGAAGTCATCTCTGGGATAAGAATGCATATGTCTTGGCATCTCATACCACTTGGCATGATTAGTAAGTCGGGTCCTTTCATTCATGTCACCCACATGTCAGGTCGGAAGCATGAGTGGTCCATATTCGGATGTAATGGTCCACCTTCATTCATCATGGGTCTTAAGCATGTTAGGAGCATTCACGGATGTCTGGGACCCCCGGCAATTGCTATACCCATGCACAATAGATTCCCCTACGGATGCCCCGGCCCTCCAACCATTGTTATGAAATCTATGCATGATAGGGCCACTTGTGGTTGCCCCGGTCCACCTAAGTTTATCAAGGTCCACATGTCATCAAAGCATGATAGGTCAATTTATGATTGCCCCGGTCCACCTTTGCACACTATCCACCTTCACACCCACCCACCGCATCATAATGCATGATATGAGCATACATGCAAGCAAATCACAACGAGCGGTGAGGTTCACAAAGAGCGGGCAAAAGCTTGCGAGCGCCACTTGGAATTCCAAGTAGGCAACTTATCGATGGTGACATTAGAGTGGCTCTACCCTAGGCTCACCTCCAACTTGAGGGCATGAGGACTTGGACCTTGCCAGGTTCCGAGTGGCTTTGGCAACCTGGCTTACGGGTTGGACTTACTAATGGGTTTTGGGATTCACCACATTTCCCACGTGGCGGATCCGGTACCCTATATGGGCACCGTGGTGGATCCTAGTGAGTGCCTTAAGCCTATACTTTCCTTTGAGAGGAACACCCCCGGAGAGCCACCAAAAATCAGCCTGAGAGCCCGACGTGTGCACACGGAGGCAATACTAGGCAAGCAGGGTACCATCACTAGCAAGAGGGTATGTCCGTGCCACCTTGAAAAGCTGAAACGTCATCCCCTGGTTAAGGATGCAGGGTTGAGTTTGGAGGTCGTGGCTCGCCCAGAGCTATCTTGGAAGACCACCTCCCCGGTGGACCCATACTCGACGGAGTCGAGTTCTCCGCACCCCGGGGGTATGATGGGGGCATCACTTATCCCTCCACATTTTGTGAAGCTCTGATGGATCGTCGGCTTGCGCCATTGTGTTCTCCACATTTTTTTGAGTCAATCCATGTAATTTTCACATTTTATTTGATTCATAAACCATGTAATTTTCCTTTTATTTGAGTCCAGTACCTAGGTATAAGGGCCATTCACCTAAGTCTTGAGTCATAGGGTCAATTAAGTAGGCTAATGAAGTGTCGCTAGTTTTGATACAGTGAGGTAGGTGCTAGCCTTTGGATGTTTAAGCACTTGAGAGGTTGTGTTGTGCATAAGTGGAGAGACAAATTGTGGTTTGTTTAAGAGTTAGTGAAATAGGGACTTTGAGTGGTTGGAAAACCCTTCCCAATCTTATCTCTGCTCTCGCCTGGCATTCTCTCTCTAACACCCTGTCTATCTCTACTATTGTCTATCACTCTCTTCTTTCCACTTGGATGACCGACTCTGTGATTCAGGGGGAGTAAATTTAAAACTGATCACCTTACCTGTTTTAAATTGATTGGCTATCAAAGATTGCTCTGAACAGAGAATAAGGTTGCTGACTTTTACTGAATTGTGATTCTATGTCTATAGGGATTAAATTAAAAGGGTAAATTGATTACAATTATTCTTGAATAAATCTCAATGGTTTTGAAATCAACTAAAAGTTAGAAATGCTCAAAAGTTCTTTCAAAAATCTGAACATCACTAGTAATGAGCAAATCTGGTAAGAGACCTATGCTTATATGGCTCTTATACCATGATCTAAGAAAAATGAATAAAAGACCAAGGAATACGCCATAAAATGAAAAATCAAAGTTGGCAGAGCATTGACATTTCGTTTGAGAAACGGACTGTCTATATCGACGAAATATAGAAGTTATGTCATGACAACGAATGTGTATCTCTGTTCATAAGAGTGAAGCTTGATGGTATACCTCACTGAGTAACCAGGGAATCCGGTGTCTAATCAACATGTTTCCTTGAGTAAAACGGTGAAGTATTACTAGATTGCTCGATTACAAAAATAAAAGTGATTGGTAAAAATGGTTGACTCTGCGTTCTTTGCAATAACCTTAGACGGGTATAAGTTCAATATAAGAAGGGTTTTAAATCAGATTTCTTGTGAAAATGTTTTATAAGATCTTTGGGTTAATGATTGAGGAAAATATTTCTTTAGATTGTTTCAGCTCCATTTCTTTATTCAAAGAATGATCGCAAACTGTTTCCGATTTTCAATATAATCCCGATAAACAGAATATCATGAAAAAGTATAAAGAAAGCATTTTTATTTAAAGGAAGGGCATTTTGGGTATCCCTATTTTGAAATAAGGTAAAGTTGACAAGTGTTTTAAAGGAAAACCTTATTTACAGAGTCTTTCATTTCTCTTCCCTCCCGTATCGAAGTGTTCGTCTTCTGTCATGAACTCTTCATTTTTGCTATCCATCCCAGTGCTCCTTTCTTCCACTCCTCTCATTCAGCTTCTCCTTCACCATAACCACCATGTCCTCTCCAGCCGCCGAGAGCAAGGGAAAGAGGAAGGTAGTGGTAGAACAACCACCAGAAGTTGCTGAAGCAGTGGAAGCCGATACGTCATTGCCAACGGGAAAGAAGCAGAAGACAGCAAGGGGTCAAAGCAAAGGAAAAGAAAAGGTAGGAGATAAAGAAAAAGTTCTTTCTGTTGAAGCCTCAAGATAAGCTAAGATTACTTTGGAAGCTGGAAGGATTGCTTTTCCACGGTACGTGGATTTCCATTATTCAGAAATGATTGATAAATTTTCTTAGCTGATTGAATTTTTCAGTGTTCAAAAATGGATGAAATTCTTGGGCAAATATAGAATATACTATCCTAGACTCGTAGCTGAGTTTTATCAGAATCTGAGATATGATGCAGACTAAGAAAAATTGTTGTCCTGTGTCAAGGGAAGTAAATTTGAGATATCTAGGCATCTCCTTCATAAATCTCTCAGAATACATGAAGGAGAAATTGAAAGAGTGTGTGTATATAATCTTCATGATGCATACTCACTGATTGCTGATGAGCCTAGTAATCCGCAGGACCTTGAACAAATAAAAGTAGGTCATTTTAATGCAAATAAATTTTACCCTCCAAAGACATTGTTGCATCACATACTTACTACTATGATTACTCCTCAAGTTGGAGGAAGAGGGAGAGTGACTGAGACCCAACGTTTTGTGATGTACTGTCTACTGAAGAAAATCAGAGTTTGTCTGCCTGAAATAATGATTCTGATCATGAGAACTTGTAAAGGGTCTAGGAGACATCTACCCTATGCAGCTCATCTCACTGCTATATTTAAGAAGGTGCACATTTCTCTATATGATGAGGTCTCTAAAGAAATTCGAAAGATAAATGTCTACAATATGGATTTCATTGAAAAGTTCATGAACTTAAAGGAGTCTAAGTCAAAAATCACTCATGTTGATCACAAAAGAAAAGCTGACTCAGGGAAAACTGTTTACTCGAAGAAAAAGGGAAGAACCCAAGTTGAAACTGAACTGGATATACAACAACCACAAGTTGAACTGATTGAGAGAGCACAACATGAAGAAGATCAGCCTATTGAACATCAAACTGAACAAGAGCAAGTACATGATGATGTAGTGGGTAAAGCAGCTGATGAAGGGATTCCTGCAGAAGGGCAAGAAAACAATTGGATAGCTCAAAATGTTAATGAATTGAATTTGACTGATGATCAGATATTGGAGGAAATTGATCAGAACATTCACGAGATATTCAACAGAATCGGAGAATATCATCAGGAATAGCAGAAAGGAATAGAGATCCAAGCAGAATGGAATGTTGAACAGCATGAAGAGGAGACTCAACAAGGAACAGAGGAGGAACCCCGTACAGTTGTTGTTTTTGGAGCTCAATATACATTAGAAGACCAACCATCCACCTCTCAGGAAGCTCCAGATTTCAACTCTACTGGACCTATCTTAGGACCAGTATTTGATGCATTATATACTGCTTTGTCAAGTCAGATTGTGAACCAGAGCCTACAATTGCATGCATCTATTGACAGACTTGATTCAAGGGTTCTTCATTTGGAGCAGACAATGAATAGTCATTGGCAAAAATTCATTGTCGACAAACATATGTCTGATAGAAGATTAAATGATTTCTTGAATTCACTAGTCTTAACTTGTCAGCAAGTAGCAGAATCGTTAGCACAAATTCGTCGCACTCAGGCTGAGTCTCACTTGAAGATTACTCAGAATCTTCTTCATTATGTTAACATCAAGATTGAAATAGAGAAGTTGAGTTTTCAGACTACATTATTCAGACAAGAACAACAAGCACTCTCCAAGAGAATAAATGCTATTTCTGGTGAAGTCCATGGAAGTATGATTCAAGTCAGAAATTCTTATGAGAAAATGGATCATGTCCAACATCTTGTGGTGAAATTACCTACAGAATTTAAAGATGTTGTCGCTTCTCTTGCAACCAGCTCCTCTACTCAACAACCGTCTCAAGTTCACCATCTGATGCAAGAGTCAGTTGACAACTTACTCTCTCATCTCAAGCAGCTCCAAGAAGAGATTCAGAGCAATGACCAGAGAATGCTGACTAAGTTTGCTGAACTAAATATCAAAGTACAACAGATATCTGGACCTTTCCCTGAGGCTATTCCTCTCAGACGCAGCTCAAGTAGCACACCCTCTTCAGCTCGGGGTAGATCTAGAGGTGACTGCTCCAGCAGACCCAGTCAAGCTAATCGATAACTGATCTCCTACTCCTTTTTGTTGATGACAAAGGGGGAGAGTATGTTGGAGTCATGTGTCCAAGGGCTGAATGACTTGGAGCTATACAAAGGCTATACAAAAAGGGGGAGGTCTGGTGTGCCGTGCAATACTGGTTGTTATGCACAGAGGGAGATAGAATCTTACATATGCGTATGAAGTCTTGATCAAAGGGGGAGGCTTGGACCTTTTGTATTCTCCTTTGGCTCTTCGCATAAGAAAAATTCTCACTCTCACTGTAATGTGATAATTAATTATACAATGATTTATTTTTCTTTATGAACACAAAAATGTTAGCATTGCATTGCATTTGCCTTGTTGGCTTGAATGAATATATTTTGTGAGAAGAACTGATGATCTCATTTTCAGTATGATACATGACTCATAGTTGTCATCATCAAAAAGAGAGAGACTGTTGGACCCTGGTTTTGACAATGACAATCTATGAGTCATGGTGAAATCAAAATGCATAAAAATTGTCATTTGCATCATCATATTGCATTATAGCATATGATCATTCTGAAGTTAGCTCATGCACACTTAGTTAATTAGCTTAGCATAGTCTGTGCATAGTCATGTTTGCTCCGTATCAAGTCCATGCATGTGTTCCATACTTAGCGAAATAAGTCTGTGCATTTGAGTCATGCAGTAGAGCAAAGTCGTTGCATTTCTAAGTCTAAAAGCCACAGTGTCATTGTATTTTCTATCGTGGCTTTCATTAAATCTATGCAACTCTTGGTCGTGCACGAATAGAAGTCGATGCATTCCGTGCTGCAGAGTTATTGAGTCGGTGCAACTTAGTGTTGCCCTTTCGATCAAGTCGGTGCAAACATTGGCACTGCACGATAATGAGTCTGTGCAATACTTCTTCCTGCACGATCACCTAGGTGCAGGTCCTGCTATCTCTCGCATTATGTCGGTGCATAGTTTGGCTTGTATTTTCATACTCGGTGCACTGTCTGGTTAGTGTCTCATTGAGTCGGTGCAACCTCTATGGCTGCACGCGACCAAGTCATTGTAATGTTTGTTCGTCGATGAATTTAGTCGGTGCATACTTTACGTATGCAAGACCGAACTCGGTGCATTTCTCATCGCTGCATACATACAAATCTGTGCTTCTCTTACTGTTGCATGTGCATAAGTCGGTGCATTCTTATCGTGTGTTTCTACAAGGTTTGTGCATGGCTGCTTGTATGCTGATTATTGTAGATGTGGAAAATGTGGATGTGTATATGCGTGCCGATCCCACAAATCACATGAATAAGCATGAAGGCATATGTGCACCAATCAAGTGAATAACATGAATATGTGGGTATGTAAACATGATAGCATGATCATACAATCAAGACAAAGGCGATAAAAGATGTAAAAGAATACCATGATCGCCACCAAGGAATGACAACGCCAAAAGAATATAAAATACTAAGTACGTTGTGTACCTTGGAAAAAGAGGATGATCGCGCTCAATATCAAGATGCGGGGACTATGTGGATTACCTCTCCTTGCCTTCCAGCTGGCTAGAAGGTAAGGGCCTCACTTTCCATGCTTTCCTGCGAAACAAACACAAAACAAGAGGCAAAACCCATTAGAAAATGTTAAGTGTAGAAATATGCCCAAGTGCGTAAAGTAGCATGAAAGATTGAGGGCAAACTTACCGGGGGAGGATTTTTAACCCCTATGGAAGGGTGCAAACAATAGGTGTGTATATTGTAATGAGATTAACATGAAGAAATTGATTTAATATACCATGATGAACATAGATAAACAAGGTGCAAAAGTGCATGCCACAAGAAAAATTATGCAAACAGTGTGAAGTGGGTGCAAAGACTGATGCAAACAGTAGGGCAAAAGATGTCCAAATGCATAGAAAATTTAGATGACAGACGACTTGAGTGTTGTAAAGAAGCAGGAACAAGAATCACTCAAAAAGGAGGTCGGGACAGAAAGCTATGACACCAGAGATTTGGGGAAAATATGGACTGTGCAGAAAATGCAGAACAGTGCACAAAATGGGCTCAAAGAATGATGAATATCTCACAAGATAGAACACCAAAAGAGGAAAGAGTGGATGCTATGGAAAGGTGGGAGTGTTGTGGTGAAACTAGGGAAGAAAGGAGAGTTTAAAACGGGGAAGACAGCAGTGAAAAATAGGGTGGAAAACTCAAGAAAACAGAAAGGTGCAGAACATGGGAGAAAAATGTTAGTGTAAAAATAGAATGAAAGTGCAAAACTCATAGACAAAAATATGAAGGAAGATGATGAGGTAATGAGCCCAAAACCAAGGAACACAAAGATTATACTTCCCTCTAGAGCCTAGAGTTGAAAGGACGGATCAAGAGTGCCCCACGGCCTCGCACCGGTGATGCAAACATGCCCCCGTCGCAAGAAATCTGAGTTTTAGCAAAGTGCAGAACAGTGTGGTGAAACCTCAAAAGTAGGGGCTTGGAAGAGGGGGAAAATATATGAGAAATAAGGCAAACATATAATCAACGTGAAGCTAATACTCTCCTCTTCAAGATGGAGTTGAGGGAGGACGAAAAGGTTGAAGCATGACTATGCACCGGCTTGATGAACAGGCCCCCGTCGTGGACTTTGTAGCAGAAATTAGCAAACTGTGATGATTTGCCAAAAGTAGGGGCGAAGTTGAGAGGGCAAACGTTGATGAAATTGAGCAAACAAGGAACCAAAATGAAGCTTATACTTCCCTCTTCAGGCTAGGGTCCAAGGGTTGAGTCAACAATCCAGCATGGCTTCGCCGTCGCCTTGGAAACGCGCCCCCCGTCGCACGGGAAATCTGGGCAGGTTTATATAGAAAAAGTGGTGAAACCCCCAACTTTCTCCCACGATTCCAGAAGATAGAGTCCACCAAATCTCGAGATCTCTAGATCATTCTCGAGATAATAGTCAAGATAAGGCGTAGGAACAAACGGGACTCTTTTTGGTTGAACATTGTGGAAGTTATGGCTCTTGGAAGAAGCCTCTGGAACCTAATCTGCAGGGTTTTTTGGTTACACGAAAAGTAGAAAAACATGATATTGCGGCCATGATTACAGGAGATATAGTCCATCAAAATTTTATTTCTATGAACCAAATTAAAGATAATACAAAGGGCTAGAAGTAGGAAAATATGGGGATCAATTTGGATAAGTATTCTAGAAGTTATGGCCACCGTAAGATAGGCACATCGCACAGGTTCGTGGAGAGAGTCCAGAGCAGGCTGGACTCTTATTGGATAAACGGTCGGATGACCGACCGTTAAGGGTTAAACGGTCGTCAACCGACCGTTTGCAACAATGAACGGCCATCAGCACAACCGTTTAAGGTAGACCTTGCGCGACTTTGGAAATTGGATCATATCTCCCAAACGGTGCAGAATTAGCAAAAGTGGTAGAAGACAAAATTATAGATAACTCAAAAATGAACAACTTTTATGATGAAAGTAAGATGAGAAAATGATCATAAGAGAGAGAAAATAGGGATAGAAGAGAGTGAAAGAATATCGGGACATAGGTGAATAGTGTAGTCTGCCAAAAAATTGTAAATAACTTGAAATCGGTGCAGAACTGGCCAATGACGTAGAAGAAGAAATTGTAGGGATTTGAAAGTTGAACAACTTTGGTGCAGGACACATTTTGAATAGAGGAAAGGAAGGGAGTGAAAAAGGACCATTTTCAAGACTACGCAACGAAAGGGGGTTGAATGCTTGAGGGAAGCCGGCCTAAATGGACCGTAAGGCGACTTTGAAGGCCGGAAGGTGACAAGATAGACTCTAGGGCTCCATGAAATAATGATCTCCAAGATTCAAAGGGAATGGAATAATGAAATGGGCTCGAAATCCATCCAAGAAAGGCTCCAAAATAATGAGTAATTCGGGGCATCAAAATGATGAATAAGAGAAATGACTCAACTTGCAGGCTAAAAACGGGTGTCAACAGATGCCCCTCTTTGATGTCCGCTTTGCAAGGGAGCAAGCGAAAGCGACGCGGATGTGAAATGGAAAGGAGATGGAGCGAAAGTGATAGTGACGTGAAATGGAGATGAAGCGGAGATGAAGTGGAGAGAACTGATAAGCGGGCATCAAGGCAAAAGACACCCGTTTTAACCAACAAGCGACAGGAATTCTCCTGAAATCGTCGAACTAACCACCAGGACTGGATGACAAGAATGAGACATGTCTGGAGAACTAAACTAATAGGAAAAAAAGGAAGCACGACTAGGCTCATCGGGGACACAATCCACAGACAATGAGGGGGTCGGAAAGGAGCACAACGTAAAAAGTAGGAGAAATATAACTGAGGTTAAATCCAGACAGGAATCACACTGGCCAACCAGACTGAGCGAAAAGATCAGAGAAATCGTTCAAATTCAGAGTGGAATGAAGATCTCTTTATCCAAGAGACATGAAGTGCAACTAACCATTATTGAGAAGAAACCTTGAATGGATCACGAGACGTTAATGCTCAAAATGACATGATGCATGCTGGGCTAAAATAAAGAAATCATCAAAACGAATGTAAAGAAATCATAAAATAGAAGGTACTCAAGGATAATATTGCTAGACTGAGCCAAGATGGGGTCAAGAGTCGTCTGCAACCACGGCGTGCGAGACAGAGTCCATCGTTCCCCACCCGACTCAACTGAGCGGCCTATCCAACGATTAACTGTATGCTCCTAGATCATCATCATTTTTGTTAAAGGGGAACATCAGATCCCAGAACACACGGGCAACCAGCCGGTCCTTGAGAGGCTATAATAATGTAGATACCATATAGTAATGCAACAATGAGAAGGGATAGAGAGCCATACCTGACTTACCTATGCAGGTGAAACGGCATTTTTTAGATTTTCTGATTTTTTAGATTTTTATGGGTTTTCGATATAAGACAACCAGCAACATGAATAAACAAGCATGCACATAACGAGACAAACAAATGAGCATAACACAACGAAGAATGAAGGAACAAACAACACATGCAAGATACGAACCAACAATATGCATGTAAGATGAACATAGTGAGATAAGACAACAATGCAGTGGGATAACACATGGTTGGGACAAGAACATGTGGGGGGACAACACACGGCTGGGACAAGAACGCGCGAGATAACACACGGTTGGGACAAGAACATGTGAGACAACATGCGGTTGGGACAAGAACACGTGGGATAACACACGGTTGGGACAAGAACATGCGGGACAACACACGATTGGGACAAGAATATGTGGGATAACACACGGTTGGGACAAGAACACGACGGATGACCACACGGTTGGGACAAGAACATGGGACATAAAGGAGGGACTAACAACATGTGCAAGATAACTAACAACACTCGGTGAGGGATAAAACAACATGTGTGGGACAACACGAAGGGACATAAACACGTGACAAGGACACAGCGGGACAAAAGACATAAACAAATACGTCCTTCAATCAAAACCCAAGATCAGAATGAAGCAGAACCGCCAGGTTCATAATCGTGAGGCAAAGCCCTCTCATAAAGATATGATCATTGCAAACAAAAGCTGAGAAGGACATGAGCTTCAGAATAGATCAAGAGAGTGGATCGAAGAAGGAAAGAACAGATCAAAGATGTGGACAGGAGGCAGAGCATAAAGATATAGCGAGGAATACCTGAGTACTTGCAACCTGCACACTTAGCAAACAGATTACGTATCTATCCTTAAAACAAATGCAAATGTATGAAAAAGACACATTTTTTTGAATTTTTGTGATCTTTTTTTGATTTTTTTAGATTTTCAATAGTATTTCATTTTTCTGGATTTTTTTGAAGTATTTGATTTTTTAGGTTTTTGAAATATTTAATTATTTTTTTTGAAATTTTGAAGTATTTGATTTTTTTGGATTTTTGACAATGTTTACTTTTTTTTTAGAAATTTTGATTTTGACATAGCAATCCGCAGCACTTAAAGACGGGCTCAAACTACTGCCCAGGGATCGTCGTTCCTACCCCTTTCATTAAAGGCTTCCCTTAAGAAGGGCGTGCATGTGAGGGTGGCTTACCACAACCAACCGCTTCTAAAGAACGGTGCCCCTACTAAGGCCATACCTGGGATACAAACCAGCCTAAGAGGGAGAAGCAGAAGAAAAATTGGAGACAAGCTTCGTGCAGGATGGGAGATATCAAGGCTCGAACTCCTTCTAGGGCACTACCTCTCAAAGAGATAACCTGTTGCGCTGGGGCTTTGTGTCTTTGATTTTTAGACCCATATTTATCAGGTACGCATGCGACCGGGCTCATGACGTCCCGCGGGGAACTGTACTGCCACTCTTGCCATGCCTTTGATTCATAATTTTGCATTAATTCATTTTCTCATTTTGGTAGCCCTTATTGGCCAGATATAGCATGAAAGCTTACTTTTGAGGGTCAAGATTGCCCCTATTTGAGACCTCTCTCGTATTAGGGAGCGCCTGTCATCCATCCATCTCTTGCCCCTGCACTTGGCCGAGAAGAGAAAAGAAAAGACCTTTGTGCATACCCAAAGTATGGCCAAAGCAGCAACGTTGTTGCACTAGAGGGGTCGGCTATGGCTCGCCGTGTTGTGTGTGAAAAACCCATACTCAAAGGTCACCCTCAACGATCAAGGAAGGAAACTAGACTCCCAACGCGGAGCTATCACTAGCCTAAAGATGCTGCAGAAGTGACTTATTTGACTAAGCAAACTAACTAAAGCCTAAGGCCACTCAACCATGTTTTAAATAACCAACATTATAAGCGCGTGCAGAAATAACAGAGTAATAGCAATGATAACATGTTCTTGCACAAAATAAAAGATACCTTTGCAAATCCATGGCGTGGAAAC
The DNA here is from genome assembly GCA_022559845.1 of Amorphophallus konjac. Taxonomy (NCBI): domain Eukaryota; kingdom Viridiplantae; phylum Streptophyta; class Magnoliopsida; order Alismatales; family Araceae; genus Amorphophallus; species Amorphophallus konjac. Next base: position 258,385,494 of record CM040118.1, on the reverse strand, counting down.
CGACACCCTGAAGCGATTTCGATCATCGAGCGTTGAGGAGTGTGAACTTTATTTTCCTTGCTTGTCAGGATAAAGGATGAAAGGAGAGCAAGGGATTGGGTTCCTCGACATAGAGGAGTGGCAGACATCATACTGGACGAAGGAGGGATAAAAAAGGAAGAGAGACGAGGGCTAGAACTCCCTCGTTAAGGCACTGAGGCCCTGATAACATGGAACCAAGTACAGAATAACCAGGGATTAACTGAGATCAAGGCGGGCTAAAGCCTCGAAAATAGTAAGAAAAAGGGTAATGACCCCGAAAAGGTGAGGAGGAGTAAATAGGAGGGTGAAAGGGAAAATCATCCGACATGGTCAGAGAAAAGGAATTAGAATCACCCGACAGGGTTGGGGAAAGAAAATGATTGACACCCGACAAGGTCGGGGAAAAAGACTGATGGTCACCCGAAAGGGTCGGGGAAAGATCAGAAGCAGAGCCCGGGGATACCGGAAGGGAAGGATCAGAAGAAGTCCCGAAAATGGGATGAAAGGATGACATAGGCTGAGGCCTAAAATCAAGAGTGAACGGAGGATCCGGAGACTGCGGATGAGTGGGGAAAGAAGAATGGGGGTTTACAGACCTGACAAGAGAGGAGGAGATCATAGATGTGGGATTGGAAGAAGGGAGGTACACCACCAAGGGTGAGAGCTGAGCAATATAAAGGATGAACGAAAGGAAGAGGAAGAAGTGGACCCCTTAGTGCACAATCGACGGCCCTTAAACTTATGCCGCCGCTTCTTCTTAGCAGCAATCTCTTGAACACGGGTATGCCTAGTGCTGACCCGGACCTTCGGCCTTCTTGATATGCAATGTCTCCTCAAATAACGGGCCCATCTGGCAGACAACCTAGCCCGGTCATGGATATGCAGCTTCGTCGGGGTGGTTGCCCCTAGATACCCAGTGCTAACCATAGGCGGACATTCTCGGATAGATGACTCCCTCGGATGAACATCAGAAAACCATGGAGTTTCATCACTCAGTATTAGCAGCATAAAATTCGGCATCTTCACTCGATAATCGGGCATGAAGCATAACTCCCTTACTAGAAGAGCAGGACAAAACTGAGGGAGAGTAATGCGCGGCGTTGACGTGGCCGATTCACCAATAAACCGAGGAAGATTGCATATGATGTGCAGAATGTTCTTGGAAAATGCCAGAGATATGGCCAATTGCCGCTTGAATAGGGAACCCATCAGGCTCTTGGCAACCGCATGGGTTAACACAATCTGAGTAGAGAACCCTTCTTGGCCAGTGAACTGAACAGCAATCGAGCGAGGAGTAATAACAACATTAATGGTGAATCCTCCGGTGAGCAATGAGATTGCCACCGACCTCACTCGAGAAGAAACTGGCACTAGTGCGAGGGAACTCTTCTTAGCAACCGTCTTTGAATATGAAGGCTCATCATCCCCAAAACAGCCAAGGGCTAGGACTCAGATCGGCATGCGGGAAATAACATCCTGGATCTTGAAATGCACGATTGAAACCTGGATTGGCTCATCATCTTCATGGGGACCTGACCCAAGAGGCATCGGAGGTAATGCACACCCGCTCCGTGGGGTGGAAGTCGATGGAGAAGTAGAGGGAATATGTTTGGGTGGCTTAGGTAATGGTTTGGAAGGCATGGGGGCTTCAGTGGAGATGGTGATGGAAAGTGAAAGCGCAAGCGATGTGGCGATGATAGGCTCAGGTGGTGGCGAAGGTGAAGGTGAAGGCGTGGCTGAGGGTAAAGGTAAAGGCATGGCTTGCTCAAGCTCGGGCGAAGGTGATGGCGGAGATGGAGGTGAGGGTGGTGATGGAAGAACTAGCAGTTGAGATGGAGATGATGGCGATGGCAATGGAGATGGCGAGGATGGTGATGAAGGCAGAGGGGATGAAGAGGGAGATTGTGGTGTCCACCATCGACGTGTCGATACAACGCGTCGAGCCATGTTAGGGATAGATGTAGCAGAGGTGGCGGTGGGAGAAGAAGGGTAGGCACTAGCCTGAACAGAGGCTTGGGTTTGTGGCGGCGATGGAGTCAGAGTAGGAGATGGCGATGGTGCTAGGGTAGGTGATGAAATAGGTGAGGGATCGGGTGGTGGAGTGGGTGAAGGAGCAGGTGCAATGCCCGATAAAGAATCATGGGGGTGCCCCTGGTCTTGTAGAGATGGCTGCCTGGGCGTCACTGTTTGTTGTTGCTGCTGCTGCTGCTTGCGGAGATGTAGAACAACCTTATGCATGGCGGCCCAATCAATCCTCTTATCATCTTCTAAGCCATAAACATACTCTCGGAATTAGGGGCAATCCTCAACCAAATGCCCTTGCTGGCGATGGTAATCAAAAAATTGAAGCATATCTCTGACCGCGGGTTGGCAAGGCACAACTGGAGGGAGCGGTAATGCGTGAGCAGCCATCAAAGCCCTGAAAATTGCTTAAAAACACTTTGGCAACGGAGGACGATGAGGAGCCTGCTTCGGGCAAGGTGGATGTCGAGGGGTATGGGAAGGTAATGGAGATGGAAGTGGAGAAGGAAGTGGGGGTTGCATAGGTAATGGTGCGTGGTTAGGGGAAGGATTTGGTGGAGGCACGTGTGGAGCGAAAAGTGAGGTGGGAGGTATGTGGACGGCATCTACCTGCTCAGGGTGTGATGTTCCCTTGACCGGAGGTGGAGGTTCATGTGGGTATAAAGAGGTGGAAGGCTGACTCGTGGAGGTTTGATATGTGGAGGGATATGTGGGGGTATATGGGTGTGGGGGAGTGGAAGGCTGACTCACGGAAGGATATGTAGTGGAGGGCTTACTCATGGAAGGCGATGGATAGGAGGCGTATGTGGGCGTAGAAGGTGGAGGAGACTCTGGGTCAAGGAAAACTAGGAGTTGTTGGCGGATAAAGCGGGCTCGGCTATACAATTGTTGCCAGGAGGTGATATCATTCAAGGCTAAGATAAAGCGGTACTCAGGCGTTGCATTAGAAATGATCATTTTGATCTGCTCTCCCTCCGGAATATGCCCCGGGACTTGCGCGGACAAGTGATGCCAGCGATCAGCAAAGGTAGAGAACTCCTCGTCAGGCTTCATCTTCTCATGGGCCAGATCAACCATAGAATACTTGGGCCCAACCTTGTCTTGATACTGTTGAAGAAATCTCTCTTGGATGACTTGAAAATCCACAGCTTGCTCTTGCGGAAGAGAAAAGAACCAATCCCGAGCCGGGCCTTCCAACGACAGACCGAATAAATATGACATCAAGCGTTGGTCATGTCGAAATTGGGCCGACTCATAAATGAACTCCTTTAAGTGCACATAGGGGTTACCAACTCCACCATAGTGACGATAGGTAGGAATTTGTGAACGCGGTGGAAGCTGAATACCTTGGAATGCAAACGGGACACTCAAAGAAGATTGGGGATCAATTCAACGTTGAAGTTCATCAAGCTGACGTTAGGCTTGAGCAATCATCTCCTCAATGAGGAGAGATCGGGAAGGACGCAAGCCAGCCTGAGCAAGAGATTGTGGATTTGGGCCAGGGTTATGATATTGGGCCGGATAAAGAGATCCGGACTGAGAAGAAGGAAAGCTGATTCTAGGAGTGGAAGGATATGTAGGCTTGGAAGGATCATGAATGTGGGAATAAGAACTGATTGGGCCAGCAGCAACATGGGTAGAAGGAGCGGGCCTATTAAGAGAAGTAGGCTCATTAAGGGAATAAGAAGGTCCGCTAAAGGAAGGGGGCCCATTAAAAGAGCGAGGCCCATTAAAGGAATAAGGCCCACTAAGAGATTGCGACTCAATAAAGGAAGATGGGCCACTCGAAGAATATGGCCCATTAAAGGAAGGAGGCCCATTAGATGAATGAGGCCCGTTATGAGGATGAAGCCCGTTATGAGGATTAGCGGTGAGTTTTTGGGCCTGGACCGGGTCCATTTGGCAAACAAGAGGTGATAAGTGGGCCATGAGATTTGCTTGTGAGTCGGAAGGGCCATGAGGAGATGGGCCCGTATGGAAAGAGGAATAATCACGGGAATAGGAAGATGGAGATGAAAAAGGGTAATATACTGGGGAAAAATGGCGCTCCATGAAGGCAAATGGAGACTTTATACAGGAAAAATCAAGGGAATACAATGAGGAAAGTAAGAGGGCTCGAGAATCAGAGAGGGGGCTGACTCAATAATGTAAAGGGGAAAAAAAGGACCCAGGACAATGTGACTAGACAAATGGACACACAGAATGGACTAGCCTAAGTGGGACTAATGACAAAACCTATATGGATAGTGGGGATGCAACATAAAATGACACAAATGGGCTTGGACAAGCCCAAACAACACAAACAATACGCAGGATTTCACCCAAGTCAACCAAGTTAATATGATGGGAAATATTTTATTGTCAAAGTTTTGGTGGGCCTTTAAATATTTTTAAATTAAGATTAATTCCCTCAAGATAGGTATCTTATAGGAAATAAGGTCCAAACTTTGCGTTGACTAGGGTTAACTCCTTCACAACGTATGCAAATGTAAGCCTATGGGGTGGAAAGGTACAACCAGCCCGGCGTCCGTGTGGGAATTCACGGCTCGCGGGGACTTATGGAGGTCCCGGATAAGATCACCTAGTCGAGCACAAGGAATATGGGAGCGAGAGGATCACTTACCGAGGGGGAATGCAACTACAATATGGCAATATGCATGACCCTATGTGCACCGGAGTGCATGCAATTTCTAGCCTAAATCTAACAAATCAAGATATAATGAACATATGTGAACATAACAATATGGATGCAAACAAAGTGAACAATATAAGCATGAAATGCTATCTAAACATGGACATACACACCAAAATCGTAGCAAAGCATGAGACAAGTGATGGGCACTAGAGGTCCCACCGTGATCGCCAAAAAACGGGTGTAGATGTGGAAAATGTGGATGTGTATATGCGTGCCGATCCCACAAATCACATGAATAAGCATGAAGGCATATGTGCACCAATCAAGTGAATAACATGAATATGTGGGTATGTAAACATGGTAGCATGATCATACAATCAAGACAAAGGCGATAAAAGATGTAAAAGAATACCGTGATCGCCACCAAGGAATGACAACGCCAAAAGAATATAAAATACTAAGTGCGTTGTGTACCTTGGAAAAAGAGGATGATCGCACTCAATATCAAGATGCGGGGACTATGTGGATTACCTCTCCTTGCTTTCCAGCCGGCTAGAAGGTAAGGGCCTCACTTTCCATGCTTTCCTGCGAAACAAACACAAAATAAGAGGTAAAACCCATTAGAAAATGTTAAGTGTAGAAATCTGCCCAAGTGCGTAAAGTAGCATGAAAGATTGAGGGCAAACTTACCGGGGGAGGGTTTTTAACCCCTATGGAAGGGTGAAAACAATAGGTGTGTATATTGTAATGAGATTAACATGAAGAAATTGATTTAATATGCCATGATGAACATAGATAAACAAGGTGCAAAAGTGCATGCCACAAGAAAAATTGAGCAAACAGTGTGAAGTGGGTGCAAAGACTGATGCAAACAGTAGGGCACAAGATGTCCAAATGTAGAGAAAATTTAGATGACAGAAGACTTGAGTGTTGTAAAGAAGCAGGAACAAGAATCACTCAAAAAGGAGCTCGGGACAAAACGTTATGACACTGGAGATTTGGGAAAAATATAGACTGTGCAGAAAATGCAGAACAGTGCACAAAATAGGCTCAAAGAATGATAAATATCTCACAAGATAAAACACCAAAAGAGGAAAGAGTGGATGCTATGGAAAGGTGGGAGTGTTGTTGTGAAACTAGGGTAGAAAGGAGAGTTTAAAACGGGGAAGATAGCACTGAAAAATGGGGTGGAAAACTCAAGAAAATAGAAGGGTGCAGAACATGGGAGAAAAATGACTAAGTGTAAAAACAGAATGAAAGTGCAAAACTCATAGACAAAAATATGAAGGAAGATGATGAGGTAATGAGCCCAAAATCAAGGAACACAAAGATTATACTTCCCTCTAGAGCCTGGAGTTGAAAGGACAGATCAAGAGTGCCCCACGGCCTCGCACCGGCAATGCAAACATGTCCCCGTCGCAAGAAATCTAAGTTTCAGCAAAGTGCAGAACAGTGTGGTGAAACCTCAAAAGTAGGGGCTTGGAAGAGGGGGGAAAGATATGAGAAATAAGGCAAACATATAATCAACGTGAAGCTAATACTCCCCTCTTCAAGATGGAGTTGAGGGAGGATAAAAAGGATGAAGCATGACTCCGCACCGGCTTGATGAACAGGCCCCCGTCGTGGACTTTGTAGCAGAAATCAGCAAACTATGATGATTTGCCAAAAGTAGGGGCGAAGTTGAGAATGCAAACGTTGATGAAATTGAGCAAACAAGGAACCAAAATGAAGCTTATACTTCCCTCTTCAGGCTAGGGTCTAAGGGTTGAGTCAACAATCCAGCATGGCTTCGCCGTCGCCTTGGAAAAGCGCCCCCCGTCGCACAGGAAATCTGGGCAGGTTTATATAGAAAAAGTGGTGAAACCCCCAACTTTCTCCCACGATTCCAGAAGATAGAGCCCACCAAATCTCAAGATCTCTGGATCATTCTCGAGATAATTGTCAAGATAAGGCGTAGGAACAAAGGGGACTCTTTTTGGTTGAAGATTGTGGAAGTTATGGCTCTTGGAAGAAGCCTCTGGAACCTAATCTGCAGGGTTTTTTGGTTGCACGAAAAGTAGAAAAACCTGATATTGCGTCCACAATTCCAGGAGATATAGCCCATCAAAATTTGATTTCTATGAACCAAATTAAAGATAATACAAAGGGCTAGAAGTAGGAAAAAACGGGGATCAATTTGGATAAGTATTCTAGAAGTTATGACCGCCGCAAGATAGGCACATCGCGCAGGTTCGTGGAGAGAGTCCAGAGCAGGTTGGACTCTTATTGGATAAACGGTCGGACGACCGACCGTTAATGGCTAAACGGTCGTCAACCGACCGTTTGCAACAATGAACGGCCATCTGCACGACCGTTTAAGGTAGACCTTGCGCGACTTTGGAAATTGGATCATATCTCCCAAATGGTGCAGAATTAGCAAAAGTGGTAGAAGATAAAATTATAGATAACTCAAAAATGAACAACTTTTATGAAGAAAGTAAGATGAGAAAATGATCAGAAGAGAGAGAACATAGGCATATAAGAGAGTGAAAGAATATCGGGACATAGGTGAATAGTGCAGTCTGCCAAAAAATTGTAAATAACTTGAAATCGGTGCAGAACTGGCCAATGACGTAGAAGAAGAAATTGTAGGGATTTGAAAGTTGAAATCGGTGCTTCTACTTCTAGTACACGTGGAACAAATGCTGAATCAAATCTAGCTCAGATGTTATCTAATCTGACAGAGATTGTTCTAAATCAGAATGACTTGATGAACAAACAGTTCCTGTTCAGGACCGTTCAAATAGATAGAATAGAGAGCCGAATGGAGCATTTGGAAAAAGTTGTGAAACGTCAAGGGATAGAATTTTTGACTGCGAAGCGAAGGACAGATGAGACTGTAAGAGAAATTCTAGAATCTCTTATGTGCATCAGCACTCGAATAGGTGACATGGTTAGTAAAATTCAAGATACCCAAATCTCCATGCTCAACAATATGGGTCTAATTCTCTCCCATACATTTGATCTAAAAATTGAGTTTGAACTGATGAAGGGGACAGTAAGCAAGATAGCACCTAGTCAGCCAGAAATCCTCAGAAAGTTTGAAGTTGTCCAATCTGAGTTGCAAACTTTGTCAGAGATAGTTTCACAAGTGTTCAATAATCGAGAGTCAGTTACCTCTCTAGTGGAACGGCTGGGGGACACCTTGCATCGCAAACTTTATAGACTAGCCGATTCCATTAGAGATTTTCATACCTCCTTAATGAACAGATTTCCTACATCTGCTTCTAGTTCAGGATATTCTGCAAGAGACAGGGGGAGCTACCGAGGTCACACTTATCTCCAAATTTCCCCATTTTTATAATGACAAAGGGGGAGAAGAAGCCATCATCATGTATGAAGAAGACCTGTTGAGTGAAATCGCAAAGCGAGGGTTTCGAATCTTTGTGAAAATAGATGTACATTCAAACACTAATGTTTGTTCTCGTAATACTCACAGAAGCATTACTCTTACATATTACACTTGCATTTTGTTTGCTTATACAGCTGTTTGAAAGATAAGTATTGAATAAATCTTTTTTGTTTGAATTGGCTTAATCATACATGACTCATAGTTGTCATAATCAAAAAGGGGGAGATTGTTGGAACCCTAGTTTTGATAATGACAACTATGAATCATGTTTAGATTAATATGGTTAAATTCTTTTATTTTGTGTTCATGTCTTGCTCACTTGCTGCAAGTCATTTCACGCTTAAGCACTTGTCTCCGTGCATAACATGTCCTTGCATCTTACCTCTTGAGGACGGTGCAAGCTCTAGTAGGTGCAATCGTCATCTGGTATGGACCGTTAGATCTTGTCTCTTCATCTCAGTGCAAATTCATCTTGGTGCAAGCAGTGTCTTGTACTTCTCTTTATCAATTTGGTGCAAGTCTATGTCTCACTCAGAAACACTGTAGCCCCGTTTCCATCTCGGTGCATTACGTGTCTAGACAAAAATTCGCTCAGTGCATTTCATTGTATTTCATTACAGCATACAGTTTTAAGAGTTCGTGCATATCTTGTTTGTGCATCTTTGTGTATCTCGCCTTTCAGACTCGGTGCAAGGTCTGTCTTGCATCCGTTTTTTTTTGTTCATATGATTCTTCTCTTTCATCTCTGTGCAAATTTCGCTAATCTAACTCGGTGCATCAACTGTGTTACACAGTTGTTTTAAGAGTCCGTGCATATCTTTGATCCTTTCCTTTGACTCGGTACAAAGTCTTCTTCTTGTGCCTCTTGGACCCATGTCTGTGCATATGGTGTCAAGCTGTTGTGTAAGTCAATACAATGGTTGACTTGAATATTTCTACTCAGTGCATTCTATGTTTGAACATAACGGTGCAAACTATGCTAGGCGTTTGATTAAAGGCCTTGTGTTTTCTTTTTACCTCCGAGGAGGGGGCACGTGATCCAAGGTAGATCGACCTCCTAATGAGTGCCACGTGGAAGGCTACAACACTTAGATCGCGACACGTGGCTGAGAGCCTTCTGGAAGCTAATGGGCGGGAGTTCTTCATCCACACGCCCAGTGAGAGTATATATGAAGATAGTGATCGATGCAAAAATGTGAACAAAAAAAAAGGAAGAACCGAAGTAGAGAAGAAGAGAGAAGTTGAAGAAGAAGAAAAGAGAGCAGCAGAGAAGAAAAGAGAAGTTGCAGAAGAAAAAGAGTGAGAGAGTTCGTGAAGAAGAAGAAGAGAAGCTTCATCAGAAGATCTGTCTTCACTGGAATCTGGATCAAATCCAATCCAGTCAGCTCCGTGCGAGCCATATCATGTTCTTATAGCTTGCAGCTTTCAGTTGCTGTGTGTCCTCGTCTTTTGTTTCCCTTTTCTCATTTGTTATTTACTCAAGCTGTTGGTCAGCGGTTGCAGAGGACTTGTTCCTCTGGTCGGCAAGCTATAAGGCCTAGCGAAGCTGTGTATCAGCGGATGGCAAGCTGTGTTGCCCAGCCGGTGTAGGCAAGCTGTGAAGCCCAGCGTTTCTTCAAGCTGTTTGGCAGCAGAATCCACACTCAGGTTTGAGTGTGGGGTGGATGTAGGTCTGGAGGACCGAACCACCTAAAAATCCGTTTGTCCTTTATGGTTTGATTCGTTGATTGCTTTCCGCCAGATGCATACTAGGACCGTAATCCAAATGTGGCGATTGCTTGAGTACGCATCTCTGATGCTTGACAGTTTGTCCATTGAATTTGTATCTCTCACTTCGTTCAAATCTTAAATTGATCAAAATTTCTAAAAAGATCCATTCACCCCCCTCTGGATCTATTTCTATCAGCTCACGCACCCCATCAAGTTAGTGATAACCAGCGATCAAATCATAACTAGTCCTTGAATCTCATAAATTCAAGTTTACTACAAAAGTATATGACTTGGTCACGAAAATATCATAAGTTTAAAATAACTTTAAGTGCATAAAGAATCATGAAATCTACTGGAATGAGTTGTTAACATAACTGGGTATATGAAAATAATGTTTAAAATAGGTATAAAACCTACTTAACTAGGCTTGACATATAATAATTTGGACCATTCTGCATTAAGCCTCGGGTTAGCTTAAATACAGAATTCAAAAATGAAAATGGTCTAGTGGGTGACCGTCTCTTGTGGCAAGCGGTCTATCATACGACCACTAGGGTTTCTGGCGGTCTACAAGAAGACCGTTTCTTCCTGTGTTAACAGAAAACTCAGTAATAGTAAAATACAATACTAATCTAAGGCATATCATGCATGGAAACCAACATGAATAAACTCTACAGCATGATAGAACAAGAATAGGTCAGTCAATATGCGTGGGTTTATGTAATAACAAGAGAATTTCCTTTTTACTCAATTAGGGCTAGTTCATGCATGAATATTATACTAGATGCATAGTTCTAATGAAAACATAAAATTCTCAGTGTACAATGCATGAAATCGACTAGAAACAGAGGACTTTTATCCCTAATGTCATGTTTAAGCCGTTCATGAGATAGCCTACCTCAAATAGCCCTCCTAGACTGCCAATTTCTGACTGGAAGTAAGCCCTAGTTCTGCATGTTCTATGCTAAACTAGCAACTTCACACCCTTGTATCTCCTGATTCCCTTGACCTATGGACGTGAAAATTGGAGGGTAGATAGAAGATATAAAGTGTAACATAAAATTCTAAAGACACAAGCGCTAAATACCTATTTTAGGGTTTCTAATTTCCTGATCTTCACTGGACCGTTGCACAAATTCCAGGGTTATTGGCGCAGAATCAGCAACTTTGAAAGCTTCTAACTTCTTGTAGACTTGATCTCCTAAAACGAAATTTGGAGGGTAGTTAGTCCTGTTGGAGTTAGATGGAAGGCTCTTTCACCACATAATGTGGATCTAGAGGGGGGGTGAATAGATCAACAGGCTAATTAAAAATTATGCCTAGATTCAAATGCGGAATTAAAAGAAAACTGGACAACCACAGTCAAAGCACCGAATGATGGAAACAAGATCTGCTAAACAGACAAGCAAACACACGAGAGGCACAAAGACTTTTAGGTGGTTCGGTCAATCCGACCTACGTCCACCCCACATTCAACTCGAATGTGGATTACTGCTGATACACAGCTTCAATCTGCTGGGCACTACAGCTTGCCAACAACGGCTGGGGCTTACAGCTTATCCCGACCAGAGGAACACCCTCTGCAACAGCTGAGCTTCACAGCTTGCTCTGCTGGGCACTACAGCTTAGCCGACCAGAGGTAACACCTCTGCACACCGCTGCCTCACAGCTTGACACCGCTGACTAACAGCTTGATCGAACAAGAGTTTTCAAAGGAAAAATAACAAGACTGAAAAGCAAGAAAAACACAATCGAATGGAAGAAAGTCAAAACGACTGTAGCTCAAAGTGAGCAATATCAGCTCTGGTATCTGGACCAAGACGCTGATTCACAAGCTCTCATATCACTCTCTCAACTCATTTCTTCTCACTTTCTTCTTCTCTCCTTTTCTTCTCTTTGGATCTCGATGGCTCTCTGCTGTCTCAGGTTTGTCTCACTATATAGACTTGCCACTCTTCGATCAGCCTTCAACAGAAGATGAAGACTTCTATATATACAGCAGCAGATTGGATAAGGGCGCATGGCTTCCACATTTTCCCGCCCAAGGAATTCGCCAGATCCGAGGTGCTTTCATCCACGTGGCAACATCTGGTCACCTCGTCCTCCTGGGATCACGAGCCATGCAGCAATCTCAGTAGCAGATCCCTGTCAGACAGAGTATCAGATTATCAGGTTAAGTGAAGAACTCTGTACAGACTGTAAGATGAAGTGCATTATATAGACTTCAGTCTGTATAGACTTCAGTCTGTATAGACTTATGAAGGCGAATGCAATGTACAGACTTTGCCCCACTGTGTAGACTTCATATAAGAAGCCAACGGCTGTACAGACTTTGAAGAACAGCAGCCAATGTATGGACTTGCTCAGCCTGAAGCAATGTAGGGACTTCAACTCAAAACCAGTTTATATACTTCAATCATGATGCATGCAATGCAAAGCAGACCAATGTACAGACTATGGCGAAGCAAGAGGGTGTACAGACTTCAACTAACAGATGTACGATGTACATACTCGTCCAATGTATACACTTGCCTCATTGTTCAGTCTTCACGAATGATGTACAGACTTCCAATGTGTAGACTTGGAAGAATCAGTGAAGGATGTACAGACTTCACCTCGTTGTACAGACTTGGAAGTCTGGGGGGTCGACCCATCAAAGAAGGGGGTCGACCCATGATGCATGGACAAGCCTAATCAATGTATAGACTTTACCAAAGGAAAGGCTGTATAGACTTGAACAAATCAAGGCTGCTAATGTATAGACTTAACAGTCGCCCTGGCTGTACAGACTTGGTCACAAGCTGAACAGTCAGTTGTATAGACTTGCACAAACCAAAGTCTGTACAGACTTGAAATGAAAACCAATGTATAGACTTTCAAAGCTGAACGTAGGTAAAGAACCCAATGTGCAGACTTGGAATTGCAACGTAGGAACAGATGCCAATGTACAGACTTTGGCAAGCAACGATGTACAGACTTGGCCAAACAGTCCAATGTATAGACTTGAACTATCAACAGAAGGATGTACAGACTTGGCCAAACATTCCGGTGTATAGACTTGAGGCATGGAGGCCAATGTACAGACTTGGAAAGCTAAGGCCAATGTACAAACTTCGAAAGCTGAGGCCAATGTACAGACTTCACCTCGTGCAAGCTATAGAGAATGAATGTATAGACTTCATGAAACGCTAGACACTGAATGCTGTACAGACTTGAGCAATGTTTAGACTTAGCTTCGTGCATGCTACAGTCCAATGTATGGACTTTGAACTTGATGCAACATGAACAGTGAATGAGTGTGTAGACTATGAACACTTTGAACTCTCTGAACTCTGTACAGACATTGCAATCGACAGGCAATGTATAGACTTGCAAGCCTGAAGGCCAATGTATGGACTTGCACAGTAGCCCAATGTATGGACTTGACAGGGCTGAATGAGTGAATGAGCAAGCCACAATGTGCATACTTCACGATGTGTGGACTTGAGTGAGCGTGCAAGCCAACAGCCAATGTACAGACTTCCTCGTGCAGGCACTGCAGCAATGTATATACTATGAACTTGAACGTGCAGTGTATAGACTATGCTATGCAGTGTATAGGCTATGCTAATCTGAGGAGTCGACCCAAGTGAACAAGGGGGTCGACCCACAACTGTCCAGACTACACAATAAAATGTATGGACTCTATGTTCATGCTGCAAAGCAATGTAGACCTGTGGGTGTGTGCATGATAGTATAGACTCTGACTGCATTATGTACACAGACAACCTGATAACAATAATTTCATCAAAATAAGAACAGTTGCCAATCAATCAAAACAAGCTGTTGCCAATGAAGTAAAACTTATTGTCAACATCATCAACACAGAGGGGTCACAACAATCTCCCCCTTTTTGATGATGGCAACACCCTATTATATAGAATAGCAACATCCTGTCAAACAGATGTATTTTTGATGACGGACATGATTCGTTATTCAGATTGTCATGCAGATGCTACGAATGATATGCTGAGACATGAACACAACTCTCTGCTCACAAGATCTCCCCCTTTGCCATAGACATGATGCATACACTTCCCTGGAATGAATTCATCAAGTAGACAATATATTCTCCCCCTTTGCCATCAACAAAGAGAAAAAAAAATACAAGGGAAGGAACAAGAAGAGTCAGCTGACTGGCATTCTTAGCAAGTAGTTCAGAAATTAAGCAGCTAAAGCACAGAACCTTCAGTCATATGAATTTAGAAACTGCTTAGAAAGTGAGGTTCTGGTTTAAAGGTTATAAAAATGAGAGTTCATGCACTACATTCATTGGATAAGGTAGGTGTGCATGATAAACCAATAAACCAGAGTTATATTTACATGAGAGATTCAGTTTTAGAATATCTTACTTTCATAGACTCAGTAAAATGTGTTAAGAGAAATCAGGTCATGTATTGAAATTAAACAATTGACATCCATGAAAATTCTTTGAAGGAACAGCATTTTCACTATTATTTCATGTAGGGCATTCAGGTACGATAAGTCTTTTTGCATAAGGGTATACGTTTATCAGACACCAATACCCCTAGATACTCAACATGATGGACCATCTTGCCTATGATCAAACTCAATAGAACTGATTTACACCTTTTAGTGTGAGGGTACACGTTTATCAGACGCCAGTTATCCCAAGGTACTCAGTGAAATCAACCTACGGTTTTGATCATTTTATACAGAGATAGCCGATACACCTCATGACATGAGTGTTGTCCACTTCTTTGATAGATCACTCAGTTTCTCAGTGATTTACCAGTCATTGCTCTGCCAATGCTATTTTTTAATTAATTTTCAATGTTTTTTAATATATTTCTTAGCTGCCCTTTATTTGTTTCAGAATGACTTGTTTAAGGACAATACGCATACTTAGCTTCTCTAACATGATTTCAAATGAGTTTTCAGATTTCAGATATAATTGACTTTGTCTGACATGAAATAAGATAAGGGTTGAGAGCTTTATCAATTTTCAGCATCCTTATTTACTGATTGTAGTCTTTCAACTCTAAAGATTATAAAATTTAAACTATTAAGTCAGTCTTTAAGCAATTAAAGTTCTTATGAGGGAAGAAATCTATTTTCTATTGCTTAATATTAGAACTGACTAAAAGATTGCCATACTGTCAGACTCAACTCTGAATCATATGCAATACTCCCCTTGTCTATGTGCATGTGGTTTTGTAAATGATGACTGAACAAATGATTTCGAAGTTCATGCTTATTCAGACTACACTATCATGCAATATGACCACCAGGGTTATGCAGAGAAATGTAGTGCAAAACAGTTCTATATGCATGTGATTTTAGACACATTCATGACTAAATGATATGCAGTGATGATCATGAGAAAACAATATGAGTGTCATGCATGATCATGAGTCTGTTGCACCCTTCAACTTTCACAGAGTTTTATACAAGCTATTAGATGCAAGTCCAAATCAGAAATTTTATTCAAAACAGCTGAAAATTTTATTCATCATGCTGAAACTTACACAAGCCAAGTTCTCTTCTTAGAAATTTAAACTGTTCATTTCCAAGTGGCTAAGTAAAGATATCAGTAATTTGTTTGTCTGTTTCAATGAAATTCAGTTCGATTTCCTTTTTATTCACAGCATCTCTAAGAAAATGGTGTTTTATCTCTATGTGTTTAGTCCTAAAATGATGAACAGGATTTTTAGCAAGGCATATGGCACTAGTATTATCACATAAAATTGGAGTACATTCCAATTTTATCTGATAATCATCTAGTTGGTGCTTGATCCATAGTACTTGGGCAGCACAATTACCGGCTGCGACATATTCAGCCTCAGCTGTAGACAAGCTACAGTGTGTTGCTTCTTAGATGCCCAAGATACTAGACAGCCACCAAGGAATTGACAATAGCCACTAGTGCTTTTTCTATCTACTCGACACCCAGCATAATCAGCATCAGTGTAAGCTAGAAGCTCTAACTCACACCTAGCAGGATACCATAATCCTAGCTCTTGGGTGCCTAGCAGATATCTAAAAATCCTTTTTACTGCTTTAAGATGAGTTTCTTTAGGACTGGCCTGAAACCTAGAACATAATTTTATAGCAAATTGAATATCAGGCCTAGATGCTGTTAAGTAGAGAAGGGATCCAATCATACCTCTGTATAGCTTTTGATCAACAGGTTTACCTTTAGTGTCTTCATCCAAGCTTGTAGAGGTACCCATTGGAGCAGCTATCTCATTGAGGTTGTCCATCTTGTATTTCTTGAGTAGATCCCTTGTGTACTTGGACTGAGTGATAAACATTCCATCCTTTGTTTGTGTAACCTGCAGTCCAAGAAACAATTTGAGCTCACCCATTGAGCTCATTTCAAACTCATTAGTCATTATTTTATAAACTTCCTCACACAATTTGGGGTTAGTTGACCCAAAAATAATGTCATCCACATAAATTTGTACAATAAGAATGTCAGAATGACTCACCTTTGTAAACAAGGTCTGATCAACTACTCCTCTAGTGAAATTTTGATCAGTAAGGAACTTGCTCAACCTGTCATACCAAGCTCTGGGAGCTTGCTTAAGACCATAGAGAGCTTTATTTAATTTGTAAACATGATTAGGGAAATCTAGACATTCAAACCCAGGGGGCTGTCTTACATAGACCTCCTCACTAATTTCCCCATTCAAGAATGTAGATTTTACATCCATCTGCTAGAGGATTATTCCTAGGGAGCATGCATAAGCCAATAAAATCCTAACAGCTTCTAATCTGGCTACAGGGGCAAATGACTCTTCAAAGTCAATACCAAACTCCTGGTTATGCCCCTAAGCAACAAGTCTGGCTTTATTTTTAACAATATTCCCTAATTCATCAGATTTATTCCTGAATACCCACTTAGTCCCTATGACTGTTTCATGATCAGAAGGTGGGACCAAGTGCCACACCTTGTTCCCATCGAACTGATTAAGCTCCTCATGCATGGCATTAGTCCAATGCACATCCTTGAGGGCACAGTCAATGGACTTGGGTTCAATTTGAGAGACAAGAGCATATGTATTTAATTCATCCTGAATTCTAAAGTGACCTCTAGTCCTAGGGGGATCATTCAGATTGCCAATGACATTATTCACAGGGTGATCTTTAAGATATCTGATATTAACAATCTAAGTTTCAGGAATTTCACTTACCTCCCCCTGAACTTCAGATTCTTCTTCATTCTGCTCTTCTTTTTCTTCCTCACCATCAGACTGATCTGCATAGTTATCATCTTTTAAAATGTTCCCATCTTCATTCCTGCAATGACCATGGTTAGTTTTCATCAAAGTTTCATCAAAGATAATGTGTGGAGATTCTTCAACAATTTTTGAGTTTAAATTGAACACTCAATAAGCCCGGATGTTTTCAGAATAACCGAGGAAGATTCCTGGTTCACCTTTTGGCTCAAATTTATCAAGGTCCCTCTTGTCATTTATATGTATAAAACATTTACAACCAAAGACCTTGAAGTGGGCGATTGAAGGTTTCTTACCTCTCAAAATCTCATAAGGGGTTTTCTGGGTGGAAGGTCTTACCATTGCCCTGTTAATTACATAACAGGCTGTGTTGACTGCTTCAGCCCAGAATTTTCTTGGCAGTTGACCTTCAACTAAGAGAGTTCGGCCCATCTCCACTAGAGTTATGTTCCTCCTCTCAACAACACCATTCTGCTCAGGTGTCCTGGGTGAGGAGAACTTATGATGAATTCCACTTGACCTGCAAAATTCTTCAAAGTGTGAGTTTTCAAACTCAACTCCATGATCAGTCAAAATATTTTTAATTTTCTGATTTATTCTTATACAGAACTCCTGAAATTCTGAGAATGTATCATTCTTATGTGACATAAAAAATACCCAAGTATACCTAGAAAAATCATCTACTAAGATAAACCCATACCTCTTACCTGATAAACTGACAGACCTGGTTGGCCCAAATAGGTCCATGTGTATCAGTTCATAAGGTTTAGTGGATAGGTTTTCTGTCCTAGATTTGAATGATTTTCTAGTCAACTTGGACTGAATGCATGCATTACAAAATTTATTTTCCTTTTTAAAAGAGACTTCAGGGAGTCCTCTAACCATGCCATGCTTGTTTAGTTTATGCAAAATAGTATAACTCGCATGGCCTAACCTACGATGCCATAAAAATGCTAAATCTTCTCTACTGACAGTAAGACATAGGTTAGAATGCTGAATATCATCTAAATCTATCATGTATGTGTTATTTATTCTTTTTCCAAAAAATTTGACAATATCAGAATCAGGTTCAAAAACCTTACAGCATTGAGAATCAAATAAAACTTTATGTTCCTTATCACACAACTGGCTAATACTGAGTAAATTATAAGCTAACCCTTCAACCAGCATAACATCATCAATGCAGCAGGTAGAACACTTACCTACCTTACCTGATCCAATGATCCTACCCTTTGTGTTGCTTCCAAAGGTGACAAGGCCTCCTAGCTTTTCAATCAGCATGCAGAACTTGGCCTTATCTCCTGTCATATGCCTGGAGCAGCCACTATCCAAGTACCACAAGTTGCTCTTGGCTGTCAGGCATACCTGCACACACAATTAGGGCAAAGAGTTTGGAACCCAAGACTGATTGGGCTCCAATGCAGATGAAGTGCAAGTAAAGAAAGAAAGCATGGCTTTGGGAATCCACATTTGTTTAAAAGAACTTTGTTCAATGGATTTTGCAGATTTCCTTCTGTCATTTCTTCTCTTATTTTTGTTGTTCTTCCTTTTATTTGCACCAACAGAGTTATTCACAGAATTGTTGTTATTGTGCCAATGCTTCGGCCAAGTAGCATTCATAAAGTTTTGATCAGGGTAATATTTGGGTTGACTGTAAGATTGGAAGTTCCTGGTTGTTCGACTACCATACCCATTACCCCAATTTCTGACATAGGGTCTGTAAAATTGTGTAGGTTGTTGAACATACCCTGTATGCATCCCTTGAGTTCTAGTCCACCCAAACCCATTAGGATAGATTGACTGTGTGGGGTAGTAGGACTGGACTCTAGGTGGATTGAATTTGTTGGGCTGACTCCTGAAAGTATTTTGTCTTCCTTGCACTCTTGACCCTGCTGACTTGTTCATAGGTTTTTGTTGGGTCTTTTTCTGTGATGGTGGTGGTGAAGACTTTTTGCCATTGACATGGGGTTTATTTACCTGAGCAGGCTGACCCCTAGCCTTGGGTTGAGCACTAGAGCTGGGTTTGGAAGTGCCAATTCTACTAGTCTCACCAACTTTCTGTTTGCCCTTCTCCTCTGCATTGGGCTTTTTCAGATTCACATTAGTGTTCACAACACTATTAGAATTCATGTTAATCAGAGGTCCTCTCTCCTTTTGTGCAACGAAGGAAATAGTTTTCATTCCAAAGCTCTTAGTTGCACTAGAGTTAAATCCTAGGCCCTCTCTCCTGAAATTAACCTTCGACCCCAATAGAGCATTTAAATTTTCAGATCCTTGGGTCATTTTCTCAATGGTTTTCAACTTATCCTCATTGTCTTTCTGAATTTCATCCATAGACTTTTTCAATTCATTATTTACATTGAGGACAGCTTCATATTTTTCAGAGGTAATTTTTATCTCACTTTCATAATTCTGAATTTTAAATTTCCATGCATCAATTTCATTGTCTAATCTCACATTTTCTTCCTTAGAAATTTTCAGTTCTTTCTTGATTTCTTCAAATTCAGAACATGTGAGTTTCAGCTTACTGTTCTCATTCTCTAAGCATGCAATTTTATCAGACAATGAAGTATCATTTTGCATGATGTTAATTTTTCTTCGTAGATGCCTATTTTCTTTTCTGACATCATCTACTCTATCAGCAAGTTCATTATAAGCATTCATCCAATCAGCAATAGTAAAGTTTTCAAAACGAGAGGATACCTCATCAGATTCTTCCTCTCTATCTTCTGAGCTGGTTGCCATGAGACAGATTGGCTTCTCCGCTTCAACTTCACTGTCCGAAGTGTTGCTCAAGGATCCCTCGTCCTCATCACTCCAGGTACTCACCATAGCTTTCCCTCTTGTGTTCTTTTTCTTGGGCTTGTCCTTGAGGTTCTGATTTGTCAGACATTCAGCTTTAAAGTGACCAGCCTTCCTGCATTGATAGCAAACATTAGTCTCAGCTTTCTTTACAGGGTTTGATTTGTACCTTGTGTCTCGGCGGCCACCACTGGGATTTCTTCGGCTGAATCTTCTTCCTTCTTTCTTGAGAAAACGCCGGAATTCCCTAGTAATCATAGCCATATCATCATTTGCCATTTCTTCTTCAGACAAGCTCTCTTCAGTTGATGATCCGTTGGGGCTGGATCGACTGGATTTGCTAGCACCAGCCTTCAGAGCTATTTGCTTCCTCTTTCTATCAGCCTCCTCTATCTTCGGCAGATTCATCTCATATGCCATTAGAGATCCGATAAGCTCATCTGCCCTTGTATTGTGCAGATCTCTTGACTCTTCCATAACGGTGGCCTTTGTGTGCCAAATTGGAGTCAAGGATCGCAAGATCTTCCTAACTATATCATACTCAGAATACTTCTTCCCGAAACCTCTAAGACCATTTGTGATAATAGTCAACCGAGCATACATTTCTTTGATTGTCTCATTAGGCTTCATCTTGAAAGCCTCGTATTCTGAAACCAGTAGATTAGTCTTGGTCTCTCTGACTTGTGAAGTCCCCTCGTAGAAGACTTCAAGTGCATCCCACACTTCCTTCGCTGAGGAGCAGGCAGATATTCGTGAGAACTCGGTGGGATGCAGAGAACACTGGATTGTATTGATTGCAGTCCAGTTGAGCGTGGACCTTCTAATTTCCTCCTTGGTCCATACATCTTCATTAGGGGACAGCTCGAAAGGTCCTTTGCTAACCACCTTCCAGATTTCATAGTCTTTAGCCCTCAAGAATACCTGCATACGGTGCTTCCAGTATGCGTAGTTGGTTCCATCGAAGTACGGGGGCTTGGATGTGGAGTGTCCTTCAGCTATCATCCCTCTTCCGTCCATCTGTGCTTATCCTCTTCGGGTGGTAAGTCCCTGTAGAAGAGTCTAGCTCTGATACCAATTGTTGGAGTTAGATGGAAGGCTCTTTCACCACAGAATGTGGATCTAGAGGGGGGGTGAATAGATCAACAGGCTAATTAAAAATTATGCCTAGATTCAAATGCGGAATTAAAAGAACACTGGACAACCACAGTCAAAGCACCGAATGATGGAAACAAGATCTGCTAAACAGACAAGCAAACACACGAGAGGCACAAAGACTTTTAGGTGGTTTGGTCAATCCGACCTACGTCCACCCCACATTCAACTCGAATGTGGATTACTGCTGATACACAGCTTCAATCTGCTGGGCACTACAGCTTGCCAACAACGGCTGGGGCTTACAGCTTATCCCGACCAGAGGAACACCCTCTGCAACAGCTGAGCTTCACAGCTTGCTCTGCTGGGCACTACAGCTTAGCCGACCAGAGGTAACACCTCTGCACACCGCTGCCTCACAGCTTGACACCGCTGACTAACAGCTTGATCGAACAAGAGTTTTCAAAGGAAAAATAACAAGACTGAAAAGCAAGAAAAACACAATCGAATGGAAGAAAGTCAAAACCACTGTAGCTCAAAGTGAGCAATATCAGCTCTGGTATCTGGACCAAGACGCTGATTCACAAGCTCTCATATCACTCTCTCAACTCATTTCTTCTCACTTTCTTCTTCTCTCCTTTTCTTCTCTTTGGATCTCGATGGCTCTCTGCTGTCTCAGGTTTGTCTCACTATATAGACTTGCCACTCTTCGATCAGCCTTCAACAGAAGATGAAGACTTCTATATATACAGCAGCAGATTGGATAAGGGCGCGTGGCTTCCAGGTTTTCCCGCCCAAGGAATTTGCCAGATCCGAGGTGTTTTCATCCACGTGGCAGCATCTGGTCACCTCGTCCTCCTGGGATCACGAGCCATGTCAGCAATCTCAGTAGCAGATCCCTGTCAGACAGAGTATCGGATTATCAGGTTAAGTGAAGAACTCTGTACAGACTGTAAGATGAAGTGCATTATATAGACTTCAGTCTATATAGACTTCAGTCTGTATAGACTTGTGAAGGTGAATGCAATGTACAGACTTTGCCCCACTGTGTAGACTTCATATAAGAAGCCAACGGCTATACAGACTTTGAAGAACAGCAGCCAATGTATGGACTTGCTCAGCCTGAAGCAATGTATGGACTTCAACTCAAAACCAGTTTATATACTTCAATCATGATGCATGCAATGCAAAGCAGACGAATGTACATACTATGGCGAAGCAAGAGGGTGTACAGACTTCAACTAACAGATGTACGATGTACATACTCGTCCAATGTATACACTTGCCTCATTGTTCAGTCTTCATGAATGATGTACAGACTTCCAATGTGTAGACTTGGAAGAATCAGTGAAGGATGTACAGACTTCACCTCGTTGTACAGACTTGGAAGTCTGGGGGGTCGACCCATCAAAGAATGGGGTCGACCCATGATGCATGGACGAGCCTAATCAATGTATAGACTTTACCAAAGGAAAGGCTGTATAGACTTGAACAAATCAAGGCTGCTAATGTATAGACTTAACAGTCGCCCTGGCTATACAGACTTGGTCACAAGCTGAACAGTCGGTTGTATAGACTTGCACAAACCAAAGTCTGTACAGACTTGAAATGAAAACCAATGTATAGACTTTCAAAGCTGAACGTAGGTAAAGAACCCAATGTGCAGACTTGGAATTGCAACGTAGGAACAGATGCCAATGTACAAACTTTGGCAAGCAACGATGTACAGACTTGGCCAAACAGTCCAATGTATAGACTTGAACTATCAACAGAAGGATGTACAGACTTGGCCAAACATTCCGATGTATAGACTTGAGGCATGGAGGCCAATGTACAGACTTGGAAAGCTAAGGCCAATGTACAGACTTCGAAAGCTGAGGCCAATGTATAGACTTCACCTCGTGCAAGCTATAGAGAATGAATGTATAGACTTCATGAAACGCTAGACACTGAATGCTGTACAGACTTGAGCAATGTTTAGACTTAGCTTCGTGCATGCTACAGTCCAATGTATGGACTTTGAACTTGATGCAACATGAATAGTGAATGAATGTGTAGACTATGAACTCTTTGAACTCTCTGAACTCTGTACAGACATTGCAATCGACAGGCAATGTATAGACTTGCAAGCCTGAAGGCCAATGTATGGACTTGTACAGTAGCCCAATGTATGGACTTGACAGGGCTGAATGAGTGAATGAGCAAGCCACAATGTGCATACTTCACGATGTGTGGACTTGAGTGAACGTGCAAGCCAACAGCCAATGTACAGACTTCCTCGTGCAGGCAATGCAGCAATGTATATACTATGAACTTGAACGTGCAGTGTATAGACTATGCTATGCAGTGTATAGGCTATGCTAATCTGAGGAGTCGACCCAAGTGAACAAGGGGGTCGACCCACAACTGTCTAGACTACACAATGAAAAGTATGGACTCTATGTTCATGCTGCAAAGCAATGTAGACCTGTGGGTGTGTGCACGACAGTATAGACTCTGACTGCATTATGTACACAGACAACCTAATAACAACAATTTCATCAAAATAAGAACAGTTGCCAATCAATCAAAACAAGCTGTTGCCAATGAAGTAAAACTTATTGTCAACATCATCAACACAGGGGGGTCACAACAAGTCCTTAGTATTAGCAACAAAAACCAATAAAGAACTTACCTCTAATTCTGCCTCCTTACCTTAGTTCCACGCGAGCCAAAAGTAGGGGTCGCACAGGTCAATTTGGGGTCTATTTATAGGGTTTCGTTAGAGTTTCAAAGATTTGGACGACTTTAGAGTCCTAATTAGGTATTAGATCGATCCTTGAGAGTCCCAAGCATGTTTACATGTCTGTATACTTTAGTCTCTAGAAGTTTGGACATCAAAAATCCAATCTTTTTACACTTTCTTCCACTCACGGACTCTGCAGCGCTTAGCGGTCATATGGGTGACCGCCCTTATCTGCTATGCGATCTCGCAATAGACCGCATTCTGTCTAGGCGCCGAATTTGAAATTAATTCAAACTATTCCCTCCATTATCCATCTATTTATCCTATTTATCTCTAAATTCCGTGATTATACCAATTTCTAGCTTCTAGAATATGGGCCATGGTCCAGTACCATAATTTGGGCCATAAGGGTAACTTAAAATGGGCCTAATCCTCTTGGATTAGAGTAAGGCTATACTAATTAAAATAAATTCATTCAATAGCCCGTTTAGTCCATTTTAATATTTAATAAATTCTTAGAAATTTCTCGGGCGTTACAACACCATTTTGCTCCGGAGTCCTAGGAGAAGAAAATTTGTGAGTGACTCCTTCTTTATTGCAGAATTCAGATAATAATGAATTGTCAAACTCTTGTTGGACCCTGGTTTTCACAATGACAATCTATGAGTCATGGTGAAATCAAAATGCATAAAAATTATCGTTTGCATCATCATATTGCATTATAGCGCATGATCATTCTGAAGTTAGCTCATGCACACTTCGTTAATTAGCTTAGCATAGTCTGTGCATAGTCATGTTTGCTCCGTATCAAGTCCATGCATGTGTTGCATACTTAGAGAAATAAGTATGTGCATTTGAGTCATGCAGTAGAGCGAAGTCGTTGCATTTCTAAGTCCAAAAGTCACAGTGTCATTGTATTTTCTATCGTGGCTTTCATTAGATCTGTTCAACTCTTGGTCGTGCACGAATAGAAGTCGATGCATTCCATGCTGCAGAGTTATTGAGTCGGTGCAACTTAGTGTTGCCTTTTCGATCAAGTCGGTGCAAACATTGGCGCTGCACGATAGTGAGTCTGTGCAATACTTCTTCCTGCACGACCACCTCGGTGCAGGTCCTGCTATCTCTCACATTATGTCGGTGCATAGTTTGGCTTGTATTTTCATACTCGATGCACTGTCTGGTTAGTGTCTCATTGAGTCGGTGCAACCTCTTTGGCTACACGCGACCAAGCCATTGCAATGTTTATTCGTGGATGAATTTAGTCGGTGCATACTTTACATATGCAAGACCGAACTCGGTGCATTTCTCATCGTTGCATACATACAAATCTATGCTTCTCTTACCGTTGCGTGTGCATAAGTCAGTGCATTCTTATCGTGTGTTTCTACAAGGTTTATGCATGGTTGCTTGTATGCTGAATACGTCCATGCACATCATTGCTATGAGATCAACCCGAGTCTGTGCATTTGTGTGCTTAGTCTATGCACGTTTACCTGAATGTCTCAGCCAGTCTATGCAATCTTCATAACTGCCTGATCTTTATATGTCTTGAATTTTTAACAGGCCAACTGCTTGTGACTGTTAAGAAGGGCACGTGATCCCAGGCGGACCGTCCCTGACGGATGACTGGCACGTGGAAGCTGCAGTGTCCAGATTTGGACACGTGGCTGAGAGCCTTCTTGAAGTAATTGGGCGGGAGTGTTTCCTCCCATGCCCAATGCGTGAACACGTAAGTCTGAGACTGAAGTCATATATAAACTTCCTTTTCTGAAGAGTTTCTGTAGTGTGAAGAAAAGAAGAGAAGAGCACACAAAGGAGATATCTGAGAAAGAAAGAGGAGAGGAATCAAAGAAACGAAGAGAAGATCAGAGACAGGGAAAAAGAAGAAAGAGGAGCTCGTAAGATTGAAAGAAGAGTTGAAGAGAGAATGAGATCGAGAGAAGAATCGTTGATATTCTGTTCACTGGTACTTGGATCAAATCCATGTCATTTTGCTCCTGCGTGAGTGATAGTCATCGGGTTTTATTGTCAGCTTTCAGTCGATGTTTTCATCGTTCTTGTTTCTCATTTTCATCCTTATTCAAGCTGTGAGTCAGCAGAGCAAGCTGTGATGCTCAGCGGGCAAGGTGGTCACCTTGGACAGCAAGTTGTGATGCTCAGCGGGATAGCAAGCTGTGATGCTCAGTGGATGGCAAGTTGTGAGGCCCAACAGATGTAATCCAAGCTGTAATGCTCAGCAGACGCTAGCTGTAAGGCGCAACGGTTCAAGCTGTTTGGCAGCAGTAAGCTACACTCTGGTTTAAGTGTGGGGTGGACGTAGGTCTGCGGACTGAACAACCTAAAAATCTCTGGTGCTGTGGGCTTGCTTGTGTTTCCATGTAAATGTGTTCCAGATCATCTTAATTTCTTCCGCTTGAATGATTTGCACAAATTGAATGGGGCACATACTCTTGCAGATCAAGTGTTTGACCTGCATTCAAGCCGTTTGTGTCTCACACGTTTTTCAATTTGGCCAAAAATCATTAAAGATCCATTCACCCCCCTCTGGATCAACGTTTGTCTCAATATCTGCACCTAACAACTCTCTCCCATGATCAGATTGTATAAAGCAAATTTTGTGCCTATCCTGCTGTTTTATTTTATTGAAGAATTTTTGAAATTCATCAAATGTTTCATTTTTGTGGGCTTGGTAGAAAATTCATGCAAACCTAGTGAAGTCATCTACAATGGCATTGTCATACCTTTTGCCACTAAGACTTAGAGTCCTAGTAGGACCAAAGAGGTCCATGTGCAGGAATTCCAATGGCTTTGATGATAGGGGTTCCTGTCGCACCTTGAAAGGCTTCCTAGTTTGCTTACCCGAGGCACATGCATCACATATTTTTGTATCAATTTTGAATTGAATTTTAGGCATACCCTTGACTAAGACATGCTTGACTAGTTTATTTAGAATGTTGTAGCTGACATGCCCTAATCTTCTTTGCCAATTGAAAACATTATTATCAGAACTAGCTAACAAACACAAATTGGATTCAGAATTATCTTCTAAGTCTACTATGCATACATTATTGACTCTGTGACCAAGAAATTTTACTGATTCAGAATTTATCTCATATATTTTGCATGCATGATCATCAAAGACAACCTTGTGACCCTTGTCACAAAGTTGGCTGATACTCAGAAGATTATGCTCTAACCCATCTACAAGCAGGACTTTTTCAACTGTGTTAGAGGGATACTTACCAACTGTACCGGATCCAATGATCTTACCCTTGTTCTTCCCTCCAAACTTTACCATTCCTCTTATCTTCAGTTCCAGCTTGCTGAACTTGGTTCGATCTCCAGTCATGTGCCTGGAACAGCCACTATCTAGGTACCATCTATTGCTCATGGCTGTCAGGCGGACCTGCAAGCAATTCATACAGAAGATTTTGGGATTTGACCAATCCCATGGTCATGATGCCAAACGGGTGAGAAATATGGGATTTAATCCCAAATCGATCGTTTTCTTTGCAAACTTTGGCTTCCGGAGTCTTTACCACTCTCGGATCTCCGGGGACTCGCTTCCTTATAGTGTGGACCCCGGATAATCTCTTTTGAAAGGGGTGAATATTGACGGCCACATAATGTGGCATTAATCTAAGACCACGTCTTGGAATCGGGATTGTGGCGGCCCTTGGGTCATTGGAGCCCCTTGTAGCCTAGTCCTCGGGGTGTCTGTGCCCAATTCGGGTCATACAGTGTTGCCGCTTCCGTGCGCACCCTAGGATTTTGGGGCCGTCTCGGAGTTTCTCCGTGGACGTGTACCTGATTAACACCCCCCAAAGCTCCGGGTCTAGGGGAGGTGCGGCCGGATTTTCGCCGGACAACTTGAAGACTAATGACAAAAAAGGGGGGATGATAACATATCAAATGAGCTAAGGATCACCTTGGACTGATATGAAACAAGATGTAATGGTCTCTAATTCCATAAAACTACATCAACAAGGATGAATAAGATAAAAATCAATGAAATAAATGAAGCACGAAATGAACATTCTCAAATCTAACAGATAATCTCTGCAGGAATACTTGCATATGGCATGCATTTTGCCCCATGAGCACTTGATGCTCCAAAAGAAAATCAATCAGAATTCCAGAGCTTGCATGCGGTTCTGCCTGGGCCGACCGTGTACAAAAAACTACACAGGGGTCGACCCCTTGACCAAAGGGGTCGACCCCCTTGAAAGTCGGCCTGCTAAAAAAAGAGAAGAAGAAAGAACAATTTGCATGTGCATGATCTCTTCTGCATAGAAGGAACTCTTTGTGCATTTTACTGAAATCGCATCACATGCATGATTTTTACGGTTGCACAAGTCCCTTCCACATAGAAGAGATTTACATGTGCACACCAATCAGATTCTTCATTGAATTGCATGAATGTGGGCATGTCTGCCCTTCCATCATTCTTTCGTGAATGGGTTAAATGTCCTTGTGGCTTACTGCCAGGTAGACCATCCATCCCACCAGAGTCTGCTGATACTCTATAGAAGCAAGTCCCCTCCGCTTCTCCTTCCATGCACCCACTTGCATATGCACTGCATGCATGAATCCAGAAATGCATTTGTATGCATAAGTTAAGGAGATGCATTCGCATGCACAAGCTCACAAACCCACATGCATACGCATGCTCTGCCAATGCATTCAGAAGAAAAACAAGCATGAAAAAAAAGCAGGGGAAGGGCTACCACCCCCCTGGAAATGCTGGGTATGGTCGATCAAACTCAAGATTCGATCGACCGATTAGTGGATGAGTCGACGCACCCTGATGGCTACGTCGACCCATCCAGTAGCCCCCCGTCTCAGGGAGGATCGGTCGACCGACTTCATTAGTTCGGTCGACCAAACTCCCCATTTTAAAAAAAAAAGAGAAGAAGAAGAAGAAGGAAGACCCAAGATTGCATTTACAAGAGATTTCCTGCGTAAAAGAAATTCTGTCAAACTTCATGAACATGGGCATGTCTACCCTCCCATTGCTCTTCCAGAGATAGACCTCACATTGGCATTTCCATTCGCCCACCTGCACTATGTGTGCTTTTTCCTATGTTAACAAGAAACAAGAAAACATGATAAATTGAACAAGGAAAAAGAAAAGATCAAACAAAAAAAGGAAAAGATGAGAATCTATGTCATGAATCAAAGGATAATAATGAAAATGAGAAGTTGAAGCTTCAATTTGTCAAAGATGAGCAATAAACAAGAAGAATGTTGAATCAAACGATAATGAAGAAGATTGAGTCGACGTAGCTTGACCCCTGCGTCGACGCAACTACTCCCAGGCTGTTCCCCCTTTGTATGCTGTTTCGACGCAGCACTAGCCCTGCGTCGACGCAGCCACTCCCTGGCACCCAGGGCTGCTTCCCCATCTATGTTGTGTCAACACATGCAATTCCTGTGTCGACTCAGCCTCCATCAAATAACAGAAGAGAAGAAAAAAAAAGTGAAAAATAATGAAAAGGGGGGCTAAAACCCTGGCGTCGACGCAGGCAAGCCTCCTACGTCGACGCAACTATGTCCTCCCCCCTGATCTGCCATAAACCAAAAAAAAGAGAAAGAAAAAATAAAATAAAAAATAAAACAAACAACTAATCAACAAACTAATAGTAAATGACCAAAATCAAACAACAAAACCCACACAAACAAAGATGAACAAAGAGCAAAGATGATGAATGACGAACCATGAACCATAGCTTTGAAGAAGAATGATAATACAACAATGAAAGCAATGCCACGAAAACATAATAAAAATAATAAAAATAAAAATAATAAAATAAACCCAAATGCCATCCTTAAGAGATAAACGGTGTTTGATTCCGGATTCCTCCCACTCGACCCCTTTTATAGGGGATATCAACAAGGCCTTTACAGGTCACCACTGATTTTAAACCTTTTTGACCAGGATTTAACTTAATTTCTTCATCTTTCAAATATCAAATTTGCCGTATCTCGGCATACATCTGTCCTGATGTTCACTACGTATGTGTGTAATGCTTTCGACTCGGACTCCCGTCCGAGCATGAAATGGCCAACGTATGGCCGACATTATTTTAAATACCACCTTTGCACCCTAATATAGGGGATTTTGATTCAGTTCATAAAATTGATTTTTAGGCCATGAGGCCCCTTATCTTGGTGATTAATCAAAGGTTTTTCCCTCTCCGAGGGGATGTAATTAATGCCGTGACCTTTATGGCATGGCGGGTTCCAGTCCCGACCCGATACCCACTTTCATCTGATTAGTCAGACGGTGAGCACCACTGGCTCCGGGCCACTCCAGTCTCAGAGCCTGAACACATCGTCACTGTGTGACTGGCACGCTCTCGCACTTAATAAATTGATAAAAGATACAATGATATATATAGATATGCATATATATATATATATATATATGATATAAAGTACATTCACAAGTCTGGCACACTTGGTGGGACTGGATCACCTTTCATCTCTTTGCCAAGATTTGAGGCCTCATGGCCTCCTAAAATTCTAACCTCCTTCAATTTAAAACTACAGGTTGAATTCCGATGAATGCGATGGTAGTAACCTTTGGACCGCTCGTGGTTGCCAGCCATGCCGAGCATGGCTGCCTTGCTGTGCCGATCCAATTCAGCAATTTCCCTCTGATTGTTGACTTTGCCAAATTCTTAGGGGTGGCCTTCGTGGACCTCATGAACGTCTAGGAGATGAAGTCTGTCGCCGCTGCAACGGCGACACCAAAGAAGATTGAAGCAGTGGGCTCCTACGCCCACCACGCTTACCTTTCCACCTCAAGCAACAAGAGGCGCACCCCGACCGCCAGGAGGGTGTCCAAGAAGAACACCGGCACACTGCGGAGCTGGATCTCTACCTCGGGCAAATGCATACTCAAATTGGAGGCGTCTGAGTCTTTCTAAACTACCAACAAGCCAAGATCACACCCGATAGGGTGATTTTCACGGTGCCGGTGTGTAACTCCTTTAAGGTGCTGGCCCAACGAAGAAGGGACCACTTTGAGTGCGAATCAAAGGGGGGATTGGCCCCTAAGCCAATCAGATTTAAATTGATTTGGGTGCCCAAGCAGCCACGGGCCCCGGCTCCAAGAAGGGAAGAAGAACTGAAAAAGGAACCTGAGATGCCGATCCAGGCGCCTCACGAACCACCACACCGGCCCTGCATTCAGTAGGAAGATATTTATCTGCAAGATAGAAGATGTAGCAGAACGACCAAGCAAGGCCGCCCCGCCTACAAATCACGGGCACGATTCAGCGTACCACAAGCTATCACCTGCCCTGCTAAAGGCCAAAATTACATTGCTCGGGCTGTCCGGGGGCACTCCCGTGGCCTCAAAAGTACCTCTTCTAGGGCACAGCAACCCCTAGAAGCTGCAAATGTAGGATTGGGCTGTTACGAGCCGCCCCTCTGTGAAGATGCTACACCTACGAGCTCGGTGCTTAATAGGTTGACTTTCCTCGGTCAACCAACAAGAAGGATGATCCAAAGAAGCATACAACTTTAGATTCTTACCTGCAATATGGCTGGGGTGACTGGTTGTTGTGGGGCTTCCCCCGCTCATAATGAGGCGGCACAAGCCCGCGCTGAAGAAATAAATGCAGATCTAGTTACAATGGCTGTGAATGCGATCACTACTGAAGATGATGGCAAGAGACCCGCTATAATATCCTAGATTCTTCATATCGGAATCGGAGAGCTATGGGATCACTTTTGTGGGTCCTGATACTTGTTTTACGATCCATGTGGGTTTTTCCCTTGTACAACTTGTGGAACACTATGAAGGGTTGACCGTTGAGTTCTGCTACTCAAGGACGCTACAGGTGCGTTGTGCTCGTTCCGAGGATCGTGAAGACTATTTTTTCATATTTTTTTAAATTTCTGGAATTTTGTGCCAAATATCAGATTTTACAAAAATTGCAAAATTTCCTAATTACTAATCCTTTTAATCTCTCACCTCTCACCTCTCACCTCTCTCTTCTCTCTCACCGTTCACACTCTCTCCCCCTCCGTTCTCTCTCCTCTCACCCCCGCTGCTCCGGCTGCAGATGGAGGAGGCCCGAGGATGCCGTGGAGATGCCGTGGAGGTGGTCTGGAGCATGCTGGCGTGAAGATTGGAGCGTGGTGTTGGCGCGATCCCGTTCGGTGGATTCAAAGCTGACGGGCGAGTTCGTGTGATATTTTCAACGTGGTTTAGTCGTTTCGGCGCGCGAGAACTTCGGTGGAGGTAGGGGGACAGATGCCCTACTCTTTTCCTGCGTTTCCTCGCGATTTAGAGCTGAACGGTGTGAGAACGAGCGGATTTTTCTTTCTTTCGGGCGAAAGCATGTTCGAGGGGTGTGAGCCGGGTTCGTCGTTTCAGGTGACGATTTTTAACCGAATTGGTTCCATTCGAACCCTTGGCATGTTGGTAATCTTTTTTTGCCAATTTTATTATGTTTGACTACGATTTGGGGCTAGTGCGAGGTCGTTTCCCCACGTGATTCGTTTTGGGTCGATTCGTGGGAATCGCCCATTTTTAGTGTTTTTGTGGTTGTTTTAGCCCCTTCCGGCTTGTGGAAGGTCGGTAGTGTGAGTATGTGTGTATCCCTGTCGTTCTAGCGACGATTGGGGCGTGGAATTTGGGTTTTTGTGCGGATTTTTTGGTTTTAGCTCTGTGATGGGAACGCGCTATTCGTGTGCATCGCGTTCTCAGGGAACGCGCTACAACGATGGGTCGCGATCCGTAGATGAGTAGTAGGTCGGTTAAAGAACTCGCTACAGGAGATGAGCGTGATCTTATTGAATGCGCTATAGATAGTGAGCGTGACCTGCTTCTGGCGGTTTGTAACGCGCCCTATGGAATAGATGCGACCATGAAGAAGGCGCTATATGTGATAAGTGCAATCTTCATTGGCGGTTGGGAACGCGCTACTTGAGGTAGGCGCGATCCTGTTCATCGCGCCATGGATGGTGAGCACGATTTGGCGGGTCCTGGTATTGTCGTGCTTGAGCTATATAGCGCGTTAAAATCGTGCTATGGGGTATAGACACGTTAATACCTTGTTGTTTCTCGTGTTTTGTTTAAGTTGTCTCGGGCTCTGGTGGACCCAAGATTCAATGCCTTGTTGGCTTTTGGCTCAATGGATGCTTTCGGTGTCCTGCCCTGTGAGAGCCATATATGTGTCAAAGGATCCTGGAGAGGTGATTCTATCCCGAGCTGTGTGTGTTGTGTTCTTTCTGGTTATTGTCGGTTTGACCCCTTGGTTAGCCCATTGTTCTGTGGATGTCTTGGACGTCCTATGAGGGTTGTGATTGTGTTATAGGGTGTCTGAGAGGGCCATTTGTATCGAGTAGTGTTTTGTGTTATTCGAAGGTCATTATTGTTTCAGGTCAACCCGGTTGTGACCCAGTGGTTGACACGTGACCTCGTGAGTGTCTCGTCTATCCTGTGAGGATCGAGACATTGGTTTTGGGCGCTTATGTTGTGGTGCTAGGCCCGGATTCAGAGGGGGGGTGAATCAATCTCCCCTTTAAAATTTTGCTTAGATTGAAAACTCTTCATGTAAATCGTGCCGAAATATAGCTGAATGGCTCAGCTGAACGGATAACTGTTGAGGTTCAACTTCGAACACTGAACATGCATCAAGCACTATATGAACTCTAAATGCAACAGAAGACTGGAACTAAGATATACTACTATGAAACCCACTACCTCAATATTAAGTACATAATTCAGAAACGCTTTTACAGTAGAAGCAGATTAATGAAGAGCACATGTGCTAGACAACAAAAACAATTACCCTGTGAAGGAGGTAGAAGATAGGGAAACAAACACACTCGCAAACCACAGAACACACGGAATTTTAGATGGTTCAGTCTACTGCCCGCAGACCTACGTCCATCCCCCACTCAAACCAGAGTGAGGCTTCCCGCTGATACACAGCTTAAACTGCTGGGCATTACAGCTTGCCTACAACCGCTGAGCAACACAGCTTGCTTCCGCTGAGCAATCACAGCTTACTGTCCAGAGGAATCCTCCTCTGCCCGCTGACGATTACAGCTTAACCTCTACTGACAAACAGCTTGAACAAGGATGAAAAATAGAAAACAAAAATGATGGAAGTCAGCAACTAAAAGCTGGAAATGAAACCCGATGATATATTGCTCACGCAGGAGCAAACTGGCCTGGATCTGATCCAAGTGCCAGTGAACAAGACTTCAGAAAATGTATACTCTCTTCTTGATCTCACTCTCTTTTGATCTCTTCTTTCTTCTTCGTTTTCCTTCTCTGTAGCTCTCTCTTTTCTTCTCTTTATCTTACGAACTCTCTTTTTCTTCTGCTCTATTCTTCTCTGCAACTCTCCTCATTCTTTATTTATCTTCCACGTCGTTGTTCTTCTGATTGCAGAAGAGGGATCTTATATATCTTCAGTCTGGGACCCACGGGCTCACGCATTGGGCGTGTGGAGGGAACACTCCCGCCAAATGCTTCCAGAAGGCTCTCAGCCACGTGTCCAAATCTGGGCACTGTAGCTTTCCACGTGGCAGTCCTTGGACAGGAACGGTCTACCTTGGATCACGTGCCCCTCTTAATAATCATGAACAGTTGTCCTATTAGTCTGTCAAGACATACGATAGTCAGGTACTTATGAAGATTGTATAGACTTGATAAGGTATTAGAGCAAACATGCACAGACTCAATATGGCATAAGTACACATATGCACGGACTCAATTTGGTCACACAGCAATCATGTGCACAGACTTAATCAGCACATGAGCAGATGTGCACAGACCGTATTGTGACCCAAGACAAGAATGTATTGACTTATATGCACTCATTAATTAGAGTAGCATTGTCACGCCCCGAACCGATAGCAGCAGAACGTGTCGTTTGCTCAGAACGTGGCAGTGAAACAATCGTGAATAATCAAGAGCAATGGCATGAGACCAAATAATTTGGAGCAATAATAAAAGTTTATTCCTAATATAAGTCTCTTACAATTTAAATTTTTAGAACTTGAAGACTCAACTACATCACTATGAAAGATAAGGAGATGACGCTCTAACAGACTTAGACAAGATAACCAAATAAGAGACACCATGCTAGACTCAAGAAAGATAAAAGACTCGGGTTCACTAGATTTTGAAGCTCGCTTGCACACTTGTCCCTCCCATGTGAGTCTCGGTCTCGCTAGCCACCTGATTACCTGAAAAATGTTGGAATAAAACTGGGTGAGCGAACGCTCAGTAGGAATTATATCTCAAGAACAAGCAATTGGTTTAAGTAATTACATCTTTCACATGTAAATGCAGTAAGACTATGCATGTAGAATTAACCGAGCAAGTGAAACGAAACTAGCAAGAATTTAACAATTTCATGTAAAAACTTTCAAGCAAGAGATATCCAAGAGAGATTTATAGAATATTGGCTATTTCACGCAAGTACTTGCCCATTCCGGGCCACGCTAGTCGAGTCACGCAAGCCAAGTCACGCACGCAAGTAATATCAAGTAACATCATGAAAGAGAGAGAGAGAGAGTGTGTGTGTGTGGAATGCCAAAGATCAAACTAGTCATGCACTTCGGTGCAATGCCAGACACCGTGATCAATATAACTCCCATGGGCACAAGTACTTTCGGGTGCTCCTCCCAAGACCAGATCGGGTCCTATATGCACAGCATTAAAGATAGATCTAAACATCCATGATAGTTCATAGCCAATAAGGAGTTTCAAGAATAAGCTTTAATAGGATGATAAGATAAGATTTTATGGAATTCAAGGACAAGGCTCTTGAGTAAGGACAGACTTGCAATAAAACCCACGTGACAGCATAGAAACCATGACATGTCGAAAAACTGGGTGGAATTGGCACCTAGATAGGTTGCGATGAATAACTTGAATAGATGACTAGCAAGATAGTCACCAGTTCAATGAACATGATGCAAGCTGAATAATTGGTACTTAGCAATAAGTTACCCAATTCAATGTATCACGTAGTGGAATGATCACTCATTCCACCGGCTAAGAAAATTTCTCTCATGGGCCAAGAATAGCACCATGAAAGGGCCAGGTTACCACGTTTCCAGAGTGACGTGGAACTAAAATGGGTACAAGGTGTTTAAGGTACAACCAGCTCATTCGGTCTTGAGGGAATCCAATGCTACGAGGAGACTTATGGAGGTCCCGGTGACTAACTTGCTAGTCCGAAGGAATGGAATGTCCAACGGAGAGCTCGTATGTCGCCGAGAGTTGAAGTGTATAACGTGAACCAATCATGAAACAGGGACTCCATCTACGGACGTGAGATGAGAGTGCCAGAAGACCCGCAGTATGGGTCAAAATCGGGAGAAAACGGTGAAAACATGAATGTGTTAATTATAGAATTCATATCCATCCAATTCTATAATTAACTATAATTAAATAAACTTATATTATTTGATGCCCGTGGGTGGCATCATTTATTAATTAGCGTCCTCTTGGAGGGACGTTAATTTTATGATTTTTAACTTACTTTATTTAACAAGAATTCACATTTATATCTATTTAATTGAATAATTTCAAAAATATACATTCAAAGAGACATTAATTTATATAAAATAATTTAGAAAAATAGAATATATGATAATTAGGAGAAAAATTCAAGGATTCCAAAAATATATTTTTTATAATTTTATGTTGCATAGTTTAGTAGATATAGATTTTCCAAGATATAATTACAAGTTATATGTATATATGTATATATATATATATATAATAACCACTTTGACGCCTTTACACGATGGCGTCAAAACAATTTGACGACATTTAATATGTCGTCATTTCAAATTATTTCAATTCTTTAGTCCTCTCGTTTCTCGACATAACTACGTCGGAATCACGCGTTCTATATATCGAAATGACGGGCTCAAAAAACTCTACCTAACCGAATGTTCAAAATAATTTTTCGTTGAGAGATTGGGGATCTTGAGATAGGAGGCACGAAAAATGGTGCAACCACTCTCACTACCTCGGTCACCTCCCCAACAATACACTCATAAAATTTCATAGCCAAAGGACGCTCCGGTGATGAGAATCAAGTCATCAAAAGAAAAACCTATAACTAGCATGCTACAGTAACTTTTAGAATTCGCCGAGTAACTGATTATATATATTAAATGATTTAACTTGTTTAAACTTATAGTAAATACACCATATAAGGTATGGAAATTTAGGAATAACCATGAAGATTTTAGAAGTATATTTATCTAAAATTTTGGTGTGTGATTACTTGGGTATAAAATTTTAACATGATGTAATTATTTAATTTATTAAGATAATTAAACGGTAAACTACACTTAAGCAAGCGATGGTAACAAAACATGAGTTTTAAACATGCAAAATAAATTACTACTATCTTTGGACTTCAATTGTTGAGAAAACCTACCTTGTTCTTTAGTTGTTGATGATAGAAATGTGATGAAGGTATTAACCCTTGCAAGCGACACTCTGTTTTAAACAGAGACAGCAACGGACAAGGAAGATGATGATATGAAGAAGCTTGTATAATAATAAGAGCAACAGCTCTTACTTCCTTAACGCAGGAACAATAGCTGCAGCACACGTTCGTGGAAGATGATAGTAGAAGCAAAGCTTCTACTCCACACAATGATGATGGCAACAGAAGATGGCTCCCTCCCTTCAAAAGGATGAAGCAGCAGGAACCCGCCGAGGAGAAGCCTCTTCTCGTTGCAGGTAAACTGTACGAGGAAGAGGAAGAAGTTGAAGAAACCCCTTCTCGTATCAGCAGCAGGATGGAAGAAGCAACAGCTTCAGCACACCCGATGATCCCTTCTTCCCGTTTAACAGGAGAAAGAAGCTTGTAGTGGCAAACGGATGATGCCCCTGTTAGCAGTAGGTTGGAGAAAGAAGAGGCAGCAACAGAATGCTCCTCAATGCGTTGATGGCAGGAAGAAGATTTGTTAGAGAGGAAGAGCAGCAGGTCGTTATGTTTGCGGAAGGATAGTGGCAGAAGGTCATTAAAGGGGGGTATTTATAGGACTAGAAAGAGTTAGAGTTTGTTTAGGAGTAGCATTCCACTACGTACGATTGTTATTATTCCTTTCCTGGATTAATACTTCCCCTAATTGGAGCTTTCCAGTTTGAGTCGAATACTAAGAAAAATGACGCCCAGAGAAGGGGCGTTATTTCTATAAATGACGCTTGTATGCACAGTCGTCAATTCCTTAATTGACGACTTGCACAGAGGCATCATTCACCTTTCCCTATTTTGTATAACCATCTTTCTGGATTTTTTTCTTTTTTTTCTTGATGTGATCTAGTTGGGAAATTTTATGGGTATGCATTTTCTATTTTTTGCTATTTTTTCATATAATTAGTTTCCTAAAATTCTTTTAATTTAAAAAGTGACACTATTCACCCTTTATAAAATAACGACTTTTGTTGAGTCATTTTTCATGTTGTACACGACATATCAAAGGGCGTCATTTGCATTTTTGCCTTTTCTCCACCCCCTTGGAAGGACTGAAATCGTATATATATCCCTTCTATTATGTTTTATGTATTTAAATCTTATATATCCTTCTTCCTTTAAATACAAATTATATTATAACTATAAAAAATTTTATAAATTATTAATAAAATAAAAATTGATATTTTCTTCGAGATTTATTGATTCTTAATTCAAATAAAATTACATTGTGTATTAAATGCTCACATAAAAAAAACATGTTATTCTTAAATTTATTATAATACAATAGTAGGGTCCATGAGTTCTTTTTGTAAGACTTTTTAGGATGTCAGGGGGTTGTGTTCAGAGTTTGGCCTTGATTATTTACATTGTATTATATTTATTTATATTGCATTATATATATATGCACAGACATATAGATGAGTGGGTTGAGACTTAAGGGCCCTTACGATGTATGTGGGTGGATTTACTCACCCTCATATACCTATTAATAATTTGTATGTATATAGGGATTTTATTCCTCATAATTTCTTTAACTTTTATTTATCCTTGTCCTGGGTATCAGAGGCAGGTTCGATCATAGATAAATTTTTACTTCCATTCCAAAAGGTAATATTAACTAGTCTTTTATAAATTCTAGGAACCTTATTAATTATTTATGTAGATATCATCAGGTATAGGTTATTTTTCTTTTCAAACCGTAAATATATTTATTCCTATTTCAAAATTACCGGGCGTTACAAGCATAGACATGTATGCATGCAGCAGTGAAAGTTGCACTGAGTTGGCTAGCACAAGGTGGACTTGCACCGACCATATGAATGCATAAATGCAGCTTGCACCAAGTTCGGTCTCGCACACACCAGATGTGCACCAACTTTGGTCATTGCACAAGAGAACGTGCACAGACTCTATTTTACACAATGTGACTTTGCACTGACCTTGCATCGTGAAAAGCACAGACTTTAAGTGCCAACAAAACAATCATGCACAGACTCACTTTATGCATAAAGAAGTTGTGCACTGATCTTTATACGACTCAGACAAAACGTACACTGACATAAAATGTGTGAACAAGACAAAAGAGATGCACAGAGTTAATATAGCATAAGACGTGTGTGCACAGACTATGGTATGTGCCTTAGACAAACGATGCTCAGACCTAGATGCACATGAATAGTGACATGTACTGACTCTAGACAGTGGAGTGCACAAGCTTAGTGGGCTTTATATGCACTAACCTAATATGCAGTGACTATGTAGGCTCACAGCAAAAACTTGCACCGAGGCATACCAAGTATGTGCCTTAGACAAAAGATGCACTGAGGCAGCACTTGTTATGTGAAATGCAAAACTTGCACCTAGGCAAGGAGTGCACCTACTGTATGCAAGTAACATGCAAAGTTGCACCGACTCTAGGTGTGTGTGAGATGCTAAATGAGACACACACAAGCATCGACTCCAGGCCACCATGAGACACTAAATAAGACGTAGACTGAGACGCTATGCATAGGAACAGTGGTTTGCACCGAGTTAAATAGTAAAATGTACCAACCTTGAAATGCACATTAACAAGGTATGCACCGACCAAATGACTGCACGGACCTTATATGCGCTCAGTGCTTGGACATATAAGTGCTCAGACCTGAAACATGCTAAGACGCAACATGAGACACAATTGTGCTCGGACCTTAATATGTGCTTGGACTTCATATGTGCTAAGACATGAAACGTGAGACGCAATGCACTGACTCTAGTGTGAGTAATGCAAGACTTGCACTGAGGCAAGGTTTGCATCAGGGCAAGGACTTATTATGTGAAATGCAAAACTTGCACCGAGTCTAAGTATGCATGCAGCAATGAGACCATGCACTGACCGAATTTAAGCATGAGACACAAGATGCTACCAGAGCTGTAAGTCAAGATGCTACCAGAGATGCAAGTGCAAATGAGACGCAATGCAACGTGCTCAGACAAAACATTGCACTGACGTCTCCAATGTGATGCATGCACAAGCATACCAATGAAATGCTCATCAAACTCATGATGCATACAGCAATTATTCAACACCGACTTAAGCAATACATAGCAAGCGACTCTCATTAATGTATAGTGCAAAGAGCATATGCATAAACACAAACATGTTTAACACACAGATATTCATTCTTTCATGCAAACACATGGTGACTTATAGTTCAATCTTTCATGCATACACATGGTGACTTATAGTGTTTGCTATCATCAAAACCACAGGGGCACAACAATCTCTCCCTTTTTGATGATGGCAACACTATGAGTCACACTGACTCCTATGAGTCACACTGACTCATGGCAAATTATTCTCCCCCTTTGACTTCAGCAAAAGGAGAATAGATTGAGAGAGAAATATAAGCATGCATGAAATGATTGATGTAGAATCTCCCTCTTTGACTTCATCATTAAAAAATTTTTGATACAAGTAATACAAGCATGCATGAGATGATTGAATTTAAAACTCTCCCTCAAATGCAACAAGAGGGTCATGGATGATCAGCAAGCACAGGATTAATGAGATTGAAAGTCTGATACCTGGTACAGTGATAATTGAGAGTAGAAGATAAGCACACGAGTTCCAAGTGAACAGAATCTGAGCAGGTGTGATCTCCAAACCAAAGTATATGATAAGAAAAGATTTTAGTGGGGTACCCAATCCATATATCCATGTGTAATGTTTCAGAATCTTCTATTATAAAAGCTTATGAAATAACATTAATTGACAAGCATGGTTTAAGAATGATGTATACAAGGTTTGTCAATAAAATACAATACTCATATCTGAAGTAAATTTTTTTTTTAATAAAATTGAACCAATTTCTCATATAACATTCTAGTTTAACCTCCTTTCATCTTACACAATTAATTCCAATGACTTCTTTAGAAAAAATAGTCAAGAGTATTGATGTTAAACAAAATGACACTTAGTGAATTTTGAATTGCAAGGGTTACAGCAAATCTTTTTCACTTTTGCTTTTAACATTGAGCTTAGTGAACAGACATATGTCATTTATACCTTTGACATTAAGGGTACACGTGGGTCAGACGCCAGTACCCCTAGTTACTAAGCATAAACTACCATATCTGTCTCTGATCAAAAACTACACAGATGATTTACACCTTTGACATTAAGAGTACACGTTTATATGACGCCAGTACCCCCAGTTACTAAGTGAAACCAGCCCTATAGATTTGACCATATGAACAGAGGTAACATGAAGCACTTCATGACATGAATTCCTCTCCATTTCTTTGACGGAGGGTTCAGTTTCTCAGTACAATTCAGTCATTGCTCTGACACTACATACATTTCTTTTACAATGATTTTACTGTTGCTTCCCTTTTAATTTTCAAAGTGACTTGTTTAAAAACAATATAGGTTTCATGCATTTCAACCAAAGTAAGTCAAGGTTTTAATTTTTAGATGTCGGAAGATCTTACATGAACTTACATGAGACAGTTAGTTAAGGTTTATTAAAAAAACTGATTCAGTTATTTTCAGGTCCTTCAAATTCAAACTTAGGAATACATAAGACTTAGACCAATTCAAATCAACAAGCATTCTTAAACCTGTATAATCGAAGATTCTTCATTAAAGGTGATTTTAGATTTATGAAAGGGTACACAAATTGATATTTCTTCACTTCTCTGTACGTTCAACATAGACAAAGCATTCAGCAGCAAGAGACATTTGACAAGCATGCATAGAGAGTAAGAAAAATGGAACTCATGCTTGCAATAGGTATCATCAATATGCATCAGATAGATTTACAAGAAACCAATAGTTGAGTCTGGAATACAGACAGATCAACTTGACAATAATAAAGTCTAATTGAACTCGAGAAAGATTTGAGTGACTAGATTTGGAAGGGTTCAGATTATGAAAGACTAATGAGTCTAATATGCTCCCCCTGTCTAGATGCAATGAGTCATTTCTTTTTGGATTTTTTTTTCAAGTATGATGATATGCAATGCACTACACTATATGTATGCATATGCAATGACTCTCCTAAGAGTATTTCCTGAACACGAACATGAGAGTCATGACCATCATGTAGGGGCAGCCAAACTCCCCTGACTAAATGCATTATAATTAAAAAAAAAATCTAAATGCCACAGACGTATGACCATTTATCGCAGCAATTAACATATCAGATATCAGTCACATGTGATTCAGATTATCAGAAAAATGACATTCAATTCACTCTCAACCCAAAGTATGCACATATCATTCAGCAAATGTATTAACAGAAAAGAATGCAAATGGTAGATGTATGCATGAAATCTTAATTGACATATTAAGCATGATATTTAGCTAAAAGAAAATTCAGGTGAACAAGCTTGTGAACAGCAGTGTTGGGGTTTTACCTTGCTTGAGCGCCTTGACTTATTAAACCCCCTTTTTATTCTCCATCCCAAGGCACTCCTGCAAACAAGATCTCATTTTGCACTCTTAGGACCCCAAGTCTTCTTGGGTCCTTTAGTGACAGTAGCACCTTTGAATGGTGCTCTCCTCATTCTCAACACTTGAGAGTCATTAAACCTCATCAAATAACAGTTAGACATGAAATGTCCTAACTGTCCATAGTAATAACAAGAGATAACATATTTTAAATTCTTTTTATGCACATTGTCATAAGCAGGGAATCTATGTGTATTAACATGAAGAATTTTGTTATTTGCATGAACATGTTGTTTTCCATAACCTGCCGACCAACATTAAGAAGCTCGGTGCCCAGGTTTTCCACATTCAACACATGCATGAATCTTTCCTTTAGAAATAGATTTTTTCTTACCAAAATCATTTCTACTTGCAGGGAATTTAACAAATTCAAAGTCAAATTTCTTTCCCTGGGCATGCCAACAGTTAGAGGCTCGGTGGCCATACTTTCCACAGTGAAAGCATACAATGTGTTTGCCTCTAGAACCAAGGATACTTCTATCAGAAACATGGTTCACAGGAAATTTGTTATAACCAGAATCATTTCCTTTTCCAGAGAATTTAACAAATTCAGACTTAAGTTTCTTTTCCTGAGCATGCCAACAAAAGATAGCAATGTGGCCTATCTTGCCACAGTGATAACAATGATTTTTCTTATTCTAAAACTCATGATTTCTGACATGAGTTTTCTTAGCAGCATTTTACTAGCTTCCATGTCATCTTTTTCCATCAATCTACACTCATGCATCAGATGGTCAATCTTGTGACAATAATGACAAGTCATTTTCTTTTTAGATGCATGTGAGTGTGTGGGTGGAACATGCAAAGTGGGTGCAGAAACAACTTTGTTCTTCTCTTTTTATTTTTTAGTTGGTTTCAAAGTTCTCTTAGCAATAAACTGAAACACAGATGGGTTCGGTGAGCTGAGAGAAGCACCACTGGAGACAAAGGATGTTTGTGTTTTGTTTTCAAAGCTCTTTTTCTTAGCAGGGTTATAGCCCAACCCTTCCTTCTGAAAGTTGACCTTTGTTCCTAAGAGCAAGTCTAAATTATTTTTCCCTTCAACAAATTTAGATAAGGATTTCTTAATATCATTATTTTCTTGTTGAAGAGCTGAAACACTAAGCTCATAACTGGCTAGCTCTTGTTCACTGCAATTGACGCACTCATTCAACACTTTATTTACAGTTCTATAATTTTCAACTTCTTGTTCCAGATTGTGCAATTTTTTAGACTCATCTATGCAAACAAATTTTTATTTTTCTAGGAAAAGAAGTCTCTCTGACATAGCAGTATTCAACTGCTTCAATTCTTCATTCCCTTTAATCAATTTGTCATTTTCTTTTTTCAGTTTCTCATTCATGTCCTCCAGCAGTTTTTCAAATTCAATTTTGCTTTCAACCAAGTTCTTGTTTTCTTCTTTGAGAGAAGCAATTAGGTCCTTTGGCCACTCAAGATCTAAAATGAGAGATTCGTTTAAATCCTTCAACAAGGAACACTTATCACTATCAGAGTTGTCAGCTTCTTTTCTTAATTCTTTGTTTTGTTTTTTAGTTTCATGTTTTTCTTGCAGATGTTCACAATTTCTCTGAAGCTCAATGTTCACAGATTTGATAGCATCACATTTTTCAGTCACAAGATTAATTTCCCCTTGAAGCCTTTTGAACTCTTCTTCATTTTCTTCAATGTTCTTTCTGTAAATTTGGTTTTGAGATTTCACTTCGTTTAATTCCAAGTCAGCACAATCAAGATCTTTCAATAATTTTTCATATTGAGCATAGTTTTTAATGCAAATCTGATTATCATTATATGAGCTCAGTTTATCTTCTAGT
This sequence comes from Amorphophallus konjac, assembly GCA_022559845.1. Classification (NCBI taxonomy): domain Eukaryota; kingdom Viridiplantae; phylum Streptophyta; class Magnoliopsida; order Alismatales; family Araceae; genus Amorphophallus; species Amorphophallus konjac. The sequence goes on along the minus strand of CM040118.1, from coordinate 258,341,072 downwards.
TCAAAAATTGTATCTGCAAATTCTTGATTTTTCTTTTTCAACAAGCATATTTGTTTCATGTTCGTGTGAACCTCGGATAGACAAGCATCATATGATTGGTTCGTTTTCAAGCAATTTCCACAAGATGAGTTACGACCATTCTGATCGATTTACTTTTTCATCTTTTTGTGATGTTTTCTTAATTATTCATAAGAACCAAGCAACTCATTGTATGCAGCAATCCAATCATCCATAGTATAATTGTCAAATTCAGAAGGTACCTCATCTTCGTCTTCCTCTTCTTCATTCTGTTTGCTGCTTTGTTCACTGCCCTGAGCCATCATGCATCGATCTTCATTTCCAGAGCTAGCAGTCTTCAGTTTGATCAAGATCTCCTTGGCTGACCTACAGGAGGAAACACATGAAATTAGAGCTCTGTCAAGTGATGCTTTCATTAAATCTAATGCTCTAGAGTTGACAGAGTCTTTCAATCTATCCTTATCAGTCCATTTAGATTTATCTCTCGATAATTTATGTGGACCATGAACCATTACCTTCAATAGGCCAGGATCTGTTGATCTTACATACCGATGCAAGTTCTCCAGCCATAGATCGAAATCATTACCTCTGAAGATTGGCGGATGAGCAATCGAAGAATGACTAACCAAGTATAGATCTAAGGGCAATGTATGAAAAATGCACCAAAGTCAAACAGCAGCATGGCACGACACCAAATCAGCAAAACAAAGCACCGAACACAAAGAGACAAGACCCTCTTTGAAATGCACCACGGAAGCTATAGGATCTGCTGCGGATCGTTGGATCCGATTACACAGCAACCCACTCTGATACCAATTGTTATGGTGCTAGGCTCGGATTCAGAGGGGGGGTGAATGAATCTCCCCTTTAAAATTTTGCTTAGATTGAAAACTCTTGATGTAAATCGTGCCGAAATATAGCTGAACGGCTCAGCTGAACGGCTCAGCTGAACGGATAACTATTGAGGTTCAACTTCGAACACTAAACATGCATCAAGCACTATATGAACTCTAAATGCAACAGAAGACTGGTACTAAGATATACTGCTATGAAACCCACTACCTCTATATTAAGTACAGAATTCAGAAACGCTTTTGCAGTAGAAGTAGATTAATCAAGAGCACATGTGCTAGACAACAAAAACAATTACCCTGTGAAGGAAAGTAGAAGATAGGGAAACAAACACACTCGTAAACCACATAACACACGGAATTTTAGATGGTTCAGTCGGTTATCGGCAGACCTACGTCCATCCCCCACTCAAACCAGAGTGAGGCTTCCCACTGATACACATCTTAAACTACTAGGCATTATAGCTTTCCAACAACCGCTGAGCAACACAGCTTGCTTCCGCTGAGCAATCACAGCTTGCTGTCCAGAGGAATCCTCCTCTGCCCACTGACGATTACAGCTTAACCTCTGCTGACAAAAAGCTTGAACAAGGATGAAAAATAGAAAACAAAAATGATGGAAGTCAGCAATTAAAAGCTAGAAATAAAACCCGATGATATATTGCTCACGCAGGAGCAAACTGGCCCGGATCTAATTCAAGTGCCAATGAACAAGACTTCAGAAAATGTATACTCTCTTCTTGATCTCTCTCTCTCTTTTGATCTCTTCTTTCTTCTTCTTTTTCCTTCTCTGCTGCTCTCTCTTTTCTTCTCTTTATCTCACGAACTCTCTTTTTCTTCTGCTCTATTCTTCTCTGTAACTCTCCTCATTCTTTCGTTCTCTTCCTCGTCATTGTTCTTCTGATTGCAGAAGAGTGATCTTATATATCTTCAGTCTGGGACCCACGGGCTCACGCATTGGACGTGTGGAGGGAACACTCCCGCCAAATGCTTCCAGAAGGCTCTCAGCCACGTGTCCAAATCTGGGCACTGTAGCTTTCCACGTGGCAGTCCTTGGACAGGAACGGTCTGCCTTGGATCACGTGCCCTTCTTAATAATCACGAGCAGTTGTCCTGTTAGTCTGTCAAGACATACGATAGTCAGGTACTTATGAAGATTGTATAGACTTGATAAGGTATTAGAGCAAACATGCACAGACTCAATATGGCATAAGTACACATATGCACAGACATAATTTGGTCACACAGCAATCATGTGCATAGACTTAATCAGCACATGAGCAGATGTGCACGGACCGTATTGTGACCCAAGACAAGAATGTATTGACTTATATGCACTCATTAATTAGAATAGCACAGACATGTATGCATGCAGCAGTGAGAGTTGCATTGAGTTGGCTAGCACAAGGTAGACTTGCACCGACCATATGAATGCATAAAATGCAGCTTGCACCAAGTTCGGTCTCGCACACACCAGATGTGCACCGACTTTGGTCATTGCACAAGAGAACGTGCACAGACTCTATTCTACGCAATGTGACTTTGCACTGACCTTGCATCGTGAAAAGCACAGACTTTAAGTGCCAAAAAAACAATCATGCACAGACTCACTTTATGCATAAAGAAGTTGTGCACTGATCTTTGTACGACTCAGACAAAACGTACACTGACATAAAATGTGAACAAGACAAAAGAGATGCACAGAGTTAATATAGCATAAGACGTGTGTGCACCGACTATGGTATGTACCTTAGACAAACGATTCTCCGACCTAGATGCACATGAACAGTGACATGTACTGACTCTAGACGGTGGAGTGCACAAGCTTTGTGAGCTTTATATGCACTAACCTAATATGCAGTGACTATGTAGGCTCACAGCAAAAACTTGCACCGATGCAGACTAGGTATGTTCCTTAGACAAAAGATGCACCGAGGCAGCACTTGTTATGTGAAATGCAAAACTTGCACCTAGGAAAGGAGTGCACCTACTGTATGCAAGTAACATGTAAAGTTGCACCGACTCTAGGTGTGTGTGAGATGCTAAATGAGACACACACAAGCATCGACTCCAGGTTACCATGAGACGCTAAATAAGACACAGACTGAGACGCCATGCATAGGAACAGTGGTGTGCACCGAGTTAAATAATAAAATGTACCAACCTTGAAATGCACATTAACAAGGTATGCACCGACCAAATGATTGCATGGACCTTTTATGCGCTCAGTGCTTGGACATATAAGTGCTCAGACCCGAAACATGCTAAGACGCAACATGAGACACAATTGTGCTCGGACTTTAATATGTGCTTGGACTTCATATGTGCTAAGACATGAAACGTGAGACGCAATGCACTGACTCTAGTGTGAGTAATGCAAGACTTGCACTGAGGCAAGGTTTGCACCGAGGCAAGGACTTATTATGTGAAATGTAAAACTTGCACCGAGTCTAAGTATGCATGCAGCAACAAGACCATGCACTGACTGGATTTAAGCATGAGACACAAGATGCTACCAAAGATGTAAGTCAAGATGCTACCAGAGATGCAAGTGCAAATGAGACGCAATGCAACGTGCTCAGACAAAACATTGCACTGATGTCTCCAGTGTGATGCATGCACAAGCATACCCATGAAATGATCATCAAACTCGTGATGCATACATCAATTATTCAACACTGACTTAAGCAATACACAGCAAGCGATCCTCATTAATGTATAGTGCAAAGAGCAGATGCATAAACATAAACATGTTTAACGCACAGACATTTATTCTTTCATGCAAACACATGGTGACTTATAGTTCACTCCTGCATTCAATCTTTCATGCAAACACATGGTGACTTATAGTGTTTGCTATCATCAAAACCACAGGGGCACAACAGCTTAGAGGTAGTGTCTTACCTTGATATACGTGCCATGTATTTTGAGGGTTATGGTGATTCCTCATGTTTCATGTTCTGTGTTACGCGGAATTATGAGTCCGTTGTGTGGCTTGAGGTCGAGGACTCATCATCGTTGATGTGTTTTATCATGGATTTTGGCTTAACGACTAGGCTGATTAACAGCGTGATTGCTGTGATGTGCGACGATCTTGACCCGAGTCTTGTGACTCAAGGATCATTGTCAGCAGGTCTAGTTGACTGTCTTGAGTCTGGTTGCAGTGGTGTACTACTTTGTGCTCCGTAGTACGTGTGACAAGTGTGTGCTTACATTATCTGTACTTCGATGTTCACTGTTTTGGGAGTCTTTGTGTGTAGTGAACCTCCACTAGTCGTAGCATGACGACACTGCTGTGTGTCGGCCCACCTGGGAGTGGTGGCGGGGTAGTTATCGATAGACGGTTTTTAGGCTAGTTTTCGTGGGCCCCCTTGCTTTGTGGTAGCGTCCTACTGGGGGGGGAAATTAGCTAGAGGCCTAGCTCAAGGTATTGGGCTTGTGTGTGCACACGTGGTCAGGGGCGATCGGACGAGCGCCGATAGGCGTGACCCTGACTAGTCACTCGTTATTGTTGTTCCTTGTACTTGGTACAGTGTCTCAGTCACCGTGTTCGAGGTAAGTGTGAGACGCTTGAGGCACATTGTAAGATGTCAGTGGATGCATCTGGCTTTGCTTCTAGTGAGGATGTGCTTCTGTCACTTGACGCATGACTCTTGTGACGATGACTTGTGACTCGTGTTTTCGTGACCGATTTTCGAGTAGCCTGTGCATGGCTTCACTCGAGGTCTAGTTTTGTGTAGCGTACATGACGGTGAGCTCGTGTATGTTCGTGCCTTTGACTGTGTAGGTCTTTGGTAGGCTTTACCTATTTTGGTAGACTTTTCATGATAGAGTTTCATGATTTGACAATGGATCGGTAACGCCCGACTTTGTGAGATCGGGGTTCGCCTTTCTGTTGTTGTTTGGAGTAGTTTAGAGGGCCAAGGTTCCTTCGGCTACCGTGTTTCAGCGTTACAACTTTCCTCTTTACTGTTATTCCTGCTCCTGCTTTGTTACTGCTTTGCTTTAGCCTAGCATTGTTGTTACTTCGTGTTTTGATCCCTACTGAGCCAGTGACAGGAGGCTCACCCCTGACTTTTCAGTTGGAGCTGTGCTTCCTCGTGTTGTGAGTTCCGTTGTGCGGTAGTTCTGTTGCCAGCATTGCCAGTGTTGGGCTTCCCCCGACTTGAGGGTACGTTTCCCTTTCTGTTGGACTGTACTTGTCTTTATTTGGACTGGACTTTGCTGGTTTTAATTTGTTATTGAAAATGTAATTTTATTTCTGCTACTTTAGCAATCCTGATCATTGAAATTTAATTGCTTACTTTTATATCTGGAAGTTCAATGTATTATCACACACCTTTCTATCCCTTTGGAGCTTTTCCCCTCTTGGGAGGCCTCACAGGTTCCAAGTGGTATCGGGTTTACCCGGTATCTGGAGTCTGGGTCGTCACAGTTGGTATCAGAGCGAGACTTCATAGTTGTTCGGAATTTTTTTTAGCTAGCTGAGCTTTTGTTTGTGAAGTACATGGGAATTCAAGATATTGTAGTGTTCAGAGTCCATAAGGTCCAGCACAGTCGACAGCTGGCATTAGTTTTGGGATTCCTTGAAGCTTTGTTTTCGTGTGTGGTCTTGTGCGTGCTGTGTTGGCACTGTGCGAGATGGTTTTTGCTCTCGTCAGGATGTGACAGAGTGTTTTTCTTTTACCGTGGTGTTTCTCCTGGGTATGTTGTACTTGGCAGAGTTCGCCGGTAGGCGTGAATTTCTAGTGCGGTGTTCGAGATTTTTTCATGGTTTATTCTGGTGGATGGTGACTTTATCGTTGGTGTGATGGCTGTGCACATTCTTATGTTGTTTTGGCCGTCCCAGCTTGAATTTGTTCAGCCCCTAAGGTGTTAAGGTTGTGTTGATTTGGTTGATTGGATGCCTTGCTTGAGAGAATGCTCAGACGAACCTAGGTTTTTTCTTTCCTGGTGACCTACTGTTAGTCGAGCTTGATTCCTCTCATCTTGTTTGGTGGCGTCTTTTCGAGGTAAGCCTTGGAAGTGCTATCTCAGTGAAGCCTTTGTCCTGTGTCTGCTTAAGTGTGGACTGTGTTAGTTCTGATCCTGATTGGCACTTGTTCGACGGTTGCTTGGCTTTGGACCCAATTTGTTCTTGGGGGCCGTTGTGCACCGTGTTCGATGTGCCGTGTTTGGCGACTGTTGTGCTGAGAAGGTTTAGTAATCGTTTCAAGACGTGAGGATAAGATGAGATAGGTATTCCTTGTTGCTTTATGCTGAAGCTGGTGCTCTTCCTAGTTTGCAGTTTGGCAACTTGTGATCGGCTATTAGCAGGATCGGTACTCGAGGCGTGGTATATTGTAGTTTGGTGAATTGCGACGGCACCGAGTGTGTGCTGAGATGTGGATGCCGAGTTGTCTGTGATGCCTGTAATCGTTGTTGAGTGCGCAACGGAAGCGTGTGGGTTGATAACCCACAGGTCGAGGATCGTTTGGTTGGAAGATTCTGGCTGACCGAGAGGTTTGTTTTCCTCGGTGTATCTTCGTCTTGGCTATGTGTGCCTTGATGCTGTTGGTTGCTGTGCCATTGCTTGAAGCTTTGTGATGGTTGGCACCGGCATACGTAAGAATTGGGGAATCTGTCAACGTATATGCTGGTCGAGTACCCTTTTCTTCTCTGTATTTTTCTTGGGAGTTGTGCTCTCGGGACGGATCATGGTCGTCGAGATGCGTTCTCCAAGATTATTATCGTTGTGGGTCCTTATTGGTGAGCTGCTCGCGGTGTGGCTTATATGTGTTTGCCGTGTGTTCAGCTTTGTACCTTGATGTGACCCAGCTTGCAGTTGTGTCCCATGGTTCTGTGTTGAGAACGGAGCCGGGATTCTGCAGGTGTTGTTGTTGTTGTTGTTGGTTGGTGGTTGTGCTCAACTTGGGAGGAGTTCCCTGTGAGTCTGATTTGGAATTTTATGGACCGAGATCTTGTCGGTTGGTTTTGCTATACTCTTCTGTTGTGGTAGAGTTGGCATGCGACTCGAATCAAATGTAATGTCTGGGTGAGGACTGGCTTCATTATGCTCGTGGTCCAGTGCTGTCTTTGGCGTTCTACGTGCCAGTTTGGTTGTTCTTAGCACGAAAGCCGATGTTGTGGAGATGTCAGCCGAGAGGACTATGTTTCCTTGTTTAAGCTGATGCTTGCTGTGTCTGCTATGTCTTATCGGTAGCTATTTTCATGGCATGGGTCATGTCTCCTTTCCTAGTGAGACGTAAGCGACGTTGCCTTGTTTCGAAGGTGTCGGACTTGTGTTCACTTGGGTGCCGTGCTTGTTCTGGAGATCGATGTGTCTTGAGATCCGGAGCGTGTGCCTGTGATTGTGGTCTGGCAGTGTCCCTCTAAATTGTGTTTTTTGATAATTGTGTTATCGTGTTTTGTGTTTGAGCTTTGGCTGATGCTTGGAGAGCATAGCCAGTGGTTGGGTTTTTTCTTCCCTTGTTCAATTGTTGGCTCCTTGAATTTTGAGGATGAAATTCCTTAAAGGGAGGAGAACTATAATATCCTCGATTCTTCGGATCGGAATCGGAGAGCTATCGGATCGCTTTTGGGGGTCATGATACGTGTTTTACGATCCACGTGAGTTTTTCCCTTGTATAACTTGCGAACCTTGTGGAGAGTTGACCGTTGAGTTCTGCTACTCAAGCACGCTACAGGTGCATTGTGCTCATTCCGAGGATCGTGAAGACTATTTTTTCGTATTTTTATGAATTTATGAAATTTCGTGCCAAATATCAGATTTTACGAAAATTACAAAATAACATAATTTCTAATCCTTTTAATCTGTCACCTCTCTCCTCTCTCTTCTGTCTCGCCGTTCACACACTCTCCCCCTCCGTTCTCTCTCCTCTCACCCCCTCTGCTCCGGTTGCAGACGGAGGAGGCCCGAGGATGCCGTGGAGATGCCGTGGAGGTGGTCGGGAGCGTGCTGGCGTGAAGATTAGAGCGTGGTGTTGGCGCGATCCCGTTCGGTGGATTCAAAGATGACGGGTGAATTCATGTGACGTTTTTGATGTGGTTTAGTCATTTTGGCGCGTGAGAACTTCGGTGGAGGTAGGGGAACAGATGACGTACTCTTTTCTTTTATTTCATCGTAATTTAGAGCCGAACGGTGTGAGAACGAGCGGGTTTAGCTTCATTTCGGGCGAAAGCATGTTCGGGGGGTGTGAGTCGGGTTCACCATTTCAGGCGATGGTTTTTAACCTAATTGGTCCCATTCGAACCCCTGGCATGTTGGGAATCTTTTCCCGCCAGTTTTATTGTGTTTGGCTGGGATTGGGGGCCGGTGCGAGGTCGTTTCCCCACGTGATTCATTTCAGGTCGATTCATGGGAATCACCCATTTTTAGTATTTTTGTGGTTGTTTTAGCCCCTTTTCGGCTTGTGGAAGGTCAGCAGTGTGAGTATGGGTGTATCCCCGTCGTTCTGGCGACGATTGGGGCGTGGAATTCGGGCTTTCGTGCTAATTTTCTGATTTTAGCTCCGTGACAGGAACGCGCTATTCGTGTGCGTCACGTTCTCAGGGAACACGCTGCAACGAAGGGTCAGGATCCGTGTCGGAGATGAGCAGTAGGTCGGTTAAGGAACGCGGTACAGGAGATGAGCGTGATCTTGTTGAATGCCCTACAGATAGTGAGCGTGACCTACTTCTGGCGGTTTGTAACGCGCCCTATGGAATAGGTGCGACCATGAAGAAGGCGCCATATGTGATAAGCATGATCTTCATTGGCGGTTGGGAATGTACTACTTGAGGTAGGCGCGATCCTGTTCATCACGCCATGGATAGTGAGCGTGATTTGGCGGGTCCTGGTATTATCGTGCTTGAGCTATATAGCGCGTTAATATCGTGCTATGGGGTATAGGCGCGTTAATGCCTTGTTGTTTCTCGTGTTTTGTTTAAGTTGTCTCGGACTCCGGTGGACCCAAGATTCAATGCCTTGTTGGCTTTTGGCTCGATGGATGCTTTCGGTGTCCTGCCCTGTGAGAGCCATATATGTGTTAAAGGATCCCGGAGAGGTGATTCCATCCCGAGCAGTGTGTGTTGTGTTCTTTCCGATTATTGTGGCTTTGACCCCTTGGTTAGCCCACTATTCTGTGGATGTCTTGGACGTCCTATGAGGGATGTGACTGTGTTATAGGGTGTCTGAGAGGGCCATTTGTACTGAGTAGTGTTTTGTGTTATTCGAGGGTCATTACGGTTTCAGGTTAACCCGGTTGTGACCCAGTGGTTGACACGTGACCTCGTGAGTGTCTCGTATATCTTGTGAGGATCGAGACATTGGTTTGGGTGCTTAGAGGTAATGTCTTACCTAGATGTACGTGCCATATATTTTGAGAGTCATGGTGATTCCTCATGTTTCATGTTCTGTGTTACGCGGAATTGTGAGTCCATTGTGTGGCTTGAGGCCGAGGACTCATCATCGTTGATGTGTTTTACCGTGGATTTTGGCTTAGGGACTAGGCTGATTAACAGCGTGATTACTGTGATGTGCGACGATCTTGACCTGAGTCTTGTGTCTCAAGGATAGTTCATAGCAGGTCTACTTGACTGTCTTGAGTCTGGTTGCAGTGGTGTACTGCTTTGTGCTCTGTAGTACATGTGACAGGTGTGTGCTTATACTGTCTATACTTTGGTGTTCGCTGTTTTGGGAGTCTTTGTGTCTAGTGAACCTCCACTAGTCGTAGCCTGACGACACTGTTGTGTGTCAGCCCACCTGGGAGTGGTGGTAGGGCAGTTCCCGACAGACGGTTTTTAGGCTACTTTCCGTGGGCCCCCTTGCTTTGAGGTAGCATCCTACTGGGGAGGAAAACTAGCTAGAGGCCTAGCTCAAGGTATTGGGCTTGTGTGTGCACGCGTGGTCGGGGCAATTAGACGAGCGCCTACGGGCGTGACCCTGACTAGTCACTCGTTACTATTGTTCCTTGTACTTGGTACAGTGTCTGAATCACCGTGTTCGAGGTGAGTGTGAGACGCTTGAGGCACAGTGTAAGACGTCAGTGGACGCATCTGGCTTTGCTTCTAGTGAGGAGGTGCTTCCGTCACTTGACGCATGACTCATGTGACGATGACTTGTGACTCATGTTTTCGTGACCGATTTTCAAGTAGCATGTGTGTGGCTTCACTCGAGGTCCAGTTTTGTGTAGCGTACACGATGGTGAGCTCGTGTATGTTCGTGCCTTTGACTGTGTAGGTCTTTGGTAGGCTTTACTTATTTTGGTAGGCTTTTCACGATAGAGTTTCATGATTTGACAATGGATCGATAACGCCCGACTTTGTGAGATAGGGGTTCACCTTTCTGTTGTTGTTTGGAGTAGTTTAGAGGGCCGAGGCTCCTTCAGCTGCCGTGTTTCAACGTTACGGCTTTCCTCTTTACTATTGTTCCTGATCCTGCTTTGTTACTGATTTGCTTTAGCATAGCACTGCTGTTACTTCGTGTTTTGAGGTAGGGTTCTGCGGGATCCCTACTGAGCCAGTGACAAGAGGCTCACCCCTCACTTTTCAGGTGGAGCTGTGCTTCCTCGTGCTGTGAGTTTCACTGTGTGGTAGTTCCATTGCCAGCGTTGCCAGTGTCGGGCTTCCCCTGACTTGAGGGTACATTTCCCTTTCTGTTAGACTATACTTGTCTTTCTTTAGACTGGACTCTGTTAGTTTTAATTTGTTATAGAAAATGTAATTTTATTTCTGCTGCTTTAGCAATCCTGACCATTGAAATTTAATTGCTTACTGTTATATCTGGAAGTTCAATGTACTATCACACACCTGTCTATCTCTTCGGAGCTTTTCCGCTCTTGGGAGGCCTCGCAGGTTCCAAGTGGTATCGGGTTTACCCAGTATCCAGAGCCTTGGTCGTCACACCCGCGCCTTCTCCGAATGCTCCGATGGAAGGGGGAGGTCAGGCTCCCAGCTCCTCCATGCCCGATCCAGCAATAATGATGATGCTGCTCCCAGAATACAAACAAGGGATCAAAATGCTAAAGAGGCAACTTAGCGAGCTGACTGGGCACGCTTCAACCGCCAGACAGGACGAGCTCCCTCTGAAGCCTCGCAGCGAGGCACAGCTGAATTGGAGGTCTTGCCTTAGAGAACGACTGAAGTCCCGCGATCAATGACACCCAAGAGGGGGGGTGAATTGGGTTATTACAAATTTTATGAAAACTTTTGGCCTTTTTGAAATATGTGATAGGAAGCTAGTTAAGAGATTCAAATCTATTTGAACACAAATTGGATTTATCAACTTTATATGAAGATGATATAGATTACGTAATAAACACGTGGATAAATCCGAACAACCAGTATACACTAATCACTCATGTAGAATGGAGGTAGATGAAATGGCTCAAACCACACAAATCAAACCATAGTGCACAGCAGATTTTAAGGTGGTTCGGATGCAATGACGCAATCCTACGTCCACCCCTCACCAAACCCGGTGAGGCTTCACTCGGGAATAAATCCCCAAACGGAGACGACGCTCCAACCACACACGCAGGATGACACCTACCCACACACACGGGGATGCGCCCCAACACACTCACGCACACGGAGACAAGGTCTCCAACACGATCCAACAAGCGGATCACCAACACAAACACCCGCTGCCACAAGTGCAGCACTCCACACACACAAACACTAATATCTAGATAAAACCACACACACGCGCAGATCTAAGAAGACCTATGCACACACGAATCAAATACGAAACAAACACACACGACCATGGATCCAACAACGATCCACACACACACGAGTTTGCAATTTATAAGAACACAAATCTAAAACTTTAAAGCACAAGACATCAATATGAATAAACCACAGTTTAGAAAGCTCCTGATATGGCGCCCCCTGAAGATATGTTGCAGATCTTTGCTTTGATTCCTTCTTCACTTGAATTGCTTCAGATTAAGCTTGAATGGCCTTGGAATTGATGTAGAATTTACTGCACGGAGTACTGTTCACGGCTACAGTACTCTTCCTTCTTCACTTGGATAACCTTCCTTTGATCTCTTCTTGAAACCCTTGCTTGCTTCTTGATAGCCTCACCCTTGATCTCTCTTTGTTGGTTGCTTGATTCTTCACTTCATAGATGCTTGTTGGCTTGAGAAGTACCTTGAATGGGTTGGAGATAGATGAAGAACTTGCTGCACGAGGTACTGTTCACGGAGCTACAGTACCCTCTTCTTCCTCCTTGGATAGCCTCCCCTTGGATCTCTTGGATGGTTAGGGTTATGACTCTAATAGGATGTTTTATAACCCTTGGAAGGTCTATGGACAAGCCCTAGACCAAATCCACAAATTCTAGATGGTTTGGTAGCTTTGGGATTAAACAATATCAAGAGGAAGGGCTTTCCTCGAAGTGACAAAAAGTCAACAAAGATGGGCAGATCGGGGCTGGCAGTGGACTTGCAGAGGCCAGCGGTCGACCGCTCTGAGAATTCCTGTAGCCATTTGGCTGCTGGAAAAATTGGTCGACCGCTAGGGGTCTGGTGGTCGACTGCCAATTTTACAGGATGCCTTCTTTCAATTCTATGATTTCAGGTCGACCGCCAATGGTCCAGAGGTCGACCGAAAATCTCCAAACCTATAAAATCCAAGTGTTAGCTCAAAGAAACATGTCCATAATTCAAGGTCTTCATGTCCATATCAAATCCATGCATTTTGGGATTAGATTCACTTGGTTTATGCATTTGAAACGTCTAAACCATTTGAACATTTCTAAATTTTGTTCCGGGGGCTCCGCCCCCGAAAACCCCCGCAAGGGGCGCTGCCCCCTTGACCCCCGCGACCTGACCGGGCAGGTCGATCCCCGCGACCTGACTGCGCAGGTCGATCCGCGGGTGAGGGCGCATGATGGCCAGAAGGGTTTCATGTTTAATGTGCATGAATGAGGTGTATTAAGGAGAAGTATATGAGATACAGATGGTGAGATCGATGCTAAGACAAGGTAAGAGTCTCACCAATGGTTCTTGATAATAAATGACATATATCACCTGTGTTGTATTATAGAGAAGCAAGGTAATTATCCACACGTTTGGTTCACTAGGTGACTGCCATGAGTTTGATCTTGCATGCAAGACAGTCAGGGTTAATACCATACTTGTTCACATTAAAGAGGTTATGAAACCTCTTGCCTCTTGTAAAATCAACATATGCAAACCAAGGATCAAGACCATGTAACCGTTGCCATTTGCCATCTCAACCATACATAGATAACAAGAGCATAAGCAATCAACCACAAGTTTAGTTATCATCGCTTAATCATATATTAAGTTTAGTTATCATTAAAATCATAACTTAACAATCACAACAATCATCAAAACCATAACTTAACAACGGCCTCTCAGCCAGCATTCAACTACACTGGGGGCATCACCCCGCAGCCTGCTCCTCAGCCGCAAGGGCCTGCTACTATACCTTAAGCAGCAGTGGTGGCGACGCCATAGATGCAGCAACCTCAACTCTGCTCAAGTCCGGTCGACTCGGTGATGATGAATAAACTAATGATAGAACAAATGATCGATAAGAAGTTGTTCGACAGAGGCAACTCTTGCCAATTACAACTCCTTGCAACTCCTCGTATATTCAGCCTCCAGACCTTTGTGACCTTGTGGTAGCACAACAAATTACAAGATCTGGTTAGGTTAGACCCATTGTTACGTTATGAGAATGGGTTCAATACATGACCCTTGTGGTTGCACAACAAAGCCATGTCGGCGCCCATCCCAAAATTCAGCCTAAGCCTTAGTCTAAGTCTCTGCCCCCTTGCTGTGAGGGCCTTGTGGCAGCACAACAAATCCACACAATCTAAGAGCAGCTCACTTAGACTATAACAACGGAAGGCTACGTGGGTCATTCCTAATGCCTCACGTTTACAACCTAATATGAGAGTGAGGGTTTTTGAATAAATTTTGGTCTCATCAATATAGGTGCTACATACATAAAAGAATTTGGAGTATCGTATATACCCTAAATATTTATATATGTAATAAGTAGCAGATCCACATATATCATATATATGCATTAATATCAATGGATGATCAAGGACCTTAAGCTCCTAAAACACATTACCAGAGCCAGTTGGTAATGCACACAAGCATGGCAAATAGAAAAACATGGAGCATCCAATGCTCCCACTAGATGTGAAGAATCTCCCGAGGCCCTCGCAACCGGTCTCCTTCTTTGTCTCCATCTGCTTCTCATTCTTACAAGTAAATTTGTAATTGGGCACGTAGGCCCACAAATGTACATCAGATAATAATAAGAAACCTTAAACTAGTCAAGGGGAGTACAACACAGGTGGGAGATAGAATGTACAACCCAGATTAATAAGAGAGAGAGAGAGAGAAGGAGGCACGCAGGCCCCATTAATCAAATCACATAAAATCATTCACCATATAGAGCATCATCGCATGATATCTAAGTCCATGATCATCCATCCACACACAAGACACATCACAGGCATCTTACAGTAATTATCATATAATTACAACGAGATATAATGATAATTTCAAAATATAACAATTAATTTTGAAATCGCGCATATTAACATTCAACTAAACAATTTAGTTAAAACTAATAAGTCTAAACAACTTTCGACCACCGTCATTCTTATTCACTGCATGGGCTCAATAATAATTTACAGTTAATCAACCTCATAAGAATCACATTCTTATAGTAATTAACTTTAATTAATTAGATAATAGGAAATACCTAAAATAATTTTAGAATTCCCATTAACTAATTAACTAAGGGCCAAATAATGAAAAATAAATTAATAAGTAGCCAAAACAATTTCAGAACTCATTAAAATAATTTTTCAAAATTTTTTGCCATATATACGCATTTTAAACTCTTTAAAATGGGTTGAATATATGTATATAAAAAGGGGGGCAGCCTTAACGGGTCGGATCCGGCGTGGGCCGGATCCGATCCGCAGGAGACCCGTTGGAGACCTGCGGGGGGTTCTCCCTTCCCGCCCGACACGCAGGGGCGGCTAGGGTAAAACCCTAGCCGCTGCCCTGTCCGAGCAGTGCCGGGGAGGCCCCGTCGCCGGCCGCCGCAGGTGCCCCCCCCCGCCTGGAGCAGCCCTCGCCGATGACCTAGCGGCCGTCGATGTCCTCCCCACTGGTCACCACCGGTGGCTACGATGAGGGGAAGCCCCATCCGTCGGAGAGTGCCGCGACGGCACCTCCACCAGCTGCCCCCACCACCAGACACCGCCGTGTCGCTGTGGCATGTCGTGGAGCACCAGTGTCGGCCCATTCAGACCCCATGGGCGCCGACAATCGGAGTTTTCGGCCAGAAAATGACCTCCATCTCATGCTAGAAATGGTGACCATGACGGGACAAACGTGGTCGATCCGGCCTCGCCGGTGGGTCAATCTGCGCACCAGAATGTGCATTTTAATCCTCTTGACCCCGGGAACAATTCCCTGGCATCAATCGATCGATGCTCATCTCATGAGCTACCCAATCGGACGACGAATATCAAGCCCCATGCAAGAACGGAAACGACAAAAAATAATATAATAATGCTGATTTTGATCAAACCAGCAACCTGGCTCTGATACCACTGTAAGGTTCCGACCAGAATACGCAGCAGAAATCATCGAAACCTTAGATTGCATATCGTTGCCGATTTTTCAGAATCAAACTATATCGGTAAATCCTGCGCCGTGAAGAACAATTCTTTACCTTTGCGGGGTTGAGAATCTCCCAAAACCTCAATGACGATCAAGATTAAGATCCCAGAGTCGTGAGCCGTTCAAGCGTCCGGCCTCTAGACGTATCTACACGAGCAGTGGAAGCAGACGGGATCTCCTCCATGATCTCCACGCGCCGACCCGATCTCAACACCACCATCCATCGTGGAAGGAGAGAGAAGAAAGGGGCGCATCTTGGAAAGAGGGAGAGGAGAGAGGGTGGCCAGGGTTCAACCTTGTAGCTTGGCCAGGGTCTCTCCCAACAGCGTATATTTATAGACCTTTTGCAAATTTTTCATAAAAACCCAATAATAGTCTATAAAGTCCACCCATCCCGGTCTGTCCAATACTCTATTGTGGGTGACCCTCTAGGCCCAATAGTCTATTTGGTTTTCTAGCCCATTAAGTAAAGAACTCCTTCTTAACTTAATTAATTTTATCCATTAACTCTTAATGGAATTAGTGGGCTTTCTGATCACGAAAAAGCACCAAGCAACGCTTCGTAATCCCAAATGACATTGGGGATAAGCAACCTACTCTGGAACCTTTCCGTCTATAGATTCCACACAGCTATAGATCCTCATTCATCCAATGCCCCACCAGGACTATGGTATGGTCAAACTGTCAAACCCTATTGAGTCCCGGCTCGACTGAATCATGTACTCCAAATTGGTTCATTAGAAAAACTCCTTTTTCATAATGAACTCTCGTGCCCTGGCCAGGGGATTTCCCGAGTACAGATGCCTAGGGCATTCTCTCTCATATATCATACTGAGAGTGAATGATTTCATGTTGTCAAACTAATTACCTTCGCACGAGTTCCACTGAGTCCGAATAACTAACTGTACAAGACCACTTAATTGAAGTCCATATATCAATAATCAAATACTCAGCATCCCTTATGCAAGACATCTTTAGTGACTCAGGTCTAAGTCCAACTATGCTACTGAGACATAGAATACCCTGATTGACAGTCAGTATGATTACCATTCCGGGATTCTAGATCGGGTTAGTTCAGTGTACTCATTCCACTAACGAGCACCCACACATGTACTTCAGTGTCTCCACACTGATGACTATGAGAATAATCATACCCATCATATGAGTAAGTATCATGTGTGCCAGTCTATCCGGATCTTCAATGTCCCTTCTTGAGGATCCTATGACTGAGAACATCTAGAACATGTGCATCTGGATGACTGATCTCGTTATCATAATCTCATTATGATCTAGCCATCATCACACATGTTCAGGGACTTCATTACAATCGAATCATTTACACAAATTAAATGCAATGAATAAATGACATTAATATAAATATGAATAAGATATTACAAGAAATGACGCCATCACATCTCATGTGATTGGCTTGTAGGGCATACATTTCTATCAGTTCACATAGTTGACTTCAAGGCGTTTGAGCAGCAAGAAGATAAAGATAAAGGGGTTGCCAACCATCCTCTGGCTAAGCCTGCTAAACAACAACAAGAAGGCCCTTCTTTATGGGCCAAGATGAAGAAGCTTTATTCCTTCCCCAAGGATAGAACCCGGGTCCTATTTGAATGGGCCACTAGATACAATAAGATTACTCTTCCAGAACTGAGGAGACCGAGAGACGCTCGAAGAAAAGATGATCCTCGCTTTTGCCCGTATCACCATATGATCGGACACCCCATCAAAGACTGCTATGTCTTCAAGGATGCTATTGAAAGCCTGATCAGGAAGGGAGAATTACAAATGGGTGAGCACAAAGTGGATCCTCCACGCACTCATGAACTGCCCGATCTGAAGAGAGGTGTCAACATGATATCCATACACCAGTAATCACACGAAGAGGTGTCTGAAGCTCATACTACTAACGAAAAAGATGAAGAGATATGCCTCACACTGGTAAGCGCAGATCAAGCTGAAGCCGCTACTTCTCATCATGATGATTGGTCCCTGGAGAACAGAGGGCACTTTCCACCGCCTAATGAAAAGGCGTACTGTTATACTCCTCCCCCACCCTAGGGCATGGGGGCAGGAATTTCAAATGCTGATGGACTAAATGCATCCAGCAGTGATAATCGGATGCCACTGGCCCCACCCAAAGTCAAGATGAGAAGTAGCATTCCCGGTTCCTACCAATCTGGTCCTGCCATGCTAGAGGAGCTATGTCAAAAATTACAAAAGGTTGAAGTGCTGAAAAGAAGACTGATCGGGACGGGTTTATACCTGGCTCCACTCGGGTAGGCGGGAACCTCGTCCAAGGCTTTGCATGGCAATACTAAGCCATTAGAAGCCTCACCGGTGCCAGCAATGCCCCGAATGATTCATGACCAGGCAAGGGGCACCCTTCCCCAGCAGTTACAGCAAGCGCCCTCAGCGCATCCCTCAACTTCCCGGGCACACCAGGAAGCAATTATTACGCCTCAGGCAATCCCACCAATAAACCCGCTCTTACAACTAGCCATCTTCTATCCGAGTCTGACAGCTCTGCCAGCAATGAACAAGATAAAGATGCAATAAACCGCTAAAATGAAGCTAGCCGAGGGAGAAGTCATCGAGGCACAACTATATATGACCAAGCAAAGGGATGGTGAGTCCGCTTCAGTCTACATCTAACGATGGAGAAATCTCATTGTGAGATGCAGACATCCGCCCGGCTATGGGGATGCTATCCAAATATGTAAACGCAACATGAATACAAATAGCCTACTAAGGGCCATTAGCATCGAGGTCAAATCCTTTGAACAATTAAATGATCTTGCAATCGATATTGAAGCCCTCCTGGCAAAGCACTGCCCGACAACTGCTACCCAGATTCAGAAGAATAAGCCAGCAGGTGAATGATCGGCGCAAGAAGTGATGCACGCTACTGATTTCAAAGCTTTCGAGCAGCAAAGGCAAAAATTAAAAGAGGTGGTTGGCCCTCCTGCCACCAACCCCGCTAAGCAAAAATCCTCACTAAGGGAAAGATTGAAGAAGCCATATTCCTTTCTGAAGGATAAAACTCAGACGCTGTTTGAGTGGGCCCGTGAATACGATAAGATTGTCCTCCCGGAGCCCAAAAGACCAAATGATGCTAGATGGAAAGATGATCCTCAGTTCTGCCCCTATCACCAACAGAGGGGGCACTCCATTAAGGACTGCTATGTATTCAAGGATGTCGTCGAAAGCCTGATTTAGAAATGTGAATTACAAATCGATGAATATAAGGTGGAACCACCTCACCCGCACCAATTCCCCATCTTTAAGACGGTGGCCGATATGGCCTCGCTACACCAGCTGAAGCAATACATGCTCTAAAGGGCATTTCAAGCCCCTCAAGCTATGGCCAGAAGCCGGAAAAAGAAGTACAAGATGCAGATGGTGCTCCATTCTGGGGGCAGATGCTGAAAATAAAAGAAGAAAGAAAGCTGAAGATAAAAGAAGAGCTGCTGCTTCACACGCTTCGCCACATGGTGAAGGACACTCATGATCCTCCTCCAAGAAGGTGTGCTCGTGCCCGCCACAACCAGTCATGCCAAATGAGAAGGGCAGTACTGATTCAATACAATGACAAGAAATGATGATGTAGGCCCATCAAAAGCCGATTGATTACAGATTTCTCTACCGTCCATAATCCGGCTAAAAAATGATGATAATGATGATGATGAATGATGATGAATGATCTTGAATGAAGAATGATGTTGAAAAGAAACAGAGCTACTCTCGGTGGGTACCAACCCTAGGCCCCACTAGCCGGTCATGCTACCTTCGATCTCAACACCCTTTGGAGGTCAGCTTCCCTATCTTTCGGCTTAGCCGTCACGGCCAAAGCCCGCTTTCATATATTCAAGATATCCTACCGTTCGGCCCAGCCATTTTGGCCAAAGCCCGCTTTCACATATTCAAGATATCCTATCCTGCGGCTTAGCCATCTCGGCCCAAGCTCGCTTTCGTATACTTCAGATTTCCTGGCTTTCGGCCTAGCCATCACAGACAAAGCCCACTTTCTTATATTTCAGATTTCCTAATCTTTCTGTTTAGCCATCTCGGCCCAAACTCACTTTTATATATCAAATTCCCTATCTTTCGGTCTAGCCATCTCGGCCCAAACCCGTTTTATATATCAGATTCCCTATCTTTCGGCTTAGCCATCTCGGCCAAGGCCCACTTTCATCTATTTCAGATATCATATCTTTCGGCTCAGCCATCCTGGCCAAAGCTTGCTTTCACATACTTCAGATATCTTATCCTGTGGTTTAGCCATCTCGGCCAAAACCTGCTTTCCTATATTCAACATATACTACCCCTCGGCTTAGCCGTCATGGCCAAGGCCCGCTTTCATATGTCCCAGATATCCTATCCTTCAGCTTAGCAATCCCGATCGAAGCCCGCTCTTACATATTTCAGATATCCCATCCTTCGGCCTGGCCATCGTGGCCAAAGCCCGCTTTCACATATTCAAGATATCCTACCTCTCGACTTAGCCATCTCGGCCAAAGCCCACTCTCGTATCTTTCAGATGTCCTATCTTCCGGTTTAACCTTTTCGGCCAAAGCCCACTGTCAGATGTTCCAGCTATCCTATCCCTCGGCTTAGTCATTTCCGCCAAAGCCTCTCGACTTAGCCATTACCGCCAAAGCCCGCTGTCGAGACCAAGCCATCCATCCCACCGCGATAAGTAATACAACTTAATGGCTTAGACCCTCAGTCAAAGCCTGCTCCCCCAATTTTGGCTTTTACAGCCTGCTCTCCCAATATCCATTGGCTTCCGCAGCCCGCTCTCCCACTATCTTTTGGCTCTCGCAGCCTGCTCTCTCGATGTCGGCTATGCAAAGCCCGCTTTCCCGATATTTGAAAAAGAAAAAGATGTTTAAAGATATCTGAAGAGGGGCGATCTCGCGCTGGTCCTGAGCTGGAGGAGATGATCACCGAATAGTGAACTGCAAGGAAGGGAAACGGATCAGAGGGCCCAGGGATGCTTACCTGGGGAAAACCCTCCGATGGCTAAGTCAGTAGAGCAGAGGTGGAAGCTATGAAGGGAGGAAGAAGGAGATGTACGAGATCTTTCTCCACCAAGGTGGTGAAGTGGTTCCTGCTCAGGGAGTTGTAGGCGGGTCTTGGCCTTACCTTTCGCTGGAGGGAGTCCCAGGTTTAAATAGTGCGCCAGCCTTATGAGTCCCGTAAGTTGAGGAGTTTCAGGCGGGGGTTACGTCCTCGATGTGGGCTCTTTACGTCCTCGGCGTGGGCTCTTTACGTCCTCATCGTGGGCTCTTTATAGCCTTGAGGAGTCGTGGGCCCCCTTATCCTCGTAAACTCCTGCGCATAAAGGGCTCTCAATGGCAACGTGGATAAGCATCCGTCGATCGACCCAAGCGTGAAGAGTGTCAGCCCTATCCCGGGTGATAGGCATAGCTTGGGTGAGGCTCGGTCGAAGTGGGCGCTGGGCGCCAGCCCTTATCCCAGCGAGGGGGATAGGTCGGGCAAGGGTCTTCCTCCGACCGGACCGACGCTTGGCCTTCCGAGCCTATTGGCCGCCTAGGAAGTGCTTGATCCCGAGTGAGCTTATTGGGCTTTTATGCTAAGTGGGCCCTGCAGGCGGTCACTTAGATGAGCTGGGCCTTGTTTGGTCTCGCTGGACCTAGTTCGGCCGCTCTAAGATGGGCTACAGAAATCCCCCTCTCCACTTGTCCCCCTCCTACTCCCGAGCCTTGGCAGGCTCGGAAGAGTAGCCGTTGGGGTTTTGGACCAGCGTGGCTCAGGTGGGTGGAGATCTGACGGTGTTAAGAAGCCACGTGTCATGGTCACCTAGGCCCGTAATAATGATAATCCTGACGAATTTGAAATGAAGGGGCCCCCCTTTTCTCAAAGGTCGGGACGATGCGCCACCTTCCGCGAGGGGATATAAGCATTGTGCGCTTGCTGTCGTTCCATACTCTCTCCGCTTTAGGGTTTTGTCCTCCTTCGTACTTGCTTTCGGGGCTCTCTGATGCGCCGTGGGGATACGGCGGAAGAGCGGAGACTCGCAGCGGCGTCTGCAGAGTTGGGGGAGATAACCACGGAGGCGGTCCGATAGCTTCCCCTTCCTCTAGAGTCTTCGGAGTCTTGGGAGCCTTCCTCTTCAAGTTCCTCTTCGGATTTCATGGCGGACCAGCATCCGAGGTCGAGGAGTTGGAGGGGGAGCCTGAGGCGAGGGTGGTGGTAATACCGCAGGCTCCGAACTGCAGCGAGCTGGGGGAGGCGGAGGTGAAGCGGCTGGAGAACCAGTTTCGCCTGCCCTGGAAGTACTACTTTGCCGCTGCTACCCCAAACGAGACGAGCTTAGATTCTCGTAGGGGCCATTTCTACTCCTTCCTTCTGTCGTGGAAGGGTGGGTTCTGTCTTCCCTTCGACCATTTTGTTCTTGACCTTCTCAATTTCTTCCTGTTGGCTCCCATACAGTTGGTAGCCAACTCTTATCTTCTTCTTTTCGCTTTCCGCATTTTTTACCTCCAGTGCGGGGTTCCTCTTTCCTTGGACCTCTTCCATTACTTCTTCGAGTTGAAGGAGCATTCCTCGATCGGGAAGGGCTTCTATTTCGTCCAGGCGAGGTGAAACAGGAGTTGTGTCTCCTTAGCCGTGAAGGACTCTTCCCACAAGGGGTGGAAGATGGAGTTCTTCTGGGTGGGGATTTGTTCGGTAGAGGAGTCTTGGAGGTGTCCTTGGTGCTTCCAGGCCGCGGGGGTCCAAGCGTAAGGATCTCGGGGAGAGGATGCTATAGGATACCGCGAAGGTCAGGAAGCGGGTCAAGAAGGACAGGGCCATCCCCGCAGTCGAAGGTGGCTCTGGCTCGGCTCTCCCCTCTGCCGAGCGTGACAGGGCCGACCCTATTAGGCCGGCTCTCCCATCCACCGAGCAAGAGGGGGTCGAGGAGGCCAGGGCCGTTTCTACGGTTGGTGGCGGCGCTGGCTCGGCTCTCCCCTCTGCAGGAGCCGAGGGGACTAGGGCCGAAGCGGGCGACTCCAGGATCGCGGTAGAGACTGGAGCGTCGAGCGAGGCAGGCGGCGCTCTGGGTGGCGACGCCGGTGCCGAGTCGGTCGAGGCTGGGGGGTGGCGAGTAGAGGCGATGCAGCCCCGACCGACGGAGGCAAGAGGGGAGGATGAAGCAGCGGCTCAATCTGGGTAGGCCGGCGGGGCTCCCGAGGGGATGCCGCTCGGAGGGGGGGGCCCTATTCCGACTGCTCTGGAGAGGCTGGGCATCCGGGGCCCTTTGTACCAGAAATGTCACAGCATAGCTACGAAAGTGGTGAGGGGAGGAGACAAGCAACGCCCCCCACCCGTGGCCCTTGAGATGGTTACGGAGGGTGGCCTGGTCCTAGCCCAGTTGGGGGCCTCTCTGGCTGAAGCTTACGCTCGGTCGGAGTCAGAACGGGCGAACCTTGCCTGGACCCTTGGTGCATCCGACGGGAAGGTAGCTCGGCTCACCGAGGAGCGTGATGGGCTTCGACGGGAGCTCTCCTCGGTTAGAGAGCTGGCGAGGGTAAGACAGGCGGAGGCCCGGACACTGACCGAGCAACTGACTCAGGCCCACGGGTCGCTCGAGAGGAAGAGCAAGCTTCTGGAGGAGGAGCGCGTGGCCCGCGCCGAGCGAGATGGCCAGTGGGAGGTCAAGCGCGTCGAGCTATTAGATCGAGTGGAGGAAGCCACGTGTCTTCAGCTGGAGGCCGAGGCTAATCGGGTCGAGGCAGAGCAGAGGTTGGCCGAGGCGGAGTGGGAGAAGGCCGAGCTCGCTAGTAGGGTGGGATCGGCCGGGGCAGAGGCACTCGAGCAATACAAACGCTCGGAGGCCTACCGGGTCAACCTTACGGAGGCTGCCCTCCCCTACTACGAGTTAGCACTTCACCGGGGCCTCCGCAAGGGGTTCGAGCACGGCTACGGCCGGGCCGTCTTCTATGCAGAGGAGCAGGCGCCCGGGACAATTATTTTCCCATCCGGGCAACGCTATGACTCGGATTTGGCATCCTCCGATTCCTCTGGTTCGGCGTCGGGGGACGGAGGAGACCAGGGGGACTTGTCTTCGTCTAAGGGGTCGCCAACTCTGGATGCCTCGGGAGGGCGCGCAACCGAGGCAGTTCCCACGCAGGTGGGGTCAGTGCCAGGATCGGCCGTCGCCGAGGGTGCCGGGGGCAGACCGTCCGAGCCTTCAACTTATGAGCCTCAGGATGGGCCAGCGGCCTGATGTATCTATTTTTCTTTTTCTCCTTGTATGTTTTTCCTTTTTTGAAGAAAAAACTTCTCTTTTTGTGTAAAGGAAGGTCGAGAACGTAAGGCAGTAGCGTTATGATAAATACTTGACTATTTTTTACCGCCATTGTCGTGGTTTGACCAGTGTATCTACAATAGTTGGAAAGTGCTGATACTTTCTGCGTAGATCTCGCATGATGGTTGGGCGGGTGTCCGATAGGGTGTCTTTCCGTTTTCTCATGCTTTAAATGCTCGGCCGCTTCGTGTGTCCTGCTGGGATGGAACGGAGGAGCCTGAGGTGACCGTTCATAGGGAGAGGTCCCTTTAGCGTGTTTTCGTGGGGAGAATCATTTAAGGCAAGTAGCCTTCCTTCGCCTATAAAAGGTCTGAAGGGCGTCTCTTCCTCTCCGTCGCTTAGGGTTTTCTCTGACAGTCTTTCTTCCCTCCTTCTACACGAAGCGTTGTGTTGTTAGTCTTGGCGGGGCATGGAAGGTGTTTCAGAAGATGATGATGTAGATGGCGGTGGGAGGGAAACTCCTGTTGTTCCACTCTGGAAGAGGGTTCATCAGTCGGCGGTCACTCGCGAAGAGGGTTCGTCATGACGGAGCATGTCACACTCCTATCCCTGACCTGCCGACGCCATTCAGAGGGGAAGAGGGAGCCAACTAAGCTCCCTCCTTTCTGGGCCTTCCCCTGCGTCCTCGTCCATCTCTGTCGTTTTCTCTTTCTTCCTCCCCTTTCACTCTTCAAAGGGTGCCAGCACTCTTTGCCTTCCAAAGAGTTGGCAGAGAGGAGGTCTTCACTTGTATTCCTTCCTCTCCTCTTCCTAATCCCTCTATCACCTTTGTTCCAAGCTACCCGAGCCAATGGGGTCGACTATCCTTTATCCGAGCCAATTTCCGCACGAGGCAGAGTTAGTGGCTGGACGCAGGAAGGTTAACCGGGTCAGCCGAGCGATGGGCTCGTACGGCGGCGCCAGATGGATTTTTGCTTTTTTGACATGTATTGTATTTGTTTCGGCCTTTCTGATGTACAAACAGTTATCTGAATAAAAGAGGAAGGAAATTTTTGCTTTATCTCATATTGCTTACACGACTGAAGTGTTCAGAAGTAGAACTTGCGTAGTGTAGTCACGTTCCACGTCCGAGGGATGGGTTCTCCTTCCATAGTAGATAGCCGGTACGCTCCTTTCCCGAGCGTCTCGACCACTCGGTAGAGGCCTTCCCAATTAGGGGATAGCTTGCCCGCCGCCTCAAGTGGTCGAGAGGCTTCGACTTTTCTGAGAACGAAGTCTCCCGGCTGGAAGTGTCTATCTCGAACTTTGACGTTGTAGTATCAAGTGAGGCGGCGTTGATATTCCTTTGCTCGGATGCTGGCAATCTCTCGGACTTCATCTACTAGATCGAGGTTTTCGAGTAGTTTCTGGTCGTTTACCTCGGGCGAGAAGCAGATGACTCGGAGGGAGAGATTGCCAATCTCCAACGGGATCACGGCCTCGGTGCCGTACACCAACTGAAAGGGACGCTCACCGGTTGCCGTTCTGGGAGTCATTATGTGCGACCAAAGTACGTTCGACAATTCCTTGAGTCAGCTACCCTTGGCTTAACCGAGCCTAGTCTTGATGCCTTTTAAGATAGTTTTATTGGCATTTTCGACTAGCCCGTTAGCCTGAGGGTGGGTGACCGAAGTGAAGCGATTGTGAATGTTTAGGTCGGCACATCTGTCTCGAAAATAACAAGAATCAAATTGCCAACCATTATCACTTACTATCACCCGGGGGATGCAGTAGCGACAGATGATCGACTTCGAGATGAAACTCCATACGACTATCTCGGTGATCCTAGCTGTAGCTTCGGCCACGATCCACTTGGTGAAGTAGTCGATGGTGACGATGACGAACTTCTTCTGGGCCTGAGCCGTAGGGAACTGCCTAAGGATGTCGATCCCCCACCGAGCGAAAGGATAAGGCTCGGCTAGGGTGACGAGCTCCGTTGCCAGCTGATGGACCAAGTGATCAAATTGCTGGCATCGATCACACTGTTGCACGTAGGTCGAGTAGTCACGCTGTAGAGTGGGCCACCAGTAACCCTGTCGAAGCAAGATCCTAACAAGCGACCTTCCCTCTTGATGCGCTCCACACAGGCCTTCGTGAACCTCTTGAATCGCTCGGCTGGCTTCGTCAGTACTGATGCACTTCAGGAGGGGACCGGAGAAGGATCAGTGGTATAAAGTGCCGTCCAGAATGATGAATCGCTGAGCTTGGTATTTCAATCTCTGGGCTTCCCGAGGGTCGGGAGGCTCTTAAGAGTCTTGGAGCCAGGATAGATAGGGGGTGCACCAGTCGCTTGGGGAGGCCGAGTCAATAGCCATGAGCTCCGAATCAATGCTCGGTCGCTCTAGCTCTTCGAGAAGGACCGATCGAGTACCCTCGGGGTCAAGAGAGGAGGCCAGCCGGGAGAGGGCATCCGCTCGGGAGTTTTCCTCCCGAGCTATTTGGACTACCTCAAAGCTCTCGAACTGTTGTGCCACGGTTTTGACCAGCTGGAGGTATTTGACCATCGGTTCTTCCCGAGCTTCGTAATCACCGTTGACCTAGCTAGCGACCAGTTGGGAGTCAGTGTGAATTCTGACTTGCTCAGCCCCCAACCTTCGGGCCATGCGGGCTCCCGAGATAAGGGCTTCGTACTCGGAGGCATTGTTGGATGCCTGGAAGTTGAACTTCAAGGCGTATTGCAGTTCTGCTCCTTCGGGGGACTTCAGGAGGATACCGGCGCCGCTCCCGGGCGAGTTGCAGGATCCTCTTTAGTGGTTCACCGGTCAACATGATGATGGAGTGCCCTTGGAAGTACGGTCGAAGGCGCTTTGCTGAGGTAACCAACGCTAGCACGAGTCTCTCGATTGCGGGGTACCTTCTTTTAGCCTTGTTGAGCACTTTGCTGGTGTAGTAGACCGGTCTCTCGACTCCTAAGTCATTTCTGACCAGGACCAAGATAACTATGGATGGAGTTGCCGAGAGGTAGAGATGTAAGGCTTCACCTGGAACAGGCTTGGACAGCACCGGGGGCGAAGCCAGGAACTCCTTAAGCTCAGTGAACGCCTTTCGGCACTCCTCGTCCTATGCGAACGTAGCAGATGCCGTTTTGGGCCCCCTCAACAGTTTGAAGAAGGGTAGGCATCGTTCAGCCGCACGGGACAGGAATCGGTTCAGCGCAGCAATGCGCCCGGTAAGGCGTTGAACGTCCTTGGTGAAGGTGGGGGGCCGCATGTCCATGATGGCCTGGACCTTGTCGGGGTTGGCCTCGATCCCACGCTGGGTCACCAAGAAGCCCAGAAATTTCTCGGACCTTACTCCGAAGGCACACTTGGCGGGGCCTTGGGAGGCTCGGTGGCTCGGCTCGCCAGCTCAGCATGACGCTTCCTTCCTCTGCTACTATCTCCTCCTGATGCAGCTCCTCCAGCGATGACATTGATGTGGACCCCGCGGGGGGCGTTATCGATCTCCTCGGGGGTGCCTCGGTCTTCCTTATGCCCGGCCACGAACTGGGATAGGTGTCCCTGGCGGACGAGGTGCTCGATCTCATCCTGGAGCTGGTGGCAATCGTCGGTATGATGCCCGCGGTCGTTGTGGAACATGCAGTGCTTACTGCGATTGCAGCTCTTCGACTTCATTGGCTCGGGTTGGCAGAGGAGGCCCGAGCCTTTGATGTCTTCATAGATCTTGTATGTTGGGTTCTGTGCACCCCCTCCTTGTCTTTGACAATGGTTTTGATGATTCCAATATATTGTGTGTTTTACGTATGGTTTACAGTGAAAATATTCTGTGTTAGTTTTGTAGAAAATGTCTTGAGCTCACATGTTGATATTCTGGCTTGCAGGGTTAAAATGCCCTTGATGCGGTTTCAGATCGCATTGGACTACCAAAGCAGTTTTCCTATTCCCCTGTGCATGGGTCGACCCCATGGGTCGACCCCTGGCTCCTTGAGCTTTGGTTCTTACTTTGTTATGAAGCATGGACCTTCATGTTTATATCTTTGATGTTGACTCTTATTGGTGCTTTCATGTGAAAAGTATGTCTCTCAGTGGATTGTCAAATGGCATAATAAAATTGCTTAAGATGGTTCTAAATCATGTGAGTGCATGCCTTGGACTGAATTTGTTAAATGGATTTATGTATACTCATATTGCTTGTGAATGAGTTAAATTTAGACTTGCTGAACTGAACTTGAATTGCTTACTTTGGAATGTAAGAGTTCAGTTTACCCTGGACTGTCTTTATAGTTCATGCGTGACTAGATATCAAATTGGTCAAGGTCTACTTGAACTGTTGTTGAAACTGGATTCTCTAGAGTCCTCATGCGTTTAGACATTGAGGATCTCAAGTCAGCTGTTCAAGCTTTGTAAATGGTATGGCATCTGTGCTTTCAAAGGTGGAACCTATTCCATGAGTTCATGGTTGTTCTTGGTGATGTAATGGAACAATGTTTTTGGCTTTTACATATATGAAGCAATTTTGGATTGCTAGGTTAAGTTTTAAATTGGCTGGATAGATATGAATCAAATTTATATACATAGTTGCATTTCAATGCATAAGCTTGCAGGATGAACAAGCTTTGTCAATGTGATTGAGCATTTAGTTACATTGGTTCAATATTGACATGCTGTTGGATTTTCATTAAGTGCAGGTTCATATAGTCCTCAAAGTCATGGATCTATGGTAAGACTTTGCTTCTCAATTTGATGTTGGTTCTGAATTTGACTATCTACACCTTGATTGGTTTGAAATGATTTTTCATGTACTGGGTTTGCATAAGTCTCATGCATGCTCTACTTGACTATCTTGAAGATTGTTGATGGTCTTTTTGCATTCCACGTTTCCTTGTCAATCTCAAGTCTTTATGGTTGAATATATTTCCATGTGCCTGGATTGGATTCGGATCATGTATTTTGGCTTTGGGTCTATTTGGTTACTTAATGGTCCATTGTTTATTGAGCTTCTTGATGCATCATGGTCTTTTTGATTCCCATTGTTGCTTTCAATATCTGGTTTGATTTGTGTTTTTAAGACCCCTCATTGCATGTCATTCTATTGGCATATCATGTTTTTATTCATAGAGGTTTGATCTTGGTTGAAAGCTTTACGCCTTTCATTTTGATTTAATTAAGTTTTCATTTCTGTCAGATAAAGTGTCGACTAATAGAGTCGACACTTATTTAGTTCTGTTCTATCTGTTACGATGTTTCACTTGTCCAGATAGAAAGTGTCAACTCTAAGAGTCGACACTTTCTGGCCAGTCTGCTGGCTGGACACTTCTGGCTGCAAGTGTCGACTCCTAGAGTCGACACTTACAGGCCGGAGGTCTATTTTCAAGGGAAACAGAATCTCTGGTGAAAAGTGTTGACCCAATGAGTCGACACTTTCACCCAGGTCCTATTTTTATATAACAGGACAGCACTTCGTGAGAAAAGTGTCGACCCCATGAGTCGACACTTTCTCTGGTTCGTCCAGATGGAGTTTTTTGGATTATTTTCGCTTTGCCCATTTCAAGATCCGTTTTGCCTTGCCTCTTTACCCTATTGCCCTTAGGGTTATACCCTACTACTAGGAGTACATTTGAGAGGGTTTTTAGAGGGGCTATTATGTCTTTTGGTCTCTTTATTTCAGCCCCTTTTATACCCTGTGAATTCCAACTATGGAGGAAGCTCCAAGTGCTAATACGTTTTATTTTTGTGCAGGTGAAAGAGAGTGGAGCTGGAGAGGGCTTTCAAGCTAGATCTGATCTACTTCCGTCGAGATTCGAAGCTGGTTGATGAAGAGAGTTGCAAGCGGAATGAAGAGAGGAATCTGAAGATGTCAATATCGCGAGCAACCGTCGACATCGACTTGGAGATTTGAGAAGTTTGCAAAAGGGAAACACTCTATATCTTTTATTCATCTCTTCATGATATTTTGAAGGGTTTTTCTTCTAGGCATTTTAGTCTTTAAGCGGCTCTTTCTGCTAGGTATATGTTGGCCGCGATTTTCATTCGAGAGCAGAGTTTTTGGGCTTAACGCTTTCATTTGATGTAGGAAAGAAGGAGAGGGATGACGCCATTACTTGGAGGAGGAAGAGGAAGGAGAAAAGGATGCCAAACAAGCATTCTCTGCCGAACTGAAAGTTGGGAGTGAACCATTCTCCCTACGGCGCCTTCTACGAGCTTCTGCGGCTTCCACTCGGCGGACAGATCGTTCAGCGCACCCCATCATTCCTTTGGACGGCCTTCACTACAGATTTGAGGGGGAATCAATCTTCTCTCATCTCTACTCTTTCATTTGAGCAATAGATTAACATTTGGGCGATTATTGTATATCCTTTATTTTGTTAAACTCGATATACATCGTGTGTGGGCGGAGCTGCGACTCCGCGTGTGTGGTTTTATAATGGGGAAAGTTTCCCCGTGTTTGGTTGTGTGTAGACGGAGCTGCGTCTCCGTGTGGTCTTGTGTCCGAGGTACGTTCCCCGAACGTGTGTGTGTGTGCTGCAGTGGCAGCATTTTGGGGCCCGTCCCCGTGTGTGAACATTGCTGCAGAAGCAACGTGTGTGGTTGGGGTTCATCCCCGTGTTGCTACATTTTGTAGCGTGGTGTGAAGCCTCACCCGATTGGGTGAGGGGTGGACGTAGGGAGCCCGTCGTGGTCCCGAACCACCTTAAAAGCCTTGTGTCGTATGTGCTTGCCTGTGTGTTTGTCATTTCTTCTATCTCCATTCACAGGTTCATTATTCAGGTTTTTAATTCACTACACTGTCACACACGGCTACCTCCGTTATTTGTGCTGAGCTTAATTCTTGTGATTAGTTGCATTAACTATCCGTGTGAGATCGGGAAGTTTGAGAGAACGTCTTAATCTCACCTTAAGTTTTTGTTAATCAATGTTGCCTAGTTTAATTCCATTGTGTTAAGTAAAGAAAGTTATTAAAATTCGCCATCTCGGCAAGGGGACAATTCAACCCCCCTTCTTGTCCGCCATCTCTCTGGGTCAACAATTGGTATCAGAGCCTCGTCTCTGATTTTTTAGTCGACCTTGCGGTCGTAGAGTAAAGATCATTTTCATGATGGCTAGTGTGAACTCTATTCCTGTCTTTGATGGTTTTGATTATGCTTTGTGGCTAGGAAAATTTTGTGTTTGGATTTCTAATACTAATCTGAAGCTTATGAGTCTGATTACTCGTGGTCCACATGTTTTGCCCAAGAATGAGCTAAAATGGACTGATGAGCATAAAAGAATGAATTCTGATAATGTCTATGTTTTAAATGTTATTAAAGCTGCTCTTTGCACTAAGAAATTTTTGTTTGTTTCTAATTACAGATCTGCCAAAGAAATTTGGGATGGGCTAAAGGAAGCCCAAGAAGAAAGTCAATACAATGAGTGCCTCGCAGCAAGCAACAGTGATAGGCAAAGCAACGGAAGCTCAAAGGTAAATCCTGACTCTGATTCTGAAGATGATGATGAGTTGAGCTATGATGAATTGTTAAATGCCTATGATGAACTGTTTGATAGATATAAGACATTAAAATCTGAAAACAAAAGGTTGAAAAAGAAACATGACAACTCTTCATGTGGGAAATGTATTGAGCTTGAAAAACTGGTTGAATCTCACATGCTTGTTGAAGAAGAACTCAAAGAAATGATTGAAAATCTTAGATCTGGAAACAAATCCTTATTGGATAAAAGTTCAGAATTTCAACACATTGAGAGAGATAATGAGAAGCTGAAAATATTAAACACCTCTCTGTCTGAAAAAGTCCTTCTTTTGGAAAAAGGAAAAGTAACTTTAAATGTTGACAAGACACATAAACTGGAGGAACTTAGGAAGGAAATAGAAAGTTTCAGAAATTTGAATGACAAGTTTGAAAACAATAAAACAATGGGTAGAATGGTTGGTGAAAATGCAAGTTTTCAAATAAAAGAACTTGAACACACTTCTATGAACAAAAATTCATTTGAAAAACTCCAAAATAAAAATAGTGCTTTGTTGATTCAAATTTCCTTACTTGAAAGTAGATTGAAAGGTCTTGAAACTTTTGAAAAAGGAAAATGTGTGATTGATGATGATTGTGACAAGCTGCATATCCTTGAACAGGAAATTGAAAGTCACAAGAGTGTAAATCTTTTGTTAAATAAAAAAGTCACTTATTGTGAAAAAGAGATTGATGAACTTGAAATGTATATTGTGTCTTTGCAAAACGAAATCAAGATTTTTAATGAGCCTTTATGTTTGTGTAATAAAGGAAATGAGAAACATAGAAATGACAATGATCAATCTTGTATGCATGAAAAACCCTCAACTGTTAAACATACTCATGCATCAAGAAAAAGAAGAAATGTTTCATGCTATTATTGTGGCAAATTTGGTCATGACATGTATGATTGCTTATCAATGAAATTTGATGATGATGAAGCATTGAAGACACAAATGAAAACTATTGATAAGTCTGAAATTCATGAAAAATCTATGAAGAAAAACTTCAATGTTCATTGCTACTATTGTGGTTTGCATGGCCACGTAATGGAAAATTATTTCATAAATAAAAATGATGATGAATCATTTGCCAAAAAGAACTTTTCATGTCATTACTGTGGTAGTTTTGGACATATGATGAATGATTGTCATGTAATGAAAAATGATGACAATTGGTTTCTGAAAGGAAATTCTTCTAGCTGTTTTTATTGTGGCCTGAATGGACACTCAATGGATAATTGTTCCATGATGAGGGCCAATGATGAATGGTATGAGAGGAGAAACGAAAGGTAAACATTTTGTTATATTAGAACTAACCCCTCCGGACCCAAGATGGCTTGGGTACCCAAAAATCTAAAATGAGAACCTATTTTGCAAGGGCACCTTGAGGCCTAGGAATGTCTATAAATATGGACTCTCAAGGCAAGAAATAAAATTGATTTATTTTGAAACTCATTTTGATGAAGTTCATCTTGAAAAATCTGCAAAGGTAAAAGTTGAATTTGGAGTTAGCATTTAAACAATTACATTCCTGTTTTGTTGATTTTGACATGTTCAAAAGTGAT
Organism: Amorphophallus konjac; assembly: GCA_022559845.1. NCBI lineage: Eukaryota > Viridiplantae > Streptophyta > Magnoliopsida > Alismatales > Araceae > Amorphophallus > Amorphophallus konjac. The sequence continues at coordinate 258,308,221 of CM040118.1, read as the reverse complement.
GAGATTTGGAGATTAAATGATTAGATGCTTGAGTCAGCTTTGCACTATCTCGGCTTCACATCTTGTGAATAAATTTAGTTCTTGAATGCTTAACCTTGGACATATATGGCTCTTAATACACACCTTCTCTTTTGCTTCGCAAATAAAAATTTGGCCTTGAACGCTTTACACTGTGCATAGAGTCTTTCATACTCTTACTTACTTTTTACAAATAACAACTCACATGTGCATACATAGAACACATACTTAGTTGCATGATATTCACTGTACATATCATACACACATTTGCATACTTGTGAATAGGAATAATTTTTCAATCATCTTTTCAAGTTATATGCATACACTTGTATATCATTGCATACAACTGTGCTTGAATGCCATGATTACCCGGTATATCAAATGATGATTGTGGAAGGTTGGATTATGTCCAACTGAAAACTTTCTTCACGCGTGATGGTGGTCTTCGGATCTACATTCTCCGCCACGTACCGGAAATCAACTTGCTTGAAAATTTCAGTTCAGTGCTTGTTTGAATGTATATAATATACAACCACTTTTTGACTCCTTCTATGACTCATTCCTTGCTAAATGAAATTAAATTGATTTAGACATGTTTATTACATGGCATATATTAAGGGGGAGATTTTTTATAACCGTGCATACATTTAGGGGGAGACATTACTGTGATCAAGCTAATTCATCTTTTACATTCAATACAACCACCCACACAAAATGCACCTTTTTGAGATAATGATTCAATCTAATAAGGATTACTATTTTCTACTCTACACTTTTGAGGACTGTTGATTCTATACATGGAAATCACATATCTCATGAGGTAATGGCTGTTTACCCCTCCAAAAAGTCGTATAAGTGGAACGTGGATCCGAGTAGTCGGGAACCTCCCCTGAAATAAAGGAGAAAACTCACGTCGAAAGGAGAATCTCATCCATATAAAAATAAGTGTGATTTGCCATCGAGTAGTCGGGAAGTGCCCCTGAGACAAAGGGTACAACTCGCGTCGAAAAGTGTCTCATCCACATCATAAAAAGTGACGAAACTGAGTAACCGGGAATTACCCCTGAAACAAAGGGCATGACTCGTGTCAAAAGGTTAGTCACACCATTTTTAGTAATTAAAAATTAGGGTCATACGTAGCTACCAATATTCGAGTATTGTGCATGAAAGTGTATGGATGAGAAGTTCTTTTTAGTGTTCTTCAAAAAATATGATTTTTCATATTGATTTGAACTTCATTGCTCAATTTTCACATATGCACCTTGGGTTTGATTGTTTGAATGTCCTTTATGAATCAGTCGTCTTTCAAGGTTAATGTAGTACTTTATTTATGTAAGCACGACCTTCTTAGTATTATACATGCACATCATGTTCTACAATCGATTGCATTATCCTTACACCCGTCCCGAAGAGACTTGCATGAGTCTATACTTAACTATGTATGCTTGAGTGCCTGAATGTTTGATATGTCTGTTCATATCATGCTTCATTTCATTTACATGCATCTATAGGTTATACATGTAGATAACAGGTTAAATAACCCACTATCAGTTGGTTTTTGTTCTTGACAATTGGGTAGAATAATGTGCTTTTTAAGCATAATCCACTCTGTGCATAACTTAGTTTTTAGTTTTTGCAAATAGTTTCCTTATACTATTTGTATATATTTAGTCATACATATAACAAAAATTGAGCCTTTGCATTTATTCCAAACATCTGCTAAATGAACAAAAATTGCAAATTCCTGCTTGGTTTTGGTCTCCACACCTTCCCTTCGTGGGAGGTTAATTGTTGGGTTTGTGCGCTCTTGTCTCACTCTTTTTTGTAAACTTCACAGTTACTCCTGAGTCCCCCATCTTTTTGATAATGCCAAAGGGGGAGAGAAATTTGTGGGCCACAATATATTGTCTGTTAGGTTCGGTGCAAGTATTCAGAGGGGGGGTGAATGAATATGGGCTATAAAAACTTTCACCCAATTAACAATTTGGGCTCACTAACTATTTAGAATGCTAACTAGACAGATTTATCAAATCTGGAAGACTAATTAGCAGATGCGGAATTAAATAAACAGACAGTGAGCACTCTAACAAGTCAAGTTAGACGAACTATAGCTCAATCTGAATTTCGATTACTTAACAGATTAAGACACTCTAAGAGAGCTAATCAACTTTTCTGCTCAACCAGAAAGCCAACACTTAGTGCGCCCCTAATCAATCATCTAACGAAAGCAAACCACAAATATATCAAACCACTGCACAATGGGTTTTTAGGTGGTTCGGTCCAGCAGACCTACATCCACCCCACACTCAAACCCGAGTGTGGATTACTGCTGCGCAACACAGCTTGCGTTCGCTGGGCAATATAGCTTAGCCTACAACCGCTGGGCCTCACAGCTTACCGTCCAGTGGAATCCACCACTGCAACCGCTGGGGATTACAGCTCACCCGTCCAGTGGAAACCTCCACTGCCCACTAAGCAACACAGCTTACTGTCCAGAGGAGTCCTCCTCTGCAAACCGCTGACTAACAGCTTGATAGAAAGTGTAAAAAGGAAAACGAAAGACAAGATAACAGCAGTCGGAAAGCTGTAAACGTAAAGCACAATGTGGCTCTTAAAGAGCTGACTGGCCTGGATTTGATCCACGGTCCAGTGAAGATAGATCTTCAAACAACCTCTCTCAGTCTCTTCTTCTCACGATCTCTTGCTTTCTTTTTCTTTCTCTCTGCACTTCTCTTCTTCTTTCGCTAATCTCTCACTCTCTGCTCTTATCTTCTCTCTCTTTTCTTTCCTCTCTTGTGCTGGATCGACAGCTTCTTTTCACTCTGCCTTTTTCTTTCTCTCTGCCTCTCTTCTTCTCCTTATCCTGTCTGGATCGAAAGCTCTCTGGTGTATATACTTTGCTGCTCTTCTTTTGTCGATCGATCAGTCTTCTTTAGTGGGAGAAGGCTCGTATATATAGCAGCAGCAGCAGGCACACTGGGCGCGTGTGGCTTTCACATTTCTTGCCCTAAAAATTCAGACCACGTGGCAGCATCCTGGTATCTCGTCCATCCTTGGATCACGAGCCAGGCACCTTGGATCACGTGCCCTTCATTAGTACGCTCAGCAACTGAAGTTGAGGTGGCGTCAACACACTTGCTCCAAAGGGTTGACGCAGCCTTTAAAGACATTCGACCAGCAAAACTCAAGTCTGTTGCGTTGACTCCATCAGCCTGCTGCGTTGACGCATCGGTGATCCAGTGATCAAGTCTTCAGGAGATGGGCGTGCTGCGTCGACGCTCTCAATCAATGGCGTTAACGCATTGATGCATTCCAGTGAGCAACCAGCCTAGCCTTTTTTTAACTGTTGCGTCGACGCTGCTCCACTACTGCGTTGACGCATTGGAGTATGCATTGTCGATGCTGCCAATGTACTCCAGAGGCTGCAATAAAGGATACTTGAACTGCTGCATCCACGCTACTTGATCAATGCGTTGACGCACCAGAGTAATCCACAGCTTCTTTCTTGATTGTTTGAACTACTGCGTCCACGCCACTTGATCAAAGCGTTGACGCATTGGTGTGTTCCAGCAGCTGAAATTGGATGTCTTCAGCCCTCTTGCGTTAAGGGGTTCATTAGCCTCTTCAGTCCCTGTCAGACAGATGAAACAAAGTCATTAGTTCTAAGTATATGCATTGCATTGTATAGACTTTGCTGTGAAGGCGAAGGCAATGTAAAGTATGCACAACGCAATGTATAGACTTAATGAATATAAAGACATCATAAGACTCAGATGAACACAGGCGGTGTATAGACTTGATGTGTTCACTGGTGAATGTACACCCTTGCCCACTGTACAGACTTTGTGATGCTTGTATGCACTGTAGAGACTTCGCTAAATGAGAATGCGGTGTACAGACTTTGAAGCACAAAGGCAATGTACAGACTTTGCCTAAAAACGAATGTAAAGACTTAGAATCAAAGAGGCGTTGTGTAGACTTTGAACCAGTGTACAGACTTGGAAGCTTGAGCCAATTAATAGACTTGAAACGCGTTTAGCAATGTATAGACTTTGCATAAGACGCTGGAATGTATAGACTTAGGAGCATATGACACGGCTGTACAGACTTAGAATAAGACATGCATGAGACTGACGATGTACACACTTAGCCTAGAACAATGTGTGGACTTTATCTATCATGGATGATGTATAGACTTTAGACTTCGCCATGCTTACACTAAGCGATGTATACACTTGTTGAACCACTGTATAGACTCACAGCGTTGACGCTGCAGACTTGAGACACACTCACAGCGTTGACGCTACATGGCACACTCATGCAATCTCCACAGACTAAATCAGATATAACACGCTCAAGCCTTCAAATCAACATGCCATCATCATAAAGAAAACATAATATCATAATGCACTCACTGTGTTGCAATCATCAAAACAAGACAGCATTGCTATCATCAAAACACATAGCACATGCTTGTGCCTAAGGGGCACAACATTCTCCCCCTTTTTGATGATGGCAACACACTGTGACAGTGAGTCACCAAAATTTTCTCCCCCTTTGACATAATCAAAAAGACAAAAATAGTATGAACATGAGTGCAACATGGCAGTATGCATGCAAACAGCCTTAGAGCAACAAACTCCCCCTATCGGCATGCAATAGTAGCTATTCTCCCCTTTGTGGATCATGGAAAATCCACTCTTAAAGGAAAATAAGAGTAATAATAAGAATATGAAGAATAATGAAAAGAAGAATGAAAGAGGGGGTAAAAGAGCACGTGGTACTAATAAGGAGAGTGATCGCCAGAGGGGTTACCTCAATAAGAAGAAAGATGATCGCGAATACCTGGTGATAATAGGATGCGGGATGGATGTGAATTCCTTCCTCCACCTTCTATCGGCCGGCCGATGAAGGGGGTTTTCCTTGTTGATTACCTTGAAACAAAGAACAAACAAATAAAAGAAAAGTGGATCAGCCGAGAGTGAGTGTAGTATCAATCCAAAGAAACAATATGATGGTGAAATAAGAATATAGCATGCGCACCTTTTTTGTTTGGTTTTAAAACCCCTAGAGAAATAGGGAGAGGAGAGGAGATGCAATACTAATGCAAAAGAGGAAAACGATGGACGTGATGATACGATGAAGACAAACACAAACAAAGGAGAGAACCCCTGCTGATGAAGAGAGTAGAAACTCTTCTCTGCGCACAATAACCTCTGTGACAATAACAACAGCTCTGCTTCCTTCTTTCTTCTCTGATTAACGACTAATGATCCCAGCGACCTTGCTAACACCGTAACAACAGCCCCGCTTCTAACCTCGCGTGAGATTGACTAGGGAACTCTTTTATAGGGTTTCAATCAAAGATAGACACAGATTTGGGAAGATAAGAATAGGCAGTGGTTATTAACGGCAAGGACTCTAGTTCCCAGATCGAGCAAAGTGACCAAGAAAGGCAGGGAACTCTTCAGGAAAGACGAGTTTAAGAAGGACACGAAAAGGTGAGACACGACCTACCGAAGGGCGTCAATTCAACAATTGACGACCTGCCCAAGGACGTTAAATCAAAACACGACCAGGATCAGGGCGTCACTTCCTGGATTCAATTTTGGTAATAAAACCTTCTTTATTTAAAAATTACAAAAAGACGCATGAAACAAAGGCGTTGATTAAGAACACGCGCTGAGGAAGGACGTTAATCATTGATTTTCAAATCGGGGTGGGACTCGTAAAATACCAGGAATTGACGCCCGTATCTGTGGTCGTCCTTTCTAAAAAACACGCCCCAGATTAGGTCGCTATTTAAAACACGCCCTTCTTCAAGTCGTGAATCACCAAAAAATGCAAGAATAAACCATAAAAAACATAAAAATAGAAAACTTTATTTTATAGAAATATTGAAGTTCACTTTGGGGTATTATCATAGTGACATGAGATTTAATCAACAAAGCGTCAATTTTGGCGTGTCTATAGCTGCCCCGCCTTGGCGTCTGCTTTGGAAGGGAGTGAGACGAAATGGAGAGAAAGTGCAACAAGCGGAATGAAGTGGAGCGAACTGATAAGTAGGTGCCAAGGTGTGATGTGACACGCCTCAGACCCTAAGCATTAGAAAATCTTTCCAAGATTCTGAGTGAAACAACTCCGAGTAATTCCAAGGAAGCATCGATTTGCTGGATAAAGGAGACTAAACTAAGTAAATAAAATGTGCACGTGGGCACGACAGGGAGACAACATTGGAGAGCGGTTACCAGCCAATGTGGACGTGCTACAACCAAGGTGGATTTGCAGAAAAATAAAGAGAATTGAGATAAAGACCCAGCAAAGGAACAGTTTCAAGGAAATAGCCTGAGCGGCTTCAAAGAGAATAAAGTACTTGATTTGGAATGGAATATCTCATGTCAACTCAATCAAGAGCGAGTGACCTTCATTATTACCATAATATGAAGATTTTCAGCATGAAGCTCAAAGTCCTATATGATGCATGCTGGGCTAAAAGAAAAACTTAAAACAAACTAAAAATATAAAATAATCAATGATAATATTGCTAAGCCATCTAGATTTGGTCAAGAATCCAGATCTCTGAGCTGACACTAAGCCGAAGCCCGTTTGTCCGCGTATCAACCCAGAAAGTGGAACCATCGTCCCAGACTTTTAATGACTCAACGGCCTATCCGTGTGATCAAGACTCTCCTGGAACTATCACTATTTTTGATGAAGGGGAACTCAAATTCCAGGTTCATCAGAACCACAAGGTCCTTGATATGCTATAATAGCGTAAAATACCATATAGTAACAATGCTTACAGAAAAGAAATACAAGAAAAGAATGATGTTACTCCGATGAGTGATCCAAGCATCCCCAAACCTGCACTCTTCTGCACTTGAAAATTCATTAGCCCTAATAACAATGATCAGAAATAACCCTCAAGATATGATCATAAGTGCTTAATTAAAACAATTCCAACCAAAGAATAGCACTTAAGTTCATTAAAGCATATAGAGGAGTTAAACATGTGAGCAAATAAAATCACGACTATAGAGAAAGGCGTCAAAAGCATGAAAGGCGCCTGACATCAGGGCGTCAAAACATAAAACACGCCCTTCATTAAGACGTTAAATGCACCGAGCGTTCAAGAAGAGACGACCCATCAAGGGACGCTAAATAAAACACGACCTCTGTTCAGTCATCAATTCAACAATTGACGGCCCAACAAAAGACGTTAATTAACCACCCGCTTCCGATTCCAAATCGAAAGCAAAATCCAATCCTAATGGCAATCAACCTTCCAACTCCGAACAGCCTTAAGACTCCTCAGACCTCTATAAAAAGGAAGGAACCTCTCTAGATCAATCAAAACAAATTCATCGAGTCCTGCTTCTTCTGTTTCTTCCGTTCCTTCTACAGGCACTGCAATCGCCCAACTCCTCCTGCATACCAAAGATGGAGAGAGCCATCAAAAGATCCAAGATTTCAACTCCCAGATTATCTGAGATCAACGGGCACATCAGCAACCGCATTGCATTAAATCAGGTAAGTTTAACTGGTTGATGTCCCTTCTGTTGTATCTTTCTTCGGTTCTGCCATTCCAATTCTTCTCATCCACTTCTCTACTTGTCTTTTCTGTTTCCTTTCTTTTCCACAGGAATATCCTAATATCCCAGGAGCCCGGAGATTCATCAAAATTAAATGGTTGCCTCTTATTCTCTCCAAGTTTTCTTCAGATATGAGGGTGTACTTAGCAAGATGGCACCTTCTTGGTCTAATAACCCATGCAAAACACTATGACCAAATCCACCTTGATTGGGCTGCCATAGGAGCTCTAATTGAAATATGGCACCCTTCCACTCACACCTTCCTATTCTCAACCTTTGAAGCCACCATCCTATTAGCAGAATTAGAGTTGATCTTGGGCTTGAAGAGGATGAAGCAAGGGGATGAAGAAAAGATGGCCATCATGCCAAAACCAATCTCCTCACATGAACTATTAAGCACATTGATACCTAGCCTAAACTTAGTGAACCAAATCAAGGTCACTAAAGGAATTAATCTTCTAAAACTTGCCTCATGGGTGTACAAGAGAGCGGATCAAGCTAAAGAAGAAGAAGAGATCGAATGTGTAGCAAAGGCCTTCGTGGTATATTTGGCAGGAGCGATCTTATTCCCATCCACGGAGGATTTCCTAGAGGAGGCCCAATTAAGCGCAATAGTGAGCTTATGGGAAGGAGAGAGAGTTGGACCGGCTATCCTAGCCTATCTCTATAGTGGGCTTACCTCAGCGGCGATGGGAAGGCCCATCTACGGATGCATGCTAGCTCTCTCTAGTTGGGTAGATCTCCACTTCAAGTTCGATCCATATGATGAGGCCCAACAATCCTCAAGAATCTTCTCAAAGAGCCCACTCTCTTACATGACCGGCTCATTAGGAATAAGCAATAGGGTGACGAACCGGATTCCTCAAATCAAGAAGAGAGTGGAATGGAGGGAACACCTCAAAGTGATGCCAAAGAATCTCTTCACTTGCGCCCCGGGAATACTCAAGACTCAAGAACTCTGTGCAAGATCTTCTCCCGGAACGGACCTTCGACTCATAGGCGCTTCAGAATTTATCTTGTATAACTCACATCGGTGCCTTCCTCAACTCGGGCTTCCATGACAAAGGCTTGAAGATCCATCTCATCTCCCTCCGATCAAGATACGGTGTCACGGCCCGAGAGCGGAAGATACCCGGAGACGCGTGACGAGTTTATATCAATCATGTCAATCAGAGTATTAGTGTATTCGACACCAAAATCAGAGATGTGCAAAAGTAAAGATAACCCAATCCTTTATTCCTTCATAAGAATATGTCTATTACAAACCTTTGAAGTACTAACTAAAATAAAGGGAAAATACAAGGTTGACTCAAGAAAATATGAAAAAGACTAGATAACACGGAAGAAGCTCTATCTCTTTCACTCTTAATTTTCCCCATCCGTTTGAGTTCCCTCATCGTCGGACTTACCTGAAAGGTAGGGAAACACTAAGTGAGCGAACGCTCAGTAGGAAATTATATCTCAAGAACTAGCAATGGGTTTAAGTAATTACATCTTTCATGAGTGCACTATAGCTATGCATGCTCGCATAAAACGACAAGATAGAGAGAGTGTATAACAATGAGATAGCGACGAGAACTAGTCATGAACTTTCAAGAACTTATATCAAAAGATATCAAGATATTCAAGCAAGTGTATTCATCATGTCATGTTGGAATTTGGCTATCACGTTCAAGCACGCAAGTATGAAATTACCCTTTATCGGGTCACGCAAGTCATGTAATATCAAGTCAAGTACAAGTACAAGATTTGTGGAATGTTCAATCAAGCTAGTCATGCACTTCGGTATAATGCCAATACCGTGATCAATCAACTCCCATGGGCACAAGTACTTTCGGGTGCTCCTCCCAGGACCAGATCGGGCCCTATATGCGCAGGCATTAATCATGTATTTTAACATCCACTTTTGTGTATAGCCAATACAGAATTTCAAGAATAAAACTTGTAGACATGTAGGATAGACTTGGATAGAATAGAGTCCAAAATATGACACTTGACATAGAATGGCGATAATAACGGTACATTCACGATTATCGATAAAACTAGGTGGAATTGGTTCCCTACCTTGGGTACCATGACAAGCAAGTATGGACATTCTTTATATAGAATTGAGGTCCACAAGAATAGCACATCAATGGCAAAACGTCCTCATTCTTAATATAGAATTGAAGTCCACAAGAACATCATCAAATGGCATGATAACCTCATCCCATTAAGAGAATTCTCATGATACACACTTTGCATAACATGAGGGCCGGTATACCATGTTTCTATAGAGTGACATGGCAAAATAGTGTAATGAGTTTTTATGGTACAACCAGCTCAGTCGGCCTTGAGGGAATCCAAGGCTCGAGGAGTCTTACGGAGGTCTCTATGACTAACTCGCTAGTCCAAAGGAACGGAATGTTCAATGGAGAGCTTGTATGTCACTGAGAGTTAAGGGGGTAACGTTAAAACATCATGATACGTGGGACTATATTCACGGAGTGGAAATATAGTGCCAGATAATATCTATGTATATACATACAAAACCCTCGGTTGACAGTAATCAGTGGAAACAGTAATGTAGGAAAATAGCGACTTAGGTAAAGTCATTTTTAATAAAATTAACGCCTTATCCAGGGGCGTTTATATACCATCTGACGACTACTCCAGTGGTCGTCCATTATTTATTCCAATTTAACAAAATTTCTAACTTCTGGAATTTTTTTATGAAACGCGCCTCCGACAGGGGCGTTAATTCAAAAATCACGCCCTGGCACAGGGCGTCAGTTCTGTAATAGACGACCTAGACAAGGTCGTGAATTCAATAATTTACCAATTTTCAGATAATAAAATTTCAGAAAAAAGGGTACATGATCATGACAAGAAAAATAGCAGGATTTCACAGGTATACTCATGCAATATATTAGATTCATAGTTACATAGATATTAAATTTTAAACGTGGGTATTTATTAATTACATGTAATTGATGACTTCTGGGTAGGGCGTCAAAATAAGAATTAGTGCCCTTGTCAGGGTCGCTTATTTCAAAATTTTACAGAAAACATTTAAAACCATGATGAAACTATATGCATGGATAACATATGATTTTATTAAGGATCTTAAATTAATTTGGGCTACGTTTCTTGAGAAAACCTACCTTATGAAGATTTAACTGATGAACGGATGAAGGTTTGGAGATGGAAACGACACTCTGTTTGTAACAGAGTCTTCAGACATTCTAAATAGCCAAGTAATATGAGCCTCTCGACAATAGGTGAGCTTAGGAAGATGTCTTCTTTTGTGGACGCAGAGGACGTTGATGAAGAACCCCTCGTTCTTCAGTACACAGGGTGTTCAACCTATAGCAAAAGATGACGAAGAAACATGAGTTTTCTTCATAATACTCAACTGAAAGCAGAAGAAGAAGAAGAACGATGTTGATGAAGAACCACGTTCTTCAATGAGTTGTTTGTATGCTACCTGCAAAGGAAGATGAGGGAGAAGAAGAAAAGAATATTAACGTTCCTTCCTCAAACAACCAGAGGCAAAAGCAAAGGAAGGAAGAAGAACATAAACCTGTTCTTCACGCACAGCAGCAGCAGAGCTTCCTTCGGCCAACAGCTCGTTAGGGTTCGACAGAGAGGGTTACTTATAGGATTTTGGGAATCCTAATAGGGTTAGAGTTCTATTGGAAGTTATATTTCCATGATAGAGTTCTTACTATATTCCACCTTCGACGTAGTTATCCAGAAACTTACCCTGGATGAGGGCTGTGTTCGAACGCAACTCGAACTGAATTAACGTCCTAAGTGAGGGCGTTAATTTAAATTGACGCCTTGTCAAGCGTCATTTCTTATGTAAAACGCGCCCATGTAGAGGGCGTCACTTATACTTGCCCTTTATTTATTTTCGGCCGTATGGGAATTGACGCCCTTTGGTGTTGGCGTCCTTTTTAGAATTAACGCCTTATGTAAGGGCGTTCTTTTCGAAGTCGCGCCTTGACCCAACGCATTATTTATATTTTGGTTTATTATTACTCATTTAGGCTCTTTATCATATTTAACCTTAAAGTCTTTATTTTACCAGGGTTGCTACACCCTCCCCCACTTAAAAGAATTTGGTCCCCAAATTCCATAGTATATATATATGTGGAGAGTGTAGAGTCTATACCTTAAAATAATTCTGGAAATCGCTTCCTCATGGATTCCTCGGTCTCCCATGTAGCTTCATATTCGGAGTTCTTATTCCATTGTACCTTAAGCATGGGAATAACCTTATTCCTTAGAGTACGTACTTCACGATCTAGTATCTTTATGGGCTTCTGTTCATATGTGAGATCCTTCTGGATAACTAAGTCTCCATGTTCAATAATATGCGATGGATCATGTACATACTTCTTCAACATAGATATGTGGAATACATTATGCACTTCAGATAATTGAGGAGGCAATGCGATGTGATAAGCAACCTTGTTAACTATTTCCAGTATCTCAAAAGGTCCGATGAACCTTGGTGTAAGCTTGCCCTTAACACCAAATCTCCGTATGCCACGTCCCGGCGATATCTTGAGAAATACATGATCTTCGATTTGGAATTCAAGATCTCTCCTTCTTGTATCGGCATAAGCCTTTTGCCTAGACTGAGCAACTTGCAGTCTTTCTCTAATCAATTGTATCTTCTCAGTGGTAACCCTTACCATGTCTGGACCTAGCAGTTGTTTTTCTCCAACTTCGTCCCAGCATAAGGGTGATCAGAAACTCCTTCCGTATAAGGCTTTGAAAGGTGCCATTTGTATACTTGCCTGGTAGCTATTATTGTATGCAAATTCAACCAAAGGCAAGTGGTCATGCCAGCTTCCATCGAAATCAATGATGCAAGCTCTGAGCATATCTTCAACCACCTGATTAGTTCTCTCGGTCTGACCATCCGTTTGAGGATGAAAAGCTGTACTAAAGTTAAGCTTTGTTCCCAACGAATGTTGTAGTCCCTTCCAAAAATGAGAAGTAAAACGGAGATCTCTGTCAGACACGATTGAAACAGGAATACCATGTAATCTGACCATTTCCTTGATATATAATGCAGTCAAAACATCAACTGACCATCAGCTCTTTATTGGCAAGAAATGCGCCGATTTAGTCAATCGGTCAATAATAACCCATACTCCATCATGTCCTCCTTTTGATTTAGATAAACCCATGATGAAATCCATACCAATATCCTCCCACTTCCATTTAGGGATATCTAGAGGATGTAATTTTCCAGCAGGCTTTTGGTGTTCCGCCTTGACCTGTTGGCATGTGAGACAGCGCGACACGTAGTCCGCTATTTCCCTTTTCATGTTGGGCCACCAAAAATTTCTTTTCACATCTTGGTACATTTTGGTAGATCCAGGATGAACCGTGTACCTTGATCTATGAGCTTCATCTAAGATCTTCTTCTTTAACTCGGGACAATCCGGTATACAAGTTCTATTCTTGAACATCAATCTTCCATCAGAAGTTAATTGGAAATCAGATTGTCCTTCTAGTTTGCCCTTGATTTCCACTAATATTGGGTCATCATCCTGAAGTGCTTGTATTTCAGTTAATAGGTCTGGATGAATGCTTATATGAGACAATGTGACACATTTGAAGTTCGTGTCCATGCTTATATTGAGCTTAGAGAATTGCTCCAGCAACTTCCATTCTTGAATCATACAATTAGCTAACAGTGCTCTAGGCCTTCGACTAAGGGCATCAGCTACTGGATTCCCCTTTCCGAGATGATATTGTATATTAAAGTCGAAGTCCTTGAGATATTCTAGCCAACGCCTTTGCCTCATATTTAGTTCCTTTTGAGAGAAAAGATACTTGAGACTCTTGTGATCGGAGTATACAGTAAACTGTACTCCATATAGATAATGCCTCAAGATCTTTAGTGCAAATACTACCGCGACTAATTCTAAGTCATGGACGGGGTAGTTCTCTTCATGCTTCTTTAATTGACGAGAAGAGTAAGCTATAACCTTTCCTTGTTGCATTAGAACACATCTGAGGCCAATGCCAGAAGCATCAGTGTATACCTCGAATTTCTCTCCTTCCATTGGTAAAACTAAGACAGGAGCTGTAGTAAGATGATCCTTGAGAGTTTGGAAGCTTCTTTCACATTCCTCACTCCATTCGTAACGGATCTCCTTGCGAGTTAACCTCGTAAGTGGTACGGCGATCTTAGAGAAATCTTTGATGAATCGCCGGTAATAGCCTGCAAGACCTAAGAAACTTCGGATCTCGCCAGCATTGGTCGGTCTTTCCCAATTTCTTACAGCTTCAACTTTTGATGGATCTACTGATAAGCCATCCTTTGATATAACATGTCCGAGAAAAGTCACTTCCTCAAGCCAGAATTCACACTTGCTGAGTTTTGCATATAAGTGGTTTGCCCTCAATATTTGTAATGCAATCCTTAAATGCTCCTCATGCTCTTCCTTGGTCTCGGAATAAATTAATATATCATCAATAAAAACCACCACGAATTGATCCAAATAAGGCCTAAATATACTATTCATTAACTGCATAAAGGCAGCAGGGGCATTCGTTAGTCCGAAAGGCATAACAATAAATTCATAATGGCCGTACCTGCTTCTGAATGCAGTCTTATGAATGTCCTCATCCTTGATTCTTAACTGATGATATCCCGACCTAAGATTAATTTTGGAAAAGTACTTGGATCCTGAAATTTGATCAAACAACTCATCGATTCTCGGCAGTGGATACTTGTTCTTGATAGTGAGATGATTCAATTGTCGATAGTCGATGCATAACCTCATGGATCCATCTTTCTTCTTTACAAATAATACAGGCGCTCCCCATAGGGAAGTACTTGGTCTTATGAATCCTTTCTTAATGAGTTCCATCAATTTCTCCTTTAACTCCTTGAGTTCAGCAGGTGACATTCTATACGGTGCCTTAGAAACTGGACCCGCACCAGGAACTAAATCGATGGTGAATGCCACTTCTCTTTGCGGGGGTAATCCAGGCAAATCTTCCGAAAATACGTCCGGAAATTCTTGTACCACCGGAATGTCTTCTATCTTAGTTTCCTTAGCCTCCTTAATCGTGATGAATGCAAGGAAAGATACACATCCTTTCTTGATGAGCTTGCTAGCTCGGAGAGCCGAAATAAGAGGGGTTTTGCTTCGCCTCTTGGGGCTAATAAAGATCAGTTCTGGAAATTCCTCGAAAGTAACCTTGCTATTGCGGCAATCGACCGTTGCCTGATATTTAGACAACCAATCCGCTCCTAGTATGACATCATACTCCGTTAGATCTAAACATATAAGATCAATAGGGAGATTCTTACCATGAACCAATACTTCACAGTTCTGGTAATGGTGTGTAATATCAGTCTCGTTTCCTAGAGGAGTATACAAGACTAATTTTATCCATTCCGGTTCTAGGGGTAACGGATCAGCGAACTTCTTGGAAACAATTGAATGTGAAGCACCAGTATCAATTAAGACATATGCAGACTTGGAACAAACTTTCAATGTACCTTCTACTAGTTCGCCTTCTTCTTCTGGTTCGGTCTCCTTAATTGCGTGAAAACGAGCATTCTTGGTTACTGGGCGCTTTCCGTCCCCGGCTTGATCATTAAGTAATGGGCAATCAGAAATTCGATGATCACGACTCCCACAGCGGAGACATGCTCCTAGTTTCTTCCAGCATTCTTCTGCTCTATGGCCCGCCTTGTCACAATGCTTGCACACTCTATTTGAGGGGGTAGTGGTGATGGAGAAGAGCTTGGTCTTCTTAAACTTCTGATCTTGTGAGGAAGTACCTCCATTGCTATGCCTCTTCTTGAAGTTGGGTTTGAAGGAACCCGAACTTGTAACTTGTTCTTTCTTGTCCTTCCCATGGATTCTATCAGATAGTTCCGTGGCGTCTTCTAATAGCTGAGCTCGGCACACAATTTCTGAGTAGACCTGGATATCCATTGGCGCCAGCTGTGTGATATATTGGGGCCTGAGCCCATTTAGGAACCTCCTAGCTTTCATCTTCTCGGTGCTAACTAAGTGCTTAGCATACCGAGATAATCTAGAAAATTGGGCCTCGTACTCGGCCACTGACAAGCACCGTTGCTTCAGTGCAGCAAATTTTGCAGCTCTCTTTTCCTGTACTCGGTCCGAAAAATATTTAGCGTTGAAATGTTCAACGAATTCTTCCCAAGTAATTTGGTCTTGATTTAAAGTAGCTTCTATTGATTCCCACCAGCATCGGGCATCCCTTTCCAACTGAAAGGTAGCTAATAAGACTTTATCTTGATCCGTGCACTGCATAACACGGAATATACGTTCCGTCTCCCTGATCCAGTGCTCTGCGTCGTCTGGATCAGTAGAACCCGTGAATTTAGGCGGGTTCATGTTTTTAAAGACTTGGTGGAGACTCCCTGCTCGTTGTGCACCTCCTTGTGCTACTTGTTGCAGCACTTGGGTCATGCCTTGGAGTGTACGCTGCATGTTGCGCCACTGAGCACGTTCGGCAGCCATTATCCTACAATTACAATAACTATATTAGTATATACTCGCATTAAGGGCTTTTAAGTTTTTATGTTAACTCAACCCTTGGTTCTACCCAATCTCACTGGTTAAAGGTTTGAACCTATCCTTGGACTTGGGTTTTCCTAGGAATTGAATACCCTAGGCTCTGATACCACAAAAGCTGTCACGCCCCGAGAGCGGAAGATACTCGGAGACGCGTGACGAGTTTATATCAATCATGTCAATGAGAGTATTAGTGTATTCGACACCAAAATCAGAGATGCGCAAAAGTAAAGATAACCCAATCCTTTATTCCTTCATAAAAATATGTCTATTACAAACCTTTAAAGTATTAACCAAAATAAAGGAAAAATACAAGGTTGACTCAAGAAAATATGAAAAAGACTAGATAACATGGAAGAAGCTCTATCTCTTTCACTCTTAATTTTCCCCATCCGTTTGAGTTCCCTCATCGTCGGACTTACCTGAAAGGTAGGGAAACACTACGTGAGCGAACGCTCAGTAGGAAATTATATCTCAAGAACTAGCAATGGGTTTAAGTAATTACATCTTTCATGAGTGCACTATAGCTATGCATGCTCGCATAAAACGACAAGATAGAGAGAGTGTATAACAATGAGATAGCGACGAGAACTAGTCATGAACTTTCAAGAACTTATATCAAAAGATATCAAGATATTCAAGCAAGTGTATTCATCATGTCATGTTGGAATTTGGCTATCACGTTCAAGCACGCAAGTATGAAATTACCCTTTATCGGGTCACGCAAGTCATGTAATATCAAGTCAAGTACAAGTACAAGATTTGTGGAATGTTCAATCAAGCTAGTCATGCACTTCGGTATAATGCCAATACCGTGATCAATCAACTCCCATGGGCACAAGTACTTTCGGGTGCTCCTCCCAGGACCAGATCGGGCCCTATATGCGCAGGCATTAATCATGTATTTTAACATCCACTTTTGTGTATAGCCAATATGAAATTTCAAGAATAAAGCTTGTAGACATGTAGGATAGACTTGGATAGAATAGAGTCCAAAATATGACACTTGACATAGAATGGCGATAATAACGGTACAATCACGATTATCGATAAAACTAGGTGGAATTGGTTCCCTACCTTGGGTACCATGACAAGCAAGTATGGACATTCTTTATATAGAATTGAGGTCCACAAGAATAGCACATCAATGGCAAAACGTCATCATTCTTAATATAGAATTGAGGTCCACAAGAACATCATCAAATGACATGATAACCTCATCCCATTAAGAGAATTCTCATGATACACACTTTACATAACATGAGGGCCGGTATACCATGTTTCTATAGAGTGACATGGCAAAATAGTGTAATGAGTTTTTATGGTACAACCAGCTCAGTCGGCCTTGAGGGAATCCAAGGCTCGAGGAGTCTTACGGAGGTCTCTATGACTAACTCGCTAGTCCAAAGGAACGGAATGTCCAATGGAGAGCTTGTATGTCACTGAGAGTTAAGGGGGTAACGTTAAAACATCATGATACGTGGGACTATATTCACGGAGTGGAAATATAGTGCCAGATAATATCTATGTATATACATACAAAACCCTCGGTTGACAATAATCAGTGGAAACAGTAATGCAGGAAAATAGCAACTTAGGTAAACTCATTTTTAATAAAATTAACGCCTTATCCAGGGGCATTTATATACCATCTGACGACTACTCCAGTGGTCGTCCATTATTTATTCCAATTTAACAAAATTTCTAACTTCTGGAATTTTTTTATGAAACGCGCCTCCGACAGGGGCGTTAATTCAAAAATCACGCCCTGGCACAGGGCGTCAGTTCTGTAATAGACGACCTAGACAAGGTCGTGAATTCAAAAATTTACCAATTTTCAGATAATAAAATTTCAGAAAAAAGGGTACATGATCATGACAGGAAAAATAGCAGGATTTCACAGGTATACTCATGCAATATATTAGATTCATAGTTACATAGATATTAAATTTTAAACGTGGGTATTTATTAATTACATGTAATTGACGACTTCTAGGTAGGGCGTCAAAACAAGAATTAGCGCCCTTGTCAGGGTCGCTTATTTCAAAATTTTACAGAAAACATTTAAAACCATGATGAAACTATATGCATGGATAACATATGATTTTATTAAGGATCTTAAATTAATTTGGGCTACGTTTCTTGAGAAAACCTACCTTATGAAGATTTAACTGATGAACGGATGAAGGTTTGGAGATGGAAACGACACTCTGTTTGTAACAGAGTCTTCAGACGTTCTAAATAGCCAAGTAATATGAGCTTCTCGACAACAGGTGAGCTTAGGAAGATGTCTTCTTTTGTGGACACAGAGGACGTTGATGAAGAACCCCTCGTTCTTCAGCACACAGGGTGTTCAACCTATAGCAAAAGATGACGAAGAAACATGAGTTTTCTTCATAATACTCAACTGAAAGCAGAAGAAGAAGAACGATGTTGATGAAGAACCACGTTCTTCAACGAGTTGTTTGTATGCTACCTGCAAAGGAAGATGAGGGAGAAGAAGAAAAGAATATTAACGTTCCTTCCTCAAACAACCAGAGGCAAAAGCAAAGGAAGGAAGAAGAACATAAACATGTTCTTCACGCACAGCAGCAGCAGAGCTTCCTTCGGCCAACAGCTCGTTAGGGTTCAACAGAGAGGGTTACTTATAGGATTTTGGGAATCCTAATAGGGTTAGAGTTCTATTGGAAGTTATATTTTCATGATAGAGTTCTTACTATATTCCACCTTCGACGTAGTTATCCAGAAACTTACCCTGGATGTGGGCTGGGTTCGAACGTAACTCGAACTGAATTAACGTCCTAAGTGAGGGCGTTAATTTAAATTGACGCCTTGTCAAGCGTCATTTCTTATGTAAAATGTGCCCATGTAGAGGGCGTCACTTATACTTGCCCTTTATTTATTTTCGGCCGTTTGGGAATTGACGCCCTTTGGTGTTGGCGTCCTTTTTAGAATTAACGCCTTATGTAAGGGCGTTTCTTTTCGAAGTCGCGTCTTGACCCAAGGCGTTATTTATATTTTGGTTTATCATTACTCATTTAGGCTCTTTATCATATTTAACCTTAAAGTCTTTATTTTACCAGGGTTGCTACATACGGGATCTCGGCAGCAATGAAGATAGAGAAGAGTGCACAACTATCCAAGCTCTGTGGAAAATCAACAAGGCTCACCAACCTGTGGAAAACTTAGAAGAAGACAGAGAACAGTGGAAGTCTTATGTAATAGCTTTAAGAAGCTTGAGGCCCAAAATGGCTCATTGAAGCAATGTAATCTTTCTTCCAATAAATCAACGATAATTTTCTGATTGAGCCATAACACAATGTTTCTGATCAAATCTTCCAATAGCCTGTGGTTCTGTTGCAAATAACGACTCAGTCAACGTCGTTAATTCTATGAATGGCGCCTCAGCAAAGGTCGTCTTCAATGATCGATCTCTCATAATTGACGCCTTCAGATATGGGCGTTAAATGAATAACGTCTTAAGACAAGGTGTTAATTCGATTTATATTCCAAAAAGTATTCGTTGAAATTCCAAAAGTAACGCCTTCAGAAAAGCCACGTTTTATATAAATAACGCCTCAGACATAGTCGTTACTTAGAAACGGTAATCATCACTCCCATCACATCAATCAATCCCCATTGAATGCGTCTGACGACGGTTATCATTCCCCATGCAAACAAAAATAACGCCTTAAGAAATGTCGTCAATTAATAAGAAACGCCCTGGTTTCAGTCGTTAATTCCATAAGACACGGCCTTCCTCAAGTCGTTAATTCTTTTTGACCGTTCGACTTAACTTTCCCTCCTTTCTTCTTCTTCCTCCGTCCTCTTTCCCTCTTTCTCTTCTTTCTTCTGCAACCCTAACCGAAACCCCCCCATCCTTCTCATTCTCTTTCTCTATCTCTCATCCCCTCTCTACACCCTAGCCCTAGCCATGGCCGGCGGTGGTCAAAAGAGACAAAGGGTCTTGGCCCCAGAGGTAGTAGACTTAGACGAGGACGATCACGCCGTGGAGGCTCCACCGGCGGCGGCCGAGGAGGCTCCGGTGGCGGAGGCCGGCAACGAGGAAGAACGGATCGAAGGAGAAGAAGAGAATGAAGGAGAAGAAGAAGGCGATGAAGGTGGTGAGAATGAAGAAGGAGAAGACGAAGAGGAAAGAGAAGAAGAAGAAGGTGGAGAAGAAGAAACCCCGGCGGTGGTCGTGCCTCGCCGTGGCCAACTCCGGCGGCCAAGACAACCAAGGCCTCAACTCCGTGGTGAGTTGACTGGGCCTAGACAACAAAAGGTAAGCCCCTAAACCCAAATTCCATTTTTTTCATTTTTACCTCAATTTCCATAGCCCTCGGGCTAGAAGACCTGCAACTCAGAAAGAAGACGCCTCCAGGGGTGTCGTGAATTCAAGAAGAGACGCCCATACCTGGGTCGTGAATTCATTTTATTTCCTGAAAAATAATTAAAATCATGAAAACACGCCCTAGAGCATGTCGTCCATTTAAATTATCATTTTTCCGTATCAATCATGCTGTTAATTCCCATGCCTTTGTTTAATTATATATTTTTTCATGATTAATATCGCATGCTGTTTTAATTTTATTTTCATAACCCTGGAAAACAACGCCCCCCATCGGGGCGTCAATTCAATAAAGAACGACCATAGGGATGGTCGTCTATTTCATTAATTTCCAGAATAAATTATTAAAACCCAAAACCCATTTAAGAAAAACGTCTCATTCAGGGGCGCTACTTAGACAAATGACGACCCTGAGACGGGCGTCAATTGAAAAACCTTTAGGAATTTAGAAATTAACCTCAGAACCACGCCCCCCATCGGGGCGTCTCTTAGATAAACAACGACCTAGGGTAGGTCGTTAATTCAGAGCTCACTTAGAAACCACGCCCTCCTCAGGGGCGCTAATTAAATGAATCACGACCTGGGGATGGTCGTCAATTAAATCAAACATCAAAATAGGCAATTAAGTGAATTTCAACAAGAATAATTGAACAATTAAACCAAAATTTCTTTCTTTATGCGTGCAGGGGTTGATGAGGACACGGATCTCCGGGGTCATGGTCCGAGCAGCATATTACGGCCTCCCCGAGTTCCAGAGAGCCAGGGTAGATGCTATGGGGTTCGAGGCCTTCCTTAGCATAGAGCCAGTCAGACCCGACCTACCACTTATCCAGGTTCTGAGGGAACGTTGGGATAGGACTAGCCGGGCATTCCTGATGCCTTGGGGGCATATGGTCCCTACCCTAGAGGATGTAGCTAGGATCACTGGACTTAGGATAGATGGGAAGGCAGTGAGCGGGATCACCTTACCAGACTATACCGAGCTCGCCCAGAGGTTGCTAGGGCTAGAGATGGTCTACGAGACACCTAGCGAGTGTAGGACTATCTTCCGCACCGACCTGACTACAGTGATGGGCTTGGGGGATGCTAGGCATAGGTCAGGGGAGTCCTTAGAGCGATTCTCACAGAGATTGATCGATGGTGCTAGGGCAGTCTATTGCCAGGACCCAGCTAACAGGAAGAGAGCAGACCGAGACTTGAGGAGGTTCCTATTACTACTGCTCGGGAGGCTATTGCTCGGCATGAAGGGTGACGTCATCAACTGCCGATTCCTAGGGATCCTCGAGGATTTAGAGGGAGTCGGCAGATACGCCTGGGGAGCGGCGCTGCTGGCGCACCTACTAACCGACCTGTCCACGGGGACAGGACGAGAGACGACCGTCAGTGGCTTCTCACCTTTTCTTCAGGTATGCACTTATATATTTTCCTCTCCTTTCTTCTTTTCTTTTATGCATGTGAATGCCTCACTAATGTAATGCATGGATGCAGGTTTGGAGCCACCTATACATGCCCATGGGGCGTGCTGATCCACGGCCAGGAGGTGAGGGTGTTTTCCCTCTAGCACGGCGCTGGCTGCCAGTGGTTTTCGGTGCCCCACTCGGCTACGAGTTGTGGGTGCTACGGAGAGAGTTCTGTGACTTCCCTCCCTCGCTGGTATGCATGAATGAATGCATTTTTTTTATTTGATTTTATTATGATTATGATGAGATGCTGGTGACATGCATGTTTATGGATGCAAGTGCGATGGAGGCCTTACGATGGTATGACTGATGAGGGCCAGCCGTGGGTCGTAGCGGGCCGACCTCGTTTTGGGCATGAGCTTTGGGTTCATTGCCTGAGCGAGATTGAGCCATTACGGCTTAGGTTGGTGATGAGGACCCTGGGCCTACACCAGGAGTGGATAGAGGTCGGGGAGCCACGGGGGATCGGGAAGAAAAGGCGCGATCGCACGAAGGCGATCGACTGGAGAGTGCGCTTCGAGGAGCAGTACGCCGACTGGCGGTGAGGCGGGACCCGAGTCACCTCCCAGGCGACTGACAGCTCCGAGTACCTCCGGCGCTACTGGGAGGTATACGCCGGCCGACCCCAGATGAGGGTCTTAGGGGTATGTATGAATGCAATTGCTTCTAAATTAAATGCAAATGCTTATGTATTTCTATTATGCGACTAACATGAAATGGATGCAGGATGCACGGGACATAGCGGCGATTGATGCCCAGGCCCATCTACACATCCTGGAGGACCAGCTGGCCGCCACACGGGCCGACCTCGAGACCCTGGTGAGTGTTTAAATTATTTTTATATGCAAATGAATTTTTATTGAATTATTGATGATTAGCCACTGAAGATTTCAATGAGTGCAGCGTGCCCAGCAGGGAGCCGTAGGGAGAGATACGGAGGAAGCCTCCAGCTCGAGGGGACCCAGTGCAGAGGTGACCGCACTAGCAGAGCAGCTAGCGGGAGCGGTCACGCGGGCCGAGGCTGCAGAGCGCGACCTCGCCTCACGGGTAAAATCCAGAACTCAAACCTCATTCAATTATTGATTATATAATTATGCACTGATAAAATTCATTTTTCAGACTGAGGAGCTTCGAGCCGCTCTTGCTTGCGTCTGCGAGGGACAGCAGGCGATGACTGCCCAGGTGAGTGGTTTACTTTTCGTCATGTATTGCTTATTTCATGAATTTGAACTGTGGAACTGATGATTTGTTTACCTGTTTGCAGACCAGACAGTTACAGGCGGCACGTACCCAGGCTGCCCTGGCCGGGACAGAGTTGGCGATCAGCGAGCAGCGGATTACAGAGCTAGAGCGGTCCTTGAGGCGACGAGAGGAGCTTCCTCAGGACGTGGCAGAGCTGCGGGTTGCCCTCGAGCTGGAGCGACGAGAGCGTGCTCGAGAGCGGGAGGAGCACCTGGCGGACCGTGCCCGTCACCACGAGCTACAGCAGTCAGAGCGTGCCCAGTACCAGGAGCTAGTGGCAGCACGCGAGCGTGAGCTGGCAGACTCGAGGACCCAGCTGGTCCTTTTTCAGGAGCGGCTACGAGTTGCTAAGGAGCGTCTCCAGCGAGGGCATGAGCGAGCTCGTGCTGCGGGGTACTCCTTCACTAGCTCCACCTTCGTGGTGGGTTCTTCTCTTCGAGAGAGGAGCGAGGCAGGGGGCCAGGCTCGAGTTCCAGCTTCTTCTCGGGGGCCCATGCCTCCTCCACCAGCGCCTCCTCGGGACGGCGAGGACGAGGTAGAGAGTAGGAGAGAGGAGGGTGGAGGCGAGAGCTGAGAGACTTACTTGTACTCCTCCACTCTCACACTTGTACTCAGATATTCATGATGTATAGATATATGAGATTGACGTTTTTGTTACCTGAGCACTGGTGCAGTTGTATACTTGTGGTTGTGTACTTCGCTTCTTTTCCCGTTCTTCGTGTTTGCTTTACTTTGCCCTGTACTTGTCGCTGTGATTCACACTTGAATAAACAGGTTAATTCATCTGTTCGACTTGGCCCCTTGCTCAATAAGCAAGGGGTGCCTTTACTTTTGACCTGGATAGCGGGTCAAGGGGCCAAGCCTTTAATCGAATAAGGCAACTGAAACAACCAATAAAGGGAGATGCAACACGCAAGCATACATATGCAAACAATAATCAAGATGCCCTATGCAATAATGCAAGCACACACATGAAGAAAAAAAAATTTTCTTTTATTTTTCAAAAGACGCGCCTTAGATTAGGTCGTTATTCAAACAAAAGACACCCTAGGTGACGGCGTGAATTTGAAAAACATTTTTGAATTTTGTTGAAAAGACGACCATAATGTGGGTGTTAGTTTAAAAAAAGATGACCTTCAGGAAGGTGTGAATTCAATAAAAGCGTCTTAATCGAAGGCGTTAATTAAAAAAAAAAATTTGTTTTCCAAATTGGATTGACAAGGCTACCCATACCGTGGGTCCTACACGGTTACCCTTAAGAATTCATGAACCTTTCTTGAGTAATTAAAAGGGAGTTGACGTGATAATGATTAACTTATATTCGAGATTTCGCACGGTGCAATCTCCTAGGTCCGTCTCGACCATTCTGCTGGTTTATGATTTACCACAAAGGAAAGGATGGAAGAAGATATAAGGAAGCCCATAAGGGATTCTGAGATGCCCGAAGCAAAGCTACCTCCCCTGCCCTATGCCCGTTGGGGTTCGGTCTTTGGCGTAGGGAAACTTTGTTGCCTTTTGCCTCTTTATATTGCATGCATACGTCTAAGGTTTTCCTTGCGGGGACTTTGCCCTCTTGACATGCTTTTCTTTTCACCATTTGACTTTCACTTTGGAATTGATTTGTATTGATAAATAAAAACCTAATTGTACTTGGGCTTTTGTGGCATTTGTGTTCCCTTTTGGGCCCTAACTTCCACCTACTAGGGCGGTGAGTAGGCTTGGCGTATCTACCTCGAGGCGTCCCTTCCTCCCTTATGGGCCGAAAAAGGAAAGAACGGGTATTGTCTTCACCTTTAGTCAGGTTTTGACTTTCCGTCGGATTTTGCACCGCTTGAGTTCAAGAATAAAGCGTGTTAGTGTGTGCGGGTGTCAACCCCATTTTAAGCTAACAAGACGGATGAATGAATTCTGAATTTTAACCTTTCGGACCTTGCGTCCTTACAACCGTGGCAATCATCTGGAAAACTTTCATTCTTTTTGATTTTTTGGAGAATTTATATTTTTATTTTTGGATTTTGGAAATATATATTTTTTTGGTTTTGGAAATATATATATTTTTTTGGATTTTAGAATCAAGGGTAGTATTTCTTAAGATACAAACCATTCCAAGGGTGAGTTAGCTCTTCTCCCTCAGCATTAATTAATTTGTAAGCGTTGCCAGGATAAACAACTTTTATAACAAAGGGTCCTTCCCAATTTGGTTGGAGTTTTGAGCGAGTTCCACCAGGTTTTACAAAAATTCTCTTGATTACCATCTCACTGACTTTGAATTTTCTCTCAATTACTTTCTTTTGATAAAAACGTGACAGCCTGTTTTGATAAACACGCGCATGCTCAGCGGCGACCAGACGCTTCTCATCTAGGAGTTCCAATTGAGCAACGAGCGAATCGCGACGCTCCTTAATAGGGAGTTCCTTGTCTAATTGTACTCGCAAAGATGGAATGAGAATCTCATAAGGGACTACCGCCTCCATTCTATAAGTAAGGGCGAAAGGGGTTTGCCCAGTAGGGGTACGAATGGAAGTGCGATAGGCCCAGAGAGCTTCAACTAGCTTGTCTGGCCAATCCGAAAATTTATTAGCCTCACACGTCTTCTTAACAATTTTGATCAAAGTTTTATTAGTTGCCTCCGCTTGGCCATTGCCCTGCGGATAATAGGGAGAAGAATGATGCAATGCAATGTTATACCTGTTGCAGAGATCCTTGAGCTCTTGAGAGATAAATTGAGGTCCATTGTCGGTGACGATGGTACTCGGGATGCCGAACCTCGCGATGATGTTCTTCATTATGAATTTGTAGACTGTTGACGCTTTAATCTCCACGTATGCTTCTGCTTCCACCCACTTGGTGAAGTACTCCGTCGCTGTGAGGATGAACTATTTTTGCTTGGTCAGGAGGTTCGAATCACCAAGAGGTCCAATGATATCAAAAGCCCACATGGAGAAAGGCCATGGGGAGGACATAGGATGGAGTGAAGAAGCAGGAGAATGAATCTTATCGACGTGCAGTTGGCACTTAACACACCTTCGAACATAGATGGAGCAATCCTCTTCTAGAGTTGGCCAATAGAAGCCTAGCCTAAGGATCTTCTTAGCTAACATCTGGTTGTTCACATGACCACCACACACTCCTGAATGCGCCTCTTCTACAACTTTCCAAGATTCATCACCGTCGAGGCATCTTAATAAAACACCCGTGAGCCCTCTCCTATAGAGCACACCTCCAACCAAAATATAACGTTGAGCCACTCTTCTAATTGCTTTCTTTTCTTCCACCGTGGCTTCCTCGGGATAGGATTGATCATTGCAATACCTGGCAATCTCATAATACCAAGGTTTCTCTTTATCAGCCAACTCTTCTTCCCAATCTAACAACATGACCTCTTTGCCTTTAAGAGATTCACTCCGTCTGACCTTCTCGAGCACCTTATCCCTAATATCGAGGAATGCACGATCCTTAATAGCTGGAGTGTCACGCTGATGAATGAGAGGAACATGGAAATCACGCTCAGGAGGGAAGACTAGAGCAGAGGCCAAAGATGCAAGAGCATCGGCTAGGATGTTCTGACTTCGAGGGACATGAATGAAGACCAATTTGGTAAAGAGTTTGGCATAAGCTGAAGCAAGCTCCCTGTAGGGCTTGAGCTTAGGATTGATAGTGCGGCACTTGACAAGCACCTGGCGCAGAATAAGCTGACTATCACCAACAATTCGCAAGTGAGTAACACCATATCTATGAGCGGTTTGAAGGCCAGCCAAAAGAGCCTCATACTCAGCTATATTATTCGTGACAGGGAAGGTGAGCTGAGCAGCAAATGGGATGGTGACCCCTTCTGGTGTTAAGAGAACCATGCCGATCCCTCTTCCTCGGGAATTTAGAGCTCCATCAAAATGTAATGTCCACATAGAATAATGGGGTTGATTAATGGACATTAGTTCTTCATCTGGAAACTCCGAATTGACAGGATCAAATCGGGGGAGAGGGTGGTGAGCAAGATGTTCGGCAACGGCGTAACCTTTGACTGCTTTCTGTTCAATGTAAGTGATGTCGAACTGAGAAAGGAAGCTTTGCCAACGTGCTAATCGATCAGTAAGAACAGATTTTTCAAGAAGGAATTTAATCGGATTCATGCGAGCAATGAGGTAAACCTCGTGAGCTAAGAAATAGTGTTTTAACTTCTGAACTACCCAGACTAAAGCAGCGCAAGTCTTCTCCATGGCTGAGTACCTCTGCTCACAAGGGTTTAGAAGTTTAGACAAATAGTATGCTGCCCTCTCTTTATCTTCTTCATCTACTTGAGCTAAGACAGCACCTACAGAGTCATCCAGGACAGAAACATAGAGGATAAGCAGTTTGCCTGGAATCGGCGGCCTCAGGACAGGAGGATTGGCCAGATACTCCTTCAATCCATCAAAAGCTGCCTGACACTTGTCATCCCAATTAAACTTGACTCCCGGCTTAGTAAGCTCGTAAAACGGCCTGCATCGTTGTGAGTGCTGGGAGACGAAGCGGCGGATAAATTACAACCTCCCGATTAATCCTCGAACTTTCTTCAAATTCTTGGGAGGAGGCATGTCTCTGATGGCCTTCGCCTTGTTGGGATCAACTTCAATTCCCCTTTTGCTGACAATAAATCCAAGCAACTTCCCTGATGATACGCCAAATACACACTTCTTGGGGTTCATTTTCAATTGATACTCTCGTGATCTCTGCAAGACCTTAGCTAGAACCCCAGGATGCTCAATCCTTGTCCTTGATTTTACTACCAAGTCATCCACATACACCTCAATATAAATATGGATCAGGTCATGAAAAATCACCATCATAGCCCTCTGATAGGTGGCTCCAGCATTCTTGAGTCCGAAGGGCATGACCACATAACAATATGTACCCCATGGTGTAGTGAATGATGTTTTCTCTTGATCTTCCTCAGCCAAACGAATTTGATTATAACCTGAAAACCCATCCATGAAAGAGAGAGTCTCAAATCCTGCTGTATTATCAATCAAAACATCGATATGAGGGAGGGGGAAGTCATCTTTAGGACACGCACGGTTGAGGTCCCGAAAGTCTATACAAATCCGTACCTTTCCATCTTTCTTCATGACCGGGACAATGTTAGCCACCCAGTTGGGATAGAGGACAACTCTAACAAACCTAGCCTTATGAAGCTTGTCGACCTCTTCTTTCATCTTTAAAGCCATGTTAGGGTGGAAACGTCTCAACCATTGTTTGATCGGGACAGACCCTGGCTTAAGTGTAAGTCGATGTTCAACGAGCGCAGGGTCTAATCCAGGCATATCCTCATAACTCCACGCAAACGTGTCCTTGTATTCTTGAAGTACCAAAATAAGCGCCTCCTCTTCGGAGGGCGGAAAATTCTTGCTGATGAGGACAATCCTAGGGTCTTCTTCGGTACCCAAATTAACTTCTTTGGTAGGCTCTTCTACAGAGGCTGATGGTTCATCGAATCTTCTCATGCCACTGGCAAAGGCATCATCCTCGTCCTCATATTCTTCATAACTTTCATCCCCCTCTTCAATAGGGTCTTCATCATTCATGATTTCATAGACGCCAAAACCCTCATAAGAAGCATTAGTATCCTCATATTCCACCTCTGGCAGGATAACCGGATTCTCCACGAATTCAGGAAGAGCTAAGCAAGCCTGGCATCTTCTGGCTAACTCCAACAAAAATCCTCGCGGAATCTGCTTACCCTTGGATTTCTTATAAAAATCTACCCCATGAATTTTATTAGAAGAAGAAGAACAACTAGCTTGATTAGAATAAGCTAAAAAAGAGGAAGGAGGTGAAGAAGTGGATACAGGAGGTGATACAGAAGGAGACCCCTCACCAGAGGGGGAGAAAAGATCTATCAACGAATCATGGAAGAGTGGCCCCTGGCTTGGGACACACTCGGAAAAGAGATAAGAAATCTCCTCCACGGAGATGGAGGATTGAAGAGTTGGAATTTTGATTTTTTTTTTCATTTTTATCTTTATTTTCATTTTTATTTTCTTTTTCTAGAAGAAAGCATTGTGAAGGGAGAATAGCAGGAGGAGTGGAGATTGAGAGCTTGGAGAAAGATTGAATTAGAGATGACTCGCGTGGGGGTGTGATGGAGAGTTTGGAGAATTGCTCGAGGAGCAAGGGAGGAATCGGGAGAGAAATCTGCAGTGAATCTGGAGAAAAGCTGACCATAATTGGCGGCGGTCTCGGCACGCGAGAGAACAATTGAGAATGTAGGGAAACAAGAAGAGACGGATGCAGAGAAGTGAGGGAAAAGAGGTCGGCCCACAGCCTATCTATTGTAAATCCTTCTTCATATGGAACATCTGGCTCTCCAGTGTCAGTATAATCACTCAGCAACTGCCTCTTATCTGTAATCACTGCCGGCTTTTCAATCAATTCATGTATTAGTGGCGGCCATTCCGGATCAGTCGGCATAAAGAGACGGCTCAAAGCAATAGTAATATCATTCATATCGAACCATCGGACCAGTCACACTCTGGATCATCCATTTTCCTTCTTTTATCAGGCCTTAGAGATTCCAGGGCTTTATAAGTGGCCAATGGTGCGATATGGCGAGCAAACTGTCTTGCATGAACATCTTGACAGTCTAGAATGGAGGTGATTATTGTAGTCTGCTCATTATTCTGAACGCCACCCGTGACAAAATGTGTCTTCAATGTCCAAGTAAGCGGCTGGCGATCTGTCTTCAAGGTGGATGTCATAACTGCCCATGGTTCATCTTCATTTTTGCCCGGCCCTTTGTAGCCCAGGCCGCCTCTTGCAATCAATTTCTGAGGATTTACAGGCCTAATCCTGCCTTGACAACTGGCACCCAGACCTTTGCCGTTTTGATACCCCATTTTCATTAGAATTATCCAACCAGGGGTGTTTATCATGCTTTTCTTCTTCTTCCCCTTGGAAGGCAAGGGTGTCATAGCAACTGTCGTGACTGTCTCGGGCGACATTGGCCGTGGGTAAGGGAGGTCTAGTATTGATAGGAACGGCTTGTTGGCAGGCCAAATAGAAGGAACTGATGAAGTCAAGTGTATATCTTCCTCTGGCAGAATTGGCATACTGGTAACTTTGATGATGCGGCCCTTGTGTGGAAACTTAAGGCATTGATGATTTGTGGAGGGCACTGCATCGAGTTGTTGAATGTAGGGGCGGCCCAGAATGCCATTAAATGTTGGATCCATGTCCAAAATGTGGAAATCGACCGTGATTGTGGCCGGACCCAAACTAACCTTTAATGTGATCATGCCTAGAGGAGGCTTCTTGGTATTGTCATATGCTGTGACTGTTATGGTAGACGGCCGCAGCTGGTTCTCTGGAATGCCACATAATTTCAAGGTGCTAGGGGGCAAGACGTTGATGGATGCCCCAGTGTCCACCAAGCATTGTTTTACAGCCACCTTATTGATGTCGACTGTGATGCATAGAGCGTATTTCCTTGCTGGGAGTGGTGCGAGTTCATGTTCATGAAAAATGATAGCCGGCTGACTGCTAGCGGGCGTCAAAACTGTAGTTATCTGCTCAACAGGGATGTCCTCATTGACCATAGCCTTCTGTAGATACTCTTTCAGAGCTAGCTGGTGAGTGGTGGACCTTTTGATCAGTTCTAAAATGGAAATTCTTGCTGGAGTTCGGTCAAGATGCTTTAACAAATCATACTGAGTGCCGGGTACGGACTCTCGCTCCTGTTCTTGTTCATTCGGCCCCTGCGTGGGATCTTGCTCTCTTTGGGGAAAGATGCGCTGGAACATTCGTCCACTGCAGAGCGGTGCTACGTTTTGTCGTGCCTTTGTCGGGGCAAGTAGAGGAGGAGGGTTAGAAGAAGAAGAGGGTGTATTGGCGTTAAGAAGTGGTGGAGGGGTGTTTACAGAGGGAGTCCCTGTAGGGGGCATTGATGAAGAGTTTGACAAAGATGCCCCCGCAGGAGGCATAGGAGTAGAAAGGGATACCCGAATGCGAGGAGAGTTGGGGGGTGGAATGAGGAGAGATCTGGGTACAAAAGGCTGAGGAACCGGGGGTGGGGGGTTCCTTGCCAATGGAGGAGTAGTGGTGGTGGGTGCAGCGGGCGTTGGCGACGGGCGGATAAGGAGTAGTCTAGACGGCGAAGGTGAAGGGTTGGTGGTGGATGGCGGAGTTCGCTGCGTGATAGGCTGCGGAGGCGGTAAACGGGTAGGGAGAGATCGGGTTGGCAAGGATGGAGAATTGGTGGGAGCAGGTGGATTAACGGGGCGTAGAAGAGCCCGACTTAATTGGGGAGTAGAAGAAGAAGGAAGTGTGCACAAAAGGCGCGGGGGTTGATTTGGATTATGATTAAATGCCCCGACAGAGGCATTTTCTTCATGCCACCCCTGTCCTCTCTCCACCTCACGAAGAGATGTGACAGGGTTCACGTGCTGATTTGGCGGGTGCTCCGGCAGTGGGTTGTGGACAATCCCCATATCTTGCTGAGGTGCGGGAGCTTGCTGTTGTACTTGTGGAGCCGGTTGCTGTGGCTGCTGAGCCTGCTGTTGCCGAGGAGGCCTTCTTTCTTTCATAGTGGCGATAAACTGCCTCATCTCATCCCAGTTAATGCCATCCTGGTCATTTAAGTCATAAATATAGTCCTTGAAGTGGAAGCAACGATCAATGTTGTGACCAGGGGAGCGGTGGAAGACACAGTAGCGGGATGTGTCAACATTAGCGGGCCACGCTGCCCTTTCCTTTGGTAGCATGAGCAAGTTGGCAGCCATTAAGGCATTGAAAATATCCGGGAGATTTTCTGGCAATGGCGGATAATGGGCCCTTTTGGGGCCAAGTGGTCTCCTTTGTTGTTGTTGTTGCGGTCCATAATTAGTGGGTGGCGGTACTTGGTGATATTGTTGCGGAGCTGGAGGGTCGGCGCGGGGCGCTTGGTTTTGTGGTGGAGTAAAGGAAGGTTGAGGAGAAAATTGGTGTTGCGGGGGTGAAGTAAAGAGGGTGCCTTGTGATGGAGGTGGCGGAAGTCGTGGGTTAGATTGGCGAAAAGGTGTGGGGTTGCCGACCGCGCCAACCTGCTCATTGATGACGATCCCCTCAGTCGTGGGCCCGTTATTGTTGACATTTGTATTCTTTTTAACCAACCTTGGTTTTGGCTCAAACATGCCCATGATGGGTGAATCTTTCATTTGGGTCTGAATATAACGAGCTCTTTCATAAAGCTCCTCCATGGTGGTCAATCTGTTCATAGCCAGTATATGTCAGAACTGAGGGGTTGCATTGGATATAATCATCTTAACCTGTTCCGATTCTGATAAGGTATCTTTCAACTTCTCGGCCATTGACCGCCATCTATCAGCAAATATGATGAAGTCCTCCTCGGGCTTCATTTTCTCTGCAACCAAATCTGTAACTGAAAGGGAGGGTCCAACCCGGTCCCTATACTTCTGCAAGAATTTCCTTTGAACCACATCGAAATCACTAGCATCTGTCGGATCCAAGGAGTAGAACCACTCGAGGGCTGGCCCCTCTAAAGATCTTCTAAACAAGTGAGCCAATGAGGCTTTGTTGCCCTGCCAAAAGGACATTTCATACATAAAATCCTTCAGATGGATAAAAGGGTTACTAGTTCCATTGTATCGTCGAAAGTTCGGCATCTCAGAAGGTGGTAAATGAAAAACTGGCAATGTAGGAAGAGAGATTTCTGGGGCATTCTTGGCAGCAGTAACCTTGTTGAGTTTTTCTTCCATGATAGCCAATTTCTGAAGGAGCAAAGCATTAGTGTCTGACTCGACCGGGGCCGAATTTGGAATGAAGGTGTTTGGCATAGGCGTCCTTAGAATTTGGGGAGGTTGAAAGAATTGGGGCCTAGCTGCTGAGTAGCTCGCCTGTTGGGCCGGCATGGCCGCACCAGGTGTCGGTGGACAAGAGGGGGGTTTGTGCAAGACCGCTTGGTCATTAGTGAGGTGATGGCCACTCTCGGCCGGAGGGGGATTGGAGGATGAAGAGGGAACGGACTTCCCTTTCAAAGCGGCCTGAACTGCCTGCCGCTGGGAGTCATCTAACTGAGATAGGGCATTAATCAAATCGCTAACATTGAAAGATGGGGAGGGGTTCCCCGAAGTGTTGGAGGGTAAAGCTTGAGAAGAGGGCACAACCTCTTGAGTAGTGGTATCAACCACATGAACTTGAGGATAATGAGAATGAGGAGGAGGGTAATTCCCTTCATGATAGATAGAATCTTGGGGAACCTCGTATGATTGACCGAAAACGTTCTCTTCCACATCATCATAGGAATATCCGTAGCTTGCCATGTTGATAATCTTACCTGAACGGAGTTGCATGCTTAAAAAGAGAGAAAGCTTTATGAACGAATTATCACACAACAATCCCTCAACTCAAACAAGTTTAAACAATTCAACTCAATCAAGTTATGCAAACAAGTTGAGATGGACGTAAGATTTTAGTGTTAGGTTTAAGATTAAGGTGGATTTATTTGCAGAATAATTCACTCCTTTACAGTGTGAAACCTAGTTTGAATCCAAGTGATATCTCCGGGTCAACTAGGTTCTTTCTCTTTTCTCACCAACGATAGGTTCTCTAAACTCCGGGTACTTCAAGGGTACAACCAGCCCAGCGTCCGTGAGGGAATCCACGGGTGCGGGGACTTACGGAGGTCTTGGAAAAGGGATTTCCGGTCCAAAGAGACGGAATGCTCAATGGAGGGTTGTCCCGATTCCAGAAGAGGTGTGTGGAATCCTAGTGTAGAGAGAGGAGGTCTCTCAACCAAATGCCACAAAATGCAGTATAAGATAAGCCAATCACAGTAATATAATCAAATACTCAATGTAAATATGAATCCAGCATGAATAGATAGAAACAGTAAGGCTCTGTAAACACACAGGAAAGAGGCGACCTGGAGGCAGCCGCTACTAACAAAAGAGACGACAGCGTGGCTGTCGTGAAACGCTGCGAGGGGCTCACAGACAATGCGAAAACGCGCCTTGATGTGGGGCGCTAAATATGATGAAGACGCCTCTGACAGAGGGCG
This sequence comes from Amorphophallus konjac, assembly GCA_022559845.1. NCBI lineage: Eukaryota > Viridiplantae > Streptophyta > Magnoliopsida > Alismatales > Araceae > Amorphophallus > Amorphophallus konjac. Next base: position 258,273,965 of record CM040118.1, on the reverse strand, counting down.
TCAAATATAAGTGGTGCGCAAGCTCGAAGAAAAACGCGCCTTGGTGCAAGGCGCTGCCAAATAAAAAGACGCCCGAGAGGAGGGTGCAAATTCACAGAAGCAGCAAATATGATGAAAGACGCCTTGATGTGAGGCGTTAAACAGAAAAAAGACGCCCTGGATGAAGGCGTTAAATAGAAAGGCGCCTTTGTGGAAGGCGTTAATTCAATAACAGCAGTAGACTTAATCACAAGCTGGTTGATCCCGGGGAGTGTGTAGTGTGCACAGTGGAGGGTGCCCTTGGGGCACAAGGGAGGGGTACCGTGGGTACCAAAGGGAAAGGGCACGCGTGGGTGCTAAATGGGAAAGGGCACATGTGGGTGCCAAAAGGAGATGGTAATCAAAAGAAAAACAGTGGAAGTCCCACCTTGATCGCCAATTTGTGGATCATGGAAAATCCACTCTTAAAGGAGAATAAGAGTAATAATAAGAATATGAAGAATAATGAAAAGAAGAATGAAAGAGGGGGTAAAAGAGCACGTGGTACTAATAAGGAGAGTGATCGCCAGAGGGGTTACCTCAATAAGAAGAAAGATGATCGCGAATACCTGGTGATAATAGGATGCGGGATGGATGTGAATTCCTTCCTCCACCTTCTATCGGCCGGCCGATGAAGGGGGTTTTCCTTGTTGATTACCTTGAAACAAAGAACAAACAAATAAAAGAAAAGTGGATCAACCGAGAGTGAGTGTAGTATCAATCCAAAGAAACAATATGATGGTGAAATAAGAATATAGCATGCGCACCTTTTTTGTTTGGTTTTAAAACCCCTAGAGAAATAGGGAGAGGAGAGGAGATGTAATACTAATGCAAAAGAGGAAAATGATGGACGTGATGATACGATGAAGACAAACACAAACAAAGGAGAGAACCCCTGCTGTTCCTGTAAACAGTAAAGGGAGAACCACCGGAGCAGCAGGAAGCAGAGGGAAGATGATGAAGAAATCACACGGATGAAGAGAGTAGAAACTCTTCTCTGCGCACAATAACCTCTGTGACAATAACAACAGCTCTGCTTCCTTCTTTCTTCTCTGATTAACGACTAATGATCCCAGCGACCTTGCTAACACCGTAACAACAGCCCCGCTTCTAACCTCGCGCGAGATTGACTAGGGAACTCTTTTATAGGGTTTCAATCAAAGATAGACACAGATTTGGGAAGATAAGAATAGGCAGTGGTTATTAACGGCAAGGACTCTAGTTCCCAGATCGAGCAAAGTGACCAAGAAAGGCAGGGAACTCTTCAGGAAAGACGAGTTTAAGAAGGACACGAAAAGGTGAGACACGACCTACCGAAGGGCGTCAATTCAACAATTGACGACCTGCCCAAGGACGTTAAATCAAAACACGACCAGGATCAGGGCGTCACTTCCTGGATTCAATTTTGGTAATAAAACCTTCTTTATTTGAAAATTACAAAAAGACGCCTGAAACAAAGGCGTTGATTAAGAACACGCGCTGAGGAAGGACGTTAATCATTGATTTTCAAATCGGGGTGGGACTCGTAAAATACCAGGAAAAGACGCCCGTATCTGTGGTCGTCCTTTCTTAAAAACACGCCCCAGATTAGGTCGCTATTTAAAACACGCCCTTCTTCAAGTCGTGAATCACCAAAAAATGCAAGAATAAATCACAAAAATAGAAAAACTTTATTTTATAGAAATATTGAAGTTCACTTTGGGGTATTATCATAGTGACATGAGATTTAATCAACAAAGCGTCAATTTTGACGTGTCTACACCCTTAAAATCAGATGACCCATTACTCCCCCTGAAGCACAGGAATGAACCCTGGTTATCCAATAACTCAAGCTAAATTCTGCCATTTCAAAGAATCTGAATTCTGGTTACATGAACAGAATGAAACAGAACCAGAGCTGATTGTGGAACAGGATGGAAGATTCCAACAGTGTGGATCAACTGAAAATGTAAGATTAGCCAATACATCTCAATGAATCAATCAATAGCAAGATGTTGATCAGGCTATCTGGAAGGAATTTGAACATGAGATATTTTAAAGCATCCATCATAACAATGAGTCTTAAGAAGATTTGATTCTTCTATCATAAGGGGTTATGAATTTGCAGCTTAACCAATCTGATTTAATTTTGTTGTACCAAATTTGCCAAATTAAACTCAATACTCATATCTAAATCCAAGTTTTAATAAAAGTGAACCAAATAGTCAGAAAACAGTCAAAAATAATCATCTTTTATCTTACACATATGAGCTCAATTGCACCTTTGAAAAATACACAGGTTAGTACTGAAGTTAAACACTTTTTCAAGAACATGAGTTGACAGATTTTTCAAGATAATTTTATTTGAAGCACATTATATTTTTCCTGAGCAATTTAAGTTGATCAACACCTTTTTACATGAGGCACAACAAGTCTTAGTTGAAGTGACCCAGTTACTCAGTGTGATAACTGTCATTGCCTCTCACTTTGAGAGTAGAGTTAGCAATATGAGTGTCTTTTTACATGAGAAGACACCTTTATCAGAGGCCAGACTCCCCAGCTACTCAACACAAATAAGCTATTGCTCTGTCAGGTTTTGTTTCACTAAATTTTTATCAGAGATAACTATGGCACCTCATGACATGAGTTACTTTATTTCATTGATAAAGAACTCAGTTTCTCAATGACCCAGTCATTGCTCTGAATTCATATTTTTTTTTCATTTAGTCAACATTTTTCAAATTAATGTTTAACAACAATACACACTATATGCATCTTAACCAAAGAAGCCCTGAATTTAAATTTTCAGATATCTGATGAGAGAGTCTAAGGTTTACATGACACATGTGGTTAAAGTTTATTAAACCTTATCATTCAGATATTTTCAATTCATTTAACTACAAATCTGAAAATACATTAATCTTATATCAGTCTGATTCAGTGATAATTCTTAAACCTCTATGATAGAAATTTCTACAATGTTCTCAGACTGAATTGCATGACATGTAGCTTAAGTTCCTCAGATCATAAAATTAAGTTTAGCTGGCCAACAAATCAATAGTAGAGCCAATTCAGTCACACCAGCTGAGAAGAATGTGAAGGGTAAGTATAGGCTGGTGCAAGAGTAAATCATCAATAGAGACGAGCATCAGAAGAGATTTTATCATCAGACAGTAGCTGAGTCTGGAATACAGACTGATCAGCTATTTTAGAGATACCAGCAGAGAATTCAGTTGAATAGCGCATAGTCAAGAGAGTGAATCAGGTTACTTAAACAAAGGGAGTTCATGAGGTGAAGAAGATATGAAATAGGAATGCTCCCCCTGTCTAAGTGCAATGAATTTCCTTTTAGATTTTTTTTTTTCAAAATTTTATGATATGCACTATCCTACATATGCAGTATGCAACAATTCTAACAAGGAGAGTATGATGATCAATCCACAGCAAACGAGCTCTCCCTGACAAAATGCATGATCTGCAATGAATCATTTCTTTTCAAATTTTATTTTCTTCAAATTTATGATATGCAATACACTGCTCTATATGAAAACTAGACCCATGGTACTAGGCGGAGGACTCGGTCCAAGGACCACCTCACACATGGCAGTAGCATTCAGACATACTCCATATGCCCTTCAGCACTGTTCCATTTAATATACCATGATGGTCATGCAAATGACATATGCAGTGCAGAGCAATCAGATAATGAAATTAAAAATAGACAAATCAGCATTTTTCAGATTATGAGATTTAAACAAAGTTCAGAACTGACCTGAAAGGTAGGATCTTGGGATTTCCATTTGAGTGCCTTGGTTAACCCCTTTTATTCGTTTCCAAGGCACACCTGCAACAACTGGATTATTTTGATCCTGCAGGAACCCAAGCTGCCTTGGGTCCTGTATGAGCCCTAACAGGTGTTCTAAATAATCTTTTAGCAACATGATCATCATATTCCATCAGTTTACACTCAAACATTGAATGTCCAGTTTTTCCACAATAATAACATGAAGCCACAGAATTTTTGTTTTTATTCTTCATGTTAGCAGAAACATGATGCCCATGTGCATGCATATGAGTATGAAAATTATGTGTATGAGCATGAGTATTTCTTTTTTTGACATGAAAATTTTTCTTTACATGCTCAGCCAGCCGACAGTTGGCAGCTTTGTGGCCTAGCTTACCACATTCAAAACATGCAAAGTTTTTCCTTTTATTTCTCAAGTTATTTCTAGCAGAATCATAGAAAGCAGGGAATTTGACAGATTTAGAGTTTAATCTATTTCCTTGAGCATGCCAGCAATCTTTGACTGCATGCCCATACTTACCACATTCAAAGCATTTAAGATACTTGCTTCTTGATTCATTTTTACCCCAATGCTTTTCTGACCAGCACTCAATAGCCTTGTGCCCCGGCTTATTGCAAGTGAAACAAATGATATGCTGATTAAATTTGAGTTTGTTTCTTTTGTACTCATGATGATTTGGGGTGTATCTGGCATGCATTCTGTCATCAGATTTTAAAGCATAGCACTCATTCATTAAATGACCATACCTACCACAATAATAGCATGAAGCATTAGATTTCCTGAAGGCATGGTTTCTTCCAGATAGATTCCTAGAATGTATTGTTTTATTTGCATGCTCATCCTCCTTTAATATTCTGCAATCATCCATGATATGCCCATGCTTACCACAGTAATAGCAAGAAGCATCAGATTTCCTAGGGGTATGGTTTCTATCAGATGAATTCACATATGCATGTGAATGAGTACAAGAAGCATGAGCATTTTGCATTGACCCATCAGATTCAGCAGAGCTAACAAATTTCAAAGTATAACCAGAATTATTCTTTGCCCTTTTTGTTTGACTCTTCCTTGTCAATTTATGATTATCCTCAACAGGTTTTGTTTCCTTTTCAATTTTCTGAGCTTTAGACTGAAAGACAGATTTTGAAGGTGACTTCTGATTTTCATTTTGTTTTGGGGATTGCCTTGAAGTACCAGCTACATCAGTGCTTTGGACAAAAGTGGTATATAGCTATTTTTTAGTGATTTTCTTAACATCAGAATAGTAATTTGTTCCCCCTTCAGAGTTATCATCCTTCCTCTTCCGAATAGTTTTCATTTTTCCTTTAATCTTGGCAGACTCAATAGCTGAATTTTTCAGATTATGAATTTTATCTTCCAAGCTAGCAATGTGAAGTTCATAACTGGCTATTTCCTGTTCACTGCAATTAACACATTCGCTTAGAACTTGATTTACAGTTTTATACTTCTCAATTTCTTGTTCTAGACTGTTCAAAATTTCTGAATTTTCATCATAGATAGCTTTTCCTTTTTCTGTAGTGAGAAGTCTTTCAGACAAGCCAGTGTTCAACCACTTCAGTTTTTTAACTTCAGCTTTTAATTCAGTGTTTTCTTCCTCAAGCTTTTTATCCTGAATTTCATTATTAGCACATCTCTCTCTTCCAGACATGTGCTCCAATTTTTTAATCAGTTCATCTTCTCTTTCTTCTGCTTTAATTTTCTCAGCGAGCAGGTTTTTGTGATCATCTTTAAGTGAGGCAATTTATTTATTTAGCCATTCATTCTCACTAAAGAGATCTTCATTACGTTCTCTTAAAGCTGAGCATATTTTACAATTTGATTTAGCAGAAGAGGACTGTGAAACCTCCTCATTGATTTCATTCATTCTGACCATAAGAGTTTTATTTTTCTTTTGAAGATCTTCATTCTCCAATTTCAGTTTGTCCAATTCAGAATTAACTTCAGTCAGTTCTTGCATGCCTTTTAGATGCTCATTTTTCTTATCATGCAGTTGATTCTCAATTTCAGACATTTTGTCTAAGCATGTTTATTTTTCAATTTCTAGAGATTTGAATACTTCCTTTTGCAATTTACTATCATGATCAAACTCATTTATCATGTCTTCTAAAATAGCACATGCCTTACAGGAATTTTCATCGCTTTTCAGACTATCTCTTAGTTTTGCATTTTCACATTTCAGTTCTCTTATTTCCTACAACATTTCCTTTTTCAATTTTTTCTATTCAGATTTCAATTGTTTACATTTATTATTGAGTTCCTCATTTATATTCCATAAGTCATCAATTGAAAGTTCTTCAGGTTCAAAGCTTACCTCGGATGAAGTTTCATCATTAGCATTTCTTCTATCAGCCATCAAGCATTTGCTGTGATTCCTGATTAGCTTCAGTTTATCCAAAATGTCTTTGGCAGACCTGCAAGAAGAAATGCATTCAATTAGAGATCTGTCAATTGATTCTTTTAATAAAACTACAGCTCTATTATTGACAGAGTCTTTCAGCTTATCCTTCTTGGTCCATTTAGATTTATCCTTTGACAGTTTGTATGGGCCGTGAGTCATTACTTTCCACAATTTTGGAACAGTAGACTTTACATACCGATGGAGGTTTTCGAACCAAGAGTCAAAGTTATCACCTCTGAATATCGGAGGATTAGCCATCGAATCAGATAACAACCAAATTCAAAGCACAAAACAATAGACAACAAAACCAGATAAGCAAGACACAGCACTAACTCAGTGAAACTAAATATAGAACACAAGAGGCACACTTATGAAATGCACCAAACAGAAATGCACTAAACCAGATGATCAACGTAAAGCACTAAGACAGTAAATCAAAACGATTCCAAATGACCCACTCTAAAATGCACTAAACAGTTAGCAGGATCCTCTGCAGATTGTTAGATCTGTTAAGTCAGAGACGGCTCTGATACCAATTGTTAGGTTCGGTGCAAGTATTCAGAGGGGGGGTGAATGAATATGGGCTATAAAAACTTTCACCCAATTAACAATTTGGGCTCACTAACTATTTAGAATGCTAACTAGACAGATTTATCAAATCTGGAAGACTAATTAGCAGATGCGGAATTAAACAAACAGACAGTGAGCACTCTAACAAGTCAAGTTAGACGAACTATAGCTCAATCTGAATTTTGATTACTTAACAGATTAAGACACTCTAACAGAGCTAATCAACTTTTCTGCTCAACCAGAAAGCCAACACTTAGTGCGCCCCTAATCAATCATCTAACGGAAGCAAACCATAAATATATCAAACCACTGTACAATGGGTTTTTAGGTGGTTCGATCCAGTAGACCTACATCCACCCCACACTCAAACCCGAGTGTGGATTACTGCCGCGCAACACAGCTTGCGTTCGCTGGGCAATACAGCTTAGCCTACAACTGCTGGGCCTCACAGCTTGCCGTCCAGTGGAATCCACCACTGCAACTGCTGGGGATTACAGCTTACCCATCCAGTGGAAACCTCCACTGCCCGCTAAGCAACACAACTTACTGTCCAGAGGAGTCCTCCTCTGCAAACCGCTGACTAACAGCTTGATAGAAAGTGTAAAAAGGAAAACGAAAGACAAGATAACAGCAGTCGGAAAGCTGTAAACGTAAAGCACAATGTGGCTCTTAAAGAGCTGACTGGCCTGGATTTGATCCACGGTCCAGTGAAGATAGATCTTCAAACAACCTCTCTCAGTCTCTTCTTCTCACGATCTCTTTTTTTCTTTTTCTTTCTCTCTGCACTTCTCTTCTTCTTTCGCTAATCTCTCACTCTCTGCTCTTCTCTTCTCTCTCTTTTCTTTCCTCTCTTGTGCTGGATCGACAGCTTCTTTTCACTCTGCCTTTTTCTTTCTCTCTGCCTCTCTTCTTCTCCTTATCCTGTCTGGATCGAAAGCTCTCTGGTGTATATACTTTGCTGCTCTTCTTTTGTCGATCGATCAGTCTTCTTTAGTGGGAGAAGGCTCGTATATATAGCAGCAGCAGCAGGCACACTGGGCGCGTGTGGCTTCCACATTTCCTGCCCTAAAAATTCAAACCACGTGGCAGCATCCTGGTATTTCGTCCATCCTTGGATCATGAGCCAGGCACCTCGGATCACGTGCCCTTCATTAGTACGCTCAGCAACTGGAGTTGAGGTGGCATCAACACACTTGCTCCAAAGGGTTGACGCAGCCTTCAAAGACATTCGACCAGCAAAACTCAAGTCTGCTGCGTTGACTCCATCAGCCTGCTGCGTTGACGCATCGGTGATCCAGTGATCAAGTCTTCAGCAGATGGGCATGCTGCGTCGACGCTCTCAATCAATGGCGTTAACGCATTGATGCGTTCCAGTGAGCAACCAGCCTAGCCTTTTTTTAACTGTTGCGTCGACGCTGCTCCACTGCTGCGTTGACGCATTGGAGTATGCATTGTCGATGCTGCCAATGTACTCCAGAGGCTGCAATAAAGGATACTTGAACTGCTGCATCCACGCTACTTGATCAATGCGTTGACGCACCAGAGTAATCCACATCTTCTTTCTTGATTGTTTGAACTACTGCGTCCACGCCACTTGATCAAAGCGTTGACGCATTGGTGTGTTCCAGCAGCTGAAATTGGATGTCTTCAGCCCTCTTGCATTAAGGGGTTCATTAGCCCCTTCAGTCCCTATCAGACAGATGAAACGAAGTCATTAGTTCTAAGTATATGCATTGCATTGTATAGACTTTGCTGTGAAGGCGAAGGCAATGTAAAGTATGCACAACGCAATGTATAGACTTAATGAATATAAAGACATCATAAGACTCAGATGAACACAGGCAGTGTATAGACTTGATGTGTTCACTGGTGAATGTACACCCTTGCCCACTGTACAGACTTTGTGATGCTTGTATGCACTATAGAGACTTCGCTAAATGAGAATGCAGTGTACAGACTTTGAAGCACAAAGGCAATGTACAGACTTTGCCTAAAAATGAATGTAAAGACTTAGAATCAAAGAGGCGTTGTGTAGACTTTGAACCAGTGTACAGACTTGGAAGCTTGAGCCAATGAATAGACTTGAAACGCGTTTAGCAATGTATAGACTTTGCATAAGACGCTGGAATGTATAGACTTAGGAGCATATGACACGGCTGTACAGACTTAGAATAAGACATGCATGAGACTGACGCTGTACACACTTAGCCTAGAACAATGTGTGGACTTTATCTATCATGGACGATGTATAGACTTTAGACTTCGCCATGCTTACACTAAGCGATGTATACACTTGCTGAACCACTATATAGACTCACAGCGTTGACGGTGCAGACTTGAGACACACTCACAGCGTTGACGCTACATGGCACACTCATGCAATCTCCACAGACTAAATCAGATACAACACGCTCAAGCCTTCAAATCAACATGCCATCATCATAAAGAAAACATAATATCATAATGCACTCACTGTGTTGCAATCATCAAAACAAGACAGCATTGCTATCATCACAACACATAGCACATGCTTGTGCCTAAGGGGCACAACATTGTCATCATCAAAAAGGGGGAGATTGTTGGGTTCTGTGCGTCCCCTCCTTGTCTTTGACAATGGTTTTGATAATTTGAATATATTGTGTGTTTTACGTGTGGTTTAGAGTGAAAATGTTCTGTGTTAGTTTTGTAGAAAATGTCTTGAGCTCACATGTTGATATTCTGGCTTGCAGGGTTGAAATGCCCTCGATGCGGTTTCAGATTACATTGGACTACCAAAGCAGTTTTCCTATTCCCCTGTGCATGGGTCGACCCCTGGCTCCTTGAGCTTTAGTTCTTACTTTGTTATGAAGCATGGACCTTCATGTTTAGATCTTTGATGTTGACTCTTATTGGTGCTTTCATGTGAAAAGTATGTCTCTCAGTGGATTGTCAAATGGCATAATAAAATTGCTTAAGATGGTTCTAAATCATGTGAGTGCATGCCTTGGACTGAAATTGTTAAATGGATTTATGTATACTCATATTGCTTGTGAATGAGTTAAATTTAGACTTGCTGAACTAAACTTGAATTGCTTACTTTGGAATGTAAGAGTTCAGTTTGCCCCGGACTGTCTTTATAGTTCATGTGTGACTAGATATCAAATTGGTCAAGTTCTGCTTGAACCGTTGTTGAAACTGGATTCTCTAGAGTCCGCATGCGTTTAGACATTGAGGATCTCAAGTCAGTTGTTTAAGCTTTGTAAATGGTATGGCATCTGTGCTTTCAAAGGTGCAACCTATTCCATGAGTTCATGGTTGTTCTTGGTGATGTAATGAAACAATGTTTTTGGCTTTTACATATACGAAGCAATTTTGGATTGCTAGGTTAAGTTTTAAATTGGCTGGATAGATATGAATCAAATTTATATGCATAGTTGCATTTCAATGCATAAGCATGCAGGATGAACAAGCTTTGTCAATGTGATTGAGCATTTAGTTACATTGGTTCAATATTGACATGCTGTTGGATTTTCATTAAGTGCATGTTCATATAGTCCTCAAAGTCATGGATCCATGGTAAGACTTTGCTTCTCAATTTGATGTTGGTTCTGAATTTGACTATCTATACCTTGATTGGTTTGAAATGATTTTTCATGTACTGGGTTTGCATGAGTCTCATGCATGCTCTACTTGACTGTCTTGAAGATTGTTGATGGTCTTTTTACATTCCACGTTTCCTTGTCAATCTCAAGTCTTTATGGTTGAATATATTTCCATGTGCATTGATTGGATTCGGATCATGTATTTTGGCTTTGGGTCTATTTGGTTACTTAATGGTCCGTTGTTTATTGAGCTTCCTGATGCATCATGGTCTTTTTGATTCCCATTGTTGCTTTCAATATCTGGTTTGATTTGTGTTTTTAAGACCCCTCATTGCATGTCATTCTATTGGCATATCATGTTTTTATTCATAGGGGTTTGATCTTGGTTGAAGGCTTTACGCCTTTCATTTTGATTTAATTAAGTTTTCATTTCTGTCAGATAAAGTGTCGACTCATAGAGTCGACACTTATTTAGTTCTGTTCTGTCTGCTACGATGTTTCACTTGTCCAGACAGAAAGTGTCGACTCTAGGAGTCGACACTTTCTGGCCAGTCTGCTGGCTGGACACTTCTGGCTACAAGTGTCGACTCCTAGAGTCGACACTTACAGGCCGGAGGTCTGTTTTCAAAGAAAACAGAACCTCTAGTGAAAAGTGTCGACCCAATGAGTCGACACTTTCACCCAGGTCCTATTTTTATATAACAGAACAGCACTTCGTGAGAAAAGTGGGGACACTTTCTCTGGTTCGGCCAGATCGAGTTTTCCGGATTATTTTCGCTTTGCCCATTTCAAGATTCGTTTTGCCTTGGTTCTTTACCCAATTGCCCTTAGGGTTATACCCTACTATTAGGAGTACATTTGAGAGGGTTTTTAGAGGGGCTATTGTGTCTTTTGGTCTCCTTATTTCAGCCCCTTTTATACCCTACCAATTCCAACTATGGAGGAAGCTCCAAGGGCTAATACATTTTAATTTTGTGCAGGTGAAAGAGAGAGGAGCTGGAGAGGGCTTTCAAGCTAGATCTGATCGACTTCCGTCGAGATTCGAAGCTGGTTGATGAAGAGAGTTGCAAGCGGAATGAAGAGAGGAATCTGAAGATGTCAATATCGCGAGCAACCGTCGACATCGACTTGGAGATTTAAGGAGTTTGCAAAAGGGAAACACTCTATATCTTTTATTCATCTCTTGGTGATATTTTGAAGAGTTTTTCTGCTAGGCATTTTAGTCTTTAAGCGGCTCTTTCTGCTAGGTATATGTTGGCCGTGATTTTCATTCGAGAGCAGAGTTTTGGGGCTTAACGCTTTCATTTGCTGTAGGAAAGAAGGAGAGGGCGACACCATTACTTAGAGGAGGAAGAGGAAGGAGAGGAGGACGCCAAACAAGCATTCTCTGCCAAACTGAAAGCTGGGAGCGAACCATTCTCCCTACGGCACCTTCTACGAGCTTGAGCGGCTTCCACTCTGCGGACAGATCATTCATCGCACCCCATCATTCCTTTGGACGGCCTTCACTGCAGATTTGACGGGGAATCAATCTTCTCTCATCTCTACTCTTTCATTTGAGAAATATGTTAACATTTGGGCGATTATTGTATATCCTTTATTTAGTAAAACTCGATATACATCGTGTGTGGGCGGAGCTGCGACTCCGCGTGTGTGGTTTTATTGTGGGGAAAGTTTCCCTGTGTTTGGTTCTGCGTAGACAGAGCTGCGTCTCCGTGTGGTCTTGTGTCCAGGGTACATTCCCCGAACGTGTGTGTGTGTGCTGCAGTGGCAGCGTTTTAGGGCCCGTCCCCGTGTGTGAACATTGCTGCTTCCGCAGCGTGTGTGGTTGGGGTTCATCCCCGTGTTGCTACATTTTGTAGCGTGGAGTGAAGCCTCACCCGGTTGGGTGAGGGGTAAACGTAGGGAGCCCATCGTGGTCCCGAACCACCTTAAAAGCCTTGTGTCGTATGTGCTTGCCTGTGTGTTTGTCATTTCTTCTATCTCCATTCACAGGTTCATTATACAGGTTTTTAATTCACTACACTGTCACACACTGCTACCTCTGTTATCTGTGCTAAGCTTAATTCTCATGATTAGTTGCATTAACTATCCGTGTGAGATCAGGAAGTTGGAGAGAACGTCTTAATCTCACCTTAAGTTTTTGTTAATCAACGTTGCCTAGTTTAATTCCATTGTGTTAAGTAAGGAAAGTTATTAAAATCCGCCATCTCAACAAGGGGACAATTCAACCCCTCTTCTTGTCCGCCATCTCTCTAGGCCAACATTGTACACCGGAGCGGTTAAGGGAGTGTAATGCTCGTACTTTCGGGACGGTTCTTTATGCTCCCCGTCTCAGTTCCGCCTTTTTCCTTGGCCCGAGCTTGGCTCGGGTGCTCGCTTCTTGTCCCCCTCTCGACCCGAACCGGTTGCGCCTCGATATGCACTGAGAACTTCTTCTCACTCAGCATGGCGTAAAGCCAGAGTCGCTAGCTCAGCAAGGGTCGAGGGAGGGTGGAGCAAGAGTTCGAGGCAGAGGTTCTCGTCACGGGTGCCTCCGGTCAGTGCGGTTATGGCCGAGGCAACATCCAGGCGGGGGATTCTCATGGCTTCCGACTTGAATCAGTTGATATAAGCCCGGAGTTTCTCCCCCTGCACCTATTTGAGAGCCAATAGCCCCGCTATCGACCTTGGGGGGCCGCTACCAGCGAAACTCTCCTTGAACACTCGCCCAAATTGCTTGAAGTCCCAGATGGATCCGGGGGCGAGGGCCCGGAACCATGCTTGGGCACCTTGGACCAGGGTGGTCACGAAGGCTCAGCACTTGATGGCGTCAGACGTCCCGTGAAGGGTCATCAGGGCGTCGAAGCTGTCGAAGTGGTCTGCCGGGTCACCCTGGCCGTCGTAAGACTTGAAGGTCGGAATGGAGATTCTGGGAGATATCTCTGCCTTCAAGATGCACTAGGAGAATGGGGATTTCTCCTCGTCCTCAGCTGGGGAGGCCTTCTGCAAGGCGTGTAAGGCGCACTTCTGCTCTGCGAAGCGCCTCTCAAACTCTCGCAGTCGGTGGGATAACTCCAGTTGTTGTTGTGCCGTGGGGCTAGGGGGGCATGCTGGCGGGCTATCCCGGCGTTCCACAGGGACTTCGGTCTCTGGGTACGGATGGCGTGCCCCAGGTTTTCCCCTTCTCGGCGTGGAGGAGGCCTCTTGCTCCGGAGAGGGGGCTTGTGAAGGTCCTCCTGACCTGTTGTGAATAAGCCGCCGCCCTTGGAGGGTGAAGCGGCCTCCGACAGTATGTTGGGATGCGTCTCCGCGGAGATGGCTTTCCGGAGGAATGCGTTGTTGTGACTCCTCTGTGTTGATGGTGTTGACATGTACTTTATTTCATATGGCAACACATTGTTTTGATTGATTGGCAACACTGTTTATGTTTTGATGAAATTGATTTTATCAGATTGTCTGTGTGTTCTATGCATCTCACAGGTTAACACACTGCATTACACTTCAAGTCTGTACAGCCGTCTCTTGCATTGCGTCTCTTGCATTGTTCATTCGTAAAGTCTGTTCAGTGAGCGTCTCATTGGTGAAGTCTGTACACTCACCAACTGAACTTCAAAGTCCATACATTGGCATTCAGACTAGCAAGTCTATACAGCGTCCGTTGTCTAGAGTCTCTTGAAGTCTGTACATCGGACTGCTTGCAAAGTCTGTACAATGGACTGTGCTTCACAAAGTCTACACATTGGTCGGTGGAAAGTCTATACATTCGTTATAATGCACACATCGTCTCAACTTGCGTCTCATGCATATAGTAAGTCTATACATTGCTACAGTAACTCAAGTCTATACATCATCCGTTTCATGCATTGTCTTAGGGAAGTCTGTACAGTGGACCGTCTCAATTAGCGTCTTATGTTTTGAGCAAAGTCTATACAGACACCACCGTCTCATTCAGCGTCTTAGACTTGCAAAGTCCATACATTGGTCGGTGGAAGCAAAGTCCATGCATTGGACTGTAGCATGCTCGAAGGACAAGTCTATACATTGGGTTTTTACTTACGTTGTTTCTCAAAGTCTATACAGACTTCAGCGTCTCATTCTGTGTCTTATACCAAGTATGTACATCCAACTGTTCATCTTTAAAGTCTGTACATTGGCTTCAAGACTTTCAAGTCTATACACTGACGGCTGAACTGAGAACTCTATACATCGTCTGTCTGCATTAGAGTCTCATGGAGTCCATACATTGCATAGCGTTCATAAGTCTATACATCATGCTGTTTCATGCTAAGTATATACATTGCATGCTCTTTTAATAAAGTCCATACACTGAGCAAGTATATACATTGTCTGTCTGTCGATTGAAAAGTCTATACAGAGTTCTTCACTTAATTTGACAATCCGATACTCTGTCTGACAGGGATTCTTACCAAGATTGATGACCTGGCTCGTGATCCCAGGAGGACGAGGTGTGCAGATGCTAACACGTGGATGGAATTGCCTCAGATTTGGCGAATTCACTTGGGCGGGAAAACGTGGAAGCCACGCGCCCTTATCCACCTGCTGCTGCCAGTATATATAGTAGTCTTCATCCTCTGTTGAAGGAGATCGATCGACTGAAGAGTGGCAAGTCTATACATCCAGTCCAAAGGCAGCAGAGTGCTATCGATCTACAGAAGAGAAGAAAAGCAAAGAAGAAAAGAAAGAGAGAAAGGAGAGTTGAGTTGAGAGAGATTTCGAGAGAAAGGTTGTAAGTCAGTCTCCTGGTTCAGAAACTAGAGCTGACTCTGCTCATACTTGAGCTACATTTGTCGTGTTTTCTTCATTTCTTTTGTTTCTGATTTTCTTGTGTTCGATATTATTGTTCTTCAAGCTGTATGTCAGCGGATGCAGTGGAGGTTTCCACTGGACAGGTAAAGCTGTAATCCTCAGCTGGCGAGACTTGGTCTCGGACGGGTTAAGCTGTATTTCCCCAGCGGTTTGCAGAGGTGTATCCTCTGGACAGCAAGCTGTGTTGCTCAGCGGGCAGTGGAGGATTCCACTGGATAGCAAGCTGTGTTGCTCAGCGGGCAGTGGAGGATTCCACTGGACAGCAAGCTATGTTGCTCAGCGGTTTGTAGGCCAAGCTGTATTGCCCAGCGGACGCAAGCTATGTTGCGCAGCAGTAAGCCATACTCGGTTGAGTGTGGGGTGGACGTAGGTCATTGACCAAACCACCTAAAATCTTGTGTGCATTGTGTTTGTGAGTTTGCTCGTACGTGACTGAATCTCTTGATTATCTTCACAGATCGCTTGTGTTTTTGCTAAGTTTAGACACTCGAGTTAGTGTTTTAGTAGATCTGCCTTTATTTTGCATTTGAACCTCCAACTGGTTTTAAATTAGGCTGTAGATCTATTCACCCCCCTCTAGATCCACACTTCGTGGAGATAGACTGCGTCCATCTAACTTCAACATGCGTGACCTTCCTTCCCTGGCTGCCTGGGTCGTCATGATTCCACGAGGACGTCCAGTTTCGCGTTGAGGGCTTGGAAAGCGTCAGCGCCCCCGTTGGGTAGTGTGGACGTGGATTTTTATCTTTTTAATTATTTATTTTGTTTATTATTTGATTTATTGGCATGCCAGTCACCGAAGTGACGATTTCATTATGCGCTCGATCTGACTTGGTCAGTCGATTATGAGTGATCGCGTCTGGACCAGAAGTCCGTCATACCATAAAGGTTATGACGTTAATTACGCCCTTCCTAAGAAGGACAACCCTTGATTAAACGCCAAAAATAGGAGGCCTCGAGAGGCAAATATATATTCGTGTGCGCAAATGGAACTTCATACTGAAGCCAGGAAGGCGGGCAAGATAATAACATCAACCATAGAAACAGATGATATCGTTAAGTCAGTGGTTAAACGACCGGGCTTAGGGGGGAAGGGAAAATTTCAGTCACAGGCAGACTGGGCCGTGGCCATGATGGGGGTTTAAAGCATCGATCAGTATTTTGACAGCATTTCCCCTTTACCTGGATTATGCCCAGGGGGAAATAGGCTATCACCCACGGAGTGCCGGGATGAAAACCAGGAGAAAGAGAGAGGCCAAACCTCCCTACCCATATATATATATATATATGCCATGGGGCAATGTTTGATATTCTCTATAGAAGCCGGCGGAACTCATGCAATGGCAGAGCCCTCCCGAGCTAAAGGGGTTACTCATAAATCCGATGTGGGACGACGGATGTAAATGGACGCTCAATGTTGCGCCCTCGCACGCGGATCGACCTGCCCGGTCAGGTCACGGGGGTCAAGGGGGCAGCGCCCCTTGCGGGGGTTTCCGGGGGCGGAGCCCCCGGAACAAAATTTGGATTGAAGACTCAGTAATACAACTTGAGTAGGTTATCGGTGCAGTTCAACCGTGCATAGGTTCCCGGCGCAAAGGCAAGATGGCCAGGGGATTCCCGGCGCCAAAGGGAAGAGGCCAAGAAGAGGCTCTCGGCGCGCAAGGGGGAAGGTCAAGGAGAGGCTCCCGGCGCGCAAGGGAGAAGGCCACGGAGGGGCTCCCGGCGCCAAGGAGAAAAGGCCAAGAAGAGGCTCTCGGCGCGCAATGGGGAAGGTCAAGGAGAGGCTCCCGGCGCGCAAGGGAGAAGGCCACGGAGGGGCTCCCGGCGCCAAGGATAAAAGGCCAAGGAAAGGTTCCCGGCCCGCTCAATGAGGGTAGAGGGGCTAGGGTTCTCGGCGTAGGGGCCAAACGGCTAGGGGTTCCCGGCGCGCCCGAGAGATTGGTTCTCGGCGCGCCCAGGAGATGGGATTCTCGGCGCAAGAAAGATTGCGCCGAGCGCTATTCACAGTGGCACCGGGATGTGCAAGGGACGACGCCGAGATAGTTTTGAATGGTTGTTTGGAACCCTACTTTTTGGGTTTTTGATAATTCAGGACAAGCTTTGACGATTCAGGCCAAGGTAGATAGGTCCTGGAGGGTCAAAGTGAATCAATTCATCAGGTTTCAGTTGGATTTGGCTTGGATTGCAAAAGAAGGCCAAGATCGGAGAGGAAACGGGGCAGATCAGGGTCTAGAGAATCCCCGTCGCCAGTGTACAAAGTCTCGGGGACATCTTAATGTCGGCTTTCATCATCCTGGGAGAATTTTGGCAGCACCTCCCCTGGACCGAGCATTTGCCAGAGAGTGGTATAGGCTGACATCCACGGAGTGCCGGGATGAAAGCCGAAAAATGAGTGAGCACTAAGGCTCGAAGAGACTATCCACGTCTCTGGCATCGGTCACTATTCCCCTTCTCGGAGACTGACGAAACTCATGTAGAGACAGGGTTCGTCAGACCCATGGGGTTGCATGTAAATCCAGTTAGGGACCTCAGAATGTAGGGGAGGTCAATCCCCAGTTAATTTATCTCCTAGGGCACATATGACGACTCACGAACGCCCCAGGATAAGTGGACGAAGAGGCCAAAGGGGTGGACAAAGGAGGGGCTCTCAGCATGGTTTTCATTGGCAAAAAGATGGCTCTCGGCGTGGGATTATAGGTTGGCCAAGGGGTTCTCGGCATGGGTTTACAGGTTGGCCAAGGGGGGCTCTCGGCATGGGTTGAGTTGGCCTGAAGAAGCTCTCGGCGTGGGACTTCCCGGCGCGCCTATTACCGCGCCGGGAAGGTGGCGCCGGGAAGCTAAGCGCTGGGGGGTTCACGTGGAAGTGGCTTCTTGGCCAAAAAAAGGGGGATCTCGGCGTGGAGCTTCCCGGCGCGCTCCTCGCCGCGCCGGGAGCCTGGCGCCGGGAGCCTGTGGGCTGGGAGGTTTGCATGGAAAGGGGTTTAGATGGTTTTTTTGTCGGTTTGCTGAAGAGGGAGGCCTCTCGGCAGCATAGTTCTCGGCGGGGAATTTTGTACGCCGAGAAGGTGGAATTGCTACAGGGTTTCAGAGCTCGATAACGATGCTCTGTTCGGGGATTTTATGAGATTTCTGGCTCAGATTGAGGCTGGATTTAGAGTGTATGCGAGAGATTTCATGGGGGCTTCTGTTAGAAGGATGCCAAGGGAATTAGAAGGTGGAATCAACAGGGGGAATTGAGACCATCGTCCAGATCCTATGGAGAGCTTTATCTGTTTGATGCAGGCCATCTGGGGGAATCAAGAGATGATTATCTCTGATCCCCCGGACGAGTCCTAATGGCATCTAAAATCGGCGACGGAGGAACCCTCAGCATCGAGACTCCAGACCCTAATCATTCAAGGGTTAGAATGGAGGGTCGAGAGATCGAGATCCGTTTGCTAGAACCTCGCGGGATGGCGTCGACCTGCAGAGCAGACACATCTTTGTACAGCCAGCAGTCCAGGGAACCAAGAGATTGATGTCTCGGGTTCCTGAACAACACGAAGGGCTCGAGGGAAAACTCGGACTATACTCAGAGGATCTGCCATTGAGACAGAAGGGGAGAAGGAAATAGAGCCCAATCACCCATTAGATAGGGATGGGGGCCCTATCTTCATGCCTCTTCGGAGAACCAACGAGGATTCTGAAACCGATACTATCTAAACTATTAGACATTTCGAATAGAAGACATATCCACGGGATACAAAGGGGAAGAGCTTCGATTGCCCAATATTCATCACTGCAGCTGCAGCATTCCATTTCATTGCATCGTCTCATACTTACATCAACCATAAAGGGAAAATAAGAAGCAGAGATACAAAGCAGAACCGGGATTGTCCGGCTACATTTGATAAATCGAGAAAAAGAACTCGCTAGATTACATCAAAGAAAAGGAAAGAAAGCATGGGGGAGGGCGGAGCATTGACTCCTCTCCCTCCCCGGAGCAACCCACCTGCAGCTTCTTCTTCCTCCTTCTCTTTGAGCTCTCGTTTTCTCTTTTTGGTTTCTGGCTATCCTCTCAATATCTGCCTCTTCCTTTTTTTTCTCTTGCCACCCTCAGTCGTCCCCCTTTTCCTGTGGGAAAGTAATGGGTTTTATAGGACCCTGTTAACATCAATGGCACTCGGCGTGCCTGCATCACCGGTTCCCGGCGCGCCCATTCGAGGGGCTTCCCGGCGCGCCTCCTTTGGAGGGGCTTCCCGGCGCACTCCCTTGGAGGGGCTTCCCGGCGCGCCTGCTGCCATGGAGAGGTTCTCGGCGCGCCGGGAAGCCCCTCCAAGGGAGTGCACCGGGAAGCCCCTCCAAAGGAGGCGCGCCGGGAAGCCCCTCGAATGGGCGCGCCGGGAACCGGTGATGCACGAGAGAGAGAATTCCACCGAGGACGACGGAACGGGCGCCGACGTGGTTCTGCCCACTTGTTGTTGGAGGGGACAGGAGGTCGCTGTTGCAGTCGTAGCTTGCTCTCAGGAATTTTGCCGATGGCGAGATCAGTGAGGATGGCTTCGTAACAGGTACAGAGATGCCTCAGATTTATGTCAAATTCTTCTGCCGTTGCTGGTGGTCATGGTGGAGACTCGAACAGGACGTCGGAATCTGGGGTTGGCAGCTTCAGAATGGATGCAGCCGGATGCAGAAGTTGTACCTGGGGCTTCCGGACTCAGAATCTCGATCCGTCAGAGTTGTTGGATCCGTGGACAAGTCCTCTGCACAGAAAAACTGGAGGAGACTCCTTCTGAGGTCGGGGTGGACAGGAGGGATCCGTTGAGTGGGATCTGGTTACGGCAGACAGCAGGAGGCAGACCCGAACGACGGTGGGAGAAAATTTGGAACTCTAGCTCCCGGAGGCCGAACGGGGTTCCGTTTCTTGCTCCTGATCGGGGATAGGGAGAGGAAGATCTTTGGAGAAGAAACTTCAGTCTGGATCTGTCGTTGTCGACCGTGGTTGAGCTTCTAGTCGGACTCTGGTGCTCTGCAGCTAGTTCCAGATGCTGTCGGAGGAGATCGGCTCTCACGGGTGGCCACGAACTTGGAACGGAGTGCTTCCACTTCGCCTGGGAAGAGGACTGGGAGCCCTTTCCAGAATGGTATGCCTTGCCTTCAGAAGCCACTGTATGAGTTCGGGGGAGCCTCTGCAAGACGTGTCTTCTTCTGCTACCTGTAGTGGGGCAGGATGTAGGAGAGGGGGTGGGATGGAGGCATGGGAGGCTAGTGTTTGGTGGAGGTGGAGAGGGTGGGGGGTGTTCGTAGGTGTCAGGGGGTTGTGTGGGAGTGGAGGAAGGGGTGGAGCAGGGGTGTGAAGGGGCAGGAGGGTGGGGAGGAAGTGGGGGCCGAAGCTAGTGGAGGTGGAGGTGGGGTTCGGCCATGGCAAGGATGTAAGAGGGGGGGGTGGCTGTTTGCGCAATAGGTGGAGGGGGGCTGGAGTTTGAATGGTCTTGGGGTGTGAATGAAGGTGTGGGGGAGTGGGAAGGTTGCTTGGGGAAGAGGGAGGGGTGTATTGGAGGTGGGGAAGGTGTATGGGGAATACGAAGAGTCACTTGGGAAGGGGAGGGAATTGATGGGGGTTAAGTGGCCTAGGGGAGGTGAAAGGTTGGAGGGGGAGGTGGCAGCTGAGGTGGAGGAGAGAGAGAGGAGGTGAAGGGGCAGGTTCGCCCTTGGGAGAGAGAGAGAAGGGGGAGGAGAGAGAGGGGCATCCGCCCCAAGGAGAGAGAGAGGGAGAGAGAACTAGAGAGAGAGAGGGGGATTGCAATTATGCTCAATTCTTCAAATCTTCATTACCTTCTCAAGTGGGAGTTGGGGTTCTATATATAGGGAACCCAACTTTGTACAAAAGCCCTTGAGAAAAAGGGAAATAACAGATAACCAAGGGTGCAAGAAGGGGGCGCCCATGGGCCTAGCTCCCTAATGGGCCAAAAGACCAGACAAGTCCAATATGATGACCCACTAATAAGAGCACCTAGGGCAAGACTCAAAAATAGAAGTGAAATACATCAAAAGGACTCAACAAAGGAGAAAATACATCAAGATGTCTATAGTAGTGAGATCCAGTGCCGTCGAGGCCCCATCAAGTCATCCTATCCGTCTCCAGAGGGGAGAGATGTGTCGAGCCAGAGGGAGCTCTGAGTGATGTCCCCATCAACTCCCCTGGACTGGGAAGAACTCGACTCTGTCGAGTAAGGGTCTTTTCGGCTGCGGTAATGCTCCAGGAGATCAGGGTCCAGCTGCTGAAGATCCTCCCTGCTCACCCATGAGTCATCAGTAGGAGGCCGGCCCTTCCACCTGACCAGGTATCGCTCGTATACTTTGCTCCGGGTGACAGTGACCTGTTCATCCAATATCCGCTCTATCTGCTCCCGTTGGCCTCTCTGGGCTGGTGGAACTTTCTTGTGGGTGGGGGCTCTCTCAAAAAGTGGGACAGGCTCAATTCCCTCACTAGGTGTCACCGTGGAACCCCTGTATGGCACCAGGTCAGCCACATTGAATGTGGGACTTATTGCGTACTCCTCGGGGAGGTCTAACACGTAAGCGTTTGTGCCAATCCTCTTTAGAACCTGGAAGGGGCCTGATCCACGCGACCTCAATTTGGAGACATTCCCAGGGGAAAGCCTCTCAGTTCGTACCATCACATAATCACCTACGTGAAACTCCTGGTGGCGGCGGTGGGAGTCGGCCGTCTTTTTATACACCTCATTGCTTTTGTTAATGTGTTTGCAGATTTCCTCATGCAATTCCTTCATGTGTTGGGCAAACGACTCAGCACTAATAGACACTCTAGCATGCGGTGGCAAAGGAATGAGATCTGTAGGGGTTCTAGGCTTGTACCCATGCACAGCTTCAAACGGGCTCATCCCTATCGACCTATTCACAGAATTGTTGTATGCAAACTCTGCCTGGGGTAATATGAGATCCCAATTCCCGGGGTGATCCTCAACAAGGCACCGTAGAAGGTTCCCCAAGCTCCGATTGACAACTTCAGTCTGTCCATCGGTTTGGGGGTGGTAGGCTGTGGAAAACTTAAGCAGGGTCCCCATAAGATGCCAGAGGGTCTTCCAAAAGTAGCTGGTGAATTTGACGTCCCTATCTGAGATAATGGTCTTGGGTAGACCATGGAGTCGGACCACCTCTTCAAAGAATAGACGGGCCACATGGGAGGCGTCTGAGGTTTTGGAACAGGGGATGAAATGAGCCATTTTAGAGAATCGGTCCACCACGACATAAATGGAGTCATGTTTCCTTTGGGTCCGGGGTAGCCCTAGTACGAAGTCCATGCTAAGATCTTGCCAAGGTCGGTCTGGGACTGGTAAGGGAGTGTACAGGCCAGTGTTTTGTTTGATCTGCTTAGCGGTTGCACATGTGCGGCATTGCCTCACAATTTTGGCCACATCCCTTTTGAGGCTGGGCCAATGGAATTGTCCTTCTACCAAGGCAATGGTTTTGTGAATCCCAAAGTGTCCAGCCAAGCCTCCTGCATGTAATTCCCAGATCAGAAAATCCCGTAGAGAGGTCCTTGGTATGCAAAGCCTATGGCCTTTAAAAATGAACCCGTCCTCTAAAATGAATCCTTGGTGTTCCTTTGGTGAGAGGGTGGATAGAGTGGTATGGATTGGGCCAAAGTCCGGGCAAGCAGAGTACTCTTCTTTGAGTCTTTCAAACCCTATGACTTCCACCTGTATGGTAGCTAGCAAGGAAATTCTCCTACTGAGGGCATCGGCTGCTCGGTTTTCACTCCCAGCCTTGTGTTTGATTACAAATGTGTAAGCCTGGATGTGTTCGACCCATCGGGCATGCCGAGCATTCAGTTTCTGCTGGGAGTTGAGGTATTTCAGGGCCTCATGGTCGGAGAATATGACAAACTCATTAGGCAAGAGGTAGTGTCTCCAATGCCGGAGGGATTGTACCACAGCATAGAATTCCTTGTCGTAGGTGGAGTACCTCATCCTGGCATCACACAGTTTTTCGCTAAAGTAGGCCACTGGGTGTCCTTCCTGGCTAAGGATCCCACCAATTCCTACCCTTGAGGCATCGCAAGTCACTTCAAAGACTTTGGAGAAATCAGGGAGGCATAAGACAGGGGCTTGGGTCATTCTCTCTTTGAGCTCTTGGAAGGCTCTAGTGGCGGTCTTGGTCCACACAAAGGTCCCCTTTTTGAGGCAATCGGTGATAGGGGCTGTGATGGTGCTGAACCCCCTGATGAACCTCCGGTAAAAGGTGGCTAACCCATGAAAACTGCGGGCTTCATGGAGGGTGCGAGGTTCAGGCCAATTGATGATGGCTTGGACTTTGTCAGGGTTCATGGATACGCCCTCTGTGGAGACAACATACCCCAGGAAGGTGATGGATTGGGTCATAAAGTGACACTTCCCTAAATTTGCAAAGAGGCTTTCCTTCCTAAGGGTGGTGCAAACTTGCCTTAGATGACTGAGGTGGGCTTCCTTGGTTCGGCTGTAAATGAGGATGTCATCAAAATAAACTACCAGGAAGACTCCAATGTAGGGCCTCAGGACCTCGGTCATAAGGCGCATGAAGGTACTTGGGGCATTTGAAAGCCCAAAAGGCATCACCAGCCATTCATAAAGTCCATCCTTGGTTTTAAAGGATGTTTTCCATTCATCCCCGGGCCTTATCCTAACCTGATGATAGCCACTTTTGAGGTCTATTTTGGAAAATATGGTGGCTCCGGTGAGCATGTCCAGCATGTCGTCAAGTCTAGGTATGGGAAACCTATATTTGACAGTAATCTTGTTGATGGCCCTGCTATCAATACACATTCGCCATGTCCCATCTTTTTTTGGTGTGAGGAGGGCCGGGACGGCACATGGGCTTTTGCTCAGCCTAAGAAACCCCTTTCTAATCAGTTCCTCCACTTGCCTCCTTAACTCAGCATGTTCGGTGGGATTGAGGCGATAGTGGGGCATGTTTGGGAGGGTGGCTCCTGGGACAAGATCTATAGCGTGCTGGACATCCCTCATGGGTGGTAGTTGGTCGGGGAGTTCCTTGGGAAAAACATCCTTAAATTCTTCCAAGAGAGGGTGGATTTCCACGGGGTGAGGGTTGGAGGGAGTTGCCTCCCCAAGGCATATGACAATGGCACAAAGGGGTGCCCCCCGGGTTATCTCTTCTTCGAGCTCTTTCTTGGTGATAAGGTGGAGGCCTTTGACTGTCGGAGTTGCAGGTGTGTGACTTTGTGTTGAAGATTTGGTTGGAGCAATCGAGGCCTTGGGTTTTGGTGGTGTGGGAGGGATTCCCTTGGTGGGTGGTTCTTTTTGGGGAGGGGAGGGGTTGAGACGGATAGTCTTCCCCTCGTGGTCAAAGGTGCAAGTGTTTGTCTTTCCATGGATAGTGGCATTGACATCATATATCCAAGGTCTCCCCAATAGGATGCTTCCTACAGCCATAGGTATGATATCGCACCATATTTTCCCTTGGTAGGATGAAAAGGTGATGGGGATAAGGCAACATGTGTTGACGGGTAGGGAGTGGTTGTTTATCCAGGACACACGGTAAGGTTTGGGGTGGGATGTAGGGGTAAGTCCTAGGAGTTTGACGGTGTCCGGAGACACGGCGTTGACACAACTCCCATTGTCTAGGATGACCTTCCTAACATGGTCCCCGATTTTGATAAATGTGTGAAAAATGGAAGTCCTCCGCCAATCATCCTCTTGTGGTTGTGTGAGGGTGCACCTTATCACCCCTAGGTGGCTGGAGTGGGGGTCCTCCTCTACTCCTTCTTCATAGAATTGCTCATGGTATTCCTCTTCCCATTCTAAATTGGCCTGATAATCCTCAATAGTACCCTCATGTGTTTCCTGAGTAGTAGAAGGTCCACCCTCAATAACTAGGCTTGACAACCCCTTAGAGGGACAGTGGGAGGCTATGTGGCCATAGCCATGGCATTGGAAACACTTGATCGTGCTACTCATTGGGGTCTTCCCTTTGGAGTTGTCTTCCTTTCTAGGGGGAGGATTGGGTGTGGTGGGTGGCGGGGAGGGTCTTGTAGGAGTTCCCCCGCTGGGGGGTGGTGTTCTTAACAAAGGAGGGAGGTTGGGACGTGGTCCTGACCCTTTGGGAGGGGCAAACCTAGGATTTCTGGAGAATCTCTCTACATCCCGAGCTATTTGATAGGCAATTTCCAAGCTATGCACTTCCCTCATAAAGAGCTCCCGTTTGATGTGGGGAAGGAGACCATTCCTAAACCGGGATAAGGTAACGGCTGGATCCTCAACCACACCGCACCTTAGGAGATATGAATCAAATTTCTCAATATACTCTTCCACGGTCTTTCCCTCTTGGGTAAGGCTTTGCCATTCATCAAGAAGAAGTTGGCTATAGGAGATGGGAAGGTATTTGTTCCTAAGTTGATCTTTCATGTCAATCCAAGTGTTAATGGGTTCCTCTCGCCTGATCCTCCTTTGGTTTTCAACCTTTAGCCAATAGGTTTTGGCTAGTTTAAGGAGGTGCATCTTGGCCAACCTAACCTTCCTCTCCTCGGTCATGGGGTACCACTCGAAGTATTGATCCATGCCATGCTCCCAATCTTTGTAGACACTAGGGTTGTGAGACCCATCAAAATTAGGGGCTTCCACTTTGATCATTCTTAATAGGAGTTCATCATGATCCTCACGTGGTCGCCTCTCATAGTGTCGTGGTTGAGGAGCTCTCTCTTGTTCACGATACCACCCATCATCTAGGTCTTCCCTCTCATGTTCATCCCGCGGAGGGGGAAATCTTTGGGCATAGTTCCTAGGTGGGATTCTCTCATGATGTCGGGGCCGTTGAGGCCTCTCCGGTTCGTGGTACCACTCATTCTCAAGGTCTTCCCTACCCGGTTCAACTTGTGGAAGGGGGGTTCTTTGGGCAGGGATCCTAGGTGGGGTCCTTAATTCCTCTAGCTTATCCATTCGGGTGGTAAGTCCATCAAGTTTCTCTAGGATAGCCCTAAGGATAGGGTCAACTTGCTCCATAGGGGCAGGTGGGACTTCACTAGGGATGCCTTGATTGCCCTGAGAATGGGAACTCATGGGGGGATCGGAAGTTGGGGGGTTGGTTTGGTAAGCGGTGCCTCTACGGGTGGACATGCACGAAGGAGAAGAAATTGACACGCGGGTGGAAGTGCAAGAGCCCTAGGACCTAGGCTTGTAGAGACAAGTCTAAAACTTGCTCTGATACCAATTTGATGTGACACAAGTATAGGGTATGCAGCAAGCAAACGCAAACCTCGGACCTAATCCGCATTCACATTCACATAGCAAGTAAAATGATAAATTGAGACCGAAATGCCGTCGCACACTCGCAAGCCCCGGGTAACTATATGATGCAAGAAGGAGGTGATGGATCAAGACCCTAACTGGTAGAGTGCCAGCAGGGCTAGGGTTATCCTCCCGAGGGTACGTGGCCCACACTTTGGGGCTGGCCGGTGCCACTTGGGGCACAAGGTCCCACTCTCTCACGATGACCACGGTGACCACTCAATGATGATGGCTCCGGGAACGGGCACTCACTCTCTTGCGCAACGGAGCTATGTCTACGGATATTAAACAAACAGACACTAATATAAATGGAGCAAAGTTTTAGAGCTCACCTGGTTGGTTTGAAGAAACCAACCCCGTTTGGAGACGTGGGCGAGCGGGGAAGTGTGATCCCCGCACACTGCGCCGATGAAGCTTGGGCTGCTAGTTACATGAACTATACCCCACGCAGGAGGGTTGAACTAGGGGTGGGGTAATCACAATTACATCAAACACTACCTCCACGCAGGGAGGGGCGCTAAGCCGGCCAGGCGAGAGAGAGAATTCCGCCGAGGACGACGGAACGGGCGCCGACGTGGTTCTGCCCACTTGTTGTTGGAGGGGACAGGAGGTCGCTGTTGCAGTCGTAGCTTGCTCTCAGGAATTTTGCCGATGACGAGATCAGTGAGGATGGCTTCGTAACAGGTACAGAGATGCCTCAGATTTATGTCAAATTCTTCTGCCATTGCTGGTGGTCGTGGTGGAGACTCGAACAGGACGTCGGAATCTGGGGTTGGCAGCTTCAGAATGGATGCAGCCGGATGCAGAAGTTGTACCTGGGGCTTCCGGACTCAGAATCTCGATCCGTCGGAGTTGTTGGATCCGTGGACAAGTCCTCTGCACAGCAAAACTGGCGGAGACTCCTTCTGAGGTCGGGGTGGACAGGAGGGATCCGTTGAGTGGGATCTGGTTACGGCAGACAGCAGGAGGCAGACCCGAACGACGGTGGGAGAAAATTTGGAACTCTAGCTCCCGGAGGCCGAACGGGGTTCTATTTCTTGCTCCTGATCGGGGATAGGGAGAGGAAGATCTTTGGAGAAGAAACTTCAGTCTGGATCTGTCGTTGTCGACCGTGGTTGAGCTTCTAGTCGGACTCTGGTGCTCTGCAGCTAGTTCCAGACGCTGTCGGAGGAGATCGGCTCTCACGGGTGGCCACGAACTTAGAACGGAGTGCTTCCACTTCGCCTGGGAAGAGGACTGGGAGCCCTTTCCAGAATGGTACGCCTTGCCTTCAGAAGCCACTGTATGAGTTCGGGGGAGCCTCTGCAAGACGTGTCTTCTTCTGCTACCTGTAGTGGGGCAGGATGTAGGAGAGGGGGTGGGATGGAGGCATGGGAGGCTAGTGTTTGGTGGAGGTGGAGAGGGTGGGGGGTGTTCGTAGGTGGCAGGGGGTTGTGTGGGAGTGGAGGAAGGGGTGGAGCAGGGGTGTGAAGGGGCAGGAGGGTGGGGAGGAAGTGGGGGCCGAAGCTAGTGGAGGTGGAGGTGGGGTTCGGCCATGGCAAGGATGTAAGAGGGGGGGTGGCTGTTTGCGCAATAGGTGGAGGGGGGCTGGAGTTTGAATGGTCTTGGGGTGTGAATGAAGGTGTGGGGGAGTGGGAAGGTTGCTTGGGGAAGAGGGAGGGGTGTATTGGAGGTGGGGAAGGTGTATGGGGAATACGAAGAGTCACTTGGGAAGGGGAGGGAATTGATGGGGGTTAAGTGGCCTAGGGGAGGTGAAAGGTTGGAGGGGGAGGTGGCAGCTGAGGTGGAGGAGAGAGAGAGGAGGTGAAGGGGCAGGTTCGCCCTTGGGAGAGAGAGAGAAGGGGGAGGAGAGAGAGGGGGATCCGCCCCAAGGAGAGAGAGGGGGAGAGAGAACTAGAGAGAGAGAGGGGGATTGCAATTATGCTCAATTCTTCAAATCTTCATTACCTTCTCAAGTGGGAGTTGGGGTTCTATATATAGGGAACCCAACTTTGTACAAAAGCCCTTGAGAAAAAGGGAAATAACAGATAACCAAGGGTGCAAGAAGGGGGCGCCCATGGGCCTAGCTCCCTAATGGGCCAAAAGACCAGACAAGTCCAATATGATGACCCACTAATAAGAGCACCTAGGGCAAGACTCAAAAATAGAAGTGAAATACATCAAAAGGACTCAACAAAGGAGAAAATACATCAAGATGTCTATAGTAGTGAGATCCAGTGCCGTCGAGGCCCCATCAAGTCATCCTATCCGTCTCCAGAGGGGAGAGATGTGTCGAGCCAGAGGGAGCTCTGAGTGATGTCCCCATCACATTCTTTTCTTTGGCCTTGTTAATTCCTTTGATTGCATCAGCACTGACGAGGGCTCCTTCTTTAACGGTGTATGCATTATCATCTGAATAATCCAGAAGTTTCTCATCAGCCAACAGACCGGAGTTTCATCGGTATCGCCGTTTGGATGATGACAATACTGGACATCGGCTCAGCCTGAGAGTGTCCTAGCTGGGCAAGTAGTTGGTAGTGAGGGCCCTCCCTCAATCCTGACTTTACAAGCATCTTTCAGTCTTCGTTGCTGGTCTGGTCTCATCTTTATCTTTGTTCATATTTTAGCTATCAACAGGTAGTAGCTCCACCGCCGCGGGCAGAGGCAGTTCGCCGGTTGGGGTGCTGGCGTTGGACGGGTTCTGTGTGGCCTGAGAGGGGGCCTCTCCCCCTGCCACCATGGCTTTTCCCCTGTCACCGGCGGACCTCCTCCATGTACTCCATCGCACCATACTGGCTCTTTGATCGTTTCCCACAGACGGCGCCAGATGAAGAGGGGCGATCTCGCGCTGGTCCTGAGCTGGAGGAGATGATCATCGAATAATGAACTGCAAGGAAGGGAAACGGATCAGGGGACCCAGGGATGTTTCCCTGGGGAAAACCCTCCGATGCCTAAGTCAGTAGAGTAGAGGTGGAAGCTATGAAGGGAGGAAGAAGGAGATGCACGAGATCCCTCTCCACCAAGGTGGTGAAGTGGTTCCTGCTCAGGGAGTTTTAGGCGAGTCTTGGCCTTACCTTTCGCTGGAGGGAGTCCCAGGTTTAAATAGTGCTCCAGCCTTATGAGTCCCGTAACCTGAGGAGTTTCAGGCGGGGGTTACGTCCTCGACGTGGACTCTTTACGTCCTCGTCATGGGCTCTTTACGTCCTTGTCGTGGGCTCTTTATAGCCTTGAGGAGTCGTGGACCCCCTTATCCTCGTAAACTCCTGCGCAGAAAGGGCTCTCAATGGCAGCGTGGATAAGCATCCGTCGATCGACCCAAGCGTGAAGAGTGCCAGCCCTGTCTGGGCGATAGGTATAGCTTGGGTGAGGCTCGATCGGAGTGGGCGTTGGGCGCCAGCCCTTATCCCAGCGAGGGGGATTGGTCGGGCGTGGGTCTTCCTCCGACCGGACCGACGCTCGACCTTCCGAGCCTATTGGCCGCCTAGGAAGTGCTTGATCCCGAGTGAGCTTATTGGTATTTTATGCTAAGTGGGCCTGTGGACGCGGGATTTTGATCTTATCTTTATTTATTTATTTATTATTATTATTTATTTATTTATTGATTTATTTATTTATTGGTTCATTGGCGTGCTAGTCACCGAAGTGACAATTTTATTGTGCGCTCGATCTGACATGGTCAGTCGATTGTGAGTGATCGTGTCTGGACTAGAAGTCCGTCATACCATGAACGTTATAACGTTAATTACGTCCTTCTAAGGAAGGACAACCCTTGATTAAACGCTAAAAGTAGGAGGATGACAGCGGTAAAGCCACATGCTCAAGAGAGACGGAAGTCGTTCATTTGCAAACGTTAAATGGATTAGACGGAGCCGGGGTTGGTTATTTTCGGGATAAAACCGACGGCAAATTCCCACCATCTTGGACCATGCCAAGTGGGGAATAGGGAACAACCCATGCAGTGGCAGGGTGGGATCCGTAAGAGATCGGGCATAACTGACCCAGAATCCGAGTAAGCACCGGCATGACATGACGCGCCCTGTGCGTACGCGATGTTGCATCTATATCCTCCCCTTCAAAGGACCATCGGAGAGCATGTAGGGACATGGCTCCGTGGGCCAACGAGGTTGAGAGGTAGGACATTACAGCTACCTGGCAAGGTATGTGTAAATTTTGGCAGCATGTCCCCTCAACTTGGATTATGCCAAGGGAGGATATGTTATCATCCACGGAGTGCGGGGATGACAAACGAACGGGGATGGGCGTCGGGCCCCGGGACATTGCTTATCTTTATTCCATCGTTTAATATCCCCTTGAAATCCCTCGGAACTCATGTAATGACATGGCCCTTTGGGTTCATAAGGGTGAAATCCGGATCGGGAATGAATACTGTAGGGGAGGACTTCCCCATTACTATATCTTCTCAGGGCACTCATGACGATCTATGAACATCCCCAGGGCATGTGTGTATGGAGACCAAAATTGAAGGATATCAGTGTAGAAGAGGGCCTCTGACTGGGTTTTATCGGCTGAAGGAGGAGGGGCTCTCGGCACGGTTTTGATTGGCCAAAAGGAGGTTCTCGGTGTGGCTTCAATTGGCCGGAGAGGGAGCTCTCGGCATGGGTTTAGTAGGCCGAAGGAGGGTCTCGGCGCGGCCAGATGAAAGGGGGAAGGCTCTCGGCGTAGGGCTTCCCGACGCGCTCCTGGGCGCGTCGGGAAGGTGGCGCCGGGAAGGTGGCGCCGGGGGTGAATGGCTGACAAGGAGGGGCTCTCGGCGTAGGGTTTCCCGGCGCGCTTCTGGCCACGCCGGGAGTCTGCCGCCGGGAGCCTTGCACATAGACTCACGTGAAAAGGGTTAAAATAGATTGGTTTGTCGTTTAGCTAAGGGGACAGACCTCTCGGCAGAGGGGTTTTCGGCGGGCAATTTGTGCGCCGAGAAGGTAGATTTGCTGCAGGGTTTCATCGTTTTCCAGAGCTCGAACGATGCTCTGTTTCAGGGATTTTTGAGTTTCTGGATGCGATTGAAGCTGAACTTGGGATGCGAACAAGGGGATTTCATGGATGCTTCTGTTAGGAGGATACCAAGGAAATCTGGGGGTGGAATTGATGGGGAAATGAGGCCGTCGTATAGCCTTCTGAAGGATGCATTTCTTCCTGTTGCCGGTCGGGGGGGGCTTCAATGAACTTTGAGAATTTTGGCAGCATTTCTCCTGCGGTCAGCATTTGCCAGGAGATGATGGGCAATCACCCACGGAGTGCCGGGGTAAAAGCCAAACAGAAGGGTACTGGACCCCTGGCCATATACATGCCTGCAGCACCATTTTGATGTTCCTTTAGAGGTCCATGAAGCTTATGCAGTGGCATGGCTCCGTCGCCTCGTAGGGTTATGCAGAGGATTTTCTCTGATCATCTGATGTCCAGCCGGTCAAGAGATTGCTGTCTCTGACCCTGAACTAACTGTGAACTCGACAGAAATCCACGATGCTCCGGAGGGTCTATCGTACCATGGAAGAAAGGAGAGGGACGGAGCCCAATAACCCATTGAACAAGGGTTGGGGTTCCACCTTCATTCTTCACAGGAGGACCGACTCCGGGATATGAAGCACCGGCCGAAAATCAAAAGCATCTAAGCAATGGACAAGCGGATGCAAAAGAAATAACGGAAGAGGATAACAGCAATTTCAATCCATCAGTACCCAAACAGGCCACTGTAATATTCTATTTCGATGCATTTCCCAGACTTACATTGCTCATAGAGAGGGAATGAGGCACAGGGAGATACAAATCGAGGCCGGGATTGTCCAGTTACACTCTATCAATCGAGATGAAACTCTAAAGATTACATGAAGAAAAAGAGAAAAGAAAGCATGGGGGAGGGCGGAGCATTGACTCCTCTCCCTCCCCAGTGCCCACCTGGAACCTTCCTTCTTCTTCTCTTCTATTTCTTCTCTTCTCTTTTGGTTGAGGGGGGCTCTCGCTCTCTGAGCAGGACTCCCTCTCTATCTTTCTATTGCTCTATCTTTTTCTTCTTTTTTTCTTCCGATCGATCCCCTTTTCCAATCGATCCCCTTTTTGTTCAAAGGAAGGGGGGTTTTTATAACCCTTTTCTCCCTCTCGGCAGCAGCATCACGGCTGGGTTTCGGCTTGAGCTTCCCGGCGCGCATTTGACCAGGCTCTCGGCGCCCTCTTGGGCTTCGGCAAATGGCTCTCGGCGCCATCTTTTGAGGCCCAATTAAAGCCTTTTTTGTGGCCACTTTCACAGACCCATTTGGGTCTTTCAAGGACATCATCACCCGAAAGGGCCTTTCATTCATGACATATCTTGTATCGAGATCATCATTACGGTTTTCATCAGTCTGTAGACCGGGATTTCATTGTCCGTAGACAGGGGTTTCATCGGTATTGCCACTTGAATGGTGACAATGCCGGGTATCATTTTATCGATATCGTCACTTGAATGGTGACGAGATCAGACATCGGCTTTAGTCTAGGAAGACCTCAGCCGGGTGTGTAATCTGTGGAGACCATTCTTCTTCTGTTCTGACTTTGCAAAGCGTTTGCCATCTTCATCTGCCGGTACCAGCTTCATCTTCATCTCATATTACATCTGTCAGCAAGCTGACATCTGACTCATCTTGACATATCATCCGTGGATTCTTGGGCGAAACGGTAGTACAGCTCTCATTAAAGGGTTGGAAGGTCTCATCAGTCGAGTGACTGCTGCTTTATCAGTGTTGCCGTCTGAGTGACATTGGCACCGGACATCAGCTTGGCCAACAAGGGTTTTAGCTGGGTGAATGGTTGACGAGCTTCACCAATGGTCTTTCACTGTTAGTCTGACCTCTTTTCAATTTCTTGTCTTCGCCATTGCTCATTTTCCAGGCGTCAACAAATGCCCCCCACCTGCGGATGGCGTAAGCGCAGAATAAGCGGCACAGTGTCCGTAGGTGCATCTTTAGCTCAATGCTATTGACTCATTCCTTCAGTTATAGCTTGGCAGTATCCCCATACTGGGATTTCATCCTGACACGATCTTCTTGACTTGAGCCTCGATCAGTTGAGCATCTATTGGCTTGAACCCTGATCAATTGGCACATCTGACATCTGTCGGTTTTAGGCCCCGATCAACGGCATACTTGACTTCTATCTGCTTTAAGCCCCGATTGGCTGAACATCTGGCATCTGTCAGCTTGAAGCTCCGATTGGCTGAACATCTTGTATCTGTCAGCTTGAAGCCCCGATCGGCTGTACATCTTGCATCTATCGGTTTGGAGCCCCGATCGGCTGCATATCTTGCATCTATCGGTTCTGAACCCCGATCGGCTGTACATCTTGACATCTGTTAGTTTTAAACCCCGATTGGCTGACCATCTGGCACCTGTCGGTTTTGAGCCCCGATCGGCTGTACATCTTGCATCTATCGGTTCTGAGCCCCGATCGGCTATATATCTTGCATCTATCGGTTCTGAGCCCCGATCGGCTGCACATCTTGCATCTGTCGGTTTTGAACCCCGATTGGCTATATATCTTGCATCTATCGGTTCTGAGCCCCGATCGGCTGCACATCTTGCATCTATCGGTTTTGAGCCCCGATCGGCTGTATATCTTGCATCTATCGGTTTTGAGCCCCGATCGGCTGTATATCTTGCATATGTCGGCTTTGAGCCCCGATTGGCTATTCATTTGACATCTGTCAGTTTTAAGCCCTGGTTGGCTGAACATCTCACGGATTGTACCTCCAGGTGGCTGAACATCTGCCGGATTGAAGCTCCGGGTGGCTGAACATCTGCCGGATTGAAGCTCCGGGTGGCTGAACATCTGCCGGATTGAAGCTCTGGCTAGCTGGACATCTGCCGGATTGAAGCTCCGGGTGGCTGAACATCTACCGGATTGAAGCTCTGGCTAGCTGGACATCTGCCGGATTGAAGCTCCGGGTGGCTGAACATCTACCGGATTGAAGCTCCGGGTGGCTGAACATTTACCAGATTGAAGCTCCGGGTGGCTGAACATCTTCTTCATGTGTTGTTATTTCCTTCGTATGAAGAGTAATGGTCTCAGCAGCCTTTATACTGATGACCTGTGTGCAGCAGGAGAGCGTCCATCCTCTCAGGGAAAGAATGGGGGCTCGCTCCACCACGTATCGGTATCTGATGGGATTGCCTTTGCTGGGCCTGTTGGCTAGCGGAAGACATGCATCTGGAACAGACGAGAGGTCTGTTCCTTAAAGCTGACTGTGGCGATTTGCCGATCGTCCAGTGCGTGGTTCCATCGTCGACATTGGGCTCATGTCGATGCAAAGGAGTTTAAGCTTCATCAGAATAGACGAAAGGTCTAAACTGGGTAGGTTCATTGCAGGTGGGGTATGAAATGATATGTAGTTTTCATCAGGACAGACGGAAGGTCTATCCCGGTAGGGTTTCATTGTTGATCGGGCGAGGTGCCAATCGATCAATAGTTTGTTTCATCATCGATATTGGGTTTATATCGAGCAAAGAAAGTGTTATAAATTTCATAAGAATAGATGAAAGGTCTACACTGGCAGGGTTTCATCATTGATCAGGCGAGGTGCCAGTCGATCAATAGTTGGTTTCATCATCGATATTGGGTTTATATCGATGCAAGAAGAGTTTCATAAGTTTCATCAGAATAGACGAAAGGTCTAAACTGGTAGGGTTTCATCATTGATCGGGCGAGGTGCCGGTCGATCAACAGTTAGTTTCATCATCGATATTGGGTTGATATCGATGCAAAGGGTTTTATAAGTTTCATCAGAATAGACGAAAGGTCTAAACTGGCAGGGTTTCATCATTGATCGGGCGAGGTGCCAATCGATCAACAGTTGGTTTCATCATCAATATTGGGTTTATATCGACGCAAAAAGAGTTTCATGAGTTTCATCAGAATAGACGAAAGGTCTAAACTGTAAGATTTCATCATTGATCGGGCAAGGTGCCGGTCGATCAACAGTGGGACGTCGGTAGAGGCATAGGTCTCGTCAGAATAGACGTAAGGTCTATTCCAGCAGGTTTTATCGCAGGGGTGGGACTTTGCCAAGAAATGCGTAGGTTTCATCAGGACAGACGTGAGGTCTGAGCTGGACAGGCTTTAGCATAATGGTGCTGGGTTTCATTGTCGGTGGGACGTTTTGAAAGAGGGTATGTAGGTTTTATCAGGGTAAACGTAAGGTTTACCCCGGAAGGGTTCTATCGTCGGCGGGGCGCGGAACCAGTTGACCGACGGAAGGCTTCATCAATAGAAGGGAGGTAAAGGTAGCGTGCCGGTTGGCATGGAACTTTTAAATTACCACATTACTGACCCAGGTGCCCTTTCGGGTTTTCACCGGAGCCAGCCCCCTCTTGCTTTTGCCCACGCGCCCTTTCGGGTTTTCACGTGGCGGGGTACCCGATTTTGCCTGCAGTGCCCTTTCGGGTTTTCACCACAGCTGGGTTTTGGCCATTTTTGCCCTTGTCCGGGATATCCGAACAAGACTAGCGGGGTATCTCTATTTTTAACCCCATTTTTTTATTTATTTATATATACGTATATATATCGCTTGAATTGGGACTTCAGCACGGGTCAGGTGATGTGCTGCTTTATTGGCGGCTGCTCTTATCATCGGTATTGGGTATATACCGACGCAAAGATTTCATAGGTTTCATCAGGATAGACATAAGGTCTAAACTGGATGGGTTTCATCATTGATCGGGCAGGGTGCCAATCGATCGACAGTTGGTTTCATCATCGATATTGGGTTTATATCGATGCAAAGAAGAGTTTCATAAGTTTCATCGGCATAGACGTAAGGTCTAAACCGGGCAGGTTTCATTGCTGATCAGGCAGTGTGCCAATCGATCAACAGTTGGTTTCATCATCGGTATTGGGTATATACCAATGCAAGGAAGAGTTTCATAAGTTTCATCGGCATAGACGTAAGGTCTAAACCGGACAGGTTTCATTGCTGATCAGGCAGTGTGCCAATCGATCAACAGTTGGTTTCATCATCGGTATTGGGTATACACCAATGCAAGGATTTCGTAGGTTTCATCAGGATAGACGTAGGGTCTAAACTGGATAGGTTTCATTGCTGCTCGGACCGTGTGCCCGCTAATCAGCAGCAGGCTTCATCACGGTGGGACAGGAAGAGATGCAAGTTTAATAGGATGGGTTTCTTCATCGATCGGGCAGGGTGCCCATCGATCACAGGGGGGTTTCATCATTGGTATTGGGTTTATACCAATGCAAAGATTTCATAGGTTTCATCGGGATAGACGTAAGGTCTAAGCCCGATAGGTTTCATCATTGACCGGGCAGCGCGCCAATCGATCAAAGGAGGTTTCATCATCGGTATTGGGTTTATACCAATGCAAAGATTTCATAGGTTTCATCGGGATAGACGTAAGGTCTAAGCCGGATAGGTTTCATTATTGATCGGGCAAGGTGCCAATCGATCAATAGTGGACTTCACCATGGTGAGACTTTGGCAAGGTATGAGGGTTTTATCAGGACAGACGTAGGGTCTGTACTGGGTGGGTTTGATCGTTGATCGGGTAAGGTGCCGGTCGATCGACGAGGAGTTTATGGCGGGAGGTGAGGCTTCTTTTAAGATCACCACATTACTGACTCAAGCGCCCTTTTCGAGCTTTCGCCGGAGCCAGCCCCCTCTTGCTCTTGCCCACGCGCCCTTTCGGGTTTTCATGTGGCGGGGTACCCGATTTTGCCTGCAGTGTCCTTTCGGGTTTTCACCACAGCTGGGTTTTGGCCATTTTTGCCCTTGTTCAGAGTATCTGAACAAGACTGGAGGCGTATCTCCATTTTTTAAACCCCATTTTGTCTCTTCTCTTTTTTTTCTTCTTTTTTTTATCGGGACTTTAGCTTCGTAAATTGTTAAGCCATGTGCTCAACTTGTGTATGTATCATCATTGGTGTGGGTGCTGACACCAATGCAAGGGGTATAAGGTTTTCATCGTCTGCCTAGGCGGAAGGCCTGGGTCGACTTGAGTGTGTTTTGTGGCTTAGGCGTGAAGCCGTTCGCCGGGAGCATGGCTGTATTGTTGATGTGGGGATTGCCATCAACGCAAGGGAATGGGATTTCATCATCCACCCAGACAGAAGGTCCGGATTGGCTCGAGGATGTGTGTAGCAGCTTAAGCACGAAACCATTCGCTGGAAATGTAGGTTTCATCGTTAATGTGGGGTTTAACATTAACGCAAAGGGATGAGGTTTTATCATCTATCCGGACGGAAGGTCCGGGTTGATTTGAGAATGGGTGTAGCATTTTCATCAGAACAGACGGAAAGTCTACCCCGGACGGGTTTTAACATTGCTCAGGCGGCGGGCCACCCCATTAGCAGCTACTTTTATCATTGGTATTGGGTCTATACCAACGCAAGGATTTTATAGGTTTCATCAGAATAGACATAAGGTCTAAACTGGATAGGTTTCATCATTGATCGGGCAATGTGCCAATCGATCCATAGTAAGTTTCATCATCGGTATTGGGTTTATACCAATGCAAAGATCTCATGTGTTTCATCAGGATAGACATAGGGTCTAAACTGGATAGGTCTCATCATTGATCGGGCAATGTGCCGATCGCTCAACAGTAGGTTTCATCATCGGTATTGGGTTTATACTAATGCAAAGGAGGGTGGGGCTTTATCATGCAATTCAGACGAAAGGTCTGAACTGAAGTTTGTGGATGGCGGGCTTGGGTATGAAGCTGTTTCCCGGGAGTGTATGTTTTATCATCAATGTTGCGGTTTAACATTAACGCAAAGGGATAAGGTTTCATAATCAACCCAGACGAAAGGTCTAAATTGATTCAAAAATGTGTATGGCAGCTCGGGCACGGAGCCGTTCGCTGGAAGGGTATGTTTCATCGTTAATGTGGGGTTTGACATTAACGCAAAGGAATAGGGCTTCGTAATCAACCCAGACGAAAGGTCTGAATTGATTCAAAAATGTGTATGGCAGCTCGGGCACGAAGCCGTTCGCTGGAAGGGTATGTTTTATCGTTAATGTGGGGTTTGACATTAACGCAAAGGAATAGGGCTTCGTAATCAACCCGGACGAAAGGTCTAAATTGATTCAAAAATGTGTATGGCAGCTCGGGCACGAAGCCGTTCGCTGGAAGGGTATGTTTTATCGTTAATGTGGGGTTTGACATTAACGCAAAGGAATAGGGCTTCATAATCAACTCAGACGAAAGGTCTGAATTGATTCAAAAATGTGTATGGCAGCTCGGGCACGAAGCCGTTCGCTGGAAGGGTATGCTTCATTGCTGATGTGGTTCTGACCCGCTGGGTATCTACATCTTTGCATATTCACTGATTCTGTTGACTTTTCTTTGGCAATCTTTGACCATTGGTCAGCTTGAGTGCCGATGGAAGAATATCTGTCAGCCTGGGCACTGATAGCTAGAATTTTGATTTCTCTTAGCTGGCCATACTGGCAATCCATATTTGTGAGCATCTGTCATCTCGAATGCTGACGGTTAAACATCTCTGGCAGTCTAGAGGATCATCAGGCATCTTTCGGCCAGGGTACCGATGGCTGAATGATTGACATATGTCGGCTAAGACGCCGATGGTTGTTGGTTTGAAAGTCAATGATCGAACCCCGACATCTGTCGGCTTGGACGCCGATGGGCATACATTTGGCAACCGTGGAAAGTGGTTGAGCATCGGTTGGTGTGAACACCGATAGTTGACATCTTGGGGCATTGTTGATCTTGTTTGAACATCTTGTGGACATTGTTGAACCTCTATCATCTTGGGCTCTGATGTATTCATCATCTTTGCCTTGGAGCTTCATTAATTATATATCAGGTTGAATACCGATGTACTCATCTTATATATCCTTGACCATCGTGAAACATCTATCGGTCTGATTACCAATGTATCTATCATTCACTCATCCGAGTGCCATTATTCCTCCATCGGCTTATATGCCGACACCTTGATGTTTGATATATATATTTCTTTTGGGATCTCATCGAGCATCTATTGGCCTGAACGCTGATGGTTGGGCGAGCTTCCATCGTTCTTCATTGATCCATCATTCATTGTTCATTGCCATCTGGGCTCCCATCATTTGGATGGTCCCTGACATCAGCAGCAGACGTGCAGTGTAAGAGTCTGTGATAGGATGGCCCTTGAAGGGTCAATGCTCTAGTTTTATTCCTCATCACCATACGTGATCATTGCCCCTTTAAAGGGGTGAGCATATCCAGCGACGGCCATGCATGCCGTCATTGGCATTTCATACATTTACCCCTAGAATGGGGAACCATGTGTGTCTTACATCATTCTTTTGGCATACATTCGTCCCAAGAACGGGATACCATCAATATTTCTCATTGTTTGGCATGCATCTGCCCCCAAGATGGGACACCACTTGGAACTTCCATCATCTCATAATCATCATTTTTTTTCTTCATTTTTTTTCTTCTTTTTTTTTTGATATGCATCCCCCTCCTCAGAATGGGGTATCATCTGCATCTTCCATCATTTTGTCATCTTTCTCTTTTTTTCATTTCCATTTTTTTTTGATGTGCATCGCCCCTCAAATGGGAGTACCATCTATATATATATATATATATATATATATATATATATATATATATATATATATATATATATATCACTTCATCATCTCTCTTTTCTTTATCCTTTTTTATTCCCATGTGCCCTCAGGATAGGGTATCATCCCCATGTGCCCCCAGGATAGGGTATCATCCATACCTTTCATCATTTTTTTTTGTTAATACATCTGCCCCTAGGAAGGGGTATCATGGGCATCTCTTCATCATCATCATTCTCATTTTTTTTTATTTCTCTTTTTTTTTTCTCTTTTTTTTTTGTGTGTACATCTGCCCCCAGGAAGGGGTATCACTGGCATCTTTCACCATCATTCTTTTTGGCATACACCTACCCCAGAACGGGGTATCATTCGTATTGAAAATGCCCTTTAGAGCAAATCGCTCTTTGGCGGGTGTGGTGC
The DNA here is from genome assembly GCA_022559845.1 of Amorphophallus konjac. Classification (NCBI taxonomy): domain Eukaryota; kingdom Viridiplantae; phylum Streptophyta; class Magnoliopsida; order Alismatales; family Araceae; genus Amorphophallus; species Amorphophallus konjac. Next base: position 258,233,523 of record CM040118.1, on the reverse strand, counting down.
GGCCATATCGGCTGCCTTCTTGAAATTGAGCATTCGATGGGGACGCGGTGGGTCCACTTTATATTCCCCTATCTGCAGCTCACCTTTCTGTATCAAGCTTTCTATAACATCTTTGAAGACGTAGCAGTCCTCAATAGGGTGTCCGAGCATCTGATGGTACGGACAGAAGCGAGGCTCATCTTTCCTTGAGGCATCACCGGACTTCTTTGGGGTCGGGAGTATGATCTTGCCTTGGTGGGTGACCCATTCGAATAGGACCCGAGTATTTTCCTTTGGAAAGGAGTAGGGTTTAGTCATTTTGCTTCTTAGGGAATGGCCTAGCTCGCCAGTCTTTGCTGACGAAGAGCTAGCTGCCTCTTTCGCCTTTTTCTTCTCGAAAGCTTGGAAGTTGGCAATGTAAATATCTTTATGCATCGGCTGTTCACTAGCAGGCTTGCTCTTTTGTCTTAGGGCGGTAGCGGCCGGGTAATATTTCACCAAAAAGGCCTCAATATCAGCCACAATCTCATTCAAGAAATCGAAGGACTTGACTTCGATGCCAATCAACCTTGTTAAGACTTCTGTCTTCAGGTTGCGCTTGCATATCTGGACAGCCTCCTCGTGGTTCGGTGGGTACCGACATCTGGCCCAAAGGTCCTTCCATCGGTAGATATAATCCAGAGCAGATTCATCGGCCCTTTGTTTGGTCTCATACAATTCTGCCTTAGTAACTTCTCCCTTGGCAGAGTTGATTTTCATCGTTTGTTTCATATCGGGTTTACCCATCACTGCCAGAGCTGATGAGTCAAAGTGCAAACCAGGCAGATGCAAACCCATTTCATTCAGCTTGCTCTGTAACACTTTGACTTCTTGTAGTTTTTTAGATAGCTCTGTCATCATGGCAAGGCCAAGAATGTTGCCCCCGGCCCTAATCTTAGGAGGGACTGGCAGTACCCCATTACAGGTGCCGGACGCGTCCAGGCTTTCAGAAATTAACATCTTGGCCCTCATCCCCGCATATGGAGGAGGAGTGTGGTAGCATGCTTCTCCTTCTGGTAGCGGGAGGTGCCCATGCTTCTTGCTGGTTTTATCCTCAGGATAGGAGGCTGAAGCTTTGGCTTCCTCTGACCTTATCGGCACGAAGCATATCTCTTCATCATCCCCTTCGGAAGTCTGGCCATCGCCGGGTAAAACTGATAGCATGTTACAGGAGAAGACTTTGTCCCTCCTTGTGTTTGTTTGCATCTGCTTTTCCTTCCTTTCGGCGGTCGACATCTGCATCCATAACGGGTCATCTAGCACATCGGGCATTTTTGATTTATTTTTCATCTTATTCATCAGGCCTGGGGATTTGACATGCTCCCACAGGATGGGCTCATCGGTGTCTGTTTCTTTTAACATTTCTTTGGGCGATTGCCGGTATAGAGATATCATATTGACTGCTCTTTTTAACTCAGGCAACTCATGCAGGCATGGAGGGTCCACCCTATACTCACCCAGTTCGAGTTCCCCTTTTCTAATCATTCTTTCAATAATATCTTTAAATACATAGCAATCTTCAATGGGATGACCCAATGCTTGATGATATGGGCAGAAGCGGGGGTCATCTTTTCTTTTGGTATCATCAGGTCTCCTTGGATCCGGAAGGACAATCTTGTCAAATTGGGCGGCCCACTCAAACAGGAGCCGAGTCTTTTCCTTAGGAAAGGAATAAGGCTTGCTCATCCTGGCTCGCAGAGCGGGGCCATCCTTCTGATTAGCCGGCCTAGTGGGAGGAGGGCGGGCAATGCCTTTTTCTTTATCTTTTTGTTGCTCGAACATCTTGAAGTCTACTGTACTGACTTCTGCAGGCATGGGCCGTTTATCAGCCGATCTAGTTTTCTGGTACACAGCAGTAGCAACTGAAGGACTACTGGAGAGGAAGACCTCGACCTCCGCCGCGGCATTGTTTAGTCGGTCAAATGACCCTATCTCCATCTCGATCATCTTTTCGAGAGTCTCCCGCCGAAGATTCTGCTTGCAAATCTGGACGGCGGCCTCGTGATGTGGAGGCCGCCTGCATCTCATGGCGAGGTTTCTCCATCTTTTTATATAATCCAGAGCGGTCTCATCCTGCTTCTGCCTTGTTGCATATAGCTCAGCTATTGTGATTTCTCTCTCCGTGACATGAAATCTGTCGCGGAACTTTCTTTGCATATCAGGCCAATCAACCACTGACCCGGCTGGCAGGCTTGAGTACCATTCAAAGGCCAACCCAGTGAGGGATGAGCCAAAGAACTTGAGCAGATAAGCTTCATCGACTGCTAGGTCGCCCATGATTGTAGTGTAGTAGGCTATAAGCTCCCTAGGGGAGCCTTGGCCATTAAATTTCTCAAACTTCGACGGCTTACTGACGCCTGGGGGTAGTCTCTTAGCAGCATACTGGGGAGGATATGGTACCTTGTACACATCATAGGTACCAGCATCACCACCAGTCTTTTCTGACAGTTTCATTTCCACAATTCTTTCAATCATCTGTTTGTGGGCTATAGCTGGATCTATATCTTCTGGAAAGAAGTGAGCATGTTGCTGGCTGTGAGGAGTTGTCATCACAGTGACGCGCAAGATGGGCGCGGTAGGCTGTGTCTGAGACACAGAGGGTTGAGCTGTTGTTTGCTGTGGAACAGGTTGGCTCGGTGTCTTGCTCTTATCAGCTAGGAGAGGGTTAGCTGGGATAGCCGTCTCTGCTGAGCTGGATGTCTGCCCCGCAGGTTCAGCTTGCTTTGAGACTGATGTAGCTTCATGTCTCTCATTGAGCTGCCTTCGGAGAGCACTGATCTCCTACTGATATCTCCTGAACATCATCTGGATCATGGGATCCAAGGTTGATGGGATTTGCATATCTTCAGAAGTCCCTTCAGCATCATCAACAAAGGGATTGTCTTCATCTTCTGCTGTCACCACATTGACTGTCATAGTGGTGATCTTGCGGGCTTCATCATATTTCTTCATTTTATCTTTTGCGGCCTGGCCTCTTCTTGTGACAGGACCAGGTCTAGTCGCCAGCCTGAGCAATTCATCTGGCTGAGTTGGCAGTACATCTTGCCCCCTGGCAAGTCCAGCCATGTTGCAGGCGAAGATTTGGAGTCTTCCCTTCCGCCTGTAGACCTTTCTTTTCATCTGGTCAGGATATTTGAGCCGGTCAAAGACCGATATTCTTTCTTTGGCTTCTTCCCTGTACAGGTCTTCTTCGTCATATCCGGCCCTGAGGCCTTCTTCATAGTTATTTGAATCGGAGGAAGAGGCTCCGATCATCATTTCTTGAGGTGTTTCTTCTTTTTCTTCACCTCTGGTGCCCAAGGCACGGGATAGTCTTTGTTGACCCAGAGCAGAGTTCCCCAGGTAGTGGAAGTAGTCTTGGATTACTTGCTTCATCTCCTCCGGGTTGCGCCTTTGTGGCTCAGGTTGGAGTATTAGTCTTTCCTAGCTCGTCTGCTGATAGGCCAGTCTTGTTACCTGAGCATTCAAATGCTCGGTCCTGGAGTATTTGAAGATATCAGCCTGTCTAGCACAGGCTCTTGATCTTCTTGCAGTAACCACAGTGACTGGTTCACTTCTTCTCATATTGCCAACTTGGCAGCGGTTGGCAGCAGCATTGTAGATCTTCTTTTCCCATCTCTTGCCTTTGGCCATGGGATGGGTGGTAGTGAAGTTTTCCCTTGTCTCGTATCTTCCGCCCCTCATCATGGGGCGAACAGCAGTCATATTTCTTTCTTGACCCTCAATCTCATCTCTCCTCCCCCGGGTCCTGGGGTAGACAACAGTAGCATTTCTTTCATCTTTCTTCACTTCCCTTCTGCCCCCTGCTCTGAGGCGGGCAATAGTGACATCAGTAAGCTTCTCTCTGTCTTGAGCTGGGGCCCAGCTTTGGATCTTCTTCGGTCGCCAGACCTGTTTGTATTTTGCTGGCTTGGGTGCCAGCGGCTTCTTTTCATTAGCCTCCCAATTGGCCTGCCTGGTGGTCAGAGTTTGGAATCTGTTGGCAGTGGGCACCATCGGGACGATCACATCTGGCTTGACCGCCCTTGGGCAACCGTTCATGTTTGCCCGGACACCAACGATCATCATTGTCTTTCCGGAGTTGGAGAGACGGCGGTCAACAGCAACATACCGGCTCCTCCGGTTGGTTCTTCTCCCCTTCTGAGCAGCAGCGGGGACCACGTCCCTTTTTTGGACGTGATGGACATAGCAGGCGACGGCCGTGGGGGCCGTCTTCTCTGGTAAAATATTCTTCTGGTCAGTGCTCTTCAATGGGGCACTTGCAGCAGTGCCTTGCTCATTGCCATCGACCTGCAGAAGGTCGGTGAAGACGACGCCCAAGCAGTTGGGCAGCCTAACGGCAGGCGGCATTGATCCGAACGCGAGGGGTACCGCCAGGTAGCCTTCTCGCACATGCATGTCAATCGGCTGCTGGTCGAAGCAAACGGACATGATTCCGGCTGTCATTGTAGATTCCTGAAAATAAGGAAAGTACACAGAATCAGAAGTTTCAGGGGGGGCCGCTGGGCCTCCTACTTTAGCGTAAAGATGAAGGGAGACTGAGTCCCACCGGGCGTGCTAGACTTGTGGACGCGGGATTTTGATCTTATCTTTATTTATTTTTTTTATTATTATTTATTTATTGATTTATTTATTTATTGGTTCATTGGCGTGCCAGTCACCGAAGTGACAATTTTATTGTGCGCTCGATCTGACATGGTCAGTCGATTGTGAGTGATCGTGTCCGGACTAGAAGTCCGTCATACCATGAACGTTATGACGTTAATTACGTCCTTCTAAGGAAGGACAACCCTTGATTAAACGCTAAAAGTAGGAGGATGACAGCGGTAAAGCCACATGCTTAAGAGAGACAGAAGTCGTTCATTTGCAAACGTTAAATGGATTAGACGGAGCCGGGGTTGGTTATTTTCGGGATAAAACCGACGGCAAATTCCCACCATCTTGGACCATGCCAAGTGGGGAATAGGGAACCACCCATGCAGTGGCAGGGTGGGATCCGTAAGAGATCGGGCATAACTGACCCAGAATCCGAGTAAGCACCGGCATGACATGACGCGCCCTGTGCGTACGCGATGTTGCATCTATATCCTCCCCTTCAAAGGACCATCGGAGAGCATGTAGGGACATGGCTCCGTGGGCCAACGGGGTTGAGAGGTAGGACATTACAGCTACCTGGCAAGGTATGTGTAAATTTTGGCAGCATGTCCCCTCAACTTGGATTATGCCAAGGGAGGATAGGTTATCATCCACGGAGTGCGGGGATGACAACCGAACGGGGATGGGCGTCGGGCCCCGGGACATTGCTTATCTTTATTCCATCGTTTAATATCCCCTTGAAATCCCTCAGAACTCATGTAATGACATGGCCTTTTGGGTTCATAAGGGTGAAATCCGGATCGGGAATGAATACTGTAGGGGAGGACTTCCCCATTACTATATCTTCTCAGGGCACTCATGACGATCTATGAACATCCCCAAGGCACGTGTGTATGGAGACCAAAATTGAAGGATATCAGTGTAGAAGAGGGCCTCTGACTGGGTTTTATCGGTTGAAGGAGGAGGGGCTCTCGGCACGGTTTTGATTGGCCAAAAGGAGGTTCTCGGCGTGGCTTCAATTGGCCGGAGAGGGAGCTCTCGGCATGGGTTTTGTAGGCCGAAGGAGGGTCTCGGCGCGGCCAGATGAAAGGGGGAAGGCTCTCGGCGTAGGGCTTCCCGGCGCGCTCCTGGGCACACCGGGAAGGTGGCGCCGGGGGTGAATGGCTGACAAGGAGGAGGGGCTCTCGGCGTAGGGTTTCCCGGCGCGCTTCTGGCCACGCCGGGAGTCTGCCGCCGGGAGCCTTGCACATAGACTCACGTGAAAAGGGTTAAAACAGATTGGTTTGTCGTTTAGCTAAGGGGACAGACCTCTCGGCAGAGGGGTTTTCGGCGGGCAATTTGTGCGCCGAGAAGGTAGATTTGCTGCAGGGTTTCATCGTTTTCCAGAGCTCGAACGATGCTCTGTTTCAGGGATTTTTGAGTTTCTGGATGCGATTGAAGCTGAACTTGGGATGCGAACAAGGGGATTTCATGGATGCTTCTGTTAGGAGGATACCAAGGAAATCTGGGGGTGGAATTGATGGGGAAATGAGGCCGTCGTATAGCCTTCTGAAGGATGCATTTCTTCCTGTTGCCGGTCGGGGGGGGCTTCAATGAACTTTGAGAATTTTGGCAGCATTTCCCCTGCGGTCAGCATTTGCCAGGAGATGATGGGCAATCACCCACGGAGTGCCGGGGTAAAAGCCAAACAGAAGGGTACTGGACCCCTGGCCATATACATGCCTGCAGCACCATTTTGATGTTCCTTTAGAGGTCCATGAAGCTTATGCAGTGGCATGGCTCCGTCGCCTCGTAGGGTTATGCAGAGGATTTTCTCTGATCATCTGATGTTCAGCCGGTCAAGAGATTGCTGTCTCTGACCCTGAACTAACTGTGAACTCGACAGAAATCCACGATGCTCCGGAGGGTCTATCGTACCATGGAAGAAAGGAGAGGGACGGAGCCCAATAACCCATTGAGCAAGGGTTGGGGTTCCACCTTCATTCTTCACAGGAGGATCGACTCCGGGATGTGAAGCACCGACCGAAAATCAAAAGCATCTAAGCAATGGACAAGCGGATGCAAAAGAAATAACGGAAGAGGATAACAGCAATTTCAATCCATCAGTACCCAAACAGGCCACTGTAATATTCTATTTCGATGCATTTCCCAGACTTACATTGCTCATAGAGAGGGAATGAGGCACAGGGAGATACAAATCGAGGCCGGGATTGTCCGGTTACACTCTATCAATCGAGATGAAACTCTAAAGATTACATGAAGAAAAAGAGAAAAGAAAGCATGGGGGAGGGCGGAGCATTGACTCCTCTCCCTCCCCAGTGCCCACCTGGAACCTTCCTTCTTCTTCTCTTCTATTTCTTCTCTTCTCTTTTGGTTGAGGGGGGCTCTCGCTCTCTGAGCAGGACTCCCTCTCTATCTTTCTATTGCTCTATCTTTTTCTTCTTTTTTTCTTCCGATCGATCCCCTTTTCCAATCGATCCCCTTTTTGTTCAAAGGAAGGGGGGTTTTTATAACCCTTTTCTCCCTCTCGGCAGCAGCATCACGGCTGGGTTTTGGCTTGAGCTTCCCGGCGCGCATTTGACCAGGCTCTCGGCACCCTCTTGGGCTTCGGCAAATGGCTCTCGGCGCCATCTTTTGAGGCCCAATTAAAGCCTTTTTTGTGGCCACTTTCACAGACCCATTTGGGTCTTTCAAGGACATCATCACCCGAAAGGGCCTTTCATTCATGACATATCTTGTATCGAGATCATCATTACGGTTTTCATCAGTCTGTAGACCGGGATTTCATTGTCCATAGACAGGGGTTTCATCGGTATTGCCACTTGAATGGTGACATTGCCGGGTATCATTCTATCGATATCGTCACTTGAATGGTGACGAGATCGGACATCAGCTTTAGTCTAGGAAGACCTCAGCCGGGTGTGTAATCTGTGGAGACCATTCTTCTTCTGTTCTGACTTTGCAAAGCGTTTGCCATCTTCATCTGCCGGTACCGGCTTCATCTTCATCTCATATTACATCTGTCAGCAAGCCGACATCTGACTCATCTTGACATATCATCCGTGGATTCTTGGGCGAAACGGTAGTACAGCTCTCATTAAAGGGCTGGAAGGTCTCATCAGTCGAGTGACTGCTGCTTTATCAGTGTTGCCGTCTGAGTGACATTGGCACCGGACATCAGCTTGGCCAACAAGGGTTTTAGCTGGGTGAATGGTTGACTAGCTTCATCAATGGTCTTTCACTGTTAGTCTGACCTCTTTTCAATTTCTTGTCTTCGCCATTGCTCATTTTCCAGGCGTCAACAGGGCCCTGTGGGGTGGTCACTTAGATGAGCTGGGCCTCGTTTGGTCTCACTGGACCTAGTTCGGCCGCTCTTAGATGGGATACAGAAATCCCCCTCTCCAATATCCAAAAATATTCAACCATTGACATCCAAGCCAACAACTATTCAAAGATATTCTAAGTTATCCAAAGATATTCTGCCTTGGCATCATGACCTTCCGTCTAAGCCGAGAACTATTCTACCTTGGCGTCATGACACACCGTCTAAGCCAAGTCGTTCGGCGTCATGACCTTCCGTCTAAGACGAGAACTATCCTACCTTGGCATCATGACTTTCTGTCTAGGCCAAGTTGTTCGACGTCACGACATTTCATCTAAGCCGATAAATGTCCTACATTGGACCTAGATCTTTGTCTTTTCACGGCCTACTCTCCTGCTATCCTTTGGCTTTTCACAGCCTACTTTCCCGCTATCCTTTGGCTTTTCGCGGTCTGCCCTCCTCCTATCCTTGACTTACACAGCCTACTTTCCCGCTATCCTTTGACTTTTACAGCCTGCTCTCTTGCTATCCTTGGGCTTATACAGCCTACTCCTCCTGATTTTGGCCCTTCGGTAGAAGCCTACTCTCCCGATTTTGGCTTAGACCTTCGATCAAAGCATGCTCTTCCAATTTTTGGTTTGGACTTTGTCCAAAGCTCGCTCTCTTGCTCTCTGCTTAGACTTTCTGTCAAAGCCTGATGTCCTACTCTTTCTCCATCGGGGTTCACCGCAACGCATAAAACTCTTTCTCCCTTGCTTCGGTCTTGATCTTATACCCGCAAATGATACATAGATATAGTATACGTACATAATAACGATATATGTATATGCAAAAAAAAATAAAAAAAGGGCGGAGATCTCTGGAGTGCTCTTGATTTTAAATGCTTGATTGCCCTGCTTGCATGCTTGTCTATTATATATTTAATACCCTTCCTTTGAATTTCTGAGGATCATGCTTCCTTGCTAAATAATGTTGCCCCAATTCTGGGTGTATGTGTGCCCGAGATATACTAAGGGGAGGGGAAACCAATTTTGGTGGGTGTATGCATCAAGGGGAAGAGTCATAGCTATATTGTTAGCATAACTCATAAAATATACCCGAGGCAAAACTCCCACACTCCGCACACAATATGATCAATCAGCTCTAACCATAAGGATTGCATAATTTCTTCCTAACACTCTATGGATGCTTGAATGCTTACACTCACACGAAAGGTAATCATGAGGAAAAAGTTGTCGGCCCCCTTCAAAAAAAAGAGAAAGTAAAAAATGACGAATGAGTGGAATGTGAATCCAGGAAGTTGGGAATCCCCACAGAAACAAATGAGGAGACTCACGTGAAATGGTGAAACAAACCCCACAATACAATTGCAATAAGGATAAATCCTAGTAGCCGTGAATCCCCATTAAGACACATGAGGAAACTCATGCCGAACGGTGAAGTCCAGATTTCAAACAAACAAGGGGGCTATGCGAAGCTACCAAAAGTCGAAAGCCTGAATTGTATGTGTAGGCGATAGAGTAATCCTTTAGTGTTACTTGGAACGTCTGCTTATCCCTATGTTTAAGGTTCACTACTCATGTACCTGCACTTTCACACCACAAAAAAATTGTCTCGGTGATGTGACACCACCTTGGGGGTGATAGCCAATAGGCCAATGATCCTTGTACCTCTAACTCGTAAGCAACCCAACGTACCTGGCGATATCACTTAAGCGGACTCACCTGCGTAACGCACACATGTGCCCGTGGGCAACCCGGTGATGATGGAGAGGGTCCGGGGCGGGACCTTGATGCTTCGGGGGATTTGGCAAGCTTGAGGCTGAACCCCTAAGGGAATGGGATGCCCAATTTCATGGGCGGCCAGCACGCCAAGGGAGTGGGTTGTAGGGTCTCTCTCACAACTAGCTCCTCGGTGGTCGCTCAATTTGATGGCAATTTGGGACCGGACACTCTCTCACCATCCGACAGAGCTAAGAGACAATACTAATTAAGCAAGGAATACCAGCAAAGAGAAGTGACCAGAAGCTCACCTGATCGGCGTGAACACACAGATCTCGGTCGGAGACGAGGGTGAACGGGGAGGCGTGGGTACGCACCCACACGCCGCGTCGGTGTAGCTTTGACCTGAAAATTAAAATGTTACACCACTACACCTCTCACAGGAGGGGGATCTCGGGGCGGGGACTTATTGAAATTACATCGAAAACTACCTCCACGCAGGGAGGGGCGGTCAGCCGGCTAGGCGGGGTGGGGAAAAACTAAGCTAGAAGCCGAATTGCCGAGCTCCCTAGTTCTGCCAGCTTCAAGAACAACCAGATAGGCAGTCACTGTCGGTGCTGCCACGGGCTCTCCCAAACTCCTTTGTTGACGAAACTAGCGCTAAAATCTCCTGGGTTGGCTCATGAGGACGTCAGAATTATTGTAGAATTTCTTGATGACGACGACGGTTGGGGCAGGGTCGGGATCAGGAATGTTGCACTCTGCTCCTGGCAGTGTCTGGACCGCTGTTGTTGGAAGGGAAGGCTGTCACGACCACTCCCGTGCTTAGTTGACGGTGAGACTGGGATTGTTGAGTTCGTGGTTAAGTTATCTTTGAACAGAGATCCACGGGGCCACCGGCCGAGGTCGGAGCAGGCCGCGAGGGCCAGAAGAGTGGAAGGAGGTCGAATATGTCTCCACTTGGACTTACCTGCGCACTCGGGGTAGGAAATTTGGAACTTTGTGCTTCGGGCTTCAAACGATGCTCCGCTTCTTGGAGATGAAAGGGGACTCGTAGCAGAAGTCTTCAGCCAAACGCCGCTCCAATATCTTCAAGGTACTGGTCCTGGTAGCCTATGCAAGCTGCAGTTGGGTGTCTGCTAGAGAGGAATTACGCAGTCTGGCGGTGAAGACTCCTCCGGGAAGCCACAAACTCAGACGGAGGCGGGACCACCTCCGTTGTGAAGCAGACTGGATGACGATTCCACCGGTATATGGTATGCTCTCTGAAGCTTATTGGTCATGACGTGGCAGCCTCATAAAGTATCTGGTACTCTGCTGCATGCAAGTTGGGAATAGGCTGATGGTGTAGGGTTGTGTGTATGAGGGTGGGATGGCCAAGGGAAGCAAGGGGAAATGGGGAGGGCAACCGGGGTAGGAAGGGGGTGTTGGGGAGGGGTGAGGGGCAGCCAGCAAGGGAGGGAGATTCAAATTTGGCCTAGGGTTTGAACCGCTTCAGCCTTGGGGAGATGGAAGGGTGCTTGGGAAAGGGTAGTGGGTGGTTGGGGGTTGAAGGATGGCTTGGAGATTGGTGGGTTCTCCCTTGGGGCTAGGGGTGGAGTAAAGAGGTGTTGTCGAAAGTTGTGGTGACTATTGAATGAGGGGAGAAGAGAGAGAAAGTAGGTGGGTGGGGGAGAAGAGATAAAGGGGCGCACCCCTCTTGGAGAGAGAGAGAGAGAGGGAGGGAGAAAGGGGAGAGTAACACTCCACTTGAAGAGGGGGAAGATTTCACTCAAATGTGAATTTTTTTTTCTAATTTTCAAAGCATTAGTTCTACAATGGAGGGGTTGGGGTCTATTTATAGGCACCCAACTTTCCTCTTGAACAAACTGACCTTGATAAACAAGTAAATGACCAACAAGTCCAACGGAGGGGCACCCCTGGGCCTAGCCCACTAGTTGGGCCCAATTGACTCCACTAACCATTCTAATGACCCATTAACTGACTAAGTGACTCAAAAATGAAAAATTACATATAAAGAGACCCAAATAAAATGAAAATTACATGCTATTACTCAAAATTAAGTGGCGAACAAGATGTAGCACTACTGGCGATCATTAGGAGCCTCAAAAAAGTGTGGACGGGCAGGAGATGTCCCCATCACTTAGGTGTAGATTATGATCTAAACTATATGCATAGGCTATGTGATATCCTCTTGACGAACGCACATCTCCTTTAGTTATGCTTCGTGGGCTGCACTCTACCCGTGAGTCATAGGCGTTGTTCTTATCCTATCCCCGATAGAGGGGAGCAATGCTATATATCTATTTTTGTGTGCTTGATGACAATTGATGCCTGCATGCCTGAATAAAAGATAATAACAAGAGAAAACGAATGAAAATAAAATGAATGAATGAAAGCTCTCTCATTTTCGGCTCTTACAGCCTGCTCTCCCAATTTTGGCCCTTAAAGCCTTCATTCTCAATTTCGGCTCTTAAAGCCTTCTTTCTCAATTTTGGCTTTTAAAGCCTTCTTTCTCAACTTCAGCTCTCACAGCATGCTCTCCCAATTTCGGCTCTAAAAGCCTTCTTGCTCGATTTTGGCTCTTAAAGACTTCTTTCTCAACTTTGGCTCTCACAGCCTGCTCTCCCGATTTTGGCTCTCGCAGCCTACTCTCTCAATTTCGACCTCGCAGCCCACTCTCCCAATTTCAGCCCTCGCAGCCCACTCTTCCAATTTCGGCTCTCGCAGCCTGCCCTCTCGATTTCGGCTCTCAAAGCCTGCTCTCTCGATTTTGGCTCCCGCAGCCCGCTCTCCCACTATCCTTTGGCTCTCGCAGCTCACTCTCGATTTTGGCTCTCGCAGCCTGCTCTCTCAATTTTGGCTCTCGATCTTGGCTCTTGCAGTCCGCTCTCCCACTATCCTTTGGCTCTCGCAGCTTGCTCTCAATTTTGGCTCTCACGACATGCTCTCCCAATTTTGGCTCTCAAAGCCTGCTCCCCTACCAAACTTTGGCTCTCGCGGCCTGCCCTCGATCTCGGCTTGTTCAGACCGCTCTCTCCCAATTTTGACTCTCGTAGCTTGCTTTCCCAATTTTGGCACTCATAGCTTACTCTCCCGATTTCGGCTCTCTTAGTTTGCTCTCCCAATTTAGGCTCTCGCAGCCTGCTCTCCCAATTTCGGATCTCGCAACCTGCTCTCCCAATTTTGGCTCTCGCAGCCTGCTCTTCCAATTTCAACTCTCAAAGCCCGCTCTCCTGATCACGATAAAGATAAAAGATACATAGATAAAGGCTTTCAAATAGGCTACACCTATAGGCCCCGCTCTCTCATTCCCTCACTCAGCATCCGAGCCGATAGCTCTTCAACCATCGGTGTCCAGGCCGACAACTGTCCAAAGATGTTCAAAGATATTCCAGCTCTTCAACCATCGGCGTCCAGGCCGACAGTTGATCAAAGATGTTCAAAGATGTTCTACCCCGATATCAACTGCCTGTCGGGGAAGAAGCTGCACCCACAGGCCCCGCTCCTTCGTCCCTCGTTCGCGACACCTGTGGGTGGGGGGCATTTGTTGGCACTAAAAAAAAGGAATAAGAGAAAGGAAAAGGGCCCAAACATGAATGGGCCCAACGTGGGTGGCCCAAACATGAATGGGCCAAGTGAAATAGAAGAGGGAAGGGGGGGATAAATGAGATCAAAAAAAAAAGAAAATAGAAAGAAAATAATTGCGCGGACCCCCCTGTGTCTATGTCCCTCATCACGTTTTTTTCACTGTTCCCCCTGTTTCGTTCTTCTCCTACGTAGGCATTAAAAGCCTGTTGACATCCTCATGCACACGCACAAGGGCTTGCCCATGCCACCTTCGATCAGGCAGCAGCGGGATGCGACCGCCCCACTCCGCGTAGGGGGAGGTCTCCCACCTGCTCCACCCCACTCCACGCAAGGGGAGGTCTCCCCCCTACTCCGTCGCATCCATGCGAAGGAGGAACACGGCAGAAGCAACAACGCAGCCGTAGGAGCAGGAGTGGCAGCAGCAGCAGAAACAAAAAAAAGAAGAAACAAGGAGGCCGTTTCCCTCCGAACGAGACCCCTATGTCCCCTATATATACCAACCCAACTGAAGAAAAAAAAGGGATGATGCTAAGAAGATGGGAGACTTTGTTGAAGAAACCTTGCTACTGGAGCTGAAGAGAGAGAAAAAGAGTGAGAGAAAGGAGAGGTGAGGGAAAGGGCGCAGGGGGATCCGGCCTTTGCTCCCTCCCCCCCTTTTGTACTATTCTTCTTTTTATTGCTCTGTTCTCCTGATGCACTTTCATCTCCCCTTGATATTAAATGAAAGGATACTCCTCTTCGGGAGAATTTTTCTGGCACATTTCTTGCGATGTTCAATATGATATTCATCTCTTCTCTCCCTCTAATCTATATGATGCTTTATTTCTGTTTCTTTTTCCATGTTCTTTCAGTAGATAGGATGATTTCTCTCTAATTTTTGACATGACATCCACACGAGGATGCAGTTGTCATTACGGTGGCCACCGATCCGAGGTCTCTTCACGCCCATGAACATGATTCTGGGTTGCCAATTGTCGAGGATTTGCGTAGTTTCTTCTTCCTTTTGAAATTATCGTGCTTCTTCTTGAAACCCCGTTTTGGGATTTGACCAATCCCATGGTCATGATGCCAAAGTGATGAGAAATATGAGATTTGATCCCAAATTGATCGGTTTCTTTGCAAACTTCGGCTTCCGGAGTCTTGACCACTCTCGGATCCCCGGGGACTCGCTTCCTTATAGTGTGGTCCCCTGATGATCTCTTTTGAAAGGGGTGAATATTGATAGCCACATAATGTGGCAATAATCTAAGACCACAGCTTGGAATTGGGATTGTTGAGGCCCTTGGGTCATTGGAGCCCCTTGAAGGCTGGTCCTCGAGGTGTCCGTGCCCAATCCGGGTCATAGAGTGTTGCCGCTTCCATGCGCACCCTAGGATGTTGCCACTTTCACGCCCATCCTTCTTATTTTGGGGCCGTCTCAGAGTTTCTCCGTGGACGTGTACCTGATTAACACCCCCCAAAGCTTCGAGTCTAGGGGAGGTGCTGCCGGATTTTCATCGAACAACTTAAAGACTAATGACAAAAAAGGAAGGATGATAACAGATCGAATGAGCTAAAGATCACCTTGGACTGATATGAAACAAGATGCAATGGTCTCTAATTCTAGAAAATTGTTGAAACAAGGATGAATAAAATAAAAATCAATGAAATAAAAGAAGCGAGAAATGAAGATTCTCAAATCTAACCGATAATCTCTGCAGGAATACTCGCATATGGCATGCATTTTGCCCCATGAGCACTTGATGCTCCAAAAAAAAATCAATCAGAATTCCAAAGCTTCCATGCGGTTCTGCCTGGGCTGACCCTGTGCAGAAAACTGCACAGGGGTCGACCCCTTGACCAAAGGGCCGGCCAGCTCAAAAAAAAGAGAAGAAGAAAGAAGAATTTGCATGTGCATGATCTCTTCTGCATAGAAGGAATTCTGTGTATTTTACTGAAATCGCATCCACATGCATGGTTTTTACGGTTGCATAAGTCCCTTCCACACAGAAGGGATTTACATGTGCACACCAATCAGATTCTTCATTGAATTGCATGAATGTGGGCACGTATGCCCTTCCATCATTCTTTCGTGAATGGGTTAAATGTCCTTGTGGCTTACTGCCAGGTAGGCCATCCGTCCCACCAGAGTTTGATGATACTCTATAGCAGCAAGTCCCCTCCGCTTCTCCTTCTATGCACCCACTTGCATATGCACTGCATGCATGAATCCAGAAATGCATTTGCATTCACAAGTTAAGGAGATGCATTCGCATGCACAAGCTCACAAATCCACATGCATACGCATGCTCTGCCAATGCATTCAGAAGAAAAACAAGGATGAAAATAGATAAATAAATAAATAAAGTAGGGGAAGGGCTACCACCCCCCCCTCGAAATGTTGGGTTCGGTCGACCGAACTCAAGCTTCGGTTGACCGATCGGTGGATGAGTCGACGCACCCCGATGGGTGTCTCGACCCATCCAACAGCCCCCCATCTTTGGGAGAATCGGTCGACCTACTTCATTAGTTCGGTCAACCGAACTCCCCATTTCAAAAAAAAAAGAGAAGAAGAAGAAGAAGGAAGACCCAAGATTGCATTTGCATGAGATTTCCTGCATAAAAGAAATTCTGTCAAACTTCATGAACATGGGCATGTCTGCCCTCCCATTGCTCTTCCAGAGATAGACATCACATTGGCATGTCCATGTGCCCACCTGCACTATTTATGCTTTTGCCTATGTTAACAAGAAACAAGAAAACAGGATAAATTAACCAAGGAAAAAGAAAAGATCAAACAAAAAAAGGAAAAGATGAGAATCATGAATCAAAGGATAACAATAAAAATGAGAAGCTGAAGCTTCAATTTGCCAAAGCTGAGCAATAAAGAAGAAGAATGTTGAATCAAATGATAATGAAGAAGAGTGAGTCGACGTAGCATGACCCCTGCATCGACGCAGCTACTCCCAGGCTGTTCCCCCTTTGTGTGCTGTGTCGATCCAACACTGGCCCTGCGTTGACGCAGCCACTCCCTGTGTCGACTCAGCCTCCATCAAACAGCAAAAGAGAAGAAAAACAAAAAAAGGGAAAATTAATGAAAAGGGGGGATAAGACCCTTGCATCGACGCAAGCAAGCCTCTTGCGTCGACGCAACTATGTCCTCCCCCCTGATCTGCCATAAACCAAAAAAAGAGAAAAGAAAAAGAAAAAAATAATAATAACAAAATAAAACAAACAACTGATCAACAAACTAATAGTAAATGACCAAAATCAAACAATAAAACCCATACAAACAAAGATGAACAAAGAGCAAAGATGATGAATGACGAACCATGAACCATAGCTGTGAAGAAGAATGATAATATAACGATGAAAGCAATGCCATGAAAACATAATAATAATAAATAATCATAATCATAATCATAATCATAATCATAAAATAAACCCAAATGCCATCCTTAAGAGATAAACTATGTTTGATTCTGGATTCCTCCCTCTCGACCCCTTTTATAGGGGATATCAACAAGGCCTTTACAGGTCATGCTTGGGCCCCGGAGATTCACACCTTATGGCAGTGGCATGACTTTGACCCGGGGCAATAGACCACCGATTTTAAATCATTTTGACAAGGATTTAATTGAATTTCTTCATCTTCCAAATATCAAATTTGTCGTATCTCGGCGTACATCTGTCCCGATGTTCACTACGTATGTGTGTAATGCTTTCGACCCAGACTCCCGTCCGAACATGAAATGGCCAACGTATGGCCGACATGATTTTAAATACCCATTTGCACCCTAATATAGAGGATTTTGATTCAGTTCATAAAATTGATTTTTAGGCCATGAGGCCCCTTATCTTGGCAATTAATCAAAGGTTTTCCCCTCTCCGAGGGGATGTAATTAACGCCGTGATCTTTATGGCATGGCGGGTTCCAGTCCTGACCCGATACCCACTTTCGTCTGATCAGTCAGACGGCGCGCACCACCGGCTCCGGACCACTCCAGTCTCGGAGCCTGAACACATCACCACTATGTGACTGGCACGCCCTCGCACTTAATAAACTGATAAAAGATAAAATGATAAATATATAAACGATAAAAAGTGCATCCACAGGAGGTCAAAGTATTCATGCTGTCTCCTTAGTTTCGTTTATACAATACCCGAATGTAATGCATGCATGCATTTTTGTATGTGTGTTACTAAAAGGACCTATACGATGCATGCTGGGTTTAAAAGAAAAAACCTATCTAATGCATAACCGCAGGATTTATTTGCCTGTCTCCGAGATTGCTCGGTCAAGAGTTCGAGAAATCTGTCATCCTGGCTTAGCAATAGGCGTAGTCCAGAATCTTGTGGAGATCCGTCGTTCTATGTCTGTTACTGAGCTGGTCGAGAATTTGAGAAGTACGTCATCCCAAGTTTTGGGTGGCAGGTGGCCGTCAAATAGCTTAAGGAGCGAGCATAAACTCTTCACAATTTTTTTTAGAGAGGAACTCAGGGTTTATGCGCCTGAAGCTATTAGCCTCCAAGATCACTATCTAATGATGCAATAACTGGTGACGACGTTGCGCAATCCTTTGATGGCCAAACTCATTATCTGTAGCTGCATCAACACACGTTAGCCAAGTTCATATGATAACAATAACGAATAGCACATTGAAAAGCAAATATGAACTTGATTGAACTAAATATGACTCTTAAACAAGTTCGAGAGACAGCCAGGATGAATGTCGTTCTGGTCGGGGGGTGGCCAACATTGTGGCCATTTTGCTCTGGTGGGCGGCTAAGTCTGTGGCCGCCTACCTTCCCCAAGGCGGCCAGCGGGATGGCCGCCTAGTTGTTCGGGTTCCGTAAGTGGTGGGATCCGAAACAGAGTAGGACTCTTGGCTTATAAGGCGCAGCAAGTTGATGCCCCTTGGCAGTGTGTTTCAGGGTTTCGAGGTAGAGAGTAGGCACCGTCTGGGAAAGAGCTTCGAGATGGCGTCTTCTTCCTCTCATCCTTCGGGAGGGGCATAGCCCGGTGTACTTTACGAGATGAGGGGACATCTCAGCCAACTTGTGAAGGACGGCCAGGTGAGTTTTAAGACCTATGTGTATTGAGATGGAAGGTAAGGTAGTCAGGAACTAATCTGCTCTTCTACTCTTTTCCAGCCTATTCCAGTCTTCCCGGGAGCTAGGCATGCCCGGTGTTATGGTTGGCTATATGACCTCCTGGCGGTGATCACACCCGACATGAGAGTCTACATGCATCAGTGGCACCTGACGCTCCTAGTCGTCATGGCTAAAAGGTTCGTCAGCATGAGGTGGAACTAGGAGGCTTGTTGTTCGAGTTGTGGCATCCGGAGACCCACACCTTCGTGTTCCCAGAGTTGGAAGCCTCAGTGCTGGTGGAAGAAATTGACTTTCTCTTCCAGTGGGGCGACTTAGACACGGGGGACCTGATAGACCTCCCCCCCTGGGAGGAAGTCATGGCCAAGATTGTTCGTGATAATCAGGAGGTTCGGCGGTATGACACACCAGTGAGGGGTCTTGGTCGATCGCCTTACCAGGTGGATACTGGGCCAGGTCAAGGACAGGTCAGCTAAGGCTGACCTACTGACACAGGGACTGACATTGTGCCTCAGCGGAGCATTGCTCTTCCCGACGTCAAGGGACATGCTGACATGGGAGAACGTCGGACCGCTCACTCTCTTATGGGACGGGTGCTCTCTCACTCAAGCCGTGCTCGCTCACATGTACTGTGGACTCACACAGATGAGCTTAGGCGGGAACGCCATGGGGAGCCTCTACCTGCTACAGGTGTGGATAGAGGTCCACTTGTGTTTTGATTTCTACAACACGTTGACTACTGCTTCTCGGATCTTTGAGAAGAGCGCCCTCTACCCGGCTCGGGATATCTTTGGTCCTGAAGATCAAGTGGTGTGCAAGATAGTGCTTTTGAAGACCAGAGATGACTGGCGTGGCTACTTGAATTTCCTACTTGAGGATCAATTCATGTTCGTGACCATGATGTATCAGCGCCTGGAGTTCTGAGTCCGTGACTTCTCAGACCGAGAGCTTTGGATTGTTGGGGATCGAGACTTAGTGTTGTACCAAGCCCACCGCTGTCACCGCCAGGTGGGATTGTCCAAACGAATCCTAGGGGCCGCCTCAAGGGGAGCTCTGATCACGAGGCATCTCTTGGGGACCGACAAGGATAGAAGATGGCTTCAGAAGATTCGACGAGCGTGGAGATGCCATGTCACCATATTAAAGGTGCAGATTGACGTAGAGGAAGACAAAGACGAGCTGAAGGATTAGGTGGGTTATTTGCAAGGTTTTCGGCCGCTTGTGAATGAATTTTTCATGCGACGTCGAGCTTGATGGATTGCACCTGTTCAGGATTATTTAGAGAAATAAAGAAACAAACATGTATATTTTTAGTGGTTTTTGTTGTTTGATGAAATCATATATAAATAAATAAACTATTGCATTTTTGTTGCTTTTCTGTTTGTTGTGGGAGATTGTTTACGCGCATTCGCGCGGCGGCTCCTTGTCCCGACCCGAGAGGGGGTGGTAGAGAGGCACGCGGATTGTCGGTGACCGCGGTGAGAGAAGGAATAAAGCAATAAAGAAAAAAAAGGGAGTTTGATGTATCTCGAGATATTCTCTTTCATAGCCGTATGCTTCTCACGGCGGCACCGGGCACTCTCCTTTTACGGAAAGTCGAGAGGGGTCGAATGGCACGAGAGATTTTCGGGAGTTGGTAGACGAAGATGTTGTGTCCTCTGGTTTTGATGAAACCAGATCATAAATCATTAGTAGATATTTGAGAAATATCTAACTTATTTTGGTTTGATGAATTGACTAAACAAGTGCAGAAGAATCTCTCTAAGTGATGTCTCGACAGGGCCTAATGATGTCCCGACACATCTAGAAGAGATTGTGTTAGATTTCCAATGTTTGAGCTCCAGCATAAAAGAATGTGTCGACACATCTAACCCATGTCTCGACACATCCAGAAGAAATCAAGTTGAAGCCATTCTGTCTAAGACTATAGACTCACTAATGTCTCGACACACTGAGTGAAAAGTGTCGACACACTCGTGTGAAAATCTCTGCACTTGGCGCTTCTGTCTCGACACCCTCATGCAACAACTCTGCACACGGCTCACATGTCCCGACATCGTTTGGTGTTGTCTCGACACTCTCATGATGTCATCACGGAGCCTAGCACAACTGTCCCGGCACAACTCAGTGGGTGTCTCGACACATCAGCCATGGATCTTCAAGTCTTTCAAAGGGATGTCTCGACACACTGACAGGAAAGTGTCGACACATCCACGTTCAACCAGAATGATTCCTCAAGGCTTTCAAAGGGATGTCTCGACACACTGACAGGAAATTGTCGACACATTTGGTTCGACCAGAATGGATCTGAATCCGACGGAAGCTATCTTCAAGATCCAAAACTTAATCCAGAGGATCTGTTTGCTCTGGAAAAAGCCGTCAAAGTGCTTCTGTGTCAGAAGACTGTGATTTGGCAGAGATATCCTCTAAAGAAGATCGTACCTTGGCTGCTATGGTCTCCTACCTACCCACATTCCTGCAGACTTGACATAATAGGAGTCAACTATGCAAATGTAAGCAGATCAAATAATGTGGATGTGACATTATGGGTGTTGCTTGAAAAGTGGACAACGTTGGTGTCGCCCTAGGACACCAATATATTAGGAGCATGAGCTCCAGTTTGAATAATGAGCATGCAGGCAAGAGGAAAAACAAAAAGTTGGAATACTTGCTGAGGAAGCCAACCTCCTTCCTGATGCTGCTGGTGTGAGCGCAAGAAGAAGAAGATTATCTTCCTCCTTACGACAAGAGATCTTCTTGCAAGCAGAAGGGTTTCGTGAAGCTCCATCCATATCCCTTAAAAAGCTTGAAGCTTGATCATCTTTTTTTCTCAAGGGTGGTGGTGAAGATCCAGGAAGAAGAAGGAGAAAGTCAAGGACCCCTCAAGCTCTTTCCCAGACAGGAGACTTCCTTCTCATTGTGCTTTACTTCGATACTCTATCTGTCGATTCCACTTTTAGTTTACTTTTCTTCAAAACAAACTCCATAGCATTTGATCCCTACCTACGTGTAGAAAGACAGATGGTGTTGACATCGGTCTGTGTTTTGGGTTGTGATACATCAAGCTGTGTGGCAGCGGAGTGTAAGAGTGTTTCTCTCAGTAAGAAGCTGTGAATAAACGGGTGTGCGTTGACACTAGTGAAGCCTCACCGTATTGTGTGAGGGGTGGACGTAGGTCTCTAGATTGAGACCGAACCACCTTAAAAGATCTTATCTTGTGGATTGTTTCTCTCTTGTTCCATCGGTAGAAGCTTGATAGGACCGTTTCCTGATATCATGCGTGTTTCTAGCTTCTTAGCTATTAACTAATATCTGTCTCATTATCAGTTGTGTTTGATCTAATTTTTATTTCCGCAAAGAAGGGCAAAAGGGGGCTGATCTATTCACCCCTCCCCTCT
The DNA here is from genome assembly GCA_022559845.1 of Amorphophallus konjac. NCBI lineage: Eukaryota > Viridiplantae > Streptophyta > Magnoliopsida > Alismatales > Araceae > Amorphophallus > Amorphophallus konjac. The sequence goes on along the minus strand of CM040118.1, from coordinate 258,211,786 downwards.
AGATCTGCCTATCACCACTCAACACGTGGTATCAGAGCTAGTCTCTCTGTATGTGGTCTAACGATCTTGAGAGAACTGGTGATATGGCAACTAAAGGTCCTATGGCCGAAGGACATTCAGTAAATAGGCCTCCATTTTTCACTGGGACAAATTATCCTTACTGGAAAAACCGCATGCAGGTCTTCATTAGAGCCCAGGATCATGAAGTTTGGCGAGTGATTAGCAAGGGACCATTTGAGCTGCCTTCGGACGAAGATACATGGACTAAAGAACAGATCAGGCAATCAACTCTGAACTGGGATGCCAAGCACATCATGCAGTGCTCCCTTCATCCAATTGAATACTCAAGGGTGTCAACTTGTGCCACTGCAAAAGAAATGTGGGACTGTCTTGAGGTAATATATGAAGGGACACAGCAGGTACGTGCAACCAAAGCTAACATGTTGGTATCTGAATATGAGAAGTTTAGAATGAAATCTGATGAGTCCATTTTGGACATGTATGCTAGGCTAACCGCGCTCACTAATGGCTTGATTGAGCTAGGTAAGACTCACTCTGAGCAGGAGATAGTAAGGAAGATTCTGAGATCACTAACTCCTATTTGGCATACAAAGGCCACTGTAGTTAAAGAATCAAAAGACTTAACTACCATCAAGGTAGAAGAACTCATAGGGTCCTTGATGACCTATGAGATGAATCTGAAAAACAAAGAGGCTGAGGTAAGTAAAAAGAAGCCTCTGGCTCTTAAAGCAGGACCAAGGACCTATCTGATGATGAAGAGCCTTCAAGCAGCAACACTAAAGAAGATGAAGTTGCTCTATTAACAAGAAAGTTTAGAAGGTTTTTAAGAAAGGAAGGTACATGCTTCACTAAGAAGAAGCTCCAGGTGAAAAGAGGTTTCAAACCAAGACCTGAAAATGCTAAAAAGTCTGAAAAGCTTGTATGCTACTCTTGTAGGAAACAAAGGGCACATCAAGTCTGAGTGTCCAGAAGGAGCTAAGAAAGCCATACCTAGGTGTAAGAGCAAGAAGAAGAGGGCCATGGTGTGCACTTGGAGTGATGAAGAAGAAGAAGAAACTGAAAATTACTCCTCCGAAGAGGAAAAAGATGATCTCTGCCTAATGGCCAAAGGAGAAAATGATAGTGAGGTGAGCTCTCCCTTTAAGCATTTCTCCACTGATGATTGGGAAGAAGCCTACTTTGAATTAATGAATAAATATGAAGTATACATAAAATAAAACAAAACCTTAAAGAAGAAGGTTAAATCATGTGGGCATGATAAACCTCTCAATGAAAAAATAATCTCTTTAGAAACTGAAATTGAAGATCTAAGAAAAATGAATGAGAATCTTGAAGAAGGAAGAAAAGAAATGAGACTTGGAAGATGAAAATGAAAGGCTAAGAGATGAAATTTATGAATTGAAATTAAAAATGCAAAGCTATGTAAAGGACAATAATCTGTGCAATGAAAAGTCTGAAGCCTTTAAACAGGTCAATTCTCAACTGTTGAAAGAAAATGAGAAACTTCAAAAGGACCTACCAGATAAACAAATCTATCTTGAAAAATTTATTGATGGGAGTGAAAACTTGAATGCCCTGCTAGGAACTAAAATAAACTTCAACAGAGAAGGGCTAGGATATGAGCCTACCAAAAAGAAAGCGTTTGGGCTAAAGACCACCACCTTTGTCTCATCTTCCGAAGCATCAACCTCCAAATCAACACACCAAGAAAATGTTGAAAACAAAGGAAAAGAAAAGATAGGATAATCAATCAACAAAACTTCCCAACAACCCAAAAAGGTTCACAAACAATCCCAAACAGGTCGACACCCGTCCAAGCCTCAGGCTGCACATCACAAAGAAAGAGACAGTTACAATGCTGGAACAGGTCGGGACACTCCATGGAATAGGTCGACACCCACCTGGTCAAACGCCCAACAATACCCCAGGTTTGCACCAACAGGTAGACAGTTTCCATACAGGAGGTCGACACATCCCTTATCCAGAGACCGTTATAGACGGACTGAACAGTGGACAGGTCGAGACTTTGCCTTCTACAGACCGACACCTCCATGGGTAAGGAACAATAATGTTCCCTATGGTCATAGGTTCACTCAAGCTCAACGACCTAGGCAATATGACACCTCCTATTCATCTAGACCAACCAACTAGAACAGATGGTCTAATCAACAATCCTTCTCCACCACTTCCAAAACTCACAAAGTCCAAAAGACTAAAGAGAAGAAAAACCAGAACTCCCAACAAAGTAAAGATGCTAAGAAAGTTTGGATTTCAAAATCAGTGTTATCCTGCTTTACAGAAATGAAGAAATTATTGGGACCCAACTGTCCTTGGGTTCCAAACATTGTCACTTAATTCCTTGTGCAGGAGTGTCTTGCAGCCGTGCACAACCGTTGGTATCTTGACAGTGGCTGCTCAAGACACATGACTGGAGACAAAATCAAATTCTATCTCCTGGTTGAAAAGGAAGTTGGACATGTCACCTTTGGAGGAAACAACAAAGGAAAAATCATTGGTTCAGGTAAAGTTGGTGAGAACCCCTCCAACTCAATTGATAATGTATTACTTGTTAATGGTCTGGAGTACAATTTACTAAGCATTAGTCAACTATGTGATAAAGGTCATACTATAGTCTTTGACTCTAATGAATGTAGGATCTTGCAACCAAATTCTCAAGAAACCAAGTTCTCTAGTAAAAGAGTCAATAACGTGTACATGATTGACTTAGATGACCCTGCTCACATAAATCTTTGTCTTGCTGCACCCAAATCTGAATTAGCTTGTTTATGGCATCGCAGACTAGGACATGTTAGTTACAACACTCTTCATAAATTGGTGAAGCATTCCATTGTCAAAGGTCTGCCTGAAATTAAATTCAAACTGAACACCAAGATTTGTGATGCATGTGCTCAAGGAAAACAGACTAGAAAGTCATTTAAAAGCAGAACTGAAAATTCATCATCTAAACCACTTGAACTAATCCATATGGACTTGTTTGGTCCAATCAAAATAGCTAGCTTAAGTGGTAAAAGATATGGTTGTGTTTTGGTAGATGACTTTACTAGATTCACTTGGGTATTTTATCTTGCACATAAAAATAATGCCTTTGATGAGTTTCAGGCACTGTATATGCAAGTGAAGCAAGATGGTAAGTTTAAGATTTTTAATATTATTTCATATCATGGTGGTGAATTCGACAATGCTGACTTTGAAAATTTGTGTAGGACTGAAGGAATCATTCACAAGTTTTCGTCACCACGGACACCTGAGCAAAATGGGGTAGTTGAGAGGAAGAACAGAACTCTCATAGAGATGGCACGCACAATGCTTGCTGAAAGACATCTACCAAGGAGATTTTGGGCAGAAGCGGTAAACACTGCATGTTATATCATCAACCGTTCAATGGTAAGGCCCCTCACCAAAATGACTCCATATGAGCTGCTGAAAGGTAAAAAGCCATCTCTCTTTCACATGAAAGTGTTTGGGTCAAAGTGTTTTGTTCATAACAATGATAAAAGAGTTCTGGACAAGTTTGAGCCCAAGAGTGAAGAAGGGATATTCCTTGGGTACTCTGACAAGTCTAGAGCTTATAGAGTCTATAATCTTAAGACTCTGTGTGGAAGAATCCCCACACATAACTTTTGATGAGATTAATCATAACAACACTTGCCGAGAAGATGATGATGGGAATTCCTAAACATAAAAGGAAAAGAGGAACTTCCACAAGAGAAGACACAAGAAAATGAGGACCAAGGTGAACCAAGTAATACTCCAATCACGGAAGCAGATGAAGGTAATACTCAACCTGACCTAAGAGTGCTGAAATATTATCCTTTGGAAAACATCTTAGGTAATTTGCATGACCGAACCAAAACTAGGTCTCATTTCAAAATTATGGATGAAATTGAAAAAATTGCTCTTGTGTCTCAAACTGAACCCAAAAATATTGTAGAGGCCTTAAAAGATGAAAACTGGATCAATTCCATGCATGATGAATTAAACCAGTTCGAAAGAAATAATGTATGGCATCTTGTTCCAAGGCCTAAAGAAAAATCAGTCATAGGAACAAAATGGGTTTTCAGAAATAAACTAAGTGAAGATGGAAAGATAGTAAGAAACAAATCCAGATTGGTGGCTCAAGGGTATAATCAAGAATTTAGTATAGATTATGAAGAATCTTTTGCTCCTGTTGCTAGACTTGAGGCCATTAGAATTTTGCTAGCATTTGTATGTTCTCATAAAATCAAACTGTAACAAATGGATGTTAAGAGTGCTTTTCTAAATGGTCTTATTAAAGAAGAAGTCTATGTAGAGCAACCCCCCGATTTTGATTGCACATATTTCAAGGATCATGTTTATAAGTTAGACAGGGCTTTATATGGCTTGAAGCAGGCACCTAAAGCTTGGTATGACAGACTAAGCTCATACCTCACCGAGCAAGGGTATTCAAGAGGTAATGTAGATCAGACACTATTCACCAAGAAACAAGGTAAAGATATCTTGATAATTCAGATTTATGTGGATGATATCGTGCTTGGATCCACAAAACCTCAAATGTGTGAGGAATTTGCTAAACTCATGATTAATGAGTTTGAAATGAGTCTAATGGGTGAGCTACAATTTTTCCTTGGCTTGCAGATTAATCAAAGCAATGAAGGCTGTTTTATCAATCAAGCCAAATATGTGAAGGAGTTGCTGAAAAAGTTTGATCTGACCAACTGCAAACCATTAGGAACTCCAATGGGGACTGCCACTTCACTGGATGCAGATGAACAAGGTATTCTTGTAGATGCAAAGAGATACAGAGGTATGATTGGGTCATTGCTCTATCTAACTGCATCTAGACCAAACATTCAGTTCAGTGTTTACCTTTGTGCTAGATTTCAGTCTAGTCCTAGAGAGTCTCACTTGACTGTTGTCAAGCATATTTTTAGATACCTTGCTGGCACTCAAGAATTGGGATTATGGTATCCTGCATCTTGTGAACTTTCACTTATTTCATATTCTGATGCAGATTATGCAGGATGCAAACTAGACCGCCAGAGCACTAGTGGCTATTGCCAATTTCTCAGTGGATGTTTGGTTTCTTGGGCTTCCAAGAAACATCACTCGGTTGCCCTCTCAACTACAGAAGCAGAATATGTAGCTATAGGGAGTTGTGGCACCCAAGTACTGTGGATCAAACACCAACTCCAAGACTATCTAATAGATCTTGGCTGTGTACCCATTCTGTGTGATAATACAAGTGCTATAAATCTTGTAAAAAATCCAGTCATGCACTCTAGGACTAAACACATTGAAATTAGGCATCACTTTATAAGAGATGAAGTTCTCAAAAATCACTTTGAGCTCTATTTTGTAGACCCAGAAAATCAGCTTGTAAATATCTTCACAAAGCCCTTAAGCAATGACAGGTTCACAACATTGAGAAGAGAGCTTGGTCTATGCAGACCTCAATCCACTCAGGTTTGAGGTATCAATTCCTCCTTCGATGCTCTGCTTACTTATCTTTACCATGTATGGAACAAGCATATCTGCTTTGATTTAGAACTGGTCCATTGGCTATATGAATCTTGATTTGAATGATGGTCACATTCAGGGGGAGCTTGTTTATATTTCTGAGTGTTCTTAGTTGTACATCATCTTATGACTGCACGGTATATCAAATGTCGAGAAGTGGAATGACAGGTTATGCCTGTCAGGAAACTCTCCTCATGCATGAGGATAGGCCTCTGCCAAGTACCATGAGTCAGAAATGCATATTGCTATCTGAATAGTTGATTCATAGTGCATAAGCATGTTTAAAGCCTTAGCATCTCACAAAGCACTTCTCATTGACAGCAAAAGGTAAAACCATTCTTGATTGATTGTCTGAAAGGAGAAAGTCAGAAGCATTGGCAATAGAAGCTGGAAGGTGTTTGTCAGAAATGAAGACTCACAGAAGCTAGCAGAGAATAGTCTGTTGTACTGACATGTGTCGAGACATGTGAGCAAAAACCCTTGAACAGGTCGACACCCTATTGATATGTGTCAAGACATGCTGAACAAAGTCTTCTGAATAGGATGACACCCCACTGACATGTGTCGAGACATGCAACATAGATCCTGTTGATCAGATCAACACCCTTCAGTCATGTGTCGAGACTGTCTCTCAGCCGCTCCTGGTTTTGAAGATCAACTAGAGAGTTTTCTTGACTTCTTCTTCCAAATGTTTCATTCATTTCCACCTCAAATCTTCTGCCTCTAAACCTTCACTTTTCACCGAGCATTAAGTGAGGGGGAGTTGAGAATGTTTTCATTCATCTATACAACCCTGGGTGAGTTCATGTGTATTACTCTTGTTAAAGAAATGGTTTCTTGTTTAAAATCCTCATTTTCGTTAATCATTACGTTAAGTTCAACCAATCTTGCACTCATAATAGGATTAAAACATTAATCAAGTCATTGAAAATGTTCACTGCCTAAGCGTCTGAAAATTCTCTGCATATAGGCTTCTTGGTTTGTGAATTGACTGGCATGTATTGTCCTTAAACAAATTACCTAACTTGAAGTCAATTGAAGAATACACCTCTTAAAAACCATACTGCAATAATTTCATAGCAATGACTTCATCTTCAGAGAAATTAGATTCTCCATCAATGAAATGAAGGTTAATCTAGTCATGATGAAGGCTGTCAACTCTGTTCAGAAAAAATTCAGAAAGATGAGCTAGACTGAGTAACCAGGGACTCTGGCATCTAATCAACGTGTTTCCTTGAGTCAAAAAGTGAATGCTTTATCAGACTGCTAATTAAAATTAAAAAAAATGGTTTGGGGTTGACTCTACACCTTGCTTTAGAACAAAAAGGTTTTTGTTTACTTTAAATACCTGCTTATCCTCGTTTTCCAATCATGCCTAATGAAAGTGATGAGCAAGCCAACTGGGCTTGGTTCCATTTTCTTTAACTTTCTCAAATGTTTTAGTCATATAATTTGTTGCACAAACGGTTTCTATCAACCCTTCATTACTCAAAAATGAGCTTATAAGCATTAAACCGTTCTAAACTTAACTTAGGGGTATATACGCCATTTCTTATCTCAGGGGAGTTATTTCAAAAGGCAAAAATCTCAACTTTCCTTATTTAACTCACGGTGAAAATTAAATTCTTACCTTTTCTCATTTCAACCCTATTTCACCGTCACCATCGCTCTCCGGCGACCCGGCACATCCTCACCTGGAGGTCGACGCCCTCGTTCCCACTCTTTTGCCTGTGAAACCCTCTCCCCAGCTAGCTCCAGCTGCCCTCCGTTTCCTCACCTCCCTTTCTTCTAACCTCTCCATGGCTCCTCCGGTCACCCGCGGCAAGAAGAAAGACGCGGCTTCATCCAAGAAGGCCGCAGCCTCGAAAGCACACACAGAGGGGCGATCCAAGAGCATTGAGGACCGCCCAGCTGTAGAACCAGCTAAGAGACGAGCTGCCGAGGCCCAGGGCTCCAACAGTGAACGGGTTTCACCGCCGCAACCAAAGCCCAAGCGGCCACGGCTGTCCGCCAAAGAAAAAGGGAAGGCCAAAGCTCAGTTAGTCCCTCCGAAGCCCAGTACTGCTGCCTCTATCAGGGAAGAAGACAGTGATCCCACCAGGATTCTCTTCCCTAGGTATGTGGATTTTGATGACCACACGATGCTTGAGTCTTTTCCTGAACTACTGCCGTTATTTGAGTTCCAAGGATGGCGATGGTTTCTGTCCAATCACAGGGTATACTACCCATTTTTGGTTCAGTAGTTCTACAAGAACTTATTTTTTGATGAAAATAAGAAAGTCCTTCGGACTGAGGTCAAGGTGGTCTCCATCAAGCTTACAACCAAGCTTCTTCATAGGGCTTTATATATACCTCGGGATGGGGAAATATAATCTGAAGTTTAGATTGATCTGTCTGCAGCTTACACCCTCCTTACAGGAAAGCCTCGAGACCCTCAGGATGCTACTCAACTACTTGTCAAATACTTTGACACAAACCGGTTTCCCCCCTTACAGCGTCTTCTGCATCACATTTTCACTACCATGATTACCCCACAAGGGGGTGGCAGAAGTAGACTTACAGAGACCCAGAGGTTCCTATTTTACTGCTTGTTCAACAATTACCATGTTTGTTTACCTGAGATCATGCTTCAGATTATGGACTGTTGCACTTACAACCGGCGTAGCCTGCCCTATGCCGCACAACTAACTACTATTTTTCAAAAGGTTGGCATCCCTCTTGATAATGAGAAGTCCATATCTATCCCTAGGAGCAATGTCTACAGCCTGAGGTTCATAGAAAATTACATGTAGTTCAAAAAGGAAAGTGACAAACTTGTAAGGAATCTGCCTAGACATCTACTTGACCCTCCAGAACAGCCAGCTACACAAGCACAGCCTGCACAGGAACAACATGCACAGGCACAGCCTGCACAGGATCAGCCGGCACAGGACCAGCCAGCTTCAGATGCATAGTTAGATCAGCATGAGGAAATGTTACATGCAGATATCCACTTTGAGTAGGCCCCTCAGCAGCAGCAGTCTGCAGATCCCAAGTACCAGCCTGGGATGATGATGGCTTTTGGCATCCAACCTCCTCTGTCTCCAAACAATGAGCCTAGAGTGTTTAGTGCCAGGGATGCCCCTCCTGAATTTAACACCTACGCCTCCACCTCACAAGGTCCTACTTTTGGTGCCACTGGTAGTCTAATGGATATTCATCCTGCCCTCATTCAATTTCTCACTGCACAATTTGGGAGTATGAACTCCTCTTTTCGTCAAATCAGTCTGCAAGTGGATAGATTAGATGCCAAACAACTCCATTATGAGCAAGTCCAGAATAGCATATGGGAAAAATTTGTGATTGACAAAAAAATGTCAGATGAAAGAGTGAGAAGCTTTATGCACTCCATCATCAATGTGTGTGAAAGAGCTGGGACTATCATGAAACGGCTTAGGCAAATTCACATTGAAACCCAGGAGAAAACAGCAAACATGGTGAGGCATGCATATGACATACGAGAAGAGCAAGGTCATATCAACCTCAAGTGTGCCCAACTGATGGATTCCTCCAATCAGCTAGCTGAACAAGTGGTTGGCGTAACTACATTCATCAGAGCACAGGTGGCTGGCACACATACATCCATCAGAGCACATGTGACCGCAGAGACCAACCGATCTCTTGATGCCTACTCCAATCTGGAGCGCACTGTTAATGCTAATACTTCTCGACAACTAGATGCCTCCGAACAGATGAAGGGGAAGATATTTTCTGACAAGCACAGGTTCCTTGATGCCTCAGCCAAGATTGCCGAAACAGTGCACACTGATATAGCTCGAGCAGTCAATAGCACCACCAAAGCTGAGGCTAAGATGGATGTCATGTACAATAAACTAGATATGGTCGGCACTGAAATCTTGGAACTCATTCGTTTGCATAAATCTCAACTCCAACCAGCCCTGCAGGATGCAAGTGATGAATGGTGCCCTCCCCCTGAAACAGAAGCCACCTCTTCTCAGTTTTCACCACAAGGCTCCCAACAGTGTGCTGAGACAGAATACATCTATGAAATGCTTCATGGCTGGCTCAAGGACATCAAGGAAAATATCAAGTCCTTGCAACAATTTTTCAGACAGAGGGATGAGCAGCTCACTCAGAGGGTTGACTCTCTAACCACAGCAATCTCTCACCTGTAACATGACTTCCAAGAGGCACAGACCCTTCACTCTGCCAGCTCTCGCACCATGCCTCCACCATAGCAGCATCCTCCTTCACCCCCTCCTTGCTGATGACAAAGGGGGAGAAGTACTGAAGACATTCTGAGAAGACAAGCATCATCAAACATCTAGCATGTAGTTAGCTTTTGCATTTAGATTTTTAATGTAACTGCTTGAACACACATCCTTGCTTGATTTGTACAAAACCATGGTTAATCAATGAATCAAGCTTTTTGTTGTTGTTGTTGAAAATGTTATATGTTGAAAAATGCTAACATTCAGTTGTTGTGTGAATGGATCAATCTCCCTTGGTTGACGGCCCCTCAAACCAATTTGATCGTCTTGCTATATAAATGCTTGGATATAATGATTCATGGTTGTCATCATCAAAAAGGGGGAGAACGTTGTGTCCCCTGGTTTTGATGATAACAGATCATAAATCATTAGTAGATATTTGAGAAATATCTAACTTATTTTGGTTTGATGAATTGACTAAACAAGTGCAGAAGAATCTCTCTAAGTGATGTCTCGACATGGCCTAATGATGTCCCGACACATCTAGAAGATATTGTGTTAGATTTCCAATGTTTGAGCTCCGGCATAAAAGAATGTGTCGACACATCTAACCCATGTCTCAACACATCCAGAAGAAATCAATCTGAAGCCATTCTATCTAAGACTATGGACTCACTAATGTCCCGACACACTGAGTGAAAAGTGTCGACACACTCGTGTGAAAATCTCTGCACTTGGCGCTTCAGTCTCGACACCCTCATGCAACAACTCTGCACACGGCTCACATGTCCCGATATCGTTTGGTGTTGTCTCGACACTCTCATGATGTCATCACGGAGCCTAGCACAATTGTTCCGGCACAACTCAGTGGGTGTCTCGACACATCAGCCATGGATCTTCAAGTCTTTCAAAGGGATGTCTCAACACACTGACAGGAAAGTGTCGACACATCCATGTTCAACAAGAATGATTCTTCAAGGCTTTCAAAGGGATGTCTCGACACACTGACAGGAAAGTGTCGACACATTTGGTTCGACCAGAACGGATCTGAATTCGACGGAAGCTGTCTTCAAGATACGGAACTTAATCTAGAGGATCCGTTTGCTCTGGAAAAAGTCATCAAAGTGCATCTGTGTCAGAAGACTGTGATTTGGCAGGGATATCCTCTGAAGAAGATCGTACCTTGGCTGCTATGGTCTCCTACCTACCCACATTCCTGTAGACTTGACAGAATAGGAGTCAACTATGCAAATGGAAGCAGATCAAATAATGTAGATGTGACATTCTGGGTGTTGCTTGAAAAGCGGACAACGTTGGTGTCGCCTTAGGACACCAATATATGAGGAGCATGAGCTCCAGTTTGAATAATGAGCATGCAGGCAAGAGGAAAAACAAAAGGTTGGAAGACTTGCTGAGGAAGCCAACCTCCTTCCTGATGTTGCTGGTGTGAGCGCAAGAAGAAGACGATCTTCTTCCTTACGACAAGAGATCTTCTTGCAAGCAGAAGGGTTTCATGAAGCTCCATCCATATCCCTTAAAAAGCTTGAAGCTTGATCATCTTTTTTCCTTAAGGGTGGTGGTGAAGATCCAGGCAGAAGAAGGAGAAAGTCAAGGACCCCTCAAGCTCTTTCCCAGACAGGAGACTTCCTTCTCATTGTGCTTTACTTCGATACTCTGTCTGGCGATTCCACTTTTAGTTTGCTTTTCTTCAAAACAAACTCCATAGCATTTGATCCCTACCTGCGTATAGGAAGACAGACGGTGTTGACACCGGTCTGTGTTTTGGGTTGTGATACATCAAGCTGTGTGGCAGCGGAGTGTAAGAGTGTTTCTCTCAGTAAGAAGTTGTGAATAAACGGGTGTGCGTTGACACTAGTGAAGCCTCACCGTATTGTGTGAGGGGTGGACGTAGGTCTCTAGATTGAGACCGAACCACCTTAAAAGATCTTATCTTGTGGATTGTTTCTCTCCTGTTCCATCGGTAGAAGCTTGATAGGACCGTTTCATGATATCATGCGTGTTTCTAGCTTCTTAGCTATTAGCTAATATCTGTCTCATTATCAGTTGTGTTTGATCTAATATTTATTTCCGTAAAGAAGGGCAAAAAGGGGCTGATCTATTCACCCCTCCCCTCTAGATCTGCCTATCACCACTCAACAGAAGACAACGGTCTACGAACAGGGTGGTGACTCACTCGGGATGAATGAGACTGGGGTGGCTGTGAGATAGGGTAGTTGGATAGGGTGCAGGCGTGCCAGTCGATTTCTCAACGATCACTTATGGAACCAAGAGTTGGCTGGGGAAGCGTCGCCAGGACGCGACATGTGGGCACGGGATTGGGTGGCACATGGAGAGAAAGGGAGGTTCCACGGGTGTGAGTGCACAGGCGATTATGGGGATTCATGTACGGGATGTCTTTCCCCATCGGCCGCAAGCTTCCGATATTTATTTACATCAGATTGAATCCGAACACCTTTGTTCCGTGCTGAAGAAGAGCCTGGATAATTCTGACACCAAGGACAGGGACGGGATACCCTACAGCTGGGGGACTGGTGGACTGAGACCCGAGAAAATGAGTTACACATTGGTTAGTGGGGGTAAGAAACTGGGACCCGTGAGACAGGTTTGCACATGCAACTGGTTTCATTCTTTATAGGTGCCACATGGGCTTTACAGAGGGGCCAAAAAGGCCAAGATACAACTGGTGCAAGCCGCTGGACAATTCCGACGCGTAGGTCGGTCCTCGGGTCATTGCCAGATAAAGCGGATTATCCGCATGTTTTACAGAGGCTCTCCTTGGAGATCTAGGGGCATGCCCGAATCTCCGAGGAAGCGCTAGACTGGATGGCAGGGGCGGACTCTGGCTTGCACCTGAGGGATGCCAGACAGGGCTCGGAGTGAGTGGTCGGGTATGGATCCCAAAAAGGTGAGTGTCTTCATGCTGGGGAAGTGAGGCCGGTCCCGAGAATGTTACTTCCGGGCCAGGGTCTGGCTAACTCAGGTCAGCGGTCGGGACGGTCGGTGGCCGGCTCGTGGTGAGCGGCGGGCGCGTGATCCCGTGGCGAGGGCAAGTTCGGCGTCATGGCGCGGGCGTTGTTATCCTAACGCCTTACATGCTGGCGGACCCGAGGTACGGGTGTGTTCGTCATTATCACGATGCCTTACACGCGAGGATGGACTTGAGTGAAACGACTAGACGCCATATGAGGGGAGTATGTGCGACATACCCTAGGCATATACGAGCCGATCGATAAGCCAACCAACACGCGCTTAGCTCCTCGCGTTCTTGCCGAATGCCTTGGGGCTTGAGTCCTTGAGCCGGGGTGCCTGTTGATGTCCAAGTGCTACTTAGCATGCTTTGTATGCCCCTTGAGCTTCTAAGGGAATTTTGTAGGGGAAGTTGAAGGGTCAGGGGGGTTTACACGGACCGGGATGGGGGGTACAATCTGGTCCACGTAAACCCCTTGAAAATACATTTTTTTTTATTTCCGAGTGGGGGAGGGAGGTTTACGCGGACCAGGCTGAGGGGGTCAGCCTGGTCCGCGTAATCCCCCCCCAAGGGGGTTAACGCGGGCTGGGTTGGGTTTTAATTAAAAAAACTTTTTTTTGGTTTCAAGGGGGTTTACGCGGACCAGGCTGAGCGGGTCAGCCTGGTCCGCGTAACCCCCCCCCCCTAGGGGGGTTTATGTGGACTAGGATGGGGGTTCATCCCCCAATGAAAAAAAGTTTTTTTTTTATTTTGATGGGGGTTTACGCGGACCAGGCTGATGGGGTCAGCCTGGTCCACGTAAACCCCCCCCCAGGGGGGTTTATGCGGGGTGGACCAGGGGTTTTTTCCCAAAGGTTTATAAAACCCCATTTTGTCTAATTTTGGGCCCACATTGACTCTATTTGACCACAATAAGACAAAGGATACGGGGCTTGGACTGGATGGCTTGTTGTTGGCGCACGTGGACCGAGGAGTTGACCCTTGTGACCCCGAGGCTCCATCTTCGTGAATTCCTCTATGCTGGTACGCCGATCGACCTTGCACGGATCTGGGACTGGGATGAATTTTCATTGGGACTGATCGGGCTGAGTGGAGGGGCCGCCCCCGGGATAGTTCACCCACACCAGGGTGCGGCCGCGCCAGGGGCGAACTCCCCCTAGGGCGGGCCATGGCCACGGGGGGTGCTCCCGGGGGCCTCCTTTTGTTGTTTAATGTTGTTCTTTGTGGGACTTTAGGCATCTGGGGTGCTGGGATTGGCCCACGGGGGTCAATCATTTGGTGTTGTCGCAGTCGCTCGCAAGGTGTTCGGGGAAATTTCTGACACACCTCGGGTCCTCAAACCGCTCTAGTAACTGACTGGCGGGTCTTGGATTTGGCCCTGGGCTAAGGGTAAGAGCTTGCATGAGCTGAGAGAGGGCATCTTGGGCGCGTGGGCCCGGACTCGTGACGTATGTTGCGTTGTGGGGTGGGTTGACAGGGAAACCCCGGGTTGGCCCCGGAGTTGAAAATGAACGGCTCATCATCGCTTGTCTGGGGGTCAGGGGTGGTCCCGACTTGCTGTAAGGTCGTCGTGGAACACGGCTAGGGTGCTGGAGCCGTGGGTTGGCCCCCGTCTTGCTGTAGGATGGCTGGAATATGCACGCCCGCAAGGTGTTCGTGGAAATTCTTGACACCCATGTATGGGCCGCATATGGATGCTATGGGTCTTCAAAGCCTGCGGTTGACTGAGATAAGTCTTCCCTTGACTTTAGAGGGCTGGAGGGAGATGTCTTAGGGGTAAATTCTGGCCTCTTTGCTGGGTGCCATGTGTCGTGGCTTGCGGTTGGGGTGCCCCGGGGTTGCCCCGGGTGGCTTGGTTGAAGGCGGGTAAACCCGTAAACTGGGTGATTGGGGGTGGCCCCAATCAATTGTTGAAGGTGCCGTTGGTCACGGCAAGCTGGTTGGGACCCATGGTTGGGCCCGGGGTGTCGTAGAAATGGCTGGGTGAACAATGCCCTAAAGGTGTTCGGAGAAATTCTTGAGCCTTTATTTCTTGATATTTCACTGGGAAAATGTCTGGGTACAACAAATGCCCCCCATGGGGCATGCGCCAGAGGCGGAGACAAGGGCGGATGGCCCGTGAGCTCCTCATTTACTTCGTTGTAGTTGTATTTTGACATTTCATTTGCACTTTTGCTAGCATTCTTGTATACATTGATCCTCGTATGCTGGCCATTTTTATGCAATTATTTTGCAGCTATGGCAAGATTCGGTAGAGATGACCGAGCTCAGAGGCGTGCGGCCCGTGAGGAGCACCACTGGGTGAGGAGAACTGGGCAGACTTCACCTCCTTTGGGCCCGCCTGTGATCACCATGGCCAACATTGGCCAGCTTGACCTGGGGCGTTCGCTAGTGGCCGAGGGCCCCGTTGGCGAGGGGGTGAGTGGAGCAGGAGCTGTGGATCTGGGTAGGCTTTCTAAGACTGGCGGGATTTACACCTACGACTGTTCTGGAGGCTACCCGAGGGAGTTTCCCTTGGATCGGCACTTGTTTAAATTCATGAGGAGCTTCGTCCTGGCTGTTATGGAAGATGAAGATCCTGATGTTGCTGGAGAGCGCCGCCGACTGGAGTGGGCTATTTTGCTGGGCAGGGACAGCCTGCAGGGGGTCACCTACAACAGCTTCCCGAGCTTTTCTACAGATTTCTGGAGGCAGTGACAGTTTCCCAGTGTGGGTTACCTGGGCTTCTTCAACAGGGCGGACCAGTTCGGGGTCCATGTCGACGCACTAGGTCCCGCTTCTTGGGACCTGCACAGCCACCACCGGGTCGAGACTGAGGGGGCCATGGGGCTGGTGTTGGATCCGTCAGGGCTAAAGTTTACTGGTGAAGGATATGATGATCATAGTCTACTGGACGGGATCCTTTGACAGACGGTCGTGAGCCGGTACGGCCGCTGGGCAGTGATTTCTTCACATAGATATCACCAAGGAGTGACTGAGTGGCTGATGGGGATCGTGCACCACAACAAAGTGCTTCTAGACCAGGCAAGGATCAGATATGTCCTGACAGCAGCACTATATGGGTACCCCGACTACACGGGGTTGATTCAGACACTGGCGGAGTGCTTCAACCGCCGTTGGAACACTGTGGCGACGGCTGAGGGGGAGACGTCATTGGACTTATGGTCCCTATTCTGGATTTCTAGCATGCTGATCAGCGGTGAGGGCTATGAGGAGGTGGTGCTAGACTACCTTCATCGCAGCCATACTAACGGGCTGGGCCACTATTGGATGTCTCACAGCTATCGCTACTTGCTGAAGACCTAGAGGGACTTAGCTCTTGCAGGGAGAGAGAAGGCAGCACATACTCCGCAAGTGACTCTGAAGGCATGGGTCCGTCATTTCTACAACGGGCCGTTTTGTTTCTATCTGGAGTTCGTCCGAGATCAGACCCCGTGGGAGGAGTATACAGAGGTGGAGCTGCGGTTCAAGACCTACTCCAGATATATATATGCACCACGAGAGGGCTGGAACCCCATGGGCTGCCAGACGTGACTCACTTGGCCGCATCTCTGGCATATTGGCTGGCAACGTTCGTAGTCCCCCACGAGGAGGACAGCCTTTTGCGGGCCGAGCTGCTATGGCCGGTGTGTTTGCTAGCATAGGGTCGGAGGCTGGCATTGGCTCCTGCAGCGCTGGCCAACATCTACCATGGGCTGGGGGCTCTGTCAGTACACCCGGCGCCACGTGAGCGGACTCTACTTTGATAAGATGCTAGGACCGGATTCAGAGGGGGGGTGAATGAATCCCTCTTAAAACCTTGCTCAATTAAAACTTGGATCAAACATATATGTGGAATTAAAGCAAACAACTATAGGGATGAGAGCACATACTAAACTTCAATTAGAGAAAATCAAATGTAAACGATCGGTGCTCAAGTAAACCTAATCAAAATGGCTCTCTCTCTCTTGAGATCTGAATCAAATGCTCAGTGTGCAAACCAGATACCCACTAGTTGGGAACTATAGGTCGAGCCTAAGCATACATCTAGCGGATCAGACAAGGCAATCAAACCACGATGGACAGAAGATTGTTAGGTGGTTCGATCTCAGACCCGAGATCTACGTCCACCCCACACTCTAACCATAGTGTGGCTTCTCGCTATCGCACAGCTTGAACCGCTGGGCTTCACAGCTTGCCTACATCAGCTGGGCCTCACAGCTTGCTATCCACTGGGCGACACAGCTTGCCATCCGCTGATACACAGCTTCGATTCCGCCGATTCACAGCTTCTCACAAGGATTCACGAAAATAAAAGAAACTTAGATGAACTAGCAACTAAAAACTAGACAAAGAAAGCACAATTAAATGTAGGTCACTAGGAGCAGCGTGGGTTGGATCTGATCCAGCACCACGAACAAGCTGTAGGGAATCCTGACAGGAATCCCTCTTCTTCTTCTTCCTTTGCTTCACGAACAGCAACCTCTCTATTCTCTTCTTTCCACTTAGCTCACGATACTCTGCTTTCTCTCTTCAGATCACTCTTCAAATTCTCTGATCTTCTTGCTCAACTCTCCTCTTCTCTTTTCTCTAAGACTCTCTTCTTCTGCTGCTCTCCCTCTTCGAAACCCTTCCCAAGGCTCTCTCTTTTTCTGCTTCAATCCTCTTTTCATGACCTCTCTTTCTCTTCTCCTTTTCCTTCTTCTTCTTCTGTTGCTGCTGGCTCTCTTTTCTTTTCTTCTGGCTGCCTCTTTTTTTGCACCAGCACCCTTCTTTGAAGGGTAATGTAGCTTTATATAGGAACAGGGGCTTCGTATGGATCAAGCAACAGAACCCTACTGACATTCCATTGGTCCACGTGTTAGGGAATAGATGCTTCCTTTCCTCGGATCACGTGCCTATCATTTGCCCCTTTATCCACGAGCCAGCCTTCTACCATTTCAGATGTCACGAGATCACTTTATCCTGTCAGTTAAGAGAATATTTCATTAGACATCTTATATTGTATAGAACAATGTTTGCACTGACTTAATATGGTATATACAAAGTATGCACAGACTTTGATGTACATATAGGAAAGTATGCACAGACTTATATATATGCATGATGCAAATTTTGCACTGACCTGCTACAGTGTATGCATCGACTATGAAGCATGAATGAACAAGAGATGCACTGACCCTTACATAAGGGAAAGGACAATCTGAATACACTTTTCGGAACAAATGCTAACCTTCAGAAAGAGGGACTGGGTTACAGTCCAGTCAATAAAAGGACGGATGGAAATAAAATGACTAATGTGCTTGTGAAGAGTTCTGAGCAAAACAACATTCATGTTTGTTGGCCCAGACTAGATGGCGGACAAGAAGGGGGGTTGAATTGTCCCCTTGACCTAGATGGTGGATTTTAAAAATTCTCTAAACTGATCACGATGGAATTAAAATAAACTGTGTTGATTAACTAAACAAACATGAGATTTAAAAGATTCTCTCGATCTTTCCGATCTCACTCGTAATAACTATGCAACCCTTAGATAAAAATATGCCAAACACGGATAACAGAAGTAGCAGTGTGCAGTGGTGTAGTGAATAAAAATCTATTAAATTAACCTGTGAAGGGAGATAGAAGAAATGGGAAAACACACAGGCATTCACACGAGACACAAGGATTTTTAGGTGGTTCGGGACCACGACGGGCTCCCTACGTCCACCTCTCACCCAACCGGGTGAGGCTTCACTACACGCTACTTTCGTAGCAACACAGGGATGAACCCCAACCACACACACACACGCTGCTTCCGCAGCAATATCCACACACGGGGAAAATCTCCAACAAGCTGCCACCGCAGCACACACACCCACACACAGAATCGGGGAACACGCCCCGGACACTCAAACCACACGGAGTCACAGCTCCGTCAACACATAACCAACCACGGGGAAACTTTCCCCCAATAAACCCAACACACGGAGACGTAGCTCCGCTCACACACGGTTATCCGATGTTCAAAAGAAACCAAAAAGTATACAAGATATGCTCAAGACTATGTATCAATCAAGAAGGGCATCATAGATAAATGGATAAGTGATATAGAACGTTTCCCCTTTGACTTTCAATGGCCGATGAAGATCTTCTTTGAAGCTTTGGTCGGAGGGAGTCAAAGCCGCAGGATGTCTTCCTTCAGATTCACGTTCTAATCACACCTCCAGAAATCAATAACTAATAAATCTAGCAAGTCTTTCTCCTCTCCATCTTATAGCCGCCCTTTCCTTCTTTCCCTGCAAGAAATAAAACTCATTAGCTCATCCTCCTTTCATACCAAAGAATGAAAACCGCAATATATATATATTCCCATTATAGGATGTTCAAATGACCAAGATAAAACCTCAACAACATCTAATCTAGAGATAGAACATGGCAAACATCTCAAATAAACTAAAAATAGATGTAGAGATTTTTCCCTTTTGCAAACTCCTCAAATCTCCAAGACGATGTCGACGGATGCTCGCGATTTTGACATCTTCAGATTCATTACATCATTCCGCTTGCTATCTTCTTCTTCACCGAGCTCCAAATCTCAACAGAGGTAGATCAGATATGGCATGGAGGTCCTCTCCAACTCCTTCCTCTCTCACCTGCAGAAAGAACACGAACGTTAGCCTCTTGTTCTTGTTAAATCCCCAAAATCGCATTATATATATAGCATAAAGATAAGTTGTGCAAAAGACCACAATACCCTTGCAAAACCCTAACAAAACCACCCTAATATGTTCATTAATAACCCAAGGGTATTAGGGTAAAATATTAGCCCATTTGAATGTGTTTTCATAGGGTTTCGGTGACTTACGGAATTCACGCGCGAACCTGCGAAACAGGGGGGGTCGACCCACTTTCATAGGGGCGTCGACCCACTTTGCAGACAGAGGCTGTTTTCAGCAGAAATGGCAGGGGGGTCGACCCACTTTCATAGGGGGGTCGACCCACTTGCAGACAGCAACCCTTTTTAGGCCTTTTTCTTGCCCAGGGGTCGACCCATTGAGTGGAGGGGTCGACCCATTGACCTTGTAACATAATTAAAAGGTTTCCTAATGATGTTCTAATGATCTAACATGCACCCCAAAGTAATCAAACATGAATTACATTAAGAAGTAAATTCTTACCATATCTCCATAGATTTTTGGACATAAATAAACCTGTATCTTTAGAAAATCAAATTCGTGTTGTGCTTTGATCCACACATTTCCAAACCACGTTTGAGAGCAAGATATCCCAATAGAACTGACATGCATTTGAGGATATTGAAAGCACCATTTAATCAACACTAGATCTCATAATGCATGTAATTCAATTGCTTATGAAATGTTTATGTCCATGGCATTTCTTTACATGTGATTTCTCTATCACCCTGTATTAAAAAGTGTTAGAATACAACCATATATCAAGATGAATCTAGCAATACCAACCCATCAGACCACAAGCTTTCATTCCATAGTAAGTTCATCATGAGAGCCCCAATTTCAGTTCAAAATATCATTCACGCCTCACATTATATTCAATTGCAATCTAAGGCATGTTGAGCGATTCGAGTTCAACTAAATCACACATGGACCTCATGAGCTGTCCATAGGAAGACAAACCAATTTGATTAGATGTATAGCCATTTCACTATCAACTCAAGGAAGCCCATTCTCTACACAAGTTCCACATTTCAAATATGATTCAAGCAAGCTTCACATGAATTCTATTTCAAACCGAGATAGTCAAGTTCAGTCCAAAAGTTCCAAGTTCAGTTTCTCTTATCAAAAATGATTCAGCATGGAACACCCAATTCTAATATAGTTCAATCATTCAAAGTTCAATCTTTAAATTCAATTTCAGTCAAGAGCAATCAATCTGAACTCAATTTATTCACACAGTCATTTAGGATCAATTTATAGCCAATTGGAGGACCATTTAACTATCCTTTCAAATTGACTCACAATCATCAAGAGCTATGCAAAGCAGACCAAACTGAGTATTGGAGTGGTTCAAACCGAACACATCAAGGGTCATGTGAGAATGCTAAGCAAGGCACAAAGTCAAGGACCCTTTGTAAGAAGATGCATTAAGCACAATTGAGAACCACTAAGAAACCTCAATTCTCTTTCTTCATGGATCAAACACAATAACCCAATCATTTAAGTAATAAAATAGTAAATCACCCAATATGAGAATATTTCATCATGATCAAGCATGAACACATCAGATTCATTAAACCCGTATGACTTCAAGGGTCAGTTCATAGGTTTCATGTTCACTCCAAAAGCAATTTAAACCAATGCAATCCAATGCATATCAATAATATCCATGAAGGCCTAGTCATGATTTTACCAATGAAAAACGTCATGTATGAAGTGCATCAAGAGACCAAGGTCAATGCATATAATGGAAGACTATTGGAAGAGTGGTGCATATGACCCAAGGTCTAAGCCTAATGAAGCAGACATCATAAGTGAGCTCGACACTTATGAAGAAGGGGTCAGCTCTATAGAAAGCAATTTCACATCTAAAGATTTTATCCACCAAGCATTTTAACCTACAAAGTGAGATAGCAACATATAAGTTCATGAAGCAACAACAGAACAGATATTTTCCACACCACTTATACATAATACTTTCACTTCTATTCATATCCAAGCCACACAATATATTGTGATCATCAAAACCATTATCAAAGACAAAGAGGGAGCGCCACGAACCCAACAATGTTCCATCTATATTTCAATTTACTGCTCAAAAAATTGAAAAGCAAGGTAAAAATCTGAAAGCTGCTTCCAAAAGGAAAAATTATAATAACAAGAAAGGCAGCAAGCATGAAATGAGAAATAAACTCTACACAACTTTTGTTAGTAGCACAAACATAGCTAGTGCTTCTACCTCCTCCTCCTCAAAATAAGTTGCCACTCAAGAGAATCAGAAAACAAATCAGAAAAAGAAAATATTGAAAAAGATTGATGAGAATAACCATGCTGAGAAAGCTCAAGCCAACAAATTACCTATCAAGAATGTCAAATGCTTTTATTGTGGAAAGGTTCGTTGGAGAGGGGGATTTCTGTAGCCCAATTAAGAGCAGCCGAACTAGGCCCATTCGGACCGAACGAGGCCCAGCTCATCCAAGTGACAGCCCTCTAGGGCCCACTTCGGCAGGAAAGCCCAATAAAGATCACTCGGGGACCCATCCTACCTCGGCGGCCCTAAGGCTCGGAAGGCCCGAACGACAGAACGGAGGAAGGCCCACACTCGAGCCATCTCCCCACCGAGATAAGGGCAGGCGCTACGCGCCCACTCCGATCTGACTACGTCCGAGCTATGCCCATCGCCCGGGTAGGGCTGGCGCTTCTCATGCTTGGATCAACTGACAAACGCTTATCCATGCATCCGTTGGCAGTCCTTTATGAGCAGGAGTTCAGCGGGATAAGGGCGCCACGATCTCCCAAGGTCATGAAGAGCCCACAATGAGGACGTAACGATCCCCTGATGAGGACGTAACTCCCGCCTGAAACCCCTCGACTTACAGGACTCCTGAAGATGGCGCACTATTTAAATGAAGGATACCCTCCGGTAAAAAAAGAAAAGGGCAACCTCACTCCCTAATCCCTGAGCAGGAACCACTTCACCCTTCTGGTGGAGAGGGATCTCGCGCAGAAGCTACTTCCTCCCTATATTGCTCCCACCATAGCTCTACTGACTTAAGCATCGAAGGGTTTTTCCCAGGGACTCATCCTTGGGCCCCCTGATCCGTTTCCTTTTTCTTGCAGTTCACAATCCGGTGATCCCCTTGCCCGCTCAGGACCCGCGTGAGATCACGCCTCTTCATCTGGCGCCGTCTGTGGGAATCGTACAAGAAGCTAGTATGGTGCAAAGGAGCTCAGGGAGGAGGTCCGCCGGTGACAAGGGAAAGGCCATGGTAGCGGCTGGGGATGGCCCCTCGCGGGCCTCACAGAACCCCCCCTCCAATGCTAGCGCCCCCGCCAACGAACCACCACCCCCCTGCGGCAGTAGGGCTACCGCTCAACGGTGGCGCTGACGCCTTCCAAGCCCTCAACGCGAAATTGGATATCCTCGTGGAACTCATGAGGACCCAGGCGTCCAGAGATGGAAGGTCACGCGCCCCGTCAGGGAGCCCTCCCCGCGAGAATGCATCCCAACACACTACCGGAGGCAGCTTCACTATCCGCGGCCAGCAGATTATCCATAACAAGACGGGAGGACCCTCGCAAGCTCCACCACCGGAGCAAGAGGCTTCCTCCACACCAATATGGGGAAAACCTGGGGCACGCCGTCCAAACCTGGAGACCGACGTTCCCGAGGATCGCCAAGACATTCCTCCCAGCCTCGCGCCCCAACAGTAGCCGGAGTTGTCCTTCTAACTGCGAGAGTTCGACAGACGCTTCGCAGAACAAAAGCGCGCCTTGCGCGCCCTGCAGAAGGCCTCTCCCTCGAAGGATGAGGAGAAATCCCCTTTCTCCGAGTATATCTTGAAGGCAGAGGTGTCTCTCAGAACCTCCATCCCAACCTTCAAGCTCTACGATGGCCAGGGCGACCCGGCCGATCACTACGATAGCTTCGACGCTCTGATGACCCTGCACGGAGCGTCCGACGCCATCAAATGCCGAGCCTTCGTGCCCACCCTGGTCCAAGGTGCTCAAGCTTGGTTCTGGGCCCTCGCCCCCGGATCCATCCGAGATTTCAAGCAGTTTGGCCGAATTTTCAAAGAGAGTTTCGCCGAAAGTGCCCCCCCAAGGTCGGTAGCGGGGCTCCTGGCCCTTAAACAGGCGCAAGGGGAGAGACTCCGGGCTTATATTCACCGATTCAAGTCGGAAGCCTTGAGGATCCCCCGCCTAGACGTGGCCTCAGCCATAACCGCACTGACTGGGGGCACCCGAGATGAGAATCTCCATCGCGAACTTGTCCTCCACCCTCCCTCGACCCTTGCCGAGCTAGTGACTCTGGCGTTGCGCCACGCCGAGTGCGAAGAGGTGCTCAGCGCCTGCCTAGACGCAACCAGCTCAGGTCGGGAGGGGGACAAGAAGTGGGCTTCTGAGCCAAGCTCAGGTTCGGGGAAAAGGCAGAACCGAGACGGGGAACGTAAGGAACCATCACGAAAGTATGAGCGGTACACCCCACTAGCCGCGTCGGTCTACGAGATCTACGAAGGCATCAAGGACTCGGGCCTCCTCCGCCAACCCGAGCCTATGAGATCGAAGAACCGTAATCGCAACAAGCACTACTTGTTCCACAGCGATCACGGGCACCACACCGGCGACTGCCACCAGCTCCAGGACGACATCGAGCGCCTCATCTGTCAGGGGCACCTAGCTTGGTTCGTAGCCAAGCGCAAGGAAGACCGAGGCACCCCGGAGGAGATCGACAATGCCCCCCGAGAGGGCCCACATCAACGTCATCTCCGGAGGAGTAGCATCAGGGGGCGACAGCAGTCGAGGAAGGAAGCGTCATGCCGAGCGGGCGAGCCGAGCCATAGAGCCTCCAAAGGCCCCGCCGAGTGAGCCCCAGGTCATAGTCTTCTCAGACCGAGACCTAGAAGGGCTGAGCACCCCACATGACGACGCCCTCGTGATTTCGGTTACAATAAACCATTGTAACGTAGATAGGATTCTAGTCGACAATGGGAGTGCCCCTGATGTACTGTCTTATGATTATTTCCTTAGGATGGGGGAGGATCCATCTAAGCTCCGCCCGATCCGAACCCCTCTCTGCGGGTTCAATGGCCAGGCCACCTATCCCTAGGGAGCCCTAAGCCTGCCGGTTACCCTCGGCACCCCACTCAAAACCGTTACGGTCATGGTGGACTTCATAGTGATTAAAGGTATGATAGCATACAACGCCATCTTCGGCCGGGGAATCCTCAGTCGAATAAAAGCGGTGCCGTCTACCTATCACCAGAAAATGAAGTTTCCCACCAAAAATGGCTTGGGGGAAGTACGAGGTAACCAGGCCGCGGCCAGAAGGTGCTACAATATCTCGGTAGAGGCCACAAGGCCGGACGGGAAGGACAAGGACCCCTGGGGAGTCGAGGGTAAATCCGCAACCACCGAACCTTGTGGCTAATTGCTGGCGGTTTTCCTAAACGATGACTCGGCCCTAGGAGTAAAGATCGGAGCTGACCTACCGTCTGAGGTTCAACAGCAATATAAAAACTCCTTTCTTAGTACATCCGAGTTTTTGCTTGGTCTGATGATCAACTCCCTGGGATACCAGAGGAGACTGTAATGCACAAGCTCAGCCTCGACCCTGCCGTGAAGCCCGTACAGCAACGCAGAAGGAAGCATGCACCAGAGAAGCAGGTGATCATCAAGGCGCAGGTCACCAAGGGACAAGAGACTGGCCTTTTTAGACCGGTCCTGTACCCAACATGGCTAGCCAACATCGTCCTGGTATCGAAAGCTTCGGGCAAGTGGCGAATGTGCGTGGATTTCACCGACCTGAATAAGGCCACCCCTAGGGACTATTATCCGTTGCCGAGCATCGACCAATTGGTTGACTCAACCTCGGGAAATGAGATACTCAGCTTCCTAGATGCCTATTCGGGTTACCATCAGATCAGAATGGATCTAGAAGATGTCGAGAAGACCGCCTTCATCACCGACTACGGCGTGTACTGCTACACCCGGATGCTTTTCGGGTTGAAGAACGCTGGAGCCACGTACCAAAGGCTGGTCAATCACATGTTTGAAGGACAGTTAGGTCGGAACGTCGAGGCCTACATTGAGGACATGCTCGTCAAGACCCCCAAGGCCGAAGACCACTTCACCAACCTCGTTGAGACCTTCGACACCTTCCTGAGGTACAACATGAAGCTCAATCCTGCCAAGTGTGCCTTCGGAGTGAGATCTGGAAAGTTCCTGGGTTTCCTAGTCACTCAGCGTGGGATCGAGGCCAACCCAGATAAAGTCCAGCATATCCTGGACATGCGCCCGCCCAACTGCATCAAGGACGTCCAACGCCTAACTGGGCGTGTCGCCGCTCTCAGCCGGTTCCTGTCCCGTGTGGCCGAACGATGCTTGCCCTTCTTCAAGCTGTTGAGGGGCCCCAAACTGGCATCTGCTACGTTCGCATGGGACGAGGAAAGCCAAAGAGCGTTCACCGAGCTCAAGGAGTTCTTGACCTCGCCCCCGGTGCTCTCCAAGCCCGTTCCGGGTGACGTCTTGCTGCTCTATCTCTCGGCCATGCCATCTACGGTTAGCTCGGTCCTAGTCAGAAATGACTCGGGAGTCGAGAGGCCGGCCTACTACATCAGTAAGGTGCTCAACGAGGTTGAAAGGAGGTACCCCGCAACTGAGAAACTCGTGCTAGCGTTGGTCACCTCTGCCAAGCGCCTCCGGCCCTATTTTCAGGGGCACCCCATCACCGTGCTAACCGGCGAACCATTGAAGAAGATCCTTACCCACCCCGAAGCCTCGGGACGACTCGTCAAGTGGGCCATCATGCTTGGGGCCTACGATATATCCTATCGGTCGCGCTCAGCTATGA
The DNA here is from genome assembly GCA_022559845.1 of Amorphophallus konjac. Taxonomy (NCBI): domain Eukaryota; kingdom Viridiplantae; phylum Streptophyta; class Magnoliopsida; order Alismatales; family Araceae; genus Amorphophallus; species Amorphophallus konjac. The sequence goes on along the minus strand of CM040118.1, from coordinate 258,185,536 downwards.
AAGGCCAAGCGCTCACCGACTTCATCGTCGAAAGCACCATCCCGACTGAAGAAAGATCCCCGTCCGTGCCCGGGCCGACCTGGGAATTGTTCGTCGATGGGTCCTCCAATTCGGTCGGGAGCGGTGCCAGAGTCCTGCTTAAGTCCCCCGAAGGAGCAGAACTGCAATACGCCTTGAAGTTCAGCTTTCAAGCATCCAACAACGCTTCCGAGTACGAGGCCCTTATCTCGGGAGCGCGCATGGCCCGACGGTTGGAGGCTGAGCGTGTCAAAATCCACACTGAGTCCCAGCTGGTCGCTAGCCAAGTCAACGGCGAGTACAAAGCTCGAGAGGCACCAATGATCAAATACCTCCAACTGGTCAGAGCCCTGGCCCAGTAGTTTGAGAGATTCGAGGTAGTCTGAATAGCTAGGGAGGAAAACTCCCGAGCGGACGCCCTCTCTCGGCTAGCCTCTTCTCTTGACCCCGAAGGTACCCGATCAGTCCTCCTTGAAGAGCTAGAGCGCCCGAGCATTGACTCGGAGCTCCTTGCTGTTGACTCGGCCATTCTGAGCGACTGGCGCACCCCCTATCTGTCGTGGCTCCGGGACTCTCAAGAGCCTTCCGACCCTCAAGAGGCCCGCAGATTGAAGTACCAAGCCCGGCGCTTCATCATTCTAGATGACACTCTCTACCGGAGATCTTTCTCCGGTCCCCTTCTGAAGTGCCTCAGCACCGACGAAGCCCACCGAGCTATCCAAGAGATCCATGAAGGCCTGTGAGGAGCGCATTCGAGAGGAAGGTCGCTTGCCAAGATCCTGCTGCGGTAGGGTTATTAGTGGCCCACTCTTCAGCGTGACTGCTCAGCCCACGTGCAACAGTGCGATCGGTGCCAGCGGTTTGACCACTTGGTCCATCGGCCGGCAATGGAGCTCGTCACCCTAGCCGAGCCATATCCGTTCGCTCGGTGGGGGGTCGACATCCTTGGGCAGTTCCCTACGGCTCAGGCCCAGAAAAAGTTCATCATCGTCGCCATCGACTACTTCACCAAGTGGATCGAGGCCGAAGCCACGGCAAGGATCACCGAGACAGTCGTCTAGAATTTCGTCTGGAAGTTGGTCATCTGTTGCTACGGCATCCCCCGGGTAATAGTGAGCGATAATGGTCGGCAATTTGATTCTCGCTATTTATGAGACAGATGTGCCGACCTAGGCATTCGCAATCACTTCACCTTGGTCGCCCACCCTCAGGCTAACGGACTGGTCGAGAATGCCAATAAGACTATCTTAAAAGGAATCAAGACCAGGCTCGGTAAGGCCAAGGGCAGCTGGCTTGAGGAATTGCCTAGCGTGCTTTGGTCGCACAGAACGACTCCTAGAACGGTGACCGGTGAAAGTCCTTTCCAGTTGGTATACGGCACCGAGGTCGTCATTCCGTTGGAGATTTCCAATCCCTCCCTCCGAGTCATCTGCTTCTCGCCCAAGGCAAACGAGCATAAATTACTCGAAAACCTCGACCTAGCAGATGAAGTCCGAGAGATCGCCAGCATTCGAGCAACGGAATACCAGCACCGCCTCACTCGATACTACAACGCCAAAGTCTGAGACAGACACTTTCAACCGGGAGACTTCATCCTCAGAAAAGCCGAAGCCTCTCGACCACTTGAGGCGGCGGGCAAGCTATCCCCTAACTGGGAAGGCCCCTACCGAGTGGTCGAGACGCTCGGGAAGGGAGCTTACCGGTTATCTACGATGGAAGGAGAGCCCATCCCTTGGACCTGGAACGCAACGACGCTACGCAAGTTCTATTTCTGAATACCAAACATTGTGTAAGCAGCATAGAATAAAACAAATTTCCCTTCCTTTATTCAAACAACTCGCTTGTACATCAGGAAGGCCGAAGCCAAGAGAATACATGTCAAAAAAGTAAAAAATCCATCTGGCGCCGTCATATGAGCCCCGCTCGGCCGACTCGGATGACCTTCCTGCGTCCAGCCACTGACTCTGCCTCGTGTAGAAACTGGCTTGGATAAAGGATAGTTGACCCCGTTGGCCCGGGCAGCTTGAGACAAAGGTGACAGAGGGATTAAGAAAGAGAAGGCTACCTTCCAAGTTGAAGTTGGAAGAGAAGGAGGCGAGGGAATGTGCATTTTCCCCGCCAAACTGCCAACTCCTTGGAAGAAAGAGAGTGCGGGCACCCTCCGAGGAGTGAAAGAAAGGAAGAGCAGAAGAGGAAAAAAGAGGCTGCCAGAAAGAAAAAGAAACCAGCAGAGCTGGATGAGGAGGCAGGGGAAGGCCCGGAAGGGATGGAGCCTAGTTGGCTTCCTCCTCCCATCCGTGAAGCGAGCAGGAAGGGACGGGTGGCAGGCATGTCTAATGCCCCCATCCACCCTCCATCTCGCCCCCCTGCAAACCTCGCTGGCACTGATAAAGGGAAGACGGCGTGCCTCTGCACGTCGACCCCTTTTCAAGTCTGCCCGCCGGCCGTCGACTCCTTTTCAAGTCCGAAGCAGCAGGAACCCCATGCCCCCCGTCGTCGACAGCCTCCTCATCTGGAATGTCCTCCATGCTCTGGACACTATGGCACAACGTAACGTGAAGAAGGAATGAGGAAAGACTGTTAGGGAAAACCCTAAGCGATGGAGAGGAAGAGACGCCCTTCAGCCTTTTTATAGGCAAAGGGAGGCTACTCGCCTTAAATGATTCTCTCCTCGAAAACACGCCAAAGGAATTTCCCCCTATGAACGGTCACCTCAAACTTCTCATCTTCCGCCCCAGCGGGATACACGAAGCGGCCAGACATTCAAAGCGTAAGAAAACGGAAGGGCACCCTGTCAGGGGATCACCCAACCATCACGCGAAATCTGCGCAGAAAGTATCAATCCTTTCCAACTACCACAGATACGCTGATCAAATCACGGCAAGGACAGCAAGAAGCAAGTAAGATTTTATTTATTGCCTTACAAAAGAGGAAGTCCCTTTTTGAAAAGAGACAAACAAAAGAAGGAGGCAAAACAGGGCGATATATCAGGCCTCTGGCCCACCTTGAAGCTCGGGAAGGGAAGGCATAGGCGGTCCACCCCCGGTACCCTCGGTGACGGCCGACCCTGGCACTGACCCCGCCTGCGCGGGAACTGCCTCGGTCGCGAGCCCTCCCGAGGCAATCGGAGTTGGCGACCCCTCAGGAGGAGAGCCCTCCGGACCTTCCTCGTCCGACGCAGAGGAGCTGGAAGACGACAGGTCCGAGTCATAGCGTTGGCCGGAGGGGAGGTCGATCCCAGAATCCTGGTCCCCAGCATAAGCCGCGGCCCGGCGGTAACCCTGCTTGAATCCTTTACGGATACCTCGGCGAAGTGCTGACTCGTAGTAGGGAAGGGCGGCTTCCTGCAGGTCGACCATATAGGCCTCTGAGCGTTTGTATTGCTCGATCGCCTCCGCCCTGGCCAGTCCCACCCTACCAGCGAGCTCGGCCTTCTCCCGCTCCACCTCGGCTAGTCTCCGCTCCGCCTCGACCGCCCGCTCCTCGGCCTCCGCCAATCACTTCTTCACCTCGGCCAACTTCCGCTCGGATCCGGCCGCCCACTCCTCAGCCTCAGCCGATCGCTCCTCCGCCTCAGCTCGGTCGGCTTCGGCCTCCAAATGAAGCCGCTCCGCTGCCTCTGCCCGATCCACCAGCTCGGCGCGCTCGGCTTCCCAACGGCCGTCCAGCTCGGCACGAAGAAGGCGCTCCTCCTCAAGGAGTTTACTCTTCCTCTCGAGCGATTCCCAAGCCTTGGATAGCTGCTCAGTCAGCGCTCCAACCTCCAGCCGGCTCGACCGCGACAACTCTCTGATCGCGGAGAACTCCCGCCGGAGCCCCTCATGCTCCCTAGTGAGTCGGGCCAACTTCTTTCGCACCCTCCAAGGGTCCAAGCAAGCTTCGACCGCTCTGACTCCGACCGAGCGTAGGTCTCCGCCATTGTAGCCCCCATCTGGGCCATGATCAGGCCACCCTCCATAATTATGTCGAGGACCCCGGGCGGGGAATGATGCATGTCTCCCCCTTTCACCCTCGTGGCTACGCCACGACAAAGCTGATATAAAGTGCTCGAGACGCCAAGCCTTTCCAGAGCCACCGGCATGGGTACCATGTCCGCATCTGACGCCTCACCGGATGGCCCAGATAGAGCTGCGGACTCGGTAGCTCCACGCACCATGGTCGGTTGGGGCTGTGACGCCTCCGCAGGCGAACCCCTGACCTCGACCGACCCAGCACCACTCCCGACCGGGGCCGCTCCGCACACCACGGTCGGTTGGGGCTGCGACGCCTCCGCAGGCGAACCCCCGACCTCGACCGACCCAGCCCGCGCGTCACCGCCCGAGATACCACCCGCCTCGATCGACGCCCCAGCTCCGGCTGCGGCTTCTTCAACTTTGGCCCCCTCTGTTCCCGCCGAGGGGAGAGCCGATCCATCACCATCACCCTCTGGAGCGCCCCTGGCCTCCTCGGCCCCCTCTCGCTCGACAGATGGGAGAGCTGACTCGATAGGGTCGGCCCTATCTCGCTCGGGAGAGGGGAGCGCCGCCGAGCCAGAATCACCTCCGGTGGCAGGGACGATCCCAGCCTTCCTAGCCCGCTTCTTGGCCTTCACGGCATCCCGCAACCTGTCCTCGATGGGATCCTTGCGCTTCGCTCCGCGTGATCGGGAAGTCCCCCCTGAGGCCACGCCCTTGCCCTTATCTCGGGCTTGGGGGCGACCCTCAGGAACGCTCAGCTCCTCGGCAGCCGAGTCACCGCAAAGATCGACCACCTCAGTAGCCTCCTTCAGAGGTTCCCGCCTGGTGTCTGCACAAAGAAGAAGGCGTGATCAGGAAAAGAAAAATGACCCCCACATCCGAAGGAGGGTCTAAGTGGTGGCACCTGAGCCCGACGGATGTAGCCGCGTAAGAAGACACCGCTCTATGTTCTCCAGCGTCACCAGTTCCTCGGTGGACTGGCGATTTCTCAACAGGGTGGCAGCATACTCCTCCACATGAGGAGGGAACTCGTCCTGTCTTGGAGGGATATTCGGGTGGAAATTGGGCATTACCTGGCACCTTCAGGTTTCCTCCACCGAGTTTATCCCCACCCAGAAGAATTGGGTCTTCCACCCCTTATGCGAAGAATCCTTCGCCGCCAAAGAGATGCAACTCCTATTCCTCCTCACCTGGATAAAGTAAAAACCCTTCCCGACTGACGGATGTGCCTTCAGTTCGAAGAAATAATGGAAGAGGTCCAAGGAAGGGGTAATCCCACATTGGCGGCAGAGGATGCGAAAGGCAGAAAGGAGGAGGTAGGAGTTGGCTGCCAGCTGGATGGGCGCCAATCGAAAAAAGTCAAGGAGCATGAGGATGAAGGGCTCGAAGGGAAGGCGGAACCCACCCTTCCACGCCAGGAGGAAAGTGCAGATATGGCCAGTGCGAGAATCCAAACTCATCTCGTGCGGAGCCGCCGGGGCGAAGCTATACTTATGAGGCAGGCGAAACTGATGCTCTAGCCTCTTCACATCGGCTTCCCCCAACTCGCTGCAGTTCGGGACCGGCGCTCTCACCGCCAGCTCGTCATCCCACTCCTCGGCACCCGAACGCTGGCCCGCCATGGATTTCGAGGAAGAACTTGAAGAGGAACTCTCTCGAGACCTCGAAGACTCTAAGGGAGGAGGAAGCTGCCGGACCGCCTCCACGGATATCTCTGCCAACTCCTCAAACGCCACCGCTAGCTTCTGCTCCTCTGTCGTGTCCTCGTGACGCATCGAAGAGCCCCCAAAAGCAAGAAATGAAGGAGAGCCAAAACCCTAACAACGGAAAGAGTCTGGGATGACAACCAGCGCCCAATGCCTATAAACCCACGCGGGAGGCGGCGCGTCGTTCCGACCTCCGAGAAAAGGGGGCCCCTTCATTTTAAATCCGTCAGGATTACAATTATTACGGGCCCAGGTGACCACGACACGTGGCTTCATAACACCGCCAGATATCCACCCACCCGAGCCACGTTGGTCCTAAACCCTAGATGAACTACTCTACCGAGCCTACTTTGGCTCGGGAGTAGGAGGGGGACAAGAGGAGAGGGGGATTTCTGTAGCCCAATTAAGAGCATCCGAACTAGGCCCATTCGGACCGAACGAGGCCCAGCTCATCTAAGTGACAGCCCTCTAGGGCCCACTTCGGCAGGAAAGCCCAATAAAGATCACTCGGGGACCCATCCTTCCTCGGCGGCCCTAAGGCTCGGAAGGCCCGAACGACAGAACGGAGGAAGGTCCATGCCCGAGCCATCTCCCCACCGAGATAAGGGCAGGCGCTACGCGCCCACTCCGATCTGACTACGTCGGAGCTATGCCCATCGCCCGGGTAGGGCTGGCGCTTCTCATGCTTGGATCAACTGACAAACGCTTATCCATGCATCCGTTGGCAATCCTTTATGAGCAGGAGTTCAGCGGGATAAGGGCGCCACGATCTCCCAAGGACATGAAGAGCCCACGATGAGGACGTAACGATCCCCTGATGAGGATGTAACTCCCGCCTGAAACTCCTCGACTTACAGGACTCCTGAAGACGGCGCACTATTTAAATGAAGGATACCCTCCGGTAAAAAAAGAAAAGGGCAACCTCACTCCCTAATCTCTGAGCAGGAACCACTTCACGCTTCTGGTGGAGAGGGATCTCGCGCAGAAGCTACTTCCTCCCTATATTGCTCCCATCATAGCTCTACTGACTTAAGCATCGGAGGGTTTTCCCCAGGGACTCATCCCTGGGCCCCCTGATCCGTTTCCCTTTTCTTGCAGTTCACAATCCGGTGATCCCCTTGCCCGCTCAGGACCCGCGCGAGATCACGCCTCTTCAGTTCATCATGAGATGGTTAATTGCTTTATTATGAAGAAGGGTGATCTGAAATTTTGATGAGGGCATCTCACGACACTCCCTCTAGCTCGGGTTGACTACACACTTTTGTTATCGGATGGCTGTGATCTCTACATGTTATCTTCCTTTTCATGATCCCATCTTATGTATTTTCATTTTTTATTGAGTCTTATCTTATGCACTTTCTTTTATTGAGTCATGGTGTCTAGTCTATTTCTCTTATTTTGTGTAATTGGGCCTTAATATCTTAGCATGGGCCTAATGGGTTGAGTCTAGGACTTGTTGGGTCTTTTGTTTAAATGCCAAGGTCATCTTGGTCATGTAAATAATGGTTGCCTATAAATAGGCCCCATCTCTCTCCATGTAATCACCTTTTGATGAATATTGAAGAAATCCCTTTCAAATCTCCAAAGTTCTCCCCTCCTCTCTCTCTCTAGCTCTCCTTCTCTCTCCCCCAAGGAAAGGGGTGAACCTCTTCCTCTCTCCTCCCCCTCCCCACTACTTCCAACCCCCACCTACCTCCATTAATACCACACAACTTCCCACAACCCCCCCTTTACTCCCCATCTAGTTCCAAGAACCCTCCACCAATCTAAGCCCTACTTCCCAACCACCACCTACCCCCCTCCACTTCCCTAAGCACCCCACCACCTTCCCAAGGCTGAATTAACCTCTCCCAAAGCCCAAATTCGAAATTCCCTCCCCTCTCCCATCCCTCCCACACCCTAGGTTGACCTAAACCAGACCACCCTTGGTCTGGTCGCCCTCCTCCTCCTCCTCTCCATCTCACCCTCTCTCTAGTGCACATCCACCCCTCATCTCCACCTCCAGCTGCTCCAGCCCCCCTCTCCATCTATCCCTGCCACTCCAGACCCCCTGAAGCCCTAGCCACATCCTTCCCATCTTCTCCAGCCATCAGCCAACCTCCCTCTTGCTGAGTTACCCCACTCCTACATCATTTGCCACCATCAAGTTGCAGCTCCATCAGCAGTTCGCAGGCAGCAAGATCGGGTCTTGGAAGTAGCTTCATCTCTGACACTTCCCCTCATCTTCTGGTGGCATGGCATACACCGTTGGAAAGGACATCCAAGGAGCTTTCTAGGCGAGGTGGTTTCATCTTCGTCCAAGCACCGAGCTGCCGGTAGGAGCGATTCTCCCTCGACTGCGCAAGATCTCTCAGGCAGGGAACCAGAGCGAGAGTGGAAGCTCGACCACGAAGAATCTTTTGGGATTCAGATCAAGTGTTCTTCAGCAAAACTCTTCCCTCTCAAGTCCTCTTTCATCCTCAAGAATCATAGCTGCATTTGGACATCGGCATCTAAAGTTACGAATTTTCTACTCCAAGTGTGTCAAGTCAGTTTACAGGAGCCAGAACCAACACCCCTCTACTCATCTGATTGTCCCGGTCTTCTCCGACATCTTCTGACCACTCCGTTGGTGCTGACAAAAAGAAGACTCGACCACGGTTCCAACGGTTCAGGTCTAGTCTCAATCAGAGCTTGGTAGAGATCGTGGCACCTTCTGTAACCAGCCACATTGTTCTGAACCAGACAAAGGCAGAACCAATCAGTCCGGTTCCAGACTCTGCCCCGGCCAGCAACGACTTTACCAAGCTCAGAAAAAATTCAGAGATCATCCTTGGTCCGTTGGCAAGCTTTTGGCGCAAGTCTCATCAAGTTCTGAGCTCTTTGGAATTTTTGGCAGCATCATCACCGCCCCATTGTCCGGAAACTCTGAGATTGGCAGAACCGGCAACGCTCCGAACGTCGGGTTTCCTTCATAACTCCCCCACCCCACTTGGCCGGCTGAAGGCCCCTCCCTGCGTGGAGGTAGTTTTGGATGTAATTAGCTTAATCCCCACCCCAAGATCACCCCTCCTGCGAGAGGCGTAGTGTTGTACTCTTTGCACTTTCAGGTCAAGCTACATCGCCGCGGCGATCGGGTGTATACCCTCGCCTCCCGGCGCGCCCTCGTCTCCGAGCGGGATCGGTGTCTTCACACCGATCAGGTGAGCCTCTGGTACTAACCTTGATAGCCTTACTTCTGCGAGTTTAGTATTGCTTTGATTGCTCGTCGGACGGTGAGAAGAGGGCACGTACTTGTATGCTCTTTTGTTGGTGCCCACCGCGGTCCGGAGAGAGTGCCACCCCAAACCCCGCCCTGCGGGCCAGCCGCCCACTAAGTTGGGAATCTTAGACTCTTTGGGGTCAGCCTAAGCCAACTAAGTCCTTTAGAATCATTGGGTCCCGCCTCGGACCCTTGCCATCATTCCCCGACCCCGCCGGGTGATCGCGTGTGCCGTGTGATTAAGACGCTATTGTGAGAATCATTGGAGTGCTTGTATGCTTGCGGGCCTAGGTCCTAGGTGGTTCATTACATACTTAGTCATCCTTGGGCTGTGCCACATCAAGTGGTATCAAAGCGGTCAAAGGCTTATCCTTACAAGTCATGTCTTGGGTCACACTAAGTCTTTCATAGGTGCATCCGCACACCCTTGCATAGCCCACCAACTTTGCATGACCACTCGTAGTGGAGCCCATTATCAAGTCAATCCCTCCTCTTCTAATACCACCATGAATCTCAATCCCCAAGGAAATCCCGCTCACAATGAGCATGAGCTTCCCGACCACATGAGATTTCTTGTGGAAGGTATGACCAATATTATGGGACGGCTTGATGATATAACGGCCCGGCTTGAGCAAATTGAGGAAAATAGGCCTCCTCCAAGGGTAGGAGATAGGAGAGAACCACCTCCACATGTGGAGCCAGCCATAGGAGAGTTCAATCTTGACCACCCTCCCGAACCGGAAAGAGACCCACCTCCTAGAAGGAATGAGAGACTCCCCCGGGACAACCCGGATGACCAACTAATGAGACTTGTGAAAGTCGATGCACCCACCTTTGATGGGTCTCATCACCCGAGCATCTACTTAGATTGGTAGGCAGCCATGGACCAATATTTTGATTGGTACCCAATGACCGAGGATAGGAGAGTCCGGCTTGCAAAAATGCAATTAACCAAACTAGCCAAGACTCATTGGATGAATGTTGAGCCATTAAGGATAGTTAGGAGGGAAGCTCCCATCACCACATGGGGGGCCATGAAAGACCAACTCAAACTCAAATATGTCCCACCCTCCTACCATCAAAACCTCCTAGATGAGTGGTAAGCCTTGACCCAAGAGGGAAAGACCGTTATGGAGTACATTGAGAAGTTTGACTACTACCTTCTCAAGTGTGGAGTCCAAGAGGACCCCGCCGTCACACTCTCCTGCTTTAGGAATGGACTTCAATTCCATATCAAAAAGGAGTTATTCATGCGTCAAGTAGCCACTTTAGAGCAAGCCTATCAAGTAGCTCAGGATGCCGAGAAATTCTCTCGGTATACACGAATGGTTCCCCCTCGGGAGATGGACCCTAAAGCCATGGCACCTCGGGCAAACCCTCCACCTCCCCAAAGAGGCCTCCTTCCCACACCCATGGGAGCTCCTCCCACCCGGGTCACCCCTCCTAGTGGCACTCCACCACCCCGCCCCACAAGTGGGCCCCTAAACACAACTCTCAATAGGCCCAATCCGACACCCACTCCCCCTCACACTAAGATGGCCCCAAACCATCAAAATGGGCAGCAATGCTTTAGGTGCTATGGGTATGGATACTTTGCCAATCAATGCCCCACCAAGGGAGCATCTAACTTGCTCATAGAGGAGACCAACCCCCAACCCCAAGCTGAATTTGAAGGGGAAGTTGACGTATATGAACCCTCTCTTGAATGGGAGGAGGAGTATGAGAACCACTACATAGAGACCAACCAAGAACAACTCCCTCCACCCACCGACTCCCACCTCGGAGTGGTTAGGTGCACCCTCACTCAAACCCAAGAGCATGATTGGAGAAGAAACACCATATTCCATACCTACATACGGATAGGGAGCCATGTTAAGAAGGTCATCTTGGACAATGGGAGTAGTGTGAATGTGGTGTCACCTGATACCGTCAAACTTTTGGGCCTTACCACCTCCCCACATCCCCACCCATATCGGGTAGCATAGATTGATACCACCTCCATACCCGTTAGTGTTCGTTGCCTTGTCCCCATTACATTCCAATCCTATCAAGGCCAAGTGTGGTGTGACATCCTACCAATGGAAGTTGGGAGTATACTCCTAGGACGACCTTCGATCTACGATGTAGATGCCACCTTTCTAGGAAAGACAAACACTTGCATCTTCATTCATGAGGGGAAGAAAATCCAACTCAACCCCTCTCCACCCCGCCCCCTCCCCAAGAAGGCATCCCTCTCCCTTGAGGGATCCCCTACCCCTCCCACTATTCCAAACCCACCAAACCCCACCCCATCAAACCCTAATCCTAGTATGATCAATAAGCCTCCTAGGAGCCTACACCTCATCACAAAGAAAGAATTTGAGGAAGAGACCAACCAAGGGGGACAAGTGTGTGCCATTGTCATTTGCCTCGGGGATTCCACCCCAACCAACCCACACCCAATAGAAATCCAACAACTCCTTGAGGACTTCCATGATGTATTTCCCGAGGAACTTCCGGACAAACTACCACCCATGCGCGATGTGCAACATGCCATCGACCTTGTACCCGGGGCCACCTTGCCCAACCTCCCACACTACCGCCTCAACCCCACCGAGCATGCCGAGCTCAGGAGGCAAATTGAGGAGCTCATCAAGAAGGGCTTCCTCCGGATTAGCAAAAGCCCTTGTGTCGTCCCAGCTCTTCTCACACCCAAAAAGGATGGAACTTGGCGCATGTGTGTGGATAGCCGAGCCATCAACAAGATAATGGTCAAGTATAGGTTCCCCATCCCTCGGTTAGATGATATGTTAGACATGCTAGCTGGAGCCACCATCTTCTCCAAAATTGACCTCAAGAGTGGCTACCATCAAGTTCGCATTAGGCCTGGGGACGAGTGGAAAACCGCCTTTAAGACTAAGGACGGTCTCTATGAATGGCTTGTCATGCCTTTTGGCCTTTCTAATGCGCCAAGCACCTTCATGCGCCTCATGACCGAGGTCCTCCGGCCCTTCATTGGCATCTTTCTAGTTGTCTACTTTGACGACATCCTCATATATAGCCAATCCAAGGAAGCCCACCTCGATCACCTCAAACAAGTGTGCACCATTCTTAGGAAGGAGAGTCTCTTTGCTAACCCCGGGAAGTGTTATTTCTTGACCAATCAACTAGCCTTCCTAGGATTTATTGTCTCATCCCAAGGGGTATCCATGGACCCCGAAAAGGTCCAAGCTATTCTTGAGTGGCCCGAGCCCAAGACCCTTCATGAGGCCCGAAGCTTTCACGGGCTAGCTACCTTCTATAGGAGATTCATCCGTGGGTTTAGCACAATCACCGCTCCTATCACGGATTGCCTCAAGAAAGGCACCTTTGTGTGGACTAGGGCAGCCTCCAAAGCATTCCTAGAGCTCAAGGAAAAGATGACCCAAGCCCCGGTCCTTTGCCTACCCGACTTTTTGAAAGTCTTCGAAGTCACTTGTGATGCATCCGGGGTAGGGATTGGGGGCATTCTTAGCCAAGAGGGTCACCCGGTAGCCTATTTTAGTGAGAAACTTTGTGAGGCTAGGACTAGGTACTCCACATATGACAAAGAGCTTTATGCCGTGGTCCAATCCCTTCGGCATTGGAGGCACTATCTCCTACCCAAGGAGTTTGTGATCTTCTCGGACCATGAGGCTTTGAAGTACCTCAACACCCAACAAAAGCTCAATGCCCGCCATGCCCGATGGGTAGAATACATTCAAGCTTACACCTTTGTCCTCAAGTACAAGATGGGTAGTGAGAACCGCGCCGCCGATGCGCTAAGTAGGCAGGTAACCTTACTCTCCACCATCCAAGTGGAAGTGAACGGGTTTGATAGAATCAAAGGAGAATATCCAACTTGCCCCGACTTTGGGACTCACTACAACACCCTTTCCACTCAGCCCCACAAGGAACATGAGGGGTTCATACTTCAAGAAGGGTATCTATTCAAGGGAGCTAGGCTTTGCATACCCCGGACTTCACTTCGGGACTTCTTAGTTTGGGAATTACACAGTGGTGGCCTAGCTAGACACTTTGGGGTCCAAAAGACCATAGAGTTAGTTGAGAGGCAATTCCATTGGCCTAGTCTCAAGAAGGATGTGGCCCACATTGTGGGACAATGTTGCATTTGTGCCTCAGCTAAACAAGTGAAGCAGAATACTGGGCTTTACACACCCCTACCCATACTAGACCGACCTTGGGAGGATTTGAGCATGGACTTCATCCTTGGCCTACCTAAGACCTTGCGTAAACATGATTCCATCTTTGTAGTGGTTGATAGGTTCTCTAAAATGGCCCACTTCATCCCATGTTCCAAGACCTCTGATGCTTCTAGGGTTGCCCGATTATTCTTTGATGAGGTGGTCCAACTCCATGGATTACCTAAGACTATTGTGTCTGATCGGGATGTAAAATTTACCAGTTATTTTTGGAAGACTCTTTGGCACCTAATGGGAACCCTCCTCAAATTCTCCACTGCTTACCATCCTCAGACCGATGGCCAGACTGAGGTCGTCAACCGAAGCCTTGGGAACTTGCTCCGTTGCCTTGTAGGGGACCACCATGGGAATTGGGATCTCCTCTTATCTCAAGCCGAGTTTACCTACAATGATTCTGTCAAAAGGTCCATAGGCAAGATTCCATTTGAGGTTGTACATGGTTATAGGCCTAGAAAACCTTCCGATCTTATTCCCCTTCCCCCACATGCTAGAGTGTCAGTCTCAGCTGAGTCCTTTGCACAGCTTATCAAAGAGTTGCATGATGACATCCGCAAGCATATAGGAAAGAGCAATGAGACTTACAAAAGGCGGGCAGATGCTCATCGGTGCCAATGCGAGTTCCAAGTGGGAGATTCGGTGATGGTGAGGACGGAGCGGCTCCTTCCAGGGCCTGCCTCCAAGTTGAGGGCACGGGGTTTGGGACCCTTTCGAGTTCTGAAAAGACTTGGCAGTAATGCTTATGAGCTAGACCTACCCGAGGGCTTTGGGGTGCACCCTACTTTCAATGTGGCGGATCTGGTACCCTACAAGGGCCCCGCGGTGGAACCCAGCGAGGATCTTGAGCCTTTACCCCGCCTTGAGAGAGACACTCCCGGAGGGACTCCACTTTCTAGCTTGAGAGACCGACGAGAGCAGGTAGAGGCAATACTGGATGAGCAGAGTATCATTACTAGGCACAAGGTGTATCAGCGCTACCTGATTAGGTGGAGGAACCGTCCCCCGATAGAGGATACGTGGGTGAGTCGGGAGGATCTGCTACGCTTGGACCCCGACATGCTGGAGCATTACGACAGCCAGGCGGACCCATACTCGACAGGGTCGAGTTCTCCCCACCCCGGGGGATTTGATGAGGGCATCTCACGACACTCCCTCTAGCTCGGGTTGACTACACACTTTTGTTATGGGATGGCTGTGATCTCTACATGTTATCTTCTTTTTCATGATCCCATCTTATGTATTTTCACTTTTTATTGAGTCTTATCTTATGCACTTTCTTTTATTGAGTCATGGTGTCTAGTCTATTTCTCTTATTTTGTGTAATTGGGCCTTAGTATCTTAGCATGGGCCTAATGGGTTGAGTCTAGGACTTGTTGGGTCTTTTGTTTAAATGTCAAGGTCATCTTGGTCATGTAAATAATGGTTGCCTATAAATAGGCCCCATCTCTCTCCATGTAATCACCTTTTGATGAATATTGAAGAAATCCCTTTCAAATCTCCAAAGTTCTCCCCTCCTCTCTCTCTCTAGCTCTCCTTCCCTCTCCCCCAAGAAAAGGGGCGAACCTCTCCCTCTCTCCTCCCCCTCCCCACTACTTCCAACCCCCACCTACCTCCATTAATACCACACAACTTCCCACAACCCCCCCTTTACTCCCCATCTAGTTCCAAGAACCCTCCACCAATCTAAGCCCTACTTCCCAACCACCACCTACCCCCCTCCACTTCCCTAAGCACCCCACCACCTTCCCAAGGCTGAATTAACCTCTCCCAAAGCCCAAATTCGAAATTCCCTCCCCTCTCCCATCCCTCCCACACCCTAGGTCGACCCAAACCAGACCCCCCTTGGTCTGGTCGCCCTCCTCCTCCTCCTCTCCATCTCACCCTCTCTCTAGTGCACACCCACCCCTCATCTCCACCTCCAGCTGCTCCAGCCCCCCTCTCCATCTATCCCTGCCACTCCAGACCCCCTGAAGCCCTAGCCACGTCCTTCCCATCTTCTCCAGCCATCAGCCAACCTCCCTCTTGCTGAGTTGCCCCACTCCTACATCATTTGCCACCATCAAGTTGCAGCTCCATCAGTAGTTCGCAGGCAGCAAAATCGGGTCCTGGAAGCAGCTTCATCTCCGACACTTCCCCTCATCTTATGGTGGCATGGCATACACCGTTGGAAAGGTCGTCCAAGGAGCTTTCTAGGCGAGGTGGTTTCATCTTCGTCCAAGCACCGAGCTGCTGGTAGGAGCGATTCTTCCTCGACTGCGCAAGATCTCTCAGGCAGGGAACCAGAGCGAGAGTGGAAGCTCGACCACGAAGAATATTTTGGGATTCAGATCACGTTTTCTTCAGGAAAAATCTTCCCTCTCAAGTCCTATTTCATCCTCAAGAAGCAGAGCTGCATTTGGACATCGGCATCTAAAGTTACGAATTTTCTACTCCAAGTGTGTCAGGTCAGTTTACAGGAGCCAGAACCGACACCCCTCTACTCATCTGATCGTCCCGGTCTTCTCCAACATCTTCCGACCACGCCGTTGGTGCCAACAGAAAGAAGACTCGACCACGGTTCCAACGGTTCAGGTCTCGTCTCAATCAGAGCTTGGTAGAGATCGTGGCACCCTCTGCAACCAGCCACATTGTTCTGAACCAGACAAAGGCAGAACCAATCAGTCCGGTTCCAGACTCTGCCCCGGCCAGAAACGACTTTACCAAGCTCAGCAAAAATTCAGAGATCATCCTTGGTCCATTGGCAAGCTTTTGGCCAAGTATCATCAAGTTCTGAGCTCTGTGGAATTTTTGGCAGCATCATCACCGCCCCACTGTCCGGAAACTCTGAGATTGGCAGAACCGGCAACGCTCCGAACGTCGGGTTTCCTTCATAACTCCCCCACCCCACTTGGCCGGCTGAAGGCCCCTCCCTGCGTGGAGGTAGTTTTGGATGTAATTAGCTTAATCCCCACCCCAATATCACCCCTCCTGCGAGAGGCGTAGTGTTGTACTCTTTGCACTTTCAGGTCAAGCTACATCGCCGCGGCGATCGGGTGTATACCCTCGCCTCCCGGCGTGCCCTCATCTCCGAGCGGGATCGGTGTCTTCACACCGATCAGGTGAGCCTCTGGTACTAACCTTGATAGCCTTACTTCTGCGAGTTTAGTATTGCTTTGATTACTCGTCGGACGGTGAGAAGAGGGCCCGTACTTGTATGCTCTTTTGTTGGTGCCCACCGCGGTCCGGGAGAGAGTGCCACCCCAAACCCCACCCTGCGGGCCAGCCGCCCACTAAGTTGGGAATCCTAGACTCTTTGGGGTCAGCCTAAGCCAACTAAGTCCTTTAGAATCATTGGGTCCCGCCTCGGACCCTTGCCATCATTCCCCGGCCCCGCCGGGTGATCGCGTGTGCCGTGTGATTAAGACACTATTGTGAGAATCATTGGAGTGCTTGTATGCTTGCGGGCCTAGGTCCTATGTGGTTCATTACATACTTAGTCATCCTTGGGCTGTGCCACATCAAATTTGGTAGAATTCATGCTAAGAATTCTCATGCTAAGAAACCTTCTTTTGTTCAAAAGAAAAGAATTCACTGTTTTTACTGTCTTAAGATAGGTCATCTCATGCATGAGTGTAGACACATGAAATTAGATGACCTAGCTGCTGTAGGAGTGCATGACAAATAATTCCATGCTAAATATCATGCAATTCCTAAAAGGAAACTTCATTGCTTTCATTGTGGCAAATCAGGACACAAGGCGATTGAATGTTTGTCATATGTCATATTTGTGGCTAATATGTGGAGTCATATTTAGTGTTTGCATGGAGTCATATGTCTGCATGCATGACATGTTGAACATCTGGTTCATTTGACATATTACATGGTCATGTTGACTCATATGACTCATAGTGTTGCCATCATCAAAACACAATATCTCTTCTTTTCACTTAGCTCACGATACTCTGCTTTCTCTCTTCAGATCACTCTTCAAATTCTCTGATCTTCTTGCTCAACTCTCCACTTCTCTTTTCTCTAAGACTCTCTTCTTCTGTTGCTCTCCCTCTTCGAAACCCTTCTCAAGGCTCTCTCCTTTTCTGCTTCAATCCTATTTTCATGACCTCTCTTTCTCTCCTCCTTTTTCTTTTTCTTCTTCTTCTTCTGCTGCTGCTGGCTCTCTTTTCTTTTCTTCTGGCTGCCTCTTTTTCTGCACCAGCACCCTTCTTCGATGGGTAATGTAGCTTTATATAGGAACAGGGGCTTCGTATGGATCAAGTAACAGAACCCTACTGACATTCCATTGGTCCACGTGTTAGGGAATAGAAGCTTCCTTTCCTCGGATCCCGTGCCTATCATTTACCCCTTTATCCACGAGCCAGCCTTCTGCCATTTCAGAGGTCACGAGATCACTTTATCTTGTCAGTTAAGAGAATATTTCATTAGACATCTTATATTGTATAGAACAATGTTTGCACTGACTTAATATGGTATATACAAAGTATGCACAGACTTTGATGTACATATAGAAAAGTATGCACAGACTTATATATACGCATGATGCAAATTTTGCACTGACCTGCTACAGTGTGTGCATCGACTATGAAGCATGAATGAACAAGAGATGCACTGACCCTTACATATCTCGCTACAGTGAAGAGCATAGACTATCTATGCATGTTAACCAAACATTGCACCGAGTTTATAAATAGTGAATGCACAAGCTTCAGGTGCAAGGAAGACTAACGACATTGCACCGAGTATATGAATACTGAATGCACGAACTGGGAAATGTGCACCGAGTGCAAAGCTTTAAACAAAATATGCACCAACACTAGGCCACATGTGAGGCGCACAGTAAGACGCACCTCCTATATGCGTTAGAAAAGAAAAAAAATGAACCGAGGCAAACTTACACCGACCTCTATATGAGTAAGTGAAAGCATGCACTGAGTCAAAGTTTGCACTGACCTTGCTACATGCATTGACCTACATAGTGTTTGCACCGAGCTCCTATATGTTCACGGTTCTTCAGATGCTCAAGAGAAAACTTGCACCGAGTTCATGTGAGCAAGAAGGAGAGGGTTTGCACGGACTTACGAAAGCCTAGACTCGAACTAGCACTGACTTAGTGTACGCGTGAGGTGCATTGACACATATGAACGGTTGTACCAGTCTCTATGCAAGACTTGTACAGAGACATTCACAAACATGCACATGTGCAGCAATTCATTCCATGTAATTCATCTATACAGCAATATGAGCATTGTATGCAACACACACTGTATGTAACAAAAACCCATGCTGTATGCAATAAGCACATAGGGAACCATAAAACACATATGACATCATACATAAGACTCATAGTGTTTATCATCATCAAAACACAATATCCAACATACTTCTGTCGACCCACTACCTTAGTGTGTGGGCCGATTTGCTATTCCCGGGCTGGTGACGAGTACGACGGTGGCGAACCCGACGGCCCCTTTGTTGTTTAGCTTCACTGGTCAGCCAGGCGGAGATGCCGTTGCGCAGCTCGAGGGGGCCAGGAGGGCCCTATCTTACTTGCTGGGCAGAGGGGTGGACGGGCTCCCATTTAACTGTGCGATGATAGGCTTCTGCCTGGTTCTGGTGCCATCGAATGACGGGGTGGTCTGTGCCCTACCACATCAACAGGAGCCGGAAGCCGCAGTGTACACAGAATGGGTGATCAGCACCTGACCGGCAGTACTGGCACTACACTAGTCTACCACGAGTGTTCTGGAGCCCTACTACCCGCACCGACTTGCCCGAAACTTTGAGTATGACCAGGCAATCCCGCCAAACCAGGAGTTCCCTTTGGCGGGTCGATTGTACAGGAGCCGAGATATCCATCTGGTGGCAGTGGCTTGATGGGGCTTCTACTGCCGGGCAGAGCCAGAGTAGTTGCCGACTCCAGTGTTGGATCGTCGCGGGAGATTTGATGTTCATTATGCCAGATGGTGGTTCGAGCACAGCCATCTATATCGCCAGAAGGCTCCGACGATTCGGAAGGCTGAGGAGAGTCGACTTCTGTGGGAGGACCAGCCTCCCATTCCACTAGACAACAAGTACCTGAGGACCCGCTTCTCCCAGATTCGCCGGGATGTGGAGCGGCTTGCGCAGCAGTGGCCCTGAGACTGTCGGGCCCCTTTGTCGTCAGTGCGGGGTTATAGTGGGGCTATCAATCCCCTGAGGCTGGTGTAGGCTAGGCCTACAGCTGCTGGTGCTGGGACGTTGCGGTCGAGGATGTCGAGGAGTTGGTGGACTCAGTTCCGAGCCGACTGCGGCTTCGGGAAGAGTACCTCCCTAGACGGAGTGCTCCCGGAGGGGAGCTTTGCTGACACTGTTGTTAGCGACAGGAGGCGCCACATCGCTCACGCGATCGGGTTGGCTGGACCTGTAGAGTTCGTCTCTCATATCGAGCCTGCTTACATGCTGAGAGATAGCATGGAGGCAGTTGTGAAGGCTACCCGAGTGCTGGGGTTGAAGCTGGAGTAACTTGTTCCTCTATCGTTGACTCCCTTCGTGGCTTCAGGTAAGATAATTTCTTTATTATATTATATCAGCCTCACTTTCTTGTGCATATGACTGAGATATTGTCTACCGGTGTGTTTCTTCGGTAGGCTCCCTGGCAGGGGAAGATCATCCCTCCACGGAGGCGTCCTCTGGGAGTGGGGACGAAGGTCTTCTGCCTAGGCGGAAGTGCCCTCGGGTGGATACTAGTGCAGCGGAGGCCGGGGAGTCCTCTCGAGGACTCCAAGTAAAGGAGCACATAGAGGTGGAACCGGCTTTGAGTAAGTGCCATGCCCACCCTTTGTCTTTTATTGGTTTAGTCATTATGGTAGACTAACCTTGTGTTCCCTGACTGGCTTTTTTACAGCTCTGTTGGAGACTAGGGCAGAGGTGGCTTTCTCGCCACCCCCGGAGGCTAACCCTTTGTTGGATGATGACATCGAATGCGAGATCGATGTTGATGAGGTCCTCCGCGCGATAGACGAGACCAGCCCCCATGCCGACATGTTCCTCGACTTTGAGTCGTAGAAAGACCTCAAAGAGATTCGGCCTGGTAGGGTCCTCTGGGACCGGCAACACTTTGCCCATGGCTATGCTTTCTTCTGGAGACTGACATTGCCATGTTTCGTGGTTGTTTGCTTGTTGCAAAGGCAGTGGAGACCTTGGGGGCTCTTGCCCCTCCTGGGACTGGAGGCGAGGTGCCCCCTTCTACTGGTGGGCAGGAGCCAGTTGATGAGCAGGCTGTAGCCCTAGAAATGGTCCGGGAGCTGGTTAGTGCTGGACCATCGGTGGAGCTTCCCTCTTTCAAGGGCGAGCCGAGAGTGGCGGGTAGCCCGGCCGCCCTTGTTGCTAGAGCCGTGGCTTGATCACTACCACAGCTGTTGGCTGGGCCGCCCCTCCCTCCTTCGCCAGCCCTTGTCTCGGCCTGCACAGTGGGGCTATTTGGGACTTCTACCATGGGACCCTCAGGTATGTAACTGGGAACTTAGCCATTCGTAGTGGGCTTTTGCATCGCATGTCGGTGCTAAGCTTCTTCTGGTGTTGGTCACAGGTATTTCATCCCCTTTGGAGGAGGGAGAACTTCCTCGCGACACGGATGGAGCTGCAGTCAGGGAGCCTACAGCAGCAACTCCGGCTAGGGAAGACAGGGAGATCGTCAACATAGAGGGGATCTCTGAGGGGAGTGCCCCGGCTGGTGAGCTTCTTGTTCGAAACCCTCAACTGGATGGCTTTCTTTATAAGAGGTCAGGATGTATGCTGACCCTGTTGTTTTGTTGATCTACAGGGGCTTCTAGTTCCACCACCTCTGGAAGTTCATCGGAGACTCTGTCAGGCTCCTCAGGTAGCGGTAGCTTTTCCATGGAGACGGAGGAGAGTTCGAGCTCCTCCTCTTTCGAGGCCTCCTCCACCGAGGGGGCTGAGATGGAGGCTACTTCTGGAGGTGTGTGGAGGCCTTTCCTTCCCCTTTTTAGCACTTGTTTAGGCTTTCTGGTAGAATAATGATGCTTATGTATTGTGTGTAGTGCAGGAGTCAGGGGAGGAACGTGTGCCAGCTCCTGTTGCCGACGACCGGGAGGAGGTCTTTGATCTCCCTGCGGCTTCCGGAGGGGATAGGGCTATGGGAGAGGGCTCCCTAGTCGTCGAGGAGTCGTTACCTTCCCTGACTCCGGCAAGTGATGCCGTAGGCACTGAGGGGCTTGCTCTGAGTAGGGAATGAGAATTCCTTTTTCTCAGGTTTTCCACCTTATTTTTCATGAAAAGTTTCACATGGATTTTTGACTGTCCATTTGTTCTTTTTGATGCTGTGCAACATCGACCGGTGGGCTGACAGAGACAGGCGACTCTACTCTGAGTCTGGAGGTGGAATGGCCTTCTGCCACTCCACCAATGGAGCCGTTAGTGGACGGGAGTGTGGGTGCCTCCTTGCTCCAGCGAGCACGAGGGTACCTTCAGAGTGACCCTCTCCTTTCTCCGGAGTACTTGAGGCAGCGTCTGACAGAGTGCACCCGGGGCTACCACATTCTGGGCTTCCCGCGGGAGCCTTGGATGTTTGGGTTGGCTGGGATATGGGCGGAGTACCTGCAGCTTCATCAGGCGCAGGAGTAGAGGGCTCAAAGGCTGGCCGTCCTCCAGGAGGAGCAGAAGCGGCTGAGTCGACTTGTAGTGGCCGTAGCAGAACAACGCGGCCATGCTGAGGCGGCTCAGGCACTCTTTCGGGACCAGGCTGTTCGATTGGAGGAGGCCGAGAGCAGGACGGAGGCCTTGAGAAAGGCCTTGGAGGAGTAGCAGTCGGCCACAGAGCACGCCAAAGCTGAGTGGTGAAAGGTCGAGAGCACGGTCGAGGCTAGCTGATGGGGACATCAAAGCAAGTCATCTAACATTTTTAATTTGTATTTTTATCATTGAGTCATTTGGGTTCATTTGTAAGGCAATTATAAGCCAATGGGCTGGTCATTAGGAATTTGTGGGTTTATTTTCTTAAAAGAGTCCAATAGGGGTTTATTCTCATATTGGGCCTTTAAGGCCACTTAGGCCCAATTGGGACACCCACTCTCTCATTGGGCTTCATAGCTTTTAGGGCCCATATGGGCTGGTCCATGGTGGACTTGGACCAAGATGCCAAGTCCAACTTGCCCATCTTAAGGAGGGTACCCCCCCCTTTACCCCTTTTTGTAATTTTTTTTTGGTCTTAATTTGACCATGGAGAAGAAATTTGAATTCTAATCCCCTAAGTGCCCCTCCTAACCCTAGATCTGAGGATAGTTTAGGTCATTTGGCTATGGTTTTCCTTTCATATAAAACTCTTGTATTTAATTATTTTCATGAGAATTTATGAAGAAAAATCAGAATTTCTCCCAAGGGCCAAGGGCGCCACTCTCTCCTCTCTCCTTACAGCTGTGAAGGTTGCCTTCTTTCAAGGTGTGAAGTCTTATTCTTGGAGTGATTCCAAGGTCTACCACCTCTTCTGGGTATGACTCTCTGCCATCGCCACCGCCGCCTCCATCCGAGCCGCCATCGCGCCGCCACAACCTCTTCTTTACCTTGTTGTCCAAAAATTTGAGATCCAGGACAGAGGCTCAAAGAAAAGATTTTTTTTTTTTGATAACGGGGAATCTAGCAGAGTGGTACGGAGAGCTGAGCGATTATTGGGCCACCCGAGTTCGAGTCTTACCCTATGCATCTTGCCACCCCTTTTTTTGTACCGCCGCCATAAAACCCCGGGCTCACATCCCTCGAGGATTAAATGTGAGCCGGGTAAGCACCCCCCCCCCCCCCGGGGCTCAATCTCGGGTCCCTCCTATGAAAAGGAGGACCTTTCCTACCGAGCCACTCGGGGTCCTCTGATAATCTTCAATTTTTGATAGATCATTCCCCATGTTGTTACCCCTCTCTAGTTTAAATTTCACATCGATCAGATGACGTTTACCCCTCCTCCCAGTTAATTCTTTCCACCCGCGCAATCTACCTTTCTGCAGATCTGCGAGATAGTATCCTTCACAATCATTGTTCCCACCCCCTAAGCCATCTCAGAAAATCACCAAAAAATTCGCGCACGTCCCCTACATCCCCCTCTTTCACCCAAATTAATCCCATCACCCAGATCCATCATTTCCCCTTAGGTCAAACCCCTTTTTCAGGTAGATCCCTGTCTGTCCTATCTGTTCTGTAAACCGAGCGAGAAAAATCATAGTGTTGCAGAGTTTTTCATTTCAAATCCGACCATTGGATGGATGTGAATTTTACATATGTTGTATCTCTTTAAGTCTACTTTGCAACGGCGTTGGTTTCGCTTCGATCCACCTCTGGATCTGAGCACAGAAAGCGTTCTCACTGGGTCGCGCAGATCTGCCCAGTCACAGGACTGCAGGACAGGTCTGGGATATAAAATCTCGGTCGGTCCTTCGGCTGCGATCCAGCTGCCGACGACCTCAGGGATCGAAGAGGAACCTCCCGCCGACGTCCCAGCCAACCACCGCTGCCAGAAGTTGATCGGAAGCCGCCATCCCACGTGCCGAATGTGCTTGCTATCCAGCAGATTGGAACCGAACAAATCCGGACCGGCAACCCATCTCCGCCCGAGAGCCCCTCCGACTTGCCGCCCATCAACCCAAGATCGGCGCTCCTGGTTTGCTGTTGTAGCCCTTTACCTTCCTACGTGGAGTGGGCCGTGAATTCAATGCTGTAATTATTAATATTTACTATACCGGGAGTTACGAATCTTGGTCGGGGTTGTCTTCCCCACGCCTGGAGCGTGGAGGTACGTTCTCGCTCCTCTCTTTGTCGCTATGCTTATTTCGTATATGCTTGTATGCCGCTATTGGTGTGTGATAGGATTCTAGCTCGTTATAAATTTTGATCACCGCTGCGAGAGTGTGAGAGAGAGTGTGTGACCCGTCCCGTGACTTGACCCGAGCACATGAAAAGGGCGGACCTGATGCGGGATGAGTTGAGACTCGATGCCAATTTGATGCAAATCTGGGACTCTAGGCGAAGACGTGACTAATTTGACAACGCGACCAGTGACAACGTGAACACTCGGCACCAAAGAGCTCTAGAAGAGGAGAATCTGTCCTCAACATGAAATGCAAGCTCACGATCGTCCCACGTGAGGGAAACGTGCGGATCTGCGCGGTTGAGAAATCGGCAGTGAGTCAAGAGTATTCGACTCTTTTCATGTGCTCGAGTCGAGTCACGGGATGGGTCACGCTCGCTCTCTCCCAGCGGTGATCAAAAATGAAAACGAGCTAGAAATCTATCACCCAAGCAGCGGCATTCAAACATATATGAACTAAGCAAATGCCAAACAAGAGGAGCGAAAACGTACCTCCACGCTCCGGGCATGGGGAAGATAACCCCAGCCAAGAATCGTAACTCCCGGTACAGTAAATGTAAATAATTACAGTAATGAATTTTATGGCCCACTCCACACAGGGAGATAAAGGGCTACAATAGCGAACCAGGAGCGCCGATTTTGGGTTGACACGCAGCACAGCGGTGACGCTCGAGCGGATGCGGACAGCCGGTTCGGTTCGGTTCAGCTCGAGCCCACAGTACATTAAGTGGGTCCAGCTGCTGGGACGGCGGCGTCCGAGCATCTCCTTGCTGCGTCGGTTGGCTGGGGCATTGCTGGAGTGCCCCTGGTCGACCTCCGGGAGCGGCAGTCGCTGAATCGGAGCCGGGATATTTATTGGGATTTAACTCTCAACATTGCCTCGCAATCCTATCTCGGGACGGACCTGTGCGACCCGATGAACAACGCCCAGATCCGGTGTCGGATCGGGACGAGACTAGCGCCGTTGGAAAGTAGACTGGAAGGGCTTCAACATATATGAATTTTAGATCCATCCAACAATAGGACTAAAAATGAAAAACTCTATGGCATTGTAATTTTTTTGGCTTGGATTACAGAATAGTCATGATAGATTGGGATCTGCCTGAGAATGACTTTTGACCGAAAGGGAAAGGATGGATCTAGAACTTGGGGATTTTATGGGTGAAAGAGGGGGATGTGTGGGACGTGCACAATTATTTTTGTAATTTTCTGATCTGATCTGGGGGTGGGAAAAATAGATCTACAGACTACTATCTCACAAATCTGCACACAGGTAGACTGCGAGGGGTGGAAAGAAGACGGTGGGAGGGGGGGCAAATATGATCTGATCGATATAAAATTTGAGCTGGGGATTGGGGAAAACAAGATGAACTAACCCTGAATAAATCAGCTCGATCTAACGGTTGGATCTGGAGTTATAGATCTGTCTTCAAACTTCTGTCCATCAACTCGGAATCCTAGACAGTAGGCCGGAAAAAGGACCATGGCAGCACGAATGGAGGCGGCGGCGGCGGCGGTGGCTGGAAGTCGCATCCAACGGAGGTGATAATCCTTGGAATCACACCAAGGGCGAGGCTTCACACCTTGGAATCAAGCAACCATCACAGCTACAAGGGGAGGAGAGAGGGGCGCCCATGCTTTCGTTGGAGAAATTCAGATTTTTCTTCATAAATTCTCATGAAATTAATGAAATACAAGAGTTTTATAACACTAGCTAAATGACCTATACTAACCTCAGATCTAGGGTTAGGGAGGGGCAATTAGGGGATAGAAGATTATTCGCCATGTGGTCAAATGAAATAAAAAATAAAAAATGGTAAATGGGGGGTGCGCCCTCCTCTTCTTGACTTGGTCAAGGGTGGCATTCCACAATTGACTAAATGGCTTTTTTATGGCATATGGAAGGCCATACGTGGGTGATTTCTTCCATGGGAAAGAAATGCCAATTTGTGTGGGATGGAATGTCAATATAAGGGGCTTTGAATGGGGGATGTGGACATGTGGAGGGTTGAATGGGGGAAAGAAGGGGGCGCCCCCTTAAGAGTCCTACTTGGACTTTTCACCTTGGTCCAAGTCCACCATGGACCATGGACCAACCCCTATGGGCCCTAGAAGTTAGGTGGCCCAATGAGAGATAGGGTGGGGGGACCGTTGGGCCTAAGTGGCCTTTTTACAAAGAAACCTATTAACGTAGCCCAATTAACCCATTGGCTTGTAATTATCTTACAATTGAACCCAAATGACTCAATGCAATAAAAAAAAGTTAGATGCCTTGCTCCGACGTCCTATCAATATAATTCTCCTCGGGTGGGAAGAACTCGACCCCGTCGAGTAAGGGGTGTTGTTGCTGATAAGAATAGATGGACGCTCTGATACCAATAGACAAGACTCTATTGATGATCTAGAGGGGGGTGAATAGATCGATCACCCAATAAAAACTGACTACAGTAGGAACAGTTGCGGAATAAAATCAAGCTGTTGTAGGATGACGAAGAACACTTAAACGCAATTGAACATACCGGGGATAGAAGATCAGAACACAAGCGGTCTTAAGCATTCATCTACTGGACGATGAAACTAAAATAAAGATGAGCACAAACCACAAGGCAATCACACAGTAGATGGTGAATTTTTAAGGTGGTTCGACCTCAAACCCGAGGTCTACGTCCACCCCACACTCCAACCAGAGTGTGGTTTCCCGCTGATACGTGGCTTAATCTGCTGATCCACAGCTTCGGGGTAAAAACCCTACAAACCGCTGGGCCTTACAGCTTATGCCGACCAGAGGAGTCCTCCTCTGCAACCACTGAGGAATTACAGCTTCACCCGTCCAGAGGATACCACACCTCTGCCTGCTGAGGAATTACAGCTTTACCTCCGCTGACGAACAGCTTAAACAAGAGTTTATAAAAATGAGATGAAAACAAACAAAGAAACAGAAAAACCCACGAAGGGAATGTAGCTCAACAATGAGCAAACTCAGTTCCGATTCTGAGCCAGGTAACTGATGAACAAAGCTCTCTCTCTCTCAGACTCTCAAATCTCTCACTCTCAGACTATCTTCTTCTTTCAAATATGATCTCTCTTCTTCTTACTAGATTGTGCTTGCTATAGCTCTTTCTGCTCTTTTTCTCTCAATGTCACAACCACGATCAGTCTTCTCCTGAAGAGGACTCTTCTTATTTATAGGAAGCAGCAGAAGGTAGGGCGTGTGCTCGCCACAATTCCCGCCCAGAGCCTGATCTAGATCTGGAGTAGTCAGGCCACGTGGCATCATCTTGGCACCTCCTCTATTCTTGGATCACGTGCTTTTCTTAAACTCCTCGAGCAAATATCCTATTAAGGTCAGACTTAAGGTCAGCTTGAAGCAATCTGAAAAGATAGTAGAAAGATGCACAGAGTTAATTTGAGATTTGAACTAAGTATGCACAGACTCCATAGCCTCAATATAACGTATGAACACATATGCATGGAGTCAAGTGTTCACACATAAAATAGATGCACAGACTTGGTGTTACTCTAAAATCGGAAGTGCACAGACTTGATGTGTGCACAATGCAGACGCTATACTGACCAGCTTGTGCCATTTCCAACCTTGCATAGACATTATGCATGCAGAAGATGAGAAATGCACAGACTCTGTCACTATGCAATGCATGATATGCACAGA
Organism: Amorphophallus konjac; assembly: GCA_022559845.1. Lineage (NCBI taxonomy): Eukaryota > Viridiplantae > Streptophyta > Magnoliopsida > Alismatales > Araceae > Amorphophallus > Amorphophallus konjac. The sequence goes on along the minus strand of CM040118.1, from coordinate 258,157,885 downwards.
CTTTCATATGCAAGATGTAGAACGTGCACCGACTATGGATGCAATGCATCGATCCTGGATGTGCAAAAGACTAAGACATATACCTATGTTATCTTCCAAATCACGTGGTATGCACAGACCAAAATATAAGCTGCATGGACTTTGTGTGTGTGTGTGTGACCAACCTTGCTTAGACTTAATCATGTGATGTGCAAAGGTTGCACAGACTTACTTGTGCAACAAACTTGACTTGCACAGACTTAATGTGCAAACGCTAAGTGCATGAGCTCTTATGCACCAAGTTGCCTAAGATGTATTGCATGGACTTTATGTGCCTAAACATAAGCATGCACGGACTTAGTTGCGTGCTGAACTGATGCTTGAATGACACTTGCACTGACTTGGTCGTGTGCAGCAGCAAGGGTTGCACCGACTTGATATCGTGCAGCGTGAAGTGTTGCAGCGACTTAGTATGCCTTGAGCTAAGCCTGCACGGACTTGGTCTCGTGCAACAACTACCAATGCATCGACTTACATAATGCATGGATGACCCTTGCAGCGACTTGGTCGAGTGCAGCAACATCGCTTGCACTGACTTTATATATGCATGCACGGACTTGATGTGCTGGAAATGCACTCTATGCACGAACTCAATGCAGACTGACTGAGTTTTGCACCGACTTCACTCTAATGCAAATCCTAAGTGTAAACATGCAGACAACACTTATATGAGCATCTGACATATAAATTTCATCAAGATACATCAAGATACACACAACATCATTTCAGAGTAAATTTGTCAAAGTCAACTACGTAGTCAACAAAGTCAAGCACTACTGTTGCTAATCATCAAAACAACTATCTGTCAATCATCAAAACATTTCAGCATAAAGCAGTGCACATACTACTTATCAAACCAGAGGAGTCCCAATAATCTCCCCCTTTTTGATGATGGCAACCCAAAGAATAAATACAATGAAATGATGTATTTTGATGAGACATTAATCACAGTCAGATGACATGCATGCAAGTGCAGACACTATGCATAGACTTTCTCCCTGAATGAAACCTTTAAGATGCGCTCCCCCTGAATTTCTGACTCTCTCTCTCTCTCTCTTCCCTTCTCTCAAACACCATTACAGCCTCTCCGACTCTCCCCCTAAACACACGACTGACTCTCCTCTAAACACAAGACTGACTCTCCTTTATACTTACTCCCCCTTTCACAACAGAATACAATCTCTCCCAATGCAATCTCTCCCCCTATTTCATAAGCTCTCTCCCAACTCCCCCTATGTCATAAGGAAGGAAGGGAAGAAGACAACTCTCCCCCTTTGCCATCAGCAAATAAGGAGGAAGGGAAGATAGTGGAAGGGTAGAAGAGATAGACTAGATAGCATTCTATGCAATGGTTCAGAGTATAAGCAGATCATGTATAAGCAGATCATGAATAACTTCTATTCATAAGAATCAATCAGTATGCATTCTTGAGTAAGTTCAGGTTTAACGGTTATAGAAGGTAGAGTTAAATTACTGAGTTTCTGAAATATGGTCATAGTGTCCGTTTATAGCAAGTAACCTAAGTCACATGAAGATACAGACTAGGTCAAGACTATATCTTATATATTTCAGAAACAATGAATATCAAGGAGAGTAGCCTGAATTTGTATTGAGATGTACTAATTGATGTTTCAGAACATTTTGCACTTGAAGGGTTACAGCATTTCTTTTCCACTTCTAATCTGAATGTAGTGAACAGATAAGTGTCATTTATGCTGTTGACATTAGATGTACACGTGGGTTAGACGCAAGTACCCCCAGTTACTAGGCATAAACTACTATATCTGCCTCTGATCAAGAACTACCAAGATGATTTACACCTTTGACATTAAGGGTACATGTTTATCAGACGTCAGTACCCCTAGTTACTCAGTGAAACCAGCCCTATAGATTTGACCATGTGAATAGAGATAACATGAAATACCTCATGACATAATGTCCTCTCCACTTCCTTGATGGAGGGTTCAGTTTCTCAGTGCAATTCAGTCATTGCTCTGCCACTTTGTTCAATTCTTTTTCATTAAAGATTTTATTGATGTTGCTCTTATAACTTTTCATAGATATTTTTTCAAAATCAGTACTTGTTCTGGTTTTCCCAGCCTAGACTTCACTAAGTCTGAAAAGTTCAGAAATAGTAAAGGCCTTTTCATTGAAATCATAAAACAAAGGTTAAGAACTATAAATGTTTTCTATCACCTTATTTCCTGAAGAGCAGTTCTTAGACTCTACAGTCAATTAAAATTAAACCTTTAGTTCATTCAAGAAACACATGTGATTCTTAAAAAGCATTGAAGTGCATGATGCTCAAAATAATGAACCAGTTACAAGACTGTTATCCAATCAGAGTGATAGAAGTAGACAATGAAGCATAGGAGCAGCTCAAAAGGTTTTCAAGAATAGACTGAATGTGAATGATGTCATGAGATAAATATTTCTGAGAAGGAGGAGAGAATAAGAGAATTTGAACTAAGATCAGACTCAACTACACTCCCCCTCACATCATGATGTATTGACTTAAGATGCACCGACTCTTACATATGGAATATGCAATATGCACCGACCTACATGCAACTTGAACATAAGTGTTGACACCCGTTTTATGCCGATAAGTTGAGTCGTTCCTCTTACTCCCATTTGTTGATGCCTCGAGTTATCCGTCACTCGCTGGGGCTATTTTCAGGCATGCTTTGGGCCAGTTTTATGGTTTGCCTCACTCCTTGGTTAGGTCCAAGTTGATATAGGGCTTAACGGGCCTTGGTGCTGGTTGATTGGGCTTTTCTATGAGTTTTCAAGCGTCCATGTGCATGTACGATTTCTCCCTGGCCGCTCAATTCATGTGCGATTGACTGTGGACCGTTCATATATTTTGGAATATTATGGGTAATTTTTTGAATTTCCGCCGACAAGCTTTTATGCGGTCCTATTCTGGCCGTTCAATTTGATGGACGGACTGATGATGACCGCTCATCTCTCAGAGTCCTGCGCTGAAGGGTTTTCTCAGATAATTATCTAATTATCTGACCTATTTTGATTTATCACCGACAAGGCTAGAACGGTTTATCCTTGGCCGCTCAACGTTTGAATGGTCTCATATGAGCCGTCCATCTATGAGAGTCCAACGGCGAATGTTTCGGTCAGTTCGATGGATAATTTGGATTATTTATAAATTATTTATGAATTTCCACCGACAGGGTTGGACGGCCAGGACACGACCGCCCATCCAGTTGAGCGGTCTATCGTAACACCGTTCATCCCTTCGAATGCTGAATTTCAACCGATTTTATCCCTTTTATCCGTGATTTAATCCCCAATTTCTCCCATCATTTTCTCCGAGGATAATCAACCAGTTTAAGTGCCGTTTCGACTGGATGAAAGATTGTCACGCCCCGAACAAGGCGGAAGTATCGGGACTAGGGACACGCTAGCAAGAGAGGGAACTAAATCTAAAACAATACACAAGTGCTACAAGATGGAAATGCTAAATGATCATTAATAAACCACGACTAATACAATAATCCTCAAGTTCAACTTAATACAACTGGAATAACAACCACTAAGACTCAACAACAAACTGAAACTAAAAGATCTCCAAACACAACTAAAGAATAAACACACTGCTAACACACTAGAACTGATACACTCAAGACATCACTCCTGCCCTTCCCCATCGATAAGCGCGTCACCTGAAAAGCCTGGAAAAGGGGGAAACAACGGGGTGTGAGCTAACGCTCAGTAGGAAATAACAGACATGTATAAGTGATTAACAGTTTAATTACATTTTTCAAAATGTCATGCTACAAATGATAAAAACGATAAAAAGATAACGATGATGAAACGAAATTCAAAGATCTTGCAAGGTCAAGAAATATAATGAATAGAATAGTAAGACAAGAATTTACTACAGGAGATAACGATAAAAAGTTGGCCATATCAGGTCAATTCAAGTCATGTCAAGCACGTATGTAATTTCATTTCCACGTCCAAGTAATGAGCAAGTACAGTAACCACAAGTAGAGTATAGAACAGTGACGAGTGGAAAGTGAAAAGTAGTAGAAAGTAATGTAGAGAGTAGTGGAGAGAGTAGTGGAAAGAGTAGTGGACAGTCCTAGATTTAACACATGTCAAGTACTGGTGCCAAATGCCACACCTAGTCATTCACCTCCCAGGGGTACACGTAGTGTTCGGGCGCTCTTCCCAGGACTAGACCGAGCCCTTAATTGTTTGCCAGGCATTGATTTCTTTGGATCAAAGATCCCACGAATCTAGACTTCCACAGTTTATGGCCAGAATTCCAAGGTTTAAACTAAGTAGCAATAACAACTTCAAGTAGGAAGGAGATTCATTTCCAGAATTTCAAGGTAAGTATAATCATCAAGGAGATTGAAATCAAGTCACAACAAGAGTTAATCGTGCTGCGCTACTGTACAACAGCAGCAATCAAACAAGCTAATCAACATATTAATCCTAATCATCAAGTTAAGATATCATGATTTAACCATTATCATTTGCATTAAGACAATTGCCAAGAAGCTGATTCAAGATGATAAGGCAAAGAACAACTCCCACAGGAGTGAAATAGAATGCATTAACAGAGATTTAGTTACACCATTAACCACTAATTATGTGGGTTTCTATTTAATCTTGTATGCATTGAAATGAAGATGATAAACGGTGTGTTTTTACACTAAGTTTGCATGTATGGACCAATATTAATTGAAACTAAAAAGGGTACATGAATAGGTCATTAGTTCCTCAAAAATGTAGTTTTCAAAGTGTTTAGGTTGAACGGTTTGATTCCCCGATGATCCGGATTGATCCCCGGGTCAAATCATCAAAAAAACGGGTTTACAATGCATGGGTCGACCCTTTGGGTCGACCCCTGGAAAAATTCCAGGGATGGGTCGACCCCTGGGTCGACCCCTGGCTACCTGGCTGCATGGGTCGACCCATGGGTCGACCCCTGCAGGTTGTGGGTCGACTCATTGGGTCGACCCCTGCAAGGCAGCAAGCTGCTGCTTGCAGGGCTGAAATGGGTCGACCCGTGGGTCGACCCCTGGGTTTCCAGACCCAAAAAGTGATGAAATCTCCACGAATTTGGGGTCTAAAAGTATTGGGATCATAACCATAGACTCTAGGGTTAATAATATGCATCTTAGGGTCATAAAACATAATTTTAAATCACGAATTTCGATAGGAATCCAATGAAATACAACATATTCTATGAAGAACACAAGTAAAGTCTAGCTTGCTAGCATGCTTCTAATAACACACAAAATACTCTAGACATGATCTATAAAAATTAGAGATTTTGATGTCAAAAGAAAGCTAACATGCTATTGATTACATTCATGTATGTTAATTAGAAATTGGGCTGTTATCACCTACCTCAAATTGAAGAAGGAACTCGAAACCTAGAATAAAGAACAACTTGATAGCACCTCACTAAAACTTCGATATCTCCACGGATACCTAATGAAAATCGGGGCTTTTGCCACCAATGGAAAGAGCTCGATGAGAGGTACAATCTGCTATACTCATGATCAAGATTTGGTTGAGAATTCCTACCTCAATAGATTGATCAAAGAAGAATGAAGGGAAGCCAACGGCCTACTGACCGACCTCCACAAATCGAACTAGATCTCTCCAGATCCAAAATTTCAGCGAACCCCACAGGAGCCAAATGAAAGAAGACTCGTAGGGCTTCATTTTGATAGCTCATAGAGCTTCTGGAGCCTTCTGAATTGGGAGTATTTGCTGCTGCAAGCTACGAGTTTAGAAACGGCGCCGAAATCCTTGACTTGACCTAACTATGTCGGCAGCACGTTTTGGGGCTAAGTTTACCTCAAATTGATTGAGGGTAAATGTTCCTTACATTGTGGCCTTCCATTTGCCCCTGATTTCAGATCATTTGGTTGAGAATTGAGGTCGAATTTGATGTTCAAAGTTTGGGTGAATAGTAAATTCGAATTTGGGTTAGGTGGGTTATAAGTCAGGCTTAATCCACTGATTAGGGCTAGATAATGATTTAATTAGGCTTACTCCAAGAAGATAAAAGTGTTATTCGAAACATTTATTATTTAATTACTATTTTTATGAATTTTTATATGTTAGATAAAATTCCATTTCTACTATTCCGTAATTAATTAAATATTAAGTTCGGAAGAATTAGTTCGCTAATTCGGCTTAATAAACGATTGTATTAGGCTTAATTGTAGAAGAAAAAGTTGATAAACAAAATTAATTCTACAAGATGTGATTTTTGGGGATTTTTAGAAAATAGTAGAAAAATGACTTATTCTATTAATTAATTAATTAATCTAATTAATTTGGATAATTCTCATTAATTTTGAATAATTTCAAATAAATTCCAAGTAATTATAAATAACTTTCTAAATAAATTTCTAAAGAATTTGGGGTCTTACACCCTCCCCTACTTAAAGGAATTTGGTCCTCCAAATTCACTGCACTAAAACTGAGAGTAGAAAAAGATCGCTCACCTAGAATAGATCGGGATACCGCTTTCGCATAGTCTCTTCGGATTCCCATGTAGCTTCTTCGGTCCCACGCCGACTCCACTGAATCTTGACCATCGGTATCGAACGATTCCGGAGTTGCTGATGCTTCCGGTCCAGAATCTTGACAGGTCTTTCCTCATAGGTCAAATCTTCCTTCAGTTCAAAATCCACTTGTTGATTGATATGAGTGGGATCGTACACATATTTCCGTAACATAGACACATGGAAAACATTATGTACGCCAGACAAATGCGGTGGTAAAGTCAGTCTGTATGCCACCTCTCCCACTCTATCTAGAATCTCGAATGGACCAATGTACCTCGGACTCAGCTTGCCATGAATGCCAAATCTTCGGATCCCTCTCGTCGGAGAGACCTTTAAGAACACATGCTCGCCAACCTGAAATTCCAATGCCCTTCTCCTGTTGTCGGCATAACTCTTCTGTCTTGACTGGGCTACTTGTAACCGGTCTCGGATAACACGGATGTTCTGTGATGATTCCAAAACAAGATCTGGTCCAAGCCACTGTTTCACACCTACCTCGTCCCAACACAACGGGGAACGACAACTTCTACCATATAGTGCTTCAAAAGGAGCCATCTGAATACTAGACTGATAGCTGTTATTGTAAGCAAATTCAATTAATGCCAAATGCTCACTCCAATTACCACCGAAATCAATCATGCAAGCTCGCAACATATCTTCCACTATCTGATTGGTTCTTTCAGTCTGTCCATCTGTCTATGGATGAAAAGCAGTACTGAAATTCAGACGAGTACCCAAAGATTCTTGCAGTCCCTTCCAGAAATGTGAAGTAAATCTGGGGTCTCGATCAGATACTATATTCACTGGGATACCATGCAATCTCACCACTTCCTTTATATACAAAGCAGCCAATACATCAATCGTCCACTTGGACTTAATTGGTAAGAAATGAGCCGACTTTGTCAATCGATCGACAATCACCCATATCGCATCAAATCCACCACGAGTCCTAGGTAGACCCATAATGAAATCCATGCCAATACTTTCTCACTTCCATTGGGGTATGTCGAGTGGTTTCAATTTTCCTGCTGGTCTGAAATGTTCGGCATTAACTTGCTGACATACCAAACATCTGCTCACAAAATTTGCAACTTCTCTTTTCATATTCGGCCACCAAAAGGACCTTTTCAAATCTCGGTACATCTTAGTGCCTCCAGGATGAATGGTATATCTGGATCTATGGGCTTCCTCAAGAATTTTGTTCTTTATTGTAACCTCATCCGGAACACAAGTTCTACCTTTAAATAATAATCTACCATCATCGGCCAACATGAAGTCAGGTCTGCTACTCAAGCTTCCCTTGATCTCTACCAACTCGGGATCATTATCTTGCAAGGACTTGATCTCTATCAATATTTCAGGTTTAAGTTGAATCTGAGCAATCAAGATCCGATCATTGTCAATATTGAGATCCAGACTAGATAATTGTTCCAACAATCTCCATTCTTGTAACATGAGACTTGACAATCTAGCTACCGGCTTCCGGCTTAATGCATCTACCACAACATTACCTTTTCCAGGATGATACTCAATCGAGAAGTCGAAGTCTTTCAAGTACTCCAACCATCTCCGCTGCCTCATGTTGAGTTCCTTTTGAGAGAATAAATACTTCAAACTCTTATGATCCGAAAACACTGTAAAGGTTTCTCCATATAAGTAATGCCTCCATATCTTCAAAGCAAACACGACTGCAGCAAGTTCCAAATCATGAACAGGATAATTATCTTCGTGCTTCCTCAACTGCCTAGAGGAATAGGCAATCACCTTCCCATGCTGCATGAGTACACAGCCTAAGCCAATACCTGATGCATCAGTATAAACAACAAATCCTCCTTCACCAGAAGGTAAAGCCAAAACAGGTGCAGTAGTCAAACACTCCTTCAGAGTCTGAAAGCTTCGCTGACAATCATCTGACCAATCAAACTTATTCTCCCTGCGGGTTAATCTTGTCATAGGTACTGCAATCTTGGAGAAATCTTGAATAAATCTTCGGTAATAGCCTGCCAGGCCTAGAAAACTTCTAACTTCAGTTGCACTAGTAGGCTGCTCCTAATTCTTCACTGCCTCAATCTTCGAAGGATCAACAGAAATACCTTCCTTGGTGATAATATGTCCGAGAAAGGACACTTCTTGTAGCCAGAACTCACACTTACTGAACTTAGCATATAGCTGATGATCTTTCAATAGTTGTAATGTCATTCTCAGATGTTCAACATGCTCCAATTCACTCTTGGAATAGATCAAGATGTCATCAATAAAGACCACGACCCATTGATCAAGATAGGGCCGAAATACATCGTTCATCAACTGCATGAAAGCTGCTGGAGCATTCGTTAGACCAAAAGGCATAACGACAAATTCAAAATGACCATACCTGCTGCGGAAAGCTGTTTTATAAATGTCCTCTTCCTTAATCCGCAACTGGTGATATCCAGATCGAAGATTGATCTTAGAGAAATATTGAGCTCCCGCTATCTGGTCAAATAACTCGTCAATCCTCGGCAAGGGATATTTGTTCTTGACAGTCTGCTGGTTTATTTGCTGATAATCAATGCACAACCTCATCGAACCATCTTTCTTCCTGACGAACAACACAGGGGCTCCCCACGGAGAAGTACTAGGACGAATAAAACCCTTCTTGAGTAATTCCATCAGTTGCTGCTTCAGTTCCCTCAGTTCCGCAGGAGACATACGATAAGGAGCCTTGGAAATAGGAGCTGTGCCAGGAATAAGATCAATAGAAAAGATAACTTCCCGCTCAGGCGGAAGTCCTGGTAGTTCCTCTGGAAAGACATCAGGAAATTCTTGGACAACAGGAATGTCCTTGATCTCAATCTGCTGCTCAGGGGTTGCACAAACAAAGGCTAGAAAAGCCTCACACCCATGCCTTAAAAGCTTATCAGCTCAAAGAGCCGAAATGAGTGGTACGGAGTTATGGTGCTTGACTCCCGTAAAAGATAAACCAGAATGTCCAGTAAAAGTCACTGAGCTAGAACTACAGTGAACATTGGCCTCATACTTAGCCAACCAATCTGCCCCTAGGATTACATCATAATCCTGCATATCCATGCAGACCAAATCTGCTGGAAAGTTCTGTTCACCAATCATAACCTTACTAGAAGGATAGAAATACTGGATTGTTGATCTAGTGCCAATAGGGGTTGAAATCTCTAACGGAGTTTTCATCAAAACAGGTTCCACAGCTAATGACTTAGCAAATCTCCGTGAAATAAAAGAATGTGTTGCACCAGTATCAAAGAGAGCAAATGCGGGCTTATCGATTATAGTAAGGGTACCTTCGACGAGTCCGCCATCATCAGAAATCCCAGTTTCATCTTCATGTAAAGCTTGAAGCTTGCCTTATGGTTTCTTGAAGACTAGAGGTTTTGCCGGTGTAGCTTGCTCCGATATGAGAGGGCAATTGGGGATACGGTGCTCCTTGCTTCCACATCGCAAATAGGCGCCTAGCTTGCACCAGCACTCCTCTATCTTGTGACCCGGACGATCACAATAGTTGCACACGCCCTTAAATGGAACAATAGGGCCAGGCTTCTTGTCTTCATGCCTCGGCATCTTGCCTTTCCACGATCCGGACCCGCTCCACGAACCAGGTCCACTAACAGGTCTCTTCTTGGTATACCCGGGTTTGACACTCCCGGAACCCGTAGGTAATTCTTTCTTGGTGCCTTTACCACGGATTCTCTCCGTCATCTCAAGAGTACCCTCTAGAACTTGCGCTTTCCTTACCATCTCAGAATAAGTGGAAATCTCCATCGGTGCCAATTGGTTGATATAATGAAGCTTCAAACCATTGAGAAAGCGCTTCGCCTTCATCTTCTCGGTGGAAATGAGATGTGTAGCATATCGAGAAAGCCGTGCGAATTGAGCCTCATACTCTGCCACGGACAAACCTCGCTGTTTCAAGGCCGCGAACTCTGCCGCTTTCTTCTCTTGCACTCTATCGGAAAAATACTTGCTGTTGAAGAATTCCTCGAACTCTTCCCACATAACTTGCCGATCTCCGAGAGTTGCCTTGATAGAATCCCACCAAGTACGTGCATCATGTTCCAGTTGAAATGTGGACAAAAGGACACGCCCCTGGTTGGTGCATTGCATAACTTCAAAGATTCTCCCCATCTCGTCTAGCCAGTGCTCGGCTTGGTCAGGGTCAGTCGAACCAGCGAATCTAGGCGGATTCATTCCGCGGAAGTTCCGGTATAGATCACCGGTGCCATGTGGTGCCGCTCCTGCCTGAGCTACTTGCTGAAGGGCCTGAGTAAGGCCTTGAACCGTACGCTGCAGGTTCCTCCATTCAGCACGATCAGCTGCCATCTACACGAGAAATAGGTTACTTAGGTTCAAATAAGATAGATAATTATACGATTAAGAAACGAACTTAACCCAAGTTCTACCCAATCTCACAGGTCAGGTCTTAAACTTTTACAAGGTTAGGGATCTAGTGCACCTAGACACGACCAAAACTCGGTACCTGGCGGAGGTAATCGGTCCGAAGACCACTCGCGCAAGTGTGCGACCTTTCCGATAGGCATAGCCTAACGTTCGGGCAACACCTTTTTATATACCGGTTATTGGGATGCAATGCAAGAAAACTTAAACTTAGGAAACCTAGGAATGTGAAACCTAGGGCTCTGATACCAACTAAACTATCACGCCCCGAACAAAGCGGAAGTATCGGGACGTACAGTTAGGGACACGCTAGCAAGAGAGGGAACTAAATCTAAAACAATACACAAGTGCTACAAGATGGAAATGCTAAATGATCATTAATAAACCACGACTAATACAATAATCCTCAAGTTCAACTTAATACAACTGGAATAACAACCACTAAGACTCAACAACAAACTGAAACTAAAAGATCTCCAAACACAACTAAAGAATAAACACACTGCTAACACACTATAACTGATACACTCAAGACATCACTCCTGCCCTTCCCCATCGGTAAGCGCGTCACCTGAAAAGCCTGGAAAAGGGGGAAACAACGGGGTGTGAGCTAACGCTCAGTAGGAAATAACAGACATGTATAAGTGATTAACAGTTTAATTACATTTTTCAAAATGCCATGCTACAAATGATAAAAACGATAAAAAGATAACGATGATGAAACGAAATTCAAAGATCTTGCAAGGTCAAGAAATATAATGAATAGAATAGTAAGACAAGAATTTACTACAGGAGATAACGATAAAAAGTTGGCCATATCAGGTCAATTCAAGTCATGTCAAGCACGTATGTAATTTCATTTCCACGTCCAAGTAATGAGCAAGTACAGTAACCACAAGTAGAGTATAGAACAGTGACGAGTGGAAAGTGAAAAGTAGTAGAAAGTAATGTAGAGAGTAGTGGAGAGAGTAGTGGAAAGAGTAGTGGACAGTCCTAGATTTAACACATGTCAAGTACTGGTGCCAAATGCCACACCTAGTCATTCACCTCCCAGGGGTACACGTAGTGTTCGGGCGCTCTTCCCAGGACTAGACCGAGCCCTTAATTGTTTGCCAGGCATTGATTTCTTTGGATCAAAGATCCCACGAATCTAGACTTCCACAGTTTATGGCCAGAATTCCAAGGTTTAAACTAAGTAGCAATAACAACTTCAAGTAGGAAGGAGATTCATTTCTAGAATTTCAAGGTAAGTATAATCATCAAGGAGATTGAAATCAAGTCACAACAAGAGTTAATCGTGCTGCGCTACTGTACAACAGCAGCAATCAAACAAGCTAATCAACATATTAATCCTAATCATCAAGTTAAGATATCATGATTTAACCATTATCATTTGCATTAAGACAATTGCCAAGAAGCTGATTCAAGATGATAAGGCAAAGAACAACTCCCACAGGAGTGAAATAGAATGCATTAACAGAGATTTAGTTACACCATTAATCACTAATTATGTGGGTTTCTATTTAATCTTGTATGCATTGAAATGAAGATGATAAACGGTGTGTTTTTACACTAAGTTTGCATGTATGGACCAATGTTAATTGAAACTAAAAAGGGTACATGAATAGGTCATTAGTTCCTCAAAAATGTAGTTTTCAAAGTGTTTAGGTTGAATGGTTTGATTCCCCGATGATCCGGATTGATCCCCGGGTCAAATCATCAAAAAAAACGGGTTTACAATGCATGGGTCGACCCTTTGGGTCGACCCCTGGAAAAATTCCAGGGATGGGTCGACCCCTGGGTCGACCCCTGGCTACCTGGCTGCATGGGTCGACCCATGGGTCGACCCCTGCAGGTTGTGGGTCGACCCATTGGGTCGACCCCTGCAAGGCAGCAAGCTGCTGCTTGCAGGGCTGAAATGGGTCGACCCGTGGGTCGACCCCTGGGTTTCCAGACCCAAAAAGTGATGAAATCTCCACGAATTTGGGGTCTAAAAGTATTGGGATCATAACCATAGACTCTAGGGTTAATAATATGCATCTTAGGGTCATAAAACACAATTTTAAATCACGAATTTCGATAGGAATCCAATGAAATACAACCTATTCTATGAAGAACACAAGTAAAGTCTAGCTTGCTAGCATGCTTCTAATAACACACAAAATACTCTAGACATGATCTATAAAAATTGGGGATTTTGATGTCAAAAGAAAGCTAACATGCTATTGATTACATTCATGTATGTTAATTAGAAATTGGGCTGTTATCACCTACCTCAAATTGAAGAAGGAACTCGAAACCTAGAATAAAGAACAACTTGACAGCACCTCACTAAAACTTCGATATCTCCACGGATACCTAATGAAAATTGGGGCTTTTGCCACCAATGGAAAGAGCTCGATGAGAGGTACAATCTGCTATACTCATGATCAAGATTTGGTTGACAATTCCTACCTCAATAGATTGATCAAAGAAGGATGAAGGGAAGCCAACGGCCTACTGACCGACCTCCACAAATCGAACTAGATCTCTCCAGATCCGAAATTTCAGCGAACCCCACAGCAGCCAAATGAAAGAAGACTCGTAGGGCTTCATTTTGATAGCTCATAGAGCTTCTGGAGCCTTCTGAATTGGGAGTATTTGCTGCTGCAAGCTACGAGTTTAGAAACGGCGCCGAAATCCTTGACTTGACCTAACTATGTCGGCAGCATGTTTTGGGGCTAAGTTTACCTCAAATTGATTGAGGGTAAATGTTCCTTACATTGTGGCCTTCCATTTGCCCCTGATTTCAGATCATTTGGTTGAGAATTGAGGTCGAATTTGATGTTCAAAGTTTGGGTGAATAGTAAATTCGAATTTGGGTTAGGTGGGTTATAAGTCAGGCTTAATCCACTGATTAGGGCTAGATAATGATTTAATTAGGCTTACTCCAAGAAGATAAAAGTGTTAGTCGAAACATCTATTATTTCATTACTATTTTTATGCATTTTTATATGTTAGATAAAATTCCATTTCTACTATTCCGTAATTAATTAAATATTAAGTTCTGAAGAATTAGTTCGCTAATTCGGCTTAATAAACGATTGTATTAGGCTTAATTGTAGAAGACAAAGTTGATAAACAAAATTAATTCTACAAGATGTGATTTTTGGGGGTTTTTAGAAAATAGTAGAAAAATGACTTATTCTATTAATTAATTAATTAATCTAATTAATTTGGATAATTCTCATTAATTTCGAATAATTTCAAATAAATTCCAAGTAATTACAAATAACTTTCTAAATAAATTTCTAAAGAATTTGGGGTCTTACAAAGATAATCTATTTATCTATGATTTTCCTTTGATTATCTCGACCTGAAAATGCCTCTAAACCCTAATTTCGGGGCTGGCTTTCTAGGCTCTAAAAATAGACCCTAAACGCCGGGCTTGAAAGGGGGGGAGATTTTTGGTCGACGGCGAAGCCCTGCCGCACTCTTAAGCTACCTAACACCAAGGAGGGAGGCTTTCTACGTCCATACAAGCCTCCGGTTCAGGGAGTAGTCTATTTTTGAGTCTTTTTTGTGGTTGATTGGTTTCATCCTTCTTTCATTGCATGCATTGCTTTCCTCCCTTTCTCCCCACGTTCTTCTTCCTCTTCATTACCATGCACACACCCACCCATGTTTTTGACACCCTAGGGGTTTAAAATCCCCCAGGTATCCCCCTTTCCACTTGTTCATGTTCACTCCTTATTATTTTGACATCTACTACACTGTCCAGTTCTAATCTAGGTTTTCTCTTTATGTTTTTGCATTGTTTTTGCAGGTTAGCAATTCCTAGCACGAGGCCGATCCCCTCTGGCCGGCGGGAGAGGGTGCAGGTTGGAACCCTTTGCGACTTCTGGCTTGGTGGTCTTACGCGGTTCTACACAGTCCGTTCAAGAAGACGTGCGGTGCATACTGGGCCGTCCATTTTCTTCCTGTGATCGTGACAGAGCCGTTCAACAGCCAAGAGTCCTTCATCACGCACCTTCTACAGCGTCCTTAGGCGGTCTATCGTAAGACCGTGCATCCTATAGGCGGTTCTCCCTGAACCGTTCATCTTCCCAACGCTGCAGCCAGGCGAGTGTCTCTCCCTCTTTCCAAAGCACGGCGTGTTCATCACGCTCGGCGCTTTGGTGGCGATCACAGGTTTTTGTTTCCTCCCTTTCCTTCTGTCTTCATTCGCTTCTCATGTTGAATATGGTTGAATAGACATTGGGAAGACATTATGATGGGGACATCGAAGCAAGACCGTCCACCTTTTATTTGTATTTATGCCCTTTCATATTTGTATGTATACCCTTGTGTTATATGGGTACGCAATTATAAGTCTTAGTGGGTTTTTGTGCAAATGTGTAGTAGGTCCCGCTAGGGGGCCCTCCCTCCTTTCCCACTGGTCTACCTAAGCTATGTGGGGCTGGTCAACCATCCTAGGTGGCCATCTAGAAGGTTTGAATGTCAAATGGACACATGGGGGACAAAGGGTGAAAAATGTCATTATTCTCCACCCACCTCCACCTACCCGTGCCCATGGTCAAGGGGGCGCCCCCCCCCCCCATTAGATCTAATTAGGATTTTTTTTATTTTGTTTGAAACATTTAATATTCTCTAAACCCTGGATCTGAGGTCATTTTTGGTCATTTGTCATTTAGTATATATGCTTGTATTTTTCCATTTGTAACAATTAATGAAGAGAAAAAATATTGTGAAGCAAGAAGGGATTTGCGCCCCCTCCTCTCTCCCCTCTGGTTCCTCTTCCTTCCTCCAGATCTCTAGAGTGTACAACCTCTCTATCCCCTCCCCTCTACCTCTAGAATTCATTTCTGATGCCGCCGCCGCCGTTCGTGCCGCCATCGAGCCGTCGCGAAGCCGATTCTGAAGTTCTGTCTATCTAGGACAGCAGGCTCTTCAACGAATTTTATCTCTCAGTCAAGGATTCTTCTTGAGCTCAAATTTTCAGGACGTGTTCTAGAGATTTTCTCCATGTTTTAAAAAAATTGGTTTGGCCTCTAGGTTCTGATTTCTATTTTTACATTTTCGTCCATCTTTTCATTCCAGTTCTGCCAGGTTTCTATCTACAGTGACAACAACCCTGAATTTTTCATCTCCGGACCACTTTTTGATTTGTCCTGGAGCTCCCAAATTTACTGGAAGTTCTACCCACCATTCCCTCCACCCAAGAATTTTCGTAGAATTTCTAAAGACCATCTCATATTTTCTAAAATTCACTTTCAGATCCCTTTACAGTTCTATCTGCCAGTGTTCAGATCCGACCATCCACCAGTATAAAATCCCTATCAAATCGAAACCTCCACCAATCCCTTCCCAAAAACTATTTCCGCTTTCATCTCTTTCCCCTCTATAACTTTCATGAAGAGGTTGAGGTCTGAATCTGAGGTTTACCCCGCGGTCAAAGGTAGTTCTCAGGAAACTTCCCTATTGCCCTAAGATTTCGGGCATAGTCCAACAGAAACTTCAAAAATAGATTAAGGTCAAATCCGTGCAGATCCAGTCTATCTCTCTGGTTCTAGATTGAAGGATTTGAAAAGAGCTTTCCAACGGTATCTCCTGAGCTTCGATCCGACATCAGGATTGATCGCAGCAGATGATCTTGCCGGAGCGCGCGCCTGAAAATAGAAGCAGTAGATCCGTGGGCACTCTTTCCGACCGGTGCCGATCGGAGCAGCCCGGCCTCCGGCCGGCGAACCAGCGCGCCGCCATCCCAGGAAGCACTTCCCCAGGCGTCCCCACCATAGTGGTGCCACCCCGGTCCCACACGGCCCCACCGACCAGTGCGTGGGCCCCACAACAAGCAGCATACGCCGTCCGAACCGCGTCGGCGTGGTGATCAAGTGCAGCCCGTCAATCCGAGATCGGTCCTCCCGGGCCCACTTGTGTAGCCCTTTACCTCCCTGCGTGGAGTGGGTGATATTTCATTGCTGTAATTTAATTCATTACTGTTACCAGGAGTTACCGAATTCGGCCGGGATCGTCTTCCCCACGCCGAGAGCGTGGAGGTATCGTATTCGCTCCTTGCTTGGCACTTTGCTTTATTTCATATATGCTTGCTTATGCCGCTGCTAGAGAGCATGTTAGGTTAATCTAGCTCGCTATATTTTTATATCAACGCTGTTGCGAGAGAAAGCGAGACCGTACCGTGACCCGATCTGGGAACAAGAGAGAGCCGACCACCCTAGCTCTTTACCGGTTTCTCAACCGCGCACGTCCGACGCTTCCCTCATTAGGGATGATCGCGAGCTTGCTTAGAGTCTGAGGATCACATATCCATTTGGAGTCGAGTTGCATGTCCGTCCCGCATCACATTAGGAAGGAATGGAACGGGAGGGAGAAAATATATCTACACCGTTCTTTTGTGGCGATCACGGTGGGACACCTAGTGCCCATCGTGCTTGTGAGTTGTTGACTCCCCTTTCGTTGTTTAGTTTTCTTCTTGGAGTGATTGCAGGTCGGGTGCGTTTTCTGCCTCTTGGAACGTGAGCGGTTCTCCCAGAGCCGTTCACCCTCTGGGCGGCTGATCATCCACCATCCTTCCCTTTGAACAGCGCCAGTTCTCCCTCCAGCGTCCTGTCATAGACGGCGTCCTATCGACCGTCCACACTTCTGAACGGCCTGTCCCTGGCCGTCCATCGCTCTGCCACAATTACGCTTCTGGATGTTCTGACTGTAGGTGCACAGTTTTTGGAGATCCGTTCCAGAGTTTACGCGGCTGCCCACAGACCGCTCTTCCTGGTACGTTTCTCATCTCTGTCGTCCGTCATTTCCAGCACTCTGTTATTCTTAGTAGTTATTCTGTTGTTCTGTTGCTCTCTGGCTTATACACTTCTGTACAGACCGTCTGTCTGTTTGAGCGGTCGCATATAGACCGTCCTTGTGGTGCTACAGTGCACCCGTAGTTCATTTTTGATTGTCATATTCCATGATATGCATGATCTTTGGTGCTGGTTGTTGATCTCCCTCTCCTCCCATATCATTGCTGCATGATTGTTTTCATT
The DNA here is from genome assembly GCA_022559845.1 of Amorphophallus konjac. NCBI lineage: Eukaryota > Viridiplantae > Streptophyta > Magnoliopsida > Alismatales > Araceae > Amorphophallus > Amorphophallus konjac. The sequence goes on along the minus strand of CM040118.1, from coordinate 258,139,845 downwards.
GCTTATATCTTTGATTGATCATTGGTTGATAGTCGCTAGGCTAGATTTTGCATGCACTCCGGTGCACATAGGATTCATGCATTTCATTCACATCTAGTTGCATTCCTACCGAGGTAGGGTTTCCCCTCGTCTCCATACTCCTTGGAGCCGACTAGGGGACCTTGCCGAGGACCTCCGTAAGTCCCCGTGAGCCGTGGATTCCCACACGGATGCCGGACAGGTTGTACCATACCACCCTGTTGGCACCCAAAATATGATCGTCGGCGACCAAGACACAAAGATGAAGGACTCGGCCCGCTAAAGCATGGAAGCCGATAAAGATCAACATATTGAAGACTTCTCAAGATGCCAGAGCCTCGAGTCACCCCGCATGAGCATGGGGACTTCACCTCAGGAGAGCCGAGACGAACTCACAACCAACCGGCAGTGCGACCAAGCCTGTCCAATGAACCGGCATCAACTCCGTCGTGCCGCATACACTACACCCGTTGTCCGACCAAGGACGACGGTCTACCCAGTGGCCACCCACCTCATGAAAGGCTCTCCTGAAGATGAAAGAGTCCCCCTGGCTCTCCAGGATGGAGGACCGAAAGCTCTGTCGGTAGAAGATCCCGATCACCCGGCACGGGTACGGCTTCCCGCCAAGATGGGCCCGTTAGTGGCCGAATGATCGCCCAGCTCAGGCGGAACTATCCCTGATGTTATCCCACCCCTAAGGAGCTTTGGGCACAAGCCAGACCGAGCAAGCAGCACGAATCATAGAGCTGAAGGCCGTGTTAGTGGAAAGCCCGCATGATCAAATCAAAGCTATCTGGAGTCTCGGGAATGGCCGTACGTCAACCTGGGAGCTTCGACAAGACATCTCGTCGAGGTTTCAAGGAGCATTCGTGAGATAAATGTTTCCAGTGACCCCCGAAATCATCCCCAGACTCATCGACTGACTCGCGACGTGCGAGGAACATTAACACGGCACGCCCTAAACTGGCGCGCCCCCATCTGGCGCCCCTTATTCCGACGCGCAAAGAACCCCACCTGGGCCCGTTATTCCGGCGCGCAAAAGGCCATGGAGCCTTCCCCGGTGCACCATTTTCCACGCCGGATCAAGACTTCAAACCTCCTATATATATGCAGGAAGTCGTTTGATTGAAAAAGAGGACGACAAAAAAAAAGAGAGGAGAAGAAGAAAAAAGAGGAGGGTCGGAGAGCGAACCAGATTTCGGGAGAGACAGAGCTCTTGGGAAAAGGGGTTTCGTCTGAGCGTCCTCCGCCGGCCATATTCCTCCGCTTTAGCTGAAGATCCGAGACTCTGTTTCGAGAACAGGTGGGCACCGACGCTTTCGTGGATTCTTTTTTTTTGGGGGGGGGGGTTTATCTATCAGATGTAAGCGAGAGGGGGAGGCATGGCGATGATACGAGCCGATCCCCCCCCTTTCTCTGTGATTCTCTCTTCCCGTTTGTTTTGTTGTTGTGCCTCAGCGCATCCCTCTGCCTCTGCAACTGATGAACGGCGACCGAGCGACGATGCCGGCACCGGATTTGTAATGTAAATGTTAGTCCATCCCCGTCTACTGGGTGGTGATGTGTATATAGATGCGTGGACCAATAGGTCGAATGAATGCTCGAAGCTTATTCCCCTTCTCTATCTATGTCAATGCATATGTATGAGTTCTTCCGCGCGTGGTTCCCGACTCCGGTTTCCTCGAGTCCCGATCATGCCCCGAAGTATCGCGGGCTACAGAAACGACCCCTCCCCGGGTCTTTCCCATCGACAGCTTTCATGTTTGTTTTAAGGGTCTTTGTATCCCCTCCGTGGACAGAGCTGTGCTCATGCGCATGCTTCTTCCCGCCGTGGTATCGAGGGTCTAACTCCCATTAACTCCTCCCTTCGTACTGCTCTGTTACTCGCGAGGTGGGAGTCACCTTTGGGATAGCAGGATCCATCGCCTGAATGTTGCATCCTAGTTATTCGAGCATATGCTTCTACGATTGGCTCATCTCATCTGTGCATTGACTACCCCTCTGCATCACGGTCAGTTGAACCGTTCCGAGATTCTTTCATTCCGTCTTAATCGCCCGGGGAGGGGGACATTCCCCATTGCTTCACGGAACTGCTGGGTGATCGAGGGCTCTACTTCTCAATGGTAGATGCTTCCTCAAGGCCACAACAGATAATAACAGGGGTCCTAGCCTAACAAGCTTAGCCCCAACAATCTGGAGACCTGATAGAGGCCATGGGATGTGTGCTCCTAGCAGGCTAGCCCTCGGAGCTTCACTCTCTTAATGGTTGGTCCCTTCAAGGGATGTGTCATAGGCTGTGGGTTGCCCACCCCTCGTAGGCTAGCCCTCAGGGTGCTGCTCCCATTATCAGTGGCCTCATTCCTCTATCCTCACCCATGGAGCCTTGGTGCCCCTCGCAGGCTAGTCCTCGGGGTACCCTATCCTTTGGGAGTTTGCTGGCTGCCACTGTGCAGACCGACGGTTTAGGGGCTTACTCCACAAGTGGGTATGACCCCATTCCTCCCCTGCAACTCTTCATGTTCAGGGGAGATGCTGCCCAATTTTGGGCAGACTCAGAATAATTAAGCCATAATCAGATGCTCATTCTGAACCCAATCAACTCAGTGCTCGAGTGTGAACCTCGCACTGACTTACTGCATCATTTCCGAGGGATCTTGGACTTCAATCAAACAAGTAATCAGTCTGGTTGACTTGAAACTATCATAAGGATCTTGAATGAACCAAAATACTATGAATTTCACCTAAAATTGACTAAAACGGCGCGGCCCGAACCCGGCGCGCCCTAATACGGCGCGGTACCCTACCGCGCCGTATCAACATAAGACTCATTTTCTTCTTCGTGCGGGTTGCCCCGTTCCCGGCGTGCCCTAAACCGGCGCGCCCCAGGCCCTTCACGCCGGGCTAACAGTTGCCCATGGCCACGCCGGTTTAGCCCGTTTACCTACGTTTTGGCCGCGCCGGTTCAGTCCTTTTACCTGCGTCTGGCCGCGCCGGATTAGTTCTATTTGCCCACATTTGGCCGCGCCGGGGAACTCTACCCCTACGCGTGGCTGCATCGGTTTTAGGCCCTGATGTTGTTTTAATCATTCACCCACCCTCGGGGTGACCTTCGTCTCCCGTGGCCGGAGTTAATGAATCCTAATAAACTGAATAAGAGAAGTGACGTCGGATCCGAATCGTTTTACTATCAGGTTTGTGCTACTATCCTTGCCTCACTTGACGGAGATTAACAGACATGATTGATCACTGCTTACTTTCATAATTCTGTTGCCATGCTTAGCATAGTTATCATCATCATGCATGCCTGCTTGCATGGACCCTCGAGTATATCAAATGGCACCGACGGAAGATCGGGTTACACCCGATCGGAAGTCTCCACTATGCGTGATGGTGGTCTTTGGACCTACGTCCTCCGCCCTATACCGAGGGTCACTAATTCAATAAACCACGCTCCCCTTGCATGATAGATAGACGTATTCTGTGTGATCTTGTCATGCTCATAACGTCGCATCTTTTATTCCAGCCTCGACAGCCCACTATCTCGGCAATTAATCAAAGGTGTTCCCTCCTCACGGGGGATGTAATGAACGCCATAGCCTTTATGGTATGGCAGACTGCTGGTCCCGACCGAACCTCACTTTCGCCCGATACGGGTCAAGATGAGCACATAATAAACTTGTCACGTACGTGACTGACACGCCCACGCCGTCAATCAGTCAGTTAATTAACAGTTAGTTAATTGGTTGATCGACACGTCATAAGATATATATATATATATACATAAAATAATAAGAAGGAATAAACCCATCGCAAACAGTCTGGCACGCCCGGTGGGACCAGTGTCACCTTTCATCTCTTTGCCGAGATACTTGGGCTTCGAGGCCCTCTCAAAGGCTGCTGATCGTTGGCTTGTTTGTCTTTACAGGCGAACGATGACAACAATTGGATTGACTGGAATCGGCTTCGGTCCTTCGATTATTACCGGTCATGCGCAAGGGTACCTGGCGGTGCCTATGGAGTTCGGCAGCTTCCCTGCCGCTGTTGGCTTCCCCAACTTCTTGGGGTTAGCCTTTGTGGATATGCTCGAAGTGGAACCCTCAGAGCCTGTCGAGGGAGCTACGAAGAATATGGAGCCTCTGAAGGCTCGTTGCTGCCACGACTCGCTCAAGAGTCCAACTTCGGTCGCCAACTGCTTGGTGCACCATGCTATCCATGGGGCCCGCCCCAATATTGTCAACAAGCACCCTGGAGGACGTGAACGCCGGCAAGTCCAAAGGAGTGCTGCTGTGTTTATCGGGACTCTATCTCAGTCCGGGAAGTTTATGATGGTGGGTGGCATGCGCGTCTTCCTCGATGGACGTGACACACGGGTGGCCCCGGACCGAGTCATCCCCACCGTCCCTGTCTACAACACATACCAGGCCCTCGCTGGAAGGAGGGCAGAAAGAGAAGAAATCGGCCACTATGGCCATGGAAGGTCGGCCCCCAAGCCGAAAAAGTTCAAATAGGTGTGGGTTCCAAACCGGGCCCAACCTGTCCATCAGCTGGTACCTATCCCCAAACGTCCTATGTATGACGGGGCGGGAGAGAGAAGAGAAAGGGGCTTGCCCCTGAAGGAAGAAGAAGAAGCGGCTGCGGATCCTCCGCGCCGTAAAAGTTTCCGGGCTACTGTCCGTCAAGCCAACGTCCCAGCTGTGGGACGAAGATTCCAACAACCTGCCGACAGAGCTCGACTAGCTTATATCCCTCCTTCGGGAGGTCGACAATCATCCCCCGTGTTACATCAAGAGTGGGGTCGAAAAGAGATGACATGTCTGGTCAGAAACTATTTTCGAGGGTTAGGCAACCCCTCGCTTGGGCAGCAGCGACTGATGCAAGCAGCCGCCGCCGACGAAGACTACTGCCCGTCAATGGCAAATGAAGAAGATGTAGGAGAAAGAATGATGGTGTCGTCAGTCGACGACAATGGATATGACAACGGCTTCGAGATCAAAGCCGACGAAGCCATCCCCAAGCGGGAAGAAACAAGAAGAACTTCTGTGTTTGAGAGGCTGACCTTCCCACACCAAGCTAAAAGGATGGTCCATCGACAAAGGAGAAGGATGCAGGTCTTCACCTGCAACATAGCTGGTATATCCAACCGATATGGGGGGCTTCCCGAAGATCCCCGAGAATTGGCTCAGTTGGCCGCAAGGCCAGGACTTAGCACTCAGAGGACAGAAGCAGCAAGGGAGCTCCTGATAATGACTAAGGGAAAACAACCCCAGGTTTACCGGCAGTGGGATGATAAGGCCCCCGTCCTGACCGCCAATGTGGTGACGGCAGAAGAAGAAGACGACGTCCCCCTCGACATCCTGCCCGAGGGTACGTCCGGGGAGACTGCAGAAGTTATCCCCACTACAGCCACTATAGACCCATCGGTCTTGATACTACTTCAGAAATATCGGCAAGAGATAGACTTGCTGAAGAAGCAACTGATGGAGAAAACTAAACAGTCCTCAGCTTCCAAACCACCCGAAGTCCAGGGTGAATCATCTCGGGGAGCGGTTCGTCGTGACGACCCTCCGCCACTCTACACACTGCCTCAGTCGTCAGAACCAAGCATGGCGACAATGCAACAGTGGCCACCACAGCTCCAGCCGCTGCTACCACCTGTGCTCCCTCAAGTGCACCAGACATCCCCGCTGCCGCGTCCTCCACAGGCGACCACCCTGGTCACCCCGTACCTGCAGCTGGCACACTTCTACCCAGAGCCGGTCGACCCTGCAGTCATGAACCGGATGATGGTGGAAAGAATGATCGAGCTGAAGCTCGCAAAAAGAGGTGAAGGTGACTATGTCACGTTTGATGCATACCAGGTGCCATACCCGCAACACCATGCTGCTAAGCGGCTTCCCCCAGGAATCAACAAGCCGCCCAAGTTTGAAAAATTCAACGGGAAGGGGTCCCCGAGAGAACACATAGCTTATTATATGACCATCATGGGCGACTTGGCCACCGACGAGTCATACTTGCTAAAGTTTTTCGGGTCCTCGCTGACGGGGCACGCATTTGAATGGTATTCCAGCCTCTCGGTCGGGTCGATCAGCGACTGGCCAGATATGCAGAAGAAGTTCAGAGAAAGATTCCATGTTACAGAGAGGGAGGTCACAGTGGCCGAACTCTACTCAACAAAGCAGAGGACCGATGAGACAGCCCTCAATTATATCAAGAGGTGGAGGAACCTCGGAATGAGGTGCAAGCGGCCCCCGCATCAGGAGGACGCTGTGCAAATATGCAAACAGAATCTTAGGAGGGAGGTTCTGGAAAAGATGATTGGAATGGAAATACGGTCGTTCGACCGACTGAATAATGTGGTGGTCGAGGTGGAAGCTTTCCTGGCCAGACCTGCCCCTACATCTGCTGCCGGCACGACCCAGAAGGGCAAGGCAGTGGACCGGCGCTCGTCGCCTAAAGAGGCGAACGCTCTTGACATAAAGGCTTTCGAACAACAGAAAAGTGAAGGTAAAAAGGGAGTCACCCCACAGCATGCAGAAGCCCCAGACGGCAAATTGGGTCCTTCGCTGAGGGACAAGATGAAGAAGGCCTATTCATTTCCAAAAGATAAGACCCGGGTTCTGTTCGACTGGGTAACGGAATATAGCATGGTCACCCTGCCAGAGCCAAGGAGGCCGAAGGACCTAAAAAGAAAAGACAGCCCAAGATTCTGCCCCTACCACCAGATGTTGGGGCATCCAATCGAAGACTGCTATGTTTTCAAGGACATCATTGAAGGGATGGTGAAGAAAAATGAGATCGAGCTGGGAGAGTATAAAGTGGACCCTCCTCAGCCACATGAAGCCCCTCGGAGGAGGGCAGGAGTCAACATGATCTCCCTATACCAGGCACTGCCCGAGGAGATCTCTGAAAAAAGCACGCGGAGCACCTATGAAGCTCATTTCTTGGAGCTCGTGAAGGAACAACAGGGATGGCAGCAGGTCCCTGTGAAGCATAAGAAAAATAGGGCACCCCGCCCGAAAGAGGGGGCACATATCTGTGGTGTTACGCCCCGGCCTGCTCCACCGGTGGTAGCACCCGTATGGATCACTCCGCCTACAACTATCAGGATACCTACACATAATCGGAGGAGACAAACTCCGCTGTCGGTGATTAAGGAGACCAATCCTGGGATCCTTCGACTGTAAAACCTCATTGAGGGGCTGGACGAGTACGTGTAACCCGAATTGAAGCCCTTGCTGGTGCGGGACCACGTCCCGTGGCAGGAACTAGAGCAGCTCTCACTCGAACAAAAGAAGGAAGCTGAAGCGGCACCCGACAGAGAGGGCAGTCTGTTCTGTGGGCACCCGCCCGCAGAAGCAAAAAAGAAGAAGAAACAAAGGAAGAAGAAAAAGAAGGCCGCTGAGGCCGATAAAGCGCAGGTTGTTTCCTGTCATACTCTATCAGCACTCTTCAACCTGCCCGGAGAGGAGGAAGAAGAGGAAATTTGCTTCACACCCCATGCTGGGGGAGGCAAGGCCGAGGCCGCAACTGCTGCACATGCCACTCGATCAGGCCGAAAATGGGGGCGCCAGCCGCCACCCAACCACAACATCATGTTCAGGGGGGAGCAACCCTATAAAACACCTCCGCCGGAGGTCAAGGGAGTCCAAATCGCTCCTCCGCCAGGCCTATATGACAAGAGTGGGGGCAAGGTGTTGTGTCCCTGAAGTCATTTGAGTCATTCTGTGGTCACTTGGGTCATTCGACATCATTCTATGGTCATATGCATTCTGTGGTATTCTTGGTTTTGATAATGGCTAAACACTATTAGTCATTGTTATTTTTCACTCTTATATGACTGACATATGTGCTGTTGTGTTCATGACAGATATGCAAATGAATGGACAAGTGAAAGCTCAATGTTGCGCCCTCGCACGCGGATCGACCTGCGCGGTCAGGTCGCGGGGAAGGTAACGATTCTACAAATATTAAAATTCTTAAGGATCATCCCTTGGAGAATGTCATTGGTAGCTTGAATGACCCACCTAGAACTAGGTCACATTTTAAAATTGTGGAAGAATTAGATCAACTTGCTCTTGTCTCGCAGCATGAACCTAAAAATATTGATGAAGTATTAAAAGATGAAAACTGGATAAATTCCATGCAAGACGAGTTAAACCAGTTTGAAAGAAACAAAGTTTGGCATCTTGTTCCTAGACCTTCATCACAATCTGTCATAGGCACTAAATGGGTTTTTAGGAACAAACTAAGTGAGGATGGTAAGATAATAAGAAACAAGGCTAGATTGGTGGCTCAAGGGTATAATCAAGAGTTTGGGGTAGACTTTGATGAATCTTATGCCCCTATTGCTAGACTCGAAGCCATCAGAATTTTACTTGCCTTTGCATGCTCCCTTAGAATAAAGCTTTATCAAATGGATGTCAAAAGTGCTTTCTTGAATGGCTTGATCAAAGAAGAAGTCTATGTTGAGCAGCCCCCTGGCTTTGAGAATTCTAACAATGCAGATTTTATATACAAGCTAGACATGGCACTTTATGGACTTAAGCAAGCACCAAGAGCTTGGTATGAGAGACTAAGCTCGTTCCTCATTGAAAAATGGTACACACGAGGTAAGGTAGATCAAACACTTTTTACCAAGAAGCAAGGTAAGAACATCTTGATTGTTCAAATTTATGTTGATGACATTGTGTTTGGTTCTACAAAATCTAAAATGTGTGAAGAACTTGCTAACCTCATGACTAGCGAATTTGAGATGAGCCTAATGGGAGAACTTCAATTCTTTCTCGATTTGCAGGTCAACCAAGGAGAAGATGGTTGCTTCATAAGCCAAGCCAAATATATCAAGGAGCTGCTAAAAAGATTTGACATGGCAAACAGCAAAATCATTGCAACTCCGATGAGCACCTCAACTTCACTGGATTCGGATGAAAATGGTAAATTGGTGGATGCAAAGGTCCATAGAGGTATGATTGGTTCTTTACTTTATTTGACTGCATCCCGACCAGATATCCAGTTTAGTGTATGTCTTTGTGCTAGATTTCAAGCTAGTCCTAGAGAATCCCATTTGACTGCCGTCAAACGTATCCTTCGATATCTTGCCGGCACTCAAGATTTGGGATTATGGTATCCGTCATCATGTGATTTATCTCTTATATCTTATTCTGATGCGGATTACGCTAGATGCAAGCTAGATCACAAGAGTACTAGTGGCTACTGCCAGTTTCTAGGCAGGTGTTTAGTTTCTTGGGCCTCCAAGAAACAACACTCAGTTGCCCTCTCAACCGCGGAGGCAGAATATGTTGCTGCGGGGAGCTGTGGCACCCAAGTGTTGTGGATTAAACACCAACTCCAAGACTACTTGGTGGATCTTGGTTGTGTCCCGATTCTGTGTAATAACACTAGTGCAATCAACCTTGCAAAAAATCCAGTCCAGCACTCTAGGACTAAGCATATTGAGATTAGGCATCACTTCATTAGAGACGAGGTCAGTAAGAAAAATTTTGAACTGCATTTTGTTGATACTCTAAATCAAATTGCTGACATCTTCACCAAGCCCTTGTGTAATGACAGGTTTTCAACACTCAGAAGAGAGCTTAGTCTTTGCCGACCTCAGGCCAATAATAATTTGAAATGATGATCATGTTCAATTAGTTATGTGTTTTGCACGTTGATATTCATGCATTGTTTATATGTCCATATGTCTTTTTGCATATGGTGTCGCATTGCATGTAGTTGCATAATAAAGTTGAATTTATGTTCACAATGCATTACATGGTTTGTGTCGCATCATTCCTGCATGGCCATGGTATATCAAATGTTGATGTATGGAAAGGCAGGTTATGCTTGTCTAGAAGCACTCAATATGCATGAGGTTTCACCTCCGCCAAGTACCATGCGTCATTGTCGCATATAGGCCATATAGTAAGGGGGAGTTGTCGTTTTGCAGCATTTATACATGAGTTTCATCTCCATTCTGTTGTATTTAATAAGTGTACAACCATATGTTGGGTCATGCATTTCATGTCTACCAAATTCATGTCCACCCCTGCACGTTTCAGGTCATTCTCCTCTTGACATTTATCATTACACTTGCTTGCACACATAACTCTTCGTGTATCCATTGCATATCCTTAGGGGGAGTTTTGTTGATTCTCATAATATCTTGCAAACTGCACTTCAGTGGCTTACAGTCTGGTTTGAGTTCATGAGACAGATGGACATATGGTGTAAGAGCTTTCTATTATATGCCCTAATGATTGTCCATTCAATAAAAATGGTTCAGATTTAATGATTTCCTTGTAGTTCTGATATATCTTGTTTGAAATCATCTATGTTCTGAAGCTTTAATAGACCTTAACTAGAGACTGCATATTGTGTTTTGCATGATTATCCTGAAATCTGATAATCCAAACGTCTTGACAACTTTGGTGATACACTCAGGCTTAGTATTGCTTCTAAACATATTGATGAGCTAGAATTCCTAAAAATCATTTTGACAGAGCAATGATATTGTTGCACGGAGAAACATGTCATGTCATCAAAATCAAGTGACAAATGATATGTCATGATGTGCCTCTGTTATCTCTGTCGTCATTCTATTTGGACTCTAGGCAGAGCACTGGCATAATTGCTGAGAAATATATCCTCTCATCAAAGAAATGAGATTGGATATGTCATGACGTGACTTTGCTATCTCTGTTCATTCTGAAGCATAACCGTCAGTCTCGCCAAATACCTAGGGATACTAGCGTCTAAACAACGTGTATTCTTACGGCTAGGAGGCATGAACTAGACTTGATTGCTCGTATAAAGTGAGTCATGTGCCTTCAAATACTAAAGATATTGAAAATCAACATATGCTACAATCATTCAATTCCATGCTTCAATCATGATTGTTTAGCCTCAATACATACTTTTGTGTTATTGCCTTTGTCGTTATTGAATATGGATATATAAGACAAGGGAAGGTTAAACACTGCCATGATATGCACCTTTGGTTCATTTCTATTAAATCTTCAATGTATCTACTTTTCGAACTCTGTTGATGATCTTGGATTTCATTAGTTTTGAACCATATATGTTGCTCACGGCATGCTTCAGTTTTGCATATAATGGCTTGCTCTCAACTCCTTTCAGCTCTGGTCTCATAGACATTTTACTTTATCACTCCTTTTTGCTGTTGGCAAAGGGGGAGAATTCTTTGTGTGAGTCCTTTATACGAGCTATATGCATTATCGCATTGTCAATGGGGAGAGCTTATGTGCTTTGTGAGTTGTCATGGGGGATGTGTGAATGGTGTACGGGGAGAGTCCAAGGGGAGAGAATCCATTGCTCCCTTTGCATCTCATATGTGTATGTGATGGGGCCTGGGGCTTGCATAACTGCTAGCATTCATAGCATTCATATCTGCATTCATAATTGCATTCCCATGCTATTACTATCATGAATCTTGAGTTGCATATATTGCATTTGTTATAACTTATCCCATTTTAGACATTCATATCACATAATGACTCACAGTGTTGCCATCATCAAAAAGGGGGAGAATGTTGTGTCCCTGAAGTCATTTGAGTCATTCTATGGTCACTTGGGTCATTCGACATCATTCTATGGTCATATGCATTCTGTGGTATTCTTGGTTTTGATAATGGCTAAACACTATTAGTCATTATTATTTTTCACTCTTATATGACTGACATATGTGCTGTTGTGTTCATGATAGATATGCAAATGAATGGAAAAGTGAAAGCTCAATGTTGCGCCCTCGCACGCGGATCGACCTGCGCGGTCAGGTCGCGGGGATTGTCAAGGCTGTCAAGGGCGATGCCACAAACATGCACGGGCTGCTAAAGGACTTAAGCGGCGGAGCTAAGATAGATAACGGACCAACCCGGGAAAATTCGGGTTCTGCCCAGCTGGCGGTCGACCGCCAGCACAGGGGCGGTCGACCGCCCCAGCCAGCATCCGCCAGTCTGCAGTTTTTCAGCTGGCGGTCGACCGCCAGCCAGTGGCGGTCGATCGAAATTCCCAGGGATCACCCGAATGCAAGTTTTACAGTAGCGGTCGACTGCCAGGAGCTGCAGGTCGACCGCCAGCCCCGAGCCTTCAATGTTGACTTTGTTTCCAACTTCGAAAAGGGCCATTCAACATGGATTTGTTTAATCCAAAAGTCACCTAAACACCCACAAATTGTGGATCTGGTCTGAGGCTTGTCTATAGACCATTCAAGGTCTATAAAACCAATACAAGAGCGTTGGAAACCCTAATGCTTCAAGACTTCAAGAGAGATCAAGGGAGGCCATTTTCGAGGTACTGTAGAACCTCCGTGAACAGTACTTCGGGCTGGAGTTCTTCATCCATCCAAGGTGTTTCAAGGTGAGATCTGAAGCAAGCAACCTCCACCAAAGCTAGAAGCACTCAAGGATAAGAAGGGTGATCAAAGGAAGCCACAAGCAGGGTGTTTCAAGAAGGAAATCAAGCTACTCCGGGAAGAAGTTATTCATCAAATCTTCAAGTGATTGAAGCTACTTCAAGAGGAAATCAACTTCAAGCCAAGTGAAGAAAAAGCTGTAATCATCTTCCTCTTCCTCATCTCAAGGTGATCCATAGAAGCTGCAAGGGTGTGTTCAAGGGAAAGGAGTTCGAGTTACTGTAGCTGTAAACAGTACTCCGGGAAGAAGCTCTTCATCATATCTCCAAGTGATTCAAGCTACTTCAAGAGGAGATCAACTCCAAGCCAAGTGAATCATCAGATTCAAGCTCCAGCAAACTCAGACAAGATCTTTTCTCTTTGAACATATTTCATATCTTGTTTGAGTGTTTTCATATCTTGTTCTTTTCCATTTCATTTTTCCATTTCATTCAAACATTTGGAACTGAAGATCATCCCTACCGGTGGTTAGTAGGAAGGCAATCGGAAGCTGTCCGATCTGCGGTGTTGACGTCCCTACCGGCGGTTAGTAGGAAGGTAATCGGTGGTCTTTCTGATTTGCGGTTCAGTGCGTGGCACTAGTGGAGCCTCACCGGATTTGGTGAGGGGTGGACGTAGGACTGGAGATTCAGTCTGAACCACCTTAAAATCTCGTGTGTTGTGGTTTGCTTGTGCGATTGCTTTGTGTTAGATGCATGTTTAGGTTCAATATCTACATTGCATAATCATCTTGTTAAGCAAATCAATGTGTTCTTCGTTTAGCTAGTTATATTCCGCTGCTATTATCATTATCTAGCTAAATAGAGGGTTGCATTACGAAAAGAGGGGCAGATCTATTCACCCCTCCCCTCTAGACCCGCTGTCCACTACACAACACAAGGGGGTCCCTTCATTTCTTGAATTCATAAAGATGTCCAAGGGGAAACAGCCTTGTCAGGAGGCCAACCCTACACCCGGGGACGTTCACCCGCAGCTCGCACAATCTGCCGAAGATCCAAGTGCAGATGGAGCTTGCCCCGCAGCAACTAACAAAGAACACCCAGAAGTCGGTACCAGCCAGAAGGGCGCCGAATCTGAGGAAGATGAAGCAGGTCCGTCAGGGCCCGTAAACCAAAACCTCCCCAAGCCCAGATGGGCTGAAGAGATGAAGCTCTCCAATGTCCGAGCTGGGAGCCGAATAATGAAGCTACTCAAGAAGCTCCCTGCTCGATTTACAATCTGGGTGATCATTTCTTTGAGTGAAGAGACTCGACAGGCGATTGTAACTGCTCTCCAGACTCCTGCTCATTTTGAGACATGTCTAGCTGAAGCAATGCCAGAGGCTAGCATGACCTTCACTCCAGACGATATGCTGCTACCCACCATCAGCCACAATAGGCCACTGTATATGATGGGACACCTGAATGGAAGGGAGCTGAACATGATTCTGGTTGATCCCGGTGCAGCGGTCAACATCCTGCCTTATAGAATATATGAGAGGCACCACTTTAACGTGCATCTCGAGAAAGTCGGGGATATGCGTATCGCCGGCTTCAATCAAAAATGTGAAGTGTCAATGGGAGTGGCAGAGTTCACCCTCACCTTAGCAGATTTCACTACGACGGTGCAGTTCCATGTCATTGACTCCCGCACCTCGTACAAAGCACTGCTCGTCCACCAGTGGCTACATGAAAATATGGTGGTGCCCTCCACGCTCCACCAATGCATCAAGTACAATCTCCAAGGGAAAGAGGAAAGGATATTCATAGACCCCCATCCATTCAAGGTGTTTGAATGTCATTTGGAGAATGCCAACCTATATACAGGGCCTTCCCAAAAGGCCTCTGAAGCTAAGACCCCTGTGGGGGCACCAAGAAGCGCATCCAGCAGCAGTTGGTATCCACCACCACCGCACGGATATATCAAGCCCAAGGTGGTCTCCCATATCACAGCATCCGGGGACATGGGCAGGATAACACCCCCAACATTATACCCTGAAGCTAATGAAGTGCGGGTCGCTCGGTGGCTCAATCATATTGAAATCCCGGATGGCCTTACCATGCCAACTTCCGGCCTTGATAACCCTACTGTCGAGCCTTTCAAGACTTGGGAGGTGACACAGGAAGACGGACCTAACAGCTTGTTCTATACAGCTAAAGAGCACCCTACTCGGGAAGACACAGACTGCGGCCTCCCCGAAGATATAAGCAACCCGTCGGTTCTCGTCAAGGGTCTGGCATTCACAACTGATCGGATGGCCAGGATGTTTCAGAAGCAACACATCCCCCCCGACCAGTCTCAAAAGTGCAAGGAGGCTTTCCAGAAAATGTGGTATCCCGTAAATCTAGATAAGGAAATGAGACGTGTCTCTCAACATCCAGGGTTGGGCTTCACCCTGGAAGAATATTATTACAGCGGGCGATACGAGGTGGACACCATCTCCGCCTTCTATCCCGCTGAAGATAGCCCGCTGGGGGCAACTTTTGATGAATACCCGGTGGAAGCTGAGCATGTTGAATTGGCTTGACCCGGAAATCAAGAAGCATAGACCATGGCTCCCTGCCGATGCTGGGAGTAGGTCTACCCTGAAGAGGCGGCCCTTCAAGCCAAATTTGATACGGCTAGCAGCAGTGAAGCCGAAGATACTGAAGAAGCAGGAATTTTTCCCTCCAGTGGAGTCCTACTGATGATAACTTCAACACCCCTTCTACCAATCAGGGAAGCCTCAGTCGACTCCGATCAAGGGGAACAAGCTACCAAGAAAGGAAAAGCCACTTCTACGGAAGATACAACTACCCCGGAAGGCGAAACCTCCTCAACTTCTGCTACAAAATCGGGATGCCGTCCAAGCCCGGCAATAAACAACTACCAGCCTGTCACGGTTGCAACCTCATCTACAAACATTGAAGCTGCTCTCTTGCCCTTGGGAGCTGCAACGGCAGTGGATCTGCTAATAGAACAATCCACGCAGCCGCTAGCACAAGAAACGGAGAATCCTCAAGAAGCTCTGGTGGTGTTTGACGAGGAAGTCGAAGTACTCGACCCTCAAGATGGTATCCCAGATTTCGTTGACCTCCAGCCGGCACCTCCGGAGATAGAAGATGGAGGCCAAGCCACAGTCGATGAACTGATAGAAGTCAACTTGGGAAGTGAGGGGGACCCTAGGCCTACCTTCCTTAGTGCCCAACTGTCCCCAGAAGAACGGGAGCTGTACACCCAGGTGCTGCAAGAATACCGGGATTGCTTCGCCTGGACTTACAAAGAAATGCCAGGTCTAAATCCCGCTGTCTCACAACATGAGCTGGCGATCAGCCCTGAGGCCGAGCCAGTGAAGCAACCACCGCGGCGCATTAGGCCAGAACTCATTACTCAAATTTGTACTGAAGTCGACAAGCTCATTGACGTGGGATTTGTTGAAGAAAACCAGTACACCACATGGCTGGAGAACATCGTCCCCGTAAAAAAGAAGAATGGACAGATCTGGATATGTGTCGACTTCCGGGATCTAAATAAAGCCTGCCCCAAAGATGACTTTCCAGTGCCAATAACGGAAGTCATGATCGATGCTAAAACCGGCCATGAGGCCCTGTCATTCATGGACGGGTCATCTGGTTACAACCAGATTTGGATCGCGGAGCATGACCGGGTCCATACTGCTTTTCGAACCCCTAAAGGCATTTATCATTATAAGAGGATGCCGTTCGGACTAAAGAATGTCGGCGCAACTTATCAGTGCGCAATGACCAAAATCTTTGATGAGTTGCTCTACCACAAGGTCGAGTGCTACATAGATGATCTGGTGGTCAAAACCAGAAGAAAGGAAGACCATCTGCAAGACCTCCGGATTGTTTTTCAGAGGCTGAGGCAGCATGAGCTGAAGATGAGTCCCATGAAATGTGCGTTCGGAGTATCGAGCGGAAAATTCTTGGGCTTCATTATCCGATATCGGGGGATCGAGATAGACCCCGCAAAAATCAAAGCAATTCAGGAGTTACCTCCACCAAGGAATATCTCCGAGCTGAGATCACTACAGGGCCGCTTGGCTTATATCCGGTGGTTCATTTCCAATTTGTCAGGGCGATGCCAGCCTTTTCACAAATTAATGATGAAAGATGTTCCCTTTTATTGGGATGAAGATTGCCAGATAGCCTTCGACAAGCTGAAAGACTATCTGAAGACTCCTCCAGTGCTGGGCGCACCGGTGAAAGCACGGCCATTGATACTATATATAGCAGCTACACATAACTCCCTGGGGGCAATGCTGGCCCAGAATAATGAAGAAGGGAAAGAGCAAGCCCTCTATTACCTCAGTCGGAGACTGGTCAGGACTGAGGAGAAATATACTTATATTGAGAAGGTCTGTCTGGCACTGGTCTTTGCAGTTAAGAAGCTTCGACACTATATGTTGTCACATGAAATCAGCTTGGTATCCAAAGAGGATCCCCTGAAATATATTATGTCCCAGTCGGCACTCAAAGGTCACCTGGGCAAATGGGCGGTAATCCTTATGGAGTTTGATATCTCCTATGTGCTGCGCAAGGCCGTCAAGGGCCAAGATATTGCAGACTTCTTCGCTGAGCACCCAGTACCCGAGGACTGCCCGCTGGAACCAGAGCTTCCTGAAGATGAAACCCTGGAAGTCGTTCAGGTGCTGCCCTCCTTATGGCAGCTATATTCTGATGGCGCTTCCAGAATTGACACCTCTACCACTGGAGCGGCCAGAGTCAGGGCAGGAGCAGGCATAGTCCTGAAATCCCCAGAAGGAGAAGTGGTGCACACATCCTGCTCAATAAACAAACATTGCACAAATAATGAAGCAGAGTATGAAGCCCTGATAATCGGGCTGCAGATCGCTCTGTCCATGGGAATTCAAATGCTGGAAGCATTCGGAGATTCCATGCTAGTTATAAAACAACTGGAAGGAGAGTTCGATGTGCGAAAGCAAGAGCTTCTCCCCTATCACCAGCTTGCAACCCGCCTGATGTCAAGATTCTACTTCATCAGCATCAAGCATATCAACCGAGTCCAGAATGCTCAGGCAGACGCCCTCGCTAAGTTGGCCAGTTCCCTGGCAGTCCCGCCAGACACAAGCCTGAACATAATAGTGACCAACCGCCGGCAAGTCCCCAGTGTAACAGAGGTCTTAGCCGACGAACGAGAGATTGAGGTGATGGCCGTCGAAGAGGTTCAACAGCCCGACTGGCGAGAACATCTCCTGCGGTGGTTCCAACACCAGCAGCTTCCAAAAGAAAAAGAACAGAGAATGAAGCTCCTGAGGGTCAAGGACTCTTACGAGATGAGAAGCGAAACCCTGTTCCAGATAATGGCAGATGCCCGAAGGAAAGTCCTACTTCATTGCTTGTCTTCAACAGAGGCGGGATAGGTGATGCAAGAAATCCATGCGGGGTCAGCTGGAGCACACCAGGCTGGCCCAAAGATGAAAATTGAGATAAAGAAATTGGGTTACTATTGGCCCACTATGTTTGATGATTGCTGCAAGTTCGCCAAAACTTGTCAGAAGTGTCAAGAACACGCCAACGTGGCAAGGAGACCTCCAGTGCCACTGCATCCCACCTTGCCAAGCTGGCCGTTCGCCCAGTGGGGCACGGACGTGGTAGGGCCGCTACCAGCATCTTCATCAGGATGCAGATATATCTTAGCAGCTACTGACTACTTCTCCAGATGGGCGGAGGCGGTAGCACTAAGAGATGTAACGGGAGAACTAGTTGCAAAATTCTTCCGGCAGAATATAATATTCCGGTTCGGGATCCCCAACCGAATCATCTCTGATAATGGTAGCCATTTCAGAAACCAGAAGGTTTATCGAATGGCCGACAAATACAAGATTGACTGGAGGACATCATCCCCCTACAACCCTCAAGCCAATGGGCTCGCAGAAGCCTTCAACAAGACACTATGTACGTTGCTGGCAAAGACTGTCAAGTCTGATAAAAAAGATTGGGAAGAAAGGATGTACGAAGTGCTCTGGGCCTATCGTATTGTCTACAAAACTCCAACCGGCTGTTCGCCTTTCTCCCTCGTCTACGGGTCAGAGGCTGTGGTGTCGATTGAACTGGAAGTTCCTTCGCTGCGAGTTGCCATCCAGTATGGACTAGCCAGTGGTGAATAAAGCAATGCAGAAAGAAGATTGGAAGAGCTCGCTAAGCTCGAAGGAAAACGCCTCCGGGCGCAACAAAACATCTAACTCTACCAAGCTCGCATGGCCCGTGCTTTTGACAAGCTGGTCAAAGGTCGAGAATTCAAGAAAGGAGACCTAGTGATGGTCAAAAGAAGGGAAGTGATGGCCTCCAACCCCAAAGGGAAGTTGGTCGAAAACTGGATCGGACCATATATCATCCACCGAGTATATGAAGGGGGTGCCTACATCCTGGTGGACCACAAAGGAGTCATCCAGTTCTCTCCCCTCAACGGAAAGCATATAAAGCTGTATCATGCAGCACAACCAACATTCCCCGAGTGATCGGTCGGAATACTCGTATCTTGGTCTAGTGGCACTCCGCCCTGATCGAGCTACCCTTATATTGGTCTAGTGGCATTCCGCCCTAGCCGAGCTACCCTTATCTTGGTCTAGTGGCACTCCGCCCTGATCGAGCTACCTTTCCTTGGTCTAGTGGCACTCCGCCCTAGCCAAGCTACTTTATCTTGGTCTGGTGGCACTCCGCCCTGATCGAGCTACCTTTCCTTGGTCTAGTGGCATTCCGCCCTAGCCGAGCTACCCTTATCTTGGTCTAGTGGCACTCCGCCCTGATCGAGCTACCTTTCCTTGGTCTAGTGGCACTCCGCCCTGATCGAGCTACCTTTCCTTGGTCTAGTGGCACTCCGCCCTAGCCGAGCTACCCTTATCTTGGTCTAGCGGCACTCCGCCCTGATCGAGCTACCTTTCCTTGGTCTAGTGGCATTCCGCCCTAGCCGAGCTACCCTTATCTTGGTCTAGTGATATTCTGCCCTAGTCGAGCTACCTTTCCTTAGTCTAGTGGCACTCCGCCCTGGTCGAGCTCTCAAAAGAATACACCATATTGTCGTTACGGGCCTTATGTCTGAATCGGCGAAAGATCATTCCTTTGCGTTAGCATTCAGCCCCTCCTAACGAATAAACCGCTCTGCTCGGCACAAGGCCCGGTGATCTGGCCAACAGCCGTCTACTATCAACTAAGGGTCGGACATCACACTTCGACCTACCACCCTTTGTATCTAAAAAAAAAAGAAGAGAGAAAAGAAAAGAAAGATGGGGTTAAAAATAGAGATACCCCGCTAGACTTGCTCCTATATTAGGACAAGTGCGAAAATGGCTATAACCCAGCTGTGGCGAAAACCCAAAAGGGCGCTACAGGTAAAATTGGGTACCCCGCCACTCGAAAACCCGAGAGGGCGCGTGGGCAAAAGTAAGAGGGGGCTGGCTTCGGTGAAAACCCGAAAGGGCGCTTAAGTCAGTAAAGTGGTAATTTAAAAATTCCTCTTTTGTTTCCATCCGATGAAACTCCAAAAGGGACAATCCTCAAACGTCCCACTGGAGATCCTTCAACAAACCCATGTTCGACCCTCGTCATCATCGGCGAGATCGGTCAATCTCTACCCTTAACTTGGACCTTCCGTCCTTGTTAATAATCCTACCCCTGCTTCGGCATGTGACCCATGCTGATGGACAAATCCGTGTTTGACCCTCGTCATCATCGGCGAGATCGGTCGATCTCTACCCTTAACTTGGACCTTCCGTCCTTGTTAATAATCCTACCCCTGCTTCGGCATGTGACCCATGCTAATGGATAAACCCGTGTTTGACCCTCGTCATCATCGACGAGATCGGTCGATCTCTACCCCTAACATGGACCTTCCGTCCCTGTTAATAATCCTACCTTTGCTTCGGCATGTGACCCGTGCTGATGAACATACCCATGTTCGACCCTCGTCATCATCGGCGAGATCGGTCAACCTCTACTCATTAACTCAGATTTTATGTCCTTGTTAGTAAACCATGTCCTTGGCTTTGACATTTAACCAGTGTCGATGAACTAAACCGGGGACCAATCCTTGTCACCATCAGCAAGGCCAGTCAGCATTCTAGCAGTCCAGTCTTCTGTACTCCGAATTCAAAAAAAAGGAAAAGAAAATGGGGTTAAAAATAGAGATACCCCGCCAGACTTGCTCCTGTATTAGGACAAGTGCAAAAATGGCTATAACCCAGCTGTGACGAAAACCCGAAAGGGCGTCGCGGGTAAAATCGGGTACCCCGCCACGTGAAAACCCGAAAGGACGCGTGGGCAAAAGTAAGAGGGGGCTGGCTTCGGCGAAAACCTGAAAGGGCGCTTAGGTCAGTAATGAGAATAAAAAATATATATATGTATGAATGATGAATAGTGATGATCCATCCTCCGTCCTGAAGACCCTTTACAGGGTCGAGGCGGAGTCTTCATCCAATGTCCCGCCTATATGTATCCATTTTCTACCTTTTTCGACCCTTGTCACCATCGGCAAGATCGGTCGCTATCCTCTCCGGTTCTTGTCATCATCGGTAAGACCGTCCACCCTTTTCGACCCTTGTCATCATCGGCAAGATCGGTCGCTACCCTTTCCAGTTTTTGTCATCATCGGCAAGACCGTCTACCCTTTTCGACCCTTGTCACCATCGGCAAGATCGGTCGCTACCCTTTTCGGTTCTTGTCATCACCGGCAAGACCGTCTACCCCTTTTCGGTTTTTGTCATCATCGGCAAGACCGTCTACCCTTTTCGACCCTTGTCACCATCGGCAAGATCGGTCGCTACCCTTTTCGGTTCTTGTCATCATCGGCAAGACCATCTACCCCTTTTCGGTTTTTGTCATCATCGGCAAGACCGTCTACCCTTTTCGACCCTTGTCACCATCGGCAAGATCGGTCGCTACCCTTTCCGGTTCTTGTCATCATCGGTAAGACTGTCTACCCTTTTCGACCCTTGTCATCATCGGTAGGATCGGTCGCTACCCTTTCCGGTTCTTGTCATCATCGGCAAGACCGTCTACCCTTTTCGACCCTTGTCATCATCGGCAAGATCGGTCGCTACCCTTTTTGACCCTTATCATCATCGACAAGATCGGTCACTACCTTTTCCAATTCTTGTCATCATCAGCAAGATCGTCTACCCTTTTCGACCCTCGTCACCATCGACAAGATCGGTCGCTACCCTTTCCAGTTCTTGTCATCATCGGCAAGATCGTCTACCCTTTTCGACCCTTGTCACCATCGGCAAGATCGGTCGCTACCCTTTTCGGTTCTTGTCATCATCGGCAAGACCGTCTACCCTTTCGACCCTTGTCATCATCGGCAAGATCGGTCGCTACTTTTTCCGGTTCTTGTCAGCATCGGCAAGATCGTCTACCCTTTTCGACCCTCGTCACCATCGGCTAGGTCGCTCGCTATCTGTTTCGGTTTTCGTCTCCCATATACCCTTTTGAGTCCTCCAGACTCTCGGCTTGCACTGGCCGTTGTTTAGTCTTGAGAATAGCCACGGCGTGGTGGAGCGAACACCTCACCCGTTTTCTGAAGGCGTAAGCGCTCTCCTGCCCCCGTGACCCACACGCTCGGACTAGAGTCAACTGGCGAATGGAATGAAAGAAAAAGGAAGAATGATGAAAGAATGGAGTCATCATTTGACAGCAAAATGAAGATTTTCATTCTATGGAATAAAGAGTACATGTTACGCGGGGCATTCCCCAGAATACATGAAGTCCATCAAAAAGAGGCAAATAGAAAATGACTATTGTAAAGGGCGTCGGAAGATGTCCTCCAGCTCTGGAATGCCCAGGGAAGGATGGCGGGCCAGCTCCAGCAGTCTGAACTCAGTGGCCTCTAGCTGAGATAGTGATGTGAAACCACCCTTGGGGTGATAGTCACAAGACCGAATGACCTTGGACCTACAATTATAAGCAAACAACTTTGGGCAGCGGACTCACACTAGCGAACACGATCGCGTAGCACACACGAGTGCCCGTGGGCAACTTAGCGATGACGGAGAGGGTCCGAGTCGGGACCTTGATGCTCCAATGGTTGGCTAGCTTGGGGAGAATCCCAAATGGGCCTGGGATGCCCAAAACACGGGCGGCCAGCACACCAAGGGTGTGGGATATAGGGGTTCACTCACAACTCGCCCGCGGTGATCACTCACATTAATGGCAATTATGGGCCGAACTCTCACTCTCCGTCCGACGAAGCAATAGCGATAATACTATGCTAAGCAAGGAATTTAAACCAGCCAAGAGGGGGAACCGAGGCTCACCTAGTCGGCGTGAAGACGCCGACCCCGGTCGGAGACGAGGGCGAGCGGGGAGGTGAGGGTATGCACCCGCACGCCGGGTCGATGAAGCTTCAAACCTGCGACTTGAATTATTACATGAACTACACCCCTTGCAAGGGGGGTGGTCTCGGGGTGGGGATTATCAGGTTACACTCAATACTACCTCCACGCAGGGAGGGGCCTTCAGCTGGCCAAGCGGGGAGGGGAATTCGAGCTAGAAGTGATGAAAGGCCGTCGATGCCGAATCTGTCCACGTTCTGGAATCAGGGACCAGCAGTCGAAGATGGCACCTCTGCGACCTCTCCTGATTTTTTCTGATGGTGGGGCTAGTAGGGAAATCTTTGTAACTGTATCAGAATGACTTTAGAATTTTTCCAATTTCTGCGGGCACCGCTGCTGGTCGGAGTAGGAGCTTGAACAGGGGAACAGGTTGTCAGTTCTGACTGCTTCAGGATCACAACAGCAGAAAGAAGAGACTGCCACGATCACTCCAGAGCTTCAAATCAGGTGCCGCTGGAGTCGTTGGAACCGTTGACAAGTCCTCTTCGAAGCAAGACTGACGGAGATGCCAGATGTTGTTGGGGTCGGCCGGTAAATGCTGAACACTGAGGAAGGGTCGGTGCAGACTGAGTAGAAGCAGAACCGTGCACCCGGGGGAGAAAATTGATAACGTCTGGATCAGGATGCCAAACGGAGTTCTGCTTTTTGGGGATGAAAGAAGACTTGGAGTAGAAGACTTGTTATGAAGAACTCTTGCTCAGATTCCGAGTAGGATTGTCGCAGTAGATACTCCACTCAGGTTCTGGTTTCCTGTCGGAGACACTTTGCGCAGTCGGGCGAGAATGGCTCCTCCAGTCAGCTCCGAGCTCGGATGGATGCGGCACCACCACCGTTGGAAATCTGACTTGCAGATGCTTCCTTCGATGTATGGTATGCCACCTGAAGCTCCCAGGGGACGACGGGGTGGCCTCTGCAACCTGCGGCCAATTCTGCTGCCTGCAACCAGAACTTGAGAGTGTGGTGATAGGTAATGGGGAATGGGGTAGATGGGAGGGGAAATGAGGTGGTTGTGTGTAGGGGCAACCCCCAGCTGTGAGGGGGTCTGGGAGGGGGTGTTTCAAAGTGCGGGAAGGGAAGAATGGGGGCTGGAAGGGGGTGTTTGTTATGGGTAAGAGAGGAGCTGCGAATTTGGGACTTGGACGGAGAGGGGAAGGTGAGGGGGGCACAAGTGGGTGGAGGGAAGGTGAGTTTGAACTTCAAATGGCCTAGGGAGGTGGAAGGGTGCTTGGGGTAGTGGGAAGGTTGCTTTGGGAATGGGTATTGGGTGGTTGGGGATTGGAGGGTGATATGTGGATTGGGTGGGGCTCTCTTGGAACAAGGGTGGAGTAATGGGGGTGTGGGGAATAGGAGAAGCCTTAATTGGGGTAGGTGGGAGAGTGGAGGTGGTTGGGAGGGGAGGAGAGAGAGAGGGGGGTGATCTCCTCCTTGGGGAGAGAGAGAAGAGAGAGAGAAGAGAGAGGAAAGAGGGGAATCCACCCCAATAGAGAGAGAGAGAGAGAAGTGGAGAATCCTCTCCAATAACACTAAGGCACACTTGATTTTTTTGAATTGATCATAAAAGTTGTTACAATGAGAGGGATGGGAGGCCTATTTATAGGCTCCATACTTTCATATGACCATAGTGACCCTGACAAACTAACTAATGACCAAAGTAGTCCAAGGGAGGGGCGCCCTTGGGCCTAGCCCATTAGTTGGGCCCATTAGACTGCTTAATTAACTACATGACTCAAGACTTAGGTAAATGACCCTTATACCTAGGTACTAGACTCAAATAAAAGGAAAATTACATAGTTTATGACTCAAAGAAAGTATGAAAATTACATGACTAGACTCAAAAACATGTGGGGAACATAATGACGCATGTCGACGATCCAACTGAGCTTCGAAAAAAGTGGTGGGGCAAGGGATGCCCCCATCATACCCCCGGGGTGGGGAGAACTCGACCCCGTCGAGTATGGATCCACCGGGGTAGTAGTACGCAAAATGCAGCTCCGGGCGAACCACGAACTCCAAACTCAACCCGCGTCCATAATCGGGGAATGGCGCTTCAGCTTTTCAAAGTGGCTCGGACACACCCTCATGCTGGCTATAAGGTCTTGCTTGCCTAGTATTGCCGCTGTGTGCTCACATCGGGCTCTCAGGATAATTTGTGGTGGCACTCCGAGGGTGTCTCTCGCAAGGATAGGTGTAAGCTCAAGACACTCACTAGGATCCACCGCGGTGCCCTTAGAGGGTGCCAGATCCGCCACGTGGGAAGTGGGGTGAATCCCAAAACCCATAGGTAAGTTCAACCCGCAAGCCGGGTTGCCAAAGTCACTCGGAACTTGGCAAGGTCCAAGTCCTCGTGCCTTTAAATTGGAGGTGACCCTAAGGTAGAGCCATCCCAAAGCCATCATCGCCATGTTGCCAACTTGGAATTCCAAGTGGCGCTTATGAGTTTGTGCTCAATTCTTGTGAATCTCACCGCTTGTTACTTGATACTTGCTTATATGCCATGCACTATGATGCGGTGTGAGTGGACAAGGTGTGGTATGCAAAGGTGGTCCAGGGCAACCACATATAGACCTATCGTGCATTGATGTTATGAAGAGTTTGAATGATTTGGGAGGACCAGGGCATGTGGACGCACTTTTTATTTATTAATCGTTGTTTATTTGTTTATTGGCGTTTATTAAGTGCGTGGGCGTGCCAGTCACAAAGTGACGATCTATTGTGCGCTCGATCTGACTAATCAGACGATTATGTGGTTCATGTCGGGACTGAGACCCGCCGCGCCATAAAGGTCACGACGTCATTTACATCCCCTCGGAGAGGGGAACACCCTTGATTAATCGTCGGGAATCAGGGGCCTCATGGCCAGGAAACTATATCGAGAGAAACAAGCCGATAGCGGTCTCGAATAAGTCGGAAAGCCCTATGTCTAGGGAAACAAGCATTCGAAATATGTTGGTCATGTGTTGACCATTTGATGTTCGGATGAGTGTCCGACTTCAGAGAATCGTGATCATCACGGGGAAAATCGGAGCATATGTATGCCAGGGTACGGCAAATTTATTGTTCAAAGGGACAGAAGACATTCGGTTGAATCCTGGTTAGAGTGGTCAGAAATCAGCGAGTTTATTGGCCCGGTGCGAGATCGAGTCAGGACCATTCCGGGGGCGCCTTCCGCGGTCCAAACGAGGCTTGAGTGGGCATCATTAATATCTCCGGTGCCGAAGGGCGGCGGGAAAGTGTCCCGGGACTAAATTCCAAAACAAAGACGTATACAAAGATAGCTGGCTATAGGCTTAGATGTGGGTCAGGTAATGACCATGATTGGGGTGAACCCGAGGTCCAGACGTGACTCACGAAGGTCTTATTGATATTCCCACACACGTGGTCAGGAAGACGAGAGCCGTCTCGTTCCATTCAGATTTTGTTGGTCATTCATGGACCATTTTTTGCTCGGACAAAGATCCGTATTGAAGACGTAAACGGAAATAAACCCATACAAATGTCTGCCGTGAGTACGGTAAGTTTTAATGCAAGCACGGGATTCGATCCCGGGATATACGTCGGTCACTAATGGACCATTCAGTATTCGGACGTAAGTCCATATTCGAAACATCGAAGACCACGACAAAGACATACCGAAGGTACGGCACATTTCCTGTGGGTACGGGATTGGATCCCGGTATATACGTCGGTCACTAACGGACCATTCCTTATTCGAACGGAGGTCCGTATTAGTAGCGTCAAGGACGACGATAAAACCATACGAATATCGGCCGTAGGTGCGGCAAGTTTCATGTGGGTGCGAGATCGGATCCCAAGAAAGATGGGTCGAGCTAACAAACTATCGGTCCGGGATAAGTTCGGATCGTGGTCACGTCCGGGCGAGGGCTCCCGAGATCCAAGTCCGATCTAGTGGGGGCGTCATTGCTTTTCTCTTCACACACAGTCCGGGGAAACGAAGGTTCCAAGGTATGCGTGCATGTCGGTCACGGTTGGACCCTTCATTGTTCGGACGCGGGTCCACGTTTGAAGCATCGAAGACGACGATAAAACCGTGCAAATGTCTGCCGTAGACATGACAAGTCTAATGTGGCGTTGCGGGATTAGATCGAGGGAGAAGCGGGTCGAGTTAACGAACTATTGGCCCAGACTGTGTTCGGATCATGACCATGTCGGGGGTTCCGAGGTCCACGTCCGATACCACAAGGCATCATTGATTTTCTCTTTGCGCCAAGTCCGGGGGAGTGAATTGTTAAGTATGGAGCCCGAACTCGCCATCGTGCGCCCTCGCATGCGGATCGACCTGCGCGGTCAGGTCGCGGGGTTCGACCTGCCCGGTCAGGTCGTGGGGGTCAAGGGGGCAACGCCCCTTGCAGGGGTTTCTGGGGGCGCTGCCCCCGGAACAAAATTGACTTCTTATGAATGGTTTATATACTTCCCTTTCTTTTTATTGGCCTTAAGTTTTCTATTATTTCTTTCATTTGGTTAATGGATTTCTTATGAAGCATGCTGGATTAAGGAGATGCTATAGGAGAAGAGGGGCGCGCCGGATAAGGCCAAGAAGGGAGGCGCGCCGGAATAGGGATCATACAAAGGGGAGAAAAGGAGCGCGTCGGGTAATGGGGATCCTATAAGGGCACGCCGGAATAGGGGTTGAAATGGGGGCGCGCCGGTTTAGTATGTCCAAGAGAAGGAGGGGCCATGGGCGCGCCGGAATAGGGTGATGAATAGTGGGGCGCGCCGGTTTGAGCTCCGGAAATCCAAAGTGGATTTGAGTGTGGGGCTAAACCGGCGCGGGGGGGTAGCGCGCCGGATGGAGGCTCAGGAGTTTGAAGATGAAGTTGAGTGTGGGGCTGAACCGGCGTGGGGGGGTAGCGCGCCGGGTTAACCCACGCCGGATTAAGGGCACCCCGGAATAGCTTCTGTGGGTTTTATCTCAATCTGTCCGATTCTTATTGCCTATGTTCTTATTTCTTCAACTTGCAGATTGATCAAATGAGCAGATTGTTTGTTCAATTGACATTTCAAATCATTGTAATGCTTCTTAACATTTGTTGAGGTGAATGAGTACTTGTATTTGGATGTTTACTTGAGGGGTTTATTATGCAAGAACTTAGATGTTTAACTTGATTCAGGGGCAGCTTCAGGCATGAACTGTTCTTATCTTCCGAGGACTTAGCTTGCTCGCTTGTTCGGCTGTTCTTATGCTCATAGAACTCATCCTGCTCGTCTGTTCTTGAGTGTTCTCATCCTGGCAAAATTTGGGCAGTACCTCCCCTGGACTGGGGGTTGCCAGAGAGCAATAAGGAACACCAAACGGATAACTCCGGGGTGCACCTCAAATCTGGACCTCATGTCGGTCCAATAACCCAACTGTGAGTGTTGGAAAGCTCGAGGACTAGCCTTCGAGAGCTCTCACCACTCACGGGTGATGACTTTGTGGAACGGGACAGATGTAGGCCACAGGTGGCCATGAATGTTCACCCTTCGAACTGGTTCCCTCAGAGCTCATGCCACAGAAGGGCAAGCTTCCGAAAACCCCAGGTGATTCAGAGAACCAGAGAAATGAAACGGAAGAAAAGGGGGGAAAGGATCAGAGCCATAGAATACTGCGCATGCTTACAAAGTCATTCTTTTATTCATCCTCAAGGGAAAGGAAAGGAAGAATACAACGGAGAAGATAAAAGAGAAGCTAAGTGTTGAGGTGGGAAAAGAAGATACATCGGTGGGGGAGAAGGAGGAACAGAGCACAAGCTCTTCCCCCTCTCTCCCCTCTCTCTTTCTCACCCTCTCTCTTTTTCTTCTTCACCTTGCAGATGGGGATGGATGGAGCTTCTTCTTTTCTTCGGACGCCGGAGACCCTAGCCGAACCAGCCAGCCTTCCCTTCAGCCTCTCTTCTCTCAGCACTTTCTTCTTCGAGCTCTCTCTTCCGTCCCCCCTCCCCTTTCGGCTTCACAATACTGACCCTTATATATATCAGCCAGCCTGGGAGCATTCCTGCCATTTCCACCTCATCCGCAACGAAGTCGGGATTTGACTGGCTGTGCTGGACGCTGTTCATTTGTCCCGTACACTGCTGCTCGTCCGAGGATGGGACGCTCAGAGATCTGCCGGAGCTTGCCTTGCTGCTACTGCTTGTGTGCTGTCGAACGAAGGTAGAAGCAGAGTCATGGGCATTGAATGTCCTCTGCACGCCATAATGATGCAAAATAGAGCATCAGAATGTAGATGGGACGGCTTGTTTGCGCGCCGGATTAACGTGAGATGCAAGGGAAAGGGTGCGCGCCGGTTTAACCCATATGAAGGGGAAAAGGGGCGCGCCGGTTTAGCCCAAGATGAAGGGGGCGCGCCGGTTTAACCCAAGATGAAGGGCGCGCCGGTTTAAGGCCAAAGGAAGGGCACATGAAACAAAATGGGGCGCGCCGGCTTAAGATGTTGAAGGGGCGCGCCAGTTTAGAGCGCGCCGATTTAAGGCCCTTTCGTGCCGTTTTAAGCCTCGAATGGATTCTTTTCGAAGTCGCAGCCATTTATTCGAGTGTCGGCGCTCCTGGAATGTTCTAGTTACAACATATAGCCTTCATAATATTCTGTTTACAGCCTTTGGGGCTTGGTCCCAGACTTTGCATGACTTTCGGTGCATCCCGAGACTGTGCCAGAGTTCCCGACTTTTCTTTGATTCAGCTCTTGACATGGCCGGTCGGAGCGTTGTAGCTGTATCTTCTGCTTAGGGGGCTTCCTTAGCGGGTAGCGGACCACCAAGCGAGTTCTCGTCCTGATCGGGTGAGGCATGAGGTTTATTCGGCAGTTCTGTCTTCAACTCGCGCTCTAATGTGTAGACCCGAATGTCGCCATGATCATCATCGTCATTTTTTTGGCGTCCACAGGGCATCCATAGGTGTCCCTCTTATGAGTGAAAGTTGGAGGACCCGGACACCCATGTAGGCTCCTAGCATACATAAGACCAATGGTGAATTGGGGAGGACCATTACACCCAAATAGGGACCACTCATGCTTCCTACTTGACATGTGGATGATGTGAATGAATGGACCCGACTTTCTAATCATGCCAAGTGGTGTGTTGTGCCAAGACTTATGCATTTCTATCCTAGAGAGGACTTCCATGTGCATGGGTGTGGGATGGCCCTTGAGCTTCCACTCGTATGGATCAAAGGGATCTAAGAAGGGGCTCATCATGGAGTGGGGCAATTCATCAATCCCAAGGTGTATGTTACCTATGGTCAAGGCTCCCATGGTGTAACCCGAGTCTAGGAAGGGAGGGGTTTGGTTCAACATGGGTGGTAAGGGTAGGGTAAGGCGGGTGGTGAATAAGGTGAGTGTGTCACATGGGGAACTAGACTCCCATAGGAAAGGGTCAAAGGGATCATGGTAAGGGTCACCTAGATAGGGGTACTCCATGTCCTCAAGATCCTCATATGGTGGTGAGTCACCCTCTTCTAGTGAAATGGTTGGGCCGGTGTATGGGGTGGGTTGGTTGGTCAAGGTTCTAGGAATCACAATGGTAGGGGAGTGGACTGGGATGGGCTCTTCCACTATGGGGAGAAGAAAAAGGAGGTCACTAGTGTAGCAACCAACAGTGCAAACTGAGGTGATAGACCCAATGCATCGATGGATGAGGTCAAGGCTCTTGGGTCGGTCCGTCCCTAGAGTCAACAAACAAGTCAAGTCTAATTGCCACTCTAGACCCTTGAGGAGATCATCCCAACCCTCTATCTCATCGTGGGATTGGATCGTGGTGTGAAAGGAGGGGAGGGCCACAATTTGGGATTGATGTCCCATGGGTGAGAGGTGTGGGGGTGAACTAGGGACGCGGGGGCCTTGCTTGAGCCATTGGAGTATGGACTCATTTACGGTGAGGGGGTGTGGCTCTTGAGGATCCGGACTAGGAGAGGTGGGTGGAAGTGGAGGTGCTTGGATTTCCTTTATGGTTGGTTGTGGATCCGGACTAGCATCCCTTTCCATGTGGGTGGGTGTATGGGTTTCAACTTCTAATGATAATGTGTTGGGTAGATCTAATGCGAGAGAATTGGTGATAGCCGGTGCATGGTGCACCCGAGGTGGTGAACAAGTATGGACTTGGGTTGGGATTGGTAAGGGAAGTAGTAGAGGTCTAGGTTGGGGTTGGGTTGGGGTAGGAAGAGGAAGATGGGTGGGTTGAGGGGTTTTGGGGAGATTGTCCTTGGGAGGAGTGTCCTTGTTGGGGAACGATGGCGGGGTAATGGTGGTCGGGGTGGGAGATGTTTCAACCACTAGGGACATAGGAAGATGCTTCCTTGTGGGGCATTGTCCGGCGATGTGCCCCAATTGGTGGCACCTATAACATTCCGGCTCGCACTTACCCGGGGTTATTTCACTCACTTCTATCTCCATTGGGCTCTTTCCCTTTTGAGAAGGGGTGAGGTGAGGGGTGGTCAAAGGGGCTTGGGTAATGTGGGTTGTGGAATGGGGTTTTGGTTGCATTGTGGGGAATTGGGGAATTGGAGTCTTGGGTTGGCCGGATGGGAATGGTGGAGTTGAAGTGCTCCTTGGGCTTTGGTGATCCGAGTAGGAAGGGGACACATAACTAGCCCTAAGTTGCTCCTTCATGTTTACCCAAGTGGTGATGGGATCTTCCCTTCTAATTATCCTTAGCCTGACAATTTGTAGCCAATAGGTTTGAGCCCGTTTGGTAAGTTGTGATTTGGCAAATTGGACTTTCTCGTTATCGGTCATGGGATACCAAGTGAAGTAATGGTCCATGGAAGCCTCCCAATCCAAATAGTCACTAGGATGAGTTCCATCAAAGGTGGGAGGTGGGGGACACGTCCTTCTATCATCCGCCCTTGGGGCGGGCCCATTTTTTCCAAGTTGGTTGAGTCGACCCGATATGTTATCAAGCCGCTCATTGGCATAGGTCAAGGTCTTCATGAGGTAGTTGACATGGCCAGGGAGGTCATGTGTGTTAGTGGTAGGCATCCCTTGGGGTTTTGGACTCATGGAGAGGGCCGATGAGGCGGTCATGCTAGTGGACAAGAGCGATGCACTTGAAGACTCTAAATGCATATGCGGGCCCTAGGACCAACTTGATAGAGACAAGTTGTGAACTTGCTCTGATACCACTTGATGTGACACCACCTTGGGTGGTAATCACAAGGCCAATACACCTTGGACCTATGACTCACAAGCAGGCAACTTTTGATGATGAAACTACTCGGGCGAGCTCACTCGCTTAGCAGACACTATTGCCTGTGGGCAAATTTGGCAATGGTGGGGAGGGTCCAAAGTGGGACCTTGATATTCCGAGGCTAGGCTTCACTTTGGTTGACCCCCTAAGGGGGTGGGATACCCAATTTTTTGGGCGGCTAGCATGCCAAAGGCATGGGTTGTAGGGTCGCTCTTCACCTCACTCCGCGGTGGCCACTCAATTGGAGGGAAATTTGGATCAAGCACTCACTTACCGTCCGACGGAGCTAAAGACAATACTAAATAAGCATGAATAAACCAGCGAGGGATGTGTCCCAGAGCTCACCTGATCGGTGTGAGAACACCGATCCCGGCCGATAGACGAGGGCGAGCGGGGAGGCGTGGATACGCACCCGCACGCCGTGCCGATGCCGCTTGACCCTGTTTAAGTGATTACAACACTACGCCTCTCGCAGGAAGGGGATCTTGGGGTGGGGGTTAACTGTGAATACATCCAAAACTACCTCCACACAGGGAGGGGCCTTCAGCCGGCCAAGCGGGGAGGGGAATTCGAGCTAGAAGTGATGAAAGGTCGCCGATGCCGAATCTGTCCACGTTCTGGAATCAGGGACCAGCAGTCGAAGATGGCACCTCTGCGACCTCTCCTGATTTTTTCTGATGGTGGGGCCAGTGGGGAAATCTTCGTAACTGGATCAGGATGACTTCAGAATTTTTCCAATTTCTGCGAGTGCCGCTGCTGGTCGGAGTAGGAGCTTGAACAGGGGAATAGGTTGTCAGTTCTGACTGCTTCAGGATCACAACAGCAGGAAGAAGAGACTGCCACGATCACTCCAGAGCTCCAAATCAGGTGACGCTGGAGTCGTTGGAACCATTTACAAGTCCTCTTCGAAGCAAGACTGACGGGGATGCCAGATCTTGTTGGGCTCGGCCGGTAGACGCTGAACACTGAGGAAGGGTCGGTGCAGATTGAGTAGAAGCAGAACCACGCACCCAGGGGAGAAAATTGATAACGTCTGGATCCGGACGCCAAACGGAGCTCTGCTTTTTGGGGATGAAGAACTCTTGCTCAGATTCCCAGTAGTATTGTCGCAGTAGATCCTCCACTCAGGTTCTGGTTTCCTGTCAGAGACACTTTGCGCAGTCGGGCGAGAATGGCTCCTCTAGTCAGCTCCGAGCTCGAATTGATGCGGCACCAACACCGTTGTAAATTTGACTTGCAGATGCTTCCTTTGATGTATGGTATGCCACCTGAAGCTCCCAGGGGACGACGGGGTGGCCTCTGCAACCTGCGGCCAATTCTGCTGCCTGCAACAAGAACTTGAGAGTGTGGTGGTAATGGGGAATGGGGTAGATGGGAGGGGAAATGAGGTGGTTGTGTGTAGGGGCAACCCCCAGCTGTGAGGGGGTCTGGGAGGGGGTGTTTCAAAGTGTGGGAAGGGGGAATGGGGGTTGGAAGGGGGTGTTTGCTATGGGTGAGAGAGGAGCTGCGAATTTGGGGCTTGGAGGGAGAGGGGAAGGTGAGGGGGGCACAAGTGGGTGGAGGGAAGGTGAGTTTGAACTTCAAATGGCCTAGGGAGGTGGAAGGGTGCTTGGGGTAGTGGGAAGGTTGCTTTGGGAATGGGTATTGGGTGGTTGGGGGTTGGAGGGTGGTATGTGGATTAGGTGGGGCTCTCTTGGAACAAGGGTGGAGTAATGGGGGGTGTGGGGAATAGGAGAAGCCTTAATTGGGGTAGGTGGGAGAGTGGAGGTGGTTGGGAGGGGAGGAGAGAGAGAGGGGGGCGACCTCCTCCTTGGGGAGAGAGAGAAGAGAGAGAGAAGAGAGAGGAAAGAGGGGAATCCACCCCAATAGAGAGAGAGAGAGAGAAGTGGAGAATCCTCTCCAATAACAGTAAGGCACACTTGATTTTTTTGAATTGATCATAAAAGTTGTTACAATGAGAGGGAGGGGAGGCCTATTTATAGGCTCCATACTTTCATATGACCATAGTGACCCTGACAAACTAACTAATGACCAAAGCAGTCCAAGGGAGGGGCGCCCTTGGGCCTAGCCCATTAGTTGGGCCCATTAGACTGCTTAATTAACTACATGACTCAAGACTTAGGTAAATGACCCTTATACCTAGGTACTAGACTCAAATAAAAGGAAAATTACATAGTTTATGACTCAAAGAAAGTATGAAAATTACATGACTAGACTCAAAAACATGTGGGGAACATAATGACGCATGCCGACGATCCAACTGAGCTTCGAAAAAAGTGGTGGGGCAAGGGATGCCCCCATCAGATAGTCTCTCCCCGAGAGAAGCAACTTGCCCCTCGGCCAGTTCTGCCTCCTCTACCCTCTGGACCTCCAGGCGTTCTACCTCTTGAAGCTCAACCTCTGCCCTTGAAAGTTCGGCATGTAGTTCCGCTATGCGGGCCGTGAGAAAGCTTCGGCACTGCAAAGAGGCATTGGCGTCATCCCTCATCCTCACCGTAGTCCCTTTCAGGGAGATGAGAGCTATTCGGCATTCGGCCCGCTCCAGTGTTACGGCCGCCTGCTGGTCAGCTGCCTCCCGGCCTAAGAATTCCCTCCTGTTTACATATTTCAGAAGCAAGATTACCCGTGGAGTCCAGTCGTCCATGGGGCAACCAAAGGTCAACAGCGAGCGGGATAAATGCTCTATCAAGCCCCTCAGCTGAACATAAGTTAAATCTCTGATGGCCGTTACGGTCTGTTGGAGGGTCTCTAAGAACTGCCACACAAGGTCATTCGAAGACGGGAGACCGAGCGGCGACGTCTCGGGCAGTTCAAACTCCACTCTGCTATCCACGGTGGCCCAGATATCGTCGCCCGTCCCAGAAGATGACGACGGCATGAGCTACAGTGCACTGGTGTGGGGAACAACCGCGGTGGCCGATGAGATGGCTGGAGTCTCGATGACAACAATTTCCCTGCTAGCCTCCTGGGATGGAGGCGCGACAGGAATATCAAGAGCCAAGGACATCTATTCTCAACGATCTCCCCGGCTTCTATTTCGGAGGGGCCATCCTTCTCCAAAGCCGACTGTTGTGCGACTTCTAATGGCTGAGGGTCCTCGACTGTTACCGAACTATCAACCCTCACAAGTGCTCCGGGTCCAGCTGGATCCACTACCGCTGTATAATCCTTGGGATATCGCAGTGCGATAGGCCGCAAGACGGACGGGAAGGTTGCGTGGCCCATGCCTAGAGCCGGGAGGGGTATCTGCACCGTCATGGTTGGCAGCACCACCTCAGTCTGCACCAGAAATATGTACATTAAAAAGCTAAAAGGAAGAGAAAGGAAGGGCAGCAGGTACCGACCATGGGTGGGTCCTTACCTCGGCCGGTACCAAGCTCAAATCTCTAAGGGCAACCTCTCCGGCGCCAGCCTCTCCACTCACAAGCGAGCCTGACGGCCCAAGACCACTCCATGACAACCGGGGTGGGCTAAAAGTCGGATGATCGCTTTCATAGGCCGAAGACGCCCCGTCATCCTCAGTCTCGGTGTCAATAGGTGGGAACTCCTCATCACTGGAGCCGCCACCGTAATCGACCTTCTCAGAGGAAGAGGACTCCTCTGCTCTTTCGGGACGCTCCACTGTCGGAGCGGGAGCCTCGCCAGGAGGAGCATCACCCGCAGCAGGAGCTTCCCCCGTGCACTCCACATCAGGAGCAGCAGTGGATGGGATCTCAAGGGCAAGTTCACCCTACCCCTGGATAATCGCTTCTTCTGCACTCTCTGAGCCCGAAAGTAATGACGGTTGCATATCAACTGAAATTTACGGCGAGAAAAGGTCAAGCCGACTGAAGATGTGAAGCTTCGTGGTGGCGTCACAATTAAACAATAAATTACCTTCCATTTCCTGTCTGGGCATCGGAGAAGGCAGATCTCTCTCTAAGGGAGCAGTAGGGATTTCCTCTGCCCCTTCCCTAGTCGCGACATCTACCGTCGCCTCCAACCCGACGACCGTGGCAACTATGTCAGGAAACCGTCAGCATGAGCTAGCCAAGGCAGTCAAAGTGGACTAATGAACTCTGAAGAAAAGAAGAGCCTACCTTCAGCTTCTGGCCTTTGTGTGCAAGAAGCTTTGAACTCTTCGAAGGATACAACCGAAGGAAGAACGGTTGCTGATTCCCTTTCTGCGGCCTTCTTTCGGCGCGCCCGTGTCACCCGGGTCATCGCCGCCTTCGCCTTCCCGACGGCCTCTCTCAACTGGGACCGAGTCCGTTTTCTCGAATCACCGGGAGGCAGTGGCGTCATGGTCGGGGCCGGCTTGGGAACCTCAAAATATGCTGGTTTCTGGGCCTTTATTATCAGCTCCCTAAAGTGCCGGGTCTCCTCCGAAGTCGGTCGGACTGCACATGCACACAGGTGAGAATAATGCACCACAATGAAAGAAAGAAGCTGGCCGAAGGGCCTGAATGAAGGAATGGAACATACTTGCTGGACCCGTATAGAAGGGGAAGAGAGGCCAATAATACAGCGAGGGCACTTTGTCTCTCGAAGTCGCCTCGCGAATAAGCCAGCATAAATCTCTGATCTTTTCACTCGGCTCGGCCAGCAGCGCCAGGTCCTCGTGACCACGAGAAGATAGGAGATAATATAGGCTCAGGTGGTCCAGCCCCCATCTATCAGCATATTTGAACGAGACTTGAAGAGGTCGGTCCAGGATGGCTTCGCTGGGACCACCCACTGAAAGGCCATGCGACCGAAGGAGCGCAAATTGCCAGGGGGTGTTGTCATACAAGGCATCCCGTCTGTCTTCCTTACGAATGAAGGTCCGATAAGGGTACAACCTATCCACCTCGGGACGCCAGTCGGCCACAGCCGAGATGGGCTCCTCCACTGGCAGAGGGAGTTGCTGAAGGACCACCCTCTCGCTACTCACCCGGCATAAACCCCGAAGGGTTTTCACATAGTCATCTTTGTTGATCGGGGGCATCTTCGGGTCAACCTTCATCCTGCGACTTTTTACAACCTTGCAGGCCTCTAGATAGGCCTTCACTTCCGTACGGGTCCAAGACTTCAACTTATTCAAATAAGAATGCTCAATATCAAAGACTGGCTCCGGTTGGGAGTCCAGGAACCTGTGCTCTGCCACGGCCCAGCACTCTCGCCGGGAGCTCCTGTAGAACCCTGTCCGCGCATTCCACCACTTGATATATTCAGGTGTGACGCGGGGGAAACGGGCAGGGGTTGGCACCCTGAAAGAAACATCTTCCCGGAGGTGGAAGAAGTCCCACCATATCCGAGCATCGTCATTTGAAACTTGCCCGGCCCTGTGCCTGTTAGGCAACACAAACTGTGAAGAAGAATGTGGAATGTGCTGGTCGTAGCCAAAGTTCTGACTGAAGCGGAACGGGTAGTACGGCTCCAACCACAAAATGCCGCTCTTGTGGAATACAAGGACACTCGGCCTGATAGCTAGCGCCCAGTCAACCAACTCTGGCTCAAGAATGGGTTTTGTACATTTGGCCTCGGAAAGCGGATGGATATACTCCTCAGTCTCAAAAGGCTTGCACTGCCTCGTTCTGTTCACCAGCGGGCTGGAGTGGGCAGCTAAGCTCCAAAAGTGAAGAACCCCGGGTGAATCTATGGGAATACGGGCCAATTTGTCCCGAATGGCGTAGAGTTGCTCCGCTAGTGAGGAGGGCTCTGCACTCGCGAACTCTATCATCCGTAGAACAAGAGGAACATACTGTAACGCCCGAGGAGCCGCCTCCGAGAACAGGGTATAAACCCAAGCATTGAAAAAATGTAACGGACATACCGTCCGAAGATTTCTGGGGAGACACGTCTTGTGCAGGTCTCCCAACATCTTGTAAATAAGACACAGGGCCACCGGGCAAAGAGATAGCTTGGTACCCCAAGCCATGAGACAGGCTGGATAAATGGCCTCCGCCCTAATCACACTCTCGTCACCCTGCGGAAGAGCGAAAGAATAGAGCCAGTAAACCAGATATGCGGCACAGTGAGTGACTGCGTCAACACCGGTGGGGTTTGGGTTCTCCCCCTGCCCTCCTATCGAAGAAGATGATGAAGCGGCCTGGCGTCGCACCCTCTTCTTCCGCTTCTGAGCCACTGGCGCTATCGGGGGAAAGTCTTCATACTTATTCTTCCCATTGAAGAAATATTGAAGCCAGGTGCCCATCCGCACCCTCCGCTTCTCGCCCGACTTCCGAGCTTCCCTCGTGTCGTGCGACGAATGATAGAGGGTGCGGTACGCCTTCATCAGATATCGATAGGCATAACCCGCCAGATACCGACCCTCACCGTCAGTCTGATCCTTCAGCCAGTCAGGCCAGCAAACCTCTTCATACGGTTCTCTATCAATGGGTAGGCCGCTAAGCTGTGAGAGGCTCCACAAGTCTAGAGAGGTCTCTCCTTTCGAAGTATAGAAAGTGTTATATTCGGGGCAGAACACCTCGATCATATCGCAGCACAAAGCTCGGGAGATGGGGTAGCGGTACCTTGAAGCATACACGTTGTGGTATATCCCGACCCTGGTCAGGATGGGAGCATAATGATGCAGCACACAATCTGTGAACTCCACCGCTCCAGGTCTAAATGTGTGGGCGTCGATGGCCCTCAGCTTTGCAAACCACCCCACAGATATCTGGTGCTTGAAGCGGATCGCCAGGTAGTCCAGCAGAAATGATTCTTCTCTGTACCCCCACTTCAACGGGGCAAGGAATAGGCCAAAGATCGGCTTCTCCCGGTCCACCCTGCCTGCGGAATCATTCCACTGAGCGGGTACAAATTCAGGGGCCCTGGTCAGTAGCCCATCTTCTGGAGCCAGATCTTGCAGTCCCAGCACGACGCTCCATTTCCTGACCTCTCCGGGGAGATAAATGGGTCTTCCCCGCACCACACAATCTGTCAGACTGTCCCTCTCCACCAACAGGGCCTACTTGGCTTTTCGGACAAGGAACACATCCCTCTTCCCTTGGAGGTTGAAGCGTTGGAGAAGGGACATCAGGTGTTTGTCTTTGGGGTAGTCCCTCCTGGCGACACCTTCCCTGTCATAATGAAAGGAGTCGCCCCCAAAAATGAGGAGACGGCTGGTGTCCACAGTATCTATCTCCGAATCTGAGGATTCCGCAACCACAGCCACTTGACCGTGCCCCCGATCAAGGGAATTGACGTTCTCCCACGTCACCACGGCACGAGAAGAAGAACCGGATGCCATGATAGCTGCAAAGAAGCGCATCAAACAATAAGCAAAAGTCAGAGAATAACTGATTAATGGCAGATTTCTGACAAAATTTCGGCAGAGTTTCCCCAGCACGGGAGATTCCCAAGGAAAAGCGGGAACACGTCCACTAAGGGAACGGTCCCTAAAAGCAGCCACCGGCATTACACTGAGGCCAAAAGGAACACCCGGGGAAATAGCTCCGAGGGCAAGCCCAACTAGAAGCCTCCCGGGGCCCAAAGAATGGGTTTGAAACCCAAAAAGGGCAGCATTTCGCTCACCCCGAAGGAAAAGCCGCCGCCGCTCTCGCCCTCACCTCACTCGGCGCCGCGGGAAGAAAAACGGGAGGAGAGAGAAAGTTTTTTTGCAAATGAGGGATGAAGAAGAAAAATGAAAGGCAAAAGCCTTATATAGAGGATGGCTTCGGATGTTAATCAGGCGCGCTATTTAGCGCGCCGAATTAACATCCAATATACAAAAAGGCGCGTCGATTTTAGGCGCGCCGGATTAACTACTCTCAGCATCAGGGCCGCACCGTATTAAAAACGCAAAGGGGCCAGGAGCGCGCCGGATTAACGTCTCAAAGCCAAGAGCGCACCGAAGCAACCCCGCGCCGTATTAAAATGCAAACGGCGCCGGATTAACGTCCATGTCAAATTAAGGGCCGTCCCAAGCTCCTGTCAACCGAAGAAAAGATCATTCCGGGAGAAATTCATCCGTCGGCCTTGCTGCACTCGTGCCTTGCTCGCAACACCCACGTCTGGGGGGCATTTGTTGGCACCCAAAATATGATCGTCGGCGACCAAGCCACAAAGACGAAGGACTCGGCCCGCTGAAGCACGGAAGCCGATAAAGATCAACATATTGAAGACTTCTCAAGCTGTCAGAGCCTCGAGTCACCCCGCATGAGCATGGGGACTTCACCTCAGGAGAGCCGAGACGAACTCACAACCAACCGGCAGTGCAACCAAGCCTGCCCAATGAACCGGCATCGACTCCGTCGTGCCGCATACACTACACCCATTGTCCGACCAAGGACGATGGTCCACCCAGTGGCCACCCACCTCATGAAAGGCTCTCCTAAAGATGAAAGAGTCCCCCTGGCTCTCCAGGACGGAGGACCGAAAGCTCTGTCGGCAGAAGATCCCGATCACCCAGCACGGGTACGGCTTCCCACCAAGATGGGCCCGTTAGGGGCCGAATGATCGCCCAACTTAGGCGGAACTATCCCTGGTGTTATCCCACCCTCTAAGGAGCTTTGGGCACAAGCCAGACCGAGCCAGCAGCACGAATCATAGAGTCGAAGGCCGTGTCAGCGGAAAGCCCGCATGATCAAATCAAAGCTATCTGTGTTGAGTACGGACTGAATAGATCTAGAGGGGGGGTGAATAGATCTAGCCCCTTTTTCAATTTATAAATCAACGATCGACTAGACCTTAAGCAAACTATGGGTTGCAAAGATAAAACTTATAACTACAGCGACAGCAAGCAATAAGAAGAGCACACACCACAAGCAAAACCACAAGACAGGATTTTTAGGTGGTTCAGTCTCTTCCCGAGACTTACGTCCACCCCTCGCTCAACTTGAGCAAGGCTTCACTAAATGAGAACTCCTGATCTCAACTCACACCCCGCTGATACACAGCTTCTTCCCGCTGACACACAGCTTGTACTCGTTGCCTCACAGTTTGACACTTGATGTAATGAAAAGAACAAAAGATGCAACAGGACTGAACAAGAACTTTTGAATCAAAGAAAAAGAGTTCGGCCTGGGACTGCAGGTAACAGGAATAGACTCCC
Organism: Amorphophallus konjac; assembly: GCA_022559845.1. Lineage (NCBI taxonomy): Eukaryota > Viridiplantae > Streptophyta > Magnoliopsida > Alismatales > Araceae > Amorphophallus > Amorphophallus konjac. The sequence goes on along the minus strand of CM040118.1, from coordinate 258,098,878 downwards.
TGTGGAACTTCCAGATGATTGCCTTCAGCTGCGACGCTGCTGGAGTCTTGCTTGCCTTGAGTCAATCTTCCTTCTGTAGCAATGAAGATGCCTTCGGTCTTGTGCAGTCTCCTTGGTTTTTGAAGAGCCGCTCCTTCTTTTCTCTTTCAGAGTATCTTCGTGGGTGGATTCTTTCTTTTTCTTCTACTCTGTGTATATCACCCCGCTCTCTGTCATCTTTACCTTTTGTACCAGTTCTTTTTCAGAGCATAGGCTTTTCCCGCGCAGATTCGTACTTGAGCGCACTTCCATTGGATTATCGGCTAGAAAACAGGGAGAGGTTTTACCCGAATGATTTGAATAGGTTTGACTGGTTCTTTCCAAGATTCTCTCCTTAAATCTAGTGCGGAATCTTATCATCTGAACCGCCCAACAACCTGCAGCAACAACCTGCAGGTTTCTCTCAACAGAAACTGAATTCGGTTAGAGTTCGGTTCTGGACGCTGCTTCGCCTGTGGTCGACCATGAGCTTGTCGCTGGTCGACAGAGAATAATGTCCAGACGACTGTTTATTCTGGCTGATGCTCGTGGTCGACAACGACCTTCTCGCTGGTCGACAAGGGGTAAATGTCCAGACGATTGATGGTTCAGGCTGATGCTTGTATTGCTTCGTGGTCGACAACGGGCAGGCCTTTGGTTGACCACCGAAGCTTGTTCAGGGGAAAAGTAACTAGAGCTTTGTGTTGTTGGATTCGCTGGTCGACACTCACCTCTTCACTAGTCGACAGGCAACCCTTGAAAACTTCCTCTGATCTGTTGACTTTATTGGTACTTCAGTATACCTGAAATTATTGGAACTATTAGATTTGCATTGAATTAGTTAAACACATCTTTTGTCATCATCAAATTGTCATGAGTCCATTAATTTATATTGAAGGAGCAATTAAACATATCCTTTGTCATCATCAAAACTAAGGGATGCACAACATTCTCCCCCCTTTTGATGATGACAACCATGAGTCATTGTGACAATCAACAGATTATGAAATTCATTTGATATTTCATTCAAGACTATCATAACACAGATTTTAGCCAGACAATTCATTTGATGTGCCTTTCAAAAGCATCATAACACTAGTTACATGAAAGACTCAAAAAAAGAGGAGAAAGACACATAGTTGACATCTAGACACACCTAGACACACAATGACACATAAGACCCTATCTCCCCCTTTGTCAACAACAAAAAGAGGAGTATGTAGATTATCATTCTGAGGAGGACGAAGAACTTTCGGGCTTCACTTGCTCTGCCATCCTATCGAGCTTGTCAACGATGTGAGCATAAGACAGCCTTAGCTTCTGGATCTCTGAGATAGTATCGTGGTGATACTGTTTACTCTGCTGGGTGGTGACCGCAATGCGAGTGCCCATTTCTGCTGACACTTCAGCTAAAGTAGCAACCAGTCTGTTAAACCGAGAGCTAGCATGTTCGGAGTGTTCCTGTTGTTTTATGAACCTGGTCTCCATCTGCTGTTCTAGTCTCTGAACTCGCAGCTCCAAGCGCCCAGTGACAGCATTCATACTCTCTTGAAAGGATTGGAATTGAGTGGTGAGAGAGGATAGCTGAGATGCTATCTGGAGAAGCACTCCTTGAGACTCAGTGGTGGAGGTGAAAGGAGGTGATGGAGCAGAAGTAGACGGAGCGGAGGTAAATGGAACAGAAGTAGCTGGAACATGAGTGGCTGCAGTGCCTGGTTGCCATGGCACTATGACGAGGGAAGGTGAAGGATGGGTAGCAGTGGTTGTAGTAGTGGGAGTGTGAGTGGGAATCACCACAGTTGGAGGGGTTACAGCAAGGCTGACATGAATTGGTGTCTGTGGTGGAGAAGAGGGTGGCAACGGTGCCTTGGATTTACCCTTGGATGGTAGGGTGCGCTGGACTTGATCTCCTACCTTCTTATAGCCCAAAAAGGTGGTCACGTAATGAAAAGAGTATACGTGCCATTTGGGAATGACAACACGCTGAGCGTGAGGAATGGGTATATTTGATGTTTCCAGAATGGCAGTTATGTGGGCAGCATATGGAAGAGAGTTTAGGGGATAATGCAAAATGGTTTGGAACGTGTTCAGCATGAGCTTGGGAAGGCGAATGAGTTGGCGAGTGATGAGGCCATGGAGAAGAAATAAGTGAAGGCGACTTACATGTTCCCTGGCGCCTCCTCTCGGTTGGATTATGGTAGTAAGAAGATGATGGAGTAATCGATGAAGAGGAGGGAAGGTGTTGGCATTGATGGATTTGGGAAGGACCTCAGGGGCTGGTTGGCCAGTGACCACGGCATATGCTGATCTGAAGTCAAAGTCCTCAGGATTGAAGACAGCACCATGTCTGGAAAGTTTCAGCGCCTTGTGGAGTAACTTGACATCGAGGCTGACGACGACCCTTTGAACTACTGTATAGACCTGGCCATCCACTACTTGCAGGTTGTGGTAGAATTCTTGCACAAGCTGTGGGGAATACTGAGTATGTGCGGAGACAAACTCTGTCCAGCCTTGGGCGTCCAAAATTTCCAGCAACTCTGGGAACATCTCCATCAGCCGCTGATCGGAAATATCTACTCTTCTCGGCGGCATGATGTTCCGAGGCTTGAGAACTCCAGAGACTGGATGGACGTTGGGTACTTCTGAAGCTGCCAACTTTCCGCCCGATCCAGCCGTATTCTCCGTTGTCGACATCCGAGGGGTCGATGGCGGACCCTGCGTGGCCTTCTGCTTGGAACGCTTGGACGGCATTGATGCTTCGGCAGGGGCCTCATCCCTTGTTCTCTTGGAGGACCTCATGGTGGACGGATGCGAAAGAGGGATGCACAAGGAAGCGGAAGGGAACTGGAAATGGAAGAGTACCGTGAAAGGTGAAAACGGCGAAGTAGCAAGGTGGTGAATACCTAGGGACCCAGTCTGTTCAATTTATAGGGGCAGGATATCAGTGGATAAGACCTGGGTCATAAATCCAAGGGTTGTGGAACCAGCGCAATGATGAAAATGAAGGGACAGGATTAAATCAGCCGAATTAAATTTGGGGAATTTATTGAAGTGTACGCCCTTTCCTTAATGAAGCATTTATTTAACCTATCCACCCTTAGCAGAGACCACCTTATAAACAAGTCGAGTGGGCCTAGTGGTTCACTTGAATTTGAAAGTATTGCACCAATAAGCTTACGCCCCATATCTAATTTCCTCCACATGACTTCTTAAACTTATAATAGATTTCATGAGATGATTTTAATAGCTGTGCTTGCTGAACAGTGTTTTTAACTTTTCTTTGCATGCCATGCCTTTGGTCAACCATTTTCCTCTGCCTTTTCGATAATTTTAAGTTTTTCCTTTTGGAATCATTTTGAAAGCAGTGGTCAGGTTTATCACATGCATTTCTACACGAGGAGACACGCTTTTTACACGCCAGAAACCTCGGCTACTTAGCATGCCTAACCATTCCACTTTTAACTGGGACACAACTTTTATCCGTGAGGATATACGTTTATCAGACGCCAATATCCCCAGTTACTCAGTATGCCCAATCTCAATAATTTTTTATAGTAGCAGAGATAGATTGATTCTTCATGACACACTTGCCTCTCACTTATTTTCATCCATTTTTTTTTTCTTAAAATGGGAGGCAGTAGTTTCTCAGAATCCAATCCATTGCTCTACCATGAAGACATAGTTATGGCGTATTCCACGTGCATTCATGCTATATTTTTGGATTTAGATTAACCGTTCAGCACAGGCACAGGTAGAGAAACCGACTTACTACTAAAAATCATAAGTCTTCAAAGTCATGTGACAGAATCATAGTTATGGTTTGAATTTATTGAAGTAGTACAGTCCAAATCCTCATTACTACACTCAACCTCTACTCTTATTGATTACATTGGTGATTTTATAGGAAGATATGGTTAGGTTATTCAATGTTTTATCAAGGAATGAGTTTACACTTTTTCTCCCCCTCAATTTGAGAATCCATGCTGAATTAAAAAAACAATGTTGGCCAGGATGAGATAGAAAGACACAGGGAATGGAAAGTATGAATGATGATAAATGAGTGAAGATGAATCTGAGCCCAAACAGTTTAAGCAGACCAGAAGATTCCCTACCAGAACTAGTGTCAACCAGAAACCTGTCTAAAGTGGACATTTGCTTCCGTACAGATCCATTGTCGACCATGGGACTATCTATTGTCGACATCTGCGTAGACACAGAACAGATCAGTTTCCTGTCTTGATGCCTTGGTCGACCAATGCCCTGTCATTGCTCGACCACCAGAGCTAACCAGTAGCAGTGCCAGGAATTTGTAGAATGTTGCTTGAGTAACAGCCGACACCAGAGCTTCCAAACACAACCAGTACCAGAGATCTAACTGACATATCTAATTACAGAAATGACAGAAAGCTATACAGAGAACACACGAATATGAGCATTTCAAGAATTTTCAGGAGATATTCTACATATCCCCAACTCCCTTCTTAGAGTTGAAAACCTGTCATTGTTAAGGGGTTTAGTGAAAATATCTGCCAATTGTTTTTTAGTTTCTACAAATTGAAGCATGAAATTTCCTTTGGATACCTCATCTCTCAGAAAATGATGACGGATCTCAATGTGTTTTGTCCTAGAGTGTTGAATGGGGTTTTTAGACAAGTTAATAGCACTAGTGTTGTCACATAAAATGGGTGCACAACCAAGATCTACATTATAGTCTTGGAGTTGATATTTTATCCAAAGAACTTGTGTACCACAACTCCCTACTGGGACATACTCAGCCTCAGCAGTGGAGAGTGCTACAGAATGTTGCTTTTTAGAAGCCCATGAAATTAAACACCCACCTAGGAATTGACAGTAACCACTAGTACTTTTCCTATCAATTTTGCAACCAGCATAATCAGCATCCGAATATGAAATCAGATCTAGTTTGCAGTGAGTAGGATACCACAACCCCAATTCGTGGGTGCCTGCAAGGTATCGGAAGATACGCTTGACAGCTCCTAAATGTGATTCTCTAGGACTAGACTGATATCTAGCACACATGCATACACTAAACTGAATATCTGGCCTTGATGCAGTTAAGTATAGTAGGGATCCGATCATACCTCTGTATTTCTTGGCATCTACCATGTTACCTTTTACATCTGCTTCCAAAGTTGCATTTGTCCCCATGGGTGACTCGATTGGCTTGCAGCTTTCTAAGCCAAATTTCTTCAACATCTCTTTTATGTACTTGGATTGATTTATAAAGTATCCTTCTCTACATTGTGAGATCTGCAATCCAAGAAAGAATTGTAGATCACCCATTAGGCACATTTCAAACTCATTGGTCATTAAATTTGCAAATTCAGTACACAAGGAGGTTTCAGTAGATCCAAACACAATATCATCCACATAGATTTGTACAATCAGTATATCCTTACCTTGGGTCTTGGAAAATAATGTTTGATCAATTTTACCTCTTGTGTATCCCTTTTTAGTGAGGAAGGAGCTCAACCTTTCGTACCAAGCCCGAGGAGCCTGCTTTAATCCATACAAAGCTTTATGCAATTTGAAAACATGATTAGTAAGTTCATCATTTTCAAAACCAGGGGGTTGTTCCACATAGACCTCTTCTTTTATAATACCATTTAGAAATGTACTTTTTACATCCATTTGTTGTAGTTTAATTCCATGAGATGCTGCAAAGGCTAACAATATCCTGATGGCTTCTAATCTAGCAACTGGAGCATATGATTCTTCAAAGTCAACCCCAAGTTCCTGGTTGTACCCTTTAGCCACCAGCCGAGCCTTGTTTCTCATTACAACCCCTTCTTCATTCAACTTGTTTTTATATACCCATTTGGTTCCAATTACAGGGTGAGATGTAGGTCTAGGGACAAGTCTCCACACCTGATTTCTTTCAAACTGATTTAGTTCTTCATGCATAGCATTTATCCATGATTCATCTTGTAAAGCTTCCTCTACAGACTTGGGCTCTATTTGGGACACAAGGGCATGTTGATCTAGTTCGTTAATGTCCTTGAGCTGAGATCTAGTCTTCCTAGGATCATGAATTCCACCAATAATGTTATCCAAGGGATGATCTCTAAGAAGTCTTAAGTTTTCAAGATTGTTACCTGAGTTGACCTCTCCTTCGGTTTGATCATTAGAATTACCTTGAATTCTTTCTTGATTCAGTTCTTCTTCATTCTCCATCGGTTTTTCTTTGCCATCCAGAAATTCCCCATCTTCTTCTTCCTTGCTGACTTGTTCATTTTTGCCAAAATCATTAATTTCATCAAATGAAATATGAGGGGATTCTTCAACCACTTGATCTTTGGTGTTAAATACCCTATAGGCTCTTGATCGGTCAGAATAGCCCAAGAATATTCCTGAGTCACTCTTAGGTTCAAATTTGTCCAAGACTTTCTTATCATTGTTATGAATGAAACATCTTGCACCAAAGATTCTAAAATGAGCTAGGGATGGTTTTTTACCTTTGAACATTTCATATGGAGTTTTTGCACTAGACGGTCTTACCATTGCCCGGTTTACAATGTAGCATGCTGTGTTGACCGCTTCTGCCCAAAATTTCTTTGGAAGATTAGCTTCAACCAACATGGTTCTAGCCATCTCGACAAGAGTGCGGTTCCTTCTCTCCACAACCCCATTTTGCTCCGGTGTCCTTGGTGAGGAGAATCTGTGGGTTATGCCCTTGTTTCTGCAGAAGTCATCAAAATCTGAATTTTCAAACTCTCCCCCATGATCCGATATGATGGTGCACACTTTGGACTTTCCATCCTGCTTCATTCTTTTGTAGAATTCCTGAAATTCATGAAAAGCATCACTCTTATGTGATAAGAACATCACCCAGGTAAATCTGGAAAAATCATCAACTAGGACATAGCCATATCTCTTCCCATTCAGACTAGCCGTTCTTGTCGGGCCAAAAAGATCCATGTGCACAAGTTCTAGTGGTCTAGAAGACTGGTTTTCAGTTCTACCCTTGAAGGATTTTCTTGTTTGCTTTCCTTGGGTACATGCTTCACATACCTTGGCATTTTGAGCAAATGACAGTTCAGGCATACCGAACACCATTTTGTTTTTCACAAGTTTGTGCAGCACCCTATAGCTCACATGCCCTAGCCTTCGATGCCACAACCAGGCCAGGTCCTCCTTCTTAGCGGTTAGGCACAAGTTGGAGTGGGCTGGATCATCCAAGTCTATCATGTAGACGTTGTTCACTCTCTTGCCCATAAACTTGGCTGCATCTGAATTTGGTTCAACAATCTTGCAGATCTTGGAGTCGAATATCACTTTATGGCCTTTGTCGCATAGTTGACTAATGCTCAATAAATTGTATTCCAGTCCATCCACCAGCAATACATTTTCAATACAGTTTGAAGGTTCCTTACCTATCTTACCTATCCCAATGATCTTTCCTTTGTTATTTCCCCCAAACGTCACATATCCTCCATCCTTTGAGCTCAGCTGGGACAACTTGGTCTTATCTCCCGTCATGTGTCTTGAGCAACCACTATCTAAATACCACTTGTTGTACATGGCTGCCAGACATTCCTGCATGATAAATTACACAGAAACTTTTGGACCCCAATGGTACCCGGGTCCAAGATAGCTTGTGAAATCATGAAAGTGCTGTAATAACATTTTGGGAACCCACATTTTATTAGAGTAGTTTATCTTTCCATTTCTTAACTTGTTCAGGTTGTGTTGCTTTTGATTTATTGGTTCTCTCTTTTGACTCCACTTTCTTGAATTCCAATTTTCATTCTGGTTCAGCTGGGACAATTTGTGAGTTCTGTTTGCGTGTCTGGTCATGGTCGACATCTGGTATGTCTATGGTCGACCATTGCTTCTCCAGAAATCAGCATCTGTTCTGGCAGATCCTTTGGTCGACAGAGGAGGGGCCTGTTGTCGACCAGCTTGTTTCCAGACACCTTGTCTTACATGTTTGTGTTTAATAACATGATTTAATGCGTTGTTTGTCTGGTTACTTCTGAGAATTTGAGCTTCTCATCTGATATGACTGTTGTTTTTAAACTGATGTGGATTATCCATTTTCCCTTTAGAATTCCCCTCTTCCAAGGTGACATTAATCTGTTTAGAGGAGCTTTCAGCTATATCCTTTTGTTTGTTTTGATATAAGTTTATCAAGGGGCCTTTTCCTTTAGAGTCAGCTGTTTTATTTAAAGTTTTTATTTGGAATTCCTTTTTAGCCGCTGGGTTGTACCCTAACCCCTCTTTCTGAAAATTTACTTTTATTCCCAACACAGCGTTCAAGTTTTCTTCACCCTTAGTCATTTTTTCCAATGTTTCCTGTTTGTTTTTCAGTTCACTTTGGATTCTTTCTATTTCTTTCAGAAGTTGACTGTTTTCTTCCTTGAGTGAGTTGTTTCTTTCTTGAGATAGCTTAGTTTCCTGTTCATATTCTTGAGTCTTTAATTTTAACTCGTCAATTGTGTTTTTCAGTACTTCATTTTCTTCTAATAGCCCTTTGACGTTTTCTTCATCTATCTCGCGTTGATTCAGTTTATTTTGCAAGGTGGTGATCTCCAATTCTAGTTCAGTTCTGTTGGCAATTGAGTTGCTGTCATTATTGAACTGATTAACCTTTTTCTTCAAACTTTTATTTTCCCTTCTTATTCTTTCATATGTATCAAGTAAATCTGAATAGGCTTCTTCCCAATCTGAGGTAGAAAAGTCTTGAAAAGGGGAGGTTACCTCAAGATCGTTGCTGTCTCCTTTGGCCATTAGACATGTGTTTCCTTCTTCTTCCTCGGAAGTTGTTTCCTCTTCGCTGCTTTCTTCCTCCTCGCTCCATGTGCTGATCATTGCCTTTGGTTTCTTGTTTTTCCATTTGAAGCTTGATTTCTTAGGAGCCTCTGGACATTCAGCCTTCATGTGTCCTGGTTTTCTGCAGTTGTAGCAGACAAGTTTGTTAGATGAGGCTTTAGTTTTGTCAGACTTAAACTGGGGTGACCTTCTTACCATGCCCTTCGGATTTCTAAATCCCTTACCTTCCTTCCGCAGAAACTTTCTGAACTTTCTTGTTAGCATGGCAAGCTCACCAGTTTCCTCACCTGTGCTAGATGAGTCATCAGTGTCAGATAATTCAGAGGTGCCTATTTTAGTTTTCAGAGCTAGCTGTTTCTTTTTCTTGCCCTCGTCTTCCTTTCTTTTTAGATTGACCTCATAGGCCATTAGGGAACCTACTAGTTCATCCACAGTCATAGTAGTAAGATTCTTTGAGTCCTCAATGACTGTGGCCTTGGTATGCCACATAGGAGTGAGGGACCTTAAAATTTTTCTCACTAGCTCTTGCTCCTTGTAGGTTTTCCCTAGACTCTTTAAGCTATTTGTTAGTTGCACTAGTCTAGCATACATATCAAAAATGTTTTCATCAGTTTTCATTCTAAACATTTCATATTCTGAGACTAACATATTTGCTTTTGACTCCCTTACCTCTGACGTACCTTCATAGATGACTTCGAGTCGATCCCACATTTCCTTGGCTGTTGCACATTGTGAGACTCTTGAGAACTCCGTGGGATGAAGTGCGTATTGCATTACGTTAATAGCTCCCCAGTTGATGGTTGATTTTCTGACCTGTTCTCTGGTCCAGGTATCCTCATCTTCGGGCAGATCATAGGGTCCGCGGCTCACTACTCTCCACATCTCATGATCTTGTGCTCTCAAGAACACCTGCATACGATTTTTCCAGTATGAGTAATCATTTCCATCAAAGTATGGTGGTCTAGTCACTGAGTGTCCCTCAGCCATTAGACTTCTAGAGTTCAGTCCGCTAGGTCTCTCCTGGTTGTTAGACCACATTTTTGGAGAGTCTAGCTCTGATACCACGTGTTGAGTACGGACTGAATAGATCTAGAGGGGGGGTGAATAGATCTAGCCCCTTTTTCAATTTATAAATCAACGATCGACTAGACCTTAAGCAAACTATGGGTTGTAAAGATAAAACTTATAACTACAGCGACAGCAAGCAATAAGAAGAGCACACACCACAAGCAAAATCACAAGACAAGATTTTTAGGTGGTTCAGTCTCTTCCCGAGACTTACGTCCACCCCTCGCTCAACTTGAGCAAGGCTTCACTAAATGAGAACTCATGATCTCAACTCACACCCCGCTGATACACAGCTTCTTCCCGCTGACACACAGCTTGTACTCGCTGCCTCACAGCTTGACACTTGATGTAATGAAAAGAACAAAAGATGCAACAGGACTGAACAAGAACTTTTGAATCAAAGAAAAAGAGTTCATCCTGGGACTGCAGGTAACAGGAATAGACTCCCTGTGGAACTTCCAGATGATTGCCTTCAGCTGCGACGCTGCTGGAGTCTTGCTTGCCTTGAGTCAATCTTCCTTCTGTAGCAATGAAGATGCCTTCGGTCTTGTGCAGTCTCTTTGGTTTCTGAAGAGCCGCTCCTTCTTTTCTCTTTCAGAGTATCTTCGTGGGTGGATTCTTTCTTTTTCTTCTACTCTATGTATATCACCCCGCTCTCTGTCATCTTTACCTTTTGTACCAGTTCTTTTTCAGAGCATAGGCTTTTCCCGCGCAGATTCGTACTTGAGCGCACTTCCATTGGATTATCGGCTAGAAAACAGGGAGAGGTTTTACCCGAATGATTTGAATAGGTTTGACTGGTTCTTTCCAAGATTCTCTCCTTAAATCCAGTGCGGAATCTTATCATCTGAACCGCCCAACAACCTGCAGCAACAACCTGCAGGTTTCTCTCAACAGAAACTGAATTCGGTTAGAGTTCGGTTCTGGACGCTGCTTCGCCTGTGGTCGACCATGAGCTTGTCGCTGGTCGACAGAGAATAATGTCCAGACGACTGTTTATTCTGGCTGATGCTCGTGGTCGACAACGACCTTCTCGCTGGTCGACAAGGGGTAAATGTCCAGACGATTGATGGTTCAGGCTTATGCTTGTATTGCTTCGTGGTCGACAACGGGCAGGCCTTTGGTTGACCACCGAAGCTTGTTCAGGGGAAAAGTAACTAGAGCTTTGTGTTGTTGGATTCGCTGGTCGACACTCACCTCTTCACTGGTCGACAGGCAACCCTTGAAAACTTCCTCTGATCTGTTGACTTCATTGGTACTTCAGTATACTTGAAATTACTGGAACAATCAGATTTGCATTGAATTAGTTAAACACATCTTTTGTCATCATCAAATTGTCATGAGTCCATTAATTTATATTGAAGGAGCAATTAAACATATCCTTTGTCATCATCAAAACTAAGGGATGCACAACAATCTGGAGTCTCGGGAATGGCCGTACGTCGACCTGGGAGCTTCGACAAGACATCTCGTCGAGGTTTCAAGGAGCATTCGTGAGATAAATGTTTCCGGTGACCCCCGGAATCATCCCCGGACTCATCGGCTGACTCGCGACGTGCGAGGAACATTAACATGGCGCGCCCTAAACCGGCGCGCCCCCATCTGGCGCCCCTTATTCCGGCGCGCAAAGAACCCCACCTGGGTCCGTTATTCCGGCGCGTAAAAGGCCATGGAGCCTTCCCCGACGCGCCATTTTCCACGCCGGATCAAGACTTCGAACCTCCTATATATATGCAGGAAGCTGTTCGATTGAAAAAGAGGACGACAAAAAAAAAGAGAGGAGAAGAAGAAAAAAGAGGAGGGTCGGAGAGCGAACCAGATTCCAGGAGAGACAGAGCTCTTGGGAAAAGGGGTTTCGTCTGAGCGTCCTCCGCCGGCCATCTTCCTCCGCTTTAGCTGAAGATCCGATACTCTGTTCCGAGAACAGGTGGGCACCGGCACTTTCGTGGATTCTTTTTTTTGGGGGGGGTTTCTATCTATCAGATGTAAGCGAGAGGGGGAGGGATGGTGATGATACGAGCCGACCCCCCCCCCTTTCTCTGCGATTCTCTCTTCCCGTTTGTTTTGTTGTTGTGCCTCTGCGCATCCCTCTGCCTCTGCAACTGATGAACATCGACCGAGCGACGATGCCAGCACCGGATTTATAATGTAAATGTTAGTCCATCCCCGTCTACTGGGTGGTGATATGTATATAGATGCGTGGACCAACAGGTCGAATGAATGCTCGAAGCTTATTCCCCTTCTCTATCTATGTAAATGCATATGTATGAGTTCTTCCGCGCGTGGTTCCCGACTCTGGTTTCCTCGAGTCCCGATCATGCCCCGAAGTATCGCGGGCTATAGTAACGACCCCTCCCCGGGTCTTTCCCATCGACCGCTTCCATGTTTATTTTAAGGGTCTTTGTATCCCCTCCGTGGATAGAGCTGTGCTCATGCGCATGCTTCTTCCCGCCGTGGTATCGAGGGTCTAACTCCCATTAACTCCTCCCTTCGTACTGCTCTGTTGCTCGCGAGGTGGGAGTAGCCTTTGGGATAGCAGGATCCATCGCCTGAATGTTGCGTCCTAGTTGTTCGAGCATATGCTTCTACGATTGGCTCATCTCATCTGTGCATTGACTACCCCTCTACATTACGGTCAGTTGAACCGTTCCGAGATTCTTTCATTCCGTCTTAATTGCCCGGGGAGGGGGACATTCCCCATTGCTTCACAGAACTGCTGGGTGATCGAGGGCTCTACCTCTCGATGGTAGATGCTTCCTCAAGGCCACAGCAGATAATAATAGGGGTCCTAGCCTAACAAGCTTAGCCCCAATAATCTGGAGACCCGATAGAGGCCAAGGGATGTGTGCTCCTAGCAGGCTAGCCCTCGGAGCTTCACTCTCTTAATGGTTGGTCCCTTCAAGGGATGTGTCATAGGCTGTGGGTTGCCCACCCCTCGTAGGCTAGCCCTCGGGGTGCTGCTCCCATTATCAGTGGCCTCATCCCTCTATCCTCACCCATAGAGCCTTGGTGCCCCTCGCAGGCTAGTCCTCAGGGTACCCTATCCGTTGGGAGTTTGCTGGCTGCCACTGTGCAGACCGGCGGTTTAGGGGCTTACTCCACAAGTGGGTATGACCCCGTTCCTCCCCTGCAACTCTTCATGTTCAGGGGAGATGCTGCCCAATTTTGGGCAGACTCAGAATAATTAAGCCATAATCAGATGCTCATTCTGAACCCAATCAACTCAGCGCTCGAGTGTGAACCTCGCACTGACTTACTGCATCATTTTCGAGGGATCTTGGACTTCAATCAAACAAGTAATCGGTCTGGTTGACTTGAAACTATCATAGGGATCTTGAATGAACCAAAATACTGTGAATTTCACCTAAATTTGACTAAAATGGCACGGCCCGAACCCGGCGGGCCCTAATACGGCGCGGTACCCTACCGCGCCGTATCAACATAAGACTCATTTTCTTCTTCGTACGGGTTGCCCCGTTCCTGGCGCGCCCTAAACCGGCGCGCCCCAGGGCCTTCGCGCCGGGCTAACAGTTGCCCATGGCCACGCCGGTTTAGCCCATTTACCTACGTTTTGGCCGCTCCGGTTCAGTCCGTTTACCTACGTCTGGCCGCACCGGATTAGTTCTGTTTGCCCACGTTTGGCCGCGCCGGGGAACTCTACCCCTACGCGTGGCTGCATCAGTTTTAGGCCCTGATGTTGTTTTAATCATTCACCCACCCTCGGGGTGACCTTCGTCTCCCATGGCCAGAGTTAATGAATCCTAATAAACTGAATAAGAGAAGTGACGTTCGGATCCGAATCGTTTTACTATCAGGTTTGTGCTACTATCCTTGCTTCACTTAGCGGAGATTAACAGACGTGATTGATCACTGCTTACTTTCATAATTCTGTTGCCATGCTTAGCATAGTTATCATCATCATGCATGCATGCTTGCATAGACCCTCGAGTATATCAAATGGCACCGACGGAAGACCGGGTTACGCCCGATCGGAAGTCTCCGCTATACGCGATGGTGGTCTTTGGACCTACGTCCTCCGCCCTGTACCGAGGGTCACTAATTCAATAAACCACGCTCCCCTTGCATGATAGATAGACGTATTCCGTGTGATCTTGTCATGCTCATAACGTCGCATCTTTTATTCCGGCCTCGACAGCCCACTATCTCGGCAATTAATCAAAGGTGTTCCCTCCTCGCGGGGGATGTAATGAACGCCATAGCCTTTATGGTATGGCGGACTGCTGGTCCCGACCGAACCTCACTTTCGCCCGATACAGGTCAAGATGAGCGCATAATAAACTTGTCACGTATGTGACTGGCACGCCCGCGCTGTCAATCAGTCAGTTAATTACCAGTTAGTTAATTGGTTGATCGACACGTGAAATAAGATATATATATATATATACATAAAATAATAAGAAGGAATAAACCCATCGCAAACACACCCCCCAGTCTAGGGTCTGCATTCGGGTGAGACAGAGTCCTTTATAGTCTGCCAGTTCTCCATTCTCACCCTGTTCAGGTAACCTGTGGTCGAGTGAATTCCCATTTTAATTAATCCACTATGGTACTAAAAAAACTTATAAAAAATTCTTCGCGCATCACTTGGAATCTGTTTGGGTAATTAGCTGATTCTTTTCTCATCTCTCTTCTCCATTGTATGTTGCATAGTGTCGTCATTTGCATCCTTTTGTCAGATTAGGCTTAGTTGGTCTAGTTCATCTTTGTGTGTCTCCATTTACCTGCATTTGTCTTAGGTTCATTCCCCTCCTTGTGTTCATTTAAAATTCACTGTATAAAGTCTCCATTCTCCCCATGGAGCACTTCTCCCATGTACCTTATTCCTATACTTCTCCATCTTCTTACCCCCGTGTGGATTCATCTTCCCATGCGGGCCCATCTCCTTATTCTTCCATTGGACCCCATTCTTTTAATGGGCCACCTTATCCCGCCCGTGCTGCTGTTAGCCCAATCAATCCTCATTCTTGCATACATGATTCTTCCAGGCCCATGCATTCCTCCATTCCCGGAATGGGCTTTCCTTCTTCTCAGGCCGGATCCCCTTATCCGGCCCATCATCATTACCCTGGTTTAAATTCATCATCTCTTGCTCAGGCTGGTTCATACCCTTCTCGGATTCTTCCTACCGAGGAGATGTTCACTCAGGCCCAACGCCAGCTTGATGAGTTGCAACGACGAATCAACCCTCAAACTTCTTCGGACATCCTGTTTGCCTTTCAAGGTCTTCAACTCCCACCGCGCTCACAAATTCCCGCATATCGCCGCTATGGTGGAGTCGGTGACCCCTATATCCATTTGAAGGAGTTCTTATATCAGTTGGCCCAGTTCCAGCATGATCAACGCGTGATGGCCTATTTGTTTGGCCTATCTTTAGAGGGCTCGGCCAAGGATTGGTTCTTCACATTGCCACTGGAGCAGATGATGAATTTTCAAGCTGTTCAAGCAAGGTTTATTCAGCAATACCGAGACCAGGTGGGGCCCAGATATTCTATGGTTGATCTGGCCCAGGAGAAGATGAAGCCCGGCGAGGAATTCTCCATGTTTGCCGACCGCTGGCGTCACCTAGTTGCGCAAGTCCCGGGGCATATTCCAGAGGGCGAGCAGATCAAGATGATTATTTCTAATGCAACGCCCGAGCTCAGGTGTGTCTTAGCCCTGAACGATATCACATCCTGGCAACAGCTTTACAATCGAGCCCGCTCCGTTAGCCAACAACTCCTAGTTTCCTTTTACCATGAGCCTCCTCTGTCGTCACCTTCTACATACACTTTCCCTCCGCCCTCCACCGCAAGTCATCCCTCCACTACATATCCCTCCACGAGTCAGCCTTCCGCTCCCCCACACCCCTATACCTCCATGTGCTCCACCTCACATCCCTCCACGAGTCGGCCTTCCGCTATTTCATCTCACCACACCCCTCCACCTCCGGTCAAGGAAGCACTACACCCAGAGCAGGTAGATGCCATCCATTACATTCCCACTCCCTCCACGCCACCACATCATTCTAGCCCTCCACTTTTGCCTACACAATCCCCCTTACCTGCGCAACCTCCGCTACCATCTCCATTACCTTCCCATACCCCTCGGCATCCACCTTGCCCGAAGCGGGCTTCTCACCCCCCATTGCCGGAGACTTTTACAGATGTCTTCAAGACTTTGATGGCCACCCATGCGTTGCAGCTCCCTCCGGTTATGCCTTGCCGGCCCGCGATCGATAATTTGCTCCAGTTTTGTGAATTCCATCGTCAACAGGGGCATGTGGTCAAGAATTGCTCCGAGTTCCGGGAATTCGTATACAGTTTGGAAGACAAGAAGATGATTGATTGGGCTATCATGCGCCAAGTTATTTCAGGTCTCAGCAGCAAGCAGCAGCAGCAGCAGCAGCAAGCCGTGCCGCCTAGGCAGCCATCTCCACGTCAAGACCAGGGGCACCCTGGTGTTTCTTCAGTTAATGAGGTACCTACTCCGTTGTCCACTTCTTCCTCTATCTCATCTCCTCCACCACCTTTACCTATTTCAGCCTCTGCTCGGGTAATTTCTCCTTCACCCTCCGTTTCCACCACCACTCCTGTCCCCAACGTCTCTCGACGTGTTGCAAAGATACGTCGAAGAGCGCCACCACCTGCCACTTCTTTCACTACGCCACTACCTTCCTCTCCTCCTTCTTCCCCACCCCTACCTTCATCTCCTCCCTCTCCACCTTCACCATCTCCATCAACCACATCACCCCCTTCGCCACCACCTTTTTCACCCCCATCTTCGCCACCTCCATTGGCCACATCTCCATCATCACCTTCTCCATTGTCCCCATTACCCTCACAACCGTCTTCATCACCTCCCCTCGTAATAACCCATGTTCCATCACCTTCTCAACCATCCCCGCAACCGATTCCACTTCTTTCGCCATCATCCTCTGAGCCCGAGCAGGCCGACCCTAAACCCATACCTCCACTTTTACCTTTGCCTCCACCCATGCCCATCATCATCATTGCTCCATCACTCCACCATCGCCACCCGCGCCCTTTAAACCTGATGGGGACATCGCTTACCACTTCCCATTTCTCCACGGTTCCCGTTGCTTGCCAGCTATGCATCATCATGTTCGCGGCATTTTTCTTAATCATGGCTTGTAATTTTTATATTTTCTTGAGTCATAAATTATGTAATTTCCCTTTTATTGAGTCAAGTACCCAGGTTAAAGAGTCATCTACCTAGGTTAATTGTCATTAGAGTGGTTAATGAGTCACTTGGGCCCAATTAAGTGGGCTAGGCCCATAGGCACCCCCCCTCCCCCCTTGGTTTATTGTCATTAGTCAAAAACTCAGGGTCTTTTGTTAAATTGTGGGTTTCCTATAAATAGGACCCCAATCCCCCCCATTTGGAGCTAATGAAGTATTGAAGAAAAGTTTAGCCACTTGAATTGCCTTCCCCTCTCTCTCTAGATCTCTCTCTCTCTCTCTACTTCTCTCTCTCTTTGAAGGGGGCGAATCCCTCTCTCTCTCCCTTGGGCGCACCTGCCCCTTCACCTCCCTCTCTTGCCACATCATCAGCCACCTCAGCCCCCACCCCTTCAACTGCCCAAGAGCCATAACTCCCCTTTAATATCTCCACACCCCGGGCAACCCTTCCCATCCCCAAAGCAACACCTTCCCATTCCCTAGACCACAATTACACCCTCCATTAACCCACCACTCCAAATCCAAAGGCAACCCCTTTCCCCTCCCCAAGCCATTTGCGCCCTCCACCTCCCCATAGGCCACTTGCGCACCCAACCCCTCCCCCTGCTAGCTCCGCCCCTACCTTCCTCCCTCACCACCCCTTCCCACCTCCCAGCCCTTCCCCACCACCAAGGCAACCATATCCCTTCCCCTCCACCAAAGGAACCACCTCCCCCCCTATTCTCTCTTCAATCTGTGTGCAGCCACGCCCTGCAGATCAGCAGCCTGTTGCAGCGCATCCCACGACCTCATCCCAGAGCTCTTGGGGGCGTGGCCTACATCGACGGAAAGCTCTCCCAGTCGTCTTCGCAGGCGAGGCGGTTTCGTCTCAATCCAGGGTCGGACCTTCCCGGGAGAGCGGATCTCCCCCAACTGAGCAGAGTTCCTCATATCAAGCTCCTGAACCGGAAGAGAAGCTGTACCACGAAGAATCTCAGAAGAATCAGGCCAAGAGCTCTTCAACAAAGTTCTTCCTCGCCCAATCCTCTTTCAGAATCAAAAGGCGGAACTGCGTTCGACCTCCGTGGAACAGAGTTACCATTTTTCACCCTCGGCTACTCTAATCTGCGTCTCACAGTCTGCCTCGATCTATCCTCACTATTCAGAGTCCCCCAGTCGACTCCGACCTCATTCGGTTTCCCCGTCCATTTTGCTGCGAAGAGGGCTTGTCCACGATTCCAGAAACTCCAGCGGTTCGTCATTCGGAGTTCGGGAGCTGTCGGGGCAGCCTCTGCAACCTGCTGCCAGGAACCTAAAGCCGCCTTCCCCAGATTCTGTCACTCTGTTCAACTCCCCACCCGGACCAGCATCGACGTCAGAATAATTCTAAAAAATTCTGAGGCATCCTAGCTCCAGTTACGAAGATTTCCCTTCTGGTCTCATCATCAGAAAAATTCCGGACTAGAAGTTACGACCTCAACAGTGACTGTCAGTCATTCGTCGCAGAGTGCAGGCAAATTCGACATCGGCTTCTCCGCTCGAGTTTTCGGCGACTCTCCCCTTCCCGTCTGGCCGGCTTATCGCCCCTCCCTGCGCAGAGGTAGTGTTTGAATTGTAACTCTAAGTTCCCCACCCCAAGTCCACCCTCCTGCGAGAGGTGTAGTGAGTGTAATTATCTAAACAGGGTTCAAGCTTCACCAGCGCAGTGTGCGGGGAACCCACACTTCCCCGCTCGCCCATCGTCTCCGACCGGGGTTGGTTTCTTCAAACCAACCAGGTGAGCTTCTGCCCTTGCTCCATTTACTTCTGTTCGTTTCATATCCGTACAACTTGTCCGCTGGTCGGTGAGAGAGTGCTTGTTCCCGGACCCACCGACTCTTGTGTGGTCGCCGTGGCAATAGTGAATGAGTGACCTAGTGCCCCCAAGGCACCCGGCCGCCCTTGATTGTGGGCATCATACCTTCGGGAGGGTGAACCTTAGTTGTGCTGGCCCTCTACCAGCAAGGGTCTTTCTCCACCACCTCGACTCGGCATCATCGAGTCACCACGGGTAACGGGTGCGCACGGTGAGACGGCGTCTTCAAAGTTTGCTCGAATCTTGTGATTATGTTTGCGAATTAAGTCCAAGGAACCTTAGCCACTTGCTGCATCATTGTGTCACATCAAATTGGTATCAGAGCAAGTTCTAGACTTGTCTCTACTAAGTCTTGTCCTAGAGCACATAAGCATTTAGAGTCATTCGGTTCATCATCATGGCTACCTCTCTTTGGTCCCACTCGGCCCTCCACAAAGGTCCAATCAACCACCCATTGTCGGACATCCTTATAGATGAGAGTATCACCTTTGATGGGTCACATCCTAGTGATTATGTTAGGTGGGAGACTTTCATGAAAAAACACTTTGAAAGAACTTGGGTTTATGGATCCGCGAGAGTCCGCCGGGCCGAGGCACGGCTTCGGGGACAAGCCAAAAAGGAGTGGGAACGTATAGTAAGGATAAGAAAGATCAGGAGGCAAGAACCGATAGACTCATGGGAAGAGATGAAGATTGAGCTTAGGAAGATCTACGCTCCCCGACCTTCCCCATCCTACTCGGAGAACCATAGTCCGAGGAGCACTCCTACTCCTCTTTTCTTTCCCTGCCAACCCAAGACCTTCCTTCGGACCCAAACTCCACCACCCAAAGGACCCTTAGATTCATTGGAAGAGATAAGGATTGAGATTAGGAAGATCTTCACTCCCCCTTCCCACTCCTACCTTGAGAACCATAACCCGAGGAGCACTCACACTCCTCCTTTCTCCCCCAGTCAACCCAAGACCACCATTAGGGTCCAAACTTCACCACCCCGGGTACACCATGCCCCAACTTTCATCACCCCATCCCCAAAAGACCTTCCCATTCCCTTGGAGAGTAAGACCCCCACACCCCAAAGGGATAAGATTGTAATCGAGGAACATGAGGCCTCCCCAGATTGGGAAGAAGAATACGAGTCACAATGTCATGGGTTAGGCCAAGAAGTTCCCATCGCATGTGGAAGAAGCATCATGGCTCACTCCACTCTCACCATTCAAACCCACATGGACCCCATGCCCACCCCTCCACCTAGGCCCGTGACAGCCACCATTCCCCGACCCGAAGTTACTCACCCAATCCACCTTCCGCTTCCAACTCCTATCCTACCCAAACCTAGCCCTCCACTACTTCCACTCCCAACCCAACCCAAGTCCGGCCTCACTCACCACCCTGGGTACACCATACACCAACCTTTATCACCCTGCCCTCAAAAGACCCACTCACCTCCTTGGTAGAGGAACCCATACCCGACTCCATAGTAGTGAACACTCCGGGCCAAATCCCCGCCATGGAGACCACCCATGTCCAAAAAGAAGAAGAACCCTCACATGTGTTGCGTACGGACTGAATAGATCTAGAGGGGGGGTGAATAGATCTAGCCCCTTTTTCAATTTATAAACCAAAGATCGACTAGACCTTAAGCAAACTATGGGTTGCAAAGATAAAACTGATAACTACAGCGACAGCAAGCAATAAGAAGAGCATACATCACAAGCAAAATCACAAGACAGGATTTTTAGGTGGTTCAGTCTCTTCTCGAGACTTACGTCCACCCCTCGCTCAACTTGAGCAAGGCTTCACTAAATGAGAACTCATGATCTCAACCAACACACCGCTGATACACAGCTTCTTCCCACTGACACACAGCTTGTACCCGCTGCCTCACAGCTTGACACTTGATGTAATGAAAAGAACAAAAGATGCAATAGGACTGAACAAGAGCTTTTGAATCAAAGAAAAAGAGTTCAGCCTGGGACTGCAGGTAACAGGAATAGACTCCCTGTGGAACTTCCAGACGATTGCCTTCAGCTGCGACGCTGCTGGAGTCTTGCTTGCCTTGAGTCAGTCTTCCTTCTGCAGCAATGAAGATGCCTTCGGTCTTGTGCAGTCTTTGTGGTTTCTGAAGAGCCACTCCTTCTTTCCTCTTTCAGAGTATCTTCGTGGGTGTATTCTTTCTTTTTCTTCTACTCTGTGTTCCACACCCCGCTCTCTGTCATCTTTACCTTTTGTACCAGTTCTTTTCAAAGCATAGGCTTTTCCCGCGCAGATTCGTAATTGAGCACACATCCATTGGATTATCGGCTAGAAAATAGGGAGAAGATTTACCCAAAAGATTTGAATAAGTTTGACTGGTTCTTTCCAAGATTCTCTCCTTAAATCCAGTGCGGAATCTTATCATCTGAACCGCCCAACAACCTGCAGCAACAACCTACAGGTTTCTCTCAACAGAAACTGAATTCGGTTAGAGTTCGGTTCTGGACGCTGCTTTGCCTGTGGTCGACCATGATCTTGTCGCTGGTCGACAGAGAATAATGTCCAGACGACTGTTTATTCTGGCTGATGCTCGTGGTCGACAACGACCTTCTCGCTGGTTGACAGGGGGTCAATGTCCAGACGATTGATGGTTCAGACTGATGCTTGTATTGCTTCGTGGTCGACAACGGGCAGGCCTTTGGTTGACCACCGAAGCTTGTACAGAGGAAAAGTAACTGGAGCTGTGTCTTGTTGGATTCACTGGTCGACACTAACCTCTTCACTGGTCGACAGGCAACCCTTGAAAACTTCCTCTGATCTGTTGACTTCATTAGTACTTCAGTAAACCTGAAATAACTTGAGCATTCAGATTAGTATTTATTTGGACACATCCATCATATGAAGACGTAATCAATCAATCTTGCATGTGTTGTGTTATTAAAATAGTAGATCTTTGATTAGTCACACATATCCTTTGTCATCATCAAAACTAAAGGGATGCACAACATTCTCCCCCTTTTCGATGATGACAACCATGAGTCATTGTGACAAAACATGCAATTATTTCAGCCAGACAAATCATTTGATATGTTATTCAAAAACATCCTAGCATTAGTTACCAGGTGACTCAACACAGAGAAGGTAAGATGAAAATAACATAAGTAGACTTGGCATTATTTAGCACAATGATATTGACATAAGACTCTCTCTCCCCCTTTGTCAACAACAAAAAGAGGGGAAATCAAAAAGTCACTCCGAAGAGGACGAGGAACTGTCGATCTTCACACTTTTTTGCCTGAGGAGCGGGCTTGCCAACAATGCGTACACAGTACACCCGTAGTCTCTGGAGTTCTGAAATGGTATCGCGGTGAAATTGTTTGTTCTGCTCAGTGGTGAACGAGATGCACGTACCCATTTCTTCGGACACTAGAGCTATAGTGCCAACCAGTCGGCTAAATCTTGAGCTGGCATGGGCAAAATGTTCCTGCTGCTTGATAAATCTGGACTCCATCTGCTGCTCTAGTCTTTGAACCCTCAGTTCCAAGCGCCCGGTGGCAGCATTCATGTTCTCTTGAAATGATTGGAATTGGGAGGTGAGAGAGGACAGCTGAGATGAAATCTGGAGAAGTACACCGTGCGACTCAGGGTTGGATGTGAAAGGAGGTGGTGGAGCAGAAGTTGATGGAACCGAAGGTGAAAAAGAGATGAACGACCTAGGGACCCAGGCGGTTGTTTTTATAGTGCAAAATGAAATACGAAGAGTCCTGGGTGTTTATCCTAGGGTAGTGAAACAGCTTGGTGAAGAAAATGAAGGGTCAGGATTTAATCAGCCGAATTAAGTTTTGGGGGAATTGATTGAAGTGTACACCCTTTCCTTAATGAAGCATTTATTTAACCTATCCACCCTTAGCAGAGACCACCTTGTAAACAAGTAGAGTGGGCCTAGTGGTTCACTTGAATTTGAAAGTATTGCACCAATAAGCTTACGCCCCATATCTAATTTCCTCCACATGACTTCTTAAACTTATAATAGATTTCATGAGATGATTTTAATAGCTGTGCTTGCTGAACAGTGTTTTCAACTTTTCTTTGCATGTCATGCCTCTGGTCAACCATTTTCCTCTGCCTTTTAGATAATTTTGAGTTTTTCCTTTTGGAATCGTTTTGAAAGCTGTGGTCAGGTTTATCACATGCTTTTCTACACGAGGAGACACGCTTTTTACACGCCAGAAACCTCGGCTATTTAGCATGCCTAACCATTCCACTTTTAACTGGGACACACCTTTTATCCGTGAGGATATACGTTTATCAGACGCTAATATCCCCAGTTACTCAGTATGCCCAATCTCAATAATTTTTGATAGTAGCAGAGATAGATTGATTCTTCATGACACACATGCCTCTCACTTATTTTTCATCCATTTTTTTTTAATGGGAGGCAGTAGTTTCTCAGAATCCAATCCATTGCTCTACCATGAAGACAGAGTTATGGCGTATTCCACGTGCATTCATGCTATATTTTTGGATTTATATTAACTGTTCAGCACGGGCACAGGTAGAGAAACCGACTTACTACTAAAAATCATAAGTCTTCAAAATCATGTGATAGAATCATAGTTATGGTTTGAATTTATTGAAGTAGTACAGTCCAAATCCTCATTACTACACTCAACCTCTACTCTTATTGATTACATTGGTGATTTTATTGGAAGATATGGTTAGGTTATTCAATGTTTTATCAAGGAATGAGTTTACACTTTTTCTCCCCCTCAATTTGAGAATCCATGCTGAAATAAAAAATAATGTTGGCCAGGATGAGATAGAAAGACACAGGGAATGGAAAGTATGGATGATGATGAATGAGTGAAGATGAATCTGAGCCCAAACAGTTTAAACAGTCCAGAAGATTCCCTACCAGAACTAGTGTCAACCAGGAATCTGTCTAAAGTGGACATTTGCTTCCGTACAGATCCATTGTCGACCATGGGACTATCTATTGTCGACATCTGCGTAGTCACAGAACCCATCCAGTATCCTGTCCTGATGACGTTGTCGACCACTGCCCGGTCGTTGGTCGACCACCAGAGCTAACCAGTAGCAGTACCAGGAGCTTGCAGGCTTGCTTCAGTAATCAGTTGAACCCCCAACCCTACCAGTAGCAGACACTTAACTGACACAACTACTTGCAGAAATGACAGAAAGCCATAAACAGAACATATCAATATTTCAAGAATTTTCAGATGATATTCTGCATAACCCCAACTCCCTTCTTAAAGTGAAGAATCTGTCATTGTTAAGGGGTTTAGTGAAAATGTCTGCCAGTTGTTTTTCAGTTTCCACAAATTGAAGCATGAAATTTCCTTTGGAGACTTCATCTCTCAGAAAGTGATGACGGATCTCAATGTGTTTTGTCCTAGAGTGTTGAATGGGGTTTTTAGACAAGTTAATAGCACTAGTGTTGTCACATAAAATGGGTGCACAACCAAGATCTACATTGTAGTCTTGGAGTTGATGTTTTATCCAAAGAACTTGTGTACCACAACTCCCTACTGCGACATACTCAGCCTCAGCAGTGGAGAGTGCTACAGAATGTTGCTTTTTAGAAGCCCATGAAATTAAACACCCACCTAGGAATTGATAATAACCACTAGTACTTTTCCTATCAATTTTGCAACCAGCATAATCAGCATCCGAATATGAAATCAGATCTAGTTTACAGTGAGTAGGATACCACAACCCCAATTCGTGGGTGCCTGCAAGGTATCGAAAGATACGCTTGACAGCTCCTAAATGTGATTCCCTAGGACTAGACTGATATCTAGCACACATGCATACACTAAACTGAATATCTGGCCTTGATGCAGTTAAGTATAGCAGGGATCCGATCATACCTCTGTATTTCTTGGCATCTACCATGTTACCTTTTACATCTGCTTCCAAAGTTGCGTTTATCCCCATGGGTGACTCGATTGGCTTGCAGCTTTCCATGCCAAATTTCTTCAACATCTCTTTTATGTACTTGGATTGATTTATAAAATATCCCTCTCTACATTGTGAGATCTGCAATCCAAGAAAGAACTGTAAGTCACCCATTAAACTCATTTCAAACTCATCAGTCATGAAGCTTGCAAATTCAGTACACAAGGAGGTTTTAGTAGACCCAAATACAATATCATCCACATAGATTTGTACAATTAGTATGTCCTTACCTTGAGTCTTGGAAAATAGTGTTTGATCAATTTTACCACTTGAGTATCCCTTTTTGGTGAGGAAGGAGCTCAACCTCTCATACCATGCCCGAGGAGCCTGCTTTAATCCATACAAGGCTTTATGCAATTTGAAGACATGATTAGGAAGTTCATCATTTTCAAAACCAGGGGGTTGTTCCACATAGACATCTTCTTTTACAATACCATTTAGAAATGCACTTTTTACGTCCATTTGTTGCAATTTGATTCCATGAGAAGATGCAAAGGCTAATAATATCATGATGGCTTCTAATCTAGCAACTGGAGCATATGATTCTTCAAAATCAACTCCAAGTTCCTGGTTGTACCCTTTAGCCACCAGCCGAGTCTTGTTTCTCATTACAACCCCTTCTTCATTCAACTTGTTTTTATATACCCATTTGGTTCCAATTACAGGGTGAGATGTAGGTCTAGGGACAAGTCTCCACACCTGATTTCTTTCAAACTGATTTAGTTCTTCATGCATAGCATTTATCCATAATTCATCTTGTAAAGCTTCCTCTACAGACTTGGGCTCTACTTGGGACACAAGGGCAAGTTGGTCTAATTCATTAACAGTCTTAAACTGAGATCTGGTTTTCCTAGGATCATGAATACTACCAATAATGTTATCTAGAGGGTGATCTCTAAGAAGTTTCAAGTTTTCAAGACTGTTACCTGAGATGGCCTCTCCTTCGGGTTGATCATTAATATTACCTTGACTTTCTTCTTGAATCAGTTCTCCTTCATTATCCATCGGTTCTTCTTTGTCTTCCAGAAATTCTCCATCTTCTTCTTCCTTGCTGGCCTGTTCATTTTTGCCAAAATCATTAATTTCATCAAATGAGATATGCGGGGATTCTTCAACTATCTGATCTTTGATGTTAAATACCCTATAGGCTCTTGATCGGTCAGAATAGCCCAAGAATATTCCTGAATCACTCTTTGGTTCAAATTTGTCCAAGGCTCTCTTATCATTGTTATGAATAAAGCATTTTGTACCAAAGATTCTGAAATGAGCTAGGGATGGTTTCTTACCTTTGAACATTTCATAAGGAGTTTTTGTACTGGACGGTCTTACCATTGCCCGGTTTACAATGTAGCATGCTGTGTTGACCGCCTCTGCCCAAAATCTTCTTGGAAGATTGGCTTCTACCAACAAGGTTCTGGCCATCTCGACAAGAGTGCGATTCCTTCTCTCTACAACTCCATTTTGCTCCGGTGTCCTTGGTGAGGAGAATCTGTGGGTTATCCCTTTGTTTCTGCAGAATACATCAAAATCAGAATTTTTAAACTCCCCCCCCATGGTCAGATATGATTGAACACACTTTGGACTTACCATCCTGCTTCATTCTTTTGTAAAATTCCTGAAACTCATAAAAAGCATCACTTTTATGTGATAAGAACATTACCCATGTAAATCTGGAAAAGTCATCAACTAGAACATAACCATATTTCTTACCACTAAGACTAGCCGTTCTTGTTGGGCCAAAAAGGTCCATGTGCACAAGTTCTAGGGGTCTTGATGACTGACTTTCAGTTCTACCTTTGAATGATTTTCTTGTTTGCTTTCCTTGGGTACATGCTTCACATACTTTGACATTTTTAGCAAACGAAATTTCAGGCATACCAAGAACCATTTTATTTTTCACAAGTTTGTGCAACACCCTATAGCTAACATGCCCTAGTCTTCGGTGCCACAACCAGGTCAAGTCCTCCTTCTTGGCGGTTAGGCACAAGTTGGAGTGGGATGGATCATCCAAGTCTATCATGTAGACATTATTTACCCTCTTGCCCATAAACTTGACTGCTTCTTAATTTGGCTCAATAATTCTACAGATCTTGGAGTCAAACACCACTTTATGGCCTTTGTCGCATAATTGACTGATGCTCAATAAGTTATATTCCAGTCCATCCACTAATAATACATTTTCAATGCAGCTTAAGGGTTTCTTACCTATCTCACCTATCCCAATGATTTTGCCTTTGTTATTTCCTCCAAACGTCACATATCCTCCATCTTTTGTGCTCAGTTGGGAGAACTTGGTCTTGTCTCCCGTCATGTGTCTTGAGCAACCACTATCTAAATACCACTTGTTGTGCATGGCTGCCAGACATTCCTGCATCACAAATTACACAGAAACTTTTGGACCCAAATGGTACCCGGGTCCAAGATAGCTTGTGAAATCATGAAACTGCTGTAACAACACCTTGGGAACCTAAATTTTGTTAGAACAGTTTGTCTTTTCATTTCTGAACTTGTTCAGGTTGTGTCTATTCTGAGTCCACTCTCTTAAGTTCCAATTTCCATTCTGTTTCAGCTGAGAGAAGTTTTGGGTTCTGTTTGCGTGTCTGGTCATGGTCGACATCTGGTAAGTCTGTGGTCGACCATAGTTTCTCCAGATACCAGTATCTGTTCTGGTTGAGCCTCTGGTCGACAGAGGAGGGGTCTGTTGTCGACCAGCTTGTTTCCAGACACCTTGTTTTACATGTTTGTGTTTATTAACATGATTTAATGCTTTGTTTGTCTGGTTACTTCTGTGAATTTGAACTTCTCGTCTGATATGACTGTTGTTTTTAAACTGATGTGGATTATCCATTTTCCCTTTAGAATTCCTCTCTTCCAAGGTGACATTAATCTGTTTAGAGGAGCTTTCAGCTATATCCTTTTGTTTGTTTTGATATAAGTTTATCAAGGGGCCTTTTCCTTTAGAGTCAACTATTTCATTTAAAGTTTTTATTTGGAATTCCTTTTTAGCCGTTGGGTTGTACCCTAACCCCTCTTTCTGAAAATTTACTTTTATTCCCAACACAGCGTTCAAGTTTTCTTCACCCTTAGTCATTTTTTCCAATGTTTCCTGTTTGTTTTTCAGTTCACTTTGGATTCTTTCTATTTCTTTCAGAAGTTGACTGTTTTCTTCCTTGAGTGAGTTGTTTCTTTCTTGAGTTAGCTTAGTTTCCTGTTCATATTCTTGAGTCTTTAATTTTAACTCGTCAATTGTGTTTTTCAGTACTTCATTTTCTTCTAATAGCCCTTTGACGTTTTCTTCATCTATCTCGCGTTGATTCAGTTTATTTTGCAAGGTGGTGATCTCCAATTCTAGTTCAGTTCTGTTGGCAATTGAGTTGCTGTCATTATTGAACTGATTAACCTTCTTCTTCAAACTTTTATTTTCCCTTCTTACTCTTTCATATGTATCAAGTAAATCTGAATAGGCTTCTTCCCAATCTGAGCTAGAAAAGTCTTGAAAAGGGGAGGTTACCTCAAGATCGTTGCTGTCTCCTTTGGCCATTAGACATGTGTTTCCTTCTTCTTCCTCGGAAGTTGTTTCCTCTTCGCTGCTTTCTTCCTCCTCGCTCCATGTGCTGATCATTGCCTTTGGTTTCTTGTCTTTCCATTTGAAGCTTGATTTCTTAGGAGCCTCTGGACATTCATCCTTCATGTGTCCTGGTTTTCTGTAGTTGTAGCAGACAAGTTTGTTAGATGAGGCTTTAGTTTTGTCAGACTTAAACTGGGGTGACCTTCTTACCATGCCCTTCGGATTTCTAAATCCCTTACCTTCCTTCCGCAGAAACTTTCTGAACTTTCTTGTTAGCATGGCAAGCTCACCAGTTTCCTCACCTGTGCTAGATGAGTCATCAGTGTCAGATAATTCAGAGGTGCCTATTTTAGTTTTCAGAGTTAGCTGTTTCTTTTTCTTGCCCTCGTCTTCCTTTCTTTTTAGATTGACCTCATAGGCCATTAGGGAACCTACTAGTTCATCCACAGTCATAGTAGTGAGGTTCTTTGAGTCCTCAATGACTGTGGCCTTGGTATGCCACATAGGAGTGAGGGACCTTAAAATTTTTCTCACTAGCTCTTGCTCCTTGTAGGTTTTCCCTAGACTCTTTAAGCTATTTGTTAGTTGTACTAGTCTAGCATACATATCAGAAATGTTTTCATCAGTTTTCATTCTAAACATTTCATATTCTGAGACTAACATATTTGCTTTTGACTCCCTTACCTCTGACGTACCTTCATAGATGACTTCGAGTCGATCCCACATCTCCTTGGCTGTTGCACATTGTGAGACTCTTGAGAACTCCGTGGGATGAAGTGCGCATTGTATTACGTTCATAGCTCCCCAGTTGATGGTTGATTTTCTGACCTGTTCTCTGGTCCAGGTATCCTCGTCTTCGGGCAGATCATAGGGTCCGCGGCTCACTACTCTCCACATCTCATGATCTTGTGCTCTCAAGAACACCTGCATACGATTTTTCCAGTATGAGTAATCATTTCCATCAAAGTATGGTGGTCTAGTCACTGAGTGTCCCTCAGCCATTAGACTTCTAGAGTTCAGTCCGCTAGGTCTCTCCTGGTTGTTAGACCACATTTTCGGAGAGTCTAGCTCTGATACCACGTGTTGCGTACGGACTGAATAGATCTAGAGGGGGGGTGAATAGATCTAGCCCCTTTTTCAATTTATAAACCAAAGATCGACTAGACCTTAAGCAAACTATGGGTTGCAAAGATAAAACTGATAACTACAGCGACAGCAAGCAATAAGAAGAGCACACACCACAAGCAAAACCACAAGACAGGATTTTTAGGTGGTTCAGTCTCTTCCCGAGACTTACGTCCACCCCTCGCTCAACTTGAGCAAGGCTTCACTAAATGAGAACTCCTGATCTCAACCAACACACCGCTGATACACAGCTTCTTCCCGCTGACACACAGCTTGTACCCGCTGCCTCACAGCTTGACACTTGATGTAATGAAAAGAACAAAAGATGCAACAGGACTGAACAAGAGCTTTTGAATCAAAGAAAAAGAGTTCAGCCTGGGACTGCAGGTAACAGGAATAGACTCCCTGTGGAACTTCCAGACGATTGCCTTCAGCTGCGACGCTGCTGGAGTCTTGCTTGCCTTGAGTCAGTCTTCCTTCTGCAGCAATGAAGATGCCTTCGGTCTTGTGCAGTCTTTGTGGTTTCTGAAGAGCCACTCCTTCTTTCCTCTTTCAGAGTATCTTCGTGGGTGTATTCTTTCTTTTTCTTCTACTCTGTGTTCCACACCCCGCTCTCTGTCATCTTTACCTTTTGTACCAGTTCTTTTCAAAGCATAGGCTTTTCCCGCGCAGATTCATAATTGAGCACACATCCATTGGATTATCGGCTAGAAAACAGGGAGAAGATTTACCCGAAAGATTTGAATAAGTTTGACTGGTTCTTTCCAAGATTCTCTCCTTAAATCCAGTGCGGAATCTTATCATCTGAACCGCCCAACAACCTGCAGCAACAACCTGCAGGTTTCTCTCAACAGAAACTGAATTCGGTTAGAGTTCGGTTCTGGACGCTGCTTCGCCTGTGGTCGACCATGATCTTGTCGCTGGTCGACAGAGAATAATGTCCAGACGACTGTTTATTCTGGCTGATGCTCGTGGTCGACAACGACCTTCTCGCTGGTCGACAGGGGGTCAATGTCCAGACGATTGATGGTTCAGACTGATGCTTGTATTGCTTCGTGGTCGACAACGGGCAGGCCTTTGGTTGACCACCGAAGCTTGTACAGAGGAAAAGTGACTGGAGCTGTGTCTTGTTGGATTCGCTGGTCGACACTAACCTCTTCACTGGTCGACAGGCAACCCTTGAAAACTTCCTCTGATCTGTTGACTTCATTAGTACTTTAGTAAACCTGAAATAACTTGAGCATTCAGATTAGTATTGATTTGGACACATCCATCATATGAAGACGCAATCAATCAATCTTGCATGTGTTGTGTTATTAAAATAGTAGATCTTTGATTAGTCACACATATCCTTTGTCATCATCAAAACTAAAGGGATGCACAACAACATGGTGGTCTTCGCCTTACACCATCCTCTCTAGATGGGACCGAGATCATCTTAGGAGAACCCCTTGTTAATTGGCTAAAGGAGAGCCCAATTAGAGGGATCACAGCCCATGTTTTCCCCCCCATGGAGCGAAACTTTCCCATAGTTCCCTTCTCCTCCTATCACACTACCATCCAATCCTCCTACCAAATAGAAACTCTAGGAGGCCTCCTTCATGGCCTAGCATGGCAAGTGGAGCTGACTGGTATGTTGACCACGGTGATTGAACGACCTAGGAGCCTTGACCTCCTACACCTATGTGTCAGGTCCATCTCCTCAATCTACACTGTGGGTTGCTACACTAGTGACCTTCTTTTACTCCTCCCTACACCCGATGAGCCCGATGCTATCCACAAACTTGAGTGGCTTATCTCGGGTAGAACAACCAGCCCTCCATTCATGGCCGACCATTCCACCAAAAACTTTGGCCCGATCACTTTACTAGAGGAGGAGAACCCGCCATCAAGGGGTTGTGAGGACCAAAAGGATCTAGAGTTCCTCTCCTTAGGTGACCCTTACCATGACCCCTTCGATCCCTTCCTATACCCACCCACCTTACTCACCACCAACCTGTCCCTACCCCATCCAACCTTATTGGACCAAGCCCACTCCATTTTCTTGGACCCCTTCGACCCCCATGAGTGGAAACCCCCGAATCAACCCCCACCTAAAGATGGGACCATCTTGATAGGAATGCATGTGTCACAACATTTTTCATCATATGGTAAGGCTAGTCACGTCATTTGTGTCACATACACACTAGGTCCAGTGCACGACAGGTTTACATTTGGACAAGCTGGTCTTCCCCCACTCTTCATCTGTCTCATGCATGATAGGGCCGCTTGTGGCTACCCCGGTCCACCTAAGTGCATCAAGGTCCACATGGTTTCTAAGCATGATAGGTCAATTCATGGATGCCCTGGTCCTCCTAAGTCTGTCAGAACCAATCTAACACTTGATAGGGCTGAATTTGGTTGTCCAGGCCCTCCCTTCATCCCTATAGGATCATCATTCATGACATTACATGGTAACATTCGCAAACACAACAACAAGAGCAGCAAGGTTCTTAAGGAATTAGCCGATTCCCACTGTCGCCACCAAGAAAGCCATGTCGGTGATTTTGTGATGGTGAGGACTGAGATTGTCTCAAAACTGAGGGCTCGTGGAGTAGGCTCCTTTCAGGTGTGGAGGCGGCTTGGCACGAATGCTTATGTGTTGGACCTCCCCGAAGAGTACGGAGTAAGCCCCACTTTCAATGTGGCTGACCTGGTGCCCTACAAGGGTCCCACGGTGACACCCAGTGAGGAGATCTAGCCTATCCCACCCCTTGAGAGAGCCCCCACACCAACGAGAGCTCCATCTGGCCAGAGAAACCAGCGTGATCAAGCGGAGCGGATATTAGATGAACATATCACTACCACACGGAGCAAGGCGTATGAGCGATATCTGGTTAGGTGGAAGGGACGGCCACCTTCGGTTGACGCCTGGGTGATTCGGGAGGATCTCCAGCAGCTGGATCCTGACCTATTAGAGCAGTACCGCAGCAGGGAGGACCCTTACTCGATAGAGTCGAGTTCTCTGCACCCCGGGAGTATGATGGGGACATCGCTTACCACTTCCCATTTCTCCACGGTTCCCGTTGCTTGCCAGCTATGCGTCATCATGTTCGCGGCATTTTTCTTAATCATGGCTTGTAATTTTTATATTTTCTTGAGTCATAAATTATGTAATTTCCCTTTTATTGAGTCAAGTACCCAGGTTAAAGAGTCATCTACTTAGGTTAATTGTCATTAGAGTGGTTAATGAGTCACTTGGGCCCAATTAAGTGGGCTAGGCCCATAGGCACCCCCCCTCCCCCCTTGGTTTATTGTCATTAGTCAAAAACTCAGGGTCTTTTGTTAAATTGTGGGTTTCCTATAAATAGGACCCCAATCCCCCCATTTGGAGCTAATGAAGTATTGAAGAAAAGTTTAGCCACTTGAATTGCCTTCCCCTCTCTCTCTCTAGATCTCTCTCTCTCTCTCTCTCTACTTCTCTCTCTCTTTGAAGGGGGCGAATCCCTCTCTCTCTCCTCCCCTCTCTCTCTCCCTTGGGCGCACCTGCCCCTTCACCTCCCTCTCTTGCCACATCATCAGCCACCTCAGCCCCCACCCCTTCAACTCCCCAAGAGCCATAACTCCCCTTTAATATCTCCACACCCCAGGCAACCCTTCCCATCCCCAAAGCAACACCTTCCCATTCCCTAGACCACAATTACACCCTCCATTAACCCACCACTCCAAATCCAAAGGCAACCCCTTTCCCCTCCCCAAGCCATTTGCGCCCTCCACCTCCCCATAGGCCACTTGCGCACCCAACCCCTCTCCCTGCTAGCTCCGCCCCTACCTTCCTCCCTCACCACCCCTTCCCACCTCCCAGCCCTTCCCCACCACCAAGGCAACCATATCCCCTTCCCCTCCACCAAAGGAACCACCTCCCCCCCCCCATTCTCTCTTCAATCTGTGTGCAGCCACGCCCTGCAGATCAGCAGCCTGTTGCAGCGCCGCCCACGACCTCATCCCAGAGCTCTTGGGGGCGTGGCCTACATCGACGGAAAGCTCTCCCAGTCTTCTTCGCAGGCGAGGTGGTTTCGTCTCAATCCAAAGTCGGAGCTACCCGGGAGAGCTGATCTCCCCCAACTGCGCAGAGTTCCTCATATCAAGCTCCTGAACCGGAAGAGAAGCTGTACCACGAAGAATCTCAGAAGAATCAGGCCAAGAGCTCTTCAACAAAGTTCTTCCTCGCCCAATCCTCTTTCAGAATCAAAAGGCGGAACTGCGATCGGCCTCCGTGGGACAGAGTTACCATTTTTCACCCTCGGCTACTCTAATCTGCGTCTCACAGTCTGCCTCGACCTGTCCTCACTATTCAGAGTCCCCCAGTCGACTCCGACCTCATTCGGTTTCCCCGTCAGTTTTGCTGCGAAGAGGGCTTGTCCACGATTCCAGCAACTCCGGCGGTTCATCATTCGGAGTCCAGGAGCTGTCGGGGCAGCCTCTGCAACCTGCTGCCAGGAACCTGAAGCCGCCTTCCCCAGATTCTATCACTCTGTTCGACTCCCCACCCGGACCAGCATCGACGTCAGAAGAATTCTAAAAAATTCTGAGGCATCCTAGCTCCAGTTACGAAGATTTCCCCTCTGGTCTCATCATCAGCAAAATTCCAGACTAGAAGTTACGACCTCAACAGTGACTGTCAGTCATTCGTCGCAGAGTGCAGGCAGATTCGACATCGGCTTCTCCGCTCGAGTTTTTGGCGACTCTCCCCTTCCCGCCTGGCCGGCTTATCGCCCCTCCCTGCGCGGAGGTAGTGTTTGAATTGTAACTCTAAGTTCCCCACCCCAAGTCCACCCTCCTGCGAGAGGTGTAGTGAGTGTAATTATCTAAACAGGGTTCAAGCTTCACCGGCGCAGTGTGCGGGGAACCCACACTTCCCCGCTCGCCCATCGTCTCCGACCGGGGTTGGTTTCTTCAAACCAACCAGGTGAGCTTCTGCCCTTGCTCCATTTACTTCTGTTCATTTCATATCCGTACAACTTGTCCGCTGGTCGGTGAGAGAGTGCTTGTTCCCGGACCCACCGACTCTTGTGTGGTCGCCGTGGCAATAGTGAATGAGTGACCTAGTGCCCCCAAGGCACCCGGCCGCCCTTGATTGTGGGCATCATACCTTCGGGAGGGTGAACCTTAGTTGTGCTGGCCCTCTACCAGCAAGGGTCTTTCTCCACCACCTCGACTCGGCATCATCGAGTCACCACGGGTAACGGGTGCACACGGTAAGACGGCGTCTTCAAAGTTTGCTCGAATCTTGTGATTGTGTTTGCGAATTAAGTCCAAGGAACCTTAGCCACTTGCTGCATCATTGTGTCACATCAAAACCACCTCATGCTAACCTCCCCCTACCACTTCCCACTTCGCGGAGCAGGTACACGCTACCTTTGGTGACCCTCGGGTCTAGTCCCCAGGGAGATAAAGAGCCAAGCCGGGTTTCAATTATGCATTTCAAGATCCAAGATGTTATTTTCCGCATGCCGGTCCGAGTCTTGGTTCCTAGCTATTCTAGGGGGAGTGAGCCTGCATTTGCTATAAATACGGTTGTCAAGAAGAGTTCCTGTGCACTGGTGCCGGTTTCTTCAAAAGCGAGGCCGGTGGCAATCTCTTTGCTCGCCGGAGAATTCACTATTGATGATGTTATCACCTCTCGCTTGATTGCTATTCAATTCACTGGCTCAGAAGAGTTTTCCGCCCGAATGGTGCTAACCCACACGGCCGCCAGAAATCTAATGAATTTAGCATTCAAAGGGCAATTGGCCGTGTCCTCGAGATTGACCAGGGGCATTCTACATTGTCTATCTCATCTCCCTCGGTTTATTGGTGAATCGGCCATGTCAACACCGCGTATCACCCTCCCTCGGTTCCGTCTAGTACTTTTAGCAAGGGAGTTGTGCTTCATGCCCGATTGCCAAATGGAGATGCCGAATCTTATGCTTCTAGTGCCGAACGAAAAAACTTCACTATCCCCTGATGCTCATCCCAAGGAGTTGACTATTTTGGAATGTCCTTCTATGGTTAGTGCCGCGCAGCTAGGGGAAATCGTCTCGATGAAGCGGCATATTCATGATCGGGCCAGGCCGTCCGCCAGATGGGCCCACTATTTGAGAAAGTATTACAGATCAAGAAGCCCAAGGGTCCGAGTTCGCGCTAGGCGGCGTTGTTTCAAGAAGATTGATACTAAGAAGAGGCGACGGCATAAGTTCAAGGGCTGTCAGTTGTGCACTTGGGGGTCCACTCCCGCCTCTCCTTCTTTCGTCCATTCGTCTTTTCTGTTGCTCAGTTCTTATCTATGGGTGGTGTACCTTCCACCACCTGGTCATATTTCTACCATCTCTTCCTACTTTCACCATTCTAGGCCTTGGCCTATGTCCTCCTCTTCCCCTTAGCCAGGGGCATCCGCTTGTAGTTTTTCTCCCCGGATACGTCCGGATTCCGCTTCTCATCCTTGTTCCCCGGTCCTGTTGGGGATTCCTTGTGCTCATTCCCCGACCTTGTCGGGTGGCTTTTCTAATCTTTCCCCGACTACGTCGGGTGATTCTCATTCCTTTTCCCCGACCTTGTCGGGTGTTCATACATTTTCTTCCCCGCCCCTGGCGGGTGATCGTTATTCCTTTCCTCCGACCACGTCAGATGATCTTTTTCTTTCTACTTTATCTTCACAGTTATCTTTTCGTCGTCTTTCTGTTCTTTCCGTCTCACCCTTTCGGGGTTATTACCCTTTTTCTTGCTATTTTCGAGGCTTTAGCCCACCTTGATCTCAGTTAATCCCTGGTTATTCTGTACTTGGTTCCTTATTATCAGGGCCTCAATGCCTTAACGAGGGAGTTCTAGCCCTCGTCTCTCTTCCTTTTTTATCCCGTCTTCGTCCAGTATGATGTATGCGACTCCTCTATGTCGAGGAATCCAATCCTTTGCTCTCCTTTCATCCTTTATCCTGACAAGTAAGGAAAACAAAGTTCGTGCTCCTCAAAGCTTGATGATCGAAATCGCTTCAGGAGGCCGGTTTCCACGCCATCGATTTGCAAAGGTATCTTTGATTTTTACCGGAACATGTTATCATTGCTATTACTCTGTTATTTCAGCACGCACTTATAATGTTGGTTCCTTAAAACATGGTTGAGTGGCCTTAGGCTTTAGTTAGTTTGCTTAGTCAAATGAGTCGCTTCTGCAGCATCTTAGGCTGGTGATAGCTCCGCATTGGGAGTCTAGTTCTTTTCCCGATTGTTGAGGGTGACCTTTGAGTATGGATTTTTCACACACTTCACAGCAAGCCATAGCCGATATCTCTAGTGCAACATCGTTGCTGCTTTGGCCATACTTTGGGTATGCACAAAGGTATTTTCTTTTCTCTGTTTGGCCAAGTGCAGGGGCAAGAGATGGATGGATGAGATGACCAACCTAGGCGCTCCCTAATACGGGAGAGGTTTCAAATAGGGGCAGTCTTGACCCTCAAAAATGAGCTTTCACGCTAAATCTAGTCAGTAAAGGCTATGAATGAGAAGATCAATGAATACAAAATTATGAATCAAAGGCATGGCAAGAGTGGCAGTACAGTTCCCCGCGGGACGTCATGAGCCCGGTCCCATGCATGCCTGATAAATATGGGTCTCAAAATCAAAGACACAAAGTCCCGACGCAATAGACCTACTCTTTAAGGGGTGGTGCCCTGGAAGGAATTCGAGTCCTGATGTCTCCCATCTTGCATAAAGCTTGTCTCCAATTTTTCTTCTACTCCTTCCTCTTAGGCTGGGTTGTATCCCGGGTATGGCCTTAGTAGGGGCACCGTTCTTTAGAGACAGTTGGTTGTGGTAACCACCCTCACATGCACACCCTACTTAAGGGAAGCCTTTAATGAGGGGGGGGGGACGGCGATCCCTGGTCGGTAGTTCGAGCCCGTCGTTGGGTGCTGCGGATTGCTATTTCAAAAATCCAAAAAATGAGACATTGTCAAAAATCTAAAAAAATGAGATATTGTCAAAAATAAAAAAAATGAAATCCAAAAAAAATGAAATATTGTTCAAAATTTCAATCATTTTCAAAATCTAAAAAAAATCAAGAAAATCTAAAAATCTAAAAATATTTATCTTTTATATTTTATATTGAGAACGGATACGTAATCTGTTTGCTAAGTGTGCAGGTTGCAGGTACTCAAGCTTTCCTTACTCCATATTTTGTTCTATCTGTCTCCTGTTCATCTTTTGATCTGTTCTTCTCTTTAATCCGCTCTCTCGATCTGTTCTGAAGCTTATGTCCTTTTCAACTTTTGTTTACAAGAATCATATCTTTACTAGAGGGCTTTGCCTCACGAGTATGAACCTTGCGGTTCTGCTTTGTTCTGATCTTGGGTTTCGATTGAAGATCATGTTTTGTCATGTCTTTTGTCCCGCAATATCCTTTGTTCATGTCCATGTCCCACCGTGTTGTCCCACACATGTTGTTTTGTTCCTCACCCCATGTTGTTAGTTATTTTGCGCATGTTGACAGCTATCCCTCTATGCTCCGTGTGTTGTCCCAATCGTGTGATCCGTCATATTCTTATCCCAACCATGTGTTGTCCCGCCGATTGTTGTCATGTCACTCCATGTTCATGCATGCATATTGTCTGTTTATGCCTTTGCTTATGTGCTTGTTCGTCTTGTTGTGTTGTTTTCCATTCATCGTGTTATGTCATGTTGTTTATCATTCAGTTAATCATTATGTTATCTTTACTATGTTTATCTTGCTCGTCTTATACATGAAAATCCATTAAAAAAATCAAAAAAAAGAAAATCCAAACTTTCACTCGTCGTTCCACCTGCACAGGTAAGTCAGGTATGGCCTTCTATCCTTGTCACCCTTATTGCATTACTATATGGTATTATAATATATTATCTCAAGAACCAGTTGGTTATATACGTGTTACAGGATCTGATGTTCCCCTTTAACAAAAACGATGATGATCCAGGTTCACATGTTTAATCTTCGGATAGGCCGTTAGGTTGGGATGTCATGGGGAGGATGGTTCTATCCGGCACGCTATGGTTGCGGATGATATCTTGACTCTGATTTTCTTAGCTTAGCAATATTATTCTCGAGTATTTTATATTTTAATCTTTCTTTGCATTTGTTTTAACGATTTCTTTTATTTTAGCCCAGCATGCATCATACGCATCTTTTGAGCTTTCATGACCCATGGTTTGCTTGAAGAATATCCCATCAGTGATGGTTAGCTATGCATTCAGGGTTTGAGTAAGAGGAACTAATTCCACTTCGAGTTGGAAGGTTCTCCTTGGTCGATTCGCTTGGTTTGGTTGATTAAGAGGTCCCCGTCTGGAGCTTTAGCCTGTTTCGTTTACTTTTGTTGCCTGCTTTTGGCCTCCTCATTGGACCGCGGGATTGTGTCCCCCATGAGGTTGGTCTTGTCGATTTATTTCATTTAGTTTAGTTCCTCCAGACTGGTGTCACTTTTGGTTTAATCATTCCTTGCGTTTGGTTCAGAGTTTTCCGGAAGATTCTTATCACTTGTTGGTAAAAACAGGTGTCATTTTACCTTAACGCCTACTTTTCTGGTCCGCTCCGCTGCATTTCCGCTTCATCTCCATGTTCCATGTCACTTTCGCTTCACCTCCGCTCGCTCCCATGTAAAGAGGACGTTAAGGAGGGGCATCTGTTGACACCCGTTTTATGCCAATAAGTTGAGTCGTTCCTCTTACTCCCATTTGTTGATGCCTCGAGTTATCCGTCACTCGCTGGGGCTATTTTCAAGCATGCTTTGGGCCAGTTTTATGGGTTGCCTCCCTCCTTGGTTAGGTCCAAGTTGATACAGGGCTTAACGGGCCTTGGTGTTGGTTGATTGGGCTTTTCTACGAGTTTTCAGGAGTCCATGTGCATGTATGGTTTCTCCCTGGCCGCTCAATTCATGTGCGGTTGACTGTGGACCGTTCATATATTTTGGAATATTGTGGGTAATTTTCTGAATTTCTGCCGACAAGCTTTTATGCGGTCCTATTCTGGCCGTTCAATTTGATGGACGGACTGATGATGACCGCTCATCTCTCAGAGTCCTGCGCTGAATGGTTTTCTCAGATAATTATCTAATTATCTTACCTATTTTGATTCATCACCGACAAGGCTAGAACGATTTATCCTTGGCCGCTCAATGTTTGAACGGTCTCATATGAGCCGTCCATCTATGAGAGTCTAATGACGAATGTTTCGGTCAGTTCGATTGATAATTTGGATTATTTATAAATTATTTTTGAATTTCCACCGACAGGGTTGGATGGCCAGGACACGACCGCCCATCCAGTTGAGCGGTCTATCGTAAGACCGTTCATCCCTTCGAATGCTGAATTTCAACCGATTTTATCCCTTTTATCCGTGGTTTTATCCCCAACTTCTCCCATCATTTTCTCCGTGGATAATCAACCATTTTAAGTGCCATTTCAACTGGATGAAAGATAATCTATTTATCTATGATTTTCCTTTGATTATCTCGACTTGAAAATGCCTCCAAACCCTAATTTTGGGGCTGGCTTTCTAGGCTCTATAAATAGACCCTAAAGGCCGGGCTTGAAAGGGGGGGAGATTTTTGGTCGACGGCGAAGCCCTGCCGCACTCTTAAGCGACCTAGCACCAAGGAGGGAGGCTTTCTACGTCCATACAAGCCTCCAGTTCAGGGAGTAGTCTATTTTTGAGTCTTTTTTATGGTTGATTGGTTTCATCCTTCTTTCATTGCATGCATTGCTTTCCTCCCTTTCTCCCCACGTTCTTCTTCCTCTTCATTACCATGCACACACCCACCCACGTTTTTGACACCCTAGGGGTTTAAAATCCCCCAGGTATCCCCCTTTCCACTTGTTCATGTTCACTACTTATTATTTTGACATCTACTACACTGTCCAGTTCTAATCTAGGTTTTCTCTTTGTGTTTTTGCATTGTTTTTGTAGGTCAGCAATTCCTAGCACGAGGCCCATCCCCTCTGGCCGGCTGGAGAGGGTGGAGGTTGGACCCCTTTGCGACTTCTGGCTTGGTGGTCTTGCGCGGTTCTACACAGTCCGTTCAAGAAGACGTACGGTGCATACTAGGCCGTCCATTTTCTTCCTGTGGTCGTGACAGAGCCGTTCAACAGCCAGGAGTTCTTCATCCCACACCTTCTGCAGCGTCCTTAGGCGGTCTATCGTAAGACCGTGCATCCTATAGGCGATTCTCCCTGAACCGTTCATCTTCCCAGCGCTGTAGCCAAGAGAGTGTCTCTCCCTCTTTCCAAAGCATGGCGTGTTCATCACGCTCGGCGCTTTGGTGGCGATCACAGGTTTTTGTTTCCTCCCTTTCCTTCTGTCTTCATTCGCTTCTCATGTTGAATATGGTAGAATAGACATTAGGAATACATTAGGAAGGAACGGAACGGGAGGGAGAAAATATATCTACAATAAGGTGCACCGACTTTCATGCTGAAAACTTATACACCAGGTGAAGACATGCATCGACTATGTGTAAAACATGCATCGACTTGAACTCTATACAAGACAGGTAAGAGTAACAAGTTCTAGCTCAATGCATCGACTATATGCATAACCATGCATCGACTTCAGAGATAATCTGTGCAAGACGTGCAACAACTTATATACTCAGTGCAAGAGAAATTATTCACACATCAAACAACTTTCATTCAAAGATTCAAAGACAAGCAGACACTATTATTTCAAGCATTTCAAACGATAATTCAAGAATGAAATTAGTCATTTTCATGCTAAAATTTACAAAGCCCCAATTCTCTTATTAGATATTTAAATCTTTCATTTCCAAGGGGTTTAGTAAAAATATCAGTAACTTGTTTTTCAGTTTCAACAAAGACTAATTCAATTTCGCTCTTGCTCACTGCATCTCTAAGAAAATAGTGTTTAATCTCAATATGCTTAGTCCTAGAGTGGTGGACAGGATTCTTAGTTAGGCAGATAGCACTAGTATTATCACATAAAATTGAAATACATCCTAAATTTATCTGATAATCTGAAAGTTGGTACTTAATCCATACTACTTGAGCAGTGCAATTCCCTGCAGCGGCATACTCTGCCTCTGCAGTGGACAAGGCAATTGTGTGTTGCTTCTTTGAAGCCCAAGATACTAGGCAGCCACCTAAGAATTGGCAATAGCCACTAGTGCTTTTCCTATCTATCCGACACCCAGCATAGTCTGCATC
The DNA here is from genome assembly GCA_022559845.1 of Amorphophallus konjac. NCBI lineage: Eukaryota > Viridiplantae > Streptophyta > Magnoliopsida > Alismatales > Araceae > Amorphophallus > Amorphophallus konjac. Next base: position 258,057,125 of record CM040118.1, on the reverse strand, counting down.
AGTGTATGCTAGAAGCTCCAACTCACACTTAGCAGGGTACCAAAGACCAAGCTCTTGGGTACCTAACAGATATCTAAAGATCCTTTTCACTGCACTAAAATGAGACTCCTTAGGACTAGCCTGAAATCTAGCATATAAACACACTACAAATTGTATATCAGGCCTAGATGCAGTAAGGTACAAAAGGGATCCGATCATACCTTGATACAGCTTTTGATCCACTGTTTTACCTTTGGGGTCTTCATCAAGGCTTGTTGAAGTACTCATTGGTGTTGCAATGTCCTTGAGGTTCTTAAATTTAAACTTCTTCAGCAGGTCCCTTATGTACTTGGATTGGGTGATGAATGTTCCATCCTTGGTCTGTGTCACCTGTAGTCCAAGAAACAATTTTAGCTCACCCATTGAGCTCATTTCAAATTCTTGTGTCATTAAATCAGAAAATTCCTTACATAATTTGGGGTTAGTTGACCCAAATACAATGTCATCCACATAAATCTGAACAATGAGTCTGTCATGATGACTTACCTTTGTAAATAGCGTTTGGTCAATCTCACCTCTTGTGAACTTCTTTTCGGTAAGGAACATGTTGAGCCTGTCATACCAAGCTCTCGGAGCTTGCTTCAAGTCATAAAGAGATTTATTCAACTTATAAACATAGTTAGGGAAATCTAAGCATTCAAAATCAGGAGGTTGTCTCACAAAGACATCCTCTTTTATTTCTCTATTGAGAAAAGTAGATTTAACATCCATCTGCTAGAGAGTTATTCCTAATGAGCATGCATAAGTCAAAAGTATTCTAATTGCCTCTAACCTGGCTACAGGGGAAAATGACTCTTCAAAGTCAATTTTGAATTCTTGATTGTACCCCTGAGCAACAAGTCCAGCTTTATTTTTAACTACATTACCTAGCTCATCAGTTTTATTTCTAAAAACCTATTTTGTCCCTATGACAGTCCCATGATCAGGAGGTGAGACCAGATGCCACACCTTGTTCCTGTCAAATTGATTGAGCTCCTCGTGCATGGCATTGATCCAATGCACATCTTTGAGGGCACTGTCAATGGATTTGGGTTCTACATGAGAAATCAACGCACATGCATTTAATTCATGCTGTGCTCTAAAGTAGCCTCTAGTCCTTGGGGGTTCATTTAAGTTACCAATGACATTATTTACTGGATGATCTCTTAAAAATCTGATATTGATAACTTGGTTACCTTGACCTTCATTTACCTCCCCCTGAACAGCAGGCTCTTCTACATTGTTTTCTTCATGTTCTTCTTCATTTTCTGATTGGTCTGCAGAGTTTCCTTCCTTCTGAATTTCTCCATCATCTTCTTTCCTGCATAGACCATCATCAGACTTATTTAGGGACTCATCAAAGATAATGTGTGGAGATTCCTCAACAGTTTTAGAATTCAAGTTGTACACCCTATATGCTCTAGTATTTTCAAAATATCCAAGGAAGATTCTTGGATCACTTTTAGGTTCAAATTTATCAAGATCTCTTTTATCGTTCACATGTATAAAACACTTACAGCCAAAGACCTTGAAATGAGCAATCGAAGGCTTCTTACCCTTTAGAATCTCATAAGGTGTTTTCTGAGTGAACGGCCTTACCATGGCTCGGTTAATTACATGGCATGCAGTGCTGACTGCCTCTGCCCAAAACTTTCTTGATAGGCCTCCTTCAACTAGGAGTGTACGGGCCATCTCCACAAGTGTCCGATTTCTCCTCTCCACCACTCTATTTTGCTCTGGTGTCCTTGGTGAGGAGAACCGATGAGTAATCCCATTGACCCTGCAAAATTCATCAAATTGTGAGTTTTCAAACTCACCACCATGATCAGACAAAATATTTTCAATTGTATTTTCATTTTTCTATTTTATTTTCAAGTAGAACTCCTGAAATTTAGAAAATGCATCATTTTTGTGTGTAATGAAAAAGACCCAAGTATATCTAGAGAAGTCATCTACTAATACATACCCATATCTCCTTCCTGATAGGCTGGCTGATCTAGTTGGTCCAAAAAAGTCCATGTGTATCAGCTCATAAGGTTTGGAAGACATGTTTTCAGTTCTAGATTTGAATGACTTCCTAGTCTGCTTGGATTGTGTACATGCATTACAGACTTTATTTTCCTTCTTAAATGAAATTTCAGGGAGTCCTCTAACCATGCTATGTTTATTCAATTTATGCAAGACAGTGTAACTAGCATGTCCTAATCTACGATGCCACAAAAATGTCAAATCATCTTTATTAGCAGTTAGGCAAAGATTAGAATGAGCTAAATCATCTAAATCTATAATATATATTTACTCTCTTACCAGAAAATTTAACTACATCGGAATCAGGTTCATAATTTCTATAGCATTGGGAATCAAAAACAACTCTATGCCCTTTATCACATAGCTAGCTGATACTGAGCAAATTGTAAGTAAGACCATCAACCAGCATAACTTCCTCAATGCAGCAGGTAGTGCACTTACCTACCTTACCCCACCCGATGATTTTACCCTTAGTATTTCCTCCGAAGGTGACAAGGCCTCCATTCTTCTCAGTCAGCATGCAAAATTTAGCCTTGTCTCCTGTCATATGCCTGGAGCAGCCACTATCCAGGTACCACATGTTGTGCTTGGCTGCCAGGCATACCTGCAATCACATTCATGGAGAAAAGTTTGGAAACCAAAAATGTTTGGGCTCCAGAGCAGATGAAGAGCTACTCAAACAAGACAACAGATCCTTAGGAATCCACATTTGTTTGAACATTGTTGATTTAGTGGATTTCTCAACATTGTTTTTGTCATATTTCTTCTTCTCAGCATTAGCATTCTTAGTCCCTCCTTTCCTATTCAATGTACTGGCACCATTGTTTTTAGCAAATTGATTTTGTTTGTGCCAGTGCCTAGGCTAATGAGCATTCAGAAAATTGTGGCCGATGTTGGTCCTAGGCTGACTATAGGTGGTTTGTTTTCTGGGAGCCCATGCTCTAGACTGCCTAACCCAGTTGTTAGCCTGAGGTCTGTATGTCTGTGTAGGATATGACTGATATCTAGACCTCTCTTGAACTCTATTCCATCCAGACCTATGGAATTATTGTGGCTGCACACGATGGTAGGTCTGGACTCTGGGTTGGTAGAACTGACTGGATTGACCTCTTGCTGGATTCTGGCTCCCTTGCACCCTAGACCCATCCGACTTCTGCATGGGTGAGGGTTGACTCTTCTTCTGAACAACTAGTGGAGACTTGGTGACCCTAGCCTGGGGTTTAGGTGTGCGTGAAGGTTGACCCCTAACCTAAACTCTATCCTGAGGAGTAGGGCAGTATGTGCTATCATGGCTAGACTCACCTATCTTCTGCTTGCCCTTGTCCTGAGCACTGGGCATTTTGCAATTAACATTTTTAACAGCAGCATTTACATTGGACATTTTAATGAGAGGTCTCTTCTCCTTTTCAGCTACAAATGAAATTATTTTCATTGCTAAACTCTTTTTAGCTATGGGGTTATACCCGAGACCCTCTTTTCTGAAATTCACTTTAGACCCCAACAAGGCATTCAAGTTCTCAGTGCCTTGGGTCATATTCTCAATTATTTTCTTCTTGTTAGCAGTTTCTTTTTCTGATCTTTCAATTGTTTTCTGCAACTCAGCATTGACACACAAGACAGCTTCATATTTTTCACTAGCAATTTTCATTTCGTTTTCAAATTTTTGCAGTTTCAATTTTAAATCATCAATCACATTTTTCAGAGACTCATTTTCATTTCTAGAATTAATCAAATTAAGATTCAGATCATCAAATTCAGAACATGCACTTTTCAATCTATCATTCTCTGATTGTAAACATGCAATTCTGTCAGACATGATTTTGTCATTCATCAGATAATTAACTTTTTTCTTTAAGTGTCTGTTTTCCTTTCTAATGTCATCAACTTTATCTAGCAAATCTCCAAAGGCATCTTCCCAATCAGAAATGGTGTAATGCTCAAATGGAGAGGATACCTCATCAGAGTCTTCTTCCTTTTCTTCATCATTTCTGGCCATCAGGCAGATGGGCTTTTCTTCGTCTTCGCTCTCAGATGTGCAGCTTAATGTGCCCTCGTCCTCATCGCTCCATGTGCTAACCATCGCCTTTCCTTTGGGAGCTTTCTTCCTTGACTTCTCTTTCAGCTTCTGGAGCTCGGGACAATCTGCCTTCATATGGCCGGCCTTCCTACAATGATAGCAAACATTAGTGTCAATTTTCTTGGCAGGGTTAGATTTGTACCTCATTTGTCTCATGCCACTAAACTATCTCCAGCCGAAATTTCTTCCTTCTTTCCTCAAGAATCTTCTAAACTCTCTGGTCATCATTGCAAGTTGATCTCCTTCAATTTCTGACCCAGAGACGCTCTGATCGCTCGATGATCCGCTGTGGCTGGATCTGCTTGATCTACTGGAGTTGGCCTTCAGAGCAATGGGCTTTTTCTTCTTCTCCAGCTCCTCGGTCTTGGGAAGATTCATCTCGTAGGTCATTAACGAGCCAATCAACTCGTCTACCTTCAAGTTCTGAAGATCCCTTGACTCCTCTATAACAGTAGCTTTCGTGTGCCAGACTGGAGTCAGGGACCGAAGGATCTTCCTCACGATTTCATAATCGGAGTAGTTCTTTCCCAGATTTCTGAGACCATTGGTGATGATAGTAAGACGCGCGTACATCTTGGTGATGGTCTCACTGGGCTTCATCTAAAATGCTTCGTACTCTGACACCAGCAAGTTCGCCTTGGTCTCCCTCACCTGAGAGGTTCCCTCGTAGATAACCTCCAGCTTATCCCACATCTCTTTTGCTATGGCGCATGAAGAAACTCTTGAAATTTTCGTGGGATGTAGAGCGCACTGGATGGCATTGATGGCACTCCAGTTGAGAGTAGATTTTCTGATCTCCTCTCTCGTCCATACATCCTCATTAGGATGCAGCTCGAATGGTCCTTTACTGACCACCTTCCAAATCTCATAGTCTTTCACCCTTAGAAAGACTTGCATACGGTTCTTCCAGTATGCGTAGTTCGAACCGTCAAAGTATGGGGGCTTCGTGGTGGAATGTCCTTCAGCCATCATCCCTCTTGCATCCATGGCCGTTTCTCTTCAGGACGTTGATCCCTGTAGAAGAGTTAGGCTCTGATACCATATGATAAGAATAGATGGATGCTCTGATACCAATAGACAAGACTCTATTGATGATCTAGAGGGGGGTGAATAGATCGATCACCCAATAAAAACTGACTACAGTAGGAACAGTTGCGGAATAAAATCAAGCTGCTGTAGGACGATGAAGAACACTTAAACGCAATTGAACATACCGGGTCTAGAAGATCATAACACAAGCGGTCTTAAGCATTCATCTACTGGACGATGAAACTTAAATAAAGATGCGCACAAACCACAAGGCAATCACACAGTAGATGGTGAATTTTTAAGGTGGTTCGACCTCAAACTCGAGGTCTATGTCCACCCCACACTCTAACCAGAGTGTGGTTTCTCGCTGATACACAGCTTAATCTGCTGATCCACAGCTTTGGGGTGAAAACCCTACAAACCGCTGGGCCTTACAGCTTACGCCGACCAGAGGAGTCCTCCTCTACAACCGCTGAGGAATTATAGCTTCACCCGTCCAGAGGATACCACACCTCTGCCCGCTGAGGAATTACAGCTTTACCTCCGCTGACGAACAGCTTGAACAAGAGTTTATAAAAATGAGATGAAAATAAACGAAGAAACAGAAAAACCCACGAAGGGAATGTAGCTCAACAATGAGCAAACTCAGTTCTGGTTCTGAACCAGGTAACTGATGAACAAAGCTCTCTCTCTCAGACTCTCTAATCTCTCACTCTCAGACTCTCTTCTTCTTTCAAATCTGATCTCTCTTCTTCTTACTGGATCGTGCTTGCTATAGCTCTTTCTGCTCTTTTTCTCTCAATGTCACAACCACGATCAGTCTTCTCCTGAAGAAGACTCTTCTTATTTATAGGAAGCAGCAGAAGGTAGGGCGTGTGCTCGTCACAATTCCCGCCCAGAGCCTGATCCAGATCTGGAGTAGTCAGGCCACGTGGCATCATCTTGGCGCCTCCTCCATTCTTGGATAACGTGCCTTTCTTAAACTCCTCGAGCAAATATCCAGTTAAGGTCAGACTTAAGGTCAGCTTGAAGCAATCTGAAAAGATAGTAGAAAGATGCACAGAGTTAATTGTAGACACGCCAAAATTGACGTTATTGTGAGTACATCTCGTATTACCTCGTAATACCCCAATTTGACCCTCAAATTAACTTTATTTGAGTGTTTTTTCCCACTTTTCTTAGATTTCTCCCTTTTTTCTCCCTTTTCTTTTTTTTCCTATTTTTCTGAATTTTCTGGGTATTTTTCTCCATTTTTCAGGACTTTTTAATAATTAACGGTGTGAGAGGGGGCGTCATTTATTTTTATAAAATTAAAGAAAATAAAAATGAAAATGACGCCTCTTTGAAGAGGCGTCCGTTCTTTCTCTTTTCCTATTTTTCTGGATTTTTTGAGAATTTTTCAGATTTTTTTATGAATTGACGGCATGTAAAGGGGCATTGTTTTGATTTAAATTAAATAAAAAATGAAAAAAAATGAGAAATGACGACATTCCAAATGTCGTCAATTTCAATTTGAAATATTTTAATATTATTTCTCATCCTCTTTCAGGGGTGATTTGGTGGCCTTCCGGGTGTCAGAAAAATACGAAAAAATAGTAATTGGAATCAGCACAGTTAGATGCACGTCCCCATAAAATATGAAAAAATAATAATGAAAAATGACCATGTTTTACTTATTTTGAAATAACGTCCCTCACTCGGGCGTCAATTCAATTGACGCCCGAATGCGCGGTCACCATTTCCTTTTGGCTTTTTTATTCACTTAGAACGTGCTTTTTTATTCACTTAGCATCACTTCCATCGCGCTCGAAGTTGATCATCCCTTTATCTTATTCGTGCCCGCGTGTACACTCCCTCTTTTATCCAAACATCGTTGATTTCAGTGAATTTTTCGATGTTGCCTCACCATTTCCAGTATAACGCCTTATACCAAGGCATCATTTTCTTTGACATTACATTCTGACGCCCATGTCAGAGGCGTCTTTCACTCGTACAGCGCCTTACTGGAAGAGGTCATTTTGATTATCATTGTTTTATTCATGTTGATTACTGCTATTTGACGTCCCTATGCACAGGCGTCCATTCTAGATACAGCACCTCACATTAAGGCGCTATTTTACTCTGCTTGCACTATTCACAGTGATTAGCGACTGACACTCAGGCGCTGCTTCTTGATATAGCGACCTTTCCCAGGTCGTCATTTTGTTCTGTGATGTTCATGCTGATATTGTCTGCTTGATATTGCCTGCTTGCATTCATCTTTACATTTGGTTTGGGAGACCTCCTCTCCCCACACTTTTAGGAGTCACACCCCCCTCTTGGTGAAGGAAGGACCCTCCTTTGAGCATTCCGTCTCATTGGACCGGAAATTCCTAAACCAAGCCTCCATAAGTCCCCGCACCCGTGGATTCCCTCACGGACGTCGGGCAAGTTGTACCTTTGAAGTCCTGGGTTTAGTTGGCCTATGCATGGTGAGAGAGTGTTCTTAGTTGGCATCGAAGTGAACTTACAGTGAAACTAGGTTCCTCCCTTATGTGAATCACTCCGAAGTTTGTTAAAAGTCATTAATTCACCAAGGTTCAAATAAATAAATAAATAATCAACGGTAACCATTCCAACTCGTGTGCTTCTTTGCAAATTGTTTTGCTTGAACTTTGATTGCATAATGGCTTACCTTGATAGACAAAATAACATGTTTAATCTTAATTATGTTCATAAGGATGCACAACCTAGCACATCCTATACTCCTCAATTTCAACATGTTCATCATAATTCTCGCCACAATCATTCTAGGGGACCACGCCCTCATTCTTATGGTGTTGCCCGACCCATGGGCAATGTCCAATCTCATGGTCCCTTGCCTCAATCACGACCCACTACCCCCTCGGGACCGTCTCCTCCCAACGACGAGAAGGTCTCGCAATTCATCCATGCATTGGAACATCTCACCCCTCAGCAAATCCAAGTCCTTAAGGCTATTGTTGAGGGCACATCCTCTCCTCATCCTCCTCCGTCCACACCTACTCCTATTCGGATGACCCATCACCCGCCTCCTTCATCCACACCTACTCTTATTCGGGTGGCCCATCACCCGCCTCCTTCATCGACACATACTCCTATCAGAGTGGCCAATCACCCGCCTCCTTCTATTTCTCATCCTTCACGGCCCCAAGGTCCATTTATTCCTTGTAATCCGGCCCGTCCGGGTCCTTTAGCGGGTCGTCCTATTAACCCTCCTCCACGGCCATCATATCAAGCCACCCCTCCAAGGCAATCATGCCAACCTTCCAATGTTCATGTTACACCCCTCCAGCAAAGTATCTTTGATAGAATTACTTCCATGGAGGAACAACTTAAGAGGCTCACCAACCCGCGGCCCGCTCCTCCTCCATCTCAAGTCAATCCTCTTCATGATTTCATGAATAACATCGCTAAGTTAGAAAAAGATTGGAAGGAGATAAGAGAGAATGGCATCAATAACACCTGTGAGCAAGATATCAAAAATCAAGTGGACGTCGTTCACCCTCCACTCATCCACCCTGCTCATTTATCTGGCCCTCCATCTCCACCTTCACATTTACCTCTACAGAATTTTCCACAATATCATGACCATCTGCCTCCACTTTCACATGATCCTCCACAAAATCCTCCACCACCTATTATTATGCCTCCACCACGGTGTCCACTTGATGTTTTTGATGAAGATGAAGATTTGGAGACGGCACGAAATGTTGAAATTCCACAGGCACCCCTTTTGAGTTTCCTTCGTTTCCCACTCCCTCCATTGCCACCCGATGAACCCCTTGCTCAGGATGAAGCCACTATCCCTAACCCCATTTATGAGACCAATTGGTGCTATGATGATGGGTCGATACTCCAGTCACCCACACCGGTGCATCATGCGCCTTCCCCTGTACCTAATACTTCTCGCATCATCCGACGCTTCCTACGCACCAAACCCTCTCCTTTTACACCTTCGACCTCTACTCCATCGGCCTCCGCCAAACCTCCACTAATCTTCACTCCACTAACTCCCGCCAAGCCATCCAAGCTTATCTCCACTCCACCGGCCTCCACCGAGCCTTCCACTAAACCTCCACCCAATCCACCATTAGCCTCTACCCCATCGGCTTCCACCGAGCCCACCATCGAACCTTCCCCAATTAACCTTCCATCACCACCACCTCGGCCCTCCATTATCCTTTTAACCCCAAAACCCACTTTGCCTATTCCTTCATCTATCCATTCACCCTTACCCATGGCTAGTCCTGAGCAGGATCCACCCTTTTTTGCACTCGAGCCAACCCCGACTACTTCTGGACAAAGGGAGAAGCTCGACGTGTTTGAACCTCTATTTCCACTCACCCTTTCTCCAACACCTTCCATTACACCTCCACCATCTATGGAGTCTTCCGCCTCCGCTTCCTCTACCACTCAGAATAGGAGTGCTTCTGCAAGTACTTGTGCCGAAGATGGTCAAGATCCGGGCAAGAAGGATTTATCCACGGCCATGCTATTCAAGATGCAAGAATTTATCTGCCGGATGTCGATCCGTGTTGTCATGCCGAGCATGGTTGAAGAGGCCTAGTCCCCGCCACTGCTCGCCAGAAGAGATTGCCAAGCATTGATGCCGCCCAAGGGCCGGGCAGGGCACCCCTTGTTCCAACTTTCAAATCTTGAGCCTTTTCTTCCATACAAGGGGCGAACGCCCATCTTGATCAATATTCTTCATACGCTACAATCCCTGGGCAACACGATGCTTCCTATCTCAACTTTCCAACTCTCTCACACTATTGCTCTTCACTCTCCAAGGGAGTTGTCATTTACTATTGAAGCTTCATCATGGGCTCTTGCTTTATCCATTGGGTCAATTGGCCATACACTTTCACTGCCATGGAGGGGCGGTTATCTTGGTGCTAAAGGGCTTTCCGCTATTTTACCCACCTTCCATTCAACGCCATCCATATTCCTGTCTATCACTAATTCTTCATAGGCCACTCCAGGGGTAAGGAGGAGTATCTCATCCTCTCGCCCTTCATGTTCTTTACATTCTTTACATTTCATGCATCCATCGCATCCATTGCATTGCATCCACATGCATTTGCACTTCTTCTTTCCCAGGTTTCCAAACCCATATCTTCCCCGCCTTCCAAAATCTCTGGATCCTCCACGTTTCCTTTCGCCTCTATCTTCGGGATCTCCAGGTCCCCTTACACTCGCTGGGCATTGTGCCCCCTCCGATCTTCCATCAGGGCATCGCGCCCCTTTCCAACTATCGCATCCGCACTCCCCATATTTCTCTCTTGTCCTCATGGGGCATCACGCCCCATGGTGTCTTATTCCTCCGGAACATCCGGATCCTTTATCCTCTTCTAATCCACTCCCTCTAGGGCATCGCGTCCTTCCAAGTTTTTCCTCCCTAATTCTCCTGGGGCATCGCTCCCCCTTTCTTGCTATTTCCCTAGAACTCCCAGGTGTTTCATCCCTCCTTTTAGGGCATCACGCCCTTTCTGATTCCACTCCTCCAGAACCCCCAGATCTTTCTCTTCTCCCTGGGCATCGCGTCCCTCGATATTTGCTTCCTCCGGAACCTCCGGACCTCCCTTTTAGGGCATCATGCCCCTCTACACCTCTATATCCGGATCCTCCGGATTTCTCTCCCGTCCTCCCTGGGCATCGCGTCCCATGGTGTCTTCCTCCTCCGGATCCTCGGGATTTCTTATCTCCCCTCCTAGGGCATCGCGTCCCTTCTTTCGCTATCCCTCCGGAACCTCCGGACCCTCCTGACCCTTTTCATCCACTCTTCCCGGGGCACCGCGTCCCTCGGCATTTTCCTCCTCCGGAACCTCCGGACCCTCCATCTTTCTTCCGATTTGTCTTATTACTCTTCCAGGACATCGCGTTCTTCATTTTCTTCCTCCTCTTCTTCCTTTTTCATCATCTTTTTCCATATCTCTTCCGAGGGCACCGCGTCCCTCGATATTTTATCCCTCCGGAGCCTCCGGATTCTTCTTCCTCTCATGATTCTCCTCCTCTGCCTCCAGACCCTCCGAAACCTCCGGATTCTCCTTCCCATCATGATTCTCCTCCTTCCCCTCCGGATGATTCCTCCTATCAGGATTCTCCCCCTCCGGATCCACCTCTTTCCATCTATCAATTTCTTATTCTAATTCCTCCTGATCCCGGGTCTGACCCAACTTCTTCCACATCCACTGCCTTGTGCATCTGCCCTTTCTCCCACTGCTTCCGAGACTTTAGTCCTCACTACTCCTGCTAATTCTCCTCTTCTTCTGTAGACTGTTCCATGTGATCAGGGTCTCTGCGCCTTAGTGAGGGAGTTCTAGCCCTCACCTCTCTTCCTTTTCTCCTTATTCGTCTGAGTCTAGTCTAAATACCACTCCTTCTTGTTAAGCCACTTCAAACCTTTGCTTCCAATCTTTTTTTCTGCTACTTGAGGATAAATCCCATGTTGATCAACCTCGGCTCTGCAGCTGCTTAAACAAAGATCGCAAGGTAATATGTTGGCGTAAGTATGCACTCTTATGCATTTTCATCACGTTCTTCACGCATGATTTTCAAAATAAAGTGCTTCTTAAAAAGATTAAAAGTGGTGTTTTAGACTTTTATCTTAGGCTTCTGTTTAATTAAATCATCATCAAAAAAGTCTTTAGGCTTGCTTCTGCAGCACTTTAGTTAATAAGAACCCCGCACTGGGAGTTCGACTGTCTCTCCCCGCTTGTTAAGAGCAACCCTTAGCTGGGCACCGCACACACTTCACGGCGTCCTTAGTCGGCTCCTTGATAAAACACCGTTGCTACTTTGGCCATGCCATGAGTATATCTGAAAGTCTTTTCTCTTCTTTACTCGGCCGCATGCAGGAGCAAGAGGTTGACGGATGAGATGACCAACCTCGGTACTCCCCAATATGAGAGAAGTCTCAAATAGGGGCAGTCTTGACCCAAAATAAAGTCAAATTTCATGATATACATCTCGCCACAATGGCTATTATGAAAATCAAGTCAAAATTTTGATAATTGCAAAAGTATGAATTATGGCATGACAAGAGTGGCAAAGTCCCCGTAGGAAAAACCCTGGTCGTATGCATGTCAAGGGTCTAAAAATCAAAGGCACAAAGCCCCGGCACAACAGACTACCTCTTTGAGGGGAAATACCTTGGAAGGAATTTAAGTCCCGACATCTCCCATCATGCATAAAGTTTATCCTCAATTATTCCTCTCTTCTCCCTCTAAGACCGAATGTTTCTCGGGTATGGTCTTGGTAGGGGCACCGTTAATCAAGGGCAGTCGATTATAGGGCACCACCCTTCAATGCACGCTCGGCTTTGGACAGTTTTAGCGAAAGGGGAACGAACGAGAACCCCTAACCAGTGGCTTAGACATCCCGTTGATGCTGCACTAGCAATGTCTAAATCAAAATCTAAAAAAAGTTGAATATTTCCAAAGTCAAAATCCAAAAAAAAAGTTGAATATTTCCTAAACCAAAATCCAAAAAAATCGAATATTTTCTAAACCAAAATCTAAAAAAGTTGAATATTTCCGAATCAAAATCCAAAAAAAAATTTGAATATTTCACAAAAATCCAAAAAAAAATGAATATTTTCAAAAATGCATAAAAAATTCAAATATTTTCTAAAATCCATAAAAATTTGAATACTTTTTTCAAAACCCATAAAAATTTGCATATTTCAAAATCTAAAAAAATTGCATTATATTTTCTGGTGGTACTTTTGCAGGGACAACAATTTTGCAAGGACCAAGAACACGAGATGAGTCCTCTCCATTCACCGCTATCAATCTTTTGATTCTTCCCAATATCATCATGATTTGTCACTATGGGCACTCCTGATTATCATCTCTCTATTCATGTCATACTGGGCATTAATTGATCGTTCATCTCTAAAATCTTTTAATAAACTCCTGCTGATTTCACTTGATCACTCTGCCACTGGACATTACTTGATCCTGATCATCCAATCTCAATCTCACATACCAAGATTGTCATCCTCATGACAAACAACAAATAATGATGCTTTGCAATGCTATGTTTCAACTCATGCTATTCATGCTAAACATGCTTCACCTTGCTAATACATGCTTGAATGCTATCCACACCAAGCTTTGATCGATTTGATGTCTATGTTGTGATTGCTTATTGATACTTTGATTCATGCTATACTTGCTATGCTTAAATACCTTAATCATTGCTTGTTATCTTTCTTATATCTTGGCTAATGAAATTTTGAGCGCAGGAAAGAAGCTCTTGGTCCTACCGACTGGGCATCATCATCTAAGTCCCACGGTGTTTGCACATCATCTAAGTCCTATCACCATCTTCCTGTATGCATTTTTACTATATGTTACATACGCTACTAGATCAATACGTGATTTCATTTAGAAGCTAGCACTTCTATGTTAACTTTAACCCTTGGTTCTACCCAATCTCACCGGTTAAAGGTTAAACATATCCTTGGACTTGGGTTTCCTAGGAATTGAATACCCTAGGCTCTGATACCACAAAAACTGTCACGCCCCGAGAGCGGAAGATACCCGGAGACGCGTGACGAGTTTATATCAATCATGTCAATCAGAGTATTAGTGTATTCGACACCAAAATCAGAGATGCGCAAAAGTAAAGATAACCCAATCCTTTATTCCTTCATAAGAATATGTCTATTACAAACCTTTGAAGTACTAACTAAAATAAAGGAAAAATACAAGGTTGACTCAAGAAAATATGAAAAAAGACTAGATAACACGGAAGAAGCTCTATCTCTTTCACTCTTGATTTTCCCCATCCGTTTGAGTTCCCTCATCGTCGGACTTACCTGAAAAGTAGGGAAACACTAAGTGAGCGAACGCTCAGTAGGAAATTATATCTCAAGAACTAGCAATGGGTTTAAGTAATTACATCTTTCATGAATGCACTATAGCTATGCATGCTCGCATAAAACGACAAGATAGAGAGAGTGTATAACAATAAGATAGCGACGAGAACTAGTCATGAACTTTCAAGAACTTATATCAAAAGATATCAAGATATTCAAGCAAGTGTATTCATCATGTCATGTTAGAATTTGGCTATCACGTTCAAGCACGCAAGTATGAAATTATCCTTTTTCGGGCCACACAAGTCATGTAATATCAAGTCAAGTACAAGTACAAGATTTGTGAAATGTTCAATCAAGCTAGTCATGCACTTCGGTATAATGCCAATACCGTGATCAATCAACTCCCATGGGCACAAGTACTTTCGGGTGCTCCTCCTAGGACCAGATCGGGCCCTATATGCGCAGGCATTAATCATGTATTTTAACATCCACTTTTGTGTATAGCCAATATGGAATTTCAAGAATAAAGCTTGTAGACACGTAGGATAGACTTGGATAGAGTAGAGTCCAAAAATATGACACTTGACATAGAATGGCGATAATAACGGTACAATCACGATTATCGATAAAGCTAGGTGGAATTGGTTCCCTAACTTGGGTACCATGACAAATAAGTATGGACATTCTTTATATAGAATTGAGGTCCACAAGAACATCAAGTTTAATATAGAATTGGGGTCTACAATAACATCACCTTGATGGCATGCTTTCCCCGTTCATTAAGAAAATTCTCATATCATACTCATAGCATAATATAAGGGCCAGTATACCATGTTTCTATAGAGTGACATGGAAAATAGTGTAATGGGTTTTTATGGTACAACCAGCTCAGTCGGCCTTGAGGGAATCCAAGGCTCGAGGAGTCTTACGGAGGTCTCTATGACTAACTCGCTAGTCCAAAGGAACGGAATGTCCAATGGAGAGCTTGTATGTCACTGAGAGTTAAGGGGATAACGTTAAAACATCATGAAACGTGGGACTATATTCACGGAGTGGAAATATAGTGCCTATAATATCCTTATACATATATATCAAACTCTCGGTTAACAGAAACAAGGAAAACAGTAATACCGAAAATAGCGACTTTAGCCAAGTCATTAATTATCCAATTAACGCCTTTCAGAGGGGCGTTTATTTACAAATTTGACGACTTATACATTAGTCGTCCCTTCAATATTTCTATTCTACAGAAAATCAATATTCTGAAATTTTAACAAAAACGCGCCCTGGACAGGGGCGTTACTTTTCAATTAGCGCCCTGGTCTGGGGCGTCAGTTCAATAAGAGACGACCTAGACAAGGTCGTGAATTCAAGAATTTACCAATTTTCAGATAATAAGATTTCAGGAAAAAGGGTACATGATCATGACAGGAAAAATAGCAGGATTTCACAGGTATACTCATGCAATATATTAGATTCATGGTTACATAGATATTAAATTTTAAACGTGGGTATTTATTAATTACATGTAATTGACGACTTCTGGGCAGGGCGTCAAAATAATAATTAGCGTCCTAGTGTGGGTTGCTTCTTTAAATTAGCGCCCTTGCCAAGGGCGTTTCTTTTTGAAATTACATAGAAAATATCTGAAACCACACTAAAACTATATGCATGCACGACCGATGATATTATTAAGATCTTAAGCTAGTTTGGGCTACGATCTTGAGAAAACCTACCTTTTGAAGATTAACTGGTGAACGGATAAGGTTTGGAGAAGAAAACGATGCTCTGTTCTCGAACAGAGATAACTTGCAGGAGATGAAAGAGACAGAAGTCCTTGGTCTGATGCAGCAGAAAGTAGGTTCCCCACCGATACAGAAGATTTGCCTTCTGTTCAGCAAGGAGGAAGGAGAGGAAGACAACAGTCTTCACGTCCCTCCTGCAGGGAGAATATGGACGAGGAACACTCGTTCTTCAGTCAAAAGGATGATCGTCTTCACAACACAGACAACCTGTATAGGAAGATGAGGAAGGAAAAGAACATCAACGTTCTTTCAACACACACACAACCAGAAATAAAGAGGAAGAATATTACATGTTCTTCACGTCGATGACAGCAGCAGTAGATCGCCAAATAGCGATCAAGGGTTGATTTAGGAGGGTATTTATAGGGTTTTTAGAATCATAATAGGGTTAGAGTTATATTGGAAGTAATACTTCCATGATAAAGTCCTTACTATTTTCCATCTTCGATGTAGTTATCCATAACTTGCTCTGGATAGACTCCTGGGTCGAATGAAACTCGAACTGAATTAACGTCCTAAGTGAGGGCGTTAATTTAAATTGACGCCTTGTCAAGCGTCGTTTCTTGTATAAAACGCGCCCAGGTGGAGGGCGTCACTTCTACTTTCCTTTTTATTTATTTTGACCGTTTAAGAATTGACGACCTCACATGTTGGAGTCCTTTCATAAATTAGCGCCTTGTATAAGGGCGTTTCTTCTTGAAGTAGCGCCTTGACCCAAGGCGTTATTTTCCTTCTGGCTTATTCTTATGCGTTAGGCTTTCATCATCTATTTACTTATCTTTTATTTTAATTTGATCCCTTTTACAAATCTTTATTTTTTTTCCAGGGTTGCTACACCCTCCCCCACTTAAAAGAATTTGGTCCCCAAATTCCATAGTATATATATATGCGGAGAGTGTAGAGTATATACCTTAAAATAATTCTGGAAATTGCTTCCTCATGAATTCCTCGATCTCCCATGTGGCTTCATGATCGGAACTCTTATTCCATTGTACTTTTAGCATGGGAATAACCTTATTCCTTAGAGTACGTACTTCACGATCTAGTATCTTTATGGGCTTCTGCTCATATGTGAGATCCTTCTGGATAACTAAGTCTCCATGTTCAATAATATGTGATGGATCATGTACATACTTCTTCAACATAGATATGTGGAACACATTATGAACATCGGACAATTGGGGAGGCAATGCGATGCGATAAGCAACCTCGCCAACTCTTTCCAGTATCTCGAAGGGTCCGATGAATCTTGGTGTAAGCTTGCCCTTGACACCAAATCTCCGTATGCCACGTCCAGGCGATATCTTGAGAAATACATGATCTCCAACTTGGAATTCAAGATCTCTCCTTCTCGTGTCGGCATAAGCCTTTTGCCTAGACTGAGCAACTTGCAGTCTTTCTCTAATCAATTATATCTTCTCAGTGGTAACCCTTACCATGTCTGGACCTACCAGTTGCTTCTCTCCAACTTCGTGCCAGCATAAGGGTGATCGGCAACTTTTTTCGTATAAAGCTTCGAAAGGTGCCATTTGTATACTTGCCTGGTAGCTATTATTGTATGCGAATTCAACCAGAGGCAAGTGATCATGCCAGCTTCCATCGAAATCAATGATGCAAGCTCTGAGCATATCTTCAACCACCTGATTAGTTCTCTCGGTCTGACCATCCGTCTGAGGATGAAAAGCTGTACTAAAGTTAAGCCTCGTTCCCAACGAATGTTGTAGTCCCTTCCAAAAATGAGAAGTAAAACGGGAATCTCTGTCAGACACGATTGAAACAGGAATACCATGTAATCTGACTATGTCCTTGATGTATAATGCAACCAACACATCGACTGACCATCGGCTCTTGATTGGCAAGAAATGCGCCGATTTAGTCAATCGGTCAATAATAACCCATATTCCATCATGTCCTCCTTTTGATTTAGATAAACCCATGATGAAATCCATACTAATATTCTCCCACTTCCATTTAGGAATATCTAGAGGATGTAATTTTCCAGCAGGCTTTTGGTGTTCCGCCTTGACCTGTTGGCATGTGAGACAGCGCGACACGTAGTCCGCTATTTCCCTTTTCATGTTGGGCCACCAAAAATTTCTTTTCACATCTTGGTACATTTTGGTAGATCCAGGATGAATCGTGTACCTTGATCTATGAGCTTCATCTAAGATCTTCTTCTTTCACTCGGGACAATCCGGTATACAAGTCCTATTCTTGAACATCAATCTTCCATCAGAAGTTAATTGGAAATCAGATTGTCCTTCTAGTTTGCCCTTGATTTCCACTAATATTGGGTCATCATCCTGAAGTGCTTGTATTTCAGTTAATAGGTCTGGATGAATGCTTATATGAGACAATGTGACACATTTGAAGTTCGTGTCCATGCTTATATTGAGCTTAGAGAATTGCTCTAGCAACTTCCATTCTTGAATCATATAATTGGCTAACAGTGCTCTCGGCTTTCGACTAGGGGCATCTGCTACATGATTACCCTTTCCGAGATAATATTGTATATTGAAGTCGAAGTCCTTGAGATATTCTAGCCAACGCCTTTGCCTCATATTTAGTTCCTTTTGAGAGAAAAGATACTTGAGACTCTTGTGATCGGAGTATACAGTAAACTGTACTCCATATAGATAATGCCTCCAGATCTTTAGTGTGAATACTACCGCGGCTAATTCTAAGTCATGGACGGGGTAGTTCTCTTCATGCTTCTTTAATTGACGAGAAGAGTAAGCTATAACCTTTCCTTGTTGCATTAGAACACATCCGAGGCCAATGCCAGAAGCATCAGTGTATACCTCGAATTTCTCTCCTTCCATTGGTAAAGCTAAGACAGGAGCTGTAGTAAGATGATCTTTGAGAGTTTGGAAGCTTCTTTCACATTCCTCACTCCATTCGTAACGGATCTCCTTGCGAGTTAACCTCATAAGTGGTACGGCGATTTTAGAGAAATCTTTGATGAATCGCCTGTAATAGCCAGTAAGACCTAAGAAACTTCGGATCTCACTAGCATTGGTCGGTCTTTCCCAATTTCTTACAGCTTCAACTTTTGATGGATCTACTGATAAGCCATCCTTTGATATAACATGTCTGAGAAAAGTCACTTCCTCAAGCCAGAATTCACACTTGCTGAGTTTTGCATATAATTGGTTTGCCCTCAATATTTGTAATGCAATCCTTAAATGCTCCTCATGCTCTTCCTTGGTCTCGGAATAAATCAATATATCATCAATAAAGACCACCACGAATTGATCCAAATAAGGCCTGAATATACTATTCATTAACTGCATAAAGGCAGCAGGGGCATTCGTTAGTCCCAAAGGCATAACAACAAATTCATAATGGCCGTACCTGCTTCTGAATGCAGTCTTATGAATGTCCTCATCCTTGATTCTTAACTGATGATATCCCGACCTAAGATCAATTTTGGAAAAGTACTTGGATCCCGAAATTTGATCAAACAACTCATCGATTCTCGGCAGTGGATACTTGTTCTTGATAGTGAGATGATTCAACTGTCGATAGTCGATGCATAACCTCATGGATCCATCTTTCTTCTTTACAAATAATACAGGCGCTCCCCATGGGGAAGTACTTGGTCTAATGAATCCTTTCTTAATGAGTTCCATCAGTTGCTCCTTTAACTCCTTGAGTTCAGCAGGTGACATTCTATACGATGCCTTAGAAACTGGACCCGCACCAGGAACTAAATCGATGGTGAAGGCCACTTCTCTTTGTGGGGGTAATCTAGGCAAATCTTCTGGAAATACGTCCGAAAATTCTTGTACCACCGGAATGTCCCCTATCTTAGTTTCCTTAGCCTCCTTAATCGTGATGAATGCAAGGAAAGATACACATCCTTTCCTGATGAACTTGCTAGCTCGGAGAGCCGAAATAAGAGGGGTTTTGCTTCGCCTCTTGGGGCTAGTAAAGATCAGTTCTGGAAATTCCTCGAAAGTAACCTTGCTATTGCGGCAATCGACCGTTGCCTGATATTTAGATAACCAATCCGCTCCTAGTACGACATCATACTCCTTTAGATCTAAACATATAAGATCAATAGGGAGATTCTTACCATGAACCAATACTTCACAGTTCTGGTAATGGTGTGTAATATCAGTCTCGTTTCCTAAAGGAGTAGACAAGACTAATTTTATCCATTCCGGTTCTAGGGGTAACAGATCAGCAAACTTCTTGGAAACAATTGAATGTGAAGCACCAGTATCAATTAAGACATATGCAGACTTGGAACAAACTTTCAATGTACCTTCTACTAGTCCTCCTTCTTCTTCTTGTTCGGTCTCCTTAATTGCGTGAAGACGAGCATTCTTGGTTACTGGGCGCTTCCCGTCCCCGGCTTGATCATTAAGTAATGGGCAATCGGGATATCGATGATCGCGACTCCCACAGCGGAGACATGCTCCTAGTTTCCTCCAGCATTCTTCTGCTCTATGGCCCGCCTTGTCACAATGCTTGCACACTATATTTGATGGGGTAGTGGTGATGGAGAAGGGCTTGGTCTTCTTAAACTTCTGATCTTGTGAGGAAGTACCTCCATTGCTAGGCCTCTTCTTGAAGTTGGTTTTAAAGGAACCCGAACTTGTAACTTGTTCTTTCTTGTCCTTCCCACGGATTCTATCAGATAGTTCCGTGGCGTCTTCTAATAGCTGAGCTCGGCGCATAATTTTCGAGTAGACCGGGATATCCATTGGCGCCAGCTGTGTGATATATTGGGGCTTGAGCCCATTTAGGAACCTCCTAGCTTTCATCTTCTCGGTGCTAACTAAGTGCTTAGCATACCGAGATAATCTAGAAAATTGGGCCTCGTACTCGGCCACTGTCAAGGACCGTTGCTTCAGTGCAGCAAATTCTGCAGCTTTCTTTTCCTGTACTCGGTCCGAAAAATATTTAGCGTTGAAATGTTCAACGAATTCTTCCCAAGTAACTTGGTCTTGATTTAAAGTAGCTTCTATTGATTCCCACCAGCATCGGGCATCCCTTTCCAACTGAAAGGTAGCTAATAAGACTTTATCTTGATCCGTGCACTGCATAACACGGAATATACGTTCCGTCTCCCTGATCCAGTGCTCTGCGTCGTCCGGATCAGTAGAACCCGTGAATTTAGGCAGGATCATGTTTTTAAAGACTTGGTGGAGACTCCCTGCTCGTTGTGCACCTCCATGTGCTACTTGTTGCAGCACTTGTGTCATGCCTTGAAGTGTACGCTGCATGTTGCACCACTGAGCACGTTCGGCAGCCATCGTCCTACAATTACAATAACTAGATCAATACGTGATTTTATTTAGAAGCTAGCACTTCTATGTTAACTTTAACCCTTGGTTCTACCCAATCTCACCGGTTAAAGGTTAAACCTATCCTTGGACTTGAGTTTCCTAGGAATTGAATACCCTAGGCTCTGATACCACAAAAACTGTCACGTCCCGAGAGCGGAAGATACCCGGAGACGCGTGACGAGTTTATATCAATCATGTCAATCAGAGTATTAGTGTATTCGACACCAAAATCAGAGATGCGCAAAAGTAAAGATAACCCAATCCTTTATTCCTTCATAAGAATATGTCTATTACAAACCTTTGAAGTACTAACTAAAATAAAGGAAAAATACAAGGTTGACTCAAGAAAATATGAAAAAAGACTAGATAACACAGAAGAAGCTCTATCTCTTTCACTCTTGATTTTTCCCATCCGTTTGAGTTCCCTCATCGTCGGACTTACCTGAAAAGTAGGGAAACACTAAGTGAGTGAACGCTCAGTAGGAAATTATATCTCAAGAACTAGCAATGGGTTTAAGTAATTACATCTTTCATGAATGCACTATAGCTATGCATGCTCGCATAAAACGACAAGATAGAGAGAGTGTATAACAATAAGATAGCGACGAGAACTAGTCATGAACTTTCAAGAACTTATATCAAAAGATATCA
The DNA here is from genome assembly GCA_022559845.1 of Amorphophallus konjac. Classification (NCBI taxonomy): domain Eukaryota; kingdom Viridiplantae; phylum Streptophyta; class Magnoliopsida; order Alismatales; family Araceae; genus Amorphophallus; species Amorphophallus konjac. Next base: position 258,035,372 of record CM040118.1, on the reverse strand, counting down.
AGATATTCAAGCAAGTGTATTCATCATGTCATGTTGGAATTTGGCTATCACGTTCAAGCACGCAAGTATGAAATTACCCTTTTTCGGGCCACGCAAGTCATGTAATATCAAGTCAAGTACAAGTACAAGATTTGTGAAATGTTCAATCAAGCTAGTCATGCACTTCGGTATAATGCCAATACCGTGATCAATCAACTCCCATGGGCACAAGTACTTTCGGGTGCTCCTCCCAGGACCAGATCGGGCCCTATATGCGCAGGCATTAATCATGTATTTTAACATCCACTTTTGTGTATAGCCAATATGGAATTTCAAGAATAAAGCTTGTAGACACGTAGGATAGACTTGGATAGAGTAGAGTCCAAAAATATGACACTTGACATAGAATGGCGATAATAACGGTACAATCACGATTAGGTGGAATTGGTTCCCTAACTTGGGTACCATGACAAACAAGTATGGACATTCTTTATATAGAATTGAGGTCCACAAGAACATCAAATTTAATATAGAATTGGGGTCTACAATAACATCACCTTGATGGCATGCTTTCCCCGTTCATTAAGGAAATTCTCATATCATACTCATAGCATAATATGAGGGCCGGTATACCATGTTTCTATAGAGTGACATGGCAAAATAGTGTAATGGGTTTTTATGGTACAACCAGCTCAGTCCGCCTTGAGGGAAACCAAGGCTCGAGGAGTCTTACGGAGGTCTCTATGACTAACTGGCTAGTCCAAAGGAACGGAATGTCCAATGGAGAGCTTGTATGTCACTGAGAGTTAAAGGGATAACGTTAAAACATCATGAAACGTGGGACTATATTCACGGAGTGGAAATATAGTGCCTATAATATCCTTATACATATATATCAAACTCTCGGTTAACAGAAATAAGGGAAAACAGTAATACCGAAAATAGCGACTTTAGCCAAGTCATTAATTATCAAATTAACGCCTTTCAGAGGGGCGTTTATTTACAAATTTGACGACTTATACATTAGTCGTCCCTTCAATATTTCTATTCTACAGAAAATTAATATTCTGACATTTTAACAAAAATGCGCCCTGGACAGGGGCGTTACTTTTCAATTAGCGCCCTGGTCTGGGGCGTCAGTTCAATAAGAGACGACCTAGACAAGGTCGTGAATTCAAGAATTTACCCATTTTCAGATAATAAGATTTCAGGAAAAAGGGTACATGATCATGACAGGAAAAATAGCAGGATTTCACAGGTATACTCATGCAATATATTAGATTCATGGTTACATAGATATTAAATTTTAAATGTGGGTATTTATTAATTACATGTAATTGACGACTTCTGGGCAGGGCGTCAAAATAATAATTAGCGTCCTAGTGTGGGTCGCTTCTTTAAATTAGCGCCCTTGCCAAGGGCGTTTCTTTTTGAAATTACATAGAAAATATCTGAAACCACACTAAAACTATATGCATGCACGACCGATGATATTATTAAGATCTTAAGCTAGTTTGGGCTACGATCTTGAGAAAACCTACCTTTTGAAGATTAACTGGTGAACGGATGAAGGTTTGGAGAAGAAAACGATGCTCTGTTCTCGAACAGAGATAACTTGCAGGAGATGAAAGAGACAGAAGTCCTTGGTCTGATGCAGCTGAAAGTAGGTTCCCCACCGATACAGAAGATTTGCCTTCTGTTCAGCAAGGAGGAAGGAGAGGAAGACAACAGTCTTCACGTCCCTCCTGCAGGGAGAATATGGACGAGGAACACTCGTTCTTCAGTTAAAAGGATGATCGTCTTCACAACACAGACAACCTGTATAGGAAGATGAGGAAGGAAAAGAACATCAACGTTCTTTCAACACACACACAACCAGCAATAAAGAGGAAGAACATTACCTGTTCTTCACGTCGATGACAGCAGCAGCAGATCGCCAAATAGCGATCAAGGGTTGATTTAGGAGGGTATTTATAGGGTTTTTAGAATCCTAATAGGGTTAGAGTTATATTGGAAGTAATACTTCCATGATAAAGTCCTTACTATTTTCCATCTTCAATGTAGTTATCCAGAACTTGCTCTGGATAGACTCCTGGGTCGAACGAAACTCGAACTGAATTAACGTCCTAAGTGAGGGCGTTAATTTAAATTGACGCCTTGTCAAGCGTCGTTTCTTGTATAAAACACGCCCAGGTGGAGGGCGTCACTTCTACTTTCCTTTTTATTTATTTTGACCGTTTAAGAATTGACGACCTCACATGTTGGCGTCCTTTCATAAATTAGCGCCTTGTATAAGGGCGTTTCTCCTTGAAGTAGCGCCTTGACCCAAGGCGTTATTTTCCTTCTGGCTTATTCTTATGCGTTAGGCTTTCATCATCTATTTACATATCTTTTATTTTAATTTGATCCCTTTTCAAAATCTTTATTTTTTTTTCCAAGGTTTCTAAAGTCGTCCTCATGACAAACAATAAATAATGATGCTTTGCAATGCTATCTTTCAACTCATGCTATTCATGCTAAACATGCTTCACCTTGCTAATACATGCTTGAATGCTATCCACACCAAGCTTTGATCGATTTGATGTCTATGTTGTGATTGCTTATTGATGCTTTGATTCATGCTATACTTGCTATGCTTAAATACCTTAATCATTGCTTGTTATCTTTCTTATATCTTGGCTAATGAAATTTTGAGCGCAGGAAAGAAGCTCTTGGTCCTACCGACTGGCCATCATCATCTAAGTCCCATGGTGTTTGCACATCATCTCAGTTCCCCACCATGCTCATTGCTATCACCATCTTCCTGTATGCATTTTTACTATATGTTACATACACTACTAGATTATATCAAGGACCTTGTGGCTTTAGTAAATCTGGAATTTGAGTTCCCCTTCATCAAAAATGATGATGATTCCAGAGGCGTCTTAGTCATACGGATAGGCCGTTGAGCCGTCCAAGACTGGGGACGATGGTTCCCTTTTGTGAGTTGGTGCGCGGACAAACGGGCTTCGGCTCAGTATCAGCTCGCGAAATCAGTTTCTTGACCCAGTCTTGGCAGTTTTACAATATTATCCTTGATTATTATATATTTCCATTTGTTTTAATTTTTTCCTTTAAACCCAGCATGCATTCATATAGGAATTTGAATCAACAGTGAAAAATCATTCTGATAAGCTGATTTGGAGAGTCAAATTGATCTTAATCTTTCCAGATATGAGATATTCATTGCTGAATGGGATCCTCAGTTCGTTTTGTCGCTGTTTTGGGTCATTTTGTCGAAAGCTCCTTGTTTGGATTTCTATCCTCTTATTTCAATCATTTTCCTTTGATCCACCTTGGTTGCAGCACGTCCACATTGGCTGGTAACCGCTCCCCAATGGTGAAACCTATAGGTTTGTGACCTGGGGTACTTCCACCGTGCTGGAAGTTGATCATCCCTTTATCTTTTTCGTGCCCGCGTGCACACTCCTTCTTTTATCCAAACATCGTTGATTTCATTAAATTTCCCGAGATTACCTCATCTCAAGTTTTTGATTCAATTCTCATCAGGTGATGTTGATCGCGTGTCTCATCACACCTTGACATCTACTTTTCAGTTCACTCTATTCCCTTGCAAAGCAGACGCCAAGGCGGGGAAGCTGTAGACACGCCAAAATTGACGTTACTGTGAGTACATCTCGTATTGTCTCGTAATACCCCAATTTGACCCTCAAATTAACTTTATTTGAGTGGTTTTTCCTGCTTTTCTTAGATTTCTCCATTTTTTTCTCCCTTTTCTTTTTTTCCCTATTTTTCTGGATTTTCTAAGTATTTTTTTCTATTTTTTAGACTTTTCAATAATTAACGGTGTGAGAGGGGGCGTCATTTGTTTTTAAGAAAATTAAAGAAAATAAAAATGAAAATGACGCCTCTTTGGAGAGGCGTCCGTTCTTTCTCTTTTCCTATTTTTCTGGATTTTCTGAGAATTTTTTAAATTTTTTTATGAATTAACGACATGTAAAGGGGCGTTGTTTTGATTTAAATTAAATAAAAAATGAAAAAAATGAGAAATGACCACATTCCAAATGTCGTCAATTTCAATTTGAATTATTTTAATATTATTTCTCATCCTCTTTCAGGGGTGATTTGATGGCCTTCCGGATGTCAGAAAAATACGAAAAAATAATAATTGAAATCAACACAGTTAGATGCACGTCCCCCTAAAATATGAGAAAATAATAATGAGAAATGAAAAATAGCCCTATTTTACTTATTTTGAAATAACGTCCCTCGCTCGGGCGTCAATTCAATTGACGCCCGAATACGCGGTCGTCATTTCCTTTTGACTTTTTATTATTTTGATTCACGACACTGTGCAAGTCGTCATTTTCAATTAACGCCCCTGTTCAAGTCGTCATTTTCATTGCTATATTTTGATATTTTAAAACCGCCCGAAATTCGTATTAAATTATAAATAGCGCCTCCCTCAAAGTCGTCAATTCTTTTCAAATTTCAGAAAGTCCGTATCTGTCTCGAAATGCCTCCAAAATGATGACGCCTCCGCGGGCGTTATTTTAAGAAGCGACCATCTGTCCGGTCGTCAATTCTTGTTCAATTTCGAACTCCGACAGAACCTCCTTCTTTCCCCATTTTGAGCCCATTTTCACTTGGGAAAGGACTCCTAAGGCTTTCTAATATTGAGGGGACACTTGTCTAATGAATATCTCCCTCCAAATCCCACTAAAACATATTTTCCTAATTTCCCTTGGAATTAACTCTGAATTTTAGCCCTATAAATAGGACCCCTCTCTCCCTTGTGTAGAGGGGATGAACACTAATTCAAGGGGATGTGCTGTGAGATTGGAGGCTCAAGGAGAAGACTCCCACATGCTTAAAGCTTCATCCATGGAGTTCTTCTTCCCCTCTTGAAGATTTGGAGCCTCTTCTTCCTTGGAGGAAATTGAAGATATAAAGCCCCTTTTGGAGAAACACATCAATAAGCTTATCCCTCCCTTAATCTCTTTTGTTTCTTTCATGAAGTAGTTTGCATGCATCATGTTATTTTCTCTTCTTTCATTATTTTTATCATCTCAACCATGTTGAGATCTCCTTAGTGCAACACTTGCACCCTCCTTTATCTTATCATTCATCATAATCTCCCATACCCTTTTGCATAGGGGTTTCAGGGCCAACACCCAACAAGGTGTGTTCTTATACATGCTTTTCATGTTTATTTCTATTATGAATTTGATGCTACACTCACCTTGATTTCTAATCCATATCTTTTATTGGTGTTTGTTATTATTTTGCAAGGGTAATCAACAAGAAGAACTCTCTTCATCGGCCGGCCGATCGGAAGAGAAGGAAAGCACTCACAATCTCCCCCGCATCCTTTTGAGGTATTTATATTCGCGATCCCTCCATTGATTATTCATTGTTATATCTTTGAGGCCCTCGCGTCTCTGGCGATCACATTCCCCTTAGCATCCTCGCATTCTCCCCTTTTCTCCCTCTTTTCCCATTCTTCTTTCCTTCTTTTTTTCTTTTAATTGTTCTAAGTGGATTTCTTAGAATCTACAAATTGACGATCACGGTGGGACACCTTTTATTTTTCTTTTGATTACCCTTCCCCTTGGGCACCCACGTGTGCCATCTCCCCTTTTGCACCCACGGTACACCTCCTTTTGTGCTCCACATAGCACTCTCCCTATGTGATTGGTTAGTTTGATAGATTTTTAGAAATTCCATTTATCCATCTCTTAAAAAAAATGATGAGCATGCTATATCCCCTTTCATGTTTTTATTGATTGCCATGATTCTTATACTGTGATTGTGAGTGTTTTCCTTCCTGTTGGTATTTTCGTCTCTGTTTGAGCTTTCTGGCCCTTGGAGAGGAATTAGCGCCCTTCACAGAGGCGTCATTTCAGCATATAGCGACCGTTTGAACAGGCGTCGCTTCCATTTTATTGGCAAGATTTTTTTCATCATTTTATAATTAACGCCCCTCACAGAGGCGTCATTTTCCAGTATAACGCCTTATACCAAGGCGTCATTTTCTTTGACATTACATTCTGACGCCCATGTCAGAGGCGTCTTTCACTCGTACGGCGCCACGTGTAGTCAGGCCACGTGGCATCATCTTGGAGCCTCCTCCATTCTTGGATAACGTGCCTTTCTTAAACTCCTCGAGCAAATATCCAGTTAAGGTCAGACTTAAGGTCAGCTTGAAGCAATATGAAAAGATAGTAGAAAGATGCACAGAGTTAATTGTAGACACGCCAAAATTGACGTTATTGTGAGTACATCTCGTATTGCCTCGTAATGCCCCAATTTGACCATCAAATTAACTTTATTTGAGTGTTTTTTCCCACTTTTCTTAGATTTCTCCCTTTTTTCTACCTTTTCTTTTTTTTCCTATTTTTCTGAATTTTCTGAGTATTTTTCTCCATTTTTCAGGACTTTTTAATAATTAACGGTGTGAGAGGGGGCGTCATTTATTTTTAATAAAATTAAAGAAAATAAAAATGAAAATGACGCCACTTTGAAGAGGCGTCCGTTCTTTCTCTTTTCCTATTTTTCTGGATTTTTTGAGAATTTTTTAGATTTTTTTATGAATTGACGGCATGTAAAGGGACGTTGTTTTGATTTAAATTAAATAAAAATTGAGAAAAAATTGAGAAATGACGACATTCCAAATGTCGTCAATTTCAATTTGAAATATTTTAATATTATTTCTCATCCTCTTTTAGGGGTGATTTGGTGGCCTTCCGGGTGTCAGAAAAATACGAAAAAATAGTAATTGGAATCAGCACAGTTAGATGCACGTCCCCATAAAATATGAGAAAATAATAATGAGAAATAAAAAATGACCATGTTTTACTTATTTTGAAATAACGTCCCTCACTCGGGCGTCAATTCAATTGACGCCCGAATGCGCGGTCACCATTTCCTTTTGGCTTTTTTATCCACTTAGAACGAGCTTTTTTATTCACTTAGCATCACTTCCATCGCGCTCGAAGTTGATCATCCCTTTATCTTATTCGTACCAGCGTGTACACTCCCTCTTTTATCTAAACATCGTTGATTTCAGTGAATTTTTCGATATTGCCTCATCTCAAGTTTTTGATTCAATTCTCATCAGGTGATGTTGATCGCGTGTCTCATCACACCTTGACATCTACTATTCAGTTCACTCTATTCCCGTACAAAGCATACGCCAATGCGGGGCAGCTGTAAACACGCCAAAATTGACGTTACTGTGAGTACATCTCGTATTGCCTCGTAATGCCCTAATTTGACTCTCAAATTAACTTTATTTGAGTAGTTTTTCCCATTTTTCTTGAATTTCTCCCCTTTTTTTCTCCCTTTTCTTTTTTTTCTCTATTTTTCTAGATTTTCTGGGTATTTTTCTCTATTTTTTTGGACTTTTCAATAATTAACGGCGTGAGAGGGGGCATCATTTGTTTTTAAGAAAATTAAAGAAAATAAAAATGAAAATGACGCCTCTTTGAAGAGGCGTCCGTTATTTCTCTTTTCCAATATTTTTGGATTTTTTGAAAAATTTTCAGATTTTTTTATGAATCAACGACATGTAAAGGGGCGTTGTTTTGATTTAAATTAAATAAAAAATGAGAAAAAACGAGAAATGACGACATTCCAAATGTCGTCAATTTCAATTTGAAATATTTTAATATTATTTCTCATCCTCTTTCAGGAGTGATTTGGTGGCCTCCCGGGTGTCAGAAAAATACGAAAAAATAGTAATTGGAATCAGCACAGTTAGATGCACGTCCCCATAAAATATGAAAAAATAATAACGAGAAATGAAAATGGCCCTATTTTACTTATTTTGAAATAACGTCCCTCACTCGGGCGTCAATTCAATTGACGCCCGAATGCGCGGTCGTCATTTCCTTTTGACTTTTTTATTATTTTTGATTCACGACACTGTGCAAGTCGTCATTTTCAATTAACGCCCCTGTTCAAGTCGTCATTTTCATTGCTATATTTTGATATTTTAAAACCGCCCGAAATTCGTATTAAATTATAAATAGCGCCTCCCTCAAAGTCGTCAATTCTTTTCAAATTTCAGAAAGTCCGTATCTGTCTCGAAATGCCTCCAAAATGACGACGCCTCCGCGGGCGTTATTTTAAGAAGCGACCATCTGTCCGGTCGTCAATTCTTGTTCAATTTCGAACTCCGACAGAACCTCCTTTCCCCATTTTGAGCCCTTTTTCACTTGGGAAAGGACTCCTAAGGCTTTCTAATATTGAGGGGACACTTGTCTAATGAATATCTCCCTCCAAATCCCACTAAAACATGTTTTCCTAATTTCCCTTGGAATTAACTCTGAATTTTAGCCCTATAAATAGGACCCCTCTCTCCCTTGTGTAGAGGGGATGAACACTAATTCAATGGGAGGTGCTGTGAGATTGGAGGCTCAAGGAGAAGACTCCCACATGCTTAAAGCTTCATCCATGGAGTTCTTCTTCCCCTCTTTAAGATTTGGAGCCTCTTCTTCCTTGGAGCAAATTGAAGATATAAAGCCCCTTTTGGAGAAACACATCAATAAGTTTATCCCTCCCTTAATCTCTTTTGTTTCTTTCATGAAGTAGTTTGCATGCATCATGTTATTTTCTCTTCTTTCATTATTTTTATCATCTCAACCATGTTGAGATCTCCTTAGTGCAACACTTGCACCCTCCTTTATCTTATCATTCATCATAATCTCCCATACCCCTTTGCATAGGGGTTTAAGGGCCAACACCCAACAAGGTGTGTTCTTATACATTCTTTTCATGTTTATTTCTATTATGAATTTGATACTACACTCACCTTGATTTCTAATCCATATCTTTTATTGGTGTTTGTTATTATTTTGCAAGGGTAATCAACAAGAAGAACTCTCTTCATCGGCCGACCGATCGAAAGAGAAGGAAAGCACTCACAATCTCCCCCGCATCCTTTTGAGGGTAATCAACAAGAAGAACTCTCTTCATCGGCTGACCGATCGAAAGAGAAGGAAAGCACTCACAATCTCCCCCGCATCCTTTTGAGGTATTTTTATTCGCGATCCCTCCATATTGTTATTGTTTATATCATTTGAGGCCCTCGCGTCTCTGGCGATCACATTCCCCTTAGCATCCTCGCATGCTCCCCTTTTCTCCCTCTTTTCTAATTATTCTTTCCTTCTTTTTTTCCTTTTAATTATTCTAAGTGGATTTCTTAGAATCTACAAATTAAATGCAACTTCCAGCTCGGCTTTAGGTAGTTTTAGCGAAAGGGGAACGAACGAGAACCCCTAACCAGTGGCTTAGACATCCCGTTGATGCTGCACTAGCAATGTCTAAATCAAAATCCAAAAAAGTTGAATATTTCCCTAGTCAAAATCCCAAAAAAAAAGTTGAATATTACCTAAACCAAAATCAAAAAAATTTGAATATTTCCTAAACCAAAATCCAAAAAAATCGAATATTTCTTAAACCAAAATCTTAAAAAGTAGTATATTTCTGAATCAAAATCCAAAAAAAATGAATATTTCACAAAAATCCAAAAAAAAATTGAATATTTTCAAAAATCTATAAAAAAAATTCAAATATTTTCTAAAATCCATAAAAATTTGAATACTTTTTTCAAAACCCATAAAAATTTGCATATTTCAAAATCAAAAAAAAATTTATTGTATTTTCTGGTGGTGCTTTTGCAGGGACAACAATTTTGCAAGGACCAAGAACACGAGATGAGTCATCTCCATTCACCGCTATCAATCTTTTGATTCTTCCCAATATCATCATAATTTGTCACTATGGGCACTCCTGATTATCATCTCTCTATTCATGTCATACTAGGCATTAATTGATCGTTCATCTCTAAAATCTTTTAATAAACTCCTGCTGATTTCACTTGATCACTCTGCCACTGGACATTACTTGATCCTGATCATCCAATCTCAATCTCACATACCAAGATTATCATCCTCATGACAAACAAGAAATAATGATGCTTTGCAATGCTATGTTTCAACTCATGCTATTCATGCTAAACATGCTTCACCTTACTAATACATGCTTGAATGCTATCCACACCAAGCTTTGATCGATTTGATGTCTATGTTGTGATTGCTTATTGATGCTTTGATTCATGCTATACTTGCTATGCTTAAATACCTTAATCATTGCTTGTTATCTTTCTTATATCTTGGCTAATGAAATTTTGAGCGCAGGAAAGAAGCTCTTGGTCCTACCGACTGGGCATCATCATCTAAGTCCCACGGTGTTTGCACATCATCTCAGTTCCCCACCATGCTCATTGCTATCACCATCTTCCTGTATGCATTTTTACTATATGTTACGTACGCTACTAGATTATATCAAGGACCTTGTGGCTTTAGTAAATCTGGAATTTGAGTTCCCCTTCATCAAAAACGATGACGATTCCAGAGGCGTCTTAGTCATACGGATAGGCCGTTGAGCCGTCCAAGACTGGGGACGATGGTTCCCTTTTGTGAGTTGGTGCGCGGACAAACGGGCTTCGGCTCAGTATCAGCTCGCGAAATCAGTTTCTTGACCCAGTCTTGGCAGTTTAACAATATTATCCTTGATTATTATATATTTCCATTTGTTTTAATTTTTTCTTTTAAACCCAGCATGCATTCATATAGGAATTTGAATCAACAGTGAAAAATCATTCTGATAAGCGTATTTGGAGAGTCAAATTGATCTTAATCTTTCTAGATATGAGATATTCATTGCTGAATGGGATCCTCAGTTCGTTTTGTCGCTGTTTTGGGTCATTTTCTCGAAAGCTCCTTGTTTGGATTTCTATCCTCTTATTTCAATCCTTTTCCTTTGATCCACCTTGGTTGAAGCACGTCCACGTTGGCTAGTAACCGCTCCCCAATGGTGAAACCTACAGGTTTGTGACCTGAGGTACTTCCACCGCGCTGGAAGTTGATCATCCATTTATCTTATTCGTGCCCGCGTGCACACTCCCTCTTTTATCTAAACATCGTTGATTTCATTAAATTTCCCGAGATTACCTCATCTCAAGTTTTTGATTCAATTCTCATCAGGTGATGTTGATCGCGTGTCTCATCACACCTTGGCATCTACTTTTCAGTTCACTCTATTCCCTTGCAAAGCAGACGCCAAGGCGGGGCAGCTGTAGACACGCCAAAATTGACGTTACTGTGAGTACATCTCGTATTACCTCGTAATGCCCCAATTTGACCCTCAAATTAACTTTATTTGAGTGTTTTTTTCTCACTTTTCTTAGATTTCTCCCTTTTTTTCTCCCTTTTCTTTTTTTCCCTATTTTTCTAGATTTTCTGGGTATTTTTTTCTATTTTTTGGACTTTTCAATAATTAACGGTGTGAGAGAGGGCGTCATTTGTTTTTTAAAAAATTAAATAAAATGAAAATGAAAATGACGCCTCTTTGAAGAGGCGTCCGTTATTTCTCTTTTCCAATTTTTTTGGATTTTTTGAAAATTTTTCAGATTTTTTTATGAATCAACGACATGTAAAGGGGCGTTGTTTTGATTTAAATTAAATAAAAAATGAGAAAAAATGAGAAATGACGACATTCCAAATGTCGTCAATTTCAATTTGAAATATTTTAATATTATTTCTCATCCTCTTTCAGGGGTGATTTGGTGGCCTTCCGGGTGTCAGAAAAATACGAAAAAATAGTAATTGGAATCAGCACAGTTAGATTCACGTCCCCTTAAAATATGAGAAAATAATAATGAGAAATGAAAATTGGCCCTGTTTTGCTTATTTTGAAATAACGTCCCTCACTTAGGCGTCAATTCAATTGACGCCCGAATGCGCGGTCATCATTTCCTTTTGGCTTTTTATTATTTTGATTCACGACACTGTGCAAGTCGTCATTTTCAATTAACGCCCCTGGTCAGGTCGTCATTTTCATTGCTATATTTTGATATTTTAAAACAGCCCGAAATTCGTATTAAATTATAAATAGCGCCTCCCTCAAAGTCGTCAATTCTTTTCAAATTTCAGAAAGTCCGTATCTGTCTCGAAATGCCCCCAAAATGACGACGCCTCCGCGGGTGTTATTTTAAGAAGCGACCATCTGTCCGGTTGTCAATTCTTATTCAATTTCGAACTCCGACAGAACCTCCTTCTTTCCCCATTTTGAGCCCCTTTTCACTTGGGAAAGGACTCCTAAGGCTTTCTAATATTGAGGGGACACTTGTCTAATGAATATATCCCTCCAAATACACTAAAATATGTTTTCCTAATTTCCCTTGGAATTAACTCCGAATTTTAGCCCTATAAATAGGACCCCTCTCTCCCTTGTGTAGAGGGGATGAACACTAATTCAATGGGAGGTGCTGTGAGATTGGAGGCTCAAGGAGAAGACTCCCACATGCTTAAAGCTTCATCCATGGAGTTCTTCTTCCCCTCTTTAAGATTTGGAGCCTCTTCTTCCTTGGAGCAAATTGAAGATATAAAGCCCCTTTTAGAGAAACACATCAATAAGCTTATCCCTCCCTTAATCTCTTTTGTTTCTTTCATGAAGTAGTTTGCATGCATCATGTTATTTTCTCTTCTTTCATTATTTTTATCATCTCAACCATGTTGAGATCTCCTTAATGCAACACTTGCACCCTCCTTTATCTTATCATTCATCATAATCTCCCATACCCTTTTGCATAGGGGTTTAAGGGCCAACACCCAACAAGGTGTGTTCTTATACATACTTTTCATGTTTATTTCTATTATGAGTTTGATGCTACACTCACCTTGATTTCTAATCCATATCTTTTATTGGTGTTTGTTATTATTTTGCAAGGGTAATCAACAAGAAGAACTCTCTTCATCGGCCGACCGATCGAAAGAGAAGGAAAGCACTCATAATCTCCCCCGCATCCTTTTGAGAATAATCAACAAGAAGAACTCTCTTCATTGGCCGGCCGATCGAAAGAGAAGGAAAGCACTCACAATCTCCCCCGCATCCTTTTGAGGTGTTTATATTCGCGATCCCTCCATATTGTTATTGTTTATATCATTTGAGGCCCTCGCGTCTCTGGCGATCACATTCCCCTTAGCATCCTCGCATGCTCCCCTTTTCTCCCTCTTTTCCAATTCTTCTTTCCTTCTTTTTTTCCTTTTAATTGTTCTAAGTGGATTTCTTAGAATCTACAAATTAAATGCAACTTCCAGCTCGGCTTTGGGCAGTTTTAGCGAAAGGGGAAGGAACGAGAACCCCTAACCCGTGGCTTAGACATCCCGTTGATGCTGCACTAGCAATGTCTAAATCAAAATCTAAAAAAAGTTGAATATTTCCTAAATCAAAATCAAAAAAAACGTTGAATATTTCCTAAACCAAAATCAAAAAAAAATTGAATATTTCCTAAACCAAAATCCAAAAAAATTGAATATTTCTTAAACCAAAATCTAAAAAAGTTGAATATTTCCGAATCAAAATCCAAAAAAAAATTGAATATTTCACAAAAATCCAAAAAAAATTGAATATTTTCAAAAATCCATAAAAAATTTTAAATATTTTCTAAAATCCATACAATTTTGAATATTTTTTTCAAAACCCATAAAAATTTGCATATTTCAAAATCCAAAAAAATTACATTGTATTTTCTGGTGGTGCTTTTGCAGGGACAACAATCTTGCAAGGACCAAGAATACGAGATAAGTCCTCTCCATTCACCGCTATCAATCTTTTGATTCTTCCTAATATCATCATGATTTGTCACTATGGGCACTCCTGATTATCATCTCTCTATTCATGTCATACTGGGCATTAATTGATCGTTCATCTCTAAAATCTTTTAATAAACTCCTGCTGATTTCACTTGATCACTCTGCCACTGGACATTACTTGATCCTGATCATCCAATCTCAATCTCACATACCAAGATTGTCATCCTCATGACAAACAACAAATAATGATGCTTTGCAATGTTATGTTTCAACTCATGCTATTCATGCTAAACATGTTTCACCTTGCTAATACATGCTTGAATGCTATCCACACCAAGCTTTGATCGATTTGATGTCTATGTTGTGATTGCTTATTGATGCTTTGATTCATGCTATACTTGCTATGCTTAGATACCTTAATCATTGCTTGTTATCTTTCTTATATCTTGGCTAATGAAATTTTGAGCGCAGGAAAGAAGCTCTTGGTCCTACCGATTGGGCATCATCATCTAAGTCCCACGGTGTTTGCACATCATCTCAGTTCCCCACCATGCTCATTGCTATCACCATCTTTCTGTATGCATTTTTACTATATGTTACATGCGCTACTAGATTATATCAAGGACCTTGTGGCTTTAGTAAATCTGGAATTTGAGTTCCCCTTCATCAAAAACGACGACGATTCCAGAGGCGTCTTAGTCATACGGATAGGCCGTTGAGCCATCCAAGACTGGGGACGATGGTTCCCTTTTGTGAGTTGGTGCGCGGACAAACGGGCTTCGACTCAGTATCAGCTCACGAAATCAGTTTCTTGACCCAGTCTTGGCAGTTTAACAATATTATCCTTAATTATTATATTTTTTCATTTGTTTTAATTTTTTCCTTTAAACCCAGCATGCATTCATATAGGAATTTGAATCAACAGTGAAAAATCATTCTGATAAGCTGATTTGGAGAGTCAAATTGATCTTAATCTTTTTAGATATGAGATATTCATTGCTGAATGGGATCCTCAGTTCGTTTTGTCGCTGTTTTGGGTCATTTTCTCGAAAGCTCCTTGTTTGGATTTCTATCCTCTTATTTCAATCCTTTTCCTTTGATCCACCTTGGTTGCAGCACGTCCACATTGATTGGTAACCGCTCCCCAATGGTGAAACCTACAGGTTGTTGGGTTAGATGGACGCAGTCTATCTCCACAGAGTGTGGATTTAGAGGGGGGTGAATAGATCAACTTGCCTAATTTAAAACTACTGTAAGTTCTAAAGCGGAATTTAGGCAAACATCAGTTAAGCTAAACAAAGGATGCTAAACAAAAGGTCGAAAGCTAGACATGAGCATAAGCGATGCAATCAAATAAGCTAAACAAGAAATTCCCATCGCACACAGATCACACAAAAACACAAACACATTGCACACATAATTTTTAGGTGGTTCGGTCAACGACCTACGTCCACCCCACACTCAACCGAGTATGGCTTCTTGCTGCGCAGCACAGCTTGCGTCCGCTGGGCTTTACAGCTTGGCCAAACAATCTACTGATACACAGCTTCGCTGGGTACAGCTTGCCGACCAGAGGATCTGATCCTCTGCAACCGCTGGAGAAATACAGCTTAACCCGTCCAGTGGAGACTACCACTGCAAGACCACTGATGCACAGCTTGAAGAAACAATGTTCGGAAATGAAAGACAGAATCAAAACGAAAACAGAAAAGCTCAAAAGCAATATAGCTCTAAGAGCAAAGCTCAGCTCTGGTTTTGAACCACGAGACTGAGATACATACTCTCTCACTCTCACTCTCAATCAGCTCTCTCTCAACTCAATCTCTCTCGATCTCTTCCTCTCTCTTTTTCTCCTTCTTCTCTATTTCTTCTTCTCTGTATCTTCTTCTTCTCTCTTTTCTCTCTGTGGATCGAAGGCTCACTGCTGTATAGACTTTCTCTTCTTTTCTTTCGATCAGTCTTCTTTTGTGGAAGAAGACTTGTTTATATAGCAACAACAGCAGCAGGCGTGTGCTCTCCACGTTTCCCGCCCAGCAATTTGGACCACGTGGCAGCATGCAATGGAGTGTCAGTACACGTGTCCTCATCTGGATACCTTGTCCTTCTCGGATCACGAGCCAGGTACCTGGGATCACGTGCCCCTCATTAGCTTCTTCAGTCCGATGTATAGAGTTCTCCGTTCACGTGCTCAATGTCAGCAATCTGACTTGCTGCGTCGACGTTGTCACTCAATGGCGTTAACGTAGCGATGCATTCCAGTAGCCATTAGCCTCGTCTCTTTAGCTGCTGCGTCGACGCTGCTTAATTGTGGCGTTGACGCAGTGGAATAGCCTGTGAAGATGAATGCTTCTACAAGTGCTGCATCGACGCTGCTTGCTTGTGGCGTTGACGCAGTGGAAGATATCGTGAAGGCTTCGTCAACTGATGCGTGGACGCTTTAAGCTCCCAGCGTCGACCCTGTTCCCTTCAGCAACAAGAATGAAGTCATAAGATTTGAGTATGTACATTGCAGTGTATATACTTCGTTGTATAGACTTGTGAAGGCAGAATGCAACATACAGACTTTACCCACTGTATGGACTTCATGTAATGCAAACGAATGTGAAGACTTCAGTGTATAGACTTGAAAGTCTTGAAGCCAATGTATGGACTTGAGCAAGCTAAAGGGCTATATAGACATCGAAGACAGGGGCCGATGTATAGACCTGCCAAACAGTCCAGTGTATATACTTTATGCAAGGAGGCCAATGTGTAGACTTGAAAAGCTGAGGCCAGTGTACAGACTTGCCACCGACCATTGTGTAGACTTGATCAGCAAAGACACAGTATAGACATCAACTCTGCACATCGAATGTATGGACTTCAAGTGTGAAGACCATTGTAGAGACTTTGGTTTCGAAGACAATGTGCAGACATCGAGTTTGAAGACCAATGTCCAGACTTTGAGTTTTAAGACCAATGTCCAGACATTGAGTTTAAAGACCAATGTCCAGACTTTGAGTTTGAAGACCAATGTCCAAACTTTGAGTTTGAAGACCAATGTCCAGACTTCAAGTAACACTGTGGATGTACAGACTTGATGGAGCGAAGCGATGTGTAGACTTGAAGCTCCTGATGGATGTATAGACTTCAAATATCACGACGCTGAGGAAGACAGACAATGTACAGACTTGCTGTAACAGTCTGATGTACAGACTTCATGAAGCTCTAGACATTGAATGCTGTACAGACTTAGCCCAATGCCTGAGACGCTAACAAAGACGGACGATATTCAGACTTGTTGACAGACCGATGTACAGACTTTACTCAAATGCATGAGACGCTAACTGAGACGCTGGACTCTGTACAGACTTTGAGCGATGTATGGGCTTCAAAGAAGTTGGCGATTCAATGTACAGACTCTGAGGTTCAAGGCCAACGGCTGTACAGACTTAGAATATTAAGACTGATGTACAGACTTCATGCGTCGACGCTGTACACACATCCAATGAAGTGCGTTGATCCTGTAACATGATGCGTTGACGCTGTGCACACTTAACCAATTCAATTGAAGTGCAGTGTGTGGACTTTATCCAAAATGGACGATGTATAGACTCATGATAGTAAGAAATGCAGACAGTAGTGTATTAAATGCAAAGAACACATAGTCAATCTGATAGACCAATTTCATCAAATCAAAAGCAGTTGCCAATCAATCAAAATAATGGTGTTGCCAATGAAATAAAGCAAGTGTCAACATCATCAACATAGAGGGGTCACAATAATCTCCCCCTTTTTGATGATGGCAACCGCATATGAAGTAGAAGAGCAACATCCTGTCATATAGATATATGTTTGATGAAAGACATGATGTGTTATGCAGATTGACATGCAGATGCTATGAAGGCATGCAACTCACTGCCTCAAACTCTCCCTTGGAATGAATTCAGAATTGACTTCAGAATTCAGACAGATATGTATTCTCCCCCTAGACATCCCCTAGACAATATTCTCTCCCTTTGCCATCAACAAAGAGGAGGGAAAAATTAATTACAATGGAGGAATCAAGAGAAGAACTGACTGGCATTCTGAACAGGTAGTTCATGAATAAGCATTCTAAAGCATAGAGTCTTCAGTCATATGAAATTAGAAACTGCTGTCAGAAAGAGTTCTGGTTTAATGATGATAAAATTTGGAGTTCATGCACTACAAGCAATAGATAAGTTCACTGTGCATGATAAGACAATAAACCAGAATCACATTTACATGAAAGATTCAGTTTCATGATATCTTACTTTCATAGTCTCAAAAAATATTGAGAGAACCCAAGTCATGTATTGAAACTAAACAAATTTACACTCATGAACTTTTCTTTTGAAGGAGCAGCATTATCAATATTAGATCATTTTGAGCATTTAGGTACCATAAGTCTTTCTGTGTAAGGGTATACGTTTATAAGACGCCAATACCCCTAGATACTCAACAAGATGGACCATTCTGCCTATGATCAAATTCAACAGAACTGAGTTACACCTTTTGGTGTGAGGGTACACGTTTATCAGACGCCAGTTACCCCCAGGTACTCAGTGAAGCCAGCCTGATGTTTTGAACATTTTAAACAGAGATAGCTGATACACTTCATGTCATGAGTGTTGTCCACTTCTTTGATGGATCACTCAGTTTCTCAGTGATTTACCAGTTATTGCTCTGCCAATATATATATTTTCAATGTTTTTCAATATCTTTCTTAGTTGTCCTTCTTATGTTTCAGAATAACTTGTTTAAGAACAATACATATACTTATCCTCTCTAATCATGATTTCAGATGAGTTTTCAGATTTCAGATATGATTAGCTTTGTCTGACATGAAATAAGAAAGAGGTTGAGAGTTTTATCAATTTTCAACTTACTTATATACTGATTGCAATCTTTAAACTCCAACCATTATAAGATTTAAACCATTACATCAGTCTTTGAACAGTTCAAATTCTTATAAATGAAGAAGTCCATTTTCTACTGTTTAGAAATCAGAACTGACCAATAAATTACCATAATGTCAGAGACAAGTATTCAGAGTTAAAGGTTGAATGACTTCAAGAAAGTTGAAACCACTCTAAATTTCTAGTAATACTCCCCCTGTCTATATGCATGCAACATGGCAAGAATTAATTGAGAGAGAGCTTATGCATAGGTCATGAATGAATGATATGCAAGGACATGCAAAGACTCGACAAGCTCCCCCTGAATATATGCAATGCAGGACAGTTCTACATCCACATTCACATCCACATGATTTATCCAAGCAATCAAAAACAAGTCCACATCAGAGAATTTTATTCACAGCAATTAAGTAATCATTCATCATGCTGAAATTTACATAAGTCAAGTTCTCTTCTAAGAAACTTAAATTTTTCATTTCCAAGAGGCTTAGTAAAAATATCAGCAATTTATTTTTCAGTTTCTATGAAATTCATTTCAATCTCCTTTTTATTTACAGCATCTCTAAGAAAATGATGTTTTATCTCTATATGCTTAATCCTAGAATGATGAACATGATTTTTAGCAAGGCATATAGCATTAGTATTATCACATAAAAGTGGAATGCATCCTAGATTTATCTGATAATCAGCCAGTTGGTGCTTAATCCAAAGTACTTGGGCTGCACAATTACATGCTGCAACATACTCAGCTTCAGCTGTGGATAATGCTACAGTGTGTTGCTTCTTAGATGCCCAAGACACTAGACAGCCACCAAGGAATTGACAGTAGCCACTGGTGCTTTTTCTATCTACTCGACACCCAGCATAGTCTGCATCAGTGTAGGCTAGAAGCTCTAACTCACACTTAACAAGATACCAGAGACCTAGTTCTTGGGTGCCTAGTAAATACCTAAAAATTCTTTTCACAGCTTTAAAGTGATTTTCTTTAGGACTGGCCTGAAATCTAGAGCATAAACACACAGCAAATTGTATATCAGGCCAAGATGATGTAAGATAGAGAAGAGATCCGATCATACCTCTGTATAGCCTTTGGTCCACAGGTTTACCTTTAGAGTCTTCATCCAAACTGGTTGATGTACCCATTGGAGTAGCTATTTCCTTGAGGTTGTCCATTTTGTACTTCTTCAATAAGTTCTTTACATACTTGGACTGAGAGATGAAGATGCCATCTTCTGTTTGTGTAACCTGCAGTCCAAGAAATAGTTTGAGCTCACCCATTGAGCTCATTTCAAATTCATCAGTCATTATTTGAGAGAATTCCTCACACAATTTGGGGTTAGTTGACCCAAACACAATGTCATCCACATAAATCTGAATGATAAGAATATCCGGATGGCTTACCTTGGTAAACAATGTTTGATCCACCATACATCTTGTGAAGTTCTTGTCGGTGAGAAATTTGCTCAACCTGTCATACCAAGCTCTAGGAGCTTGCTTTAAACCATAGAGAGCTTTATTGAGCTTGTAAACATGATTAGGGAAATCTAAACATTCAAACACAGGAGGTTGTCTCACATAGACATCCTCATTAATTTCCCCATTTAGAAAAGTAGATTTCACATCCATCTGCTGAAGGTTTATTCCTAGGGAACATGCATAAGCCAATAAAATTTTTATTGCTTCTAACCTAGCTACAGGGGCAAAAGACTCTTCAAAGTCAATTCTAAATTCCTGATTGTATCCCTGAGCTACAAGTCTGGCTTTATTTTTAATAACATTCCCTGCTTCATCAGTTTTGTTTCTAAATACCCATTTAGTCCCTATGACTATTTCATGATCAGGAGGTGGAACCAAATGCCACACCTTATTCCTGTCAAACTGATTGAGCTCTTCATGCATGGCATTAATCCAATGCACATCTTGGAGAGCACAGTCAATGGACTTGGGTTCTATGTTTGATACAAAAGCATAAGCATTCAGTTCATGTTGAATTCTTAAGTGGCCTCTAGTCCTAGGGGGATCATGCAGATTTTCAATGACATTATCTACAGGATGATCCTTGAGATATCTAATATTTGCAATTGGACTATCATGAACTTGATTTACCTCCCCCTGAACTGTAGGCTCCTCTTCATTAAGCTCTTTATGTTCTTCTTCATCCTCGGATTTGTCTGCAGGATCTCCTTCCTTCAGAATTTCACCATTATTTTCATTCCTTTTAATATCTCATATGGTGTTTGCTGGGTAGAAGGTCTTACCATGGCTCTGTTAATTACATAACAGGCAGTGTTCACTGCTTCAGCCCAAAATTTCCTTGGTAGACCACCTTCGACAAGGAGTGTACAACCCATTTCCACAAAGGTTCTGTTCCTTCTCTCCATAACTCCATTCTGCTCAGGTGTCCTTGGTGAGGAGTACCTGTGGTTGATTCCATTTGACCTGCAGAATTCATCAAATTGTGAGTTTTCAAACTCACCTCCATGATCAGACAAAATATTTTTAATTTTCTGATTTATTTTAACATAGAACTCCTGAAATTCTGAGAAAGCATCACTCTTATTAGATAAGAAATAAACCCAAGTATACCTAGAAAAGTCATCTACCATGACAAACCCATACCTCCTCCCTGATAGGCTGACAGATCTAGTTGGCCCAAAAAGGTCCATATGTATCAGCTCATAGGGTTTGGAAGACAGATTTTCAGTTCTAGACTTAAATGACTTTCTAGTTATCTTTGATTGAGTGCATGCATCACAGATTTTATTTTCTTTCTTAAATGAAACTTCAGGAAGTCCTCTAACCATGCCATGCTTATTTAATTTGTGCAAAACAGTGTAGCTAGCATGACCTAACCTATGATGCCATAAAAATGCTATGTCTTCTCTACTGGCAGTAAGGCAAAGGTTAGTGTGTTGAATTTCATCTAAATTTATCATGTAAGTATTATTTATTCTTTTTCCAGAAAATTTGACAATATCAGAATCAGGTTCAAAAACCTTGCAGCATTGAGAATTGAATAAAATATTGTAACATTTATCACATAACTAGCTAATGCTAAGTAGATTATAGGCTAACCCTTCAACCAGCATAACATCATCAATGCAGCAGGTAGAACACTTACCTACCTTACCTGATCCGATAATCCTACCCTTTGTGTTGCTTCCAAAGGTGACAAGGCCTTCTATTTTCTCAGTCAGTATGTAAAATTTGGCCTTATCTCCTGTCATATGCCTGGAGCAACCGCTATCCATGTACCACAAGTTGTTCTTGGCTGCCAGGCATACCTGTATACACAATTAGGTAGAGAAGTTTGGAACCCAAGACTGATTGGGCTCCAATGTAAATGAACTAGAAGCAAAACAGGAAAGCAAATGTTTCGGAATCCACATTTGTTTAAATGTGTTTTGTTCAGTGGATCCTACAGATTTTCTTCTGTTGTTGTTCCTTTTCTTCTTATTGTTGTTTTTCTTATTGGCAGCAGCATGTTTATTGACAGTACTGTTATTTCTGTGCCAGTGCCTTGGCCAGGGTATGTCCACAAAATTTTGGCCATAGTAGTTCCTGGGCTGGCTATGAAAATATTGATTTCTAGATGTCCAGTAACCATACCCATTGACCCAATTTCCATTGTAAGGTCTTTGGTTTTGAGCACCCTGGAATGCAAGACCTGTAAACCTACCCTGAGTTCTAGACCAATTTGACCTATTGAAGTAGGTTTGATGTGCATTGTATTGGTTCTGAGCTCTGGGTTGATAAAAATAATTAGGTTGACTCCTAGCAGCACTCTGTCTCCCCTGTACTTTGGACCCTGCTGACCTATACACAGGTTTGTATTGGGTCTTCTTCAGAGGTGGAGGTGTTGGTGGAGACTTGGTTACCTTGACCTGGGGTTTTCCGGATTGTGTAGGTTGACCCCTAACCTGAGTATGAGCCCTAGGATTCTGCTTAGATGTGCTAACTCTACTAGGCTCATTAACCTTTTGTTTGCCCTTCTCCTCAGCACTAGGCTTTTTCAGATTAGCAGTTTTGTTCATCAAATTTGTTGAGTTCATGCTAATTAGAGGTCCCTTTTCTTTTTGAGCAATAAATGAAATTGTTTTCATCCCGAATATTTTTGTTGCACTAGAATTAAATCCTAGGCCCTCTTTTCTGAAATTAACCTTTGACCCTAAGTTATCTGTTCCTTGGGTCATTTTCTCAATGGTTTTCATTTTATCCTCATTGTCTTTCTGAAGTTCATCAATAGCCTTTTTCAGCTCATTGTTGACATTGAGGACAGCTTCATATTTTTCAGAAATGATTTTTACTTCACTTTCACATTTTTGAATCTTCAGCTTCCATTCATCAATTTCATTTTCAAGCCTTAGATTCTCTTCCTTAGAAGCTTTTAACTCATTTTTGATTTTATCTTCTTCAGAGCATGTGAGTTTCAATTCATCAATCTCAGATTCCAAACATGCAATTTTATCAGTTAGTGTTTTATCATTTTGCATGGAATTGATTTTTCTTCTAAGATGCCTATTCTCTTTTCTAATATCATCAGCTCTATCAGCTATGTCATGATAAGCATCTACCCAATCAGCAATTGTGAAGTTTTCAAATCTAGTGATTACCTCATCTGTGTCCTCCTCTCTATCTTCGGAGCTTGTTGCCATAAGGCAAATGGGCTGTTCAGATTCGGCTTCACTATCTGAGCTATTGCTGAAAGAGCCTTCATCTTCATCACTCCATGTGGTGATCATAGCTCTTCCCTTCTTGATTTTCTTCTTTGACCTGTCCTTATGTTTTTGATTGTCTGGACAGTCAATTTTCAGATGCCCTGGTTTCCTGCATTGATAACAGACATTAGCTTCATCTTTCTTTGCAGGTTTAGATTTATACCTTTTATCCTTTCGGCCACCACTGTATTTCTTCTGGCCGAACCGTCCTGCTCCCTTTCTGAGAAATCGCCTGAACTCTCTAGTCATCATGGCTATCTCAGATCGAGTCACATCTTCTTCTTCATTTAGGCTCTCCTCTGATGATGAAGAGCTGCTGAAGCTGGATTTTGTTGATTTGCTAGAACTAGCCTTCAGCGCTATCGGCTTCTTCTTACTCTCGGCTTCATCTGTCCTTGGCATGTTTATCTCATATGCCATTAGTGAGCCAATCAGCTCATCAGCTTTAGTATTACGCAGGTCCCTTGACTCCACCATCACTGTTGCTTTGGTGTGCCAATTGGGAGTCAGGGAGCGCAAAATTTTCCTCACTACATCATACTCTGCCTGAGGTTTTCCAAAACCTCTGAGGCCATTGGTTATGACAGTCAGCCGAGCGTACATTTCGCTGATGGACTCATTCTGCTTCATCTTGAAGGCTTCATACTCAGATACAAGAAGATTGGCCTTCTGCTCTCTTACTTGAGATGTACCTTCATGAATTACTTCCAGCGCATCCCACATCTCCTTAGCTGATTTGCAAGCAGATACACGGGAGAATTCTGTAGGATGCAGAGCGCACTGGATAGCATTAATAGCACTCCAATTCAGCGTGGACCTTCTGATCTCCTCCTTGGTCCATACATCTTCATTCGGGGACAGCTCATAAGGTCCCTTGCTGACAATCTTCCAAATCTCATAATCCTTAGCCCTTAGGAACACTTGCATACGGTTCTTCCAGTATGTGGAGTTTGATCCGTCAAAGAATGGGGGCTTCGTTGTTGAGTGACCTTCGGCAGTCATCCCTCGAGCATCCATCTCTGCCTATTCTCTTCGGGCGATGAGTCCCTGCAGAAGAGTTAGGCTCTGATACCAAGTGTTGGGTTAGATGGACGCAGTCTATCTCCACAGAGTGTGGATCTAGATGGGGGTGAATAGATCAACTTGCCTAATTTAAAACTACTGTAAGTTCTAAAGCGGAATTTAGGCAAACATCAGTTAAGCTAAACAAAGGATGCTAAACAAAAGGTCGAAAGCTAGACATGAGCATAAGCGATGCAATCAAATAAGCTAAACAAGAAATTCCCATCACACACAGATCACACAAAAACACAAACACACTGCACACACAATTTTTAGGTGGTTCGGTCAACGACCTACGTCCACCCCACACTCAACCGAGTATGGCTTCCTGCTGCGCAGCACAGCTTGCGTCCGCTGGGCTTTACAGCTTGGCCAAACAATCCGCTGATACACAGCTTCGCTGGGTACAACTTGCCGACCAGAGGATCTGATCCTCTGCAACCGCTGGGGAAATATAGCGTAACCCGTCCAGTGGAGACTACCACTGCAAGACCGCTGACGCACAGCTTGAAGAAACAATGTTCAAAAATGAAAGATAGAATCAAAACGAAAATAGAAAAGCTCAAAAGCAATATAGCTCTAAGAGTAAAGCTCAGCTCTGGTTTTGAACCACGAGACTGAGATACATACTCTCTCACTCTCACTCTCAATCAGCTCTCTCTCAACTCAATCTCTCTCGATCTCTTCCTCTCTCTTTTTCTCCTTCTTCTCTATTTCTTCTTCTCTGTATCTTCTTCTTCTCTCTTTTCTCTCTGTGGATCGAAGGCTCACTGCTGTATAGACTTTCTCTTCTTTTCTTTCGATCAGTCTTCTTTTGTGGAAGAAGACTTGTTTATATAGCAACAACAGCAGCAGGCGTGTGCTCTCCACGTTTCCCGCCCAGCAATTTGGACCACGTGGCAGCATGCAATGGAGTGTCAGTACACGTGTCCTCATCTGGATATCTTGTCCTTCTCGGATCACGAGCCAGGTACCTGGGATCACGTGCCCCTCATTAGCTTCTTCAATCCGATGTATAGAGTTCTCCATTCACGTGCTCAATGTCAGCAATCTGACTTGCTGCGTCGACGTTGTCACTCAATGGCGTTAACGTAGGGATGCATTCCAGTAGCCATTAGCCTCGTCTCTTTAGCTGCTGCGTCGATGCTGCTTAATTGTGGCGTTGACGCAGTGGAATAGCCTGTGAAGATGAATGCTTCTACAAGTGCTGCATCGACGCTGCTTGCTTGTGGCGTTGACGCAGTGGAAGATATCGTGAAGGCTTCGTCAACTGATGCGTGGACGCCTTAAGCTCCCAGCGTCTACCCTGTTCCCTTCAGTAACAAGAATGAAGACATAAGATTTGAGTATGTACATTGCAGTGTATATACTTCATTGTATAGACTTGTGAAGGCAGAATGCAACGTACAGACTTTACCCACTGTATGGACTTCATGTAATGCAAACGAATGTGAAGACTTCAGTGTATAGACTTGAAAGTCTTGAAGCCAATGTATGGACTTGAGCAAGCTAAAGGGCTGTATAGACATCGAAGACAGGGGCCGATGTATAGACTTGCCAAACAGTCCAGTGTATATACTTTATGCAAGGAGGCCAATGTGTAGACTTGAAAAGCTGAGGCCAGTGTACAGACTTGCCACCGACCATTGTGTAGACTTGATCAGCAAAGACACAGTATAGACATCAACTCTGCACATCGAATGTATGGACTTCAAGTGTGAAGACCATTGTAGAGACTTTGGATTCGAAGACAATGTGCAGACATCGAGTTTGAAGACCAATGTCCAGACTTTGAGTTTGAAGACCAATGTCCAGATATTGAGTTTGAAGACCAATGTCCAGACTTTGAGTTTGAAGACCAATGTCCAGACTTTGAGTTTGAAGACCAATGTCCAGACTTCAAGTAACATTGTGGATGTACAGACTTAATGGAGCGAAGCGATGTGTAGACTTGAAGCTCCTGATGGATGTATAGACTTCAAATATCATGACGCTGAGGAAGACAGACAATGTACAGACTTGCTGTAACAGTTTGATGTACAGACTTCATGAAGCTCTAGACATTGAATGCTGTACAGACTTAGCCCAATGCCTGAGACGCTAACAAAGATGGACGATGTTCAGACTTGCTGACAGACCGATGTACAGACTTTACTCAAATGCATGAGACGCTAACTGAGACGCTAGACTCTGTACAGACTTTGAGCGATGTATGGGCTTCAAAGAAGTTGGCGATTCAATGTACAGACTCTGAGGTTCAAGGCGAACGGCTATACAGACTTAGAATATTAAGACTGATGTACAGACTTCATGCGTTGACTCTGTACACACATCCAATGAAGTGCGTTGACGCTGTAACATGATGCGTTGACGTTGTGCACACTTAACCAATTCAATTGAAGTGCAGTGTGTGGACTTTATCCAAAATGGACGATGTATATACTCATGACAGTAAGAAATGCAGACAGCAGTGTATTAAATGCAAAGAACACATAGTCAATCTGATAGACCAATTTCATCAAATCAAAAGCAGTTGCCAATCAATCAAAACAATGGTGTTGCCAATGAAATAAAGCAAGTGTCAACATCATCAACATAGAGGGGTCACAACACAGGTTTGTGACATGGGGTACTTCCACCGCGCTGGAAGTTGATCATTCTTTTTCGTGCCCGCGTGCACACTCCCTCTTTTATCCAAACATCGTTGATTTCATTGAATTTCTCGAGATTGCCTCATCTCGAGTTTTAGATTCAATTCTCATCGGGTGATGTTGATCGCGTGTCTCATCACATCTTGGTATCTACTTTTCAGTTCACTCTATTCCCTTGCAAAGTAGACGCCAAGGCGGGGCAGCTGTAGACACGCCAAAATTGACGTTACTGTGAGTGCATCTCATATTACCTTGTAATGCCCCAATTTGACCCTCAAATTAACTTTGTTTGAGTGATTTTTCCCACTTTTCTTGAATTTCTTCCTTTTTCCTCTCTTTTCTTATTTTTCCCTATTTTTCTGTATTTTCTGGACATTTTTCTCCATTTTTATGAATTTTTTAGAATTAACGACGTAAGGGGGCGTCATTTATTTTTAAGAAAATTTAAGAAAATAAAAAGGAAAATGACGCCTCTTTGAAGAGGCGTCCGTTCTTTTTCTTTTCCTATTTTTTACATTTTCTGAGAATTTTTCAGATTTTTTTATGAATTGAAGACATATAAAGGGACGTTGCTTTGATTTAAATTAAATAAAAAAATGAAAAAATACATTTGACGACCATTTGGCAGGGCGTCAATTTCAATTTGAAATATTTTAATATTATTTCTAGCCCTCTTCCAGGGTGATTTGGTGGCCTTCCGGATGTCAGAAAAATACGAAAAATTAGTAATTGGAATCAGCACAGTTAGATGCACGTCCACCTAAAAAATGAAAAAATAATAATGAAAACTGAAAAATGGCCCTGTTTTACTTATTTTGAAATAACGTCCCTCACTCGGGCGTCAATTCAATTGACGCCCGAATGCGCGGTCGTCATTTCCTTTTGGCTTTTTATTATTTTGATTCACGACACTGTGCAAGTCGTCATTTTCAATTAACGTCCCTGGTCAGGTCGTCATTTTCATTGCTATATTTTGATATTTTAAATCCGCCCGAAATTCGTATTAAATTATAAATAGCGCCCCCCTCAAAGTCGTCAATTCTTTTCAAATTTTGAAAAGTCTGTATCTGTCTCGAAATGTCTCCAAAATGACGACACCTCCGCTGGCGTTATTTTAAGAAGCGACCATATGTCCGATCGTCAATTCTTGTTCAATTTTGAACTCCGACAGAACCTCATTCTTTCCCCATTTTGAGCCTCTTTTCACTTGGGAAAGGATTCCTAAGGCTTTCTAATATTGAGGAGACACTTGTCTAATGAATATCTCCCTCAAAATCTCACTAAAACATGTTTTCCTAATTTCCCTTGGAATTAACTCCGAATTTTAGCCCTACAAATAGGACCCCTCTCTCCCTTGTGTAGAGGGCATGAACACTAATTCAAGGGGAGGAGCTGTGAGATTGGAGGCTCAAGGAGAAGACTCCCACATGCTTAAAGCTTCATCCATAGAGTTCTTCTTCCCCTCTTGAAGATTTGGAGCCTCTTCTTCCTTGGAGCAAATTGAAGATATAAAGCCCCTTTTGGAGAAACACATCAATAAGCTTATCCCTCCCTTAATCTCTTTTGTTTCTTTCATGAAGTAGTTTGCATGCATCATGTTATTTTCTCTTCTTTCATTATTTTTATCATCTCAACCATGTTGAGATCTCCTTAGTGCAACACTTGCACTGCACCCTCCTTTATCTTATCATTCATCATAATCTCCCATACCCTTTTGCATAGGGGTTTAAGGGCTAACACCCAACAAGGTGTGTTCTTATACATGCTTTTCATGTTTATTTCTATTATGAATTTGATGTTACACTCACCTTGATTTCTAATCCATATCTTTTATTGGTGTTTGTTATTATTTTGCAAGGGTAATCAACAAGAAGAACTCTCTTCATCGGCCGGCCGATCGGAAGAGAAGGAAAGCACTCACAATCTCCCCCGCATCCTTTTGAGGTATTTATATTCGCGATCCCTCCATTGATTATTCATTGTTATATGTTTGAGGCCCTCGCATCTCTGGCGATCACATTCCCCTTAGCATCCTCGCATGCTCCCCTTTTCTCCCTCTTTTCCCATTCTTCTTTCCTTCTTTTTTCCTTTTAATTATTCTAAGTGGATTTCTTAGAATCTACATTAATTAGAGATTTGAACTAAGTATGCACAGACTCCATAGCCTCAATATAACGTATGAACACATATGCATGGAGTCAAGTGTTCACACATAGAACAGATGCACAGACTTGGTGTTACTCTAAAACCGGAAGTGCACAGACTTGATGTGTGCACAATGCAGACGTTGTACTGACCAGCTTGTGCCATTTCCAACCTTGCACAGACATTATGCATGCAGAAGATGAGAAATGCACAGACTCTGTCACTATGCAATGCATGATATGCACAGACTTTCATATGCAATATGTAGAACGTGCACCGACTATGGATGCAATGCACCGATCCTGGATGTGCAAAAGACTAAGACATATACCTACGTTATCTTCCAAATCACATAGTATCCACAGACCAAAATATAAGCTGCATGGACTTTGTGTGTGTGTGTGACCAACCTTGCTTAGACTTAATCATGTGATGTGCAAAGGTTGCACAGACTTACTTCTGCAACAAACTTGACTTGCACAGACTTAATGTGCAAACGCTAAGTGCATGAGCTCTTATGCACCGAGTTGCCTAAGACGTATTGCATGGACTTTATGTGCCTAAACATAAGCATGCACGGACTTAGTTGCGTTCTAAACCGATGCTTGAATGACACTTGCACTAACTTGGTCGTGTGCAGCAACAAGGGTTGCACCGACTTGATATCGTGCAACGTGAAGTGATGCACCGACTTAGTATGCCTTGAGCTAAGCCTGCACGGACTTGGTCTCGTGCAACAACTACCAATGCATCGACTTACATAATGCATGGATGACCTTTGCAGCGACTTGGTCGAGTGCAGCAACATGGCTTGCACTGACTTTATATATGAATGCACAGACTTGATGTGCTGGAAATGCACTCTATGCACGAACTCAATGCAGACTGACTGAGTTTTGCACCGACTTCACTCTAATGCAAATCCTAAGTGTAAACATGCAGACAACACTTATATGAGCATCTAACATATAAATTTCATCAAGATACACACAACATCATTTCAGAGTAAATTTGTCAAAGTCAACTATGTAGTCAACAAAGTCAAGCACTACTGTTGCTAATCATCAAAATAACTATCTGTCAATCATCAAAACATTTCAACACAAAGTAGTGCACATACTGCTTATCAAACCAGAGGAGTCCCAACAGTTGCTCATGTATCACTCCTGCGAATCTAGATCCATCCTTGGTAGCTCTGCCTGGGTGATCCGCGTGTCATCAGATGTGGGTTGTGCTCTCCACCGTACCATGTAGCACGGGTACGCTCCACTCCTAGTAACCGTCACCTGCTCATCTCATATATGTTCTATATGCTCACGCTATTGTGAGAATGAGGCTAGTGGTGGACACTCAGGGGCGAGGTCACTCTCAAGGGGAGGAGACGGCTTGAAAGACTCACTGGGAATCACCACTGGGTCCCTATAGGTGACTAGATCCGAGACATTGAACGTGGAGCTGATCCCAAAGTCTTCTGACAAGTCTACAACGTACGCATTAGACCCGACTTGCCTCACACTCGAAAGGGACTGGCACTGCGAGTTTGCAATTTCTTCACGGTTCTTGAGGGAAACCGTTCAGGTCTTACCCTGATCATGTCGTATTCATCCACTCGGAACTCACGGTGGTGCCTTGAGCATAAAGCAACTCATTGCATCGTGCATTGCTGGTATTTGACGACGACTATGCAACTCTCTATGCACAAGACAATGTATGTATAGACTCTTGATAAACTGTACAAATAAAGAAAAACACATACTCACACAAGACTCTAAACCCCTACATGATGCAATGGTGGTCCAGGACACCCATATGTGTGATTTGCATACACACGACGTAACCAAGTGTTGGTGGAATCATGGAATCCTAGACATCCTAATATGCACCATTCATGCAATGACTGCCTTTTGGATTTGGGAGATTTGGGTGGGCCAGGAGAGCCGAATTCACTTTCTTCATTACCCCAATGAACGTGCTCCTTGCTTCGTGTGGGATGACTGGTCTGTGGGGTAGGGGTGTGATAGTGAACTTCTTTGAAGAAGTGGCGTAGGTATGGTGGGTGAAGGGGTTCACTAGGGAAGGGGTCGAAGGCATCTAAGATTGTGTGACCCCTCGAGATGGGTTCCTTCATGACACGGTCCCATGTTTGGAATTCTTGAAAGTGTAAATGATCACCTTCATTCATTGTGGTAGGTGGGACGGTGGTCATTCGGAGAAGATATGGTTCCTCCCTCGGGATAAGTGGAATGAAGTTAGGCTCAGCCGACATGGGGAGGAATACAAGAACCTCCGTGGTGACATGACCCACAGTGCACACGGAGGTAATAGACCCCAAAGCGGGATAGGTGAAGCTACGACTTGTGGGTTGGTCAAAGCCTCGGGCCAACATACACGTCAATTCATTTGCCTGTCTAATCCTTTGATAAGGTCTTCTAATGTATCAATATGGTGACAAGACCGAAACGTTGTGTGTAATGAGTTGACGGGCACTACTTGTAGTGCAGGGTCCATGGGTGGGTAGCAAGGTGCTTTAGGGACCAAGCCCTTCTTAAGCCAGCTAAGTAGTGGCTCGTCGATGATTAGCTTCCCCGTTAGAAGCACGGGTTACTATGGCTAAGGTGGCTCCGAATAAAGATCGGAAGGTGAGGCTTATGGTAAAACATCTCCCTCGGATGGGGAGAGGACGTCCTCCATGATGGGGAGAGGACCTGGGGACTCCATAGATGGCGCCGAGTTAAGACCACTGGCTACGACCTCCTTAGGCTCGGGCAGGAGTCTGTCAATATGAGAACACATCCTATCTACCCGATCCGAAAAGATTTTCAAGAGTTCGGCAAATGTGGGGTTTGGAGTAGGGGCATCATGGTGGATTCGCTCATAGTCTCTTGGCCTAGTCTTGGGCCTAGGCTCATCTATGTGTGGGGCCATTTATCTCCGATTATGACATTCTTGGTTGGAGGTGATTGTGTGAGATAGATAGACCCTTCTAAGCTCGCCCTTCATTTGGCACCATGACTCGATGGGCCTTTGTCTCCTAATGTCTCTCATGCGTTCAATGTTTTTCCATCTCTCGACACCTTTATGGAAAAGCCTCTCCTTGGTGAAACTGACTTCCATGGCGCCAGACATAGTGTAACACTCAAAATACTTGTCCATGGTGGCTTCCCAGTTTTGGTACTCGCTCGGGACGTTGGAACCATAAAAGTCCGAGGCTTCGGGCCTACGGAAGTGGAGGGGTTGGTTTCCACGCCCATGGGTGCTACGCCACCATTCATATGACTTGGGCGACTGGGAATCCATGGGAAACTAGGGGAACTATCGGATGGACATGAGATGGAGCTAAATGCAATTTGAATGAGACACTTAATGCAAGACTACTCTAGACTCTAACCAATATCCAGTACGTGGTGAAGATATGGATCCGAGGATTGAACTAACGCAAGTGTGCTACCTTCCCAATAGGCGTAATCTATCGCTCCGGGAACACCTTTTAATATATTGGATATAGGGATGAAATGCACACCTAGGACAAAATGACCCTAGACTCAAACCATGCTCTGATAGAATACCCTAGACTCAACCTGCGGCTTTGATACCAATTTGATGCGGGACGAGTTGAGACTCAATGCCAATTTGATGCAAATCTGGGACTCTAGGCGACGACGCGACTAATTTGATGATGCGACCAGCGACGATGCGAACAATCAGCACCAAAGAGCTCCAGAAGTGGAGAATGTGTCCTCAACAAGAAATACAAGCTCACGATCATCCCACGCGAGGGAAACGTGCGGATCTACGCGGTTGAGAAATCGGCAGTGAGTCAAGGGTATTCGGTTCTTTTCACGTGCTCGGGTCGAGTCACAGGATGGGTCACGCTCGCTCTCTCGCAGCCGTGATCAAAAATGATAACGAGCTAGAAACCTATCACTCAAGCAGCGGCATTCAAACATATACGAACTAAGCAAATGCCAAACAATAGGAGCGAAAACGTACCTCCACGCTCCGGGCGTGGGGAAGACAACCCCGACCAAGAATCGTAACTCCAGTACATTAAATGTAAATAATTACATCAATGAATTTTATGGCCCACTCCACGCAAGGAGGTAAAGGGCTACAACAGCGAACCAGGAGCGCCGATTTTGGGTTGACGGGCAGCACAGTAGTGACGCTCGAGCGGATGCGGACAGCTGGTTCAGTTTGGTTTAGCTCGGGCCCACAGGATAGCAAGCGGGTCCGGCTGTTGGGACGGCAACGTCTGAGCGTCTCCTTGCTACGTCGGCTGGCTGGGACGTTGCTGGAGTGTCCCTGGTCGACCTCCGGGAGTGGAGGTCACTGAATCGGAGCCGAGATATTTATTGGGGTTTAACTCCCAACACTGCCTCGCAATCCTGTCTCGAGGCAGACCTGCGCGACCCGACGAAAATAATCACCATGCCCAGATCCGATGTCAGATCGGGACGAGACTAGCGCCGTTGGAAAGTAGACTAGAAGGGTTCAACAGATATGAATTTCAGATCCATCCAACAATAGGACTAGAAATGAAAAATTCTATGGCACTGTAATTTTTCTGGCTCGGATTACAGAATAGTCAGGACAGATTAGGATCTGCCTGAGAATGACTTTTGACCGAAGGGGAAAGGATAGATCTGGATCTTGAGGATTTTATGGGTGAAAGAGGAGGATGTGTGGGACGTGCACAATTATTTTTGTAATTTTCTGATCTGATCTGGGGGTGGGAAAAATAGATCTACAGACTACTGTCTCACAAATCTGCACACAGGCAGACTGCGAGGGGTGGAAAGAAGACGGTGGGAGGGGGTGCAAACAGGATCTAATTGAAGTAAAAATCGAACTAGGGATTGGGGAAAATGAGATGCACCAACCCTGAAGAAATCAGCTCGATCCAACGGTTGGATCTGGAGTTATAGATCCGTCTTCAACCTTCTAACCAGCAACTCGGAATCCTAGACAGCAGGCCGGAAAAAGGACCGTGGCGGCTCGATGGCGGCACGAACGAAGGCGGCGACGGTGGTGGCTGGAAGTCGCATCCAGCGGACGTGATAATCCTTGGAATCACACCAAGGGCGAGGCTTCACACCTTGGAATCAAGCAACCATCACAGCTGCAAGGGGAGGAGAGAGGGGCGCCCATGGCTTTCATTGGAGAAATTCATATTTTTCTTCATAAATTCTCATGAAATTAATGAAATACAATAGTTTTATAACACTAGCTAAATGACCTATACTAACCTCAGATCTAGGGTTAGGGAGAGAAAATTAGGGGATAGAAGATTCTCCTCCCATGTGGTCAAATTAAATAAAAAATACAAAAGGGTAAATGGGGGGGTGCGCCCTCCTCTTCTTGACTTGGTCAAGGGTGGCATTCCACAATTGACTAAATGGCTTTTTTATGGCATATGGAAGGCCATACGTGGGTGATTTCCTCCATGGGAAAGAAATGCCAATTTGTGTGGGATGGAATGTCAATATAAGGGGCTTTGAATGGGGGATGTGGACATGTGGAG
This sequence comes from Amorphophallus konjac, assembly GCA_022559845.1. Lineage (NCBI taxonomy): Eukaryota > Viridiplantae > Streptophyta > Magnoliopsida > Alismatales > Araceae > Amorphophallus > Amorphophallus konjac. The sequence continues at coordinate 258,000,716 of CM040118.1, read as the reverse complement.
GGTTGAATGGGGGAAAGAAGGGGGCGCCCCCTTAAGAGGCCTACTTGGACTTCTCACCTTGGTCCAAGTCCACTATGGACTATGGACTAGCCCCTATGGGCCCTAGAAGCTAGGTGGCCGAATGAGAGATAGGGTGGGGGGACCGCTGGGCCTAAGTGGCCTTTTTACAAAGAAACTATTAACGTAGCCCAATTAACCCATTGGCTTATAATTGCCTTACAATTGAACCCAAATGACTCAATGCAATAAAAAAAAGTTAGATGCCTTGCTCCGATGTCCCATCACGACCACCCTTGACTCTACGCCAGTTTCTCAACCGCGTAAATCCTGTGTTTCCCTCGCTTGGGACGAATCGTGGGCGTGTGCTTCTTGTTGAGGACTTATTCACCTCTCTGGAGCTCTTTGGTGTCGAGTTTCTCGCGTCGCCGCTGGTCGCGTCGCCAATTTAGTTGCGTCATCGCCTAGAGTCCCAGATTTGCATCAAATTGGTCATGACTCGCATTTCGTCCCACATCACTAGCGCTCAGCTTTTGTCCACTCTTGAGGCGGAGCTCGTAGCTGCTCGGTCTCGCGTGTCGGCGTTGGAGAGGAGTGATCAGGAAAAAGTACCGATGAGGAAAAGGAATTGGGTTAGAGAGATAGAGAAGATTTTTAGGGTTATGCAATGTACTAATCAGGAAAAAGTCTTGCTAGTCACATATCAATTAGAGAGAGACGCGCGGGCTTGGTGGGAAGGTGTAGAAGCGACATTACCAAATAATCAAGTTTCGTGGAATGAATTTGTGGAGCTTTTCAATGAGAGGTATTTTTCAGAGAGAGTTCGAGAAAAGAAGGTCGCTGAATTTGTATCCTTGAAGCAGAGGAACCTGTCTGTAGCAGAGTACGAAGCCCAATTTTCTAGATTAGCCCGTTATGCATCCCACTTAGTTCATACGGAAAAGATGAAAGCTAGGAGGTTTCTTAATGGTTTGAGAGTTGAGTATATCCCGCAGTTATTGCCGTTAGAAATTCAGGTGTATGTCGAGATAGTGAAGAAGGCCCAAGTGTTGGAAGACGCTATGGATATGACGGAATGGATTTCTAGAAGGCTTACCAAGAAGGGAGGAGCAAATGGTTCCGAGAATAGTGTGCCTACAAATGGGAAGAAGAGACCGAATGTAGGCAATGGGCCTCATAAAGATAAGAAGGGTAAGAAGGGAGACCAACAGATCATCCATGTTAAGGAGAAGTGTGAGCATTGTGACAAAGGTGGGCATCGATCAAAGGATTGTTGGAGGAAGCAAGGAAAGTGCATCCGTTGTGGAAGCTGAGACCATAGAATTGCTCGATGTCCTCTGATGAAGGAGCAGGCGTCGCGTGATGAGCAACCGGAGGTTCCAAAGTAGTGAGGTAGGCTGCAAGCGATGGAAGGTACCTCTAAACCTACCTTAACTTTATATTTTCATGCTTAGACATGGTGATTTTTATATAGCATGAATTAGAATTGGTCTCGTTAGTTTGGAGCATTAGAAGGTGTATTTAGGAGTGGTAATTTTACCCCATTGTTGTTTTGGAAAGAATCGTATGAATTTGGAGGACCAAATTCATTATAGTGGGGGAGGGTGTAGCAACCCGAATTTAAATAATGAATAAAACAATGTTATTTAATTATCTTCTCAACCTAAAATTTTAAATTTTAATAAAAATATGAAAAAATATGTATCTCATAGAAATTTATATTTCCAGCAACATTGTCTAAAGGAAGAAACCCAAAATAAAATTGGATTAGGCCTAATTTGGAATTTAGGGTTAAAAATCAGAGTTTAGCAAGGGCAAGCCCAAATCACCTAATTGGACCTCAATTCGTGGCCTAATGGGCTCAAATCAGAACCTAAACCCAAGCCCAGCCCTTGGTGTTCGATTCCCCTCGAAAACCATAACCCTAGAAGCCCTATTTCGAGGGTGGCGGCGTTGGATTAGATCAAAATCGAGTTTTTCGCCATTTTTCTTCCCGTGGATTCTTTAGATCAATTTGAACTCTTCGAGCCTCCCCAACCCTATAAATAGGTAGCCACGGCCTCTAGGAACCCAATTTGCGTCGATGGTTGGAGGAGTACGAGATCAAGGGCGTATTCAGCGAGGGAAGCGAAGTCGATTAGGGTTCCAACGAGGTTTCTACCTTCACTTCTCGTCCATCAAAGGTAGGTTTCTCTCAGGCCCAACCCTAATTGAATTATACCATCATGAGCATCTCGAAGTCCTCTTTCCATTGGTATATTTTTGCCCAAATTTTGTTGAGTATTTCGTTCGTTTCGTGCTTTTTTATCATAGTCTATCGGGGTTCGTAGGAAGGCGAGCTCAGTTTCAGGTGGCAGTCGCATCAGTGGCCTCTACTTGAGACTGCGGTCGCCCGACAGACCTCCACTTGCTCACGTTTTAAAATTTTAATATGTTATTTTGATCACGTCAACTATATCGACACCTTCTTGTTACAGCGTCAGCATATGCAGACGCGTTCTTTAGTAGTAAAATATTATATTTCTATTTTATTATGTGAGAAATATTAACCGCGTCTGTTTCCCTGGACGCCTTCTTTTAGGCGCGTCCCTTATGCCAGACGCCTTCATGCGATATTTTAAATATATATATATATGTATATGTATTCACTATATGATAGCGGTCCTCCCAAGACTGTCTTCTGTATATGGCAGCCTCCTGAAGACCATTTTCTGACCCTGCTTTCCAACAAAAACCCGAGTTTCTCTTCGCGTGTTTATGCCCTATTATTCACTATTATGCACTAAGCTCTTAGGGTAATATCATGACAGAACACTGTTAACTAGGTTTTATGAAATAAATGCTCTAAATGTAAATATGTTCATGTCATCTTATTATTGGGGAAAAGAGTAGAATAATCTGGAATTATTGAATCATTCTGCTAGTAACCTGATTTTTATGGTTCATTACTTCATCCCTACTGTTCATTATTTGCTAGTTTAGTAGGTTTGTTTGAGGGTCATGCCACTCCGGTGGTATTGACTTACCAATTACTCCATTTTTCATGATTTTAAGCCTAAATTCTTAGACATAGAATACCTCTATGTCGGATATTCCTTCCGTCGAACTAGGTGTTCGTGTTTCAAGTCCTCCGTAAGTCTCCACGAGCCTGAGATTCCCATTAAGACGCCGAGCAGGTTATACCACTAAATCCTAAACCCACTGGAACTCCACTTAGCCTGGAACGAGATTCTGTCCGAGTTCTACCAAGTTTCTACCAGTTTTCCTGATTACGGCCCCGTCCTGACCACCTCCTAATGGTAGCGGTCGTTCCTGGACCGCATTCTCCTGAACCTATGTGACTGATTTTAGAGGTGTCATGTATTCCAGACGCCTTCTTTTAAACGCGTCAGCCATGGCGGATGCATTCTTTCTTCAGTCGGCTCGGTCTGGTCGGTCGGGTCGGACTCACCCAGTTACGGTCCTCTTGAGACCGTCACCTTATGGTAGCGGTCCAATGCTGACCGCCACTTCATCCAACATCTCAAAATTTTTATTTTCCATGGTTTTTGTGTGTTAAACCATTCTAGCCTCTCCAGGCTATTATACCTCGAGTTTATGACTTTTTATTGGATATATTTTTGATTATATCCCTGGAAATCTTTCAATATTCCTCTTAAAGTCATTTTTCCTAAATGACTTTTCCTTTGGATTAATAAGCTTGGTAATTGGAAATCTTCAAGGAAATCTATTTCCTACTCGTGTTATCTTGTCTACATGAGCTATTCTTGGAATTCAGATGCCATTAGTAGATTGTCTGGAATTATTTGATATGGGGCTATGGGTCCAAATTTGATACTCAATGCTAGGCATAAACTATTAGGGTCCAGATCTAGTCCTAGGGGCGAGGTAAAGCTCAGACATGTACCGATATTATGAATGATCAGGTGTGGCATTGCACCAACTATATGCAAGATTTGATCTAAACAAATTTACATCATGGGCATCTTCCGTATATGCGTGACTTGATATGTTTGAATATGAGTTTCAGAAGGGACAAATTGTTGATATAAGTATTAGTGCTTGTGATATCTTGTGCAACGTTCCAGGCTATTCTCTCTTCATCATGTTCTTGTACTTATTTCCTATCTACCTTATTTAGTTGAGCATCCATGTGACCTTGATACTCTCTTGATAATGATTATCATTTTTCTATCATGCATTATTGTTATTTCATGCATTATTAAGTGGCTAATTACTTAAATCTTGTCTAATGATAGAGTGTAATTCCTACTGAGCTTCTTGCTCACCCAGTTTCCTCTCAACATTTTCAGATACTAATGAAGATACTACAACAGATGGAGAGGGGCAAGAGTGAAAGAGCTGCCAGAGTCGTGAAGAGTGTCTTTTATTTTCTTGAGTTGAGTCCTGTAATTTTGAGTTATTTCCTTTTTTAATAATGTAATGGAGTCAAGAGTTTTTTTTTTTGGTAAGTAATATGGTATTTGTATTAAAGGACAAAGAACTGTACATCAAAATTCTGCCAAGCAGATGGAAAAGCTAAGGACCACACAGGATGTGGACTCAAAGCTTAATGAGGAATAAGTAGAAATCTATTAAAAATTCTTTTTCCCTTGTTGTTAGCCTCTTTTGCCTTTGCATTTCCATGCATCTTCTTGCATCTTCAATAATATTGATGAGAAGACTTGTTTTAGAGCTAGTACAATCCTCAAAAATTCTCATACACCTTTCTTTCCAGATTTTCCATATTGCTATTCGGAGAAGAATTCGGACCAATTTTAGTAGTTGATCTGAATTCTGGAATTGGACTTGCAACTGGTTCAGTTCTTGGTGCAATTCATTATTCGGCTGTCTATGTAAGTCGAATCTGTCTAGGATTTCTTTCCAAATCCATTTGCTGTAAGAGCAGTCAAAAAAGATATGGCTGAGCTCATCCCTTCCCTGTTTACAAAGTGGGCACATGCTTGGAAGATTAAGTCCCTTCTTCTGCAGGTTGTCAGCTGCAGGCAGTTTGTTTAGGACTGCTTGCCAGGTGGTGAGTGATGCAGCTTGAGAAGTTGGGTTTTTCCATATCCAATCATGATAATAGAAGGCCTGCCCTTTTAGTCTTATCTCTTGCCAAATGATGCCAGCCTTTAAGATTTGAACATTGTTCTTCCATTCAATAGAATCTGATTCAGCATTATGAATCTGGACTTGGTTGACAAGATCCCATAGTTCTGCCATTTCAGAAGAGATGGCAGTCGGGAGATTCCAGTGTCCTTCAGAAATAAACTGTGCAACCTTTGTGTTCTTGTCCAGCTCCAAGTCTTGTCTGATATGGTCCCCATACAATTGGAAAATGCTGTCTCCATTCAACCATGGATCATACCACAAGCTAATGTCCAGGCCATTAGCTATTTTGTAGTTAATGTGACTTCTGATCCAGTTCCTAGCCAACAGAATTCCCTTCCAAGCCGCAGAGTAGTAAGGCTTAATTCTGAAATCCCAAATGTTCTTATGGGCTAGATACTTTTGTTTAACCCAAGTGTACCAAATGGACTATTTTTTCTGTAGGATGTCCCATAATAGTTTACACATACAAGCTTGGTTCCATTCCTTCAAATTTTTTATTCCAAGTCCTCCCTCGATCTTGGGTTTGCAGATCTGTTTCCAGGATATCATATGAACAGCTGAATTTGAAGAGTGTCCTTGCCAATAGAAGTTCCTCATAATGTTGTCGATTTCCTCTATTAGGCTAGCTGGAAGCAAGAAAGCAGCTGCCCAATAAGTTGAATATGAAGATAAGACAGACCTGATAAGCTCCAATCTTCCTGATCTTGAGAGAAGCCTATTTTTCCAAGCATCAATCCTTCTCTTGATTTTTTCAATAATAGGAAGGCAATTTCCTTTTTTGACAGCTTTAGAGAGAAGGGGCAGACCAAGATATGGAACTGGTAGTTCCCCGGCTGATACTCCAAGCTGACTGATTACATGGTCTTTATTCTGAATATTACCTCCTATATAAACTTTGCTTTTCTCAGAATTCAGGGAGAGACCTGACATAGTGGCAAAGTTCTTAAGCAATGGTCCCACATGAGATAGAGTTCTTGGGTCATCCTTCAGGAATAAAACCAGGTCATCAGCAAATGTTATATGTGATATTTTTAATTCCCCTGCAGATGAACATTTAATATTCCCTCTGGCAACTTCCTCATCTATCAAGTTTGAGAATCCTTCCATAATGATAGTGAAAAGATAAGGAGATAATGGATCTCCTTGTCTAATCCCATTCCTGCTCTTAAAAAAGCCTTGAGGAGTCCCATTGATCAGAACTGAAAAGGCAGGAGTGTCTAAACAGTTTGCAATCCATTGAATACAAGTGGCTGGAAAACCCATCTTCTCCATCAAGTAATAGAGAAAGTTCCTGTTAACTGAATCAAATGCTTTCTTAAGGTCAGCTTTCATACATATAAAATTTCCCTTTGCTTTTGAGTGTAGATTTCTGATAATGTCATTGGCCAACAGGATATTGTGTTGTATGCTTCTCCCTTTAATGAAGGCTGACTGGTTGTCACTAATAATTTTAGGAAGTATCACTTGAATTCTATTTGCCAGGACCTTCGAAATGATTTTATAATAGAAGTTGCAAAGTGATATAGGCATGTACTGCTCAAATGATTCAGCACCTTCTTGCTTTGGTATAAGGGATATAAAGGTACAATTCATCTGTTTGAGGATTTTTTTAGAATTAAAAAAATCTTGGACTGCCTTCAGGACATCTTCTCCAATAATAGTCCAAGTAGCCTGATAGAATTCAGCTGGGAAGCCATCTGGCCCTGGACTCTTATCCTTTGGTGCATTAAAAATTGATTGCTTAATTTCTTCATCCGAAACAGGAGAACCAAGAAAATTTGCTTCTGTTTCATTCAGTTTTTGTCTGGGGCTAAAGTTCCAATTTCCAGTGGAGTTGTGCTGATTGAGAAGATTGAAGAAGAAGTTTACTGCATGTCTACTCACCTCTTCCATATTATTTGTGAAGCTTCCATCCTGAAGCCTGCATTTCCTTATGCAGTTGGTGGACCTTCTTCCTCTGAGAGCAGCATAGAAAAATTTGGTGTTCGAGTTACCCAATGCTAACCATTGCTGTCTTGATTTTTGTCTAGCATAAGATTCTTCATCCTGCATAACTTTGAAGTAAGCTTCCTTGCATTCTTTTTCCTTCATAATTAGATTGCAGTTCATTGGGTCTTTCTTCAATTCTTGCTGAACAATTTTCAGATCTCTACTAGCCTTCTTCAAATTATCCTCAATATTACCAAAACAGTTAGAATTCCATGATTTTAGAGCTTGCTTCAGCCTTCGGAGTTTCTCCCAGAGAATGAATTGTGGCGTCCCAGTAATTTCCTCATTCCAAACCTGCTGAACAACTGAAGTAAATGTTGGATGTTGAATCCACATATTAAAGAACCTGAAAGGCTTTTTCCCAGACTTGGTTTCTTTTTCCGAAAAGATTCTTAATTGAGAGTGGTCTGAAAAAACTTCAGTAGTGTATTCTGCATAAGAGTCCTGAAAACTGGATAACCAAGAATCATTGATAAGGCATCTATCCAATCTGGCTACTATCCTGTTTGGAGGCAGGGAACAGTTACTCCAAGAGAATAAATTCCCAATTGTTTTGATATCCTGAAGCTTAGAAGAAGTGATCATTTTGTTAAAGTCTTCTAGGATGGCTACTGGTATAAGATTACCTCCCATTTTCTCAGAAGGGTATCGAACAGTATTAAAATCACCTAGAACCATCCAGGGATAATTATTGGCATTGCTTGATAAATGGATTAAATCCTGCCAAAGAATTTTCCTTTCAGAATTCAGATTCGAAGCATAGACTGCAGTGAGGTAAAAAGTTGAATCTGTTGCTGTATCAGTTACAGTTACATGGATGAGCTGATCAGACTCATTAATCTTCTGGATATGAAATTTTTTCGAGTCACTAAGAATCCATATTCTGCCTCTATAGTCATTTGAATGAATAAAACTAGCATTAGGCCAAATGCTCTATTTGAAAATGTCTGCCTTCTTCGGCTTTATTTTAGTCTCCACCAGGACAGCTATGTCACATTGAGACTGTTGAAGAATTGTTTTTAATTGTGCTCTCCTCCCTGACTTATTGATCCCTCTAACATTCCAACTAACAATCTTCATAAAGAACATAATTAAATGGAAGAGAGAGATTAAGAGGGAATCCGAGAAGATCGCCTGGGCTTTGAATTTCCCTTGCACTTACCCTTATGAGAATAGATATTCCATTCTAAACCATCTTCCTTCTCAGCCGCTTCAGTTATCTCAGTACCCGAACAAGACTCTTCATTCAAATTTGAATTTGAATTTTTGTTTAACAAACACCTTCCATCTGCAGCATCATTTTCGGATGCTTTATTACCTGCTGGCCCTTTTAACTTTCTCGAGTGATTCTCGAACAGTTCAGATACTTGTGCTTGTTCCTCCACCTGATCAGAAAGACTAGATAAAGAATTGAACGGGTTGGAAGTGGAAATAACCTGATGCTCCTTGAGATGGACGGAATTCTTACACCCTCCCTTCTGCCATGTAACAGCTTCTAACGCTGTTCCATTATTTGCTGGATTATTGCTGAGACTTTCCTTAGTTAATAACTTGTTATCAGTCTTCTCCCTCAAAATTGATGAAGGAATACCCTGATGCACATTGCGAATTGAGCCACTGCCAGAGATGCATAGACCTTCCATATGACCAAACGATTTACAAACAGAGCACGAAACTGGCTTCCAAGGATACGTAACAGCAATTTTTCGCTGCCTTCCTTCCAAATCCTTAAAGATAACTTCATCTGGGAGTTTACTCTCTGCTGACACTAAAACACAAGCTCTAGCAAAGGCCAGGCGCTGCCTTGATGCTGTAAGTTTGTCTAAGTGGAGAGGAGTTCCAATGACACTACAAATCCGGCTAAAGAATTTTTTAGTCCAGAGATGAAGAGGCACATCATGCAGAGTAATCCATAATGGAATGCTTTTCAAGCTGTCTATCTCAAAGCTAATTTCTGGAGACCAACGACGTAGAATCATCGGATGTCCCCTAATAGTCTAGAACCCTTCTTGAATGCGCTGCATATCTTCTTCAAGATCGAATTTACATATGAAGAATCCATTGTCTACCATGTTTAACTGAAATCCATTTGGATTCCATCGACTCTTAATGAAGGCTTGCAATGGAATGAATGAAGTAGACAGACCAATGACATAGCCTACTAGAGCTTTAGACCATACCTCTTTCAATTCTTCTGAATCCTCCGGCTCACAAACAGCAACCGTCCTGTTATCTATTGAAGCTGGCTTCAAGAACTCCAGCTTGAGGTCTTGTGTTTGCTCCGGAGTTCTAAAGAGATTGCTCCAAGATTGGGGTTGTGAAGAAACCCGAACTGGAGGTTTTGATCGAGATCGTGAACGACCCCTGACTCCTCCTGTAGATGGTCTACTACATGCCGCCTTAGAAGCAGGATGGGTAGCCGACTCAGGAGCTTTGGAGAGACTTGCAGATGCGTGGTTCGGTGGCCTGGAAGAGAGTTCCCGCCTCTCCTCCCCATCGCAAGAGTGCCTCCCCTGATCCTTGCCATCCGCTATAGAAACCTGACGATAAAGAGTGGATTGAAGTGAGCTCTTTCGACCAGACGAAGGAACAAGTTCCTTGCCATCTCCTGGATCCTGTAGAGCCGAAGCAGAGAGCGTAGCGCCAGAGCTTCTCTCTCCTCTCACCATTCTCTCTCCTCTCACCTCCCGCATGGAGTCAAGAGTTGTAACATTTACTTATTGATATTAATAAAACTTATATTTATTTTAGCGTCATTTATCTTGTGTTTATGTCCTTTGGTTTGCTTTGTATCATGAATGAATCACTGCCACGTTCCGAGCGTGTCTTCCGCTGCTATCGATTTGGGTCATGACATAGATGATCGCGTAAGAGTGCCTCAAGTAGGGAGTTTGCGGGGACCCGACTTCTATATGCTCGGCCGGCCAATAACGGAGAGCCTTACATAGTCCGAGGTGCTGAAAGTTCTGCAAGCAATGTCAAAGCCCAAGAACACAAAAGAAAGATGTCGATTAGAACTGTGGAGTACATTAAATGTTTGAAACAACACAAAAACGTAGAATAATGGTGGCAAGATTACCTGGGGGGTTGGGAAGGGGGGATGGTCAAGACTTTTGACCACCCACCTTCCCGATTGTTTAAGTTTAAAACCTCTATAAGGGGGATCTACGAGTTGCCTAAGATGTAATGAAAATGCAGGTGTACGCAGTTGTATGTATACAAAACGATGGAGAAATAGAAAGCAAACCAGGGGACGGCCAAACTCTTGGCCGCCCAGAAGCCGTAGGCGGCCTGATCAACGGCCGCCCACCTTCTGAATAGACGGAAGCTAAGTGATGCACGGAGAAGCTGAAGTGGCTTTCCCTTGAACTTCCTTCCTCTCCGAATGCTTTCCTCCTCGAAGAACTCTCCCTTAGGCTTTTCCCTCTCGAGAGAAGCTCTCCGAAAATCTGCTCACCTCCGTCCTTCCCTTTGCCAACTGCCCCTCATCCCCCCTCGAAGAACTCTCCCCTCGAAGTTTTGTTGCTGGGCCTCCCTTCTAGGGGCTTCCAGCTTCGTGCCTGAAGACGTGGGCGAAAAGGTCAGGAGTGGGGATCGAACGGGGCTCATGCGAAGCACGGGTAGCAGACGTGGGACACGATCTTTTGACCAACGGTTGCAAGAAGGCGGCCAGACCACTGGCCATTCATAAGTAGAAGGCGGCCAGATGTCTGGCCGCTTACCAGACCTGGGCGGCCAAGGTCTTGGCCTCCCAGCCAACCAAGGCGGCCATCGACCTGGCCGCCCAGCCCATGGGCTTCTCAACACCCAATACTGCGATCAGGGCCCAATAATGTGAGGTGGGCCAGACTTAAAGCATGAAACGTCGATCAATCCGAATAAAACGATATCGTCACCAATATGGATGTCTAACTGGAGATCCCCGGGATGTCCAAAATTAGGTGTCTACACTATTGCCTATCATCTCACTTTATTGTTTATCTTCTTTCGTCTAACTCCAACACATCGTTTACTTTTTTTGTGCATCATCTAACTCACATCATCCAATTTCTATCACCTAACCTCACCGCCCATCATCCAACTTCCGGCCCTATAGATTATTTTTTATCATCTATCTTTCCTAAACGTCTTCTAAAACTCAATCTAATTAAGTGGATTTTTCTAAAGGGTTCATGAAGGGAAATCTTATATGTATAAATATAAATAAATAAACATATCTTGGGCGTTTATTATGTGATTTTTTTATTATATTTATGCTTTTAAAATTCATGATGTTACGGACACCCTACGGGTGCTGATGGGGCCAACGTCGCTTGTTGCTACGAGGATACCAGAGGTTTGTCGACAGTAGCTACTTTCGTGGGATGAGCACTTGCGGGGGTTCAGGGGGAGGATGATGGGGCTTCTCAGCGAGGGGTTGGGGTTGGAGGTGGGGAGGATTGAGGGGTTGTCATGCCGGGAGGGGAGGGCAATGGTGTGCCACTACTATTGCTACTATCCCCATTCGGAGCTATGTTGCGGATGGGTGGGCACACTGACGCGGGGTTCCTGACGTGATGGTGCAGAACAAGGTGGGCGGGCTGCTGATGAAGAAGGGGAGGGCGATAGAGGGGGATGACAACGACGGTGATTGGGTTAAGATCAACTCCGTCCCCCAATGCCATTGTCATCAACGTCTCTCTCTTCCCCCTCTCCCACTCTCCCTTCTTCTACTCTCTCTCTCTTTGCTCTCACCCTGAGTTGAGGGGATCGCCAGAGTTGGAAGAGAAACTCTGTCCGCTGGTTCTCTCTCTCTCTCTCTCTCTCTCTCTCTCTCTCTCTCTCTCTCTCTCTCTCTCTCTCTCTTTCCTCTCACTCTCTCTCCCTCCGCACTCTCTATTTCTCTAACTAAAGATTATTTTCATATTTTACTACACATGGGTAATGTTAACCTTTTATGAGTTACCATTTTTGTGGACGGTGCAATACGGAGGGAACGACAAGAACTTTTTTGTATAACGTCAAAGATTGTAATTACTTTATGACAAATAATTATATTTGAAGGATTAAAATATAAATATTTTTATTTATAGGGACTAAAAAGTAAAAATCCCCCTTTTTTCTAAAACTGAACTGCTTCAAAAACTTTTCAAATTACATGAGAAGCAACTTTTGAACTTTCATCATGCTTTTTGATATTTAATTTGAGGGAACAGATCATGCGCATCCATAATGTCCTATTGCAGCGCCTTTGATTGCTTTAAGGCGAGACCGAAAATAAGTGGGTTACATAACCCATTTACATCACTCCACTAAATATTAGCATTCACCTAGTCAAGAGAAGTCAAACTTGCCAAATTGACTTCCTAATTAAAGAATGAAGAAAACCCACAGAACTGCCCTCTCTCTATTTAATCTAAACACAAATCCCATGTTAGTACCTCCGTAAAAAACAATTGTACAAAATCAAACAATAAAACTAAAGAGTAATCCACTTGTCATGACTCACATCCATTACCTCTATGTTCAACCAATGGTACCCTTTGAGTAAAGCTTCACGCTTCCAATCAGAGAAACGGAAATTTTTGAAAAGTGCACGAACGACTTCAGAATGCCACAAACAGCCATAGTTCAAAATTTAGTTAGAAACATTCCGTCTCCATAGATTTTCATACTTCACACAAAAGTAGCTTCCACATTGAAGCAGCGTCAAACACGCCCTTAATGACAGCCTCACAATCACTATCTTCGTTTACAACTTCCAATTAGAATTTGGAAAAGTGCACGAACGACTTCAGAATGCCACAAACATCTATAGTTCAAACTTTAGTTAGAAACATTCCGTCTCAATAGATTTTCATACTTCACACAAAAGTAGCTTCCACATTGAAGCAGCGTCAAACACGCCCTTAATGACAGCCTCACAATCACTATCTTCGTTTACAACTTCCAATTAGAATTTGGCATATATCACTCAACCAGAGGTCTATGCAAGGGCAAAGACTGCAATTCCGGGTAACAACAACCGATCAGGATGCGATGGATCCACAGCAATAGAAATTTCAAGTACCATTTTGAAACAAGATTACGAACCCTGATCATACAAAATCCAAGCATCTAAAATAATCAGTTTAACCAAATACACATGAAACTGTCAAGACAGCCGAGAAAAAACTGCATACCGAGGTAGCGAATGTTTAAATATAAACTAAACATTGACCACATTTAAAAGTCATCCAAAATTCAGACAATGAAATACCACATAAACCAAAAAAATTGCACCCTCGACGCATCAACGGTTGGCCTTGGCAACTCGTTCAATCTCATCCTTCTTTTTGATGGCATAACTGTTGGAAGATCCCTTGGCAGCATTAATGAGCTCATCAGCGAGGCACTCAGCAATTGTCTTGATATTCCGGAAAGCACTCTCCCGAGCACCCGTGGTAAGAAGGTATATTGCCTGATTGACTCGCCTCAATGGGGAGATATCAACAGCCTGACGCCGCACAACACCAGCTGAACCAATCCGAGTGGCATCCTCCCTTGGTCCACTGATATAAAGTGAATAGACATGTAAGACAACAGAACAAAACATGGAAACAGAAGCAAGAGAAAGGTCTAAAGCATGAGAACTAATTAAACTACAAACTAGTTTCAGCTAAATGAATAAAAGATTCTAGAATTTTACATGCTATGCTTCCCTTTGTCCTTTCTTAAGCAGGAAAAGAAACCCAACATTCCATTACCTTGCAAAGAGATGAACGAATGTATGAAATTGATCTTGGGCAAGTTCATATGAGCTAAATTCATACATGTACCAAGAATTGTGGACAATGTACACAGCAAGAAAACACGTGGATGATTCTTGGTTTAATTGATGGGCTCACTACCACAGTCCTACGTCTCAATTTTACTTGTCCATCTACAACCTACCCAACCAAACCACTGGCTTCTACAAAGAAAATCAGCAAAGTTAGCATCCCCTTTCCCCCTACACCCAATTGCCTTCAATAAGGCAAATGACTCTTACACATGCACGCACACACATACAATTCCCTTCATGAGAAAAAAGAATCAAATTCTTCTATAAATTTTAATCATACTTTGTGTGCACCACATCCAACCAAAATGCATCCTATAATCTAAAATAGGGTGTGCATTCCAAAACAGTAGGTCGCTGTTGGTCACGATAAATTTTCTTTTGAAAGAAACATTTTTAAACGGTTGCACATAGACAGGCTATATAGATAGCCTGTGCAGGATTTATTCTGTGGGTGCGCATCGTATCAGACGATTTGGATTCGAGTGTTAGACCTTTTCCCCCTGACCGCAGTCAGTGTTGATTTATATCGACCTAACGTCCGAACACCTTTATTTAACTATCAAAAAAATCTCAAGGTCCTCTATAAGGGTCCTGCTACCAAGGGAAGACTTGCACGGTTCAAAGCTAGTTCCCACTCACCACTGAAATACTATTAAAATTAGGATTTCATCAGAAGCTGCTTGGTTGGGCAAAAAATCTTGTAATTTGAAGATGTAACTGCCCATAGGCACTTTTGAAATGTCGGGAGGTTCCATGGACTCCGGAGGTATTTTGATAATTTCAAATTTTCAGGGGTATTTTGATAATTTTATCAAATCAGGGACATTTCTATAATTTCTGAGTTGGAGGGAGATTGTGGCATGATCTCTAACTTTCAAAGGTACTGAGGTGAGGCAATTTCGGAAGATTTTTTGAAGACTCTTAAGCCATTTCTAGGTCATTGGGGTATTTTGATAATTTTATCAAATCCTAGGCGAACTTAGATTTGAGATGACACTTAGGCGCAAGATTGAGCTAGTAAGGTTCCTAAGTGAAGGAGAAACAATGGACTTCATAGGAGACACTTGTGCATTGATTCGCGAAAGAGGGGCGTATGCACAATTTCTCGAAAAACTAGTGTTCATTTGCAATTTTCCTTGACCAGCACATAAAGGAACAGTTGAGTGCATTTATGATCCATATGAGTACAAAGTTTGTCTGCGAGTCGTCGACTGTACAAGAGAAAGGAGTCTCCGCACTGACGCTGGACATAGAGACGTAGCCCCAATTACAAAAAGTTACATGGTAAAACTACAAACAATAGGACTTGAATTTTCTACAGTCCCGAGAGGGCATTTCTGTAATTCATGATTATATGGGGGAATTACATAATTTGACCATCCATGATGCATGAAGAATTACAAATATAGCCTCCAACAACATAATTGCAAATACGCCGTCCAGGGGCATAACCAAAAGACCCAAGGTATCACATACCCTTAATGGGCCAAGACAACGAACAAAACTCCTCGCGTCGGGTTGCTCTCTCGATATGCCTCTGTGTTTGTATTCGTGTTGATTCATCTATTCTTAGACCCCCATGGTGTATTTATAGAAGGTGCAAAGCCACCAGGGTTGATTGACTCTGTACGGGGTGGACAGGACTTGAAATGACCCCGGGAGGGTCTTTTTACTTCTTTTCTTCTTTTTTCTTTTTTGTTCCGCGAGAGACAGAAGGCAATAGGGTAGTTTGACCCCTGGCGGGGTCCAACCGCACCGGGGTCAAGTGACCCCGGGTGGGTATAACCACCCCGAGGTCAATTGACCCCTGTCCGGGGTCAGTTGACCCTGGGCGGGTCTGCCACAACCGCCCCGGGGTCGATTGACCCCGAGAGGGTTCCCACCGAGGTCATTTGACCCCGGGGAGGCTAACGTGGCCCCCCTAAACCCCCTCCGATTGCTTCAGTGGGCTGTTCTCTGCCCTAAGGCCCCTGGGTAATTTGTTTTTGCAGGTAAAAAATTTACTTCCAACAAATGCCCCCCACGGAACATTCGCTGGGGACGAAGGCGGAGGCAGACGGTCTGTGTCCTCTGTAGTTTTTTTATTTCTCCGGAGTCTTCGTGACACCGGGAGATTGTTGTAGGACTGCACCTCACTATTTCGTTGTTGTTCCTGCCCATTTCTTCTAATCTTCGGCTCCATTGTTTTATTCCCGCAGCACTTGCAGTAATGACTTGCTACGGTGGAGACAGAGATTTCTTCCAGGAAGCTGAGAGTTGGTGCAGGCTTACCTCAGTGAAACGCACCAGTCTAGAAATGATGTAGGCCTATCTCTCAGCGAGGTACTTTGACCTGAAGTTGATGTCGACTAACCCTTAGGGGTGCATTGGTCAAAGTTAATGTAAACTGTCCCTTGGGACGTGTTGGCCTGGAATTGGATGCTGGCCAACACTTGGGGCTGCATTAGCCAAAGTTGATATAGACCGACCCTTAGGGCATATTGGTCCGAAGTTGATGCAAGCCTACCTCGGCGAGGCTTGTTGGCCTATAGTTGATATAGACCGGCCTCGGCGAGGCTTGTTGGCCTAGAGTTGATATAGACCTACCTCAGAGAGACACATCCGTCTAAGTCGTTGTCGATTGACTGTTGAGTTGTGATAGCCAAAAATTGACATTGGCCGACCCTTAAAGGTGTGTTGGCCTAAAGTCGTTATGTCGGCTGACCGTTGGGGTGTCACTGAAGATGCTTCGACTAGCCGTTGAGGTGTATAGCCGAATATGTTGATGTGTCGATTGACCATTGAGATGCCGCCGAAGATGTGTCGACTAACCGCTGAGGTGCATAGCCAAGGATGTTGAAGCTAGCTAACCATTGAAGTGCCGCCGAAGATGTGTCGGCCAACCGTTGAGATGTATAGCCGAGTATGTTGATGTGCCGGCTGACCAATGAGGTGCTACCGAAGATGTGTCGACTAACCGCTGAGGTGTACAACCGAATGTGTTGAAGCTACTAATCGTTGACTTGTGATAGCCAAAGTTGATGCAGACCAGCCCTAAGGGCGTGTTGGTCTGCATTGATGTGGCCTGACGGTCCTCAGCTTGGTGTAACATTGACAGATGTCGACATGGGCGCTCGACTTATTCAAAATCTCCCATTATTGCTCCAGATTGATCCCCTTCCGACCGTTGACGCCATGAGGGGACACTTGGAGTGTTGCACCAGAGGTTACCATGCATTTGGCCTTCCCAAAGACAAGATGTCTCTGGATGGCGGAGCTCATGGCTCTATGGGACAAGTTTACCCGCCTCCATATTGTTCAAGAGCAGAGGCAGAGGACCCAGATGATGATCCAGTAGGAGCAGCAGCATTGCAGACTACGAGCGAGCCATGCCGAGGTTAGCGCCTAGGTCGAGGTCGCTCAAGAGTGTGAACAGGTGATCTCCCGCAGAGTGGAGGACCTATTGTGGCAGATCCGGAAGATCGAGGGGGAGCGCAATCTCGTGCGAGCCGAGGTAGAGACTCTCCACCGTATACTTTAGGGGCTCCAAGAGGAGGCTCTTCAGAGCGAGACTCACCTTGTTGACCTGCATAGGAGCGAGTCCGGACCTTGATAGGCCTTGTTGCCTTTTTGTACATAGGGCTTTTGTATTTTGCCCAGTCTTGTCTTGGTTATCCCTCGGACTCCTTGTTTGATGATATCGATGAATAAAGGATAGAGCTTCATAGCTTTTGCTTCCATCCTCTTGCATGTATGATCTCTTTTTTTCCCTTTTTTATATCACTTTACCAGCCTTACCGCCCTTTCGGATTTTCGCTAGGATTGACCCCATTAACTTTTTCCAATGTGTCCTTGCAGATTTTCACACTGAATTTTTACCTAATGCGCCATTGCGGGTTTTCACCTTAGTCGGATTAAAGCATTTTTGCTCTTGATTGCCCTCCTAATCAAGAACAACCAAGTCCGCTGGGACACTAATATTTTTAGCCCCGTGTGAGACACGGAAATATTTTCACGTAGGAAAAATAGACAATAAAATGTTTTGAAAAGAAACATTCCTCTGCATAGAGAGGGTTATTCCGTGTGTGCGTATAGTATCACACGATTTGGGTTCGAGTGCTGGACCTTTCCCCACTGACCCTAGTCAGTGTTTATTTACATTGGCCTAACGTCCGAACACCTTTGTTTAACTGTCAAAGAAATCTCAAAGTCTTCTATAGAGGTTCTGATGTAGAGGGCAGACTCACTCGAGAGACTCTCCATGACCACTCATTTACCACCAACATATTAATAGAGTTAGGGCTGAGTCTGAACAAAACCCTAAGATTTCGGAATAGAGACGCAAATATGCGGAAGCCGTAGGTAGTTTTGAAGTAGAGGGGGGTTTTCTGGACCCCGAGAGTATTTTAGTAATTTAACCAACCCAGGGATATTTTGGTAATTAGGACTAAGTCTGAGCAAAACCCTAAGATTTAGGAGAAAGGATGCAAATATGCGAAAGCCGTAGGCGTTTTTGAAGTAGAGGAAGATTTTCTGGACCCCGATGACGTTTTGATAATTTTACCAACCCAAGGGTATTTTGGTAATTTTCCAGGCTAGGGGCACTTCTGAAATTTCTGGGATGGAATAGAAGTAGGACCGGGTTCCTTATCACCCAAGGCACTGAGGCTCTTTCTGAAGGGTTTTAGGAGACTGCTAGGTCATTTTTGGGTCGCAGGGGTATTTTGGTAATTTTATCACCCTACATAGACCTAGGATTAGAGTGGCACACAGGTGTCAGACTGAGCTGACAACACTTGGGCCAAAAGAGTAGTAAAGGACTTCATAGAAGACTCATTTGTGCTAAAGATCGCCAAAGGAGGGGCATATACATAATTTCCATAAGTCGAGGGGTTTTCTTATAATTTTCTCGATCGACGTACAAAGACAATCTGTGGAGTACATTGGATATTTTTATGACCCAACTGGATACAAGGGTTGTCGGCGAATTGTCGACTGTACAAGGGTCCGCACTAACGCGAGAAGTAGGGGCGTAGCCCGAATTACAAAAGATTGCAGGGTATAACTGTAAATTACAAGACTTCTGTCTCTAACGGTCCCGAGGAGGACATTTTTATAATTCCGTCATTATAGGGATAGAACCACATAACTTAGTCATCCCGAGACGTAAAGACTTACAAACGTGGCCCGCTGAGGGGGCATTATTACAAACATGACCCACTGAGGGGCGTAATTACAAAAATACCCCGTAGGGGCATAAATACAAGACCCGAGGACTTACCCCTCACAGGCCAAGACAAACAAAACAAAACTCCTCCGGATGCTTGGTGGCTTCGTATGTCTTCGTAGGTTGTAGATGTCTCCACTTGGAACTTTGGGGGTCTATTTATAGAAGGCGGGGGGACCCAGGTTGACAAAACCGTGAAGAAATGCTCAGGTTCTGTCAAGGTGGGATGCAAAAACCCATATTTCTGTCAAGGTGGGGTGGCAAAAAGCTTTTTTGACCCCTCTGCCTCTTTTTCTTCCTATTTTGGTTTTGACGCACGGGAGAATAACCTAGAGGGGTCATTTGACCCCTCTGGCTACCAGAGGAGTCAAATGAGGAAAATTATCCTGGTTATGACAGGGTGGGGTGCAAAAACCCTTTTTTCTGTCAAGGTGGGATGGCAAAATGAGTTTTTGACCCCTCTCCCTCTTTTTCTTCTTTTTCTTTCCTTTTTTTTGTTGAAACACGGGGACCGGAGGGGTCGAATGACCCCGCGAGGTGGGAGGACCCAGCGGGGTCAAATGACCCCGCGGGCGGCACCACCCAGCGGGGTCATTTGACCTCGCGGGTGGCACCACCCAACGGAGTCAAATGACCCGTGGGTGGGCGTAACCCCGCAGGGTCGTTTGACCCCGCGGGTGGCGCGACCGGCGGGGTCATTTGACCCCGCTCGGGTGCGCGAGCCCCGCGGGCCTCCTCTTCCTGGGCTGCCGCGGTCTAGAGGGGTCATTTGACCATTGTGCAGACCTTTTGACCCCTCTTCGCGCCGTTTTTCTCCGTTTTTGTCAACCTGGGCTGAGGAGAAGCCGTTGTAGAGGGTTCATAGCCCGTGGAGGCTCGTTCTTCGCCGCGTGGCAGCCGTTCGTCTGTGAAGACTTGAGCGGGAGCGGAGGACCGTCTTGTTTGTTGTTGGGTTGTGCGTCGCCGCGTGGGGAGGAATCTTCGAGCCCATCCGTGCCGTGTGATACACTTGCTCGGCCATTTTGACAGGCATGCATGCATGTCTTCCTCTTAACTTCCATTGCTGCGACGCCACTTGTGATAATATGATCGGGTCAATAGACCCTAAATCACGGAGGTACTCCGCGGTCCGACGACATCGGCGCTACGCCATATCTTTTTCGTCGGTAGTTTCGGAATGAAATCCTCGAAGTATTTCGAGAAAATTACGGGTGCAGCAAATGCCCCCCACGGAACGTTCGTCGAGGCCGGAGGCAGAGGCGGACGGTCCGTGCCCTTTGTAGTATTTTTGATATCTCCTGAGTCTTCATGACATGGGAAGATTGTTGTAGGACTGCACCTCACTGCTTCATTTCTTTCCAGAAAGCTGAGAGTTGATGCAGGCTTGTCTCAGTAAGACCCACCAGTCTAGAAGTGACATAAGTCTACCTCGGCGAGACACTTTGAGCTGTGACTAATGTCGACCAACACTTAGGGTATACTGGTCAAAGCTAATGTACACCGTCCCCTGGGACATATTGGTCTGAAGTTAGATGCTAGCCAATCTTTGGGGGTGCATTAGCCAAAATTGATGCGGACCGGCCCTTAGGACATATTGGCCCAATGTTGATGCAGGCCTGCCTCGGAGAGGCTTGCTGGCCTGGAGTTGTTGTGGACCTGTCTCAGCGAGGCTTGTTGACCTGGAGTTGCTGTGAACCTGCCTCGACGAGGTTTGTTGGCCCGAAGTTGATGTAGGCCTGTCTCGAAGAGACGCATCCATCTGAGTCGTCGTTAATTGACTATTGAGCTGTGATACCTGGAAATCAACATTGGCCGACCCTTGGGAGTGCGTTGGCCAAAAGTCGTGGTGTTGGCTGACCACTGAGATGCCACTGAAGACGTGTCGGCTAACCGCTGAGGTGTGTAGCCGCAAGTTAAAGCTTGCTAACTGCTGAGGTGTCGCCAAAGATGTGCCGGCTAACATCTGAGGTGTAGCCGAACATGTTAATGTGTCGCCTGAGCGCTGAGGTAGTCGCCGAATATTGAAGGTGGCTAATTACTGACTTGTGATAGCCAAGGTTGATGTAGACCAGCCCTTAGGGCACGTTGGTCTGGGTAGATGTCGGCCGAACACGGGCTGAGGCAACTCCTTTCTTTGTTTTAGCTTCAGCTGGTGAGGCTTCAAAGCTGCTTCAGAGTTTCCTAGCCCTTGGGATGGAGTGGCCGAATGGTCCTCAACTTGGTGTAGCATTGCCAGATGCATGCATTTGGTCTACCTCACCTGGATGACTGAGCTTGCGTCTTTATGGGAGGAGTTCGCCCGCTTTCACGCTATTCAGGAGCGGAGGCGGAGGACTCGGCTAATGATTCAGCCGGAGGAGCGGCAGCTTTGCAGACTTCGGGTGGCCCAGGCTGAGGTGGGCGCCCTGGTCGAGGCCGCTATGAGTGCGAGCATATGGCCTCCCGAAGAGTGGAGGAACTCTTGCAAAAGGTCCAGGAGCTTTTGCAAGAGGTCTAAGAGATAGAGGAGGAGCGTAGTCTTGCGCGCGCCGATGTAGACTCTGCCATAGGC
This sequence comes from Amorphophallus konjac, assembly GCA_022559845.1. NCBI lineage: Eukaryota > Viridiplantae > Streptophyta > Magnoliopsida > Alismatales > Araceae > Amorphophallus > Amorphophallus konjac. The sequence goes on along the minus strand of CM040118.1, from coordinate 257,979,056 downwards.
TTGAGGGGGCTCCAAGAGCTTTTGCGAGAGGTCCAAGAGACCGAGGAGCACAGTCTTGCGCGTGCCGATGTAGACTCTTCGTCGTGGGCTTGAGGGGCTCCAGGAGCTTTTGCGAGAGGTCCAAGAGACCGAGGAGCGCAGTCTTGCGCGTGCCGATGTAGACTCTTCGTCGTAGGCTTGAGGGGCTCCAGGAGCTTTTGCGAGAGGTCCAAGAGACCGAGGAGCGCAGTCTTGCGCGTGCCGATGTAGACTCTTCGTCGTAGGCTTGAGGGGCTCCAGGAGCTTTTGCGAGAGGTCCAAGAGACCGAGGAGCGCAGTCTTGCGTGTGCCGATGTAGACTCTTCGCCGTAGGTTTGAGGGGCTCCAGGAGGAAGCTCTTCAGAGTGAGACTCGCCTTGCTGAGCTGAGGAGGAGCGAGTATGATGCTTGATAAGTCTTTTCTCTTTTTTTTTCACTTTACCAGCCCTACCGCCCTTTCAGGTTTTCGCCAGGACTGGCCCCTTTTAGCTTTTTCCAGTACGCCCTTACGGGTTTTCACACTGAGGGGTACCCATTTTTGCCTAAAGCGCCCTTTCGAGTTTTCACCTTAGCCGGGTTAAAGCCTTTTTGCCCTTGATTGCTCCCCTAACAGAAGCAACCAAGTCCGTTGGGGCATCAATATTTTTAACCCCGTATTTTTTTTTTGGTCCTATAATGCCAAAAGGCAAGGAGAAAGTGGCACTCCCGTAGGGACGTGTGTGCCACAGAGGTGGGACAAATGGGTGGATTCGACTGCCCAAGTGGGACGCAATTAGCCAAATCCGAAAGCCGAAAGTTAAACGGGTTGGCAACCCGAAAGGGGTGTGCATGTGCCAAGCCCAGTTGGGACAACAAAGGAGTAGGTTTAACAGTCCGAAAGGGACATGCGAGTTAAACCTGGTGGCCGATAGGCGGGATGGGTTGGCAGCCCGAGAGAGCATGCATAGGCCAGACCCGAAAGGATGAAAGGAGGGGATTTGACAGCCCGGGTGAGACGTATGATTCAAATCCATGAGTCGATAGGCAAATAGGGTTGGCAGCCTGAGGAGGCATACATAGGCCAAGCCCGTGAAGACAAAAGAATGAACTTGACAATCCTGGTGGGATAGATGAGTCAAGTCTGAAAGCCAAGAGGCGAGATGGGTTGACAACCCGAAAGGGGCATGCAGAGGCCAGACCCAGAAGAAGAAAAATGGTGGATTTGGCAGCACTAGTGGGACGTAAGAGTCAAACCCGAAAGTCGATAGGCGAGATGGGTTGACAGCCTGAGAGGGCATGCTGAGGCCAGACCCGGTGGGACGTGCCAGAAGGCATGATGGGTTGGCAGCCCGAGAGGGCATGCTGACGTCAATCCCAAAAAAGTAAATAGAGTCGAGAGGCGTGATGGGTTGGCAGCCCGAAAGAACATACTGAAGCCAATCCCAGAAGGAAAAATGAGCCGAAAGGCGTGATGAGTTGGCAGCCCGAGAGAGCATACTGAGGCCAATCCCAGAAGGAAAAATGAGCCGAAAGGCATGATGGGTTGGCAGCCCGAGAGAGCATACTGAGGCCAAACCCAGAACGTAAAAAGTGTCGAAAGGCATGATGAGTTGGCAGCCCAAGAGAGCATACTGAGGCCAAAGCCGGGAAAGTAAAAAGAGCCGAAAGGCATGATGGGTTGGCAGCCCGAGAGGGCATACTGAGACCAATCATGACGGAAAAATGAGACGAAAGGCCAGATGGGTTGGCAGCCCGAGAGAGCATATTGAGGCCAAACCCAGGAAGGTAAAATGAGCCGAAAGGCAGGATGAGTTGGCAGCTCGAGAGAGCATGCTGAGGCCAAACCCAATGGGACAAAAAGGGTAAGCGGGGTTTAACTGCTCGGAAGAGACACATAAGCTAAACCCGGAAGCCGATAGGCGGAATGGGTCGGCAGCCCGAAAGGGGCATGCATAGGTTGAGCCCGATGGGACAGAGTATGACAACGTCAGAACGTCGGTGGGACTAGGTGTCATAAGATGACATGTAAGGCGCAGCCATGGCATCAATATGATGTTTTGGCCGTGATGAGGTGGAGTCATTGACTTAGAGCCACCCATAGAACAAGCAGAGAGAGGATTTTTTTTCACATTACCAACCTCACTGCCCTTTCGGGTTTTCGCCGAGGCTGGCCCCCTTTAGCTTTTTCCGGTACGCCCTTTCGGGTTTTCACACCGAGAGGTTGCCCATTTTTGCCCGAGACGCCCTTTCGGATTTTCACCTCGACCGGGTCTATGGCCTTTTTGCCCTTAACCACCCGTTGAAGGGTGACTAAGTCCGCCGGGGTATCAGTATTTTTAACCCCATTTTTTTTTTGAACCTTCACTGAGAAGAGGTAATGTCCTATGAGGACTACTGTAGAAACTCCTACGGTGGTGCATGATAGAGCTTCATATGCTTGCCGTTGAGTGAAGGGAAGGGATTATCTCCCTTGTGGTCGAGGACCGTATAGGCCCCTCCTTCATAGATCTTCTGAACGACATAAGGCCCCCGCCAATTAGGCTGGAGTTTGCCGCTGGATCTTCCAGCGAGAACCTCCTTTTCTTTGACCATGACAAGGTCACCTTTCTTAAATGCCCTTTGCTTGACCAGCTTATCATAGGCACGCGTCATGCGGGCTTGATACACTTGTAAGTGTTTGTAGACTTTGAGTCTTTCACCTTCAAGGTTGGACAACTCTTCAAGTTTCCTTTCTATCTCGGACTGGTCTTGGCCTGACAATCCAACGTGCACAGCAACGCGGTAGGATGCTAGCTCGATCTCCACAGGGAGCACCGCTTCGGCTCCATAGACCAAAGAGAATGGGGAGCAACCCGTGGGGGTTTTATAAATGGTCCAGTAGGTCGATAGGGCTTCGTGGACCTTTTCGCCCCAATCTCGCTTGCGGCCACCTACTATCTTAGACAGCAGCTTACAAAGGGTCTTGTTGAAGGCCTCGGCCAACCCGTTAGCTTGGGGATTGTAGACTGATGACGTCCTCCAATCAATATGGAATTTGGCCGCCAAAGCATAAATAGTCTTGTTCTTGAATGGCGTCCCATTGTCAGATATAATCCGGCTAGGGGTGCCGAATCTGTATATAATATAGTGCCTCACAAACCGGGCAACTATCTCCCCTGTAACATCCCGTAGCAGCACGGCTTCCGCCCATCTGGAGAAGTAATCAGTGGCGACAAGTATGAATTTGTGCCCTTGGGACGATGGTGGGAATGGTCCCACATGTCCATACCCCATTCCGCGAATGGCCAAGTAGGCGCTATTGGATGGAGCGGGTTAGGAGGCCACCGAGGGACTGGGCCAAATGCTTGGCATTGGTGACACGTACGAACATATTGGTTGCAATCTTCGTACACAGTGGGCCAATAGAACCCCTTGAGCTTGATGATGTTCTTCATCTTGGCTCCTGCTAGATGCGCGCCGCACAACCCGGAGTGGACCTCGTGCATGACGATTTTTGCTTCCTTAGATGAAAAGCACCGTAGGAGGACCGATCGGTCTTTTTCATGGACGAGCCTGAAGAGCAGACCGTCAATCAGCTAGTAGGATGTCGCCCTGCGTAACAGTTGCACCCTCTAAGCTCGATCAGGAGGAAGCCAGCCGTTCTTTATCTTTATAACTGGCTCACGCCAATCTTCTTCTTCTGGAGTATTCTCCTCTTGAACGTTGTCGACCTCGTAAACAGTGAGGCCGGATTCTTCGTCGAGCACACTTGACATGAGCCTTCGGTGTCTGACAGTGATATTCAACTCTCCCTCAGGCAGGAGTTTTAAGGCCGCTGCCAATTTTGCCAAAGCGTCAACCTGGGAGTTGATGCCTCTGGGGACATGACCTATTTCAAATAAGTAGAATTTTTCCTTGAGCCTCATGACGGCTGCATGGTAGGGGATGAGCTCCTTCTTCCGGACGTCATAGACGCCCAATACCTGTCGAATGACGAGCTGAGAATCCCCGTAAACTTTGATGCACATGATATCCATCTCCAGGGCCAGATGAAGCCCAATGATCAATGCTTCGTATTCGGCCTCATTATTAGTTAGGGACTTCATGAGAGCGTAAGAATTATGGAGGATGCCGCCTTGTGGGGACACAAAGACTACCCCCGCGCCCGAGACATAGTCTGTAAGGCCGCCGGCCCTTTTGATTGTTCGAGAGGCGCCATCAAAATATAACTCCCAGTGTGAGAGGTCAAAAGTGAGGACACCCGGCTCCATTGGCAGCGGGACTTTTTCATAATGCTGTCCGGTTTCTTGAGAAGGCACTAACATCTCTTCGTCGGGTAGCTCAAAATTGAGTGGCGAATCCTCTGGCACGGGGTGCGCTGCTAAGAACTCCGCCATTCCTTGTCCCTTGATCGCCTTGCGTGGGACGAAGGTGATGTCAAACTCCATGAGGATAAGTGCCCATTTGCCGAGCCTACCAGAGAGGACGGGCTAACTGAGCAGAAATTTGAGTGGGTCACATTTTGAGATGAGCTCCACCCGATGAGCTAGCAGGTAGTGTCTCAGCTTCTTGACAGCAAACACCAGAGCCAGGCACACCTTTTCCATGGGCACGTACCAATGCTCGGGCCCAATCAGCTTTCGGCTGAGGTAATACAACGGCTGCTCCTTGCCCTCTTCATTGGTTTGGGCTAGCAGAGCCCCCAAGGAGGCATCCATGGCAGCAATATAGAGGATGAGGGGCTTCCCTCTGACAAGTGCCCCTAGGACTGGAGGAGTCAGTAGATACTCCTTGATTTGCTTGAAGGCCTTCTGACAGTCTTCGTCCCATATGAAGGGTGCTCCTTTCTTCATCAATTTGCCGAAAGGTAGGCATCTTCCTGAGAGATTAGAAATGAATCACCTAATATAGGCGAGTCTTCCTTGCAAAGATCTGAACTCTGTCAAGCTCTTAGGCGGAGGTAGCCCTCTTATAGCCTTGATTTTCTCAGGGTCGATTTCTATGCCTCGATACCTGACGATGAAGCCGAGGAACTTGCCACTGGAGACGTCGAAGGCGCACTTCATTGGGTTCATCTTGAGCTGGTACTGTCGAAGCCTTTCGAAGACTCGACGCAGATCAGCCAAGTGATCCTCCCGCTTCTTCGTCTTGACGACCAGATCATCGACGTAGCATTCAACAAGGTCATGTAGCACCTCGTCGAAGATCTTGGTCATGGCCCTTTGGTAGGTTGCGCCGGCATTCTTCAGACCGAACGGCATCCTTTTGTAGTTGAAGATCCCCTTAGGAGATCGGAAAGCCGTATGATCTGTCTTTGACGGCCATGAGGATTTGATTATAGCCCGACGACCCGTCCATGAAAGACAAAGCTTCGTGACCAATGGTCATATCCACCATTGTCTCAGTGATTGGGACAGGGAAGTCGTCCTTCGGGCATGCTTTGTTCAGATCCTTGAAATCGATGCAGACTCGGACTTGGCCGTTCTTCTTCTTGACAGGGACTATGTTGGCGAGCCAGACAGGGTACATGCAAGGCTCTATGAAGTCTACATTGAGCATCTTGTCAACCTCAGCATTGACCTTCAGCTCCAGCTCGTGGCGCATACGCCTTTGAGCTTGCTTGACTGGCTTGACTGTTAAAAGTATTGCCAGCTCGTGTTCAGCCACAGAAGGGTCGAGCCCAGGCATTTCTTTGTAAGTCCAGGCGAAACAATCCCTAAACTCTTCTAAGAGCTGCCGATACGACTGCCTTTCTTCCTCGCTGAGGAGGGCACTTATGAAGATGGGACGGTAGTCATCTTTGCTTCCAAGATTGATCTCAATCAACTCGTCCACAGTTGCTTGACCACCGTCTTCAAGCTCCGGTGGAGCTGGTTGGAGGTCGACAAAGTCTCCCTCATCATCAGTGTTTGCTTCATAGACTTCAAATTCTTCGAAGCACGCTTGCTCGTGGCTTGAAGCCAAAGGGCTTGCTTCGTCTTGCTGATGGTTAGCAGGCTGGGCTGCTCTTCCCTCTGAAGGGTGATCATTGTCGACTCCCGATGAAGGTGATGGTGTGGTTGACGCCTCACCGGACTCCTTTACCAAGTCATCAATCTTGGGCTCAACTTCAGCTTGCCCGTAATGAGGAGGTAGCAGTCCTATGACATTGACTGCATAATAGACCTCGAAGTCTGTCTCCTAGTCATAGCCGAGTCCCCGTGTGTCTTTGCGGGAGAAGGGAGGTTGCCCACGGACCTGTGGAGAGTTCCATAATTGATGGAAGTATGCCGCTCGCGCGGGGTCCAGAGTCTGCGGGATGTGCTGCTTTTTACACATTTCCTTGATGTATTTAGGCATATCATCCATCTCCTGGACTGGCTCTGGCGCCACATCAACGGGAGTATCCCAGCCGAAGTCATCTTCAGGAGGGCACGGTGGGACTAAGTCACCTTTGTAAAAGATGATCGGCTTGTCCCTCTTGCCCTTGTTACGTCTCCTTCTCCGTTGATAGGAGACTGTGAAGGTCTTCAACTGCTCCACCTCGTACTCTTCCCGTTGGGACGAGAGCTGGAGGCACTTGGGTGGTAGGGAGATACTCCCATCAATGACCCGGCTGATAAGGTTGGCTTCGAAGTCAACACTTCGCCTTTCTGGTTGAGTTGGCTTGGAGGCGACACTGAGGCTCAACCTGTGCAGTTTTACCATATCTTGGTTAACAGTGAAGAGCTGCCCTTCCTCGACTTCTTGGTCCTTTTTGCTTCCCCTTGTCTTTTAAAGGTTCAGGGATTGTTAAAGTGGGCTTCCCAAAATATAGTGAAGCATCGACCAGATGGCACTCATTGGGATGGAAGGGAGATTGATCTGCAAAGACCGTATGTTGCTCCCCTCCCTTGGCATATTTAATGCACTGGTATAAAGTTGAAGGGACGACCCAATTTTCATGGAGCCACGGCCTTCCAAGTAACACCTTGTAAGATGTGTCGGAGTTGATAATATAGAATGTCGCTTGGGTGACAAAATCGCCCAAGGCTAGTTTGACCTCAACCCGACCAAGCGCCTCCTCGAAACCCTGATTGAATCCCGAGATCTTGACTGCGGTCACCTTCTGTAAATAAGGTGCCAAGTATAGAGACTTGAAAGTCTTCAAAGGCATGATGTTGACAGCTGCTCCGGCGTCAACCAAGATGTGGTTCACGTCATGCCCGTTGATCGTTCCCCTCATATACAGGGGCCGATTGTGGCACGGAGAGGACAGCAACATGTCTTTGTCCATGAAGGAAATGTTGGCTGTGAGTGCCTCATATGCCTGGACTTACAACTCTGCAACATGGGCTTCATATGCCTCTGGGTCTTGGAGTATCTTGACAAGAGCCTCCCTGAGGTCTTTGCTCCAGGCAATGGCTTCCCAAATGGTGACATTTGTAGGAAACCGCTTCATGTGATGAATGATTTTGCGGTCCGCCCGAGCACGGGTCTTGTCAAATGGCGGGATGATCTCTGCCAGAGTCTTCGGTGCCTGGCGAGGCTTCTCCCGCTTGGAAGGGCGCTCCTCCGTATTCTGGCCTTCCGCATCTTCTTGGAACAGCGGTGCCAAGGATTCTTCCGGAGGTGGCAAGGGCTCATCATGCTGGTCTTCATTAGAAGGACCGGCCTGGCTCACAGGCTCAACCCTGTTGGAGGGGCCGGCCTGCTCTGACGCCTTCTCGAGCACTGGCAACCTGGCTGGCTCCTCTTCTTCATCGGAGGAGGTGATTACAAAAGGGACGCCACCCGGTTTAGCCGCTGAAATGGGGCCTGAACCCTCTGAGGGGCTGAGGATAAAGGGGATTCCCCGAACTTGAGATTCTGGGACAGGACCCGACTTCTCCCCTCTGAATATTATGACCCGATCGAGAGTCAGGGGACCTTCACGTCCGCGTCCTCGGCCACGACCTCGGCCACGTCCCCGGCCATTTCTTGCCGAGCGACGCTGATATGTTGCCATAGGAGCCTTGCCTCCAGTGCTATCCACCACGGGAGAATAAATGTTGTCGGGCGGCGGAATCGCCACCATGTTGCAGGAGAGCTCTTGCAGCATTTCCTCGAACATCTCGACAGTGAGCTCCTCATCTTTGTAGAATAAGGAGAGCTCCTCCGGGATTGGAAAGTCTTCACCTTCTTCAAGACGGTGAACCATTTCTCGGAGCCGTTGCAGAAGGCGGACTTTTCGCCCAAGCTTGTCCCAGGGAATGTATTCGTCCAGAGTGACGATCCTGGTGGGACGAGAGGGAGTGTATTCTCGAGCTCATCTATGAGCTTTTGAAGTCTTTGTAAAGGAGTTGGCTCCTTAGGAGCTTCCATAGTTGCCGCTTGCTCAAGTTGTTTCTTCAATCTCCTCTTCAAATTCTTCCTACGATTCTTCTCATGCTTCTTTTGGCGTGCCGCCTCTTGAGAAGAAAGTGGACTTCGCTTCGGAGGTGGGACTTGTTTGCCCCCAGAATTGCTCCGAGCCGGCTCCTTAGGAGCTTTAGTGCCACGGCTTTTTCTGGGGACAACCTTGGTCCAATTGGCCTCCTCTGGCTGAGCCTGGAAGGTGGCATTGATTGCCTGAGCAATTATTTCCGGAGGCAACTCCTGCAACTCTGCCAGTCCACAGTGGGGCCCCTGGGGGCTTTGTAGTTCCACCGACTTTGCTTGGGCTGGTGGCTTGGCTTGCTTGAGCTGTTGAGGCCTTTCCACAATTGGTGGACTTGCTGGCTTAACGGGAACTTTGACCAGAGGCCCCCTCACCTTACGCTTACCTTTGTCGTTTGGCGGAGGGTTTCCTCTTATGACAATGTCGGGTTGACCCGGCCTGGACAGAGGTTTGAAATCTTCCCCCTCGACTTGGCTTTTCGGGCTCCGAGCCTTAGGCCCCTCGCACTTAGCCTTGCCTTAGGGGTTTGGCTACGGATTACCACTGCCCGAAGACCCGTTCGGTTGGACTTGCTAAGAGGTGGATTTGATCCCATGCAACTTGGTCTGCTCCTGTTGGACTTGCTGGAGAATCTTCTTAGCGGCCTCTTTAAGACGCAGCCTTGTCATAGAGTTCCCCTGCGCATCGATCTCCCCTCTCTGAATGAGGACTTCAATGCAATCTTGGACTTCCTGGCACTCCCGAGTGGGATGAGACACCCTGGCATGGTACTTGTAGTAACGGGGGTGGCTCTTGGCCGTCTCATTGTAGTAAGACGGCGGATCATGTGTCAGCACCCGACCATCTTCCAGGAGCTTGTCGAAAATCTTCTCGGTGTCCTCCTTAGGGAAAGAACACTGATAAGAGGGTCGCCACCCTGGGTACCATAGTGTGGATTGTGGTGTCTGGGAACTGACTCCCTGGGAACTGACTCCCTCCTCCTGCGGCTCCGGGAGTTGGAAAGTTGCCGAGGCATGTATGACATTGACGGAGAAATGAAGACTCTCCTGCACATGCGGCTGAGGTGGATCGACCAGAAATTCACCCATTTTAACATTTCCTTGCCTGATTAAGTCTTCAACAATGTCCTTGAACGGCTCACAGTTGTGGATGATATGGCCAACAACCTCATGGTATGGGCAATAGCCCTGATAAAACGCAGCACCTGGTGTCTGCTCCATGGGTGACGGGATTATCAGTCCCGCTCGCTGGCATGCGAAGAAGATGTTTGGAGTCTTCTCGCTAGGGAATGAGTATAACTTCTCTGGCAGCTCGACCTGAAGTGGAGCCTCCTCGCCTTCCGGTGAGTCCTCGTTTTCAGATGAATCTGAGGATTCCTGAGAGAGCCAACCTATAATACCCAGGATTCTTATCGATTCTTTCGGATCCTTATCGGAGAGTTTCGGATCGCTTTTGTAGGTCCTGAGTTGAGTTTTACAATCCACGTGGATTTTTCTCTCGTATAAGTTACAGAACCCTATGGTGCATTTATTTCTCAATTTATCGACTCGAGGACACTACAGTTGCGATGTACTCTTTGAGAGGATCGTTTCGACTATTTTTTCGTATTTTTCTGAATTAGTCCATTTTCGGGCCAAAAAATCAAATTTTCGAAAATTTGGAAAATTTCCTAATTTCTTTCTTTTTATTTCTTCTTCCTCTCTCCTCCCTTCTCATTCGCCACCGCGACCCTCTCTCTCTCCCGTTTTCTCTCTTTTCTCGCCCTCTGCTCCGGCTGCAGACGGAGGAGGCACGGGCAAGTTGAGGAGATGCCGCGGGGGTGGTCCGGAGCGCGATGGGGCGAGGATCGGACCGTTTCTGGCGCGATCCCAAATGGTGGATTCAAAGCCGACGGTTGAGCTCGCGACGTGATTTTCGGCGTGGTTTAGTCACTTCGGTGCACGAAATCTTCGGTGGAGGTAGGGAGACGGATCACCTACTTCTCCTCTGCGTTTTCCTGCAGTTTCGCGTTGTTCGATGCGAGTTTGAGCGGGTTTCGTTCAATTTCGGGAAAAGCATGCTTTTGGGGTGCTCGTTGGGTTCGCCAGAAAACGGCGACAGTTTTCGACTAGATTAGTTTCATTGTGACCCCCAGCATGTCTGTATTCCATTTCCGCTGATTTCGTGTTGATTGGTCGTCATTTGGGGCCAGTACAAGTCCGGGAACCCCGGTGACCCAATTAGGTTCGATTCGTTGGAATCGCCCGTTTCTTGCGATTTAGCTGTTGCATGGATCCCTTCCGACCTGTGGAAGGTTAATTTTGTCATCTAGGATTGTTTCCCCTGCGTTTAGACGCATATGGGGCGTGGAACGGCCGACATCAGCCATTTCCCCTGTTTTCCCGCCGTATCGTGCTTGCGGTCGTTTCAGAGACCGCTACAGGTCTATGACGGCCCCACGATAGACCGCCACACTCTATAGTGTGTCGGTTAGTTTTAAGTCGGCTGAGGTTGGCGGCCCAACCTCTGACCGCCTATTGCCTCTGGCGGCCCTATAGTGGTGCGCCAAGCTCAGTCGTTTCTCGATTCTAGCGTATGTCGGTTCGGTCTGGCGGTTCTATCTTTTGACCGCCAGAGCCTTGTAGCGCGCCTTGCTTAGGCCGCTACAGTGGGTTTGACCGGGTCAATGCTTTAAGTCGGTTGGTTGTGGCGGACCAACCTTCGACCGCCTCTTCATTATAGCGCGCCCTTCTTAGGCCGATACAGTCTGTTTGTCTTAGGTCAATGTCTTAGGGCGGTTAGTGTGGCGGCTCATTCTTCGACCGCCTTAGTCCGTGTAGCGCGTCTTTATTAGACCGCTATGGTGGTTTAACTGGGTAGGTCGGTTCGAGGGTTGACTGGGTGTAGCGGCCATATCTTTGACCGCCACAGTCACCTCGCGGCCCAGTGTAAGACCGCCAGAGCCTTTGCCTCTGTGTGTGTGGCGGCTTCTTCCTTAACTGCTTGTCTTGCTTAGCGGCCGAGTGATGTACCGCTTGCGTCCCAGAGGATGGTTTACCGATATTTTGGTTTCCGATTGTCTTGGATCGACCTTGTGGTTTGTCCGTCGTCTCGTGGATGTCTCTTGATGTCCTATGAGGACTATGACCACGATATAGGTAGTCAAGCATGCCTTGGTTTCTGTACTACTGTAGAATCGTTGTCAGGTTCCGATCAACCCGGTGTGACCCAGTGGTTGACACGTGACCTTGTGTGTGTCTCGGCTATTCTGGATAGATCGAGACAGTGGTTCTGGATGCCTTGAGGTATCGTCTTACCTCGGTCTGTGTGTCCAGATGTGTTGAGGGTCATGGTGATTCCTCAGGTCTCCGTGAGTCGTTTTATGCGGATGCGTCGTTTCCTCTGGCTTAGGATTAGGTTGATTGGCGGCTTGTTACCGTCGGTGTGCGGCGATCTTGACTCTGAGTCGTGAGACTCAAGGATCGTTGTATCAGTAGGTCTAGTTGTCCTGTCCTGAGTCTGTTGGCAGTTTGGTATGCTGCCTTGGTGCTTCGTAGTACGTGCGACAGTGCTTTCTCGACCTGTCTGTACTCCAGCACTCGTGTTTACGAGTCTCTGTGTCTAGTGAGCCTCCACTAGTCGTAGCCTCACGACCTCGAGCGTCGGCCCACCTGGGAGTGGTGGTGGGGCAGTTCCCGATATACGGTTTGTAAGCTAGTTCCGTGGGCCCTTGCTTTACAGTAGCGTCCTACTGGGAGGGAAAACTAGCTAGAGGCCTGGTTCGAGGCAAGAGCCGATGTGTGCACACGTGGTCAGGGGCGTTTGGACGAACGCCGACGGGCGTGACCCTGACTAGTCACTCGTTACTGTAGTTCATGTTCTGGTTCAGTGAGTATCTCAGTCTCCGTCGTTCTCGGCATCCGTAGCGAGATACCTGTGGCGCAGTGTAAGACGTCAGTGGACGCATCTGGCTGTTCTTCTAGTGAGGAGGTGCTTCCGTCACGTGACACGTGACTCTCGCGTTTCTCGTGCGTCGTGACCTCTTCGGGTTAGTCTTTTCTTGGCCTTACCCAAGGTCAGTGCTGTGTGATATGCATGACGATCTAGTCGTGTATGCTTCGGTGTCTGTGTCTGTCTAGGTCTTTTCTAGGGCTTTAGCCTTCGGGCTAACGATTGGCTGACGGATTGGTAACTCATGACTTTGTGAGATCAGGATTCGCCTTTCTGTCGTTATTTGGAGTAGCTTAGGGAACCGAGCTTCTCTCGGTAGCCGTGTTCTCGTTCTTTACGGCTTTGCTTTTCCCTTTTCTTTTAGCTGTTTCTACTCCTTCTGTTACGGCTTTCTTTTACAGCTTTCTAGTTGTAGTTTAGCTTTTCCTGCTTTACTACTACTGTTGTTTTAGTTGTTGTTACGTGTTACTGCGTGTTTTTCAGTGGGGATCCGCGTGACCCCTACTAAGCCAGTGACACGAGACTCACCCCTGCTTTTCAGGTGTTGTCGTCTCTGCTTCCTTGCGGTTCTTGGTGTGGCGTGCTCGTAGTTGCCAGCGATACCTGCGTCAGGCTTCCCCCGACCTCAGTGTACGTTCTTCTTTCTGTTGGACTGTACTTGTCTTTCTTTTGGACTGGACTCTGGTATAATTGTTAATTTGAACTGTTCATTAAAAAGTAATTTTGTTTCTGCTACTTTAGCAAACCTGATTAATGAAATTTAATTGCTTACTGTTATATCTGCTACTTCAATATACTACACGGCATTCTTTTTATCCCTTCGGAACTTTACAGCTCTTGGGAGGCTTCACGGGTTCCAAGCGGTATCGGGTCTACTCGGTAGTCCTATCGGGTATATCCGATATCCGGAGTCCGGGTCGTCACACAACCCCTGAGCGGAGCCCGGCCAGTAGGTGATACACCCGTCTCCCGTACGTGGGCCAGAGCTAACCCCCTGGCAAATGGGCCAAAGAGGAAGGTGGACAACTGCTGATCGATGCTCTCCAGGAACTGCAGCAGAGGTCTCTGTTCTAATTGCAATTGCCGGATTTCTCCTCGGATTTTCCGAATGGTTCTCCGCAGTGCTAGACATTCAGGGAATGAGGAAGGGGCGGCCCCCGAACCGGTGTGGGACTGCTGATTTGAAGGCCCGGCCTCGGAGGCGTTAGAGCTCGAAACCATCGCCACCATGTAGACCACATTGGCCGACCGATTTGACCGACTCCAAGCATGCGGTTGGGTGGGTCGACTGCATGGCCCAACATATTTACCAAGTCCTTTTGAATGAGCTCTTCTGCTATATTCTTGAAGACATAGCAGTCCCCGATAGTATGACCCAACCTTCGGTGATACACACAATAGGTAGGATCATCCGTTTTATCCACCTCCGCGGGCTTCCGCGGATCCGACAGGGTGATGAGCTGCTCTTTCATGCAGAGATCGAAGAGCATTTTAGTGTGCTCTTTCCTGAAGGAATAAGGCATCTTCATGCGCTTCGCTAAGAGAGACGCACTCGCCTTGTCATCAGGCTTTTTGCCCTTGCCTTTGGACTTTGCTTCCCCTTTATCTCCATTTATCGGGGAGAAGTCGACGACATTTACCTCCTTGCCGCTAGCCAGATGGTCTTTGGAGGGTTTACCTTTTGTAGAGGCTTGTGCAGGGTGATCCGCGAAGAACATCTCAATCTCCGCCACCACCGTGTTGAGCTAGTCAAAGCTTATGATGTTTGAGCCCATAAGCTTTTCACTGACTTCTGCCGAGAGACCCCTGCGGCAGATGGTGATCGCGTCTTCGGGCATCGGAGGATTATCGCAGCGCATGCTGACGTCCCTCCATCGCTTGATGAAGTCCAAAGCCGTCTCACCTTTCTTCTGCCGGAGGGCACAAAGCTCCGCTAGGGAAATTTTGCGTTCGACCATCTGGAAACGGTCGACGAACTTCTTTTGCATGTCAGCCCAATCAGCAACAGAATTGGGATTTAGCCTGGAATATCACTGGAAAGCGGTGCCAGTTAAGGACGGGCAAAATACCGCAACAAATATGCTTCCTCCAGTGCCAATTCACCCATGGCCGTCAACTAATAGGCCAGGTGTTCATGCAGAGAGCCCTGCCCGTTGAACTTCTGGAGCTTCGGGGCCTTTGGGCAGTCTGGTAGAAGTTTCTTGAATTGATGGTGGAGGGGATATGGCACGATGTACAAATCGACGGTGGCCACCCCTTCCCCGTGTTGAGCAAACTTCGCCTCCACGATACGCTCGATCATCTGCTTCTGCGCCATGAGGCTTTCTGTCGCAAGGGTCACAGACGACCGCGCATTGGCTTCATGTTGCGGCACTTCAAACTCCACCGTCACTGGTAATTTTGCAACAGTGGCGGAGGCGTTGGCCGCGACTGGAATGGGAGGGTTCTGTTGTTCCGTCCTAGTAGCGGAGCATGAACCTCCTTTTCACGAAGTAATGACTGCAGGAGGTTTTTCAACTCTTGGTTTTCACGTCGAAGCTCTTCCAGCGTGAGGGTTTGGACCTCTCTCCCAAGATCTTCATGTGCGGGGTTGCTATCCCCGTCAATGCTGTGGACGTCCTCCTGACGCTCTTCTTGTCGTGCCGGCTCGGGCAAAGATGTCCCAGCAGCCGGCGCCTGCTGCGTCTGCGCTAGAATCCGGGAAACCGGCCTTGACCTCCTCAAATATTGGAGAGGTTGGTTGAGCTCTCCCGAGGTGTCCTCTGGCTGTTTGTCACCTGGACCACCCGTTTCTTCCTAGGTGGTAGTCGATCCAGCTTGGGCGGCCTCCCGAGTCTGTCAAAGACAGACACTCGGGATGTAGAAGCTTGAGGGGAACGATCCTCCTCCGTGTGCGTCGAACTGGCCCACGGGGAGGTCGGCCGCACCTTCTTGCCGGCTCCTTGGCGCCTTCGCCCTTGTAGGGGCTGAGTTGTAGACCTCGGAGATGTTGAGGCCTCCGTGCTGGTCGGGCTCCGCACATGTCGTAGATCCGACATGCGTAAAGGCTCCTCTGCCCTTGCACACCTTATGGCTCGGGCCTCCTCCTTGGTGACCCAAATCTTCTTCAACTGGAGGTGGCACTCCTCCACTGGGTTGCCCCCTGTCTTAGTCTGGGGAACTCGAGGCTTGGGTCGCTGTAATGGACCCTGAGTTGCCGTCGATACATCGGGCTGCTTCATTTTCGCTCCGTCCTCCCGGACTTGCCGAAGGAGCTCGAAGCGATTGGAGGTAGAGACAGCCGGGACATGTAGGTCCCTAGGTAAGATCGGCTCGCCCCCATCGAGCCGGATCCGGATGTCCCCGACAATTACAGTTTTGCCGGAGCGAGATGCCGCCGCTGCAGGCTTTGTACCCTTGCGGCTACGATGTTGCCCCTGTTGAGCAGGAGCAACGTTGGTGTCGCCTACCGTTGGCATGGTGTCGCTAGGGCGACGTCGCTGTCCCCGTTGAGCAAGGGCAGCACCTCTAAGGGTGGCCGCAGTGGGTCTGGTGTCGTGACGGCGACGGCGTTGCCCCCGTTGAGCAGGGGCGACACCAGCAGTGACTTGATTGACCGAGAAGACTCGACCAATAGCTGGAGCAGAAGGTCTGACACCTTCGGCCGTTGACATGGCAGTCGTGCTGGCTCGACTGATTGTAGGGATGAAGGGCTTGACACCCTTGACAATAGAAGAGTTGACCGGATGAACCCGATCGGATGTTGCAGTAGAGGGTCTGACACCCCCGACGATGGTCTCCTTGACCGGGCGAGCCCGGCCAGTTGACGAAGCCAACGGCCTGACGCCCTCGATAGTTGGCTTATTGGCGGAGCGAACTCGACCAATTGCTGAAGTTGAGGGCCTGACTCCCCCAGCGACGGTCTTGTTGACCGGACTGACCCGGCCAGTTGCTGGTGTCACGCCCCGAACCGATAGCAGCGGAACGTGTCGTTTGCTCGGAACGTGGCAGTTAACAGTCGTGAATAATCAACAGCATGAAACATGACACCAACTAATTTGAGGCAATAAATGAAAATTTTATTCCAAATATAAATCCAGAACAAATTTTCAACTTTAATAAAAAGACTCGGGAACAATACCAAAAAAGAAAAGGAATTAGAGACACACTAACGGATCTAGACATGATAATCTAAACAGAGAATATCATCTAGACTCAAGAAAGTAAAAGACTCGGGTTCACTAATTTCCAAAGCTTGCTTGCACACTTGTCCCTCCCATGTGAGTCTTGATCTCGCTAGCCACTTGATTACCTGAAAAATGTTGGAATAAAACTGGGTGAACGAATGCTCAGTAGGAATTATATCTCAAGAACAACCAATTGGTTTAAGTAATTACAATTTTCACATGTAAATGTAGGTAAGACTATGCATGTAGAATTAACCGAGCAAGTGAAACAAAACTAGCAAGAGTTTAACAACGCTATGCAAAACTTCCAAGCGAGTCTTAAACAAGAGATATTCATGAGAGAATTTATAGATTATTGGCTATTTCATGCAAGTACATCTCCCATTCCGGGCCACGCTAGTCGAATCACGCAAGTCAAATCACGCACGCAAGTAATATCAAGTAACATCACGAAAGAGAGAGAGAGTGTGTGGAATGTCAAAGATCAAACTAGTCATGCACTTCGGTGCAATGCCAGACACCGTGATCAATATACCTCCCATGGGCACAAGTACTTTCGGGTGCTCCTCCCAGGATCAAATCGGGCCCTATATGCACAGCATTAAAGATAGATCTAGACATCCACTATAGTTCATAGCCAATAGAGAGTTCCAAAGAACAAGCTATAATAGAATGAGAAATAGAGTTTATGGAACTCAAGGGCAAGACCCTTGGGTAAGGACAGACTAGCGATAAAATCCACGCAAAGAGCATAGACAAACCGTGACATGTCGATAAACTAGGTGAAAATGGCACCTAGATAGGTTGCCATGATACTTTGAATAAATGACTAACAAGAGTCATGAATTCAATGGACATGAAGCAAGCTGAAGAATTGGCACCTAACCATATGTTACCCAATTCAATAATTTGCCTAGTGAAATGATCACTCATTCCACCGGCTAAGAGAATTCTCTCATGGGCCAAGAATAGCACCATGAAAGGGCCGAGTTACCATGTTTCTCCAGAGTGACCTGGCAATTAAAACGGGTACAGGGTATTTAAAGTACAACCAGCTCAGTCGGCCTTGAGGGAATCCAAGACTTCGAGGAGACTTGCGGAGGTCCCAATGACTAACTTGCCAGTCCGAAGGAACGGAATGTCCAACGGAGGGCTCGTATGTTACCAAGAGTTGAGATATATACGTGAACCAATCGTGAAACAGAGACTCCATCGGACGTGAGATGAGTGCCAGAAGACCCGCGGTATGGGTCATAACCGGAAGAAAACTATGAGGACATGAAAGCGTTAATTAAAGAATTTGCGTCCATTAAGAGAGACGCTGATTCTAAAATTAAATAAACTTATATTAATTGACGCCCGTGGTGGCGTCATTTATTAATTAGCGTCCACTTGGAGGGACGTTAATTCTATGATTTTTAACTTAATTTTTTTAACAAGAATTCACGTCAATATCTATTTAATTGAATAATTTTAAAAATATACATTCAAAGGCACATTTATTTATATAAAATAATTTAGAGAAATAGAATATATGATAATTATGAGAAAAATATGAGGATTCCAAAATTATAATTTTTATAATTATATGTTACATAGTTTGGTAGATATGGATTTTCAAAGATATAGTTACAATAATAAATAAGCGGCGGTCGTCTGCGGCGTTGTTTAAATAGTGAAATGGTCAACTTCTTTAATCATCGCGTTTCTCGACGTAACTACGTCGGAATCGTGCATACAATATACCGAAATGACGGTCTCGAAAAACTCTATCTAACTAGGTGTTCAAAATAATTTTTCGTTGAGAGATGGGGGATCTTGAGATAGAAGGCACGAAAAACGGCGATACCACCATCGCTACCTCGGTCTCCACCCCAACAATACACCCATAAAATTTCATGGCCAAAGGAAGCTCCGGTGGTTAGAAACGAGTCGTCAAAAGAAAAACCTATAACTAACATGCTACAGTATGCTTTGGAATTCGCCGAGTAACGTGATTATATATATTAAATGGTTTAACTTGTTTAAGTTTATAGTAAATACACCATAAGGCAAAGAAATTTAGGAATAATCATGAGGATTTCAGAAGTATATTTATCCAGAATTTTTGGTGTGCGATTACTTGGTTATAAAATTTTTAACGTGCTGAGATTATTTAATTTATTAAGATAATTAACAGTAAACTAAACTTAAGCAAAACGATGATAAAAAAAATATGAGTTTTAAACATGCAAATTTAATTACTATTATCTTGGGCTTCAGTTATTGAGAAAACATACCTGGTTTTGGTGATTTGGATGACATCACGTGATAAATCGAAGGGAGAAAATAACTGCAACAGGGGCACGGCGAGAGAGAATAACAAGTGCAGCAACAGTTCTTGACACAGCAGCGCAGTAGTAGCAACTTGTCAAGAGGACGACGATGCAGGAAGAGCGCAGGAAGAAACGAAGCTTAATCTCCTCGTGAAGGAAGAACAGAGCTTCTGCAATATCAGCTTGCAGTCATCGTGAAGGAAGGAGAGAGAGATGGCTTCCCTCTCAACAGCAACGACACGGCAGGGAGGAAGAAGATGCAACTCGGCTCCTTACTGAGCGGCAGAAGAAACAATAGAAGAAGTAGCAGGGGGATGAGGATCGATGCAGGGAATCAACACGAGCAACAGTCGGCTCGTTGATGGAGAGGGTTTATTTATAGAACTACGAGTCAAACTCTTATTAGGAATGAAATTTCCTTTTTGAAGAATCATATTGGTATTACAGTTTCCACATACGAGAATCCTAATTAGTAAAACTTCCCGTGCATCTCCCTATTGCCATATCTACAGCCACCCTCCTATTGGGATTTAAACCCTAAGATGACAGTGTTCGATCGTGAATGGAGTTGGGTTTCCAGAACCCAGTTTATATGTGCTGCGCACATAGGTGGGCAAGGTTACAAAGGCCCATTGCCTTATACAGTTCGTGTTCGATTGTGAAACAATCATCATGTTGTTAAAAGAAAGTTCTTAATAACACACACACACACACACACACACACACACACACACACACACACACACACACACACACATATATATATATATATATATATATCTATTCCCTTTTATACCGCCCTTTATTTTTATACAGCCCTTTATTTCTAAACACCCTACGAAGGGTTATATTCATATATATATATATATTTATTTATTTATTTATTTATATCCCCTTTTTATCTTACAATTGGGCTTAAGGCCCACATACGGTTCGAAGGGGTGTTTGCATTTGGGCTTTGGTCAAGAGTAACACGTCTTCACGTTTTATGGGTTTAAAACCCACGTTTGCTAGTTAATGGTGAAAACCCAGTTACATGTATTTATATATATATATATATATATATATATATATATATTGCATTATATATATGCATAGATATGTGGATGAGTGGGTTTTCTCGTTATATAGGTGTGGTTTACAAATATACATGGTGTAATGGGGTTGATATATATATATATATATATATATATATGTTTAATACATATCTTATTGTATTATAAATTCACACACACATATACGTGGGTAGTCGCTTAAGGATTGGCATGCATAGTATATTATATATGCATATAGTTTTAAAGTTTGTACAATGGGTTTTGGATATATGCAGGTCGACCCCTTTTATTTGTATGTATATATATTTATAGGTTAAGGTTTGGTTTTAGGCCCGTACTAATTCGTGGGCTTTGCTGTGTATGGGGGTACATGGGTTGTGAATATTTATATATATATATATATATATATATATATATATATATATCCTGGGCTTGCTATCGGTGAATGGGTGAGAGCCCATGTAAATGCATTTGGGTTTCGTTTAGGTGAGGCCTACTAAATATAAAGATGGGTTGGTCAAGGACTAGTATATATATATATAAGGTCACGCCCAGACCCACTAAATATATATGTATACATATGGATATCTATATATACATGGGTCTTCAGTTAGGTATTTCCCTTGGCTCTCTCATTTAGTTGTAAAAGTTTTGATGCATTAAAGGCCCTTATAACATACTATGCGTGGTTTTGTACATTAGCTAAGTATGTTTTAATTTATCGGATGGGTTCCACTATCGGTGAGGGTTTAATTTATCATTCATGTATCTTGATATATGTATATTTACACACATATATATCACTAAACCCCTTGTCAGTTACTAAACCTCATATACGTGACCTATATCTATTAATAGTTTACATGTATATATGTATATGTATATAAGGCCCATCAGCCTTAAGCTAAGTTCATATGCAAGGTCCTCGAATTTACCATTAGTGTTTTATATTTCATTGATTTGATGTGGCTGGTCACAATATACACTAGGGTCTTAGTAGTACTTCATATAGGGGTTTCATTTCTTATAATTTCCTTCACTTTTATTTCCTTCTTAATCATTGTCTTAGGTATCAGAGGCAGGTTCGATCCTAGGTAAAATATTTACTTCCATTCCAAAAGGTAATATTAACTAGCCTTTTATTTATTCTAGGAACAATATACCCAAATTCTTATTTATTCACCATTATTAACTATTTATAGGAATATGTAAATATTATCAAGTGTAAACTATCTTTTTCAAAAATATTTGGTTCCTATTTAGCCTAAAAACATCGGGTGTTACACCCTCCCCCACTTAAAGGAATTTGGTCCCCAAATTCACATCGTCCCTTACTCAAGATGGGGAACTAGCTATAATGCGAAGAAAAAGTCTAGATATATCGAATGGAAAAGAACTATTTTTAGGAAGAACTAATTTAGGCTTAAGGGTGAGGGTACCTTCCATAACTTTTCCTTCCCTTGCGACATCGACCTCTGCCGAGGCTTGAGTCTTTTCCTCGACGGTCCCTAGTAGGACATTTTACTAACTTATGTTCCAAGCTCCCGCAACACAGACACGCTCCCGTCTTCCGATAACACTCCTCCGACTGATGATTTTTGTTACCACAATACTGACATCTTTCTCGAGGAGCTACCAAATCTTTACCTTCTTGCACTTCTTACACAGTTTGCACTTCTTACATTCTTGGGAACTACCACCCTCCTTTGACCTTTTCCGGGTCATGGTGAAACTCCCGAGATTGTTGGCTTTGTCTTTCCCTTCAGTTCTCTCCTTTTCTTTTATCGCCTTCTCTAACTCCTGGACCCTTCTAACGAGGTCCGCATAAGCTTGAACATCTACTAGTACCATCTGAGGGACAAAACTCGGCTTAGACGCTTCCATTTTATCTAGGTTCATGTAAGGATAAGTGGGGAGATGATTTATTGACTCAAGAATTAATGTTGATGAAACATAAGTATTTTATCTTTCTTTTATAACTTTAACCCAAAGCTCTACCCATCTCTCACGAAATTCCTATAAGATGACCGACAAGGATACTAAACCTATCACTTGAACTTAATGACTTATGGATTTCAAAGCCGAAGCTCTGATATGACTGACAGGGATACTTGACCTATCACTGGAACCTAATAACTAGAGGATATGAAAGTCGAAGCTCTGATATGACTGACAATGATACTTGACCTATCATTGGAACCTAATAACTTGAGGATGTGAAAGCCGAAGCTCTGATACCACCTCTGTCACGCCCCGAACCGATAGCAGCGGAACGTGTCGTTTGCTCGGAACGTGGCAGTTAACAGTCGTTAATAATCAACAGCATGAAACATGACACCAACATATTTGAGGCAATAAATGAAAATTTTATTCCAAATATAAATCCAGAACAAATTTTCAACTTTAATAAAAAGACTCGGGAACAATACCAAGAAAGAAAAGGAATTAGGGACACACTAACAGATCTAGACATGACAATCTAAACAGAGAATATCATCTAGACTCAAGAAAGTAAAAGACTCGGGTTCACTAATTTCTAGAGCTCGCTTGCACACTTGTCCCTCCCATGTGAGTCTTGGTCTCGCTAGCCACTTGATTACCTGAAAAATGTTGGAATAAAACTGGGTGAGCGAATGCTCAGTAGGAATTATATCTTAAGAACAAGCAATTGGTTTAACTAATTACAATTTTCACATGTAAATGCAGGTAAGACTATGCATGTAGAATTAACCGAGCAAGTGAAACAAAACTAGTAAGAGTTTAACAATGCTATGCAAAACTTGCAAGCGAGTCTTAAACAAGAGATATTCATGAGAGAATTTATAGATTATTGGCTATTTTACGCAAGTACATCGCCCATTCCGGGCCACGCTAGTCGAGTCACGCAAGTCAAGTCACGCACGCAAGTAATATCAAGTAACATCACGAAAGAGAGAGAGAGTGTATGGAATGCCAAAGATCAAACTAATCATACACTTCGGTGCAATGCCAGACACCGTGATCAATATACCTCCCATGGGCACAAGTACTTTCGAGTGCTCCTCCCAGGACCAGATCGGGCCCTATATGCACAGCATTAAAAATAGATCTAGACATCCACTATAGTTCATAGCCAATAGAGAGTTCCAAAGAACAAGCTATAATAGAATGAGAAATAGAGTTTATGGAACTCAAGGGCAAGGCCCTTGGGTAAGGACAGACTAGCGATAAAATCCACGCAAAGAGCATAGACAAACCGTCACATGTCGATAAACTAGGTGGAAATGGCACCTAGATAGGTTGCCATGATACTTTGAATAAATGACTAACAAGAGTCGTGAATTCAATGGACATGAAGCAAGCTGAAGTATTAGCACCTAACTATAGGTTACCCAATTCAATAATTCGCCTAGTGAAATGATCACTCATTCCACCGGCTAAGAGAATTCTCTCATGGGCCAAGAATAACATCATGAAAGGGCCGGGTTACCATGTTTCTCCAGAGTGACCTGGCAATTAAAACGGGTACAGGGTATTTAAGGTACAACCAGCTCAGTCGGCCTTGAGGGAATCCAAGACTTCGAGGAGACTTACGGAGGTCCCAATGACTAACTTGCCAGTCCGAAGGAACGGAATGTCCAACGGAGGGCTCGTATGTCACCAAGAGTTGAAGTATATACGTGAACCAATCGTGAAACATGGACTCCATCTACGGACGTGAGATGAGAGTGCCAGAAGAGCCGCGGCATGGGTCATAACCGGAAGAAAACTATGAGGACATGAAAGCGTTAATTAAAGAATTTGCGTCCATTAAGAGAGACGCTGATTCTAAAATTAAATAAATTTATATTAATTGACGCCCATGGTGGCGTCATTTATTAATTAGCACCCACTTGGAGGGACGTTAATTTTATGATTTTTAACTTAATTTATTTAACAAGAATTCACGTCAATATCTATTTAATTGAATAATTTCAAAAATATACATTCAAAGATACATTTATTTATATAAAATAATTTAGAGAAATAGAATATATGATAATTAAGAGAAAAATATGAGGATTCCAAAATTATAATTATTATAATTTTATATTACATAGTTTGGTAGATATGAATTTTCAAACATATAGTTACAAGTTATATATATTTATATATATATATATATATAATGAATGAGCGGCGGTCGTCCGCGGCGTTGTTTAAATAGTGAAATGGTCAACTTCTTTAATCATCTCGTTTCTCGACGTAACTATGTCGGAATCGCGCATACAATATATCGAAATGACGGTCTCGAAAAACTCTATCTAACTGGGTGTTCAAAATAATTTTTTGTTAAGAGATGAGAGATTTTGAGATAGAAGGCACGGAAAACGGTGGTACCACCCTCACTACCTCGGTCTCCACCCCAACAATACACCCATAAAATTTCATGGCCAAAGGACGGTCCGGTGGTTAGAAACGAGTCGTCAAAAGAAAAATCTATAACTAACATGCTACAGTAACCTTTGAAATTCGCCGAGTAACGTGATTATATATATTAAATGGTTTAACTTGTTTAAGCTTATAGTAAATACACCATATAAGACATAGAAATTTAGGAATAATCATGAGGATTTTAGAAGTATATTTATCTAGAATTTTTGGTGTGTGATTACTTGGTTATAAAACTTTTAACGTGCTGAGATTATTTAATTTGTTAAGATAATTAACAGTAAACTAAACTTAAGCAAAACGATGATAACAAAACATGAGTTTTAAACATGCAAATTTAATTACTACTATCTTGGGCTTCAGTTATTGAGAAAACCTACCTGGTTTTGGTGATTTGGATGACATCACGTGATAAATCGAAGGGAGAAAATAACTGCAGCAGGGGCACGGCGAGAGAGAATAACAAGTGCAGCAGCAGTTCTTGACACAGCAGCGCAGTAGTAGCAACTTGTCAAGAGGACGACGATGCAGGAAGAGCGTAGGAAGAAACGAAGCTTAATCTCCTCGTGAAGGAAGAACAGAGCTTCCGCAATATCAGCTTGCAGTCATCGTGAAGGAAGGAGAGAGAGATGGCTTCCCTCTCAACAGCAACGACACGACAGGGAGGAAGAAGATGCAACTCTTCTCCTTACTGAGCGGCAGAAGAAACAATAGAAGAAGTAGCAGGGGGATGAGGATCGATGCAGGGAATCAACACGAGCAGCAGTCGGCTCGTTGATGGAGAGGGTTTATTTATAGAACTACGAGTCAAACTCTTATTAGGAATGAAATTTCCTTTTTGAAGAATCCTATTGGTATTACAGTTTCCACATACGAGAATCCTAATTAGTAAAACTTCCCATGCATCTCCCTATTGCCATATCTGCGGCCACCCTCCTATTGGGATTTAAACCCTAAGATGACAATGTTCGATCGTGAATGGGGTTGGGTTTCCGGAACCCAATTTATATGTGCTGCGCACGTAGGTGGGCAGGGTTACAAAGGCCCATTGCCTTATATAGTTCGTGTTCGATTGTGAAACAATCATCATGTTGTTAAAAGAAAGTTCTTAATAACACATATGTATATATATATATATATATATATCTATTCCCTTTTATACAGCCCTTTATTTCTAAACACCCTATGAAGGGTTATATTCATATATATATATATATATATATATATATATATATATATATATATCCCCTTTTTATCCTACAATTGAGATTAAAGCTCACATACGGTTCGAAGGGGTGTTTGCATTTAGGCTTTGGTCATAGATAACACGTCTTCACGTTTTATGGGTTTAAAACCCATGTTTGCTAGTTAATGGTGAAAACTCAGTTACATGTATTTATATATATATATATATATATATATATATATATATATTGCATTATATATATGCATAGATATGTGGATGAGTGAATTTACTCATTATATAGGTGTGAGTTACAAATATACATGGTGTAATGGGGTTGATATACATATATATATATATATATATATATGTTTAATATATATCTTATTGTATTATAAATTTGCACACACATATATGTGGGTAGTGGCTTAAAGATTGGCATGCATAGTATATTATATATGCATATAGTTTTAAAGTTTGTTCAATGGGTTTTGGATATATGCAGGTCGACCCCTTTTATTTGTATGTATATATATTTATAGGTTAAGGTTTGGTTTTAGGCCCGTACTGATTCGTGGGCTTTGCTGTGTATGTGGGTACATGGGTTGTGAATATATATATATATATATATATATATATATATATATATATATATCCTGGGCTTGCTATCGGTGAATGGGTGAGAGCCCATGTAAATACATTTGGGTTTCGTTTAGGTGAGGCCTACTAAATATAAAGATGGGTTGGTCAAAGACTAGTATATATATATAAGGTCACGCCCAGGCCCACTAAATATATATGTATACATATGGATATCTATATATACATGGGTCTTCAGTTAGGTATTTCCCTTGGCTCTCTCATTTAGTTGTAAAAGTTTTGATGCATTAAAGGCCCTTATAACATACTATGCGTGGTTTTGTACATTAACTAAGTATGCTTTAATTTATCGGATTGGTTCCACTATCGGTGAGGTTTTAATTTATCATTCATGTATCTTGATATATGTATATTTACACATATATATATATATCACTAAACCCTTTGTCAGTTACTAAACCTCATATACGTGACCTATAACTATTAATAGTTTACATGTATATATGTACATGTATATAAGGCCCATCAGCCTTAAGCTAAGTTCATATGCAAGGTCCTCGGGTTACCATTAGTGTTTTATATTTCATTAATTTGATGTGGCTGGTCACAATATACACTAGGGTCTTAGTAGTACTTCAAATAGGGGTTTCATTTCTTATAATTTCCTTCACTTTTATTTCCTTCTTAATCATTGTCTTGGATATCAGAGGCAGGTTCGATCCTAGGTAAAATATTTACTTCCATTCCAAAAGGTAATATTAACTAACCTTTTATTTATTCTAAGAACAATATACCCAAATTCTTATTTATTCACCATTATTAACTATTTATAGGAATATGTAAATATTATCAAGTGTAAACTATCTTTTTCATAAATATTTGGTTCCTATTTAGCCTAAAAACACTGGGTGTTACAGCTGGGGTCGAGGGACTAACATCCCCGACAGTTGTCTTCTTGACCGGGCGGACCCGGCCAACTGTTGAGGCTGAGGGCCTGACTCCCCCAATGGTGGTCTTGTTGACCGGGCGAACCCAGCCGGCTGCTGTAATAAGGGGGCTGACGCCCTCAGGAGCTGCCTTGTTGACCGAGCAAACCCGGCCAGTTGTTGGGGCCGAGGGCCTAACACCCCTGATAGTTGCCTTCTTGACCAGGCGGACCCGGCCAATTGCTGCAGTAGAGGGCCCGACAACCTCAGCGACTGTTGTCACAGACGTGGCTGAGCTGACCTCAACCACGGGCACAACGCCCAGGGAAAAGGGCGAGCCGACGACTGCTGGGAAGTCGCCGAAAACAAGCGGGGTCGCCAGGTATCCCAACCTGACGTGGTTGGCGACGATCTCGGGGCCGTAGGTAACGACGGCCATCGTTATTGTTGTTGGTGGTGGTGGTGATGCGTAGCACGAAAGGAGTGGCATGCATATGCACACAGAACTCTCAAATGAACAGAGAGAAGTGCCCTCCTCTTCCCGTCCTGTACGAGGAAGAGGGGCAATCAGAACCTTGAAGAACGTTTAAAGGACTTTCTTTGACAGAAAGAAGAAAGGCGGGAAAAGTCCCACCGGGCGTGCCAGTCTGTGAGACACGAAAATATTTTCACGTAGGAAAAATAGACAATAAAATGTTCTTTTTGAAAAGAGACATTCCTCGGCATAGAGAGGGTTATTCCGTGTGTGCGCATAGTATCAGACGATTTGGGTTCGAGTGCTGGACCTTTCCCCACTGACCGTAGTTAGTGTTTATTTACATCGGCCTAACGTCCAAACACCTTTGTTTAACTGTCAAAGAAATCTCAAAGTCTTCTATAGAGATTCTGATGTGGAAGGCAGGCTCACTCGAGAGACTCTCCATGACCACTCATTTACCACCAACATATTAATAGAGTTAGGGCTGAGTCTGAACAAAACCCTAAGATTTAGGAATAGAGACGCAAATATGCGGAAGCCGTAGGCAATTTTGAAGTAGAGGGGGATTTTCTGGACCCCGAGAGTATTTTAGTAATTTTACCAACACAGGGGTATTTTAGTAATTAGGGCTAAGTCTGAGCAAAACCCTAAGGTTTAGGAGAAAGGATGCAAATATGCAGAAGCCGTAGACGTTTTTGAAGTAGAGGAAGATTTTCTGGACCCCGAGGGCGTTTTGGTAATTTTACCAACCCATGGGTATTTTGGTAATTTTCCAGGGCAGGGGCACTTCTGAAATTTCTGGGATGGAACAGAAGTAGGACCGGGTTCCTGATCACCCAAGGCGTTGAGGCTCTTTCTTAAGGGTTTTAGGAGGCTGCTAGGCCATTTTTAGGTCGCAGGGGTATTTTGGTAATTTTACCACCCTACATAGACTAGGATTAGGGTGGCACACGGGTGTCGAACTGAGCTGACAACACTTGGGCCAAAAGAGTGGTAAAAGACTTCATAAAAGACTCATTTATGTTAAGATCGCCAAAGGAGGAGCATATACACAATTTCCACGAGTCAAGGGATTTTCTTATAATTTTCCCGATCGACGTACAACGACAATCTATGGCGTACATTAGATATTTTTATGACCCAACTGGATACAAGGGTTGTCAGCGAATTATCGACTGTACAAGGGTCCGCACTAACGTGAGAAGTAAGGGCGTAGCCCGAATTACAAAAGATTGCAGGGTATAACTGTAAATTACAGGACTTTTGTCTCTTACGGTCCCGAGGACATTTTTGTAATTCCGTCATTATAGGGACAGAACCACATAACTTAGTCATCCCGGGACATAAAGACTTACAAACGTGGCCCGCTGAGGGGCATAATTACAAACATGGCCCATTGAGGGGCGTAATTGTAAAAATACCCCGTAGGGGCATAAATACAAGACCCGAGGACTTACCCCTCACAAGCCAAGACAAACAAAATAAAACTCCTCCGGATGCTTGGTGGCTTCGTATGTCTTCGTAAGTTGTAGATGTCTCCACTTGGACTCTTGGGGGTCTATTTATAGAAGAAGGGAGGACCCAGGTTGACAAAACCGTGGAGAAATGCTCCGATTCTGTCAAAGTGGGGTGGCAAAAAACTTTTTTGACCCCTCTGCCTCTTTTTCTTCCTTTTTTGGTTTTGGCGCACGGGAGAATAACCTAGAGGCGTCATTTGACCCCTCTGGCTACCAGAGGGGTCAAATGAGGAAAATTGCCCCAGTTCTGACAAGGTGGGGTGCAAAAACCCTTTTTTCTGTCAAAGTGGGAGGGCAAAATGATTTTTTGACCCCTCTCCCTCTTTTTCTTCTTTTTTCCTTTTTTTTGTTGAAACACGGGGACCGGAGGGGTCGGATGACCGCGCGGGGTGGGAGGACCCAGCGGGGTCAAAGGACCCCGCAGGGGGGTCAAATGACCCCGCGGGTGGGCACAACCCCGCGGGGTCGTTTGACCCCGCTGGTGGGGCGACCGGCGGGGTCATTTGACCCCGCTCGGGTGCACGAGCCCCGCGGGCCTCCTCCTCCTGGGCTGCCGGTCTAGAGGGGTCATTTGACCATTGTGCAGGCCTTTTGACCCCTCTTCGCGCCGTTTTCCTCCGTTTTTGTCAACCTGGGCTGAGGAGAAGCCGTGGTAGAGGGTTCATAGCCCGTGGAGGCCCGTTCTTCGCCGCGTGGCAGCCGTTCGTCAGTGAAGACTTGAGCGGGAGCGGAGGACCGTCTTGTTTGTTGTTGGGTTGTGCGTCGCCGCGTGGGGAGGAATCTTCGAGCCCGTCCGTGCCGTGTGATACACTTGCTCAGCCATTTTGACATGCATGTCTTCCTCTTAACTTTCATTGCTGCGACGCCACTTGTGATAATATGATCGGGTCGATAGACGCTAAATCACGGAGGTACTCCGCGGTCCGACGACATCGGCACTACGCCATATCTTTTTCATCGGTAGTTTCGGAATGAAATCCTCGAAGTATTTCGAGAAAATTACGGGTGCAACACCCCGTTTTTTTTTTTGGAATACCTATGATGCCAAAAGGCGGAGGAGGGGGTTGGCATCCCGAGAGGGACATATGAGCCGAACCCGGTGAGACAAACGGGTGGATTTGACAATCCTAGTGGTACGTGGTTAGTCAAACCCGAGAACCGAAAGGCAGGGTGGGTTGACAGCCCGGAAGAGGACGCGTAGGTCAAACCCAAAAAGATGGAATGATGGATTTAACAGCCCGACTAGGACATATGCATCAAATCCGAAAGCCGATAGGCACAATAGGTTGACAGCCCGAAAGAGGATGCATGGGCCAGACCCAAAAGATGAAAGGATGGATTTGACAGTCCCAGGTGGGACATTGAGATCAAATCCGAAAGTCGATAGGCGGGATGGGTTAGCCGCCCGAAAGGGGGCGCATAGACCGAACCCGAACGATAAAAGGATGGATTTGACAGCCCGGAGAAACATGAGTCAAACCTGAAAGCCGATAGGCGGGATGGGTTGGCAGCCTGAAATGAGCATGCATGGGCCAGACCCGAAAGAAAGAAAGAATGGATTTGACAACCCTAGTGGGATGTTCGAGTCAAACCCAGAAGCCGATAGGCGGGATGGGTTGGCAACCCGAAAAGGGCATGTATGGGCCAGACCCAAAAGAATGAAATGATAGATTTGACAGTCCTAGTGGGACGTGCGAGTCAAACCCAGAAACCGATAGGCGGGATGGGTTGGCAGCCCGAAAAGGGCATGTATGGGCCAGACCCGAAAGAAGGAAAGGATAGATTCTAGTGGGACGTGCGAGTCAAACCCAGAAGTCGATAGGCGGGATAGGTTGGCAACCCGAAAAGGGCATGCATGGGCTAGACTAGAAAGAAGGAAATGATGGATTTAACAGCCCTAGTGAGACGTGCGAGTCAAACCCAAAAGCCGATAGGCGGGATGGGTTGGCAGCCCGAAAGGGACATGCATGGGCCAGACTCGAAAGAAAGAAAAGATGGACTTGACAGCACTAGTGGGACATGATGGGTTCAGGGAACGCATAGGTCGAACCTGGAAAATAAAGGATAGATTTAAAAGCCTAGAGAGACATATGAGTCAAACCTAGAAGTCGATAGGCGGGATGGTTGAGGGAACGCATAGGCCGAACCAGGAAAATAAAGGGATAGATTTGACAACTCGGAGGGACATATGAGTCAAACCCAAAAAGTTGATAGGCGGGATGCGTTGGCAGCCCGAAAGGAGCATACACAGGCCAAGCCTAGTGTGACAAATAAGGATGGATTTAATAGCCCGAATGAGACATCTAAATTAAATCCAAAGGCCAAGAAGTGTATAAGGTTGGCATCCCAGAGGGGCGCATAGACCAAACCCAAGAAAAGAAATGTGGATTTAACTGTTCAAAAGGGACATGAGAGTCAAATTCGGACGACCAACATGTTGATGCTCCCGACAAGACTGACTATCCCGTTGTGATATTGGTGTCGCAGCCATGACATCATCATGATGAACTTGGTGTCATAGGGCGAAGCCATTGACTTGGGCACCTGTGGACGTAGCTGAAAAAAAGAACCCTATTTTTTCACCTTACCAACCTTACAGCCCTTTAGGGTTTCCGTTTAGGTTGGCCCTCTTTAACTTTTTCTGATGCGCCCTTGCAGATTTTCACACAGAGAGGTGCTCATTTTTGCCTAAGGCCCCCTTGCGGGTTTTCACCTTAACCGAGTTAAAGGTCTTTTACCCTTAGCCAACCTCCACATGGGAAGCGACTAAATCTGCCGGAGTATCAATATTTTTAACCCCACTTTTTTTTTTTGCAAACTTCGTTCGACTCTCTTCTAGGAAGATGGGTATCCACTGAGGGTTGTTGTGCAAATTCATGATGTGGCGCGAAGTAAAGCTTCATGTGTTTGCCATTAAGAGGGAAGGGATTGTTTCCCTTGTGGTCGACGACCATATAGACCCCTCCTTCATAGACCTTTTGGACGACGCAAGATCCACACCAGTTAGGTTAGAGTTTGCCGTTGGATCTCTCTACCAAGACCTCCTTTTCTTTGAGCATGACAAGGTCGCCCTTTTTGAATGCCCTCTTTTTGACCAACTTATCATAAGCACGTGTCACGTGGGCTTGATAGACATACAAATGTTTACAGGCTCGAAATCTTTCACCTTCTAGATTAGACAATTCCTCGAGCCTCCTTTCTATTTCAAGTCGATCTTGGCCTGGCAGTCCAGCATGAACAGCGACATGATAGGAAGCCAGCTCAATTTCCACAGGGACCACTGCTTCAACTCCGTAGACCAAGAAGAATGGGGAACAACCCGTAAGAGTTTTGTAAATCGTCTGATAGGCCCATAGGGCTTCATGGACTTTTTCACCCCAATCTCGTTTACGCCCACACACTATTTTGGCCAACTTTTATTGAAGGCCTCGGCTGTGACGACCCGAGAATCCGATTACCGGGAAGGCCCGATAACCCGAGACTCGAACCGCCGCCCACGAGCCGGGAGGGCTCGGAAGGGCTAAAAGGAGTGTGGAGGCACAAAGAAATAGGAAATAAAGCAGGACAACCAACAACAACAAGCTGAAAGAAAGAACTACAGCTACAACAGAGTCCAGTCCAACAGGAAGTACAGTCTAAAGCAGTAAAACGTACCACGTGCCAAGTGAGCTCTCGGCCCGGCAAGCTGGCAACTAAGAACCTCCGCATCGCGCCCTCGAACCTCGAGGAAGAAGAACCGCCTCACCTGAAAAGCAGGGAATGAGTCTCCAAAACAGAGACTCAGCAGGGATCCCGCGGAACCCCAACCGGAAACAACGGCGGTAGCGGAAAGGAAGCTACAACTACAGCAGGAACAGCAAACCGGTGGCCGGTCAAAAACTCGGCACTACAGCTACTCCTACTGTCAGAAGGCACACCTCGATCACGCAGTCGAAGCTACCGAACCACGCTAGCACCACCTACCGAAGTAAGAACACACGGCAACCACGCCGTAGAGGCCTGTCCCCCCCCGGACAAAGCCGACCTGGACACGCTGTCCAAGGTGCAACCCCGACCATCCGATCGCGGGTATCGCACAACAAGACCCAACCTCGGTAAAGCCACTAGCACTAATCTCACGACGCAAGAACCGACACACGCGCCAAGGTGAAACAACCGAACTCACCGGTCAACACGACCAAAAACCCGAAGGTCAAAGACACAGAGACTGACAGTCTGTCACTCCATACTCGACAGGAGTACCACCCACTAGAAGAACGACCGGATGCGTCCCCTGACGTCTTATACCGCGTCACAAGTGTCTAGCTACAACGCCCCGGGCGTGAGACTCAGACACGCAACAAGTACCACAACAAGGACTAGCTGGGGTCGCGCTCGTCAGCACGTGTCCTAAGCCCCCAACTACGTGTGCACACACAGACCATCTGCTCTAGGTCGGGTCCTCTAGCTGGTTTTCCCCCCCACCAGACTCTGGTGGCAAAGGCAAGGGGCCGACGGAAACCAGCCTAAAAACCGCGTCACACCGGGTCGCGCTCTCCACCACTCCCAGGTGGGTCCGCACACGCGTGCGCAGGAAGCTACGACTAGTGGAGGATCACAGAAACGTGGACACAGAAACCACGCACGCACTCATTACGAGTAATACGGAGTAACAGGTGGCACGACGCCACCAAACTCTGGACAGCCCACTAGACCTACAACTCAACGGCCTTTGAGTCACAAGACTCGAGGTCAAGACCGTTGCACATGACAACACTGAGCCGTCAATCTGGCCTAATCCCTAGGTCCAAAACCACAATGCGACAACTCACGAGGCAGTTCATCACTGCCGAGACCCATCCCTCGAGGAGGGAACTTAAGAAACCCCCAGCCTCAGGCTGGGAAGCTGGACTCACCGTCCAAGGCCACACGCTTGGCCCACTAGGAAGCCACCTTCCAGAGAAGTCACGACTTGCGGGGAAACCTCACCGCATTCACACCGACACACGGTGACACGATCTGGCACGAACACGGAAGCTCGGAATACCTGGGGTCGCCTGGACCCACCAAGCCCACAGGCATGCTTATCGAGGTAGCACGGTACCTCCAGACACCCTGAAACACGGTAACAAAACCCACGGGGTGCCCGGGACATTCACAAGGCCAAAGGTCGACCACTGGGTCACAACCGGGTCGACCGGAGACCAACACAACACAATCGGAACACTAGAAGGTCACTCGGACCCTTAAACTCACAGGAACGCTAATCGAGGTAAACCAAACCTCTGGACACCCAAAGACACGGTCACGGAACTCCACGGAGTGTCCAGGACACACACGGCCCAAGGGGAGCACGATCAGCCGCAGACCGTCCGCCTCGGGCAGCCCGGCAGGCCACCCCAAGAACGCGCTACACATGCATAGCGCGTTAAGCAAGAACGCGCTATGCAAACCTAGCGCGTTCAGCAAGAACGCGCTATAGGTCCATAGCGCGACCAGACCAGGTCGCGCTATGATCCTATAGCGCGACAACCAAAAACGCGCTGGGACCCTAGAGCGCGACAAGAACCGCCTTACTGTTCATCTTCTCCGATGAACGCGCCCCATCGGGGCAGCGCGACACTCAAGAACGCGCTACTGGAAGCTAGCGCGTTCTCAGTCCGCGCCCGAAAACGGTAGAAACGGCGGGAAAACCCATTCCACGCCCCGATCACCCCCGGGTGATGGGGAAACAAAGAGGGAAACATTCCCCAACCCCTCTGGCACCGAGAGGACCCATTTAAACCCCAAAAACACGATCAAAACACAAGATTCGGCTCACACCCCAAAAACATGCATTTTTCCCAAATCACCCCGTTTAGCCCGCTCGGCTCACCACGGCCTACGAAACTCGCGGGAATTGAAGTACACGGGTTGAGGGTCCATCTCCCTACCTCCACCGAAGATTCGACGCACCGTGGACGCCGATCCACGAAGAAAACGCCGTTTAAACCCTCGCCGGTTCACGATCCCACGAACCGCCTCCACCACCGCGATCCTCATCCCGTACCCGTCGCTCCACGCCCCACGAGCCACGCCGCCCCGCCCTCGCCGCCTCCGTCGGCCGCCCGGAGTGAGAGGGGGAGAGGAGAGAACGTGAGAGAAGAGAGAGGGAGGGAAGAGAGAAAATGAGATGGGGAGAGAGAAAAAGGAGGTCATTATATAGAAAATCCGGAAATTCCCGAAAATACCGAAAAATAGAAAATCACATTTCTGCGATCCTCGGAACACACCGATCGCAACGGTACCACTCGCGCCCTGGTGAACAGCCCGGTTCACCCGTAACGAGGTTCCGAAGGAATTACCGAAACACCCACCGGGAATCGGAAAACACACGCGGAAAAGCCGCGGAACGCTTCCGGGCCTCCGAAACAACTCCGGATCGCGCCGATCCGAACACGAAAGATGTCCGAAATGAAATTTTGGACACAACGGAGTCGGACACTCCAAGAAACCAGATCCGGGACCCATGAACAAGGATCCAAAAAATCCGGGGCATTACAGCGGCCAACCCATTGGCTTGGGAATTGTAGGCCGATGACGTTCTCCAATCGATATGGAACTTGGACGCCAGAGCATATACGGTCTTGTTTCTGAATGGCATGCCATTATCCGAGATAATCAGACTGAGAGTGTCGAACATGTATATGATGTAGTGCCTCATGAACCGAGAAACTATTTAGCCTATAACTTCTCGCAGCGGAATAACTTCTGCCCATCTGGAGAAGTAGTCAGTGGCGGCCAAAATAAACTTGTGGCCTTGAGATGAAGGCGGGAATGGTCCCACAATATCAATGTCCCATTCCGCAAACGGCCATGTAGGCGCAGTTGGATGGAGCGGGTTAGGCGGCTTGCGAGGCATTGACCTGAATGCTTAGCATTGGTGGCATGTACGGGGTTGCAATCTTCGTACATGGTAGGCCAATAGAACCCTTTAAACTTTATACTAGTTTTCATTTTGGCTACAGCTTGGTTGAGCCCCGCACAGTCCAAAATGGACTTCGTGCATCACGGTTCTCACTTCCTTAGGCGAAAGGCACCGTAAGAGGACCGATCAGTCTTTCTCATTGAGTCTGAAAAGTAGGCCGTCAATCAGCTGATAAGAAGTTGCCCTGCGTAGGGGCTGCACTCTTTGAGCCCGATCGGGAGAAAGCCGCCGGTTCTTTATCTTTAAAATCGGCTCACGCCAGTCTTCTTCTTCTAGAGCAGTCTCCTCTTGCATGTTGTTGACCTCAAAGACAATGAGGCCAGATTCCTCGTCGAGCACACTTGGCATAAGCCTTCGATGTCTAACGGTGACATTCAACTCTCCTTCAGGTGGGAGTTTTAAGGCTGGCGCTAATTTCGCCAAAGCGTCTGCTTGGGAGTTATTGCTCCTTGAAACATGACCTGTTTTAAATAGGTAGAAATTTTCTTTTAGCCTCGTGACGGTTGCATGGTAGGGGCCCAGCTCCTTCTTCCGGACGTCATAGTCGCCCAGAACGTGTCGAATGACGAGTCAAGAATCCCCATACACTTTGAGACATTTAATGTCCATCTCAAATGCCAACTGAAGTCCGATGATTAATGTTTCGTACTCCGCCTCATTATCAGTCAGCGACTTCATGTGAGCACAAGAATTATGGAGAATGCCACCCTGAGGGGTTACAAAAACCACTCCGATGCCAGATGCAAAGTCTGTGAGGCCCAAGGCCCTCTTGATCGTCCGAGAAGTGCCGTCAAAATACAACTCCCAATATGGGAGGTCGACGGTGAGGACGTCCAGCTCTGTTTGTGGTTGGACATTTTCAGTATGCTCCCCGGCTTCTTGCGAAGGCACCAGCACCTCTTCATCGGGTAACTCGAAGTTGAGTGGCGAATCTTCTGGGACAGGATACGCAACTAAGAACTCGACCATTCCTTGTCCCTTGATCGCCTTGCGTGGGACAAAAGTGATGTCAAACTCCATGAGGATAAGCGCCCATTTATCGGGTCTTCCTGAGAGGGCGAACTAGCTGAGGAGGAACTTGAGCGGATCACACTTTGAAATAAGGTACACTCGGTGGGCCAAAAGCTAATGCCTTAATTTCTTCATGGCGAATACCAAGGCTAGGCACACCTCCATAGGCAAATACCGGTGTTCGGGCCCAATCAGCTTCCGATTGAGATAATATAACAGTTGCACTTTGCCATCTTTATTGATTGGGGCTAGAAGTTGCCCCAGAGAGACCTCTATAGCAACAATGTAGAGGATAAGGGGCTTTCCTTTGACAAGCGCCCCCAGCACAAGAGGAGAGAGCAAATACTCCTTGATCTGGTCAAAGGCCTTTTGACAATCCTCGTCTCATATGAAAGGTGCTCCTTTCTTCATCAATTTTCCGAAGGGCAGGCACCTTCCGAAGAGATTAGAAATGAACCGCCTAATATACGCAAGTCTTAGTTGCAGAGATCTAAACTCTGTCAAATTTCTAGGCGAAGGCAATCTTCTCATTCTCTTGATTTTGTCAAGGTCGATATCCATAACAGCACTATAGAGGATAAGGGGCTTTCCTTTGACAAGCGCCCCCAGCACAAGAGGAGAGAGCAAATACTCATTGATCTGGTCAAAGGCCTTCTGACAGTCCTCATCTCATATGAAGGGTGCTCCTTTCTTCATCAGTTTTCCAAAGGGCAGGCACCTTCCGAAGAGATTAGAAATGAACCGCCTAATATACGCAAGTCTTCCTTGCAGAGATCTAAACTCTGTCAAATTTCTAGGCGAAGGCAATCTTCTCATTCTCTTGATTTTGTCAAGGTCGATATCTATCCCTCGATACCTGACGATGAAGCCGAAAAATTTGCCACTAAAGACGCCGAATGCACATTTCATTGAATTCATCTTGAGCTGATACTGCCGAAGCTTTTCGAAGAATCGGCACAGGTCAGCTAAATGATCCTCTCGTCTTTTTGTCTTGACGACCAGATCATGTATCGAAGAGCTTGGTCATCACTCTTTGATAGGTTGCACCGGCATTCTTCAAGCCAAACGGCATCCTTTTATAATTAAAGATTCCCTTGGGGGATCGGAAAGCCGTATGATCTTCATCTTTGATGGCCATACGGATTTGATTGTAGCCCGATGACCCGTCCATGAAGGACAAGGCTTTGTGACCAGTGGTCACGTCCACCATCGTCTCAGTGATTGGGACAGGGAAGTCATCCTTCGAGCATACCTTATTCAAATCTCTGAAGTCAATGCAGACTCGGACTTGGCCATTCTTCTTCTTGATTAGGACTATATTGGCGCGCCACACAGAATACATGCATGGCTCTATGAAATCCACGTCGAACATCTTGTCAATCTCAACATTGACTTTCAGCTCCAGCTCGTGACGCATACACCTTTGAGCTTATTTGACTGACTTGACTGTTAGAAGTATTGCCAGCTCATGTTCAGCCATAGAAGGGTCAAGCCTAGGCATTTCTTTATAAGTCCGGGCGAAACAATCCTTGAACTCTTCCAAGAGCCACTGGTACGCCTGCCTTTCTTTTCTCACTGAGGAGAGCACTCAGTGAAGGTTGGTCGATAGTCTTCTTTGCTTCCGAGATTGATCTCAATCAACTCGTCCACAGTTGCTTGGCCACCATCTTCAAGTTCCGATGGAGCTGGTTGGAGGTCGACGAAGTTTCCCTCGTCATCAGTATTTATTTCAGACTTCAAATTCTCTAGAGCTTTCTTCCTCATAGTTTGAGTCTAAGAGATTTCCTTTATCTTGTTGATGATCAGCAGACTGAGTTTTTCCTCCCTCAGGGAGGTGGTCGTCGACGCTCCCTAGCGAAGGCAACATCAACATTTCAGCGGTCTCTTGTTTAGAGTTGTCAATTTTAGGCTCAGTTTCTATTTGCCCGTGAGGAGGAGGTAGCAACCCTATAGCATTGACTGCGTAATGGACCTCAAACTCCCTCTCTTGATCATACCCCAATCCTCTCGTATCCTTGTGAGAGAAGGGAGGTTGCCCCCGAACCTGTGGAGGGTTCCACGGCTGACGAAAATATGCGATCCGCATGGGGTCTTGAGCTTGAGGGATATGTTATTTCCTGCACATTTCCCTGATGTGCTCTGACATATCGTCCATTTCCTGGACTAACTCTAGTGCATTGTTGTCAAGAATATCCCAGCTAAAATCATCCTCAGGATGGCCTTGTGGGACCAAATCTCCTTTATAAAAGACAACTGGCTTGTCTTCCATGCTTTTCTTGCTCCTCCTCTTCGCTGATAAGAGACTATGAAAGTCTTTAACTGCTCCACCTCATGCTCTTCCCTCTGAAACGAGAGCTGAACACAGTTGAGCGGCAAGGAGATGCTCTAGTCGATGACTCGACTGATGAAGTTGGCTTCAAAGTCAACGTTTCACCTCCCTGGCTGAGTCGGCTTGGAGCCGACTTTGAGACTCAGCCTATGCAATCTTGCCAAGTCTTGATTGACGGTAAAAAGTTGCCCTTCCTCAACTTCAGAATCCACCTTTTGCTTTCCTTTGTCATTTATAGACCCGGGGATTGTTAAAGTAGGTTCCCCAAAATACAAGGAAGCATCTGCCAAGTGGCATTTGTTGGGACGAAATAAAGCTTGGTCTACAAAGACAATATGTTGCTCCCCTCGGCATATTTAAGGCATTGGTGTGAGTTGAAGAAATAACCCAATTTTCGTGCAGCCATGGCCTTCCCAATAACACCTTATAAGATGTGTCGGCATTGATAATATAAAATGTCACTTGGGTGACAAAGTCACCTATGACAAGTTTCAAATCAACCTGACCGAGCGCCTCTTCAAAGTCCTAGTTGAACCCCGAAATTTTGACAACATTCACCTTTTGCAAGTAAGGTGTTAAGTACAAAGACTTGAAGGTCTTCAGAGACATGATGTTAACAGCTGCTCCAACGTCGACCAGAATTTGGTTCACATCGTGTCCATTAATCGTCCCTCGCATATATAAAGGGCGATTATGACACGGAGAAGACAATAACAGGTCTTTATCTGTGAATGTGATGTTGGCTGCAAACGCCTCATATGTCTGGACTTGCAACTCTGCAATATGAGTTTCATATGTCTCTGGGTCTTAGAGTATCTTGACGAGAGTCTCGCTCAAGTCTTTGCTCCAAGCGATGGGCTCCCAAATGGTAACATTAGTTGAGAACTGCTTCATATGAAAGATGATCTTGCGATCCACCCGCACGTGTTTTGTCAAATGACGAGATAATTTCTGCCAGAGTCTTCGAAGCTCTATGGGGCTTCTCCCGCTTGAAAGGAGGCTCTTCCTCGTTTCAGCCATCCGCTTTTTCTTGGAACAACGGTGCCAGAAATTCCTCCAGAAATGGCAAGGGTTCATCTTGTTCGCCCTCGTTAAAAAGACCTACCTGGCTCGCAGCTAAGGCTTAGCCCTGCCAGAGGGACCCGCTTGCTCTAACGCCCTATCCTGCACTAGCGGCTTGGCCGGCTCTTCTTCTGCATCAGAAGAGTCAGGTATGAAGAGGACACCACCCAGTTTTCTAACTTCTGGGATGGGACCTGGACTCTCGGAGAAGCCGAGTACAAAGGAGATACCCCGCATCTGAGTTGCTGGGATGGGACCTGGTTCTTCCCCCCTGAACAATATGACTCGATCGAGAGTCAAGGGACCTTCGCGTCCGCGCCATCATCCTCTACCATGGCCTCGACTATTTCTCGCCGGACGACGTTGATACGTCGCCATGGGAGCCTTGCCCCCGAGGTTATCGGTCATAGTGCCTTGTCCGAAAGGAGAGTTGATATTATCGGGCGACGGAATCGTCACCATATTACAAGAGATGATGCGGGACGGGACGCGACTCGACGCCAATTTGAATGCGAACCTTGGACTCTAGACAAACTCGCGACTCGTCCCTAGCGAAGGAAAGGTGCGGATGTGCGCGGTTGAGAAACCGACAATGAGCTAGGGTGGTCAACTCTTCCGTGCTCGGATCGAGTCACGGGACGGGTCACGCTCTCTCTCTCTCTCAGCGCTGATCAAATAATATCGAGCTAGATTCCTAACTCTCAAGCAGCGGCATATGAAAATATACGAAATAAGCAAGATGCCAAAGTAGGGAGCGGACACGATACCTCCACGCTCCGGGCGTAGGGAAGGCGACCCCGGCCGAGACTCGTACTCCCAGTGTACGGTAATTAAATAATTACAGCGGTGAATTTGATTGCCCACTCCACGCAGGGAGGTAAAGGGCTACACGTGGGACCCGGGAATAGCGAATTCGGGTTGACGGGCAGCAATTGGGACCGCTCCGTCAGTGTTGTTCGGACGGCGCAAGCTGGTGATCTAGAGGATCTCGCCCTGATCCGGCGTCCGATCTGGCTAGGATTGGTCCCAACCAGAAGAGGACTCCTGGACGAGCAAACCCCTGGAAGGGATCGCGCTGGATCGCCTTGAGGAAGGCGAGGCGGCCCGATTCGGAGACCCGACCGCTTGCTTGCCCAAACCAGTTCTGTTGTGCCAGAACTGCACGACCCGGCGAGAATGGATGCTACGATCAGATCCGAAGTCTGATCGTCACGAAACTGGCGCCGTTGCGAAGCTCTCTTGAAGATCTACGAACACCTGGATCACAGGAATTTTCCTGTGGCTGGATTCTTCGTGGGGAATTTTAGAACAGGATTGTTTCCTGTCTCAGAACAGACCCGGCAGACTCGAATCTGCCTGAAACTAAGCTTTGACCGAGGCCTAAATGATAGATCCGAGACTTGGGATTCTTATGGGAGATAGAGGGGGAAGTAAGTAACACGAGAATAATTTTTGTGTATTTTTCTGAGGTGGTTTGACAGGGGGAATGGATTTTATGGCTGGGGTGGTCGGATCTGGACTGCAGGAGACAGAACAGATTCCGAATTTTGAAGTGAAAATTAGGAGGGGTAAACAAATTCCAAAATTCGTGAAAAAATTTGTGGAAGAAGGCTTTGGTGGACAGAAAACACAGTCCAAATTTCAGATCAATCTGAAATTGGAAAGGGAGTCAAAAGGGCGAAGAGAGGGGTTGCTGGAACACAGATCTGCACTGGGACAGATTGTGTAGGGCTGAGGGGATTAAGGTGGAACGGGGATCAAACGATGGAGGATTAACCTGGAAATTTTTTTGGAGAGGGGGAATTTCGTGGGGAACTCACCCTCAAAATTTCAGCTCAATCAGATCTCTGAATTGGGAGATAAAAATCGGGCACTGGGTTGTTGTCCAGAGGTGGACAGAACTGCGACGGCGAGGCGGTGGTGGTGCGACGGCGGCTCGATGGGGGCGGCGACGGCGATGCTGAGCTTCTCACTCAGGGAGGGGCTGATAAGGAGGAATCTCACCTCAGAAATGAAAGCTTTCACAGCTGCTAGGGTTGGAAGGGAGAGAGGGGGCTGCGCCCTTGGGCTCTTGCACAAAATTTCTGATTTTCTTTGCATTAATTCCCTTGAAAATAAAAAATACAAGCATTTTATATGACTTGGAAACCCTAGACAAATGACCAATCTTACCCTCAGATCTAGGGTTGGGAGGGGCATTAAGGGGATGGGGAATATAAAAATCACCCATATTCAAAAGAGGGGGCGCCCTCCTCCCTTTGGTCAAGAATGGCAACTTGGTCCAAGTTCTACCTTGGACCAAAGACCAACCTATTGGGCCCATGGACTCTTGACCAGCCTATTGGGCCTTCCAAGCTAGGAAGCCCATGAGAGAGGGAGAGGCCCAATTGGGCTTTAAGTGACCTTAAGGCCCAATATGAACATAAACCCCTTAATGGACTCTGAATGAACTTAGCCCAATGGCTTATAACTAGCCTTACAAAGTAACCCAAATAAAACCCAAAACAAACACAGGTTACAAACCAAATACATTAATACAAATACACACTCCACACATTTGATGGCCTAGCTCCGATGCCCCATCAATTCTCCCCGGGTGGGAGAAGCTCGACCCCGTCGAGTAAGGGGTGCGGTTGCGCCTGTATCGCTCTTGCGGATCTGTCGGATGTGGACCGTGCTCTCCACCGTACCAGATAGCGCGGGTACGCTCCACTCCTAGTAATCGTCACCTGCTCAACCCGTAGATGTTCTTTATGCACACGCTGCTGTGGGAATGAGGCTAGTGGTGGACACTCCGGGGTGGGGTCACTCTCAAAGGAGGAGACGGCTCGAATGACTCACAGGGAATCACCGCTGGGTCCCTGTGGGTGACTAGATCCGAGACATTGAGGTAGAGCTGATCCCAAATTCCGACAAGTCTACAACGTACGCATTATATCCGACTTGTCTCACACTCGAAAGGGACTGACACCGCGAGCATGCATTAGACCGACTCGACTCAACGTATGCAGACTTCGACTTGACACATGCAGACTTCCAACAGACTAGACGACAGCAAAAAGAAAAGAAAACAGACTCACACGATACCCTAGACTCATACATAATGCAGTGACATTACCCCGAGGTGGACATCA
Organism: Amorphophallus konjac; assembly: GCA_022559845.1. Lineage (NCBI taxonomy): Eukaryota > Viridiplantae > Streptophyta > Magnoliopsida > Alismatales > Araceae > Amorphophallus > Amorphophallus konjac. The sequence continues at coordinate 257,935,641 of CM040118.1, read as the reverse complement.
TCCAGGTGCTGCATCCTGGGTGTCGATAGGTTCCTCCGGGTCCTCATAGAATTCGTCAGCTAATCCCTGCTCGGCCTCATAGCTGACAGACACGAGCTCGGAAGGTGAGGCTTCTCCAACCCTTTTGTCCCCTAGGGCTAGTGATGTACGAGTGGGACACTGGCCTGCAAAGTGGCCAAACCCCTGACAGCGATAACACTGCTGTCGTGACCCACTAGTCTCCCCAATAAGTGGTCCCTTACCCTTATCCTCCCGACGGATAGGTGCTGTAGGCAACAGGGAAGGAGGTGTGGGTGCCGGTAGACGGGCAATGGGTGCCGGAGGGCGGGCAATGGGTGCCGGTGGTTGGGGTGGAGGTAGATCCCTTGACGGGGGAGGGCGAGGCCTTGGAGCGAATTGCTCCTGACGGGTGGGCTCCTGAGGTCGAGCCATGAGATCCCTCTGATATGGGCCTAAAGAGCTACGGGGCTCGGCACTACGAAAAGGGATGGGGCCCAACCGTTGGGTAGACTCGAACTCTCCCTCAAACTGCTCCAACTCGAGAGCAACCTGATACGCCTCTTCCAACGTTTTCGCGTTGCGGCGGAAAACCGCATACTGGTAGTGCGGCCGCAGACCACGTCGAAAGCGGGAAACGGACATGGTGCTCTCCTCCGAGACACCACATCGTAGAAAATACTCATCAAATTCAACGATGTACTCGGAGACGGACCGATCTCCCTGGCTGAGACTCTGCCACCTATCGATAAGTCGCCGACGGTATGTGGCAGGAATGTACTTTTGCCGGAGTTTGACCTTCATCTCACCCCACGTCTCAACCTGGGGCTCTTGCCGATGAAATAACAGGCTCTCTACGTTCTTCCAATATGTCTGTGCCTGTCCCATCAGTTTCATGGTCGCGAATCGGACTCTTCGACGATCCGTCATATCGAACCAATCGAAATACCGGTCCATGCCAGACTCCCAATCTAAATAGACTTTCGGATCCAAGGACCCGTCAAAAATGGGAGGGTCCGCTCGCACGGTCCTAAGCACTCTATCGTCCTCCTCATCTCTCTGCTGATGAAAGCCACGACGGCGTCGGCCATACCCCTCATAAGCATTATCGGACCCATAGTCCTCGAGACCAAGGTCACGGAGCTGTGGTTCGGGGGCCCGGTAAGAGGTGGGCTGAGGAGCATGTACGGGTGGGTCCTGTGCCGCGAGAGCGGGCTGGACCTGGGCTATGGGAGCGACTTGGCTTTGGGCAGCCACTAGAGTGAGTGTGGGTGGGCCCTGGGCCGCTCAAGGAGGGTCTCCGTGTGACATCCTATCCAACCGTCCGACCAGACCTTGGAGAGAACTGTCGGATGACTCCATCCGTTCCTCCATGGCGTTAAGTCGGCCATCCATACGATCCGAGAAGCTCCTGAAGGTCGCCTCGGATTGGTCCATCCGGGCTACGAGGGCCATTATCGCCTCATGCAAGGAGTGTAGGTCTCCAGAGACGGTATCCCGTGGATTTGCCATAGGCGCGGGGCGGTGGTATTGGGTACCTCGCCGGGTGGGCATGCAACGACACAAAGCTTGGAATGCACTCACTAATGCAAACTAAGGAACCTAGACTCCAAGATTCGGTACGGGGCGGAGGTGGGATCCGAAGATCTACTCACACAAGTGTACTACCTTCCCAATAGGCGTAACCTATTGTTCCGAAAACACCTTTTGTTATACCGAATAATGCAATGAAATGCAACTCCCTGGGACCGACTATCCTAGACTCTAACCTGCTCTGATACCAATTTGATGTGGGACGGGACGCGACTCAACGCCAATTTGAATGCGAACCTTGGACTCTAGGCAAACTCGCGACTCGTCCCTAGCGAGGGAAACATGCGGATGTGCGCGGTTGAGAAACCGGCAATGAGTTAGGATGGTCAACTCTTCAGTGCTCGGATCGAGTCACGGGATGGGTCACGCTCTCTCTCTCTCTCTCAGCGGTGATCAAATAATATCGAGCCAGATTCCTAACTCTCAAGCAGCGGCATATGAAAATATACGAAATAAGCAAAATGCCAAAGTAGGAAGCGGACACGATACCTCCACGCTCCGGGCGTGGGGAAGGCGACCCTGGCCGAGACTCGTACTCCCGGTGTACGGCAATTAAATAATTACAGCGGTGAATTTGATTGCCCACTCCACACAGGGCTACACGTGGGACCCGAGAGTAGCGAATTCGGGTTGACGGGCAGCAATTGGGACCGCTCCGTCAGTGTTGTCCGGACGGCGCAAGCTGGCGATCTGGAGGATCTCGCCCTGATCCGACGTCCGATCCGGCTAGGATTGGTCCCAACCAGAAGAGGACTCCTGGACGAGCAATCCCCTGGAAGGGATCGCGTTGGATCGCCTTGAGGAAGGCGAGGCGGCCCGATTCGGAGACCCGACCGCTTGCTTGCCCAAACCAGTTCTGTTGTGCCAGAACTGCACGACCCGACGAGAATGGATGCTGCGATCAGATCTGAAGTCTGATCGTCACGAAACTGGCGCCGTTGCGAAGCTCTCTTGAAGATCTACGAACACCTGGAATCACAGGAATTTTCCTGTGGCTGGATTCTTCGTGGGGAATTTTAGAACAGGATTGTTTCCTGTCTCAGAACAGACCCGGCAGACTCGAATCTGCCTGAAACTAAGCTTTGACCGAGGCCTAAATGATAGATCCGAGACTTGGGATTCTTATGGGAGATAGAGGGGGAAGTAAGGAACACGAGAATAATTTTTGTGTATTTTTCTGAGGTGGTTTGACAGGGGGAATGGATTTTATGGCTGGGGTGGTCGGATCTGGACTGCAGGAGACAGAACAGATTCCGAATTTTGAAGTGAAAATTAGGAGGGGTAAACAAATTCCAAAATTCGTGAAAAAATTTGTGGAAGAAGGCTTTGGTGGACAGAAAACACAGTCCAAATTTCAGATCAATCTGAAATTGGCAAGGGAGTCAAAAGGGCGAAGAGAGGGGTTGCTGGAACACAGATCTGCACTGGGACAGATTGTGTAGGGCTGAGGGGATTAAGGTGGAACGGGGATCAAACGATGGAGGATTAACCTGGAAATTTTTTTGGAGAGGGGGAATTTCGTGGGGAACTCACCCTCAAAATTTGAGCTCAATCAGATCTCTGAATTGGGAGATAAAAATCGGGCACTGAGTTGTTGTCCAGAGGTGGACAGAACTGCGACGGCGAGGCGGTGGTGGTGCGACGGCGGCTCGATGGGGGCGACGACGGCGATGCTGAGCTTCTCACTCAGGGAGGGGCTGATAAGGAGGAATCTCACCTCAGAAATGGAAGCTTCACAGCTGCTAGGGTTGGAAGGGAGAGAGGGGGCTGCGCCCTTGGGCTCTTGCACAAAATTTCTGATTTTCTTTGCATTAATTCCCTTGAAAATAAAAAATACAAGCATTTTATATGACTTGGAAACCCTAGACAAATGACCAATCTTACCCTCAGATCTAGGGTTGGGAGGGGCATTAAGGGGATGGGGAATATAAAAATCACCCATATTCAAAAGAGGGGGCGCCCTCCTCACTTTGGTCAAGAATGGCAACTTGGTCCAAGTTCTACCTTGGACCAAAGACCAATCTATTGGGCCCATGGACTCTTGACCAGCCTATTGGGCCTTCCAAGCTAGGAAGCCCATGAGAGAGGGAGAGGCCCAATTGGGCTTTAAGTGACCTTAAGGCCCAATATGAACATGAACCCCTTAATGGACTCTGAATGAACTTAGCCCAATGGCTTATAACTAGCCTTACAAAGTAACCCAAATAAAACCCAAAACAAACACACATTACAAACCAAATACATTAATATAAATACACACTCCACACATTTGATGGCCTAGCTCCGATGCCCCATCAAGAGAGCTCTTGCAGTATTTCCTCGAGCATCTCTGTAGTGAGCTCTTCGTCCTTGTAAAATAAGGAAAGCTCCTCAAGGATTGAGAATTCTTCACCCTCTTCGAGATGGTGGACCATCTCTCGGAGCTACTGAAGAAGTCCGGCTTTACGCCCAAACTTATCACAGGGAATATATTTGTCCAGAGTGACGACCCTGATGGGACGAGAGGGAGTATACTCTTCCAGCTCATTTATAAGCTTTTGTAGTCGTTGTAAAGGAATTAACTCCTTGGGGGCTTCCATAGCTACTGTCTGCTCAGCTTTCTTCTTCAACCTCCTCTTCAGATTCTTCTTCTGATTCTTTTCTTGTTTCTTGAGGCGGGCTACCTCTTGCGAAGAAAGTGGACTTGATTTTGAAGGTGGGACTGATTTGCCCCTGGAATTTTGCTTTTTGCTCCGGATCGGCTCCTTAGGAGTCTTGGCTTCACGGCTCCTCCTTGGAGTAACCTTAGTCCAATTGGCCTCCTCCGATTGCACCTGGAAGGTGGCATTGATCACCTGGGCAAGTATTTCCGACGACAGCTCCTGGAACTCTACGAGGCCAAAATGGGGCCCTTGAGGCAATTCCACGGGTTTTGCTTTAGTTAGTGGTTTTGCCTGTTCGAGTTGTCGAGGTTTTTTCTACCATAGTCGACCTTGGGGACTCGACATGGGATTGGGATTCAACTTTGGGCTCCCCCGCCTTGGCTTTGCCTTTATTGTTTGGCTGAGGGTTTCCCCCTGTAATGATGCCGGGTTGACTCAGCTTGGAAAGGGGCTTGGAGATTCCTCCTATGGCTTGGCTCTTTGGGCTCCGGCCTTATGCCCCTCGCACTTAGCCCTATCTTTAGGGTTTGGCTGAGAACTTTCGCCCGTAGACTTCCCGATTGTACATACTGAAAGATGGGCTTGGTCTCTGGTGGCTTGACTTGCCCTTGTTGGGTTTGTCGCAGAATCTTCTTGACGACCTCCCTGAGACGCCGTCTCGCTGTTGAGTTCCCCTGCACATCGACATCCCCTTTTTGGATGAGGGCCTCAATGCAATCTTATACCTCCAAGCATTCCCCAATGGGGTAAGAAACCATGGCGTGATATTTACAGTAGCAGGGATGACTCTTGGCCATTTCATTATAGTAAGACAACGAGTCATGCACCATCACTCGACCTTCTTCCAGGAGATTGTTGAAGATCTTCTCAGTGTTCTCCTTGAAGAAAGAGCACTGATAAGAGGGTCGCCACCCCGAGTACCACAATGTGGATTTTGGCTGTTGGGAACTGGCTCCTTCCTTCCCTGGTTCGGGTGGTTGGACTGCAGCTGAGTCATGTATGACATTAATGGAGAAGTTCAAACTCACCTGTTTGTGTAGCTGCGGCGGGCAGACCAAGGAGTCACCTACATCGATTACCCCTTGCTTGATCAAGTCCTCATCAAGATCTTTGAAGGCCTGGCAATAACGAATGATGTGGCCTACCACCTCATGGTATGGACAATAGCCTTGGTGTAGCGCAGCGCCTGTTGCTCGATGGTTGGCCGACGTCGGGAGATACAATAGCCCTTCACGGCGACACGCGAAGAAGATTTGTAAGGTCTTCTCAGGAGGTAAAGAATATACCTTTTCCAGTTCCTCGTCCTCAGATGAATCAGACGATTCCTCAGAGAGCCAACCCCCCGAGCTACGAGGGATCCAGGCAGCGGGTGGTACACTTGCCCCTCGCATATGTGTCAGAGCTGGTCCCCTGGCGAATGGCCCAAAGGGGAAGGTAGCCAACTGTCCATCGATGCTCCTTAGGAACTGCAACAGCCTCCGTTGTTCCAGCTGCAGCTGTCAAATCTTCCTAATGGTCCTCCGCAGTGCCAGACATTCAGGTAATGAGGAAGATGCGGCTCCAAGGTCAGCATTGGGACGTTGATTTGATGGACCGGCCTCTAGTGCATTGGAGCTCAAAGCAATTGCCACCATGTAGACCACATTGGCTGACCGATTCGATCGGTCCCAGACATGGGGCTGTGGTTGATCCATCGCATGGCCCAACATATTTATCAGGCCCTTCTGAATGAGCTCTTTTGCTATGTTCTTGAAAACATAGCAATCCCCAACAGTATGACCCAATCTTCGATGATACACACAATAAGCAGGGTCGTCCATTTTATCCACCTCCGCGGGTTTTCACGGATCAAGTAGAGTAATGAGCTTTTCCTTCATACACATATCAAAGAACATCTTTGTATGCACTTTCCTGAAAGAGTAAGGCACCTTCATAAGCTCCGCTAACAGGGCCACATTTGCCTTGGCATCGGACTTTTTGCCATTATTCTTTGATTTTTCCTTCCCCCTTGTCTCCAGTCGGGGAGAAGTCCACAAAATTTACCTCCTTACCGCTGGCCAGGTGATCTTTGGAGGACTTGCCTTTGGCAAGAATGTGTGCTGGATGGTCGGCGAAAAACATTTCAATCTCTGATACCACCGTATTCAACTGGTCGAAACCTCTGATATTTTATCCTAGAAGCTTCTCACTGACCTCCGCCGCTAAGCCTCTGCGACATATGGTGATTGTGTCTTCGAACGTTGGAGAATTATTGCAACGCATGCTGACGTCCCTCCATCGCTTGATGAAGTCTAACGCGGTTTCACCCTTTCTCTGTTTGAGGGCACAGAGTTCCACAAGAGAGACTTTGCGTTCGGCCGTTTGGAAACGGTCGACGAATTTCTTTTGCATGTCAGCCCAATCAGCCACCAAGTTGAGCTTTATCCTAGAATACCACTGAAAAGCCGTGCCTGTCAGGGATGTGGCGAAGTATCGCATCAGATATGACTCTTCCAACGGCAGTTCACCCATGGCCGTCATATAGTAGGCCAAATGTTCATGCGGCGAGCCCTGTCCATTAAACTTCTGCAGTTTCGAGACTTTCGGGCAATCTAAAGAAAGTTTCTTGAACTGATGGTGAGGGGGATATGGCACGTTGTATAGATCAACGGTGACCACGCCCTCGTCATGTTGAGCGAACTTTACCTCCACAATTCGCTCGATCATCTGCCTCTGGGCCATTAAGCTTTCTGCAGCAGGAGTAGCAGATGATCGCACATTGACATCATTTTGCGGAACTTCAAACTCCGTTGCTACCAGTAACTTTGCCGCAGTAGCCGATGCATTGGCCGAGACTGGAATGGGAGGAGGCTGCTGTTCCTCACCAGTAGGCGCTGCTTGAGACTGGACATGAGCCTCTCTTTCGCTCAAACGTGCTTACAAGAGATTCTTGAGTTCTTGATTTCTTGATTTCACGCCGAAGTTCCTCCAACGCGAGAGTCTGAGCCTCTCTTCCAAGACCTTCCTCGTGCCCTGGGTTGTTGTCCCCATCGACACTATGGACATCTTCTTGGTACTCCTCTTGCCGCGCCGACTCGGGCTGAGATGTTCCGGCGGCAGGTGTCTACTGCATCTAAGTGAGAACTCGGGAGACGGGCCTTGACCTCCTCAAAGTTTGGAGAGGTTGGTTCAATTCTCTCGAGGTATCCTCTGGCTGCTTATCGGCGGAGATTGTGTAGCAGGTGAACACCTTGATGGCGTCGTTGGTCACCTGAACCACCCGCTTCTTCCTGGATAGTTGTCTTCCAGACTTGGGTGACATCCCTAGTCTGTCACAAACAGACACTCGGGACATAGAAACCAGTGCGGAGCAATCCTCGTCCATGTGCGTTGAATTGGCCCACGAAGAGGTTGGTCGAACTTGCTTGTGGGCTCCTCGGCACTTCTGCTCATGTGGGCGTTGAGTTGTGGGGCTCAGAGAAGTCGAGGCCTCAATGTTTGCCGGATTCCGCATCTATTGCAGGTCCGACATGCAGACAGGCCCTTCCGACCTTGCCCGCTTAATAATTCGAGCCTCCTCCTTGGTGACCCAGATCTTCTTGAGGTGGAGCTGGCGCTCCTCAATTGAGTTGCCCCCACACTTTGATCGGGGAGCTACTGGTTTGGGCCGTTGCATCAGCCCCTGGTTTGCCACTGGTACGGCGGACTTCTTCAATTTCGCTCTGTCCTCCTAGACTTGACGGAGAAGCTCGAAGCGGCTGGAAATGGAGATAGTTGGGACGTATAGGTCCCGAGGACAAATTGGCTCGCCTCTAACGAGCCAGATGCAAAAATCTCTGACAATTATTGTCTTGCCGGAGCGAGATGTTGCTGCTGCAGGTTTTATGCCCTTGCGGCTGCAACGCTGTCCCCATTGAGCAGGAGCGACGCTAGTGATGCCTACTGTTGGAATGGCGTCGTCGCGGCGGCGATGCTGCCCCCTTTGTTCAGAAGCAGTATCTCTGAAGTTGGCCAGAGTAGAGTTGGTGCCGTTACGGCGGTGGCGTTGCCCCCGTTGTGCAGAGGCAACGCCGACTGTAACTTGGTTGACCGAGAAAACTCAGCCAATTGCTGAGACAAAGGGCCTGACATCCTTAACAGTTGAAGAGTTGACAGGGAAGACCCGGTCGGTTGATCGGAAAGAGGGCCTGACACCCTCGGCCGTTGCAGAGTCGGCTGAACGGGCTCGATCGGTTGTCAGAGCAAAGGACCTGACAACCTCAATAGTCACAAAGTTGGTCGTACGGGCTCGGCCGATTGTCGAAGCAAAGGGCTTAATACCCTCAACAGTTGTAGAGTCGACCGAACGAGCTCGACCGGTTGTCAGAGCGGAGGGCCTGATACCCTCAATAGTTGCAGAGTCGACCGAACGGGCTCGGTCGCTTGTCGGAAAGGAGAGCCTGACACCCTCAGCAGTGTTGGTCGAACGAGCTCGGCCGGTTGTCGGAGCGGAGGGCCTGACACACTCAACAGTTGCAATAGCAGGTGCGGCTAAACTGGCTTCAGCCACAGTAACAACGCCTAGAAAGATGGGCGAGCCGACGACTGACAGGAAGTCACTGAAGATGATGGGGGTTGCCAGATATCCGAACCTGATGTGATTGGCGACGACGTCGGGTCCGTATGTCACAGCCGTCATCGTCAATGTCGGTGGTGGTAGTGAGTAGCACAAGTAGAGGAATGTGCAAATGCACAAACAAGAACGCAAGCGAGTGAAAGCGGTGTATGCCCTCCTCTTCCCGTCCTGTAGCAAGAGAAGGGACAATCTAGACCTTTAAGAAGGTTTGGAACTTCCTTGACAGCAAGAATAAAGGCGGGAAAAGTCCCACCATGCATGCCAGTCTGTTAGTCACCGAATATTTTCTTTTGAAAGAAACATTTTTAAGCGATTACAGATAGAATAACATGTGTAGAGTTTATTCCATGGGTGCGAATCGTATCAAACGATTTGGATTCGAGTGTTGGACATTTCCCCACTGACCGCAGTCAGTATTGATTTATATCGACCTAACGTCCGAAAATCTTTGTTTAACTGTCAAAGAAATCTGAAGGTCCTCTATAAGGGTCCTGATACCAAGGGAAGGCTTGCTTGCACGGTTCAAAGCTAGTTCCCACTCACCACCGAAGTACTATTAAAATTAGGGTTGCATCAGAGGCCGCTAGATTAGGCAAGAAACCTTATAATTCGAAGATGTAACTGCCCATAGGCACTTTTGAAGTGTCGAGAGGTTCCCTGGACTCTGGGGGTATTTTGATAATTTCAAATTTCTAGGGATACTTTGGTAATTTTACCAGGATAGGGACATTTCTAGAATTTTCAGGTTAGAGGGAGACTGTGGCGTGATCTCCAACTTTCAAGGGCACTGAGACAGTTTCAGGAGATTTTTTGAAAACTCTTAGGCTATTTCTAGGTCACAGGGATATTTTGATAATTTTACCAAACCCGAGGCGAACTTAGGTTTGAGATGACACTTAGGCGCGAAACTGAGTTAACAAAGTCCCCAAGTGAAAGAGCAACAATGGGCTTCATAAGAGACACTTGTGCATTGATTCGCGAAAGAGGGGCGTATGCACAATTTCCCAAAAAAACTGGTGTTCATTTGCAATTTTCCTTGACCAACGCATAAAGGAACAGTTGAGTACATTTATGATACATATGAGTACAAGGGTTGTCGACGAGTTGTCGATTGTACAAGAGAAAGGAGTCTTCGCACTGACGCGAGACGTAGGGACATAGCCCCAATTACAAAAAGTTACAGGGTAAAACTGCAAGCAACAAGACTTGAATTTTCTATAGTCCCGCGAGGGGCATTTCTATAATTCATGATTATATGGGGGAATTACATAATTTGGCCATCCAAGACGGATGAAGAATTACAAATATAGCCTCTAATAGCATAATTACAAATACACCCTCTAGGGGCATAAATACAGGACCTAAAGTATCACATAGCCTTCATGGGCCAAGACAATGAACAAAACTCCTCGTGTCGGGTTACTCTCTCCATATGCCTTTGTGTCTATCTTCGTATTGATTCATCTGTTCTTGGACCCTCGGGGTGTATTTATAAAAGGTGCAAAGTCACCGAGGTTGATTGACCCCGTACGGGATGGACAAGACTTGAAATGACCCCGGAAGGATCTTTGTTCTTCTTTTCTTCTTTTCCCTTTTTTGTTCCGCGAGAGAGAGAAGGCAGCGGGGTCGTTTGACCCCGGGCGGGGTCCAACCGCACCGGGGTCAAGTGACCCCAGGTGGGTATAACCACCCTGGGGTCAATTGACCCCGGGCAAATCTATCCAGGGTCACTTGACCCCGGGCAGACCTGTCTGGAGTCAGTTGACCCCGAGCGAGTCTGCCCGGGGTCAGTCGACCCCGGGAAGGTTCCCATTGGGGTCATTTGACTACGGAGAGACTGACATAGCCCCCCCCCAAACCCCCTCTGATTGCTTCAGTGGGCTGTTCTCTGCTCTAAGGCCCCTGGGTAATTTGTTTTTGCAGGCAAAAAGTTTACTTCCAACAGTCGCATAAAAAGTTTCCCTCTGTTCTAGATGGCATGTTTACATTTCTTCTATTGTGGCAGAGAACTCAGATACTTTCAAACTTTTCCCTTTGTTAGGAACAATGTATCACCAACTAAGAAGGCCTTTCAGTCATCACCGTCATCTTGAGGCCTGTTTGGGTTCTACTTTGAACTCAAGAGTCCCAAAGCATTGGACAACTTTTCCAGCTGGCTTCCAGCTTGAAGCCAAAACACCCCGACTGAAGAGACATATACAGGCTAGAAGGCTCTCAATCAGTTGAAAAAAACATAATCATGATACAGTTTTAAGTGTGCCTTTCTCAGTCAATGAGCATATGTAGACCAAGCCAACGCACAGCCTAAAATTTAAAAAATCCTGATGACTTTATGCCATGCATTGGAAGTCACCTATCATTCTGTATTAAACCAAAGGCTGAAACTTTCTGTCAGAGTCAATCAATTACAGAAAAGCCTCAAATCTATAAAAAGAGGAATACTGCTTTCATATGCAGTGCACAAAACACCTTCATAACACAAAGGGGGTGGCCCAACAGGGGTGGTGCATGAGTTGCATGTTAGGCAGGAAACCATTCACAACATGGTCAAACTATTATCACCCTGTATCTGAATCTCAAAATACGACTACTATTAGACAGACCATAATTATTTAGGCTCCATTTAGCATATCCAGTTCAATATTTAGTTACTTCCCTCTCCTTTTTCAAGAAATATGCGGCCATGCTAGGAGGTGATTTCTTTTATATTTTGAAATCTCATTGACAATATTATGCTTATTCAACAACATAAGCAAGAGGCTGGAGGTTCTATTTTTACTGCTAAATCTTACCTATTGATGATAGCATCAACAATTACTTGGATTGGATTGGCATCAGTAAGAAGATGGATGATCTCCATTGTATGCTTCACAATGCGGACAGCCATCAGTTTCTTGCCATTGTTTCGTCCGTGCATCATCAACGAATTAGTCAATCTCTCTATGATGGGACACTGAGCCTTGCGGAACCTTTTTACAGAGTAACGGCCAGCAGTATGGGGAACATAGGTAGCATGCTTTCCGGGAGTGACACCAATGTAATCTGCTAAGGATATATCGCTAACCTGTCAAAAGCAGAGAAAGGCAGCTCAGAGTGCTTGATTGGCGGAACTTAGAAAATGTGTACAATATTTCACTGTGTTTTCCATTATATCAAGCCACTTATCCCTGGAAAAGTAACATAAACCAGCTCCAAACATAAGTAAAATAAATGAACATACGAGAAATGCCATTGAACATTGCATATTGGCCTAATTTAGACTGGATATCACCACTTGCACTCATTTTCATCATGGGAGGAAACACACATCATTGATCCACGATAAAGACCACAAGTGGCAAAGCCCTTAGTTGCACGTGGAAACAATTGTCTATACATGCATGACATTGCTGACATGCTCTACTGCCGTCTGATTTGTGTATCCAGCAAAATATGCCGTGACAATATTGAAATTCTTGAAGACAATATAGGGCATTCCTACAAGTGCAACTTTTCAAGGGCATATCAATATAATACTGTACAGATTGAATAGGAAATCAAGCCGTAATGACGTATAAATAAGATGTGCCCGAAACAATAGTTAAAGACAGAGGGTTTACAACATATGTGCTTAATGTGTACTCTAAAACTAAAGCATCTCTAGTAGATGATGTGAAATCTATAAAGGGCGAAAACTAATAAATACATTCACTTTTTAAGATGGGCACTTCTCTTCCATGGCATAAAAGATCAAATTGCAATGCAAATTATCACCCTTTCAAACTTTTGATGACGATGAATATAATATGGTGAATTTAGATTTTTTTCATCATCCATAAAAAACATAGAGATATACTACCAAACTAAGGATCGAACTTCACGATAAGCCTCCGTTCCTTTCATCTTATGCTGGTGAAAAAATGAACTCCACAAACAGATGCACTCATGAACATACTGAAGAGGTGGTGCAAGAAGAAGAAGAAGAGATATGACACAACATTCAACAGCATCTCCAGCACCATTCAAGAAAATGACAACAAACCGAAACGAGAGGGATCCACGCCGGGAAAAAGAAATCCAAAATTTCGCTACAACAAGATATGAACAGAGAATTCTGCACCAGGACAAGGTGCTCTCCATATTACTACTACGTATGCTTGTCCCAACCGACGACGACAACAGCACCAAAGATCTTCATCAACCACAAAAGAAAAGCAACACAACGTAGAACAGGAAAGGAATTCGGAACGGAGATCCAGACGGAACAACCCCCTTCCAGGCGCCGCAGGGAATTCCCCGGCCGAAGGCAAAGCAGACGCCGTGTGGAACTGGGTCGGGGATCATCAGGACGGCGAGGGCGGGAGAGGTAAGAAAGTGCAGTGCAGGCTGACCTCGACGTCCTCGAAGGACCAGCGGTTGAAGAGCTTCACCTCCGGCTGTGGCAATGCGGCCGCCGCCATTCTCCTCTTCACGCTCCCGCTGCGGAAGAAGAAGAGCAGAAGCGAGATGTATGCGCGGAAAGGCGAGCATAAAACCCTGGGAGTTAAACACCGGCGGCGACGTTCAAATAGCAGAAGGTGATGTTAGGGTTTGGCACGGCGCGCGCGCTCACTCTCCCTAGACCTGATCAAACATATATATTAGGGTTTTGCCCCTACTAGGGCTGTCAATCGTTCAGGCCTGGGCCGGGTTTAGGTCGACTCGACCCAGGTCCGACTTATCAATATTAAAACTTGAGCTCGACCCGGACCCTAACTATATCGGGATGGGCCGAGCCGGGTCTGATACTATTAAAAAATTGTAAAGTCCGACTATGGCTCGACCCGGCCCGACAACTTAAATACAAATAAAAATTAATACATTTAATAATATAAAATTTATAATCTCACTAAATTAACTAAAATTTTGATATTAATTACATAATTTGTATGAAAATATAGTTTTAAATTTTCTAATTAAATACAATAATATAATTTTAACTAAGTAGTTTTTAAACTTTGAAGGAAGAGAAAAAAAAAAAGAACGGATCGGGTCGGCTCGCGGGCCGAACTTAAATCCCGAGCCCGGCCCGTGGGCCTAGTCGGGTCAAGCTTTCAGGCCCGGCTAAGAGTTCAAGGGTCGAAAAAGGCCTTGCAACCCGGCCCGAAATCGGACTAGGCCTGCGGGCCTGACGGGCCTACCCGGCCCATTGATAGTCCTAGCCCCGACCCAATTAAGATTATTATGTTACGTAGTGAATTGATGGGTTTAGGGGTATGAATATAGAAAAGAAAAATAGAACAGAAAAATAGAAAATAACCGTCAATCAAGGGTTCCCAGACTGTACCAGACGTATTTTTTTTTAGATATGGTACGAAGAGTTTTGCGTACTGGTCTGACACGGAGGGAATCGCCTGTACAGAACCTTGTCGGCTGGCGAGTGAGACGACTGGCACGTGGCAGGTGACCGGTTCACACTGGACCGCATGGGACCATGGGCCTCGCTGCATACCAACTCGGTTCGTCATGGGACCAGCCTGGTACGTGCGAGCCGACCGACTCGTTGATGCGGGAGGGACACGCGACTCGACTCTAAATGGATATGCAATCCTCGGACTGTAAGCAAGCTCGCGATCGTCCCTAACGAGGGAAGCGTCGGACGTGCGCAGTTGAGAAACCGGCAAAGAGTTAGGGTGGTCAACTCACAAATTCGTGCCCGGATCAGGTCACGGGACGGTCTCGCTCTCTCTCACAGCAGCAGTGAATATCAATAAATAGCGAGCTAAGTTACCCTATCATGCTCTCTAGCAGCGGCATATAAAGCATATACGAACTAAGCAAAGTGCCAAGTAAGGAGCGAACACGATACCTCCACGCGCCTGGCGTGGGGACGACTTCCCGGCCGATCTCGTACTCCCGGAACAGTAAATACACAATAATTACAGCAAGACAAATTACTGCCCACTCCACGCAGGGAGGTAAAGGGCGACACAATGGGACCCAGGAGTAGCGGTTTCGGGTTGACGGGTCGCTTCTTGTGTTGCTTCGGCGTCACACGTACGTACTCACGACCGTGGGACCCACGTACTGGTCCGAGGGGCCGTGTGGGACCGGGGTGGCACCACTGTGGTGGGGACGCCTGAAAGGGCGCTCCCTGGGACGGCGGTGTGCTGGTTCACCGGCCGGAGGCCGGGCGGCTCCGATCTCCGCTCGCCGGAGTTGCTGGCCACGGATCTGCAGTTCTGTTTTGCAGCGTGTGACTCGGTGAGATCTACTGCTGCGGTCACTCCCAATGTCGGATCGACGCACAAGAGGTACCGATGGAAAGCTGACTTGAAATCCTTCGATCTATGGCCGGAGAAAGAAATTTGAGTTTCCCGTTGATGGCCTTTGTCGAATTTTCAAGCTGCTGACTCATAGGATCTGAAAACTCAGGGTAGAACCAAATTTTCTTGAGAGTTGGCGTTGACCATGATGTAGACCTTCGGTTCAGCCTTTGGACCCTTCATGAAAGTTGTAGAGACCGAAGAGAGGAAAACGGGGATATATCTTATGCAAGATTTAGTGGAAGTTTCGATTTTGTGGGGATTTTATACTGACTCGGGGTGAGATCTGGACAGTAGAAACAGATCTGAATTTGGGGAAAAGACATAATTTCTAAAAATAGGTAGATGGCTTTTGAATTTCGGAGAAAATTTGTGGATGATGGGGAAGGTGGAAAGAACCTCCAATAAATGTGAGGATTCCAACAAAAATTAAAAAGGGGGTCGAAAGGTGGAAGAACTAAGCTTCTATTACACAGATCTGAAAAGGGACATATCAGAAAGATAGAAAGGCATGAAAATAGAAAAATATAAAACGAACTCTGAATGAAGTGAGTTTTTTACTAGAGGTTGGGAATCAAGTGGGGAACCAACTCTGAAAATATCAACTTTAGATGATGTCGGAGTTGGGAGTTAAAAATCCCGGAGTGAGACTCTATCCAGCCAAACAGAACCTTGGACAGAACTTCGGAGGCGGCTTCGCGGCGGCTCGATGGAGGCACAAACGGCGGCGGCGGCACCAGAGATGAAATCAGAGATAGAGGGGCTCAGGTAGAAGAGGTTCTCAACCCTGAAATATAGAGGGAAGGAGGAGGAACCAGAGGGGAGAGGGGAGGGGCGCAGGTAGCTCCTTGGCTCAAAGGTAATTCACCAAATTTTCTTCTCATTAATTCTCATTAAATGTAGAAATACAAGTATTTATACAAAATGTAAAAAGATTCAAAATGACCTCAGATCTAGGGTTGAAAGGGGTATTAAGGGGATAGAAGAAAATATTTCTCCCATGTGGTCAAAACACATTAAACAAATTCTAATCAAACTAATATAATTCCATTCAAACTTCACCTACCTTGCCTAATAAGACAAGGAAGGGGGTGCCCCCTTCATGGGCCTCCTCTTGGGCCTAGCTGGTCCAAGGCCATCCAATCAAGCCCATTAACCCATGCTTGGTCTATGGACTCTCCCACCTAGATGGCCCATGAGAAGGAAAAGCCCACTTGGCCTTAAGTGAGTTAAAGACCCAATATGAAGTCTAATGACCCAATATGAACTAACCCCTTAATGGACTCTTCTAAATGCAACCCATTGATGTATTCTATTTGGAATGTGGCCCATTGACTTGTTAAAAGCCTTACAAAGGAGCCAAAATCAAAAAAAAAACCCAAACAAACACACTAATACAATCCAATACACACTAATATAACTCATTAGCCTTTGATGCCCCATCAATTCTCCCCGGGTGGGAGGAACTCGACCCCGTCGAGTAAGGGGTGCTGCTGCTCGAATAGCTCCGGCGAATCTGCCACCGTACCAAGTAGCGCGGGTACGCTCCACTCTAAGTGATCGTCACCTGCTCATTCCGTATATACTCGATATGCACAAGCTGCTGTGAAAACGAGGCTAGAGGTGGTCACTCCGGGGTGGGGTCACTCTCAAGGGGAGGAGGCGGCTCGAATACTCACTAGGAATCACCGCTGGGTCCCTGTAGGTGACTAGATCCGGGGCATAGATGTAGAGCTGATCTCATACTCATCGAGCGAGTCCACTCGCTTCTTAAGGGACTGACACCAACGAGCTTGCACAAGACACATGCAGACTCCTAACAAACCACACAAACAAACCACACAAAGAAGAAACAATACTGACTCATGCATGACATGCAATGACATCACCCACCAAGTGGCCGTCATCCGAGAGCCACATCCTGAGCGTCGGTATGCTCCTCTAGACCCTCCGCTGCATAATACTCATCAGCTAGTTCCGGATCGGCCTCGTAGCTGACAGTCACAAGTCCAGAAGGCATGGCTTCACCAACCCCTAGGGATAGTGTGGCACGAGTAGGACATTGGCTGACGATGTGGCCAAATCCATGACAGTGGGAACACTGCAGCCGTGACCTACTGGTCTCCCCGATAAGAGGGCCTTTACCCTTATCCTCCCGACGGGTAGGGGGTGTAGGCAATAGGGGTGGAGGCGTATGTGTCGTGGGCAACAAGGGTGGGGTGTCGGTGCCAGAGGGCGGACAATGGGTGCCGGAGGGCGAGCAATGGGTGCCGGTGGTTGGGGTGGAGGTAGATCCCGTGGTGGGGGAGGACGAGGCCTAGGAGTGAAGTGCTCCTGACGGGCGAGCTCATGAGGTCGAGCCATGGGGCCCCTCGGGTATGGACCTAAGGAACTACGTGACTCGGCACTACGGTGAGGGACGGAGCCCAACCGTTGGATAGACTCGAACTCTCCCTCAAAGTGCTCCATCTCGAGAGCAACTTGGTATGCATCCTCCAACTTATCCACCTTGCGGCGGAGAAGCTAGTACCGTAGGTGCGGTTGTAGACCACGCCGAAATCGGGAAACAGTAAGGGAGCTCTCCTTCGTGGCGTCACATCGTAAATAGTATTCATCGAACTCGGTGATGTAATCGGAGACGGACCGATCTCCTTGGATAAGACTCTGCCACCTGTCTATGAGACGCTGGCGGTAAGTGATAGGGAGGTACTTCTTCCTAAGTTTGTCCCTCATCTCGGTCCAAGTCTCTATCGGGGGCTCCTGACGATGAAACAATAGGTTCTCCATGTTCCTCCAATAGGTTTGTGCTTGGCCTAAGAGTTTCATCCGGGCGAACTTGACCTTCCGTTGGTTCGACATCTCGAACCACTCAAAATATCGGTCCATGCCAGCCTCCCAATCAAGATAGACCTTTGGGTCTAAGGACCCGTCAAAAGTGGGAGGATCTGCACGAACGGTCCTAAGGGCCCGTTCATCCACATCTTGATCGTGGGTCCGCCGTGTAGGACGACGATCTCGACCATATCCCCTATGCTTGTTATCAGACTCGTAGTCATGCACCTCGGGGATGTGATGCCTCCTAACCTCTATCCCTTGAACCTGTGGAGCAGCGGGTGGCTGAACCGGGTCTTGTTGACCATGAGTAGGTGGGAGGGGTGCCTCGACTGGGGCCCTCGGGGGTGCCTCGACTGGGGTTCCCTCTAGTGTGGCAACTCTCTCTACCAAGCCCTGAACGGACTGGTCCGACTCGACGGCCTTATCCTCTACGGCCTTCATCCTTTCTTCTAGACATGTGCCTAAGCCATTCATCCGCGTACTCAACCCATCCATCCGATCTACCCGTGTAGTCAACGCATCCATGCGTGTACCTAACCCTTCCATACGTGTAGTCAACCCTTGCATTTGCCCCATAAGGGTTTGGAACATTTCAGCCACTGACGACGCATCGAGACTAGGGGCTCGGGGATCCGCCATAGGTGGTGGTGGGGGTGAGTACTGTGTACCTCTACGAGTGGGCATACAAAGACACACGGAGACACCGAATAATGCAAACATGGACTAAAGCAAAGATGATGCACCTAGACTTAACCAAGACTCGGCACGTGGCGGAGTTAATCGATCCGAAGATCACTCGCGCAAGTGTGCGGCCTTCCCGATAGGCGTAGGCTAACGTTCGGACAACACCTTTTGATATACCGAGTAAAGGGATGCAAATGCAACCTAGACCGACTTAGACAATGACTAGACGTAAAGGACACTTTTTTTTTATTTTAAACACCCTACACTCAACTGGCGCTCTGATATCAAATTGATGCGGGACGGACACGCGACTCAACTCCAAATGGATATGCGATCCTCAGACTCTAAGCAAGCTCGCGATCGTCCCTAACGAGGGAAGCGTCGGACGTGCGCGGTTGAGAAACCGGCAAAGAGCTAGGGTGGTCAACTCACAAATTCGTGCCCGGATCGGGTCACGGGACGGTCTCGCTCTCTCTCACAGCAGCAGTGAATATCAATAAATAGCGAGCTAAGTTACCCTATCATGCTCTCTAGCAGCGGCATATAAAGCATATACGAACTTAGCAAAGTGCTGAGTAAGGAGCGAACACGATACCTCATGCGCCTGGCGTGGGGACGACTTCCCGGCCGATCTCGTACTCCCGGAACAGTAAATACACAATAATTACAGCAAGACAAATTACTGCCCACTCCACGCAGGGAGGTAAAGGGTGACACAATGGGACCCGGGAGCAGCGGTTTCGGGTTGACGGGTCGCTTCTTGTGTTGCTTCGGCGGCACACGTACTCACGACCGTGGGACCCACGTGCTGGTCCGAGGGGCCGTGTGGGACCGGGGTGACACCACTGTGGTGGGGACGCCTGGAAGGGCGCTCCTTGGGACGGCGGTGTGCTGGTTCACCGGCCGGAGGCCGGGCAGCTCCGATCTCCGCTCGCCGGAGTTGCTGGCCACGGATCTGCAGTTCTGTTTTGCAGCGTGTGACCCGGCGAGATCTACTGTTGCGGTCACTCCCGATGTCGGATCGACGCACAAGAGGTACCGATGGAAAGCTGACTTGAAATCCTTCGATCTATGGCCGGAGAAAGAAATTTGAGTTTCCCGTTGATGGCCTTTGTCGAATTTTCAAGCTGATGACTCACATGATCTGAAAACTCAGGGCAGAACCAAGTTTTCCTGAGAGTTGGCGTTGACTGAGATGTAGACCTTCGATTCAGCCCTTGGGCCCTTCATGAAACTTGTAGAGACCGAAGAGAGAAAAACGGGGATATATCTTATGCAAGATTTGGTGGAAGTTGCGATTTTGTGGGGATTTTATACTGACTCGGGGTCAGATCTGGACAGTAGAAACAGATCTGAATTTGGGGAGAAGACACAATTTCTAAAAATAGGTAGAGGGCTTTCAAAATTCGGCGAAAATTTTTGGAGGATGGGGAAGGTGGACAGAACCTCAAATAAATTTAGGGATTCTAACAAAAATCAAAAAGGGGGTCGAAAGGTGGAAGAACTAAGTATCTGCTACACAGATCTGAAAAGGGACAGATCAGGAAGACACGAAAATAGAAAAATATATAACGAACTCTGAATGACGTGATTTTTTTACTGGAGGTTGAAAATCAAGAGAGGAACCAACCCTGAAAATCTCAACTCCAGACGATGTCAGAGTTGGGAGTTAAAAATCTAGGAGTGGGACTCTGTCCAGCCAAACAGAACCTTGGACAGAACTTCGGAGGCGGCTTTACGGCGGCTCGATGGCGGCACAAACGGCGGCGGCGGCACCAGAGATGAAATCAGAGATAGAGGGGCTCAGGTAGAAGAGGTTCTCAACCCTGAAATGCAGAGGGAAGAAGGAGGAACCAGAGGGGAGAGGGGAGGGGCGTAGGTAGCTCCTTGGCTCAAAGGCAATTCACCAAATTTTCTTCTCATTAATTCTCATTAAATGTGGAAATACAAGTATTTATACAAAATGTAAAAAGACTCAAAATGATCTCAGATCTAGGGTTGAAAGGGGTATTAAGGGGATAGAAGAAAATATTTCTCCCATGTGGTCAAAACACATTAAACAAATTCTAATCAAACTAATATAATTCCATTCAAACTTCACCTACCTTGCCTAATAAGACAAGGAAGGGGGCACCCCCTTCATGGGCCTCCTCTTGGGCCTAGCTGGTCCAAGGCCATCCAATCAAGCCCATTAACCTATGCTTGGCATATGGACTCTCCCACCTAGATGGCCCATGAGAAGGAAAAGCCCACTTGGGCCTTAAGTGAGTTAAAGACTCAATATGAAGTCTAACGACCCAATATGAACTAACCCCTTAATGGACTCTTCTAAATGCAACCTATTGATGTATTCTATATGGAATGTGGCCCATTGACTTGTTAAAAGCCTTACAAAGGAGTCAAAATCAAAAAAAAAACCCAAACAAACACACTAATACAAGCCAATACACACTAATATAACTCATTAGCCTTTGATGCCCCATCACTCGTGCTAGTTCGGCATTAAAAGCTGGCCATGGGCGGAGGGTGGAGGCGTCGAGCGTAGTGGCGGTGGGTGGAGTCCAGCGGCGTTGCAGGCGGCAGCACAGGCTGGAGAGCAACGTCCCAGCGGTGGGGACCGACGATCGGAAGCCTCTGTAGAGGTTTTTTTGTATTATTTGTTTATAGAGAGGAGGAGGGCGGCGGGGTTGGTCAGTGGGTGGGTGGAGGGTGTAATGACCCAGGATTTTTGGATCAGGAATCCGTGAGTTTCAGAATTTTCCCGTGAGTCCCGGATCACGTTTTGTAATTAATCAGAATTTTTGGTTATTGAGTCCTCAGAAACCCTATGGGGTGAACCATTGTATTTTTGGCCTCAGGAACATTGCAGGCGCGTCGTGCATTTTTCGAGGATCGTAGATATGATTTTTTTCTCATTTTTATATTTTTCAAAATTTTAATCTCGAATTATTTCCTATATAAACACCCCCCCTCTCAACTCATTCTCTCATTCTCTCCCTCTCTCTTCTCTCATTCTCTCCTCACCACCCCTTCGCCCAACGGTCGATGGAGGACGACGTGGACGAGGCGGGGGTGACGGGGACGGCGAGCGGCGAGGATGGAGCGAGGAATGGGACGGTGGCACGGCGTGCTTCCATTCATGGATTCGAGAAGCCGGCGTCAGTTCGAGTGTCATTTTCGAGTGGAATCAGCGTCCTCGGCGTGGGAAATCATCGTATGAGGTAGGGGGATGGATCATTGGCCATCGCATTTCATTTTTCGGTGATTTATAGGCCGAGGTGAGGCCGAGAGTGGTTTTCTTTCATGCCGGAGTCAAAATGCATGATTTTGGGGTGAGCGACGGATTCATCGATTCGACCGAGTTTTTGAAGTTTAAATGAGCCCTCTCGGTAGTTTAGAGAGTGGGGAATGATTCCCCCATGTTTTCCCCATCACCCGGGGTGATTGGGGAGTGGAGTAGGGCCCCTCGGATGGGGTTTCGTGGTTGCGTCGCCGGATTCGGTCTACCGAATGGGCAGTTCGGTCGACCAGATCGGCATTCACCAGGGAGGGCAGCCCGCCCTAGTTCGGTCGATCGACCCAGCTAGTACGGTCGACCGACCCGGGCCAGGGGGTGACTGGCTATGAGCCGATCAACCGACCCAGTGGGCCGGTCGACTGACCCCTGTGTAGGTAGACCAACATAGTGGGCTGGTCGACTAAAATGTAGTTTCTTCGCTCGTTTTGACCGTAGCAACCTTAGACTTTATTTTTTTCTGAGATTTTTCAGAAATTAAATAGATTATTTAAGTATTTAATAAGTCTTAAAGGCTTAATGGGCTAATAAATTGCTTAACAGGTTAAGACCTTTTGATAAATAGGTCCAATTAATAACTAAGTGGTTAAGCCCACTTAAGATGGGCCTTAAACCCAAAACCCTAAGCCTTTTGGCCCAAGCCCAACCCTAGAGACGTATTAGGGTTAGTTCCCTAATTAAAGGAGATAAATCGAGAAATTAGGGGATAATTGGAAAGGGAATTTGAATTAAATCTAAATTCCGGAGGCCCAGCCAGGTCGCGGTCAGTCGCAGGATTGCGTTCAGGAGGCCACGGTCTAGAGAAGACCGCGTCCAAGTTCCGTAAACGGAAACTGATAAATTATGGAAAGTCTGGATTTTTATCCTCCCAATCGTCAAGGATCGATGTGATCTGGCATGGGAACTTGCCTAGGACTCTTAGGGGATCGGATTGACGCCCCATAGGACTCCTAATTCGACCTAAAACCCCAGCCCTAAGTCAATTCCTATAAATAGGACCCATGTTTGTTCTGCGTGAACCCTATCTTTTGGATTGCATGAGGCAGAGGTAAGATGATGTTGTTTTGAGTTCTTTCTTTAGGGTTTATTGTTCCCTTTAGTATCTTCTAACCCTCTGCCAAATTTCGTGTTAGGAGATCAAGAGATCAAGGAGCTAGGACGGTCGGAAGTCATTGTTTCTACGCAGAACGCGTAGGAACCAGAGCGCTCTTCCGACGAGAAATTTTCAAATTAAGAGCGAACCCAGAGGTAGGTTATCTCATGGTTGGCTAAAACATCAAGTTAGGATTAAAAGCCCTCTGTCATGATCATTTTCATGCTCTCTACGTTGAGAATTTCATGATGTTTTCCCATGACTATGCAGTAGGTCTTTTTAGTCCATGTTGTTCATAACATATTAACTAGAAAGATAAGAACTTTGATTAAATCCATGCCTTCTAGTGATTTAGAGTCATGCTATCATGCTTTAGCTTCAGTTTTCTATTAGCTTTGCATTGTTATTTGCCATAGAATAGGCTCTGCACGTCGAATTTCTACTTCTGTCTGGAGACGGACAGATAGCGGTCTAGCAGAGACCACTACCTTCAAGTAGCGGTCCTCGATCAACTGCGATTTGATTCTTGTAACCAGATCAAACCATGTTTATTTAAAGTATATTTTTAGTCATGCCTTATCACGTTAATTGCACCTTTTGATCATGTCATGGCTATTCGCTTGGGGTTAGCATGTTTTTAAAGGCCTATTTTTACTTTAGGATATTTTCATGCCAAAACCATATAGTATTGTATTTAAGGGTTTTGTTACTCACGATGAGACTTCTTACACGTCGGTTTATGCTTTGGCACTTCCCTTCTCATCTTATTTCTGTTTTGGTTACTGCACACATAGCCCGTACTCCGGTACATCGCTATTAGTCACCGCACTTGATAGGAAACTTTTCTTGAACTTGAGAGTCTCTCCGTCGGATATTCCTTTTGCCGGACTAAGTTATCTTCTTTCAAGTCCTCCGTAAGACTCCGCGAGCCTGGGATTCCCACTAGGACGCCGAGCTGGTTCTACCTTAAAAACCCAAAAGTCTAGAGAGCACTTGAGTTTTCTGCATTTTATGTGAACTGTCATGATCGCGGCCATCAGGCGACCGCTACCTAATGATAACGGTTTGTCAATGACTGCTACCTTGTTCAATCAGCAGACTTCTGGCTGAGTCGACATGTTCTTCTTCTACGTCGACTCCACTCCTGATCGCGGCCTTGGCTTGACCGCTACCTAAAGGTAGCGACTATCTCTAAACCGCGTTCTTCCAGCATGTTCATTGCGTCGACCTAGTTTCCTTCTTGCCTTGACTCACCTTCTATGCATTGCCAGATAGCGGACCACGCTCGACTGCTACTTCCTGATAACGGTCCGGTCATAACCGCGTTCTGTCAACTTGCTGTCCAACTCGAGGTTTGACCCAAGGGTTGATCTTGCTCTATTATCAGGTGATCTTCTGATTATCTGGAACCCAAACCTTATTCACTAAGTCACTAATGAATCATAGAAATTAATGAATATATTGTTATACTGTCAGATTCCTCCCGTAGCATGACATTGTCATTAATTCTTTCTTGACCTCACATGTTCATTTCAGTACATTCTTACCTTGGTTTTATCGCCATAAAGCCATTGTTTGAACTTGATATTATTGGCCTACTTTATTATTATTCTTGTGGAAGTAGTTTGATTTATAACTTGAAGATGCAAGAGCAGACACAGATGGTGTCCAAGGGCTCCAGTCTAGTTCCCTCGATAGATGACCGGAAACATATTATTAACCATGGGATACGATGATTACTGGCATCGCATTGCGTTGGGAGTACTTTTTTTATAAACTGGTGAAATCCATGAGGCAATCTCATGAAATTATACATGCTTGCTTGTTACATGACTTTTTAATACATAGCCTTTTCAAGGTTATGAATGTACATTCTCGATACATGATAGTACATTCTTGTTATTGAAAGGTCATACTATAATCTTTCTTGATCATGCTCTCCTATTTACTTGAAATCTCATCTCGCTACAATTATCTTGTTACTTGCTGTTACTTTGGTTTTATTCGCATGTTTTATCGCACTTTCATTATTGCCTTTCCCAGAGCTAAAATGTTAATTAATTTAAATTGCCATCATGTTGATACGAAGATACCTACTAGACGAGTGCACTCATTCCCTACTTTTCTAATCTTTTTCAGGAAGTTTTAGTAGCTCAGAGTCGGAGTACTCAAGTGGTGATTTCGAGAGCGAATAAAGTATGAGTGAATCTTAAATTGTCAAATTAAGTCTTATTGTAATTTAGTTATCTTCACTGTAATAGGTGGTGGAGTTGATCATGTCATGTAATTTTCCTTCTTCTTGAGTCTAGAGAGTCGTGATGTTAGAAAGAGTCATTGTCAAGTGTCAAGGTTGTAACCTTTGATTATTGCTCAATAAAGTTGAAGTTTTTGAATATATGTTGAGTTCACTATTTTATGTGTTTAGCGCTCTGATTGTCATTCTAGCTTGAGGCTTTATTTACCGTCTGTTCATGTTCCTGACTTAATTCCGCTGCATATCTCGGGGCATGACAGTTAAGGTGGTATCAGAGCCTAGGATTAAGTAAGTCCTAGGAAAATGTCAAGTCATAAGTTAAGTCCAAGGTTTAAGGATTTCCAACCTATGAACTAGGAAGAAATTTCCAAATCCAAGTGAGATTGGGTAGAGCCCGAGTTATGTTTAAGCTAGATCTCTAATAAAAATTAACCTTTCGATTAACCCTCATAATTCCAAAGAAAATGACAATTGTCTTTTTCTTAGGAACCTCACTTCCAAATGGCCGATAACCGAGCAAATTGGGAGGCCATGCAGCAGACCGTCCAGGGTCTCACCTAGGCCCTGCAAACGGTAGCACAAGCAGGCGCACGAGTTTGCGACGGTGATCTTCATCGTAACTCCCGGAGTATGAACCCTCCACGGTTCTCGGGATCATCCAACCCCGATGAAGCAGAGAACTAGATTGATGAGATGGATAGAATCTTCAATGTCATGCAATGCATTGACCAAGAGAAGATCCTACTAGATACATTCTAATTAAACAAGGATGCTCGCACGTGGTGGAAGGCCACCTCAGCTCATCTCCATAATGCACAACTCACCTGGGAGGAGTTTCTTGAACTCTTCCGTGAAAAATATTTCTCGGAGCATGTCTGAGAGAGGAAGGCTGCCGAATTTACCTCCCTTAGGCAAGGCATGATGTCTGTGGCAGAATAAGAGCTACAATTCTCCAGGCTGGCCCCATATGCTCTGCATTTGGTTAGTACGGAACTTCTCAAGGCCAATCGCTTTATGGACGGATTGAGGCCCATCTTTGTCAAGCAACTTGGGCCCCAAAATATCTGAACTTATACGGAGATGGTGCATAGGGCCCATTTATGTTAAAGGACCCTTGAGAAGGTTGAGAAGTTCAAAGGCAAGGGAGAAGAATCTAGCCGGAAGGACAATGAGAGAGGACGGAAATAAGAAAAATTCAGCATCACGGGAACCTATAAGTCCCGCGACAACAAGAAGAGGTCCTGTAATGGCAACGGGAATGGCAAGAACAAGCGGGTAAAAGAAGAGGAGAAGCAAGTCATGGTGGCTTGCTCATTCTGCGAGAAGTTCGATCATTCGACCGAAGAGTGCTGGAAGCACCTTGGCGCTTGTCTTCGCTGTGGCAACCGGGAGCACCGCATGCCCGATTGCCCGCTTATGAAAGAACAACCTTCCAAAAATGCTGGTGGGCGTAGGCGGCAGGCTCGTCTCAATGCCATAATGAAGGAAGAACCTACAAATGAAGGAGAGATGATCGAAGGTATCATCCAAATTTATTCACATCGTGCCTTTGTATTATTTGATACCGGTGCTTCACACTCTTTTATATCCACTGCTTTTGCTAAGACTTTACCGGTTTCACCTATTCCCTTATCTTCAGACCTAGCTATTACTACACCTTTAGGTCTTGGAAACGAACTCAAAACCCACTATCCTGATAGTGAGGTGACTATAGGAGGCCATAATCTTCCTGCCAATCTCGTACGCCTAGACATGGAAGGCTACGATGCTATCCTAGGTATTGATTGGCTATTCGAACACTAGGCCGACATCAATTGTCACCATAGAAGAATCTCATTCTATAAACCGAACCTTCCAAAGTTTTCTTTCCATGGCATCAAATATAGGAAGCATCATGTTCTTATTTCTTCTCTTCACGCCTGCAAACTCATTTCGCAAGGTTGTGAAGCCTTTCTTGCTTCCGTAGTTATCACCGAGTCTAAGGAACTCATTTTAGAAGAAATTCCGGCTGTAAGAGACTTTCATGATGTCTTCCCTTCCGAACTACCCGGTTTATCACCCGAAAGGGAAGTAAACTTCTCCATTGAACTTATCCCTGGAGCAACACATGTTTCAAAAGCTCCTTACAGGATGTCCCCCATGGAACTCAAGGAGTTGGAGAAGCAACTCCAAGAATTGTTGGAGAAAGAGTTTATTCAACCAAGCACATCCCCTTGGGGTGTGCCGGTTCTATTTGTCAGAAAGAAGGATGGATCCCTCAAGCTCTGTATTGATTATCGGTAATTAAATCAACTCACCATCAAGAATAAATATCCATTGCCGCGTATCGATGAGCTATTCGGCCAGATCTCTGGAGCAGAATATTTTTCAAAAATAGACATAAGGTCTGGTTATCATCAGTTGAGGATTAAAGATGAAGATATTTCCAAGCCTAGTTTTCAAAGCAGATATGGGCACTACGAATTTGTGGTTATGCCGTTTGGGTTAGCCAACGCCCCTGCAACTTTTATGTAACTCATGAACAATGTCTTCAGGCCTTATCTGGACCGATTTGTGGTCGTCTTTATTGACGACATTCTCATCTATTGCAAGACCCAGGAAGAGCATGAAGAACACTTAAGAATAGCTTTACAAACATTAAGAGAACATCAACTCTATACAAATCTCAACAAATACGAATTCTGGCTAAAGAAGGTTTCATTTCTTGACCACATTATCTCAAAGGAAGGTATCGTTGTGGATCCTTCTAAAATTGAAGCTGTTAAGAACTGGAGCAGACCAACAACTGTGACTGAAGTCAAGAGTTTCCTTGGTCTGGCTGGCTACTATAGGCGGTTCATAAAAGATTTCTCAAAAATTGTCGTTCCTCTGACCAGACTTACAACAAAGGAAAATCCTTTTATATGGTCAAAGAATTGTGAAGAAAGTTTCCTGACTCTCAAGGAACATCTTACTATAGCACTTGTGTTAGCACTGCCGGTAGAAGGTGGTGGTTTCGAGATTTACACCGATGCATCAGGCGTTGGTCTTAGTTGTGTTCTTATGCAAAATGATAGGGTTATATGTTATGCTTCAAGGCAGTTGAAGCGTCATGAGAAAAATTAACTGGTACATGATCTGGAATTAGCCGTTGTTATCTTCACCTTGAAAATATGGCGACATTATCTCCATGGAGAGAAATTCACGGTATTTTCGGACCACAAAATCCTGAAATATCTTTTCTCCCAAAAAGAGTTAAATATGAGACAAAGAAGATGGCAGGAGTACCTTAAGGACTTTGATTTCTCTATACAATACCACCCGGGAAAGGCTAATGCTGTAGCAGATGCACTCAGCAGAAAACCAATGGTTATTCTATCTAGCCTGCGAAAAGGTTGATCGACCTTGTAAAAGACTTTGCTAAATTGAATCTGGATGTCGACTCGGAGAATGAAAGGTGTATTATCGCCAATATCCGGCCACAACCCACATTAATAGAAGATTTAGTCAATTTGCAAGAAAATGACCCCACGCTGGTGGAGATCAAGGCTAATATTGATCAACGGCCAAATTTTTCTGTCACGACTGATGGAAGATTACTATTTTGAGATCGGATCTGTGTGCCAGATCATGAGGAGACAAAGAAATTAATTATGGAAGAAGCTCACAGGTCAAGATATGCACTTCACCCTGGTGCTATCAAAATGTACCAAGACCTAAAAAGAAATTTCTGGTGACCTAATATGAAGAGAGAAGTGGCGGACTTTGTATCTCACTGCCTCACTTGTTAGTAAGTCAAGGCGGAACACCTAAAGCCTGCTAGAAAACTACATCCCTTAAAAATTCCCGAGTGAAAATGGGAGAGTATAGGGATGGATTCCATCATGGGTTTGCCTAAGACAAGAGGTGGACATAATGGTGTATGGGTGATCATTGACCGTTTGACAAAATTTACACATTTTCTACCCATTAAAAGTCGATGGTCCATGGATATACTAGCAGCCTTATACATGAAGGAGATTGTCCGATTACACGGTGTCCCTGTCACTATAATATCTGACCAAGACCCCCGTTTCACATCACAATTCTGGAAGGGTCTACAGCATTCCTTGGGGACCTGGTTAAATTTCAGCACTGTATTTCATCCACAAACTGATGGCCAGACTGAAAGAACCAATCAGGTAGTTGAAGATATGCTCAGGGCATGTGCGATTGATTTTGGTGGAAGTTGGCACGACCCCTTGTCTCTAGTCGAGTTTACCTACAATAATAGCTACCAAGCTAGCATACAAATGGCACCGTTCGAGGCACTGTATGGAAGGAGTTGATGTTCACCTATCTGCTGGAATTAAGTTGGGGAGAAACAACTTCTAGGCCCATATCTTGTCAGGGATACCACCGAGAAGATACAACTTATCAGGGAGAGACTCCAGATAGCCCAGTCAAGGCAAAAGACATATGCTGATGTTAGAAGAAGAGACCTGAAATTTCAAGTTGGAGACCATGTGTTCCTCAAGGTTTCCCAGGTCATGGAATTCGAAGATTCGACATCAAAGGCAAGCTTACTCTGAGATTTATTGGCCCTTTTGAAATTCTTGAAACGGTTGGCGAGGTCGTGTATCGGATTACTTTGCCTCCTCAATTATCTGGAGTGCATGACGTATTCCACGTCTTAATGTTAAAAAGGTACATTTATGACCCATTTCATATTATAAGTCATGATGATCTGGTGATATAAAAGGACCTGACGTATGAGCAAAGGCCACTAAAAATACTTGATCAAGAGGTACGTCAGCTTTGGAATAAAACCATTCTCATGGTCAAAGTCCAGTGGAGTAAATGCCTGGAACAAGAAGCTACATGGGAGACGGAGGAAGCTATGTGCAAGAGGTTTCCGGAGTTATTTAACTATAAGTAAAATGCACCTTTATCCCATGCAATGAATTTGGGGACAAAATTCTTTTTAAGTGGGGGAGAGTGTAGCAACCTTGGAATTTTTTTGGGGGGATTTTTCAGAAATTAAATAAATTATTTAAGTATGTAATAAGGCTTAAAGGCTTAATGGGCTAATAAATTGATTAATAGGTTAAGGCCTTTTGATAAATAGGTCCAATTAATAACTATGTGGTTAAGCCCAGTTAAGATGGGCCTTAAACCAAAAACCCTAAGCCTTTTGGCCCAAGCCCAACCCTAGAGATGTATTAGGGTTAGTTCCCTAATTAAAGGAGATAAATAGAGAAATTAGGAGATAATTAGAAAGGGAACTTGAATTAAATCCAAATTTTGGCGGCCCAACTAGGTCGCGGTCAATCGCGCGACCGCGTTCTGGAGGTCGCGGTCCAGAGAAGGCCGCGTTCAAGTTCTGTAAACAGAAACTGATAAACCATGGAAAGTCTGGATTGTTATCCTCCCAATCGTCAAGGATTGATGTGATCTGACATGGGAACTTGCCTAGGACTCTAAGGGGATCAGATTGACGCCCCATAGGACTCCTAATTCGACCTAAAACCCCAGCCCTAGGTCAATTCCTATAAATAGGACCCAGGTCTGTTCTGCACTAACCCTAGCTTTTGGATCCCATGAAGCAGAGGTAAGATGATGTTGTTTCGAGTTATTCCGTTAGGGTTTATTATTCCCTTTAGTATCTTCTAACCCTCTGCCAAATTTCATGTTAGGAGATCAAGAGATCAAGGAGTTAGGATGGTCAGAAGTCGCTGTTTCTACGCAAGACGCGCAGGAACCAGAGCCCTCTTCCGACGAGAAATTCTCAAATTAGGAGCGAACCCAGAGGTAGGTTATCTCATGGTTGGCTAAAACATCAAGTTAGGATTACAAGCCCTCTGATCTTGATCATTTTCATGCTTTCTAGGTTGAGAATTTCATGTTTTCCAATGATTACGCAGTAGGTCTTTTTAGTTCGTGCTGTTCATAACATATTAACTAGAAAGATAAGAACTTTGATTAAATCCATGCCTTCTGATGCTTTAGAGTCATGATATCATGCTTTAGCTTCAGTTTTCTATTAGCTTTACATCGTTATTTGCCATAGAATAGGCTCTGCACATCGGATTTCTGCTTCTGTCTGAGACGGACAGATAGCGGTCTAGCAGAGACCGCTACCTTCAAGTAGCGGTCCTCGATCAACCGCGATCTGGTTCTTGTAACCATATCAAACCATGTTTATTTTCTATTTAAAGTATATTTTTATTCATGCCTTATCGCGTTAATTGCACCTTCTGATCATGTCATTGCTATTTGCTTGGGGTTAGCATGTTTTTAAAGGCCTATTTTTACTTTATGATAATTTCATGCCAAAACCATATAGTATTGTATTTAAGGGTTTTGTTCCTCGTGATGAGACTTCTTACACTTCGGTTTATGCTTTGGCACTTCCCTTCTCATCTTATTTCTGTCCTTGATAAGAAATTTTTCTTGGACTTGAGAACCTCTCCGTCAGATATTCCTTCTGCTGGACTATGTTATCTTATTTCAAGGCCTCCGTAAGACTCCGCGAGTCTCAGATTCCCACTAGGACGCCGAGCTGGTTCTACCTTAAAACCCAAAAGTCTAGAGAGCACTTGAGTTTTCTGCGTTTTCTATGAACTGTCATGATCGCGACCATCAGGCGACCGCTACCTGATGATAGCGGTTCGCCAATGACCACTACCTTGTTCAGTCAGTAGACTTCTGGTTGAGTCGACAAGTTCCTTCTTTTGTGTCGACTCCACTCCTGATCGCGGCCTTGGCTTGACTGCTACCTAAAGGTAGCGGCTGTCTCTAAACCGCGTTCTTCCAGCATGTTCATTCTATCGACCCAGTTTCCTTCTTGCGTTGACTCACCTTCTGTGCATTGCCAGATAGCGGACCCCGCTCGACCGCTACTTCCTGATAGCGGTCTGGTCATAACCGCGTTCTGTCAGCTTGCTGTCCAACTCGAGATTTGACCCAAGGGTTGATCTTGCTCTATTCTCAGGCGATCTTCTAATTATCTGGAACCCAAACCTTATTCACTAAGTCACTAATGAATCATAGAAATTAATGAATATACCGTTATGCTGTCGGATTCCTCCCGTAACATGACATTGTCATTAATTCTTTCTTGAGCTCACATGTTCATTTGGTACGTTCTTACCTTGGTTTTATCGCCATAAAGCTATTATTTGAACTTGATATTATTGGACTACTTTATTATTATTCTCGTGGAAGTAGTTTGATTTATAACTTGAAGATGCAAGGGCAGGCACAGATGGTGTCCAAGGGCTCCAGTCTAGTCCCCTCAGCAGATGACCAGAAACATACTATTAACCATAAGGTATGATGATTACTAGCGTCGTACTGCGCTGGGAGTACTTTTTTTATAAATGGGTGAAATCAACGAGGCAATCTTATGAAATTTTATATGCTTGCTTGTTACATGACTTTTTAGTGTATAGTCTTTTCAAGGTTATGAAAGTACATTCTCGTTACATGATAGTACATTTTCATTATTGAA
The DNA here is from genome assembly GCA_022559845.1 of Amorphophallus konjac. Taxonomy (NCBI): domain Eukaryota; kingdom Viridiplantae; phylum Streptophyta; class Magnoliopsida; order Alismatales; family Araceae; genus Amorphophallus; species Amorphophallus konjac. The sequence goes on along the minus strand of CM040118.1, from coordinate 257,902,899 downwards.
AGGCCATACTATAATCTTGCTTGATCATGCTCTCCTATTTACTTGAAATCTCATCTCGCTACAATTATCTTGTTACTTGCTGTTACTTTGGTTTTATTCGCATGTTTTATCGCACTTTCATTATTATCTTTCCTATAGCTAAAATGTTAATTAATTTAATATTGCCATCATGTTGATACGAAGATACCTATTGGGCGAGTGCGCTCATTCCCTACTTTTCCAATCTTTTTCATGAAGTTCTAGTGGCTCGGAGTCGGAGTACTCAAGTGGTGATTCTGAGAGCGAATAAAGTACGAGAGAAGCCTACATTGTCAAATTGAGTCTTATTGTAATTTATTTATCTTCACTGTAATAAGTGGTGGAGTTGATCATGTCATGTAATTTTTCTTCTTGTTGAGTCTAGAGAGTCGTGATGTTAGAAAGAGTCATTGTCAAGTGTCAAGTTTGTAACCTTTGATTATTGTTCAATAAAGTTGAGGTTTTTGAATATATGTTGAGTTCACTCTTTTATTTGTTTAGCGCTCTGATTGTCATTCTAGCTTGAGACTTTATTTATCGGCTATTCACGTTCTCGACTTAATTCCATTGCATATCTCAGGACGTGACACGTCGGTTGACCCGGTCGAGACCCTTTGATCGACCTTTGACCCTGTGGATGTCTTGGACACCCCGTGGGGACCAAGTTCATATTTTTGGGTGTTCGGAGAAATCGTGCTACCTTGATTAGCATGCATGTGTAGTTTTGAGGGTTTGAGTGACCCCGCGTGTTCTGGGCTTCCTCGTTGTGCTAGTTCGAGTCACCATGTACCTGTGTAGGTGAGGAGGGTTGTCCCCGCACAGTGTTAGTTTCTTAGGAAAGCAGTTTCCATGTGGGCCATGAGTATGGCCAACGACCGTACGTTCCGTGACCCAGCTAGGGGTGCTGGGGGCTTTCTCGCCTCCCTTAGATAGGGTCTGAACCCGTCAAATGTGAGCTGCCTCATGAGTCCTTTGACCATGGTTTCTGACTCTCAGACTAAGATAAATTGTGATGGGGGCATCTCTCACCCTTCATATTTCCCGATTGTTCACCAGCATGGTTCCATTATATCCGTCACATTTTCCTGATTCAGTTCATGTAATTTTGATATTTTCTTTGAGTCATAATTATGTAATCTTCTTTTTATTTGAGTCATGTCCCTAGGTCTTTTATTATTTCCCTAAGTTTGTGTGTCATTAAGTTAGTTTGATTAAGTCATTGGGCCCAATTCTTTGGGCTAGGCCCATGGGCGCCCCTCCTCCTTTTGGTTATTTGTCATTGTGTCGAGAGTCAAGGGCTTTTTGTAAAATATGGGTTGCCTATATATAGGACCCCATTCCCCTCATTTTGAGTAATGAATCAATCAATGAAAAATTTACCATTTTGTGAGTTCTAACTTCAGATTTATTGTGGAGTGAATCCATTAGTGAGGTGAGAAGCCTTAGGGAGAGAATCCCACCCATCCCTCTCTTAATCTCTCTCTTCCACTCCCCTTTCTCTCTCCTCCACACCCAATTTTGAATTTTTTCTCTCTCCTCCACCTCACCCTCCACATCAACCCTAGCCCATCCACCTAAGCCACCCCCCAACCACCTCTCCACTTCCCTAAGTGCATTCACTACCACCTCCCCAACTACCACCTACCCCCCTCCTTCCCTAGGAGCATCTTGTCCTTCCCAACACAATCTCCCTCTCCCCAACACAATCTCCTCCCTTCCCCACACAATCTCCCAACTCCCTAGAGAAGTTTGAATATTTTCCCTCCACTTTCTCCTCCCCCATGCCCTAGACTCCCCAAGAGAGAGAGATCTCCCTCTCCCTCACCCTCCAACACTAAATTCGCAGCTCTCCCTCTCACCACCTGCTAGACCCCCTTCCAGTCCCCATTCTCCCCCTCCCTCACCTTGGTTTGCCCCCTCCCAGACCCCCTAATAGCCTGGGGTCGCCCCCACAGCCTACCATCACCATCTCATGTTCATCCGAAGCTGCACCGGCTAACCTGTCAACATCTGAGAGTCCTGCAGAGAAGCAGCACCTTGCAGAGCCGGCCATGTCTTCATTCCGGTGCCCCTGGAAGCACAAGAGGCATTTCCATAAGCGTCTTCCAGTCGTCTTCGCAGCGGCGGTGGTCCTGTCCTGTTCTGAGTTTGTGATTGCCCAGGGGAGCCATTCTTCCCCGACTGCGCAAATCCTCCCTGGAAGGAGTCCAGAGCCAGAGTGGAAGCTCGACTGCGATGATCCTGTTGGGAATCTAATCAAGAGTTCTTCTTCAAAAATCTTCTACTACGAGTCTTCTATCATCTCCAAAAAGCAGAGCCCAGTTTGGCGACCGGACCTGAAAGTTATCAATTTTCTTCCCCGGGTACGCGGTTCTGCGTCCACTCAGTCTGCACCGACCATCCCTCAGTGTTCAGAGTCTACCAGCCGACCCCGACAATAGTTGGCATTTCCGTCAGTCTTTCTTCGAAGAGGACTCGTCAACGGTTCCAACGACACTGGCGGCACCTGATTTTGAGCTCGGGAGCGATCGTTCCACCCTCTTCTTCCTGCTGTTGGGAACCTGAAGCTGTCAGAACCGAGGGTCTGCCACCCTGTTCAATCCCCTACCCCGACCAGCAGTGGTGCTCGAAGAAATCAACAAAATTTTGGCATCATCCTGCTCCAGTTACAAAGAAATCCCCACTGGTCTCGTCTTCAGAAAAATTCTTGAGTGGCCTCTGTGACAGCATCATCAGCCGTCTGTCCACTGTTCCAGAGGGCGGGCTGATCCGACAATGTTCTTTCAAATGGCTCTTAGTTCGCATTTCCCCCTTCCCCGCCTGGCCGGCTGAGCACCCCTCCCTGCGTGGAGGTATGTTTTGGTTGTAATACGAACCCCCACCCCTAGTCCAACCCCCTTGCAAGGTGCGTAGTGCATGTAATTTGAAATTTCAGGTTCGAAGCTTCACCGGCGCGGCGTGTGGGGAACACACGCTTCCCCGCTCGCCCACGTCTCCGACTCGGGGCCGGTGTCCTCACACCGGTCAGGTATATGCTGAACCCTCCCTGGATATTTGTGTTTAATTAGTATCATTTCTAAGTTCAGCCGGTGAGGAAGAGAGTGCCCGGTCCCGTGATTCCCGATCACAAGTGGCCACTGCGGATTGAGTGAGGAGAGATCCCCGTGCCCTCAAGGCACGGCGTCCGCCCCACTGATGTGGGTGCTCCAATCCAAGGGAGGGGAACTCATTGGCCAAGTCATCACCCCAACCAGCGTGGTTTAGGCTCTCGAATCCACCCTACCATCACTTAGTCACCACGGGGAAAGGGTTGTGCTGCGATATCGGTCCGCCAACATCGAGTCCACCAATTTGTAAGTGGGCTTGCAAGTCTAGGTCCGAGGTTCATTTGGTTGATACCATTGCACCCTTAGGTCATGTCACATCAGTTGGTATCAGAGCAAGTCATTGACTTGTTCTCACAAGTCAAGTCCATGGGCACACTTGCATTAGAGTTCTCATCGGATCGCTCCATGCATTATCCACCTCCCATTGTCATTAAGTCTACGGACCAAAAGGCCCCAATTCCCATCATATCCCAAGCATACCTACCTAATGGGAGGCCCACAGAAATTGACTTCATCGACATGGTAGAAGATAATTGGGTATCCCCCGAAATTGTAGCTCTCTACGACCGGACAAATTATGCACAACAGAGACCAAGTCTTCGTTGAATTCCATAAATGGTTTGGAGAGACCAAATACTTTGATGGAGCATGGTGTCAAATTTTTACTTTGGAAGGCCCTTGCATAATTCTAGGGAAACAATGGCTTAATGAACGGAATACCACCTTCCACCCATTGCGTTGGTCTTGCCTAGTTCATCCCCCACATCTCCCGGGAGCCTATGGTTTCAACAACCTTTTGTTCCCTCACCCACCGGAGCCCCATACCCGGCCACCATCCCCTCTCAACCCACTTCAAAGAATGAATGAGGTCATGAGTGAACATGAGGAGAACCCGGCCCACAAGACCAAATCCCCGGGATTGGACACCAACCCAAAGCCCTTCCCCACCTTTAAGGAAATCCATACTCCTATCAATAAGGAGGAAGGACATCAACTCATCCCCGTCCAAACAAACACATACCTCCCCAAACCACTCAATCTCACCCAAAAGGTGGTGACCATAGGAGAACTCATCATCAAATGGCTCAAGCAAAATCCCATCCCTCATGCCTTGTACTTTCAAACCCCAACCATGGAGCACCCTTTCCAATTAGCACCCGTTAACTGCTATCACACCGCATTCCAATCCTACTATGAGGTAAATGGTTGGGATGATCTCCTCAAGGGTTTAGAATGGCAACTAAAGTTGACTTGCTTATTGACCATAGGAGCGGCCCACCCAAGAAGACTTAGTCTCATCCACCCATGTGATGGTTCTATCATCTCAGTCTTCACCATTGGTTGCTACACTAGTGACCTCCTTCTCATTCTCCCCATGGATGAAGAACCCATCATGGTCCACTCCACTCCCATTAAGATCCCAAGTACCTTGATCGACTGGCCCACTAAAGACCTTGGTCCAATCACCTTGGGGAAGGATGACCCACCGTGCGTAGACCATGTGGACATAGAGTTCCTTCCTCTAGGAAGCCCAGTCCATGACCCCTTTGATCCCTTCCAATGGGAGCCTAGTTACCCATGTGACACACCCACCTTACCCACAACTCACCTTTCCCTACCCCAACCAACCATGTTGGACCAAGATCACCTCTTCCAAGACTCGGGCCACACAAAGGGAACCATCGCCATCGACAACATATGCCTAGGAAGCAAGGAAGAGCCCCTCTCCATAATGCCCACCTTCCTAGATCCTTTTGACCCTTTCACATGGAAGTTCAAAGGCCATCCCACACCCATACACATGGAAGTCATCTTTGGGATAGGAATGCATAAGTCTTGGCACAACACATCACTTGGCATGATTCATAAGATGGGTCCATTCATTCACATCGCCCACATGTCAAGTAGGAAGCATGAATGTACCATTTTCGGATGTAATGGTCCACCTTCATTCATCATGAGTCTTAAGCATGATAGGTGCATTCTTGGATGTCCGGGTCCCCCAGCATTTGCCACCCCTTTGCATGATAGAGCTACATTTGGAGGTCCAGGCCCTCCTATCCTCACTAACCTTCATAGGGAGTCTAGACATGCTAGGTCCACATTTAGGTGCCCGGGACCCCCAACATCCAATAGAGTGCTAGCATTCACCAACTATGTCTCAGGATTGCATACTTGCAAGCCCATCATCAAAGGCAATAGGATTTGTCAAAGGCGAATCGATACCCGCAAAAGAAACCAAGACTTCCAAGAGGGTGACTATCTGATGGTCAGGATGAAGAGGCTCTTCCCTAGAGTCGCCTCTACGCTCAGGGATCGAGAGACTGGACCCTTTAAGTTCTTGGGGCGATTGAGCATAAATGCCAATGAGTTGGTCATTCTGAAGGAATATGGGGTCAACCCTCATTGTAGTGTGGCGGACCTTGTGCCCTGCAAGGGCCCCGCGGTGGCACCTAGCGAGGATATTGAGCCCATACCCCCTTTTAAGAGTGACCCCACCAATGAGAATCCACTTCTAACCTTGAGAGCCCGGCATGAGCACAAAGATTTGATACTAGTTGAACATAATGACACCATCAGGAGCAGGGCAATCCAGCAGTATCTTGTGAGGTGGAAGGGCCGGCCACGATGGTGGACACATGGGCAAGCCAGGAAGGACTCTTACTCGACGGAGTCGAGCTCTTCGCACCCCGGGAGTATGATGGGGGCATCTCTCACCCTTCATATTTCTCGATTGTTCACCAGCATGGTTCCATTATGTCCGTCACATTTTCCTGATTCAGTTCATGTAATTTTGATATTTTCTTTGAGTCATAATTATGTAATCTTCTTTTTATTTGAGTCATGTCCCTAGGTCTTTTGTTATTTCCCTAAGTTTGTGTGTCATTAAGTTAGTTTGATTAAGTCATTGGGCCCAATTCTTTGGGCTAGGCCCATGGGCGCCCCTCCTCCTTTTGGTTATTTGTCATTGTGTCGAGAGTCAAGGGCTTTTTGTAAAATGTGGGTTGCCTATATATAGGACCCCATTCCCCTCATTTTGAGTAATGAATCAATCAATGAAAAATTTGCCATTTTGTGAGTTCTAACTTCAGATTTATTGTGGAGTGAATCCATTAGTGAGGTGAGAAGCCTTAGGGAGAGAATCCCACCCATCCCTCTCTTAATCTCTCTCTTCCACTCCCCTTTCTCTCTCCTCCACACCCAATTTTGAATTTTTTCTCTCGCCTCCACCTCATCCTCCACATCAACCCTAGCCCATCCACCTAAGCCACCCCCCAACCACCTCTCCACTTCCCTAAGTGCATTCACTACCACCTCCCCAACTACCACCTACCCCCTCCTTCCCTAGGAGCATCTTGTCCTTCCCAACACAATCTCCCTCTCCCCAATACAATCTCCTCCCTTCCCCACACAATCTCCCAACTCCCTAGAGAAGTTTGAATATTTTCCCTCCACTTTCTCCTCCCCCATGCCCTAGACTCCCCAAGAGAGAGAGATCTCCCTCTCCCTCACCCTCCAACACCAAATTCGCAGCTCTCCCTCTCACCACCTGCTAGACCCCCTTCCAGTCCCCATTCTCCCCCTCCCTCACCTTGGTTTGCTCCCTCCCAAACCCCCTAATAGCCTGGGGTCGCCCCCACAGCCTAGCATCACCATTTCATGTTCATCCGAAGCTGCACCGGCGAACCTGTCAACATATGAGAGTCCTGCAGAGAAGCAGCACCTTGCAGAGCTGGACACGTCTTCATCCCGGTGCCCCTGGAAGCACAAGAGGCATTTCCGGAAGCGTCTTCCAGTCATCTTCGCAACGGCGGTGGTTCCGTCCCGTTCTGAGTTTGTGATCGCCCAGGGGAGCCATTCTTCCCCGACTGCGCAAAGCCTCCCTGGCAGGAGTCCAGAGCCGGAGTGGAAGCTCAACTACGACGATCCTGTTGGGAATATGATCGAGAGTTCTTCTTAAAAAATCTTCTACTACGAGTCTTCTATCATCTCCAAAAAGAAGAGCCCAGTTTGGCGACCGGACCTGAAAGTTATCAATTTTCTTCCCCGGGTACGCGGTTCTGCATCCACTCAGTCTGCACCAACCCTCCCTCAGTGTTTAGAGTCTACCGGCCGACCTCGACAACAATTGGCATTCCCGTTAGTCTTGCTTCGAAGAGGACTCGTCAACGGTTCCAACGACTCTAGCGGCACCTGATTGTGAGCTCGGGAGCGATCGTGCCACTCTCTTCTTCCTGCTGTTGGGAACCTGAAGCTGTCAGAACCGAGGGTCTGCCACCCTGTTCAATCCCCTACCCCGACCAGCAGCGGTGCCCGAAGAAATCAACCAAAATTTGGCATCATCCCGCTCCAGTTACAAAGAAATCCCCACTGGTCTCGTCTTCAGAAAAATTCTTGAGTGGCCTCTGTGACAGCATCATCAGCCGTCTGTCCACTGTTCCAGAGGGCGGGCTGATCCGACAATGTTCTTTCAAGTGGCTCTTAGTTCGCATTTCCCCCTTCCCCGCCTGGCCGGCTGAGCGCCCCTCCCTGTGTGGAGGTATGTTTTGGTTGTAATACGAACCCCCACCCCTAGTCCAACCCCCTTGCAAGGTGCGTAGTGCATGTAATTTGAAATTTCAGGTTCGAAGCTTCACCGGCGCGGCGTGTGGGGAACACACGCTTCCCCGCTCGCCCACGTCTCCGACTCGGGGCCGGTGTCCTCACACCGGTCAGGTATATGCTGAACCCTCCCTGGATATTTGTGTTTAATTAGTATCATTTCTAAGTTCAGCCGGCGAGGAAGAGAGTGCCCGGTCCCGTGATTCCCGATCACAAGTGGCCACTGCGGATTGAGTGAGGAGAGATCCCCGTGCCCTCAAGGCACGGCGTCCGCCCCACTGATGTGGGTGCTCCAATCCAAGGGAGGGGAACTCATTGGCCAAGTCATCACCCCAACCAGCGTGGTTTAGGCTCTCGAATCCACCCTACCATCACTTAGTCACCACGGGGAAAGGGTTGTGCTGCGATATCGGTCCGCCAACATCGAGTCCGCCAATTTGTAAGTGGGCTTGCAAGTCTAGGTCTGAGGTTCATTTGGTTGATACCATTGCACCCTTAGGTCGTGTCACATCAAATTGGCGGCATGGTGCCATATGGTGCAACGGCCTTGGGATGTGTCACGTGACTCTATGACTGTTGCATTGGCGAGTCTAGCTAGTTAACCTGAGTCTGGTGGCACCGTGCCACCCTTTGTTCCCTGATACTTGCGATGGGCTCATGTGTAGCCCGTCAGTACTCTGGTGGTTTCCTCTCTCCTGAGAGTTCCCTCGTCGAGTGACTTACCCACTAGTCGTAGCTTGCTTGGGCACGTGTGTGCCCACCCACCTGAGAGTGATGGAGAGCTAGACCCGGGAGAGACGGTTTTAGGTTGGTTACCATAGGGCCTCCCACTGTGGCGGCTCAAGTCTGAGCCGAGAGGAAAACTGGCTAGAGGGTCTGACGTAGTGCAGTCAGTCAGTGTGTGCACACGTGGTCGGGGACTACGGACTCGTGCTGACGAGCATGACCCTGACTAGACCCTTATCCTGTGTTACTTGTGTACGACGTCTCGATTTCTACCTGGGACGAGTAGGGAGACACCTGAGGCGTGGACTAAGTCGTCAATGGATACATCCGACCTTGCTTGTAGTGGACAGGTTCTCCCGTCATGTGACGCCTGACTCACGCGGCTCGTGGTTTTGGTTTTTGACAGCGAGGTCATGACTTTCAGGTGACTGTCATGTGGTGTTTTCGACGTTTAGGTCGAGGGTTCCCGAAGGAGTTGTCGAGATTCACCCGTAGTCAGAGTTGTGTCACGATGGAGAGATCGTGACCTTGTCCCGGAATGCGTGGTCTGAGCTGTGGCCTCGTCAGCGAGGACGAGCCTCCACGATAGAGGTGTCGTGGTTTCTTTCCCTAGAGTGTAGCCATGGTTTTACCGGTGGTTCGGCGGCCTCGACTGTGAGATCGAGGTTTACTTTTCGTTGCCGTTAGGAGTAGCTTAGAGAGCAGTGGTTCCACCGACTGCCATTGTTATTGTTCTTGCCACGGCTGTTACTTTCATCGTTCTTGTTGCTATTGGTACTCCTGTTGTTGTTGTTGTTGTTGATGTTCTTATTGTCATTATCGCTACTGTTTACCGCCGATGTTTTGTGGTGGGGATCCGCGGGACCCCTACTGAGCCAATGAGATGAGACTCACCCATTTCTTTTCGGGTGTTGTAGTTCCTCCTTGAGGTTTGGAGGTGCAGCGTGGAAGTTCGTAGTTGCCAACTTGCCAGAGCCGGGGGCATACCCAGTGATTGAGTACGTTTTCTTTCCTGTAGACTGTACTTTTTAGACTAAACTATGTAGTTAATCTATTAATTAAAAATAAAAAATATTTTTTATTATTTAAATAGTTAAATATGTAGTTATTTTCTATATTATTTACATTTTCATGTACCTCCACAACGCCCAAATAACCCTTCCGAGCCTTCTGGCTCGTGGGTGGCGGGCCAAGATTTGAATGGTATCGGGTAACTCCCGGTATCCGGATCTTGGGTCGTTACAGAGAGAGTGGTGGATGGCGGTGGGAGGGCCGTGGGAGGGAAGATGAGGGCCGTGGAGGACGGTGGGAGGGCAGGATCTGGTGGAAGAGGGCGAAGAGGGGTGGTGGGAGGGCGGAGGAGGGTGGCGGGTGCGGTGGGGGGGGGATCTGGCCACCACCGCCTCCTCGGGCCTCCCACTTGCTAATCTGGCCGGTGGGAGGCCGGAGGAGGTAGCGGTGGGCGGTGAGAGGTGGGATGAGGGGGACAGAGTGGGGCGGTGGGAAGGCGGAGGAGGGCGACGGGGGCGACGGGAGGGGGGTCTGGCCGCCACCACCTCCTTCGGCTTCGCACTAGCTAGACATGTCCTATGGGAGGGCGGAGGAGGTGGAGGTAGGCGGTGGGTGGCAGTGGGAGGTGGGATGAGGGGGGTGGAGGGAGGCGATGGGAAGGCAGAGGAGGGTGCCAGGGGCAATGGGAGGGGGGTCTGGCCATCGCCGCCTCCTCCGACCTCCCAATAGTGGGAGGTGGGATGAGGGGGGCGGTGGGAGGCGGGATGAGGGCGGCAGGGGCAATGGATAGCATTGGGAGGGAAGAGAAGGTGTCGTTTGCAATTCATGTTTTAGATTTAATTTAGATGTATTAGATTTAATTTCCTCTATTTTAGATTAGATGTTTTTTATTTAATTTTCATGTTTTAGATATAATTTACATTTGTAAATTTTATTCAATGATCCTATTTTAGAATTAATACTTGACTCTTCACATTGTATTTCGCTATTTTTTAACATAGAATTTTGTAATTCCTAAATTTAGGGGATTCATTTGGTCACTTGATGACTCCCAAAGAATGTCCAAATGATATTAGATGGTCACATGGAGTTTTATTAGATGGTAATTGTAACACCTCACCTTGTAATCCAGTTCAGTTCCCAACTCTCATCGGATTTAGGAGAGATGCCACAGTGGGAAAGACCCAACAGAATAGAAACTGGTTGAAGAATTACATAAATAAAGAGAACAATAAGCAGCGGAAGAAAAATAACAAGCCCATCAGTTAATTCCATTTCTCAAAATCCCAATAGTCCAACTATTGCAACATAAAAGTCCTTACAACAGACCATTATTAAAACGAGATAAGTTTCTAACACAATCACCTCAACTGGAAAGGAAAATAAATTCTAACGATTACACCAAATCTTCGCGATCGGAGTCACTATGCACTAGTGTCTCGTCCTCACCGGCGGAGTCACCTGAAAATGTTTGCAAGCATGAGTTTACGAATAGACTCAACAAGTCACCAAATTCAAATCTGATCCTTTTGCCTATGCCCAACTTACTACGAGGGTACTTAACTTACAAAATGCTACAATGTTTAGAACATGAAACAAGGTGCTGGGAATTTAAAACTGTAACTGCCAGAAAATAGGTATTTTCATAACTATATCTTTGTAAAGAAACACCTTCATGTTCAGATTTTTCAAATAACGAAACAAATTTTCGCATAAAGTATATGATTGAAGTAGATTTCAGAACAGAAATTTCAGATCACATTATTTCTGAGATCATATACCTTTACAGGTTTCAGATACAGAGACAGAATTTCAGATAACAAATGGCTAGACAGAGTGCCCAAACCACTATTAGAAGGTCAGAACAATCAGATACTCAGTCACCTAGGCAATGGAGACGAGTCTTAGTTACTGTGTAGAACCGGGGAAAGTCCTTCCCACCTTAACAAGTGGAATTTCTCCACCTCCAAGAGTTCACCTCGTGCCCTCGAGGCCAGACCAGATTGAGCCTCCCCATAGGGACATTTCTATAGTTTTGCTCCAGACCCTTCTATGGCAGCAGTGTCTATATAGCCAATATAATAGGTTAATTTTTCCACAGATTTCAAGAATACAATAGGTTTCAGATTTTTTGAAAACAGAAACAAGCTTATTTCCAAGCTACACATGCGTATAAAATAGTTCATAATTATAAGCACAGAATTTTAATGAACACGAAATTTTTACAGCAAATTACCAACTTACTCATTTATCATTTCTTAATTTTTCAGATTTTTCTAAATCAAAATGGCCTTTCAAAACACCATATTTGCAGGTTTCTGGAGTTTAGAAAACAGGTTATATTTTTGGCCATACATGCATAGAAAACAACTCATAACTATGAGTGCAGATTTTATGTGAGTACAAAAATTTTACAGTAAATTAGTAACATGGTTTTCTATCATTTTCCAAATTTTCAGATTTTTTTGAATTAAATTAGCCTCTCAAAATACTCTTTTTCTGAGTTGCTGGAAACCGGGACAGAACACAGGATGCATCGACCTCTGCACAGGATGTGCATCGACCTCTACATAGGATGTGCATCGACCTGAGTCTGAGCACCTACAATAGATCAAAGGGGCTGCATAGACCTTAGTCTGAGCAATGCTCTATGTGCATCGACCTTAGTCTGAGCAGTGCACTATGTGCATCGACCTTAGTATGAGCAGTGCACTATGTGCATCGACCTTAGTCTAAGAAGAAAATGCCATCATCGTTAATAAACTTGGCCGATCATCATGCAAAATACGTAATTAGATGGAAAACTCAGAATTTTCATAAAAACCTTATTTCTCATGTTTATTTATTTTATTATTATTTTTTTCAAAACACCTAAGAAATCAAACACCATATAAAGATATAAAACCATTCAGTTTGAGACTTGCATGATTTCATTAACATATTTGGGTTTTTGGCCGAGCAAAAATAGAATCTTAACAAAAACTAAAACAGACATTTGGGCTCGTATAATACAACCTCATGAGTAAATTATAACACGCCAAAGGGACAACTTTGAAGTTTAGAAACTTGTTTCAATAAAGAAAAACCAGAAAATCCAGAGGAAAGCACTCCTCGAAGCAAACACCCCGCTGACCACGCCTGCAACCGACGCTGGCCCAGTCCAACAGTCCTCCTCGTATGCACTCAGGTCTGCCTCACCTTCTAACCCTCTCAATCTCAGCAGGAACAAGGGTTTCTCACCTCTTCTTACTTCCTACGAACATGTTTCTACGGTCTGCAGGGAAAAAGATGAGCAAAAGGGGTTTAATCTCCTTCGATCGTGATCTTATAGGATTACTAACATGGGTTTTAGATCTAAACCCTTAATACAATGACCCTAGATCCAATGGCAAAGGGATGCTCTGAATCAATCAACTCTGGAGAGAATCTCGCACACAAGAGTTATCTTGGAAGAAACAATTACGCACAGAACGTGGAAAACGATAGCAGTATTCATGGGCCATTTTAAAATTTTATATCTCACAATATAAAATGAATTAAAAAATCTAATTATTACCCATTTATCACCTTGATTTATCCTATCATAGAAAAATGTGAAATAAATAAAAACTCTTAAAATGAAAAACACCCTTAAAATGAACAATAACCTTCAAAAATGAATAGTAACGAGTATTAATGCATTAAATGCACTACGATACGCACTACTTCTATATTCTATATATAGAAATATTCGTATGTGAGATTTTCTCTCTCTCTCTCTTATAAAATGGATAAAACCCATGTAACAACCATATTATTATTTATAAAATACGGACGAGATAAATTGAATTACATAATTTTAATTACTCAAAATTAGTTTATAATTAAGGAGAATTTATTGAAGTCTTTTTTTTCAACAAAGATGAGTCAACATATTTTATTAGTTCAAACAAGATATTATTCAAACACAAGCAATAAATATTTCACGCATTAGCCAAAATATATTATGAATTGTGATAAAATTTCCGGACACTACATCCTCTCCCCCTTAAAATAAACTTCGTCCTCGAAGTTAAGAGTAGAATACATACCGAACAGATGGGGATATATTTTCCTCATCTCCGCTTTCAGTTCCCATGATGCTTCTTTTTGGGAGAAATTCCTCCACAGAACCTTCACCAACGGAATAGTCTTCGATCTAAGAACCTGCTCCTTATGATCCAAAATCTTAACCGATCGCTCCTCATAAGACAGGTCAATTCATAGATGTGGATCTCGGACCTATGAATGGGGATATTTCCAATACTCACAAAGAAAAAAGGAAGTGTCTTGGACAAAAAGAAACGAAGTGACTTAGATAAAAAGAGAAGTGCCTTGGACAAAAAGAAACGAAGTGACTTAGACAAATCTTGTTTCTCGATAGCCTTGGACCAATCAATCGAATATTGATTAATACGTAATCGATCAAACACTACTTGAAAATGGTTCCTCTGTTCAGAAACGAAATGTTCCAAATGTTCCTGGAAATTATTGCTCCCATTGGACCATTTGTATCTATATGCATCAGGATCCCGATTCATGGATCTCTCAGTTCGAGAAAAAAGAGGATCAAACCATTTCTTCTGACTCTTTTTCAAATTCGATAAATGTTGGTTGATCGTATATTTCATTATAGTTATATGATTCAGAGTATCATTTCCTATTTGATCCTTTTGAATTCCATATTCGTAGTTGCGATCGGATCTATTCATTAAAAAGAATCGGTTCAATACATTTCTTATGTTTAATATTATTATATAAAATAATTATTATTATATAAAATTATTATTATATAAAATAATAAAATAATATATCATATATATATAAAATAATATATATTATTTATAATATATATATATATATTAATATATATAATATATAAATAATAAATTAATCTCTCCATTTATTAAAGCCTAAAGTAAGTGAATAGGGTATTCTACAGTCCATGTAGAGACTAAACAAAAGAATAGAGGTTTTTGGAGATAATTCTATCACTGGTTTTAAATTAAAGCCCCTAAAAATGAAACTGAGGTGGAGTAAAATTCAAATATGAATATCAAACATTTGTTTACCCATTTACATTTACTTTTGTATCCGGTTCAAATGAATAAAAAAATTGTAACTAATGATGTGAGCATGATCATGGACATACTTACGGAGCATAGACACGTGAAACACTGGGTGGATTGCTACCATAGATGGAGGTAGTGCCAACCGATATGCCACGTTTCCCACTCGCTCCAAAATCTCGAAAGGTCCGATAAATGTCGGATGCAACTTCCCTTGCTTGCCAAATCGTGACACTCCATTGGTCGGTGATACCTTGAGGAATACATGTTCGCCAATCTCAAAAGTCAAGTCTTTCCTTTTGTTGTCCGCATAACTCTTCTGTCGATCTTGCGTTGCCTTCAGTCTTTGCTGGATCAGCCGAATCTTCTCGGACGTTTCTTGCACCACTTTAGGCCAGATCAACTGGCTATCACCAACCTCTTCTCAACATAAAGGAGATCTACACGGTCTTCCATACAAAGCTTCAAATGGAGCCATGCCTATACTTGCATGAAATCTATTATTATAGGCAAACTATACCAAAGGTAGGTGTCGCTCCCAATCTCCTCTCCAGTTAAGAATGCAAGTTCTCAACATATCCTCCAATGTCCGAATAGTCATCTCGGACTGGCCATCCATTTGGGGATGATAAGCCGAGCTAAGCTTCAATTGAGACCCAAAGGCATTCTGTAATCCTTGCCAAAGCCTTGATGTGAAGCGAGGATCTCGGTCTGAAATGATGGACTTCGGGATTCCATGCAGTCTGACAATGTTTTCAACATACAAATGTGCCAGACTTTCCACAGATTGCTTCTTCCTCATGGCTAGAAAATGTGCGGTCTTTGAGAACCGATCCATAATCACCCAAATGGAATCATTGCCCCTGAAGGACCTGGGTAAACCTGTGACAAAATCCATGGTGATATCTTCCCATTTCCATTGAGGTATCTCAATCCTTTGCATTAAGCCAGGCGATCTTTGATTCTCAGTCTTCACTTGTTGACAAATCAAACATTTGGCCACAAACTCAACCACATCCTTCTTCATACCTTGCCACCATAACGTTCGCTTCAAGTCTTGATACATCTTGCTACTACCAGGGTGAATGGAGAACCTCGACCTGTGGGCTTCTTCCAAAATTTCATTTTTCAAATCTGCCACATCTGGTACACAGATCCAATGTTGAAATCTAACAACACCTTCCTCATTACGAGCAATACCTGCCTTGCCAATCTTTCCCTGCAATCGAGGATCATCTTGCTGGGCTTCCACTACCCGATCCACAACTATAGACCTAAGGGATAACTAGGCAACAAAAGTTTGACACAGTTGTGGCCCTATCAATGTTAAAGAATGAACATCATCCTCAATCATCTTCCAATCTTGTCGCATCAGTGTTATCTTCTGGCTGAGAGCATCGGCTACTATATTTGCCTTCCCAGGATGATATAGCAGCTCAAAGGCATAGTCTTTTAAGAACTCTACCCACCTCCTCTGACGCAGGTTCAACTCCTTCTGAGAGAAAAGGTACTTGAGACTCTTATGGTCTGTAACCCTAGCATTTTACATTAAGACACAACCAACTCCGATCCTTGAAGCATAGGTATAAATAGTGATTGTGTCGATGCTATTGGGCAGGATCAAAAGTGGAGCTGATGTCAAACAATTCTTCAACTCTTGGAAGCTTCGCTCACAGTCCTTAGACCATATGAACTTTACTCCTTTCCTTGTTAATCTCGTCAAAGGTGTAGCAATTGAAGCAAAGCCTTTAATGAATTTTTGATAATATCCAACCAACCCTAGAAAACTCCAAATTTTAGTGGGAGTCTTCGAAGCCTCCCATTCCAACACAGCTTGGACCTTCGATGGATCGACAGTTACGCCATTGTCAGATATTACGTGGCCAAGAAATTGAACCTCCTTAAGCCAGAAGTCCCACTTACTGAACTTTGCATACAACTTGTGCGTCCGGAGAGTCTCCAAAACAATCATCAAATGCTCCCGGTGAGACACTTCATCAGTGGAATAAATCAACATATCATCAATAAATATTACCACAAAGCTATCCAAATATGGCTTAAACACTCGCTTCATTAGGTCCATAAATGATGCCGGGGCATTCGTTAGACCAAAGGGTAGAACCAAGAATTCATAGTGCCCATATCTTGTTCGAAAAGCTGACTTCGAAGTATCCTCCTCCTTAATTCGAAGTTGATGATAACCTGAGCGCAAATCAATCTTCGAAAATACAGTGGCACCTTGCAATTGATCAAAGAGATCATCAATACGAGGCAGAGGATAGCGGTTCTTCACAGTTACCTGGTTGAGCTTCCGAAAATCAATACAGAGTCGAAGTGATCCATCCTTCTTCTTCACGAACAGGACTGGGGCTCCCCAAGGCGAGACACTTTGTTGAATGAAACCTTTGTCCAACAGCTCTTGCAACTGTTTCTTCAACTAAGCCATCTCTACTGGTGCCATTCGGTAAGGTGCTTTGGAAATTGGTGTCGTACCGGGTAGAAGATCAATAGAGAATTCGATCTCCCAGACAGGCGGCAACCTGGCAAATCCTCTGGAAAGACATCGGAGAAGTCTCGAACCACTTCAATTCTCTCTAGAGATGGTGCTTCCTTGACCTCAGCTATGGTCACCACACAGGCTAGGAACGCACTACAGCTTTTGCACAATGATCTGGCTGCCTTCATGGCCGAGATCACAAACTTACCTGACCCAAACCTGGGTAAAGGGTGGAAGAATTCCTTCTCACTAGGAATGCGAAACAGAACCCGCTTCTTGCGGCAATCAATGAGAGCATAGTGTCTCTCCAGCCAATCAAGACCATGAATAGCGTCGTAGTCCTTCATCTTCAAAAGATAGAAGTGACCCGACAATTCCCGCCCTTCAACATTTACAGGCAAGGAAGGATAACTCTTGGTAGTGGACAATGCTCCTGCTGGCGTGTGCACTAGAAGGGGCACATCTAAGGCCTTTGACTCCAAACCCAACTCATCATGCAACATTTTTGAAAATCGGTCGGACACGAACGAATGAGTGGCACCAATGTCAAACAGGACTCTAGCATAGAAGCTTGATATCAAAAGCGTACCTTCAGTCACATGGTCTGCTTGCTCCACATCTTCCTTAGCTAGTGCAAATACTCGTGCTGGCGCTCGGGACTTCCCGACTGGTTTCGCTACTGCAGGCGCTGCGGCTACTGTCGTCGTGTCTTTAGTGGGCGTAGACGACCGTGCCTTCGGACAATCTTTAATCTTGTGATCAGGGCTTCCACATCTCAGACACCTGCCAGTCACCATCCAGCACTCTTTACCTCCATGCCATTTCCCGCAATGCTTGCATTCTGCCTTGCCTCCTGACGATCCTCCCGATCCACCGGTTTGAGGTGCAGACTTCGTTGGCGCAAAATCTAATGGTCGAGAGAAAGACACTTTCTTGTTACGGTCTTGCCGCTGGAAGGACGATGATGGCCTCTTCGCCAACGCTTTCTTCTCTTCTTGATATTGCTCCATTTCGCTTTCTTGTCGACATGCCGCACTCAGAGCTTCATCCATCGTATGGTGATTGAGTGCCACAAATCTGGTTCTCAGGGACGGTCGAAGGTCCATCATAAACTTCTTCACCTTCCGCCGTTCGTCGGTCGCAATATGAGGTGCATACCTGGCTAGCTCTGTGAAACGTGCCTCATACTCCAGCACCGTCATGGACCCTTGAGTCAGAGTAAGGAACTCCTGCTCCATCTTGTCTTGGACATGCTCGGGGATGTACTTTGCCTTGAATAGACGAACAAATTCATCCCAAGTTACTTCCACCAATCCGCCCTCAAATTGGTTCCGCAGAATAGAGGACCACCACACATCAGCACGCTCCTGAAATTATAGGATCCAAATTGGGTGAGCACAATGCTAATCAGCCACTCCGCATAAGGTATAAAGATAACTCCTTACCTCCAACATGAAGGTTGCCAAATTGACATTCTCGTTCTCACCGCATCGAATGGTTCGAAACACCTTCTCCATAGCCCGCAACCAATGCTCCGCAACTAGGGGTTGACTCTCCCCCTTCAAAGATGGCGGGTTCATTCGTCGGAACCGTTCCATGACCGATGGCCGGTCAATGACCCTTGGAACTAACTCCGGTTGCGGTGGGGCCTAAGTCAAGAACACCATAGGTTACTTACCCGGCCCACTCAAATAAAGCTACACACTCCAACCAATCTACCATACCTAGGCTTGAGCCTGAACTTAAGCTTGCAATGCCGCTTGCGCTTCAGCCTGAGTTTGCATCACCCACATCAAACCTTGCATGAACGTACCATAATCAACCAATGGCGGTGGTGGCGGCACCGGCAATCCTTGTTGACCTTCACCTCCATCTCTCCTCGGCTCCTCACGAGCAGGGGAAATAGCACCACCAGCTCTCCTCGGCTCCTCCACACCGTTGACACCCATTTTTTGCCTTTGAGTTAGGTCATTCTCTTACCCTTATTTTTGATGTCTCAAGTTGTCCATCACTCATTGGGCCATTTTTAGGCATTCCTTTGGGCTTAGTTTATGGGTACTTTCTCCCTGACTGGGCTTGCTCTCAAATTTTGGGCTCAATGGGCTTCAATATGATTAGGTCTTTTAGGGTAATTTGGCTTATTTACCTTATATTTATTTTTCATCGCCCGCCTGATATGCGGTCTAGAGATAGGCCGTTTAACGGGTGGGCGGTCTTTTATAAGACCGTCTGTGTCTCCCTTTTCTATTTTACCGCGACACCCTAATGCGCGGTCTGGCGATAGACAGTTCTATATTTAGGCGGTCCATCAAAAGACCATTTTTCAGAGCCAGAGTCCTAATTCGATCTATTTTCTGGATAAATATATATTTATCTCATTATTTCTGATTTTCCACCGACATCTGTGAGGCGCCCTCGCGATGGGCCGTTTAAGTTCTTTGGGCGGTCCATCGAAAGACCGTTTTCCTCTTGAGAGTCCTATGCCGGCTGAGTCGGTTTGTTTTTGGATAAAATAGCCTTATTTATCTTATTGTTAATTTCCACCGACACCTTCTAGGCGGTCTAGCATTGGACCATTTATATGGGTGGGCCCATTGTTCGACCGCATATGAGGCCAAAACCCTTGCTTAAACAGGTTTTTCTCTCTCCATCCGTGGTCAAGTTAGCTGCTTCGTCCTCGAATTTCTCTGTGGATTCTTGACCAAATTGGGTTCCGTTTAATCCTGGTGAAAGTTGGAGATATTATCTCCATTTTATCCTAAAGAATCTAGGCCTAATTCTCGCTGAAAATCCCTAATTCGGGGCTGGCTATCAAGGGTCTATAAATAGCACCCTTAGTCTAAGTTCGCAAGGGGGGGAGATTTTGGAATTCGCGACGAAGTGCTACCGCATTCTTGAGCGAATTCCAGCTAGGGAGGAAGACTTTCCACGTCTGCCAAGCCTTCGGTTTAGGGAGTAGTCCGAGTCTTTTGTGTTTAGTGTCTTCATTTAATCATTCTTGGTCATTCGTTCATCATTGCATCGCCATTTTTCTTTCACTTTCTCTCACGTTTTTCACTGTCATCTTCACATTCATCACCTTCCTATTGCTTTTCCATGCCCACTAGGGGTTTAAAAAACCACCCCAGGTATCCCCCATTCCCTTTATGTGCTTAGTTATTCATGTTAGTTTATAGATATTGCACTTCATCAACTAATTTGGGTTGTGTCTCTTTGGTCGTTTGCTTTGTTTAGCAGGTCAACAGAAGTCTTAGCACGACGCCCGTCCCTCCTGGCCGGCCGGAAGGGGTGGAGGATCAAGTTCCACAGCTTGGAATCTGGAGGTATTGTACGGTTCATGTCAGGCCGTCTACTGGGTTGTGCGGTCTTCCTCAGACTGTCTTGCTCACGTGTGTGGCCGAACACAAACCGTCTAACCTCCACGTCAGGCCTTTTCCTGCGTTCCACTTCAGCGCTCGCAGTGGTCTATCATTGGGCCGTCTTCGCCCTTCAGCGGTCTCCGGAGGACCGCCTTCTTCCTGCGCCATTGCTGCACCCATTGGCAAGTGACCTCATCCGTCTCCCCTTTCCAAGGTACGTAGTGCCCTCTGTTTGCACTAGGTATTTTGGTGGCGATCACAACTTGTCCATGCCTGTGAATGATTCATTACTTGCATCGTTTGTCTTTTTCATGCTATTCACTCACATACACACATTCACTCTTTCCCCCCTTTTAGCACATTTCATATTTTGAGTTAGGGAGGGAAAGAACATATCTACATCCCTTTTTTGGCGATCACGGTGGGACACCTTATGCCCATCGTGCTTTCGACGTTGTTGACCTGCTTTTTTGTCTTTGTTTGAGTTGGCCTTTAGTCTCCTCGGATTTCCCGTTTCTTTTCTTGTTGTCTTCTGTTCTATGGGTTTATTGCGGTGCTCTGTGGGCCGTTTCTGGTATTCTGCGGTCGGTCGATAGACTGCTTTCTTCTGTCTCAGGTGTAATGTTCCATATAGCACTGTTCGGGTAACGCAACGGATAACAAAAATTTATTTACCCGAACCCGGCTTGTTGGAATCCTAGAACCGTGCTCTAATTGATGCATTAAAATACCCCAACCCCTAACTACGGGTTGCAGATTTCACCTTGCGCGGAACGACACTGTCCGCAGTGTTCGATGCAGAATCTCACGAACACCGAGCCGCACAAAAGTACGGCCTCTAGAGCAGATCCACACGGATCCTCGCGCAGCGACGGTATCCTCCCGGTACGATCTTCCCCAAGCTTTCCCCTTCTAGAGAGAGAGGGAGAGCAAGAGGGAGGAAGGGGGGGAGAGAAAACCTCTCTTCCCTTACTGTTAATGCTGGATTAAGCAAGAGGAGAGGAGAGTTCTCGTAGGTGGCATATATATAGGATTAGACCCTTTTGAAAAGAACCCATAAGGACCAAAATCGTATATATATCCTTTTCATTATTGTACATATATATTAAGCCCAACTTATATGCCTTTCCAAAAGGATTTCAAGGGAATTAATATATACATTTGTACAATAATAATCCGTCACCTAAGAATCCATTGTGTGTGATCCTCTAGGCCCATAGTCACTCTAGTTTAAGGCCCATTAACTTTTAATTCCCAATTAGAAGCAAATTAAACTTATTATTCGCTTCTACTAGAGCCGAATAATAGTTTAATTTATTCCGAATCTTTGATCACGTTGGGTCAAGCAAATTCGCGTGATCCTAGAGGACACCTGGTTTAAACCAGCCTGTCTGGTACCTGTAAGTCTACAGTTGCCACATCGCTATAATCCCTCGCTCCTTCTATGAGTCTGGCACGATCGAGGGTATGGTTTCTATCAAACCCCATGATTGTGCCATTTGACCATGACCTCCTTAAAGTGTATGACGTCCGTTCTAAACGAACTCACACGACCCTGGGCAGAGATTTAATATAGCGTCAATGTCATGACCCATTAACTGTCTGATATATACCAGACAGTGAGCGATGCCTTCTTGACCATTGATGATCTTCACACATATCCTGAAATGGTTGATGACTCGGCAATTCATGACTTATGGTTAAAGTCATTTAGCCAAGTAATTAAACCATCCCAGTCCTCGTGTAAGATCCGATTAATGTCTCAGGTCAAAAGGACCAACGATGCTACTGAGACAGTTGGATATTTAGTTGATATTAGGTATAATCAACCATCTGAAGATCTAATAGCGGACACTACCAAAAAAAGCGAGATTTCAGACGGATCTTTCAGACGGATATTTTTCTGTCTTAAAATCCATATGTATTTGTGACGGATTAGTTTCCGTCACAAATTCCGTTGTTATTAAGGACATACTAGACTCCCTCTGAAGATCCGTCTATAATTATGGACGGAATATATTCCGTCTTTATATACGTCGCAAATTTGGGACGGATATTCAGACGGAAATAATATGTCTGAAATTACAGACGGAAATAAGTTCCGTTCGTATTTCCGTCAGAAAATTCCGCCTTTCCCGCCCCTCCCTCCCACCTCTTCCACCCGGCCCCATTTCCACCCCCCCACTCTCCCTCTCACTCTCTCCTTCCTCTGCCCTCTGCTTGCGGTCGTCGCCGCAGGAGCCGTCTTCGCCGCCGGAGCCGCCGTCCTCGCCGTCGCCGGAGGCCCCGCCATCCTCGCCGTCGCCGGAGACCCCGCCGTCCTCGCCGTCGCCGCCATTCGCCAACCTCCCTCCCTCTCACGGTCGTGGTCGCCGTCGCCGCCATCATCCTCTTCCCATGGTCGCCGTCGCCGTCGCCGCCGGCCGGTAAGTGGCCTCCCTCTCCCTCTCTCTCTCCCGATCATGTTCCCCTCCCTCAATCTCTCTCCCTCTCCCCTGTCCGGCTCCCTCACTCCCTCTCCCTCTCCCCTCTCGCGCTCCCTCACTCCCTCTGGCCGCCCTCCCCCACCCCCTCCACTGCCCTCTCTTCCCCTGTCCGTGGCCCCTCTCCCCCTCGCATTATGATGCTGTTCTTGTAAACTCTAGTTTGAACATTAGGTGGATGTATTTTAATTTGTAGAATCTATCTAAAAACTCGTTGGAGTGAGATATCGCAGATTCCGAAAATAGACTCAGTTTGAACATGTCTTATTCTCCTCCAAAAATCTATCAGGGCGCATAAGTCAAGATCTTAATACTACATTTGATTAAAATGATAGAGATGTCAGATATTTTAATGAGTAGAATTTTAAAACTCATCCCCACAAATCCAACCAAACTCCACCTAACGGAGTCATAGATAATTTGGACCCGTGGCCTAAGTGACCGTCTCACTCCCTGCCCAAATTGGCCACTGTGAACAATTTCACATCACTTGGGGTCTCCCTGGGTAGCTTCTTCCTGATTAATTTGGACTGAATTAGACTGGGGAGACTCGTTGGACCCATGGAGACTGATTTGGACTGAACAACCATGGGTTTAGTTTAACGATACACAGGTTATTTTTTTTTTAAAAAATAAATCGCTTGTGTGAAATGCTACACATGTTCCTAGTCTTGCCCCGGACGGAACTTGATGATAGCTGCATTTTTCCTTTCCCGGGCATGTGGCATTCTAAACGCAATAAATAGCCAGAGTTTACAAGAACACCATCAAAGAACCTTCATTCAATCAACAATCATTAATTTTTAGTTCAGATGGTATGCAGGAAAGTGAAGTTCCAACTTCTGATCCGAGAAACAATGTCCTTTTTGGAGTTGACATTGATAACCCTCTTGGGATACCAATGCCTAGTGATCCTTTACTAGCAAAAAACATAAGCTCTGGCAAAGACTATCAGACTAATCTCACTTCAAACAACATTATTTCCAATTCCAGTGGCTCCAAGGAAACTCAAGCAGAATTCTCAACATCAATTGTTTCTCAATCTTTTGGGGTTCCAGATGTGGCATTTAATTCTAGTGACTCCACTAATGATAGCAGCTTTTTGATTGGTAGATCAATAGATATCACTCGGTCTTCGGGCAATGATGAGTTGAAGCAGGATCTTGCTCGACTGTTCAGCATACAGAGGAGAGGGGGGAGCTCTGTGGGAGGGGGGTGGAGCTTGGTGGGACGGGGAGCTCGGTGGGAGGGGGGAGGGGCATCCGAGAGGGTTCCAGTGGGGGGGGGAGCTCGGTGGGAGGGGGGAGGGGCATCCGAGAGGGTTCCAGTGGGGGGGGAGCTCTGGGGGAGAGGGGTGGGAGGGGGGGGGGAGCTCTGTGGGACGGGGAGCTCGGTGGGAGGGGGGAGGGGCATCCGAGAGGGTTCCAGTGGGGGGGGGGGGAGCTCAGTGGGAGCAGGAGGGCGAGTGGGAGGGGGGGGAGGAGGGGGAGCTTTATGGGAGGGGGGTGTCATGTCTCGAGTGGCTCGACAGGCCGAGTCGCAGACCGTTGAACCAGCTCGGAAGCTATAACTCAGTTCTGAGCGGGGTTAGTTAAATTAGATATCCCTGTTGCATTTTATTAGCTAGTGGCTGATGGATTAGTTGTTAGTTAGTGGTTGATGGATTAGCTGGAGTCATGTCTAATCAGATGCAATCTTTGGAGTCCAACTTCGAGAAATTTGAATCCCAAAATTCTCTGTCTGCTGTGGCTGATATTCCTGGTTCTTTTCGCCATAAGTTACACGAGTTCCCTAAATTTGATGGGAGTTCTGACCCAGCTGAATGGCGATTCAAAGCTAATCGCTATTTTTACTGTAATAATGTTCCGGATACGCAACGAGTTACTATAGCATCTTATTATTTGGATGGAGAGGCCTTACAGTGGTTTTGGCATTTCTCTAGCTCTAAAGAATCTGTTTCTTGGCATGAGTTTTTAGCTAGGTTAGAGTCACGGTTTGGTGCAGTTTCTTCTGTGGATTCTCATGGGCAACTGAGTAAACTCAGACAAGTGGGTACAGTAGCTGCGTATCAATGGCAATTTGAGACCATGTGCAATAGAATAACTGGACTTTCTGAGAAGCATTTGCTGGGTGTTTTTCTGAGTGGTTTACGAGAGGATCTTGCCTGTGAAGTTCACTCCTTCATGCCCCATTCCTTATCACATGCTATGGAGTTGGCAAGAATTCAAGAACAAATGTTTACTGCCAGACGCCGAGCTTCACCACACTTTATCTTTTCAGCACCTCAGACACTGAAACCTTTTACTCCAAACTCTCAGCCAGCATTCTCCCCTAAAGGAGTAAACCCACCGGTTAAAAAGTTATCTACACAACAGTTGCAGGAACGAAAGGCTAAAGGCCTATGTTATAATTGTGATGATAAATGGCTTCCAGGCCACACATGCCAACCTCATAAACTTTTTTTACTGCATCTTATTCCGGATGATAGTGATTTTGCTCCTTCAGACAGTGTGGATCCGGAACCCTTCATTGAATTCTCTCCTGACATACAACCCTCTCTGTCAGCTCAATATGTTACTCACTTAGCATCACCGGGCACATTGAAAGTATTAGGGAAAATGGGTACCATGTCTGTCCTGGTTTTGATTGACAATGGGAGCACCCATAATTTTTTGGACCCCCATGTTGTAAAGAAGTTGGGATTATCTGTGACAAACTTTGATTCCCACCCTGTCAAAATAGCTACAGGTCTCCAAATCTCTTCACAGGGTTGGTGTCCTGGAGTTAACCTTAAGATGCCTGGCATGTAATTTACTTTAGACTTTTTAATTCTTCCTCTTGACAGTGTTGATGTGGTCTTGGGGAATACTTGGCTCTAGTTACTTGGCGATATAACCCTAAACGTTTCTCAAATGTCCATGAAGTTTTCCTTGAATGGTCAGGATTTCATATTACAAGGGCTTCCTAACCCTTCCACAAGTATTGTTTCTGCTAAAACAATATCTGCTGACCTTCCTAAATCCCGAAGCATCTATTCTTTACACTTGTTTTCCTTGGAAGCTTCGGATATTTCATCTACTTCTCGTGGGTTTACTGGGACTTCTTATTCTCAAGACATTTCCAGCATTCTAGAACAGTATTCAGCAGTTTTTTCTGAACCTCATGGCTTACCCCCATCCAGACCTTATGACCATCGGATTCAACTACTAGATGAAACAAAGCCAGTTTGTCAACCTTCTTATAGACATTCACCTTTACAGAAGACAGTTATTGAGCATCAAGTCAAGGACTTACTCTCCCTCTCTCATGTGCAATCAAGCACATGCCCTTTTTCTGCTCCAGTGTTATTAGTTCAGAAAAGGGATGGCTCATGGAGAATGTGTGTAGACTACCGAGCTCTGAATCAAAACACTGTTAAAGACAAATATCCCATACCCTTAGTAGACGATTTGTTGGATGAATTACATGGGTCCAAGTACTTTTCCAAGCTGGATTTGAGATCGGGTTATCATCAAATTAGAATGCATCCTGATGATGTTTACAAAACTGCCTTTAGAACACATGAGGGACACTATGAGTTTTTAGTCCTACCATTTGGGCTTACAAAAATGCACCCTCTATCTTTCAGAACTTGATGAATGACATATTCAAAGGCTGTATGAGGAAGTCTGTCTTGGTTTTCTTTGATGATATCTTAGTTTACAATGTTGACTGGGACCTCCATTTAGTGCACTTGCGACAGGTTCTGCAGATCCTAGCAGACAACCAATTGTATGCTAAAATGTCTAAATGTGTGTTTGGGGTCAGAGAAATTGAGTATCTTGGCCACATTATTTCAGAAAAAGGGGTTGCTATGGACATGTCTAAACTACAAGCCATTTCTACTTGGCCTATACCCCGGTCTGTGAGGGCTTTGAGAGGATTCTTAGGGCTTACAGGATACTACAGAAAATTTATTAAAAACTATGGTCTTATTGATGCACCTCTGACCAGTCTTCTTAAGAAGGACAGTTATAGTTGGAGCCCATCTTCTCATCAAGCCTTCTTACAGCTTAAAGAGGCTATGTCAACTACCCCGTCCTTGCCTTGCCTGATTTTTCAGAAACTTTTGTAGTCGAGTGTGATGCTAGTGGAACTGGCATGGGAGCAATTCTCATGCAAAAAAGTCATCCTACCATTCTTGAGGCCGTAGATGCTCCACTGAGGTTGAAAGTGATCCCATTTGAACCTTGTCTTATGATGATAAGAAGATATAGAGAAATGGAATGACCACATATCTTAAGTAGTACATATATACAAAGATGTGGATAAATGCAAAGAAATCAGAATTCTCTATAGCAATAGGTAAATACCCAAAAAATTCGTTTTGTGATTTAAAACTTTGTGGATTTTAATTGCATGTAAATATAATTTTAAATCTGATTTTAATAGAAATTTGATGTTAATTTGACTCAAAAATGTAGATTGTTTAGCTTCGATGTTCTTCATTTGAAAATTTTTGTAATTTGGGTGTTATTTAATTTGATATGTGCATAATGATAATTGCGTTGTTATTTAATTTTTTGTTATATAAATGCATGGGGTATACCCTGTGAGTTGAGGTGCGTGGGTGCGACCTAACATTACACGTACCTCAGGAGAGCGCGTTAAAACCGTGTCAATGTGCCTTCCCGTTCAAGACTTTGGGATTGATGTGTATGTTCTCATTTGTTTATGAGAATGTATATATCTACCTCAAAGTCTTGAATTGTCCCGTTTGGACAGTCTGTGAATGTTTGATCGCACTTAGGCAGTCATTTACTATATATGTTTGTATGGTTTGTTGAGAATTTCGGTTGCGTCTCCTCACTCTTCTCTGATATACCATTATTGATTT
This sequence comes from Amorphophallus konjac, assembly GCA_022559845.1. Classification (NCBI taxonomy): domain Eukaryota; kingdom Viridiplantae; phylum Streptophyta; class Magnoliopsida; order Alismatales; family Araceae; genus Amorphophallus; species Amorphophallus konjac. Next base: position 257,875,133 of record CM040118.1, on the reverse strand, counting down.
TGAGTGTTTTCTTAACCACTTACTTGTAAGTGTTTAAGAAAATTTCAAAATCAATAAATATATTTGGTATATCGGAGAAGTGTGGGGAGATGATACCGAAATTTTTAGCAAATCGTGCAGCACATATAGTAAGTGATTGTGCGATCAAACCTTCATGGATGGGTTAAAAAGTGATAATCTAATCAATATTCCTCTTCCAACTGCAAATGGTCTATGATGAACGATGTGAGGAAAGGGTCGGGTGTAATATTATGAGTAATGATTTGAAAGTTAGGATGTGTATTGTCATTTATTGGGTGCAGGCAAAATGTCGACAGATCGTTCATGGATGTATCGTAGAATAGTTGACCGGGTGGTGTCAGATGACTTTAAACTTGGGGTTGAGAGTTTCATTCAATTTGCATTGGGGAATCCAAATGCAGCAATAGATCGCGACGGTCACATTCGATGCCCTTGTTCAAGTTGTAGAAACTTGAGGTGGTGTTCAACATGGGATGTGCAACATCATTTGTACACGAAAGGGTTCGTGGATGGTTATACGAATTGGACGTGTCATGGTGAGCAATTCTTGAGGTATGAGCCCGACAATATTGCAGGCACAAGTGGGTACGTGGATATGGTTGTAGATGCTGCTGGTCCTAGTTTTAATATTCACGATGAAGCGCCGAATAAGACAGCCGGAAGATTTTATGAACTACTTAGGGATGCTGATGAGCCGCTGTGGGATGGTTGTGAAAATCACACTCGATTGTCTGCAGTGTCACAGTTGTTGAACTTGAAATCTGAATTTCACATCAGTGAGACTTGTTTTGACCGTCTCCTCCTCTTGATCAAGAGTATGTTGTCTCGAGACGAGAAGTTGCCAGAAACTTTTTACCGTTCAAAAAAGATGGTCAATGACTTAGGACTTGGATATGTGAAAATAGATGCATGTCCGAATCATTGTATGTTATATTACAAAGATGATGCAGATAAGATATCATGTTCCATTTGTGGCCATGACAGATTCAAACCTAAGGGGGGGGGGGTCAATTCAAAGGCAAAAGATGTACCTTACAAGGCGTTGCGATACTTCCCTCTTGTGCCTAGGCTGCAGCGACTGTATATGTCCTCAAAGACGGCTCGACATATGACATGGCACACCGAAAGAGTACGTTGTGCCGATGATATAATCAGTCATCCTGCCGATGGTGAAGTTTGGACTCACTTTAGTCGTACTCATCTTGCCTTTTCAAGGGAGTCACGTAATGTTCGATTGGGTTTATGCACAGATGGATTTAATCCATTCGGTGGTTCAGTGGCAGCTTATTCTTGTTGGCCAGTGTTCATGACACCGTACAACCTTCCGCCACACATGTGCATGAAGCGAGAAAATCTATTTTTGTCCCTAGTAATTCCTGGTCCAAAAAGTCCCCGAAAAAATTTGGACATATATCTCAGGCCGTTGATTGATGAGCTCAAATTTTTATGGACTGATGGAGTTGTTACTTATGATGCATATATGAAGAAAAATTTTATTATGAAGGCTGCACTGATGTGGACAATAAGTGACTTCCCTGCATATGGAATGCTATCTGGTTGGAGCACACATGGGAGGCTAGCATGTCCTTACTGTATAGAAGATACCAAATCATTTGTATTGAAACATGGGGGAAAAGCTGCTGGTTTGATTGCCATCGACGGTTGCTACCAAGTGACCATCCTTTTCGAAGGTAAAAAGACTCGTTTAAAAAAATACTGTTGAAATGGATGAAGCTGACTTGCAACGGGTGTCGGGTCTACATATGGCGTCACGGGTGAACAATTTACCAGATGTAGTTCAATTGTCTGGTAGCACACGGCAACTCCCTAATTTTGGAAAGGATCACAACTGGGTCAAGAAAAGTATTTTTTGGGAATTACCTTATTGGTCAACTCTTCTTGTACGACACAATCTAGATGTCATGCATACCGAGAAGAATTTTTTTGATAATGTGTTCAATACGATCATGAATGTTAAAGGGAAAATAAAAGACAACGCCAAAGCACGTATGGATTTAAAGATGCTTTGTAGACGTCCAGAACTGGAACTACAAAGTGTCAATGGCAAAACTGTGCAGCCTAAAGCAACTTATGTGCTTCATGATACACAGATCAAGGAAGTATGCCAGTGGTTGAAACAGCTGAGATTCCCAGATGGATATGCATCCAACATAGCCCGTTGTGTGAATGTTAATGAGGGGAAAATATATGGTATGAAAAGTCACGACTGTCATGTGTTCATGGAGAGGCTACTGCCCATTGCATTTCGTGATTTGTTGCCAAAGCAGATATGGGGAGCACTAGCTGAGATGAGTCAATTTTTTAAGATTTTATGTGCATCTGAACTCAGACTTCGGGATGTACAAACTATCGAACAAGAAGTTGTCACAACTATTTACAAGCTAGAGAAGATATTTCCTCCGGCATTCTTTGATTCGATGGAGCACCTGGTCGTTCATTTGCCATATGAGGCTATCGTCGGAGGTCCAGTACAATTTCGATGGATGTATCCATTTGAGAGGTATGTGACAATTTTTGTTAACTTATAAGTCGTCCATAGCCGCTACATATTGTTGCCATCTGACTTGTTGTTGTAGGTGCATGCATGAATTAAAAATGAAAGTTCGCAACAAGGCACAGGTGGAGGGTTCGATTGCTGAGGCATACATTCTTGAAGAAATTTTGAACTTCTGTTCTATGTACTTTGAGCCAGAGATTCAAACTCGTCGTACTCGACCTCCACGTAATGATGATGGGGGAGTGGATGAATTGTCCGATCGGCTCTCCATATTTAAACATCCTGGACGTGCATTCGGACGTTGCTTGACTCGCACGCTCGAAGATAGAGAGTTGCACGCCGCTGAGATATATATTCTTTTGAATTACCTCGAGATTGAACCTTATGTTGAGTAAGATCTTAATTCATATTTCCAGCAACTCCATAAGTCTATACATCCTCAAAGTCTATACAACATTGACTTCACAAAGTCTATACATTGGCTTCCTCAAAGTCTATACATTGGCTTCCTCAAAGTCTATACATCCTCAAAGTCTATACATTGGCTTCCTCAAAGTCTATACATTCACTTCCTCAATGTCTATACATTGGCTTCCTCAAAGTCTATACATTCACTTCCTCAAAATCTATACATTGGCTTCCTCAAAGTCTATACAACATTGACTTCACAAAGTCTATACATTGGCTTCCTCAAAGTCTATACATCCTCAATGTCTATACATTGCCTTCCTCAAAGTCTATACATTCACTTCCTCAAAGTCCATACAACATTGACTTCACAAAGTCTATACATTGGCTTCCTCAAAGTCTATACATCCTCAAAGTCTATACATTATCGCCCTCAAAGTCTATACATTCACTTCCTCAAAGTCTATACATTGGCTTCCTCAAAGTCTATACAACATTGACTTCACAAAGTCTATACATTGGCTTCCTTAAAGTCTATACATCCTCAAAGTCTATACATTGGCTTCCTCAAAGTCTATACTTCCTCAAAGTCTATATATTGGCTTCCTCAAAGTCTATACATTGACTTCCTCAAAGTCTATACATTGGCTTCCTCAAAGTCTATACAACATTGACTTCACAAAGTCTATACATTGGCTTCCTCAAAGTCTATACATCCTCAAAGTCTATACATTGGCTTCCTCAAAGTCTATACATTGGCTTCCTCAAAGTCTATACAACATTGACTTCACAAAGTCTATACATTGGCTTTATCAAATTTTTTTAATCATTTTTTTTACGGGGTGCTACATTTATATTGCAGACAATTTGATTCAGAATTAGCTGAAAAATATCCAAATATCCAGGATGTGGAGATTGAAAAAGAACGCGAGAAGTTTTTTTCCAAATGGCTAAGAAATCGAGTTAGTGTGAACTCTGAATATATATGTTTGTATTTACGTATGTTGAGGTAATTATTATTATTTTAACTACTCTAATTTGAATATAGGTTGAACAAGGTCTCATTACTGATCAAAGAGTACAACAGATAAGTTATGGCCCCTCGAACCAGACACGTGCCTATCCGGGATATATTGTGAATGGATACAAATTTCATACAAGGGATTATGGGCGAAATAAGTCTACGATGAACAGCGGCGTATGTGTGAAGGGAAGTTTATACAATGAAATGGAATTGGACTACTATGGTATTCTTGAAGAAGTCTTAGAACTTCAGTATTTGGGACAAGACAATCATGTATACATATTTAAGTGTCAATGGTTTGATCCTAATTCTGTTCTACATGACACAAATTATGGGATTGTCAATGTCAAGCATAGGTCTAAACTTAAGACCTATGAACCGTTCATTTTAGCCGCACAAGCCCAGCAAGTGTACTATTCAAGCTATCCATCATCCAAGAATAGAGATTGGTGGGCAGTTTGCAGGGTTAATTCAAAACTCTTTCCCACTTATGAGTTAACTATGAGTGGAGATGTCTCAGAGGTTGCTCGTGCTGAATATTATCAATCAGACGAAGTTGGCGTTGTTGATTCCTCTAGGTTTAATCTGGACGAATCTGATGAGCCACTGTCATTACGTACGCGAGATGGAGTGGAAGAAGTCGATCCGACGGAGCTAAATGTTGATGTTAGAGGGGAGGAAGAATCAGATGAAGACGAAGATTTTGAATCTCATGAGACTACTATGGATGACGAAGATGATGAAGTTGAGCTAGATATATCAACATGAGGGAGGCATGTTTTGATAATTTAGTAAGAAGATTCTTACTTTTAAGCATAATTTTAAATAACATTTGTCTAGCTTTATATAATTGTGGATTAATATGTATTAATTATTTTATTATTAATAAGGAAATGGTGCGAGGAGGTCGTACTAGGGGTGGGAGGAGATCTAGCAGTGAGAGGGGCGCTACTCCCTCCTCGCTACCATCTTCTTCAGACACAGGTATATTTGATCAATAAGTTAGCTATATAAATATTTTAATTTTTTACAAACTTAAAAGAATTTATTTATAGGTGCAAGTGTCGGCTCACCACCACTTGTACATACGCCACCACCTTCCGCTACAGGTATGTATATTTTAATTTAAATTCTTGAACATTTGTTCTACTTATGAAAATAAGTTCTTGCAGGTCTCAGTGGCCTCCCACCTGTTGTGCATAAGCCACTCCCACCACCTCCCGCTGCAGGTATGTATATTTTAATTATATGCTCGCAATATTTGTATCACTCCACATGACAATAAATTCTTGCAGGTCTCAGTGGCAAAAAGACTCGAGGATCATGTATGTATATTTTAATTTAAATTCTTCAATATTTGTTCTACGTATGACAATAAATTCTTGCAGGTCTCAGTGGCCTCCCACCTGTTGTGCATACGCCACCCTCACCACCTCCCGCTGCAGGTATGTATATTTTAATTATATGTTCGCAGTATATGTATCACTCCATATGACAATAAATTCTTGCAGGTCTCAATGGCCTCCCACCTGTTGTGCATACGCCACCCCCACCACCTCCCGCTGAAGGTATGTATATTTTAATTATATGTTCGCATTATATGTATCACTCCACATGACAATAAATTCTTGCAGGTTTTAGTGGCCTCCCACCTGTTGTGCATACGCCACCCCCACCACCTCCCGCTGCAGGTATGTATATTTTAATTATATGTTCGCAGTATATGTATCACTCGACATGACAATAAATTCTTGCAGGTCTCAGTGCCCTCCCACCTCGAGGATCATGTATGTATATTTTAATTTAAATTCTTCAATATTTGTTCTACTTATGAAAATTACTTCTTGCAGGTCTCAGTGGCCTCCCACCTGTTGTGCATACGCCACCCCCACCACCTCCCGCTGCAGGTATGTATATGTTAATTATATGTTCGCAGTATATGTATCACTCCACATGACAATAAATTCTTGCAGGTCTCAGTGGCCTCCCACCTGTTGTGCATACGCCACCCCCACCACCTCCCGCTGCAGGTATGTATATTTTAATTATATGTTCACAGTATATGTATCACTCCACATGACAATGAATTCTTGCAGGTCTCAGTGGCCTCCCACCTGTTGTGCATACGCCACCCCCACCACCTCCCGCTGCAGGTATGTATATTTTAATTATATGTTCACAGTATATGTATCACTCCACATGACAATAAATTCTTGCAGGTCTCAGTGCCCTCCCACCACCTCCCACTTGTACAGGGCCCACCCCCACCAGTCAGCCCCTTGACGATGCCGGCGGTTGTCACGAGGGAGGCACGACCCATGATAGACGTCGCCCGTGTTGGGTATCCGGGTAAATCTATAATGTTATATTACATTAATTAGCCCTCAACTGTCTAATATGAATATTTTGACATTTGCAATTGCAGTATGAAATTTGAACCCCACAGCGCTGTCCATCATTCCACCGAACTCATGTTGGCACATGTGCCCGGGACAGCTTCCACTTTCAGAGATTTTCCGATGTCCGTCCGCGATTCATTGTACAACATGTTCTTAGTAAGTAATTACGTCATTTAATTCAAGTATTTCCCAAAGTCAATTTACAACTTTATACTAAGTGTGAAAAGCAATTGATTTACAGCGGTCTTTTCAATTCACATGTGGACATGACGCGGCGAGATGTCGTCGTGCCTGGGAGTCTACTATGCTCTCAAGTTACAAGAGGAAAATACATGAGGCCCAAGCACACGCTAAAAAATTGAGTGGGGGGAGTGAAGACCGACAATTGTGGAAGGCGCATTGCCCTCTATGGATGAGGCAGGAGGATTGGGAGATATCTTGTGACCATTTTGCCGACCCCAAGTGGATAGAAAAGTCTGAAAAAGCCAAAGCAAACAGGGCGTCAAAACCAGGTTCAAATTTGCATACGAGTGGGTCCATCTCTTATGCGGCTCATAAACAAAAATTGGTAAGTAATATATCAATTTATCTTCTTACAATTTATCCCAATATTTGACTTTTTTTTACTATGAATTGTATAACAGGCTGTGGAGCTTAATCGACCTCCGTCGTTCCTCGAGGTGTTTGACAGAACACACAAAAAGAAGGGGACTAATGATTTTGTGAGTGACACAGCTAAGTCAGCAGCGGTAAGTTTATCTACATATGTAACTTGTACCGTTCATTTAAATCGGCATGTAATTCAAATGAAATTGACTAGTTATTTTATTCAATTTGTAGGAAACATATAGCAAAGCAGTGACAGAGAAGTACGGGGAGGGAGACACGCAGCAGCCGGAGTTCGATCCGGTGGAGTGGGTGGCAGCAGCTGGCGTACCGAAGAAAGGCCGACTATATGGTTTTGGGGAGAGCCTAGACGCAAGCGCGGTGACATCAGCGTGTGCGAGTTCTAGCTATACTTCTTCCAGTGACAGTGCCTTCACTATACCTTCCGTTTCCCCCAGCGCTTCTGCCAGCGACATGATGGACATGGTCCGATCGCAGATTTCTGATATGCAGCGGCAGCAGCAGCATTTCCGGCAAGAGATCTCTAGCCAAGTGTCAGTATTCTTGCAGGCAATCAGTGGCCTCCTCTCCCAGAGCGGAATGGTCCCTCAGCAATCCACCACCACCACAGCACAGTCCGCACAGGTGAGTGTTTACTATGTTTTTATTTTGATGGAATTACTCAATTATGTTCATTATTAATTTTAAAACTCATTTACTTTAGAAGAATTGAGAAAATCCGGGGGCCGGGGGTCTAAAACTTGAAATACCGGCCGGATGGCCGTGCCGATCGTTCCAACACGACCGGGGAGATGAAAGTGACTTGGCAGAACTGACGGAATCCAAATCGGATGCCCGGTTTGAGCTCGGCGCTCAAAGTTCATTTCTAAAATACACTTGGTTCAAATGAACTGCCAGGTCGGGGCCGGGGGTCTAAAACTTGAAATACCAGCCGGATGCCCGTGCCGATCATTCCAACATGACCGGGGAGATGAAAGTGACTTGTCAGAACTGACGGAATCCAAATCGGATGCCCGGTTTGAGCTCGGCGCTCAAAGTTCATTTCTAAAATACACTTGGTTCAAATGAACTGCCAGGTCGGGGCCGGGGGTCTAAAACTTGAAATACCGATCGGATGGCTGTGCTGATCGTTCCAACACGACCGGGGAGATGAAAGTGACTTGTCAGAACTGACGGAATCCAAATCGGATGCCCGGTTTGAGCTCGGCGCTCAAAGTTCATTTCTAAAATACACTTGGTTCAAATGAACTGCCAGGTCGGGACCGGGGGTCTAAAACTCGAAATACCGGTCGGATGCCCGTGCCGATCATTCCAACACGACCGGGAAGATGAAAGTGACTTGTCAGAACTGACGGAATCCAAATCGGATGCCCGGTTTGAGCTCGGCGCTCAAAGTTCATTTCTAAAATACACTTGGTTCAAATGAACTGCCAGGTCGGGGCCGGGGGTCTAAAACTTGAAATACCAGCCGGATGGCCGTGCCGATCATTCCAACACGACCGGGGAGATGAAAGTGACTTGTCAGAACTGACGGAATCCAAATCGGATGCCCGGTTTGAGCTCGGCGCTCAAACTTCATTTCTAAAATACACTTAGTTCAAATGAACTGCCAGGTCGGGGCCGGGGGTCTAAAACTTGAAATACAGGCTGGATGCCCATGCCGATTGTTCCAACACGACCGGGGAGATGAAAGTGACTTGTCAGAACTGACGGAATTCAAATCGGATGCTCGGTTTGAGCTCGGCGCTCAAAGTTCATTTCTAAAATACACTTGGTTCAAATGAACTGCCAGGTCGGGGCCGGGGGTCTAAAACTTGAAATACCAGCCGGATGGCCGTGCCGATCATTCCAACACGACCGGGGAGATGAAAGTGACTTGTCAGAACTGACGGAATCCAAATCGGATGCCCGGTTTGAGCTCGGCGCTCAAACTTCATTTCTAAAATACACTTAGTTCAAATGAACTGCCAGGTCGGGGCAGGGGGTCTAAAACTTGAAATACCAGCCGGATGGCCGTGTCGATCATTCCAACACGACCGGGGAGATGAAAGTGACTTGGCAGAACTGACGGAATCCAAATCAGATGCCCGGTTTGAGCTCGGCGCTCAAAGTTCATTTCTAAAATACACTTGGTTCAAATGAACTGCCAGGTCGGGGCCGGGGGTCTAAAACTTGAAATACCGGTCGGATGGCTGTGCCGATCATTCCAACACGACCGGGGAGATGAAAGTGACTTGTCAGAACTGACGGAATCCAAATTGGATGCCCGGTTTGAGCTCGGCGCACAAACTTCATTTCTAAAATACACTTGGTTCAAATGAACTGCCAGGTCGGGGCCGGGGGTCTAAAACTTGAAATACTAGCCGGATGGCCATGCCGATCGTTCAACACGACCGGGGAGATGAAAGTGACTTGTCAGAACTGACGGAATCCAAATCGGATGCCCGGTTTGAGCTCGGCGCTCAAAGTTCATTTCTAAAATACACTTGGTTCAAATGAACTGCCAGGTCGGGGCCGGGGGTCTAAAACTTGAAATACCGGCCGGATGCCCATGCCGATCATTCCAACACGACCGGGGAGATGAAAGTGACTTGTCAGAACTGACGGAATCCAAATCGGATGCCCGGTTTGAGCTCGGTGCTCAAAGTTCATTTCTAAAATACACTTGGTTCAAATGAACTGCCAGGTCGGGGCCGGGGGTCTAAAACTTGAAATACGGGCCGGATGCCCGTGCCGATCATTTCAACACGACCGGGGAGATGAAAGTGACTTGTCAGAACTGACGAAATCCAAATCGGATGCCCGGTTTGAGCTCGGCGCTCAAACTTCATTTCTAAAATACACTTGGTTCAAATGAACTGCCAGGTCGGGGCCGGGGGTCTAAAACTTGAAATACCGGCCGTATGCCCATGCCGATCGTTCCAACATGACCGGGGAGATGAAAGTGACTTGTCAGAACTGACGGAATCCAAATCGGATGCCCGGTTTGAGCTCGGCGCTCAAACTTCATTTCTAAAATACACTTAGTTCAAATGAACTGCCAGGTCGGGGCCGGGGGTCTAAAACTTGAAATACCGGCCGGATGGCCGTTCCGATCATTCCAACACGACCGGGGAGATGAAAGTGACTTGTCAGAACTGACGGAATCCAAATCGGATGCCCGGTTTGAGCTCGGCGCTCAAAGTTCATTTCTAAAATACACTTGGTTCAAATGAACTGCCAGGTCGGGGCCGGGGGTCTAAAACTTGAAATACCGGCCGGATGCCCGTGCCGATCGTTCCAACACGACCGGGGAGATGAAAGTGACTTGTCAGAACTGACGGAATCCAAATCGGATGCCCGGTTTGAGCTCGGCGCTCAAAGTTCATTTCTAAAATACACTTGGTTCAAATGAACTGCCAGGTCGGGGCCGGGGGGTCTAAAACTTGAAATACCGGCCGGATGCCCGTGCCGATCGTTCCAACACGACCGGGGAGATGAAAGTGACTTGGCAGAACTGACGGAATCCAAATCGGATGCCCGGTTTGAGCTCGGCGCTCAAAGTTCATTTCTAAAATACACTTGGTTCAAATGAACTGCCAGGTCGGGGCCGGGGGTCTAAAACTTGAAATACCGGCCGGATGCCCGTGCCGATCGTTCCAACACGACCGGGGAGATGAAAGTGACTTGTCAGAACTGACGGAATCCAAATCGGATGCCCGGTTTGAGCTCGGCGCTCAAACTTCCTAGTGGTTGATTTATAAAATATGGAGTTATCAATTTGATATGTTTGCTTTCAATTTATGCTAATTTCTTCGCACTAATTTTTTTATCTATGAATGAATGTTATTATTTTTTTAATATAGGGGGATCCTTCTGCGGGCGGCGACAGAGGAGATGAGCAGGGCGGTGAGGATACGGACGATGAGGATATGGACGATGTACTGGATATTTCTTGATATTCAGACGGATCAGCAGGGTTAATGTCTTTTTTTTGTGGTATTTATTTGATCAGAATTTTATTTTTCGGTGGTGTTTATTTGATTAGCAGGTTCCCAATATTTTTTTTCAACATGTAGAATTTCTTGATGTTTATTTATGATTAAACAGGTTTTGTAAAATAATTTAAGATTTATAAAAAAAATGTAGATTTCAGACGGATTTTCAGACGGGATGTGCGACGAATATTGTCCGTCTATTATCCGTCGTAAAATCCGTTTGGAATATAGACGGATTTCAAACCACATTTCGGACAGGAGATGAGTTGAATTTCAGACGGTTATTTTATCCGTCGTAATATCCGTTTGAAATAGCGACGGATTTCGGACGAGTTTTCATACGGTAACATGATTTCAGACTAAGAGTTGGGCTTCATTTTAAGACGGTAACTATATTCCGTCGTAATAGCCGTCTGAAATTTCAGACGGACTTTCAAACGGAAAATATGTCTGTCGTAAATTTCAGACTGAAAATTTCAAATTTCAGATGGAAATGTCTCGTATGAAAGTCAGACGGAATTTGTGACTGATTAAATTCTGTCTTATTTTCAGACGGACTTTCCGACGGAAACATAAACTGTCACAAATTTGTGACTAAGAATTTCAGACGGTCGGTTTCAATCTTAAATATGTCGCAAATCCGTCACAAACGTGGTTTGTGACGGATTTTCAGACGGATTTCAGACGGATACTGGCCGTCTGAAATCCCACTTTTTCTGGTAGTGGGATCAGTTCAGTGTACATCCTCCAAGGACATACACCTACACATATGTGTTGGTGCCCCGCACCAATGACCATGAGACTTGTCACTCACACATCACGTGTACTAGTTTAATAGGTAATCAAAGTCCCCGAGTGATTACCCTCCAACCAGGAACAATTTAAGGTATGTGTCCATGTAAAGTCAGTCTCATGATCGAGATCCCATCTCGAGTTGAATTTACAACAACATATCCTAGGGACATTGTAAAGTAATATACAATCATATATTTACGCTCAAATACCACTTTATTAATAAAGAACAAGATCATACATCTATTGGATATACCCGACCCTAAATTAGCCTATAGCACACTAATACTAACATCAGGTATGTTAATTCTCTTTGTTTCTGCCGTTCATATCTCTGTGAGCCTGTTGGTTTTTTATTTGCGGTCCATTTCGGGCCGTCTCTAGTATCCAGCGATCGGACGATAGACTGCTTCCCCCTGCCTCAGGTACGTTTTTCTATTGTTTACATTTTCTACTAGTTGGTTACTTGTTGCGGTCTTGTCAGGGCCGTTTCATACCTTTGACGGTCTTCTGCCAGACTGCCCCGTTCACTCAGATACGCTGCAGATTCTCATTTCCTGTTGCTGTTTATTTTAGTTTAGTGTTTTGTCGTTTACTGTTCCCTATCATACTGCAGTCCTGCCCTGGGCCATTTTCACTCCCTGTGCGGTCTCCCATCAGACTGCTACTTTGCTACAGTGCACCCCGGGGCTTACATTTGTGTTATATTTTCCATCTTTTCGTCACTTGTTTTGGGTGCTATTCATCTCCCCCCGGTTATCATTCTTGTTTGCACTATTATTGCTATTGATTGATCATTGTTTGTTAGTCTTAGGTTAGAATTTGCATGCACTCTGGTGCACATAAGTTCATACATTTTCACCATACTAGTGCATTCCTACCTTGGTAGGGGACCCTCTCGTCTCCATATTCCTTGGAGCCGACTATGTGACCCTATCCGGGACCTCCGTAAGTCCCCGTGAGCCGTGGATTCCCACACGGACGCCGAGCAGGTTGTACCGTACCACCCCGAGTCTAGGTTGCATCCGTGAGAGAGAGTAAACTTAGAGTCGACCAAGTCCCTTATCCCACCCCTATTAAGAATCCTATTGTTGAGTGAATGTTCATTTAATTCAATTCATTAAGGTTCTTAAAGGGGAACATCTAAAAATTTGTCGCATCATTGCAACTTGGTTGATTATTAGTTGCCTCTTCTCTCCTCTTTGTTTGTGCATTTTTGTTGTTGTTATTCATCTCCATTTAGGTGCTTATTAGGTGTTGTTTCTTTTATTCCAAGGTGCTCGTTGAATGTGGAGTTGCTTCACACCCACATGATCTTTTCCTAGGGGCAATTCCTTGTTCATTTCCTATTTCAACCCTCTGTTTGATTCCTCTTCTACCATGTCTTCTTACGATTTTTCTCATTCCCGCGAGGACTCTCTTCCTCAGGGATTTTTGGAGGACCCGCCAAGGGTCACGACTGTGCAGGGGAGAGAGGGGTCCGCCCCTCCTCTTCTGACCATTGCTATTGAGGGTAGTCAACCCTCCCCCTTTAATTCTGCCACTCATAATTCGGCCAATCGCATTCTACATATGATGGCCCAGCTGGATCCAACCCAGCTCCACATTCTCCGCCAAGCTTTACAGGGGCCGGAAGCCCCGTCTTCTGTTCCTCCCCTAGGCGTGCCTGCTGTCACCCATGCTTTATCTTTGGCTAGTAAGCTAGGGGCCTCGTCTGCTGCTCCCATCGATCTTACCCCTGTCCAGCCCAAGGTCCTCCTCTTCACTAATCCAGAGGTGGGCCAAGCTTCTAGCTCGGCCCATCAGATGCTCGATAAGGGGAAAACCCCTCTTTTGTCGCCTTCTTACATGGATCCTCATGGGACCACCTCTCCAACGCCTTAGGCTCTTGTAGGCCTGGCCGATTTCTTACGCCCTCAGGCAGGGGCTGCCCACTTGGCTCACACGGATATGGGCCCATCCTTGGCCCATTATCCCTCTTATGGGCTTCCCCCTCCGGCTAACTATCCTTCGGCCCCTTGTACTGGGTCTGCCCTCCCAGTCTTGCCTCCTCCATCCCGGGAACAGGAACTTCTTGACAAGTGGGCTGCCATGTAACATTAGCTCGACCTCCTTCACAAACGAGTCGGCCCACAGTCTTTAGCAGATATCCCAGATCCCAATTTCCGCGACATCCGTTTTCCTCCCCAGTCGGAGCTCCCCACGTACCGGAAGTACGATGGGAATGGCAACCCCTTCATTCATGTGAGGGAGTTCTTATATGAGTTGGCGCAGTTTCAATGCGACGATCGCCTCATGGCGTATCTTTTCCGCCGCTCGTTGGACGAGGTAGCTTTAGAGTGATTCTATACTCTACCACTGGAGGAGGTAGAGAGTTTCAAAGTTATTAAAGAAAAGTTTATACAGAGATTCCAAGATCAGGTGGGCTCGGAGTATTCTTTCACTGATCTGGTGGCCGAGAAGATGAACGCCGACGAAGACTTCGCCACCTATGCTGACAGATGGAGGCAGATGGCCTCCCGAGTGCCCGGACAGATTCCGGAAGAAGAGAAAGTCAAGCTGTTGATTTCCAATGCCACCCCCACCTTCCGGAACATCTTAGCTATGAACGACATTTCCAATATGCACCAGTTGTACAGTAGGGCCTGGTTTATCCAGACCCAGTTTAAGGACTCCCCCATTCACTCCCTGTTCGAGGCCCAAAAACCCAAACCCGCCAGAAAACCCCAGGGCCCAGTTATCGAAGGAGTCTAGACGAATGAGCAGGTGCAGGCCGTCCACTTCCCCAACCAATCCGCTCCACCTCGCTTCCAGCAACCTCCCCGCAATCCCCAGTTCACCGCTCCGCCAGCTACCCAACCATCATTCCCCACTCCCCAGCAACAACAGCCACAACAGCCGCCACATTACCATAATGTCCCTCCACCAAATGGCTATGCACCTGCATGCCCGGGTCCCAAGAGAGCTCATTACCCTCCCCTACCAGAAACTCTGCCTGACATCTTTTCAGCCCTTATGCACACCGGAGATCTTCAGCTTCCCCCGGAACGCCCGAACTGGAACCCCACCGCCGACCCATCCAGATTCTGCATATTCCATCGACAGCCCGGGCACATGATTGAGAGGTGCTACAAGTTCCGTGATTTTGTCTATGATTTGCACGAAGGACAACGGATTGACTGGGCAGAAATGCATAAGTTGATTACAAAGATTAAAGCGAGAAGAAGATAGGCGTCGAGGCCGCAGCAGCAGCAGCAGCCACAGTAACCTCACCCCCAGCAGCAGCAGCAGCCCGCACCAGAATTAGGGATTCATCAGAATCCGATGCCAAACCACCCGCCCGGTCCGCAACTACAGCCACCGGCATCGACTCAAGTGAACATTATTCACCGCCCAGCTCCCAACGCTGGGTGGTCCTATGATGACGAGACTCCAGCTCATCTTTTGGCCCTCCACCATACCTACAACAACCCCCCCTCAGCTTCTACCCCCACTATCATTTGGCCTACCGTTGTCGCCTCCACCACACCCGCCATTCCTTCCAGACCCCTCATCATACCTACCCCATTGCCCACCATATCACCAGTCATAACACCAGCGCCTGTCACGCCCCCCATTGTCACCTCCTCACCTAACCCCTCACCTATCATTCTCCCGCCAGGGCCTATCAGAACCACCTCCACCATCATCACCCCCACCTTTACTCCCTCCACTTACCCCACTAGACCCATCAAGTCACCTATTGTGAGTTCGTCCGATGCCGTGCCAGCACAAATTCTTGCCCTCCGTAGTGGGCACTTGTTCCAGAGAAGTTATCCCACCACCGGTGCACCTGCACCTAGCCCCCAAGTTCCGTCATCGACAACTGAACCAGAAGAAGTAGACCCCTTGCCCGACACACGTTATGATTTATTGCAGCACTTGGACCAGATGTCGGCCAAGATTTCTGTTTTAGAGTTGATTAAGCAATCCACGCTGCACCAAGATGCTTTAAAAGCTTTTCTTCAGAAGGTCATGGTCAGCGAGGACATGGCAGTAGACAGTTTACCATCAGCTTTGGCCACGATTACAAAAGGACCAGCCATCTCCTTTTCAAGGTCAGAATTAGCACCGCTCGAGGCACGCCAGATGCCACTCTGCATTTCAATCACATTAAATAAAGTGGCTATCGATGCAGCTCTCGAGGACACAGGAGCTTCGATAAATGTTTGTCCCTTGAGCACCTTGCGTGCCTGTAACATTTCTGAAGATATGCTAAGGCCTACCCCAACCACTATTGCGGCTTACGACAACTCAAGAAGGGCATGTCATGGGGTGGTAACTGTTCAGGCCGAGCTCAGGCCATTGACAATGCCTGTAGAGTTTTATGTCTTGGACATTGACCCGATGTTCAAAGCTATTTCGGGTCGTCCGTGGATTGATAACCTCCGTGCTGTGCCATCGACCGCTCACGAATGCCTCAAGTTTTCGTTTCAGGGGCGGGTGGTCAAAGTCAAGAGTGTATTCACAATCTAATCTGTTGAAGCTATTTCTGACAAAATACTACCGACTCTCTGGTCGAGTAATAAGCCGGTCCTATCAGTGCTGGACTTGGATTTTCCCTGGGCATATGCGTCACGCAAGCCCGTCACTACACCAGTTAATGTCAAAGCCAAGTCCAAGATAAGAGAGTCCAAAAACTGGAATATGATACTGAAACTGGGTTTTCAGCCGGGCATGGGCCTCGGCGCTCAATTACAGGGGCGGACTAAACCCATCCCAAGGGGCAGAAAAATGAGTAGGAGAGGCCTCGGCTACCGAGAGTCATCATTATCAGTGTTGGGAGACTCAGGGCCATTGACCTGAGACTATCGTCAACATTTTGTAAAGGGGCCGTTACAGCCCGACACTCTGAAGATGCCGCCTTGCCAGAAAGAGAAAGAAAATGCTGCTTGCATAGTGACCGAGCTGCCATTGCTGCAAAAGGGGTTGATGATGCCATGGATTATTCCGAAGCCTTTGCCGAGATGTTCCATGAAGAAGAAGATTTGAGAAAACCCGAGATGCAGCTTGTGAAGTACACTCCAGCAAGACCAGCTCAAAGTCCATGGGAAGGGGGGAGCTCCCTTATTGCCTTTTCTTGGTCTCCCTCCCGTCTTACTCCTTTTTTTTCAAAAGCTAGAGTCCATACCCCGCTCACCTCCTATCATGATTGCTCCGTTTTTCATGGAAATGCCAACTGAAGTGCTGATTGTGCCATGTTCATGTGGGCACTGCCCACCAGTTGATCTTTCAACCATGTGGTTTTCCTCCTCTGACCCCCTTTTTCGATGTTCTCTTTCCGTCTCTCTATCCTCTTACACTTCCTCCTCCCTCCTCTGATCCATCTTGTTGTATGGTCTCCACCTGTCTCCAAAAAAAAATGCCAATTTTAAAACAAAGATTTCAGTGGAGGATTACGCTATGTTTTGTCAATCCTCTTCCTAGGGGCATGAGACCCCTGTTTCCCTTCCATTACATTTTCTATCCTCTAGGTTAGATGTAGGGCTTGTTGAGTCTAGGGAAGTAGAGTTGGTAGAGTCAGTCAAAGTAGGATCTTGTTTTGAGATCTGTAGTCCATCCACGCTTGTGACGCGCCCAATGATGCGCTATTCTAAAGCCATCCCTGATAGGTTCCTCCAGGATCTTGCTCAATGTTGTCATGCCCTCCTTAGATGTCCTGAGTTTGTAGAAGCAGCCATCATCCTGGAGGATGATGAGGAGCTAGACGGGGCATGGAGCGATGATGGATTATGTGTTTATAAGATCATAGATGAGAAGGACCCGATCAATCATGAGGATAGCAACGTGGATGACACTGCTGACTTATACACACAAGGTTTGAAGAGATTCGACGAGCCCTCGTCAGTAGTGGATGAGCCCACGAAAGAGGTTAATCTTGGAACAGAAGAGGATCCCATGCCTATCATCATTTCAGCTAATCTCCCTCGTCAGGTTGAAGAGGAACTAGTCAAGGTCCTGAGGGAGTATAGCGATTCATTTACCTGGTCCTACGAGGACATACCGGGTCTTGACCCCGCCTTGGTGGAGCATAGACTTGTACTCAAACCAGGGGCAACGCCCGTTAAGCAAAAGTCAAGAAGATTCCACCCCCATATGGCCTTGAGGATAAAAAAAGAAGTAGATAAATTGCATAAGGCCAGGTTTATTAAAGTTGTTTTATATCCGCAATGGGTGGTAAATATAGTCTATGTAATGAAAAAAGAAGGAAAAGTAAGAATTTGCATCGATTTCAGGGACTTGAATAAGGCATGTCCTAAAGATGATTTTCCGCTTCCTCATATCGACATGTTGGTGGACAACACGGCCGGATACTAAGCCCTCTCATTTATGGATGGTTATTCAGGATATAACCAAATCTGTCTAGCTCTGGAGAATCAAGAAAAGACCTCGTTCACCACGCCCTGGGGCACCTACTGCTACGTGGTCATGCCATTTGGACTGAAGAACGCGGGTGCCACATACCAACGGGCAATGATGGCAATCTTCCACGATATGATGTAGGTCTATATGGAAGCCTATGTGGATGATATCCTGGTGAAATCGAGGTCAAAGGAAGAACACCCCCGCCATCTTGGCCAAGGTGTTACAAAGGGCTAGGGAGTACAAATTGAAAATGAATCCGAAGAAATGTGTGTTTGGAGTATCATCAGGGAAGTTACTAGGTTTCATAGTTAGCAAACAGGGGATTCAAATTGATCCAAACAAGGCAAATGCCATTATGGATATGCCACCGCCAAAGAATATCACCAAACTTCGAGGTTTAATTGGGCGTTTGCAGTTCATTCAAAGGTTTATATCTCAACATTCGCAAAGGTGCCGCCCATTCGACGAACTGTTGAAGGCGGGAGCCAAATTTGAATGGAATGAACAATGTCAAAAGGCCTATGAGGATTTGAAGGTTTATTTGTCTAATCCCCCAGTTTTGCAACCCCCTGTCCCTGGGAAACCTTTGATTTTATACATTTCTATTATTGAGGACTCCCTAGGAGCTGTCCTGGCACAAGTGGACGATGAAGGGAGAGAAAGGGCAGCCTATTACCTCTCTAGGTTGTTCAATCCTGCAGAAGCCAAGTATACTACTATGGAGAAGACCTGCGCGGCCTTAGTTTGGGTAGCCCAGAAGTTGAAACACTATTTTCTCACCCATGAGGTTAAGTTGATCTCTAGAATGAACCCAATTCGCTATCTCTTAGAGAAACCCGTCCTTTCTAGTAGGTTGGACCGCTGGTAGAGTCTTCTTTCCCAATTTGATATTACCTACGTCGTTCGGAAAGCAATCAAGGGATATGCTATCACTGAACATCTTGCTCACTTACCTATCCCCTGTACAGATTCTATCCAGGATGAGTTCCCCGATGAGCATCTGGCTGTGCTCACTCATAACCCTTTTTGGTCGCTGCACTTTGATGGTGCACTCAATTCTCAGGGCTGAGGGATCGACGCTGTTCTCCTCACTCCGGAAGGAGTGACAATTCCCATTGCATACTAGCTCTCTTTTCATGCTACCAACAATATAGTCGAGTATGAGGCTCTTGTTGTGCCCCTTAGGCACAAGCATATGGTATCTTGTTTTGATGATAGCAACACAGTGAGAGCATATGGTATCTTGTTTTGATGATAGCAACACAGTGAGAGTTTCACAGTGAGCCATTCATTGTGTTTAGTGTACATGCATTACTGCTAGTTACTGCATATGCAAACACTTGGTCGATGCATTGCATTCTGTCAACTATCAAGTCTATACATCCATTGCTTCAGTTCGATATCTGCTTTGTTCATACATTGCATCGGTGCATTACTTCTTCTGTGCATATACTGCATCAGTGCAAACAGTTGCTGCATGTCTGTACATTCTTCAGGTGCATCGGTGCATTGCTTCTTCTGTGCATATACTGCATCAGTGCAAACAGTTGCTGCATGTCTGTACATTCTTCAGGTGCATCGGTGCATTGCTTCTTCTGTGCATATACTGCATTAGTGCAAACAGTTGCTGCATGTCTGTACATTCTTCAGGTGAATCGGTGCATCGCATCTTCTGTGCATATACTGCATCAGTGCAAACAGTTGCTGCATGCGTCTGTTAAGAAGTCTGTACATTCTTCAGGTGCATCATCT
Organism: Amorphophallus konjac; assembly: GCA_022559845.1. Lineage (NCBI taxonomy): Eukaryota > Viridiplantae > Streptophyta > Magnoliopsida > Alismatales > Araceae > Amorphophallus > Amorphophallus konjac. The sequence continues at coordinate 257,855,210 of CM040118.1, read as the reverse complement.
TAGCAAGTCCATGGTCTTGAACATATAGGAAGTCTGTACATCGACTAGGCAGCAAGTCTGTACAGCCCAAGTCTGTACATAGCATCATATTGTTCATGCAGTGTCTTTCAAAGTCTATACATTCATGCTTGTTCATTCATCCAAGTCTGTACAGCCTTTCGCATTGGACTTAAAGTCTATCCATTTGGCAAGTCTGTACATCAGACTGTTTATGCATTCATCTCAAGTCTATACATCCGATTGTTTAGCTTGTGGCTAAGTCTGTACAACGTCTAGTGTTTCTTGCAAAGTCTGTACACTGCATTGGTTGTATAGACTTAGAGCTGAAGTCTGCACATTGCTGTCTTTACCTACGCTCAAAGTCTGTACACTGCATTGGCATTTTTACCTACGTGCTGAATTGAGCAAGTATATACATTCTTAATCTTTACCTATGCTCATCTATACATTGCACTGTAGCATGCATCTCTTCAAGTCTGTACATCGACTTAGCGCTCGCAAAGTCTGTACATTGGCCTAGCGCTCATAAAGTCCATACAATGCCATTTGTTCATGCATGTTAGCAAGTCTGTACAGCCTGTGTTCACAACACAAAGTCTGTACATCGCATGCTCACACAAACGCCAAGTCTATACATTGGCTTTGCTTGCATGAGCTTGAAGTCTATACATTGGATTGGCTTGCACGAGCCAAAGTCTATACATCGTGTGCTGACAAGTCCACACTTCTTGAAGTCCATACATTCGTTTGCCTTGCATTGGATCAAGTCTGCACATTCATTGCTCAAGTCTCTACAACCCTTGAATTGGCAAGTCTGTACATCGCACGCATTACCCTTCAAGTCTGTACATCGTCCTCCGTCTCACTTAGCGTCTCATGCTAAGTCTGTACATTGGACAAGTCCATACATCGTGCATGCATCGTCTCATCAAGTCTGTACAGGGTCTGTCTAGAATGCATTCACTAGAGTCTAGACAGTCATGAGCAAGTCTAGACATCGTCTGGTTGCATAACGCATAGTCTGTACATGCTTTGTCTTCGCATTACGAAGTCTCTACAGCACAAAGTCCATACAGTCATTGTGCATTTGTTCTTGATGTTCATACTTTGCTTGATGCATTCTGCATAACACACTGCAAAGTCTATACATTATCTTCACGTTGCAAAGTCTATACATTGTCTTCACGTTGCAAAGTTTATACAATGCATCGGTGTGCTGCATACACTGCGTCAAGTCTATACATTGCTTCGAACGAAGTCTGTACAAGGTGTCAAAATTAAACTGATAATTCTCTGTCTGACAGGCTCTGTTCGTTGGGCACGTGATCCGAGGCTGGAAGGGCTGACAAGATGACACGTGGCCAAAACACTTGGGCGGGAACTGTGGAAGACACGCGCCCAATGCTGCTCCTGCTGTGACTGCTTATAAAAGGAAGCCTTCTTCCACAGAAGAAGACAGATCGAATATATAGGAGCCTTGAAGGAAAAGCAGAAGAGCAGAGAGCCCCTTTCGATCCAGCAGAAGAGAAAAGAAGAGATAAGAGAAAAGAGAGAAAAGGAAGAGAGTTGAGAGAGTGAAGAGTTGAGAGAGATGTTCCTCAGATCTTTGGTTCAAAACCAGATCTGAGGTTTGCTCACTTGTTTGAACTATATTCCCTGCAGGGATACATTTCCTTTTCATTTGTTTACCTTTTTGTTTTGTTTTTGAAACTCTTGTGTTCAAGCTGTTAGTCAGCGTTTGCAGAGGTGCTGCCTCTGGACGGGTCAAGCTATAATCCCCAACGGTTGCAGTGGAGAATTCCACTGGACAGCAAGCTGTGAGGCTCAGCGGATTGTAGGCAAGCTGTGAGGCCCAGCGGTTCAAGCTGTGAGTCAGCAGTAATCCATACTCGGGTTGAGTGTGGGGTGGATGTAGGTCTGGAGGACCGAACCACCTAAAAACCTTTGTCTACTGTGTGATTGTTTTTTGGTTTGCATAGCTTCTATACTTCTGTCTTTGCACAGTAGATGTTTACTTAGGACGATTCTTCATCTGTTCTGGCTGGTATTCGCATTGTGCCCACTATCTGTTCAGTAGAAGTTTTCATTCCGCATTTGTTTCTACTGCAGTAATTTTTTAACGGGTGACTGATCTATTCACCCCCCTCTAGATCACCCTTTAGCGTTCCAACAATTGGTATCAGAGCCTAACTCTTTGTGCAGGACTAACATCCTAAAGAGGAACGGCCATGGAAGCTAGAGGGTTAACAGTAGAGGGACAGTCTACTACGAAGCCACCATTCTTCGACGGATCCAACTTCCCATATTGGAAGAACCGGATGCAGGTCTTCCTCAGAGCCAAAGACTACGAGATCTGGAAGATTATAAGCAAAGGTCCTACGAGCTACATGAGAATGAGGAATTGTGGACCAGAGAAGAAATCAGGAAATCTACTCTGAGTTGGAGCGCCATCAACGACATTCAATGTGCACTCCATCCCACTGAATTTGATAGAGTGTCAGCCTACAAGACGGCAAAGGAGATGTGGGATACTCTTGAGGTCATTTATGAGGGAACGTCTCAAGTGAGAGAGACACGGGCTAATATGCTAGTGATAAAGTATGAAGCATTTCGGATGAAGCCCGGTGAGACAGTGACCGATATGTATGCTCGTCTGACCATCATAACAAATGGTCTAAGAAATCTGGGAAAAGACTATACCGATCATGATGTTGTGAGGAAGATTCTTCGATCGCTGACTCCGATATGGCATACCAAAGCAACTGTGATTGAGGAGTCAAAAGATCTACAGAAGATGAAACCAAATGAGCTGATAGGCTCTTTGATGGCGTACGAGATGAATCTTCTTCAAGCTGAAGAGCTCGAATACAAGAAGCCTATTGCTCTGAAGGCCAAACATAGCTGTTCAAAACAGTCCAGATGCAATGGATCATCCAGTGATCGGAGCCAATCTAGATCAGATTTTGAAAAGGATGAACTAGCAATGATTACAAAAGAGTTCAGAAGATTTTTTAGAACAGAAGGGAAAAATGTCTACAGAAAATACCACAGCAGGAAGCAAAATAGGTATAAATTTAAACCTGCTGAAAAATCTGACGATAATGCTTGTTATCATTGCAGGAAGACTGGCCACATGAAGGCTGATTGTCCAGAGTTACAGAAAATCAAAGGAAGACCATGGAAGAAAGCGCCAAAGGGAAAGGCCATGGTCAGTACATGGAGTGATGAGGAAGAAGGCACGCTGAGCACTTCCTCAGATAGTAGAAAATCAGAAAAGGACATCTGCTTGATGGCTAGGAATGGAGAAGAAGAAGAAGAGTCTGATCAGGTATCATCCCTTTTCGAACATTATACTATTTCTGATTGGGAAGATGCTTATGGAGATCTGTTAGATAAAGCGAATGATATTAAGAAGGAAAACAGACACTTGAAGAAGAAAATGAATTCTCTGGTTAATGATAAAACACTTACTGATAAAGTTGCATGTTTACAATCAGAGAATGAAAAATTGAAAAGTGCATGTTCTGAGTTTGATGAATTAAAGCATGTTGTGATTGATTGTAGGAAAGAAAATGAGTTGCTGAAAAATGTCATTGATGAACTGAAATTGTCAATTCAGAAGTTTGAAAATGAAATAAAAATTTCAAATGAAAAATATGAAGCTGTCTTGTCAGTGAATGTTGAATTGAAGAAAACTATTGAAAATCGGGAAAATGAAAATTCTGACAAAATGAAAATCATTGAAAGCATGACCCAAGGAATAGAAAATCTAAATGCCTTGCTAGGGTCAAAAGTTAATTTCAGAAAGGAGGGTCTCGGCTTTAATCCCTCAGCTAAAAAGAGTTTTGAACTGAAAACCATCTCATTCTTGGGAGAAAAGAATAAAGGACTACTCATAAAAATGGTCAATGAAAAATCTGCTTTCAATAATGTAAAATCAAAAGTGTCCAGTGCTAAGGACAAGGGAAAGCAGAAAGTTGTAGAGCCTAGAGCTGCATGCTCTTCTTCCAAGGATAAGTCCAAGGCTAGGGGTCAGCCAGCTAGCACATCAAAACCCCAGCCCAAGGCTGCTAAGTCTCCATCACCATCAACTGCTCAGAAAAAGACCCAATATAAGTCAGTTCAGAAACATAGAGGGTCAAAGGTGGCAGGGAGACCAAGTGCATCTAGGAACCAATTTGCTCATCCCTATTTCCCTAGAGCCCAAGTCTATCATAACATTCATTCTCAACCACTTAATAGGTTTGGGTGGAACCCTGCATACATGAGGTCTAGGTATCAGAATTTCTCCACTTGGTATCAGCCCTATAGATCTCAGCTAGCTAGGAGATGGGATAGTCATTTTAGGACATGGAGTCCTAGTCACCAGGGGTTCTATGGTCAGCATAGGACCAATTTGGGCCACAACTTCCAGTACACTCATTGGCCAAGGCACTGGCAGAAAAACAACAATACTTTTAATAAAATGAATGCCAGGACTACACAAAAACCATCACAGCCCCAGAAAAAGAAAGCTAAACCTGTTGGTGCTGAGAAAAAGAAAAATAACAAGAAGAACTCTCAAGCTGTAGAATCCACCAAACCATCCACTTTCACACAAATGTGGATCCCTAAACAGCTTTTGTCATGTTTTCACTCTCAAATGTCTGGTTCTGTCTTGGGGCCCAAAATATCTTGGGTTCCAAAACCTGCTCCCTAAGTGTGTTTGCAGGTATGTCTGGTAGCCGGGAACAAACTGATGAAACAGAAAAAGCTACTTCAGGCATATGACAAGAGGCAGGGCCAAAATTCTAAGAGCTGAAAGAAATTGGCGGCCTTGTCAACAATCTGATGCAACACCAAGGGTAAAAATAAATCAGTCAGGTAAAGCAGGTAAGTGATTTAACTTTAGAATTGAATTGAGAAAGTCATGTTGATTTGGTTGTTTAAATTCTGATGTTCTCTTCTTGTCTAGCTGATCAGTCTGCATTCCAGACTCAGCTACTGAATTTAATTCTGAATAAATTTGATGTTCCTCTTCTGCCATCTATTGCACTGAGTTTGAATGCTTCATTTAATGCATATAGTTGATGCATGTGTCTAATGTCTGTATTTATCATTTGCATCAAGAAAATTGTTCAATGCATATAGGACTGCTTTGCACTGTATATATCACTTGCATAACCTTGGTATATTAAATGGTAAGCTACTAAAAGGCAGGGAAATCTGCCTGGAGGTTCTTACTATGTGTGAGATGGTCCTTGAGACCAGGTTCTTCGCCAAGTACCAAGGGTCAAGTCCTCATGTAGAATAGTGTACTGCATCATATTTAAAAAATCTGAAAAGAAATGATCATTGCATAGCATATTTTTGCATCTTGGTGTGAGGGGGAGCTGAGAGTTAAGTTCAGTACTTTGAATCCTTTTCACTTCTCATTGTCCCCATTCAATTCATTCATATTCTTTAACATCAGATGCTCTTAGACCTTCATGCCTATTGCCATCACTGTTTAACAATTGCTATCATTTCCCTAACCTTCACTGAACAACATCATTGCTTCTGGTTTAATACATTGAGTTGTGGTTATTGTAATTGTTCATTTATAAGAATTACACTTACAAATTGAAAGGAACTAAAGGTTTAACCTATATGAATTGAAGAGTTAAGTGTCTGCACTTCAGAACTTGAGATAAAAGAAAACTTTTATAGCTCTTAATCTTTGTCTCATGGTTAGAGTAGAAAATTTTTTTTTATACCTGAATGTGTTAATCTGGAAATGTCTAGAAAAGGTAAATAGAGTGTGTACTGTTTTTTAAACAATCACTCTAAAAGAAATAAGGGCAGCAATAAATAAAATCATAAAAGCAAAGAGCTGAACACAGTGATAGAGCAATGGCTGAATTGCACTGAGAAACTGTGATCTCCTCCAAAGAAGCAGGAGAATTCATAAGTCATGAAGTGCTTCAGACTACCTCTGTTCATAGGGTCAACTCTATAGGGGGAGTTGTCACCAAGTAACTGGGGGTACTGGCCTCTGATCAAGGTGTACTCTTAATGTCAAAGGTAAAAACTGTTCCTTGTGGGTCTTGATCTGAAATAGATATAGTAGTTTATGCCTAGTAACTGGGGGTACCTGTCTCTGATCAAGGTGTACACCTAATGTCAACAGCATAAATGCCACTGGTCTATTCACTTAGCTCAGTTTCTGAAAAATCAAAAGTGAAAAATAAACTGCTGTAACCCTTTGAAAAGCAAAAGTCATTGAGTGTAAATTGTTTTTCTCAATACATATTCAAGTTGCCTTTCTTGAACTTCCATGTTTAATCACAAAGGGTATTATTTCTGACTTATCTATTAAAACCATGTGCCTTAGATTCATTGCTATAAATGGAGTCTCTAACTCTTTTTCAGTGGTCAGCTGCTTTACTCTATCTTTATCACTGTTAAACCTGAATTCTTTTTCAAGACTGTATATTGCTGAGTCTTATACTTTAACAGTTGTTTATAATCATGCTCATTTTCTGAACCAATGCTTCAGCTATTGTGTGGTGACCCCTTACATTATTCATGTTCCTTCCCTACCTTTGATCATCTGTTTCATCTGTCCATATTCCTTCTCAAAGGGGGAGCAATAATTCAGGGGGAGTTATTCTTTCAGGGGGAGTTTGAGCTGTTCTAAGGGAGATCTGCATGTATTCTGCATTTTGCACTCATGTTATTCCTTCTTTTTGATCATGTCAAAGGGGGAGAATATTTGGTTTGATGACTCACTGTCACTTTGTTGCCATCATCAAAAAGGGGGAGAATGTTGTGCCCCTTAGGCACACGCATATGGTATCTTGTTTTGATGATAGCAACACAGTGAGAGCATATGGTATCTTGTTTTGATGATAGCAACACAGTGAGAGTTTCACAGTGAGCCATTCATTGTGTTTAGTGTACATGCATTACTGCTAGTTACTGCATATGCAAACACTTGGTCGATGCATTGCATTCTATCAGATATCAAGTCTATACATCCATTGCTTCAGTTCAATATCTGCTTTGTGCATACATTGCATCGGTGCCTTGCTTCTTCTGTGCATATACTGCATCAGTGCAAACAGTTGCTGCATGTCTGTACATTCATCAGGTGCATCGGTGCATTGCTTCTTCTGTGCATATACTGCATCAGTGCAAACAGTTGCTGCATGTCTGTACATTCTTCAGGTGCATCGGTGCATTGCTTCTTCTGTGCATATACTGCATCAGTGCAAACAGTTGCTGCATGCGTCTGTTAAGAAGTCTATACATTCTTCAGGTGCATCATCTCAGCAAGTCCATGGTCTTGAACATATAGGAAGTCTGTACATCGACTAGGCAGCAAGTCTGTACAGCCCAAGTCTGTACATAGCATCATATTGTTCATGCAGTGTCTTTCAAAGTCTATACATTCATGCTTATTCATTCATCCAAGTTTGTACAGCCTTTCGCATTGGACTTAAAGTCTATCCATTTGGCAAGTCTGTACATCGGACTGTTCATGCATTCATCTCAAGTCTATACATCCGATTGTTCAGCTTGTGGCTAAGTCTGTACAGCGTCTAGTGTTTCTTGCAAAGTCTGTACACTGCATTGGTTGTATAGACTTAGAGCTGAAGTCTGCACATTGCTGTCTTTACCTACGCTCAAAGTCTGTACACTGCATTGGCATTTTTACCTACGTGCTGAACTGAGCAAGTCTATACATTCTTAATCTTTACCTACGCTCATCTATACATTACACTGTAGCACGCATCTCTTCATGTCTGTACATCGACTTAGCGCTCGCAAAGTCTGTACATTGGCCTAGCGCTCATAAAGTCCATACAATGCCATTTGTTCATGCATGTTAGCAAGTCTGTACAGCCTGTGTTCACAACACAAAGTCTGTACATCGCATGCTCACACAAACGCCAAGTCTATACATTGGCTTTGCTTGCATGAGCTTGAAGTCTATACATTAGATTGGCTTGCACGAGCCAAAGTCTATACATCGTGTGTTGACAAGTCCACACTTCGTGAAGTCCATACATTCGTTTGCCTTGCATTGGATCAAGTCTGCACATTCATTGCTCAAGTCTCTACAGCCCTTGAATTGGCAAGTCTGTACATCGCATGCATTACCCTTCAAGTCTGTACATCGTCCTCCGTCTCACTTAGCGTCTCATGCTAAGTCTGTACATTGGACAAGTCCATACATCGTGCATGCATCGTCTCATCAAGTCTGTACAGGGTCTGTCTAGAATGCATTCACTAGAGTCTAGATAGTCATGAGCAAGTCTAGACATCGTCTGGTTGCATAACACATAGTCTGTACATGCTTTGTCTTCGCATTGCGAAGTCTCTACAGCGCAAAGTCCATACAGTCATTGTGCATTCATTCTTGATGTTCATACTTTGCTTGATGCATTCTGCATAACACACTGCAAAGTCTATACATTATCTTCACGTTGCAAAGTCTATACATTGTCTTCACGTTGCAAAGTTTATACAATGCATCGGTGTGCTGCATACACTGCGTCAAGTCTATACATTGCTTCGAACGAAGTCTGTACAAGGTGTCGACATTAAACTGATAATTCTCTGTCTGACAGGCTCTGTTTGTTGGGCACGTGATCCGAGGCTGGAAGGGCTGACAGGATGACACGTGGCCAAAACACTTAGGCGGGAACTGTGGAAGACACGCGCCCAGTGCTGCTCCTGCTGTGACTGCTTATAAAAGGAAGCCTTCTTCCACAGAAGAAGACAGATCGAATATACAGGAGCCTTGAAGGAAAAGCAGAAGAGCAGAGAGCCCCTTTCGATCCAGCAGAAGAGAAAAGAAGAGAGAAGAGAAAAGAGAGAAAAGGAAGAGAGTTGAGAGAGTGAAGAGTTGAGAGAGATGTTCCTCAGATCTTTGGTTCAAAACCAGATCTGAGGTTTGCTCACTTGTTTGAACTATATTCCCTGCAGGGATACATTTCCTTTTCGTTTGTTTGCCTTTTTGTTTTGTTTTCGAAACTCTTGTGTTCAAGCTGTTAGTCAGCGTTTGCAGAGGTGCTGCCTCTGGACGGGTCAAGCTGTAATCCCCAGCGGTTGCAGTGGAGGATTCCACTGGACAGCAAGCTGTGAGGCTTAGTGGATTGTAGGCAAGCTGTGAGGCCCAGCGATTCAAGCTGTGAGTCAGCAGTAATCCACACTCGGGTTGAGTGTGGGGTGGATGTAGGTCTGGAGGACCGAACCACCTAAAAACCTTTGTCTACTGTGTGATTGTTTTGTGGTTTGCATAGCTTCTATACTTCTATCTTTGCGCAGTAGATGTTTGCTTAGGATGGTTCTTCATCTGTTCTGGCTGGTATTCGCATTGTGCCCACTATCTGTTCAGTAGAAGTTTTCATTCCGCATTTGTTTCTGCTGCAGTAATTTTTTAACGGGTGACTGATCTATTCACCCCCCTCTAGATCACCCTTTAGCGTTCCAACAGCTCTCCTTGCCGGATCGAAGCATGCCTATGTTCTAGGCGTGCGATACTTGAACATTATAGGGGATTCTCAGCTGGTGCTATGCAAGGTTCTCTCTACCTATCACACCCGTGACCCTAAGCTCAAGCCTTATCAAGATTTGGTCATCCTCTTGGCTAAGCAATTCCGCAAGCTGATTTACATTCACACCCCTCGATCTCATAATATTCTCGCCGATGCACTTGCATCGCTTGCTTCTTCCCTCTCCTTCCCCCTCAATCGTTCTGCTGAGACCATTATGGTCCAGCGGTTAGATGCTCCTTCCCTTCAGGATCCCTGGTTTGACAACCTTAGGAAGTCTGTAGAGAAGAAGGCTGAGAAGGAAGATTTGAAGGAAGTATCTTTAATAGAGCTCAAGGAAATCCTAGAAGAGGAGGAATTGCCTTGGTATCACGAAATTGAGCAATATTGCAGGGATGGGTCATTCCCAGAATCAGCCAACGCCGAGCAGCGCAAGGCCATTAGAAGAGTTGCCTCCAGATACATAATCATTGTAGGAGAAATGTATAGATGTGCTCTTAATGGAGTTCTTATGAGGTGTCTAGACGATGATGAGGCTTGAAAAGTTGTTGAAGCGGCTCACTCAAGCGAGTGTGGAGGGCATGTTAATGGTCAGGCCTTGGCGAAGAAGATTCTTAGGCAGGGCTATTACTGGCCAACCCTAGAAAAAGATTATTCCACCTATGTCCGTAGGTGTCTTCAATGCCGACTCCATGCTGGCAAGATTCATGCTCCTGCTTCATCTCTCCATCCTCTTTCTGCTCCTTGGCCATTCTCCATGTGGGCTTTTGACATTGTTGGCCCACTAGGTGATCCTAACTCCCAAACCAAATAGAAATCTTTCATCCTCACCGCTACGGAGTATTTCACCAAGTGGGCCGAAGCCGAAGCATACGCGGAGATCAAAGCTACCACAGTTTGCCGCTTCAGCCTGAATAACATCATATCGCAGTTTGGAGTGCCAAGCGACATCGTCACCGACAACGGACCTCAGTTTGTGTCACAAGAACTCCAGGACCTTTGTAAGAAATTCAGGATTTCATTGCATCATTCATCACCGTATTATCCCCAAGGCAACGGTCAAGCCGAGGCCACCAACAAGACTCTTCTTAAAATTATCAAGAAAACATGCGAGTCACATAAATTCGCTGACTGGGCCGATAAGTTAATAGAAGCTCTATGGGCCTATCACACCTTCGTCTGTACCCCCACGGGGCAGACTCCGTTTGCTCTCACTTATGGGATGGAGGTGGTACTCCCGTATGAGATTTTGATCCCTTCCCTGAGAGTGCAGCTTGATAAGGAACTTAATCTCGCCGAACGTCGAGAGGCGTTGCTAGTCCAGTTGGAACTCTTGGACGAGAAGAGGCTTAATGCGGCCAATCATGTCTCCGTTTACCAAAAACGTGTCTCGCGTCATTTTCAAAAGAAGGTCATTGAAAGAAAATTCTAAGTGGGTAACATGGTTTTGAAACGTAAATTTATTCGATCAGGAGGTCCTAGGTCTAAGCTGTAACCCAATTGGGAGGGTCCATTTGTAGGCAAAGAAGTTTATCCTGGGAACGCATATCATCTAATCAACGCGGAGGGCAAAGAATTATCTCATGCATGGAATGGGTTGTACCTCAAACGCTTTTATCCTTAGAGTCGAGCTAGCGACGGCTCGATGGCGAGGTGTTCCTCTCATTGATCATAAAGGGAGATTCCCAGCACAACACTCACACACTACACGACCTCCGAGGTTGGGCTTTCCTCTTTTTTGCGCAACACCGTTTCTCCTTTGGCCATATTTGAAGAAAAGTGAAGGTCCTTGTTCTTTTCCTCTCTTCGGCCGAATGTAGGGGCAAGTGGTGAATAAGGGGGCGAGGACCGATCTAGACACCCCGATACAAAAGAGGTTTCAAATAGGGGCAGTCTGTTATGACCTGATTCCGCATGAAGCAATCACAAAACAAGAAAAAGAAAAGAAAAAGAAGAGAAAAGGGGCAAAAACTAAGGCAAAAGCTAAAAGCTCACCCAAAAGCTCGAAGCTCAAAAGTCTAAAGAATAAAACTGTCACGCCCCGTACTCTATACCGTCGAGGTATTGTCCGCTTTGGCCTACCGGCCTCACGATTTTATCCCTTTTTAACAGTGATCGGCTCCAGAATGGGGGACTTCCCGGGCAGGTCACCCATCCCAGTACTGCTCCCCATTAAGCACGCTTAACTTCGGAGTTCTTTCTGGAGCCGATCACTGTTAAAAAGGGATAAAATCGTGAGGCCGGTAGGCCAAAGCGGACAATACCTCGACGGTATAGAGTACGTGGCATGACAAAAACTAGGCATGACAAGAGTGGCAGTATAGTTTCCCCGCGGGACGTCATGAGCCCGGTCGTAGGCATGCCTAGAGTGGATGAAGGTTCGATGACGGACATAAAGCCCCGGTGCAACAGACCGAATCTCTTGAAAAGGGGTTGTCATGAGAAGAACTCAAGCCCTAAAAATCTCAATATCTATCCCCGGCTTTCCTTTTAAATTCTTTTTGGCTCTCTTTGATTGGAGAATAAGGTGGGGTATCCCATCCTTATTCATCCTAACTGATTTGGTTGCACATACAAGGTATTTCGACAAAAAGGTGAGTTAAGGGCAAAAAGGTGGGCTAAACATATTCTAGCAAAATGGTGGAATAAGCTAACCCGGATATAATCAAAGTAATATTGTTCATTTTTTGGTACACCCTAACCTGACTTATGATATCCCCCTTAACCTATTCTTTAATCAAAGAGGGCCTTTTTGATTTCCAAGGACTGGATCATACCCCGGGTATGACCTTAGCAGAAGCACCATTAAGTGAAATTGGACCCTGACCCTAGATGGTCACCCATAATGCACGTTGTACTTGGGAAGTCCCTAATGAGATATGTGGGATCTCCCGTCACCGGGTCTGAACTGGTTCAAAAATCCAAAAAAATTAGATATTTTAAAAAAATCTAAAAAAAGTAGATATTTCAAAATCCAAAAAATTAAATATTTCAAAAAATCCAAAAAAAGTTAGATACTTCGAAAATCCAAAAAATCAGATATTATAAAAATTCAAAAAAATTAGATATTTTAAAATAAAAAAATCAGATATGTCAAAAATCTAAAAAAATTAGATATTTTAAAAATCCAAAAAATCAGATATTTCAAAAATCCAAAAAACATATATTTATAAAAAATAAAATAAAAAAATCAAATATCTTCCAAAACTATAAAAATATTTTCAAAATCATCACATAGTCCCCTACATTTCATGGCATGCATTGTATTTTCATATATTTCTTTCTACCTATTTTAATAAGGCTTCACCCCTTGACCGAATTTCAAGAATTGGTCTCACATTGAGCTTGCTCTTGGCAAGGGGTTAAGCCTAAAACAGATCTAATATGTTTTTTGTTTAAGTATGTGTGTAGGGACAGGTCTACAAGTAATTCGGGCATCTACAGGTAAACTGTCTCTCAGCGACCGCTTCAAGCCTCTCAAGCGGTCACAATGTGACCGTTTCATTCTTCTAGACGGTCTCCAGAAGGCCGCTTTCATTTCCCAGCATCATATCTCACGAACCCACTGGCTCTTCTTTGCGCCCAGGGTGCTGCGGTCTGAATATGACCGCATGTTCTTAAAGCGGTCTTTTCCCCAACCGTTCTACATTCCTAACGGTCCTTCGATAGACCGTCTTATTCCCCGAAGACCCTTAAATCCAAACTCCTAATATCTGTCTAATTGTGCGGTCTAGTTAAGGCCGTTTTCCTTAAATTGGCGGTCACACACCGACCGTTTTATTCATTCATCAGTCTTTTCTTAGGCAGCTTTCTTCCCAAAGAACCACCTCAATCCACAAATGCACAAAAGAGAAGGCTAATCTCATTCAATCAAAAGCATTCCATTCCTTTATTCAAAATCAAGCAAATCAAGATCAATCCATGGGTCTCTATACATCATAAAAGAAAAATCACTCAATCCTAAAACAGACATCTCCATGAGGTCGAATCTCACGCAACTCTCTCAAATAGGCCTGGTACTCCTCCTGAAGCTCTGTCACCTCTGCTGGTAGGGTAGGCACCCTACTGACCTCCTACATGATTAGGGCACTCCTGACCGCCTGCTCATTCTCCTTTGTCCCGAGTCTCCTCGCCTGTAGTGCAGGAAGATGGGGTAGCGCTGGAACTGTCGTGCGAGGGAGTCCAACCTGTAGGAAGCACCTGTGGGGGCTGTACATCGCCAAGGTGGTGTCTCCCACTGTAGACACGCCGTTTCTGACGTTACGGTGAGAAAATCGCGTATTATACCGTGATGTCCCAAAGCGGCTTACACTTTCCATTTATTTGAGTGATTTCCATAATTTTAGATTATAATAAAAGGAGAGAGAGAAATTAAAAAATATATATATGTAAAAAAAATAAAGAGAGAAAAATAAATACAAGCCTCCAAAAAAAATATGTATATATATCATTATGTTTACGTAAAAATAACATAATTATTTTTTTGTTAATTTTATTTTTGTAAATATACATATATATATATATATCAGTGGTTACTATATATATAGAAAATAAATAAAAATATATTTATTAAAAAAAGCAAAAATAAAATAACCATAAAAAATATATAAAAAAAGAAACCAAAAAAGATAAAATAAAACAAATGATAATAAAATAAAAATAATAAAATTATATTATCTCCTACGTTTTTTCCCCTCTTTCTATTCACTGCCCTCCTCCTCACGTAATTCACGTCCACTATTCCCTTCCCTTCTTCTCAGGCAACTCACTCCCAACCCCACCTTTCCCTGTTCTCATCCCCACTCCCACGGCAACTTCACTCAACCCCATCCGACTCTCATTCCGACACACTCTGGCATCCTTCACTCTTTCCCGGTCGAACTCCTCTCACTCTCTCCCATTCCCGGTACCCACTCTCTCAACCCCACTCCCACCTGTAGAACCTAGCGCTCCACCTCTCCCTAACTGCCCTCCTCTCCTTACTGCGCACCTTGGTCACCTCCACTGCAGACGCCATCCACGTCAACCACCTCAACCCAGCGCAAGACCCCCTGTCGGTCTCCCCATCACGCCAACACCCTCTCCATCACCTACCAACCCACGCCACCCCTCTCTCTGCCTCTCTATCCCTTGCATGCTCGCGCCAACCCGCTAACGCCAGCATCACCCCCGCGAGACGCCCCCGACTCCGCCCACGCCGCTGCTGCTGACGCCACCGACCCCGCCCACGCCGCTGTTGCTGACGTCTCCTGTCTCCGACACCGCCATGAAGCTCACTGGCCACCGACCACTGCCTCCGGCTGCCGTAACCACCGTCACCGACGTCCACCTGCCCCGCCGCGCAGCACCCTGCCGCTGCAACCTTGGCCCGCCACCAACGCTGTCGCCGCTCACGTTCTCTGTCGGGGCACCACCAACTGTCGACGTCGCTGCCACCGGCACCACCTCCGACTGCCACCGTCCGCCTGCCTCGCCTGCACGACCGCCGGACGCCGTCTGCACCTCACGCCCACGCCACAGCCAGCCACCCCCGGGTTCCAATACCCACCACCATCTCCACGTCCGTGACCACCGCCTTCGACTACACACGTGAGCCGCCGTCGTCAACCTCACCGGCCACCGTCCCCGCCGTCGCGACCACTGCGACCACCACGCCGGTGTCTCTCTCTTTTCACCTCCTCCGCCCCTCTCCCTCCCGCTATCTTCCTCTCTCTCTCCCCCCGCCGTCTCCCTCTCTCTCCCTCTCCCTCTTTCTCTCCGCGACCTCCCTCTTTCTCTCTCTCTCCCTCTCTCTGCACCCTCCGTCTCCCTCCTCTCTCTCCCTCTTCCCCTCTCTCTCACTCTCTCTCTCTCTCATTTTTATTTTTTTTTTAAATCCCTCTCTCTCTCTCTCTCTCTCTCTCTTTCTCCCCCTCCCGCAATCTCTCTCTCTCTCTCTTCCCCCTCTCACTTTCTCTTCCTCTCTTTGCCTTCACCGCCCCCCCTTTCTTCATTTTTTATTTTTTTATTATTATTCTCCCCAACTTCCTCTGCTCTCTCCCTCTCTTCCTCCCCCGCCGCGGCGCTCTCTCTCTCCTTTCTCTCTCTCCCCCTCAGTCTCTCATCTCTCCCCCTCCCGCAACCTCTCTCACTCCCTCTCTCTCTCCTCTCGCGACCGCCGCGGTCGTTCTCTCTCTCTCTCTCCCCCTCTCTCTCTCCTCTCCTCTTCCTTCTCTCTCCACTCTCTCTTCCTCTCTCTTTCTTTCCACCTCTCTGTCTCACTCTCTTCTCTCCCTCACGCCTCTCTCTTCCTCCTTCCCTGTCTCGTTCTCTCACTCTCTCTTTCCCTCTCTCATCCTCTCTCTCATTTCTTTTTTTTTACTTTTATTTTTTTATCTTTTCTCTCTCTCTCACCCTCTCTCTTTTCCTCTCTCCCTCACGTACTCTCTCTCACTCCCTCTCGTTTACTCTCTCTCCCCCCCCTCGATCCCTCTCTCAACTCTTCTCTTTTATTATTTTTTATCCCTCACCCTCTCACTCTCTCTTTCTCCCTTCCTCTCTCGATCTCTCTTTCCCCCCATTTTTTTCTCTCTTTTCTTTATATATATATATATATATCCATTATTTTTCTTTTTTTATCTTATTCTTCTCCATACTATTTTTTCTCTCATTTTTATATTTTCTTCCCTCTAAAACTAAGATATAAGAAAAAATTCCAAAAAAAAAGAGAAAAAGTTATCTCTCTCTCTCTCTCTCTCTCTCTCTCTCTCTCTATTTCTCCTTTTCAGGGCGGCATCCACATTGGGAAGGCCCTGCCGGGTTTCTGAATGTCCGAGCGCATACGGGAGAAGCTGGTCTACTCCACCGTGCTCTCGCACAATCCTCATCCTGGAGAAGCTCCTTCGAGCCCGCCAATCGTCTCTCAATAAGCTTCCTCACTTCTTCGTCTTATTTTCGTTCTCATTTTGTTAGTTGCATTACATTGCATGCGTTATCTCTCATCCCTATTGCATCTCTCTCCCTGAGAGACCCTCACTTGATCATTCATCATATCATCTGCCTACCTTTGTGTATAAAAGAGGTTTTAAACAACATCGACCAGGTGCGTATTTGTTCATGTCTTCATCATATTCATCACAAGGGATTGATGCTGCATTGTCGTTATCCTGATTTATTATTTCGTCTTCTTTTGCAAGGGGAACCATCAAAGAGAAACTATCTCTTTCGGCCAGCCGAAGGAAGAGGAGGAGAGAACTCACGTGATTCCTCAGTTCGGAGATGAGAAGGGATCATTCCCTTCTATTTTGAGGTACCCAACCGTCCCCCCTCCATTTTACTCTATTTCTCTCTCTTTCTATTGTTATTTATTGTTAAGTCTCCACCCTCGTCCCTCTCTTTTTTTGTCTAAAAAAGAGTCTTTCTCTCTCTCTCTATATATATTTTCCTAGTGGTCTTTAAAAATTTTAATTCTCTATACCTCACTCTCTTTCTCTATCTTTTACATCTCGATTTCTTTCATCATTTTCTCATGTCTCTTTAAAAGAAATAAAAGAATAAAAATAATAAAGGCAACACAAACAAAAACAAAAAAAACAACAACAAAAGCTAAAACAAAGAAAAAAAGAAAAAATAACAAAATCAGGGTAACCGAAGGAATCCCTCTTCGTCGGCCGGCCGACAGAAGAGGAAGAGAGGACCCGCACTGCTCCCGCTCCGGCGGCGAACGCGATCAGAACACTTCCTGCGGGGTTCTCAGCCCCTGGCGATCACACTTCCCCTCCCCTTCTTTCTGTTATTTCTTTTCTGTTCAAATCCCATTGACGGAACTAGTTCCTCACGGCGGTTTTATCTTCTATCTTTCATTCGAACCCCGTTGACGGAACTAGTTCCTCGCTGTGGTTTTATCTTCTGTCCTTCATTCGAACCTCATTGACGGAACTAGTTCCTCGCGGTGGTTTTATCTTCTGTCTTTCATTCGAGCCCCGTTGACGGAACTAGTTCATCGCGGTGGTTTTATCTTCTGTCTTTCATTCGAACCCCGTTGACGGAACTAGTTGCTCGCGGTGGTTTTATCTTCTGTCTTTCATTCGAACCCCGTTGACGGAACTGGTTCCTCGCGGCGGTTTTATCTTCTGTCTTTCGTTCGAATCCTGTTGACGGAACTGGTTCCTCGCAGCGCTTTTATCTTTTATCTTTCATTCGAACCCCGTTGACAGAACTGGTTCCTCGCGGCGGTTTTATCTTCTGTCTTTCATCCGAACCCCATTGACGGAACTAGTTCCTCGCGGCAGTTTTATCTTCTGTCTTTCATCCGAACCCCGTTGATGGAACTAGTTCCTCGCGGTGGTTTTATCTTCTATCTTTCATTCGAACCCCGTTGACGGAACTAGTTCCTCGCGGTGGTTTTATCTTCTGTCTTTCATTCGAACCCCATTGACGGAACTAGTTCCTCGCGGCGGTTTTATTTTATAATCTTCACTCGAACCCCGCTGGATGGAACAAGTTCCTTGCGGAGGTTTCCTTTCATAATTTTCATTCTGTCATCATTTCCATTATTTTTTATCTTAGCTATAAAAATCCCACAAAGACCAACGTCTAGTGGTGGTTTGTTGAACGTGTATATATTTATTGTTATATATATTGCTATAAAAACTCCGCAAAGACCAATGTCTTGTGGTGGTTCTCTCTTTCTATGTTACTGTTATGTTCTCCCATTAAGTGATATCTTGCTATAATTCTGGTTCATTTTATTCGTATTATTGTTATTATTTCATGATAAGCCACATTCTGCTGTAATTTGGTATTCCTATTTTGATTGCCCCCCATTCCTAGAGTCCCAGCATATCCCATCCTAACATCTGGTATCTTTAAAGCTACTCCCGAAACAACAGGCTACGCCTGTTGAGGAGGAAGTTAGCTTGCGTGAGAAGACCTTTGGATCTCGATCTCCGCCCCGTATCGGAAGGTGGGTAAGTCTAGATTTCTCGTGTTCCACTAGAACGCTTCCTTCAGGTTGTGTTTACCAATTCCTTTCTCATACTTACCCTGTAATTCATCACTACCCACCGTTTCCTTCTCTCTCCATGGTACGATCCCGACGTCCACATCTCTTGGCGATCACGGTGGGACACCTGTTGTTTTATCTGGTTACCCAAATATTTTCGGCACCCCCGTGTGCCCTTCACTCGCCACCCTCGTGTGCCCCTCCTGATTGCCCCGGCGTGCACTACATTCGTGCTCCCAGTAGCACTCTTGCCATCGGCACCCACGTATGCCCTTCACTCGGCACCCCCGTGTGCCCCTCCTGATTGCGCCCGCATGCGCTACATTCGTGCTCTTAGTAGCACTCTTGCCATCGGCACCCACGTGTGCCCCTCCACTCGGCACCCATGTGTGCCCCTCCTGATTGCACCCGCGTGCGCTACATTCGTGCTCCCAGTAGCACTCTTGCCATCGGCACCCATGTGTGCCCCTCCACTCGGCACCTACTTGTGCCCCTCCTGATTGCGCCCGCGTGCACTATATTCGTGTTCCCGCTATCACTTTTGGCATTCCAATTTCATCCCTCGTGCACTACGTGCATTACTCCAGAGTCCCCTGTGAAGTCTGAAGAGATTCGTGTTGTTACGGAAAAGGAGTGTTGTGATGCTTGTTGAATTTCTTTTGTTGTATATATTTGTTGTCTGTTTATATATCTCTTGTTAAATTCAGCACTGCATTGCATATCATCTCCCTTTTATTTTATTTTTTTTTGTTCCTTTTTTTAGGATCACCCTTTCTTGGTGAAGGAAGGACTCTCTGTCGGGAATTCCTCTCGACGGACTAGGATCTCCTTCATCGGGACCTCCGTAAGTCCCCTACATCGAAGGATTCCCTCTTCGTTCACTGGACTGGTTGTACCACTGAAGTTCCTTGGAGATAGTCAACCCATTCGTGGTGAGTCGAGTGTCCTTAGATCACACGGCGGAAATCAATATTGCAACTAAGGTCCCTCCTGTGGTGTGAACATTAGATTAGAAAAAAAATAAAAAAGGAAAAAAAAAAAGAGGCGTAAAGCATCAACTTGTTTGTTAATCTTTGCTATTGGTTTGAGTGTGTATGTTATTACGTTCGACAAAATCTCGCGTTCCGAAAAAGATCAAGAAATGTCCGGGAACGGTCAGAATACGACCCCGAGTCATCAGGGGACACATGTCCTGCTGAGGACGCATGTTCCTCCCGTGAGCCCTCATATGAGGTGCGAACCACCGTTGGGGAAACATCCCCGCCGCAAGATATTTCCTCCCTGCTAGGTGTCCTCGCGAACACACAGCTCAATCCCGAGCAGGTCCGAGCCTTTCAAGTCATCCTAAAAGGGAAATATGTTGCTTCTACTCCCCAAAACCCAACACCAGTGGTTCCCCCTACTCAAGAGCCTGCACAGGCAATCCCTTCCTCTTCCCTCTCGCGCAGATAAGTCTGCAACCTCCCTCTTTCCAATTACCTCCCCAGTCTCAAGTTCCACCAATTCCTCATACAACAATTCAGTCAGTTCCATTTACTGACATGCCACAACGTCCCTTCATCCGGAATTCCCTTCTCAGGCTTCCGTGAGGCCTCAGTGGCCACCACAACCTGCTCCTTACGATGAGGTCACTCAATCTCTCCTTCATAGGCTGAACAAGATGGATGAACAATTTCGAGATTTCAAAAAGATTGTGGATGTCAAATCCGCGCCTGAGATCTCTTTACCAATCCTTCCGGTATTCCGTCTCCCTCCTTCTGAAATGCCAACGTACCGACGGTACACCGGCATAGGCAACCCCTTCATTCATCTAAAGGACTTTATGTATGAGTCCTCGTTTTGGCAGAACGATCAAAGGTCCCTGGCATATCTCTTCAGGAGATCATTGGATGGCCCCGCCTTAGAATGGTTCTATTCCCTAGAGCCGAGTGAGGCTGAGAACTTCGACGTAGTGCAACAGAAATTCCTACAGAAATATCAGGATAGGGTCGGTCCCTCCCTTTCTATTACCGACCTAGTGGCCGAGAAAATGAAGTCGGACTAAGATTTCGTCCAATTTGCTGATAGATGGAGATCCTTGGCAGAGAAAGTGAGAGACCCCATTTCGGAATCGGAACAAGTGAAGATGATCGTGTCTAATGCCACTCCGCAATTCAGACACGTCCTGGCAATGAACAAGCTCACCACTATGGAGGAACTGTATGAGAGGGCTCGATATATCCAAACACAGCTGAAAGATTCCCCCCTCATGCATATGTTCGAGCCACCAAAGCCAAGGGTGTTTAGGAAGCCAAACGCTGGTGCCCAAGGTGGAGTGACAAAAGGGGTCGTAACAAATGAGCAGGTGAGTGCGGTTGGCAATCCCAACCGGCAAGCCAACCCCAGGCCTCCACAAGTCCTACAACTCCCCTTCCATCAAGGTCAACAACCCTATCGTCCTCCCCCACAAAACAACCTCCTCCAGAATAATATACCTCAACCCCTCCATCTCCAACAACAATAACAACGACCTCCTCAATATAATCAGGTTCCACCACCCGGGGACTATGGCCCCCAACAACAGAGGAGGCCGATCGGCCCTAGGAGAGCTCACTACCCACCTTTGCCGGAGTCATTGCCGGACATCTTTAATGCTATCATGGCTGCTAATATACTCACCTTGCCTAAGGAAAGAGCCATATGGCCCCCGAACGTTGACACTTCCAGATATTGTGTCTTCCATAGACAGCCGGGTCATACAGTGGAAAACTGTTTCCATTTCAGAGATTATATCTATGATATGAATGATGAACATCAAATAGATTGGGATGAAATGAGGCGATACGTCACCATGATGAAGGCCAGGAGACCTCTTCCTAGACAACAGCAGCAGCAACAGCAGCAACAACAACAAGAAGCACAGCAACAACTACAACAACATCCTCAGCAGGCACCACATCAACAACCAAACATGGGCATCCTCCAAAATCCATTACCGGCGCACCAACAACCCAACCACCAAGTCAACCCCATCTCTTCCTTCCCTGAAGTTGGAAGAGAGCAAGGTTGGCATACGGAAGGCAGATCTGTCCTTGTCGCCAATCATGTTCCTAACCAATCCCCTTGCCTTATCCGTCCCGCTCCTGTCTATCCTCGACCCGTAGCACAACCTACAACAACGCCTCACCCATTTCCACTGCCATCACGACCTCTCATTCGCATCCCTGCTGTTAACCTCCCACTGAGTCCCCAGCAAACATCATCTACCTCCACCATAACCCGTTACCCTTAAAGCCTCTCATCATCTCTCACGCCTCCACTTCATCATCTATTTCCGCTACGCCTCCACCAAACAAACCCCTCATTATCCAACGCCCTTCTGAGGCACCATCCACCTCTACCATAACCCATTTACCCTCGAAACCCCTCATTACCTATCGCCCATTCGGGGCCCCATCAACATCTACTATCCCTCCACCTTCCAAACCCCTTATCATCCACCGTCCATCTGAGATCTCATCCACTCCCACCATACCTCCACCTAACAAACCACTCATCAGAGCCCCTACACCTGTCATCGCCCCTGCTTCCTCAATTGTTCCTCCACCACTACCCCTTGAACCCCTACTAGACCCCATACCTAACTCGGTAGAGGTGCCGCCAAACCCACAAGCCATGGTGCTCTGTAGTGGAAGGATGTTCCATCGGATTTTTCCCCAAAACAGTCAGGTCTCCGAGCAGTCTCAGCCAGAGAAAGACACCGAAGAGCAGCCAGAGGAGTCTATCCCCGGGACACAATATGACCTGTTGAAACACTTGGATAAAACACCAGCTCGGATCTCCATTCTCGAGCTAATCAAGAGGTCGAAAACCCATCAGACTGCCTTGATGGAGTATCTTCAGAAGGTTATGGTAAATGAGGATCTCCCAGTGGAGAAGATCTCGTCGGTATTGACGCCGACTGATACACAACCGACTATTATATTTCACCACCATGAGCTTGCCCCTAAGGAGGCTCGAAAATATGCTTTGTGTATTGCAGTAAAGATCAATGGGACGTCTATAGACCCATGTTTGGTGGACACTGGTGCGTCTATAAATGTGATCTCTATGAGCACCCTCCAATTATGTGGGTTTGACATGGAACAGATAAGGCCTTCATCAATCACGGTTACGGCCTATGACAATAGCAAAAAGCCACCAATGGGGATGGTCATCTTGAATGTAGAATTGGGCCCTGCATCAGTCTTTGCGGAATTCCATATCCTTGATATGGATCCCACATTCAAGGCCATACTAGGCCGCCCTTACATTGAAGTTATGAATGCTGTGCCTTCCACCAATTATCAGTGCTTAAAGTTTCCATACAAGGCTTGGATTATCAAGGTAAATAGCATGCCCATCTTTTCTACAGTGGATGCTATTAATACCTCTTTGCCTTCTGTTTGGCCGACTCACCGGCCAATTCTTTCACTGCTAGATGTGTGTGACCCTCGTCGCGCCCCTTTAACACAAAAGCCGTTTCAGGCATCAAAGTCATGTCACCCTTCCCATTCTAAGGGATGGGAGATCATGAGAAACATTGGCTACCAACAGGGTAAAGGCTTGGGTGCACAGTTACAAGGGAGACTGAGACTGCCAAACAAGACAAGGTTAACCCTTAGAGCCGGCCTAGGCTTTGAAGGGCCACTTGAAGCATATGAGGAACCTCTTACATGGACCTTGTACTCTCATTTCAGGAAGGGGCCAGTTATACAGTTGGGGAATTACCCTCAAGAATCACATGGGAAATTGCAGATTGCCTATTTAGCTGAAAGTTGCTCGAGAGCTACAAAGAAGGGGAAGCACGGTGACCCGGACTGCGAGTGGAACAAGTGGTTTGATATACATGATATTTCCATTGCGCTACAGTAGATGTTCTCGCCTCCGGATTTAGAGGGGCCACTTTTGATCTCTGAGGTGCCAAAAGATGTCGTTGACATTGCCGAAATTCCAAGTTTTCCTCGCCAAGAGGACGTTGCCACTGACGGATCGCTTTCTGTCATTCTATCTAATCATTCTCCTCAGCCGTTGTTGCTGAATCTTTCCTGGGCCAGACGTTTGTCTGATGATATTTCTAGGTCCCCTTCTCTGCTCTCATTCTTGTGCGGGTTTCTCAGCCCGCGCCAAATTTTCAACCATGATCTGCTCAACGAGCCTTACAACCCCTTAGCTATAGTCCCCTCCTCTCATTCCCTAAGTT
The DNA here is from genome assembly GCA_022559845.1 of Amorphophallus konjac. Classification (NCBI taxonomy): domain Eukaryota; kingdom Viridiplantae; phylum Streptophyta; class Magnoliopsida; order Alismatales; family Araceae; genus Amorphophallus; species Amorphophallus konjac. Next base: position 257,831,485 of record CM040118.1, on the reverse strand, counting down.
CTTTCAATTGTTTTGTAATTGAAAATGAAAATAAAAAAAATGTCAATTTTTAAACTCCTCAACAGTGCATTTCCTTTGAGGAGACCTTCCTACATCTCCCACGAGTGCGCCCCGACCTACGGGCCATTCGTTCAAGGTCCCTTGAGCGACCTTCTTTACCCCTCCACTGAGGGGTCTTTTCCTGTACATTCTTCAACTTCTTCTTCGTCTGTAGAACAAGTCAGTCAGGTTAGGAATAACGAGTCAAGGGTAGTTCCTAGAAGAAAATTCAAGGGTAGGCAAATTCCTCATCGATTTCTTCTAGATTTAGCCAATAGGTGTCAAGTCTTTCTATCCATTCCTCAATTGCTAGAAAATCCCATCCATCTGCCGGAGATAGAATGTGAGGAGAATTGCACAATTGATGAAGGATATGGAGTTTACGAGCTCACAGATGAAGAATATCCTATTGAAGAAGGGGATGAAGAATATGAGGACGCGGCTGATGCATATGCTAGCAGAATGAGGAGGTTTGACGAACCATCAGCCGCTATAGAAGAACCCACCAAAGAGATCAACCTGGGGGCCGAGGAAGACCCTAGGATCATCCTCATAAGTGATAATTTACCGCCATCTGAAGAAGATGAATTGATGAAGGTTCTAAAGGAGTATAGGGACACGTTCGCATGGAGCTACGAGGATATGCCGGGATTGGATTCCACCCTGGTCGAACATCGCCTGACGCTAAAACCAGGGTCCGTCTCGGTAAAGCAAAGGTTAAGACGTTTTCACCCCCAAATGGCTTTAAAAATGAAGGAAGAGGTCGATAAACTCCACAAAGCCAGATTTATTAGAGTCGTCCTATATCCTCAATGGGTGGCAAACATTATCCCAGTCATGAAAAAAGATGGAAAGGTGAGAATATGTATCGATTTCAGGGACCTTAACCGCGCGTGTCCAAAAGATGATTTTCCCTTGCCTCACATCGATGTGTTGGTTGATAACACGGCTGGCTATGAAACTCTCTCGTTTATGGATGGATTTTCGGGGTATAATCAGATCCGTTTGGCGGAAGAGGATCAGGAGAAAACATCATTCACCACACCCTGGGGAACTTACTGTTATTTAGTCATGCCGTTTGGCTTGAAGAATGCTGGAGCTACTTATCAAAGGGCTATGATGGCAATATTTCATGACATGATGCATGTGTATTTAGAGGTGTATGTGGATGATTTACTGGTGAAATCCAAGGACTAGGGAAGAACACCCGAGAGTTCTAGCTAAGGTGCTGCAAAGATCAAGGGAGTTTAATTTGAAAATGAATCAAAAAAGTGCGTATTTGGTGTCTCGTCGGGCAAATTGCTTGGTTTCATTGTGAGTAAGAGGGGTATTGAAATAGATCCCAACAAAGCTAAAGCAATTAGGGATATGCCACCTCCGAAAAACCTGAGAGAAGTTCGAGGGTTAATCGGAAGGTTACAATTCATTCGTCGATTTGTGTCCCAGCACTCGCAAAGGTGCAAACCTTTCTACGAGTTGACTAAGTCAGGAGTAGAATTCCTTTGGAATTCTAAATGCCAAAAAGCTTTTGAAGGATTGAAAGAATATCTGGCCAATCCACCGGTCCTAATTCCACCCACGCCAGGTAAACCTTTAATCCTTTACACCTCAGTCCTGGACGACTCCGTGGGAGCTGTCCTAGCACAAGCCGATGAAGCGGGCAAGGAAAGGGCGACCTATTACTTGTCCAAACTCCTCAACCCCTGTGAGCAGAAGTACACGGCTATGGAGAAAACTTGTGCCGCCCTTGTCTGGGTAGTGCAGAAGTTGAAACACTACTTTCTAGCTCATGAAGTCCATCTGATTGCCCGAATGAACCCTATCAAGTTCCTTCTAGAAAAATCTATCCTTACGGATAGATTAGCACGCTGGCAAAGCTTTCTTTCTCAGTTTGACATCACCTACATTCAGCAAAAGGCGATCAAGGGTTATGCCATAGCTGAGCATCTCGCTCACCATCCTCTCCCCAAATTCGATCCTGTCCAGTCAGAGTTTTCAGATGAGGAACTAATGTCCATCAACCAATCAGATGATTACATGTGGACGTTACATTTTGATGGAGCTCTGAATTCCCAAGAGAAAGGAATCGGCATTGCCCTCCTATCGCCTGAAGGCCTTACATTCCCATTGGCATACCAGCTCAAATTCCAGTTACCAACAATATAGCTGAATATGAAGCTCTTCTAGCTGGCCTGGAACTCGCTCATTCTTTTCGTATCACCGAATTATGAGTCGTAGGTGATAGTCAACTCATTCTTCGCCAGGTGCTCACCAAATATCGCACTCGTGATCCCAAGCTCAAGCCATACCAAGAACTCACTGCTGCCTTTGCCAAACTGTTCACCAAATTGATCTTTGTCCATGTCCCTCGTCATCAGAATATTCTAGCCGATGCCCTCGCCTCGTTGGCATCATCTTTAAGGTTCCCTCTAGGAAGGTGGTTTGATTCCATTTCCGTCTACAAGCGTCACGCCCCTGCAATCGATGATGCCTCCTACGTAGATATCAAGGACAAGATAGCAAGGAAGGCCCTACAGGAAGAAATCCTTGAGAAGAGGGAAGTCATGTTGGCAGAGTTAGAAGAAGAATTGGTTGATAAAGAGAAGCCATGGTTTTACGAAATTGTCAAGTATTGCAAAGATCAGTCCTACCCTGGAGAAGCACACCAGAAGATAGAAAAGCCATAAGGAGGGTGGCACAGAGATACGTGTTGGTCGGAGGAGTGCTGTACAAGAGAAGTCTTACTGGTGTTCTTCTAAGATGTCTCGATGAAGAGGAGGTCTGGAAATGCGTCGAGGAAGCACACTCTGGTGTGTGCGGTGGCCATGTGAATAGCCAAATGCTTGCCAAGAAAATCCTTCGGCAAGGCTTTTACTGGCCCACCATGGAAGAGGATTGTGCCGTCTATGTCCGCAGGTGTGTCAAGTGTCAACTTCACACCGATAAAATTCATTCCCCATCTTCTTCACTTCATCCAGTGTCTTCCCCATGGCCTTTCTCCATGTGGGCTTTCGATGTCATCGGTCCTCTTGGTAATCCTAACTCCCTCACTAAGCAAAAATCATTCATCCTTACTGCAACGGAGTACTTCACCAAATGGGCCGAAGCTGAAGCTTACATGGAGGTTAAAGCATCAACAGTCTGCAAATTCATCATGAAGAACATCATCGCCAGGTTCGGCATTCCAAGCACAATCATCACCGACAATGGGCCGTAATTTATTTCTCAGACCTTCAGGACCTCTGCAAAAGGTATAAAATTGCATTGCATCATTCATCACCTTATTATCCACAAGGTAATGGCCAAGCAGAGGCCACTAATAAAATATTGATTAAGATCATAAAAAAGACATGTGAGTCAAACAAGTTCTCGGATTGGCCAGAAAAGCTGATTGAGGCTTTATGGGCCTATCGCACTTCAATCTGTACTCCCACTGGGCAAACTCCGTTCGCCCTACTTATGGGATGGAGGCGGTAGTTCCGTATGAAATCTTGGTTCCTTCTCTCAGGGTACAGTTGGACAAGGAGCTTCCCCTCGACGAACGTCGTGATTCACTCCTTGCCCAATTGGAACTCGTAGATGAGAAACGTCTGGCCGCTGCCGAGCATGCACGTGTATATCAGAACAGACTCACACGTTTTTATCAAAAGAAGGTCATTGAAAGGAAATTTCAAGTCGGTGAAATGGTAGTGAAAAGAATGTTTGTAAAACCTGGTGGGCAGCGTTCTAAACTCCAACCCAATTGGGAAGGACCGTACGTGGTTCAGGCTGTGCATCCTGGCAACGCCTACAGGCTAGTCAATGCTGAGGGGATCGAGTTATCCCACCCTTGAATGGGCTTTATCTTAAGAAGTACTACCCTTAGATAGGTGTACATAGTGTCAAAAAATGATGAAACGAAAAACAACAAAAAAATAGAAAATAATGAAAACAATAAAAATATGTATATATACAACAACAAAAGAAAAAAAATAGAAAAAATGAAAAGAAGAAAAAAAAATAGAAAATTCAAAATGCCAATGCCTGGAGATTACCATGTAGTTAAGTCATCGCATTCAACTTCCATGTTGGGATAGGGCCTATTAAGACTTGGTAGGTTCCGGGTCTTGGTTTGCCAGAACCGTAGAGATCCCTGTCCGGCTAGTTCGGCTTATGCCCCCCTCAAAAGAAGGCAACATGCATATACACATGTGTTCTATAAAAGATCGGTATCATCGCTCATGGTGAGGCCTCAGAAGGTCTCCAGAAGGCTTAAATCTTTATTCTCTCTCTCTTCGACCGAATGAGACAGCCGGCGCCCTTAAAACGCTGAGCATGGAAAACACGAACACAACCCCTAGGGTAAGAGTAGGGCCCAATTCCTTGAGTATGGGTCAGAGCATGAGAAGAGGGCAGTGTCCCCGCAGGCATCCAAGAGGGATTCCATAATATCAAAATACTATGTCCCACGTAAAAATCTGTCAAGAAAAATCAGAAAAGAAGAACAAAATCAAAGTCAAGTGAAAAGCCTAGTCGTAACCATGCCTGATCCCACAAATGAAACCCCTTTGACTGAAAGTCAAATTCTATACAAAAGGGGTCATGAGATGTAAATGCTCGAGATTTGGTCTGAAGTTGCCCGAAAGGGGAAGTTAAGTGCGCCCCTACTGGCTCGCCAGGTTAACGATTTTACCGGTCCTTTCAGGAGGTTTGCCCCCAATATTCTTCCTTCTTCCCCTGAAGATGAAGGCTCAATGGAGTTCCCGAAGGGTGAAGCTTGCCAAAGCTTGTAACCTCATTTCAATACAAACATATGGTTGTCCATTTTTGAAAAGTAAAAGCCGTTGTTGTGAAGGAGTCTCCGTGTTTCTGGCCGGTTAAGACCCTTATCTACCATCTTGATGTCTTCTTAGCCTAACCTCGGGCTTAGACCAATGCAAGCGCGTCACCTACGGGTGCGACGGCGTCTGATTCCGGGTCAGCGTCGCGCAGTTGGTCGTTTGGGTTCCAGGGTGTTCCATTACATATCATCTAGAGTTGTGAGGAAATAGACCCGGGTCGGGCAAATCATTTACCTCGAACACTTTTTGGGTGAATCCCTGCGGTCGGAAGCAACTGGGAGCCTAAGCATGGCATGACGGTATTGTCATCAGGATAAGTCTTAGCCGGCGGGATTAGTACTTGAGGAGTCTAGAGGCCCAAATCAACCTAGATGTGCACTTAGGATACCTGGGAGGTTAGCAAGAAACCCTGTTCTCATGCAGGTTAGATGTTATATGGGGTGGTCATCATGCGTTAGCAAAAAGACAAAATGAACAAATCAAAAGCAAACAAAACAAAAATAAATCCAAAAACACCAAAAAAAAGAAGAAAATGTAAATATATGCAAAGCAAAAAAAAATGGAAACAAAAAAGACCAAAAAAAATAAACAAACAACAAAACATAAAAAAATGAATGAAAACTCAAAAATAAAAAAAAAAAAAAATCACAATTTGCATGATGGCATTTGTGTGCAGCATTCCACTTTTAAATTTCGCTTGCATCCGTGTGCTTGTCTGTCGCATTCATCATCGTCTTTTATTATTACCTTTGTTAATAAGGGCTTGCCCCTTGACTCGTTATCAAGGACAGTTCAAAACCTCGTTTGCTTATTGAGCAAGGGACAAGTCAGAACAGAAATACTAACTTGTTTACTTAAATGTGTGCAGAGATTCGAGAGACCGGAAAGAAGCAGAGAATCAAAAAAAAAAACATTTTATTCCACTCCCAACCAAAAACAAATAACAAAAAGTCTACATTAGGTTCCACCCTCCTTCTCCACATTACTCGCCTTGCCGCTCTCTGAGCAAGAAACTCTAGAGGATGTTCCCAAGCCGTGAGAAGCGGTATTCCTACCGCTCTGTACTCTCTTTCTATCTCCACTCCCCGACGTCGATCTGCGGGGGCAGCAAAGAAGCTACTAACACGAAAGCCACGCTCTCGTGCTCTTCGGTAGCGTTCCTCGCCATCCTTCAGCCACTGCTCGGCGAGGCTGAGACTGGCCTCAATTCAAATAATTGGGCCTCCAGGGCCCTCTTCTCCTCTTTCTCGATCGATCTCTTGGCCTTCTCTCTTTCCCTGTCCCTTTCTCTCTCGGCCCGTTCTCTCTCTCTGTCTTCCCTCTCCAGCTGAAGGGTGATCCTCAGCTCCACAGCATCCCTAGAAGAGTCCTCACCTGGATGACGCTGTAGTTCCTCTTCTAGCTCGGCTATTCTAGCTTCCTTCTGCGCGGCATGCGCAAGTGCCTCCTGTGTTTCTTTCTCCTGCCATACGTTTCATCTTAGGCATATGGCAAGGTTTGAACAAGGGATATTAAACGGTGAAACCTCACCTGTGCAGAAAACATCCCTTCTGCCTCCGCAGCCCGTTGTGTGGCATGAGCAAGCTGCTCGTGGAGTAGATCTAACTCTGAAGTAGGAATCCATAGACTGAAGAAACGCCGTCTACCCCCATCACCGATGAAACTGCATCGAGCTGGGCACACTGCGATAGATAAGAGGTGACATTTAAGTGGTTAGGGCCATGAATTTCAAATCATACCAGGAGCGTGTACATACACACTTACTGATGAACCCAGAGCCGCTCGGGTGTCATTCAACTCTTGCTCCGTGTCTGCCAAACGAGCTCGTAAGTTCGTTATTATGGTGTCACGGGCATCCTACAGTTATGGCTTATGAGTTCATAAAAAAATCAAAAAAAAAAAAATAAAAAAATAAAAAAGGAAAAAATGGTTTCTTTTTACTTTACCTTCACAATCCCTCCAGGCTGGAACGTCTCCGCATACATTGCCCTATAGAGGCGTAGGTAATCCTCACTATCTTGTGCTTGCGATTCTACGAGCGTGCCTCCCCGCTACCAGTCTTCATATTGTTCGGGGAAATGCACCCTCCAATCAACACAAGTTGCCGGCTCGCGTGTCTTCTTTCCGACGCTGAGTGATGTGGTCATATCCACCCATTCCTGGGCAAGCCCTAGGGTCCTCATGGCTAATCGCGGCCTAAGGGGCTCGATCTCATTCAAACAATGGAGCCAAAGGTCCCATCCGAACCGGGCACGGCTTCCAATTACCCACGGCTGGTCGACATCGACCATGTTCAAGTAAGGCCTCCAGTTCACCTATGATGGGTTGTACATATCTTCTTGGTTAGTTAAAATACAAAAAAAAATGCTAAAAATGAATAACAAAAAAAAGGAAAAAAGTATCCTACCATCATTGCAGGGAACTCTTGCAGCTCTCGTCTCAACACCATCAGTTGATAGGATAGTGGTGCTGTACGCATGAGGGGTTGCCACCGTCTAGCCAGTGGGATCGTCACTGGTCGCCAGTGTCGAGCTCTCCCCATTGGAAGGTAGTAGTAGCTCCATAGCTACATCATCATGGGCCATTCACATCAACAAATACAAAAAAAGGCATAAAACAAAAACAACCCAAAATAATCTTTTACCTGGATGAAGGGTGTAAACCCACTTATTGTCACCTCTCGGCCTGTCCTTTCCGACAGACCTATGAATAGATGCGCTAGTACGGCAGCTCCCCAGGCGTACTGCCCTACTTTTTCTAAGTCCACGAGCAGCTCTAGGAAGCGATAGTGTATGTTGTCTCCCTTGGAGCCCAGTAGCAACTTGCCCAACAGGAAGAGGAGGAACCTCCTCAGGTCCATGTTGGTCCTCTCCCAGTTGCTGGCATCCACGCAGTATACAGCATGGGCACCTCTTTCTGCCCTTTCCATGAATTCCTCCAAGGACTCGTCATCCCGTGGATGAATGTCAGTAAGCCCTAACGCCTCCATGATCGATGCCTTGGCTACTTACCTGTTCTTCCGACCGTCAAGGTCCAGCCCCAACAACTTCTGGGCACCTTCTCGGTAGTCCGCGTAGGTGACGCCAGTCACCGCTTCCCCATCTACCTTCAGGCCTGTGATGCGGACCATGTCTTCCAGGCTAGGCACCATGTGCCCCCACGGCATCAGGAATGCCCGACTCACTGGGTCCCATCTTTCACGCAGTGCTTGGATCAGGGCAATGTCGAGCTTAATTGGCTCGATTCGGAGGAAGGCCCCGAACCCCATCACGTCTAGCCTGGCCTTCTGGAAGTCCGAGAGACCTCGATATGCCGCCACTACCAGCTCCCATGAGATGTGCGATCGCATCATGCTCTGCACATACACAAGAGGTGAGAAAGGGGAGCTTTGCTAAGCAAGAAAGGAGAAGAAAGAATGAAGAAAGGAACTAAGGGATCCACTTACAAGCTATGATCGGGTCCTCTCACTCAGTTGTCCTTCGACTTTTGAGAGTCTTTTGGAGCTGCTACCAGATCTGCTCCTCTTCGAAGAGCGGGAAGACTCACCTTCTGCTCTGAAGCTAGATTCATCCTCCAACCTGAAAAATGAGCAACACTCACTACCTCCCCTCCTTACAAACTTGCACTCCTCAAATCTGCGCTCACGACTTTGGTGCTTCCAAGTCGAGGGAAAGGGGAGGTATTTATAGGATTGGAAAGGAGGTGATCTGGATCTATCACCATAATTCCTAACAACAGCCTTTACGATAATTCACCCTCCTTTTACTCTCGCGCCCACTCTACCATGTAGAGTGATCGATTCAGAGGCGTGATTTATTGACTTGTCCTCCCTATTCGGTCCAAAGATTCCCCGTGTTTATTGTCCCGTTGCAACTATTTTTCGCACAAAAAAATGGGGGACATTTATGCGGGGAAACAGGACCAGTGGCCGACGTTGTTGAAATTGGTGGTAGATCCTTTGAAATCATGGCCTCGGTACCCTCGCGTGCCACTTTGCCATATGAAGTAAATGGAGCAGAGCCGTGATTTGTTGACCCGCCACCCTTACCTGGTCTAAAGATTCCCCGTGTCCCTTGTCCTATTGCGACTACTTTTAGCGTGAAGAAGAAAAGTGGGGACATTCACGTGGGAAAAGAGGATTAGGCATCGACATTGTTGAAGTCGGTGGCAGATTCCCTTTGAAAATCATGACTATTGTGAGTCACCGTCCCGGGTTTTAAGGAGACATCTCGTCGAGCATGTCTCACGGGAACCTATGTGGTAGAGAAGAGCCGTAGAGGAGAAGGAACGCATCCAGGGCAAACAAGCCGCGTTCATACCAAGCCATTCCACTCATACATCTATATAAGGGTTTGTGCCCGTCATAAGGAGTGGGTGGGTGTGCAAGCCACTCACTAACCCTCGTCACTCTTCTGGTCACTTCTCTTCTCTCTTCTCTCCAAAGGCAAGAAGTCCCTCGGAGGCCTTCTATAGTTCCATGACGCAGCAATCGCTTTACCATGCCAAACGTTCCCACCGGCTCTTTGGCGGTGCCCTTCATCATCTTCCTGCTTCTCTCGCGACCCCGATGGCCGCAAAGCTCTCGAAGTCAAGGCCGCTAGTCGAGCTACCCTCTACTTCCCGAAAAGACTGCACCAGCTCCAGGAGCCCACCACCATGAGCTCCAATTCCCTGCAACGACTCTGAGGGGTTGACGTGCCCGATCACTGCTTCTCCCAAAGTTTCATCGCCAGGGCCTTCATTGCCCTCCTATTGCCCAAACCTCGATGCCGCTCTATCCCCATCTCTCTCTCCACTCTTCCCCCTTACATCTCTCCTTGACACTCGGAGAGAAACTTTCAGCTCTAAGACGCCTCAGGGCAACCCCTCGTGCTGAAGTTATTCTGGTCCTCCGGCTCCCGACAGATGACAGGTAGCCGTCGTCCGGCGTCTGCCATTCTAAGCCGCCTATGCCAAAAGGAAAAAGGGAGATTCAAGGAGCGTATAGTGGCATTAAGAATTGACATTCATTTCAAGATGAAATGCATCAAGCACTAGGCATCACGAGCCTCAGTTTCCCCAGTTCCATTACATAAGCATGCAACAGCTCACGATCCTCACTCATAGATACCATCGCCTTCTGTGGAATTCTTGCTTTCCACGATGCTTTGATCACTTTTCTATCCTTGGCATCACCTTCCGTGTCTAACTCCCTTTCCTTAATCAAAAGGAGATCGGATGGTGTAGGAAAAGAGTGTCGCGGAAGGCCGATTTGCAGGCAACACCGGTGCGAGCTGTAAAGAACAAACTCAGTTGCACCGATAAGCTGGAGTTCGGCGTCAGGGCAGGATCTCGCGAGAAGCTCACGTCCAAGTAAACATGCTGGCACGTGAGTAAACGCATCCGGCTCCAAAGTGTTGAAGTATGTGCGCCTGTCTCCACGTGACTTTAGCCGAGGCATGCAATTGATCACACTCCCGCCAAAACCCAACACATCAACCATGTGATAAAGGGGGCTTTGTTGGAAGATTCTGGAAGTGGTTCGTGCCTCCTCGTAGCGATCAAATTTGAAGTGGAGATCGATCCAGCAATTGAGGAGAAGCATGCACCCATAGGGGGGCTGGCCCATGGTGGAAGCCGTAAGACCGCTGTAAAGGTAGGCGAGGATAGCGGGTCCCACTCTCTTTCCTTCCCAAATTCCACAAATGGCGCTTAGCTGGTCCTCCTCCACTATGTTGTCAGTATAAGGGAATAGGAGAGCACCCGCTAAGCAGATGGTGAATCCCTTCATGATCCCTTCAATGCGATCATCATCACTTGTCAATCTTTCAAGGGCATTTATGACCCAATCTGCAAAGTTTTTGCAGATGGATTCCCTTCTGAGTCTGGACGCCCTTGATAACTCCGGACGGCATGAAGCTTCTGAGCACCCCCTCGGAAGTCACCTTTTTTAGCATGGACATGATCTTTACCTTGCCATTTTTCTTGAATTTCTTCAAGCCAAGCAGAAGTTCTGCTTCTTCGAGAAGAATAGTCGCCTCGAAAGTGGGGAAAATGAATGTATGGGTTTGAGGGTGCCAAAGCTCTACCAGTGCACCCATAGCAGCCCAATCCATGTGAATTTCGTCATAATGTTTGGCATGAATTACGAGCCTTTGGAGGTGCCACTTTGTGATGATGGCCCTCATGCTGATCGAGATGTTCGAAGTGAGCTTTGACAGCCATGGCAACCTTGAAAACTTTCTCGGGCCAAGAAAGAGAGGGTACGGCTGGAAAGAAAAGGGGAGAAGGCAAAAATGAGTGTAAGAAAGTCTTGCAGAAATACGAAAAGAGATGTTAACTCACCATTCGAGAGTGAATTCGCTCGCTAAGATGCCCTTCGAGGTCGGTAAGCCGCTTGCACTCGTTGCTGGGCTTACTTTTCTTCACGGGACGGGAAGATTCGCTTTCCATCTCGAAACTTTGACCTCTTCTTAAGCTTCAACTTCTTTAAATCCGCCCTTGAATGCATTTTCTTAAGGCCAATGAGCGATACTTATAGTGAGGAAAGGAATCTAGAAAGATCTTAGCAGTTTCGTTTTGTTGTGTGATAATTTGCTTGCATAGTTGTGATTTTGTTTTATTATGTTAATCATCGAGTGGGGGCACTACTGTCCCACCGATGTCCCACCTTGTCCCACCTTGTCCCGCCTTGTCCCCTCATCATTCAATCATTGTGGTCCCCACTCATCATGCATCTTATATTACATGATAGCTATATTATTAGAATATGCCAAGGACCTTACGGCCTGAACGAATCTGAAATCTGAGTTCCCCTTCAACAAAAACAGTGATGATTTCGAAGGAGTTTAGGTCGTACGGATAGGCCGTTGAGTTGTGATAGAATGGGGACGACGGTTCCGTTCGGTGTGTTGGTACGTGGATAAACGGGCCCCGGCTCAGTATCGGCTCACATGATTGGTATCCTGACCCATCCTTAGCAGCTTAACAATATTATCCTTGACTATTTTCTACTTTTGGTTTGTTTTAATTTTTCTTTTAAACCCAGCGTGCATTCATGTAGGACTTTGATGTCATTGTGAAAGATCATTCACTTAGCTTGATTGTGAGAGCCGTTGTGCTTAAATTTTTAAATAGTACGATATATTCCATTCTGAGTCAAGTACTCAGTTTCCTCGAGACTATCTTGGGTTGATTTTCCAGAAAGAGACGGTTGTTTGGATTTATCAACTGCCCCTTTTTTTTTGGACTCGCCTTGGCCGCAGCACTTCCACATTGGCTGGTAACGCTCTCCAAGGTGAAACCTACAGGTCTACGACCCAGGTACTTCCGCGCAGAGAAGTTGGTCCCCCTTTTCTGTTCGTGCCTGAGTGCACATTGTCTCCTTCCCTATTTCCATCCAAACAATCGTTGACTTTGGAAGACCCTCTTCAGGTTTGTTTCGTTGAAACTTCAGAAAGATTCCAATCGTGCAATGTTGAAGACGTGTCTCATCACACCTTGGCATCCACTTTTCAGTCCACTCCACTCCATTCCATTACACCTCCGCTCTATTCCGTTCCATGTCATTCCCCTACAAAGCGGACGCCAAGGCGGGGCAACTGTAGACACGCCGTTTCTGACGTTACGGTGAGAAAATATCGTATTATACCGTGATGCCCCAAAGCGGCTTACACTTTCCATTTATTTGAGTGATTTCCATAATTTTGGATTATAATAAAAGGAGAGAGAGAAATTAAAAAAAATATATATGTAAAAAAAATAAATAAAGAGAGAAAAATAAATACAAGCCTCCAAAAAAAATGTATATATATCATTATGTTTACGTAAAAATAACATAATTATTTTTTTAATAATTTTATTTTTGTAAATATACATATATATATCAGTGGTTACGATATATATAGAAAATAAATAAAAATATATTTATTAAAAAAAGCAAAAATATAATAACCATAAAAGATATATAAAAAAAGAAACCAAAAAAGATAAAACAAAACAAATGATAATAAAATAAAAATAATAAAATTATATTATCTCCTACGTTTTTTCCCCTCTTTCTATTCACTGCCCTCCTCCTCACGTAATTCACGTCCACTATTCCCTTCCCTTCTTCTCAGGCAACTCACTCCCAACCCCACCTTTCCCTGTTCTCACCCTCACTCCCACAGCAGCTTCACTCAACCCCATCCGACTCTCATTCCGACACACTCTGGCATCCTTCACTCTTTCCCGGTCGAACTCCTCTCACTCTCTCCCATTCCCGGTACCCACTCTCTCAACCCCACTCCCACCTGCAGAACCCAGCGCTCCACCTCTCCCTAACCGCCCTCCTCTCCTTACTGCGCACCTTGGTCACCTCCACTGCAGACGACATCCACGTACACCACCTCAACCCAGCGCAAGACCCCCTGCCGGTCTCCCCATCACGCCAACACCCTCTCCATCACCTACCAACCCACACCACCCCTCTCTCTGCCTCTCTATCCCTTGCATGCTCGCGCCAACCCGCTAACGCCGGTATCACCCCCGACTCCGCCCACGCCACTGCTGCTGACGCCACCGACCCCGCCCACGCCACTGCTGCTGACGTCCCCTATCTCCGACACCACCGTGAAGCTCACTGGCCACCGACCACCACCTCCGAGTGCCATGGCCACCGTCACCGACGTCCACCTGCACCGCCGCGCAGCACCCTGCCACTGCAACCTCGGCCCGCCACCAACGCCGTCGCCGCTTGCGTTCTCTACCGGGGCACCTCCCACTGTCGACGTCGCTGCCACCGGCACCACCTCCGACTGCCACCGTCCGCCTGCCTCGCCTGCACGACCGCCGGACGCCGTCTGCACCTCGCGCCCACTCCGCCGCCGGCCACCCCCGGGTTCCAATACCCACCACCATCTCCACGTCCGTGACCACCGCCTTCGACTACACACGTGAGCCGCCGTCGTCAACCTCACCGGCCACCGTCCCCGCCGTCGCGACCACTGCGACCACCACGCCGGTGCACCCCTCGCGAGACCCCTGGCACATGCACGTCACCAGTGCACACCGCCAACGCCTCGCCGGCCACCGTCCCCGCCGCGCTAACTCCCCCTCCGCGGCGCGCTCTACCTCTCTCTCTTTTCACCTCCTTCGCCTCTCTCCCTCCCGCTATCTTCCTCTCTCTCCCTCTCCCTCTTTCTCTCCGCGACCTCCCTCTTCCTCTCTCTCTCCCTCTCTCTGCACCCTCCGTCTCCCTCCTCTCTCTCCCTCTTCCTCTCTCTCTCACTCTCTCTCTCTCACATTTTTATTTTTTTTAAAAATCCCTCCCTCTCTCTTTTTATCCCCCTCCCGCAATCTCTCTCTCTCTCTCTCTCTCTCTTCCCCCTCTCACTTTCTCTTCCTCTCTTTGCCTTCGCCCCCCCCTTTCTTCATTTTTTTATTATTATTCTCCCCAACTTCCTCTGCTCTCTCCCTCTCTTCCTCCCCCGCCGCGGCGCTCTCTCTCTCTCTCTCTCTCTCCTTTCTCTCTCTCCCCCTCCGTCTCTCATCTCTCCCCCTCCCGCAACCTCTCTCTCTCCCTCTCTCTCTCCTCTCGCGACCGCCGTGGTCGTTCTCTCTCTCCCCCTCTCTCTCTCCTCTCCTCTTCCTTCTCTCTCCCCTCTCTCTTCCTCTCTCTTTCTTTCCACCTCTCCGTCTCACTCTCTTCTCTCCCTCACGCCTCTCTCTTCCTCCTTCCCTGTCTCGTTCTCTCACTCTCTCTTTCCCTCTCTCATCCACTCTCTCATTTCTTTTTTTTTATTTTTATTTTTTTTATCTTTTCTCTCTCTCTCACCCTCTCTCTTTTCCTCTCTCCCTCACATACTCTCTCTCACTCCCTCTCTTTTACTCTCTCTCCCCCCTCTCGATCCCTCTCTCAACTCTTCTCTTTTATTATTTTTTATCCCTCACCCTCTCACTCTCTCTTTCTCCCTTCCTCTCTCGATCTCTCTTTCCCCCCATTTTTCTCTCTCTTTTCTTTATATAAATATATATCCATTATTTTTCTTTTTTTATCTTATTCTTCTCCATACTATTTTTCTCTCATTTTTATATTTTCTTCCCTCTAAAACTAAGATATAAGAAAAAATTCCCCAAAAAAGAGAAAAAGTTATCTCTCTCTCTCTATTTCTCCTTTTCAGGGCGGCATCCACATTGGGAAGGCCCTGCCGGGTTTCTGAATATCCGAGTGCATACGGGAGAAGCTGGTCTACTCCACCGTGCTCTCGCACCATCCTCATCCTGGAGAAGCTCCTTCGAGCCCGCCAATCGTCTCTCAATAAGCTTCCTCACTTCTTCGTCTTATTTTCGTTCTTATTTTGTTAGTTGCATTGCATTGCATGCGTTATCTCTCATCCCTATTGCATCTCTCTCCCTGAGAGACCCTCACTTGATCATTCATCATATCATCTGCCTACCTTTGTGTATAAAAGGGGTTTTAAACAACATCGACCAGGTGCGTATTTGTTCATGTCTTCATCATATTCATCACAAGGGATTGATGCTGCATTATCATTATCCTAATTTATTATTTCGTATTCTTTTGCAAGGGGAACCATCAAAGGGAAACTATCTCCTTCGGCCAGCCGAAGGAAGAGGAGGAGAGAACTCACGTGATTCCTCAGTTCGGAGATGAGAAGGGATCATTCCCTCCTATTTTGAGGTACCCAACCGTCCCCCCCTCCATTTTACTCTATTTCTCTCTCTTTCTATTGTTATTTATTGTTAAGTCTCCACCCCCGTCCCTCTCTATTTTTGTCTAAAAAAGAGTCTTTCTCTCTCTCTCTCTATATATATTTTCCTAGTGGTCTTTAATAATTTTAATTCTCTATACCTCACTCTCTTTCTCTATCTTTTACATCTCGATTTCTTTCATCATTTTCTCATGCCTCTTTAAAAGAAATAAAAGAATAAAACTAATAAAGGCAACACAAACAAAAACCAAAACAACAACAAAAGCTAAAACAAAGAAAAAAAGAAAGAATAACAAAATCAGGGTAACCGAAGGAAGCCCTCTTCGTCGGCCGACCGACAGAAGAGGAAGAGAGGACCCGCACTGCTCCCGCTCCGGCGGCGAACGCGATCAGAACACTTCCTGTGGGGTTCTCAACCCCTGGCGATCACACTTCCCCTCCCCTTCTTTTTGTTATTTCTTTTCTGTTCAAATCCCGTTGACGGAACTAGTTCCTCGCGGCGGTTTTATCTTCTATCTTTCATTCGAACCCCGTTGACGGAACTAGTTCGTCACGGCGGTTTTATCTTCTGTCTTTCATTCGAGCCCCATTGACGGAACTAGTTCCTTGCGGTGGTTTTATCTTCTATCTTTCATTCGAACCCCATTGACGGAACTAGTTCCTCGCGGTGGTTTTATCTTCTGTCTTTCATTCGAACCCCGTTGACGGAACTGGTTCCTCGCGGCGGTTTTATCTTCTGTCTTTCATTCGAACCCCGTTGACGGAACTGGTTCTTCACGGCGGTTTTGTCTTCTGTCTTTCGTTCGAACCCCGTTGACGGAACTGGTTCCTCGCGGCGGTTTTATCTTCTGTCTTTCATTCGAAAGTTCCTCGCGGCGGTTTTATCTTCTGTCTTTCATCCGAACCCCGTTGACGGAACTACTTCCTCGCGGTGGTTTTATCTTCTGTCTTTCATTCGAACCCCGTTGACGGAACTAGTTCCTCGCGGTGGTTTTATCTTCTGTCTTTCATTCAAGCCCCGTTGATGGAACTAGTTCCTCGCGGTGGTTTTATCTTCTGTCTTTCATTCGAACCCCATTGACGGAACTAGTTCCTCGCGACGGTTTTATTTTATAATCTTCACTCGAACCCCGCTGGATGGAACAAGTTCATCGCGGAGGTTTCCTTTCATAATTTTCATTCTGTCATCATTTCCATTATTTTTTATCTTAGCTATAAAAATCCCACAAAGACCAACGTCTAGTGGTGGTTTGTTGAACGTGTATATATTTATTGTTATATATATTGCTATAAAAACCCCGCAAAGACCAATGTCTTGTGGTGGTTCGCTCTTTCTATGTTACTGTTATGTTCTCCCATTAAGTGACATCTTGCTATAATTCTGGTTCATTTTGTTCGTATTATTGTTATTATTTCATGATGAGCCACATTCTGTTGTAATTTGATATTTCTATTTTGATTGCCCCCCATTCCTAGAGTCCCAACATATCCCATTCTAACATCCGGTATCTTTAAAGCTACTCCCGAAACAACAGGCTACGCCTGTTGAGGAGGAAGTTAGCTTGCGTGATAAGACCTTTGGATCTCGATCTCCGCCCCGTACCGGAAGGTGGGTAAGTCTAGATTTCTCGTGTTCCACTAGAACGCTTCCTTCAGGTCGTGTTTACCAATTCCTTTCTCATACTACCCTGTAATTCATCCTCGTCCCGTTTCCTTCTCTCTCCTTGGTACGATCCCGACGTCCACACCCACAAGCCTCAAGTCAAGCCCAAGCCTCCTAGGAAGTCTGAGGGTGGTGCCATGGAGAAAGGATGGGCGCATCACGAACCGGTCCAGGGGCAGAGTGTTGATGTAGAGGCGCCATTCATCCCTGGTCTTCTTGTCTGCAGTCCTACACTCCACCTGTTGAGAGAACATGAAGGCGCCGCCAATAAAGAAGAGTGGATGGCTCCCAAATATACGGCTGACGGAAGTGATATCCTCCCTATGTATGAATTTCAGCCTGACCCCCATCCAACACTTAAGAAGGATCATAGAGCCAAAGAGTGGGCCCCCATAAGGCTGCTGAACTAAGACCCTCATACAGGTAAGTGAGGATGGTTTGAGAAATGGAAAGACCCCGCCACAGTCCACTAATGGTGCTGAGGTTCGGTATGTCTTTGACATGGTCAGCAGAAGGGAAAAGTATGGCCCCGCATAGGCAGATAGAAACAGCTTTGGCTATTGCCTCATCCCACCCACACTTGTTCTTACAATGGGCTATGACCCACTGGCTCAGGGGTAGCAAATGAATGTGGTGTGGGCCGACTATGGTGAGGATATCCTTGGTATTGGGTAGGAACTCCCCTAGAATGAGGGTAAGATCTACAGGGGTGACAATATGGCAAACTAAGTCTTCCTCACCAACTTTAGATTTAGGAAGGGATAGAGACTTACTCTACCTCCTCTAACAAAATGGTGGCCTCAGAAGAGGGGAAGATAAATGTAATGCCCTGGATCTTGATGGATCTTTTGCAGGTCTTGTTGGATCTCTGCTGGATCTTTCGGATCTGTTTCGGATTGGTTTCGGTGAGTTTTGGTTCGCTTTTGTGGCTTCCGAGTTGAGTTTGACGAGCCGTGCGGGTTTTTCTCACGTACTAGTTACGGAACCCTACGGTGAGTTTGTTTGTCAATTCTCGAACTCGTGGATGCTGCAGCGACGATGTACTCTTCGAGCCGGTCGTTTCGACTATTTTTGCGCATTTTTCTGAATTTGTGCATTTTCGGCGCATTTTCGGAATTTTCGGAAATTAGGAAAATTTCCTAATTTCTTTTCTTTTTAATTCTTTTCCCTCTCTCTCTCCTCACTCTCTCCCGTTCTCTCTCGTTCTCTCCCCCTTCCGGCTCCGGCTACAGACGGAGGCGCTCGTGGGTGAGGTGGCGACGAGGTGGAGCTGTCGAGGTGCGCGATAGGGCGAGGATCGGATCGATTCTGGCGCGATCCCGAATGGTGGATTCAAAGCCGATGAAATCGGTTTGCGAGTGGATTTCGGCATGGTTTAGTCCCTTCAGGGCACGGTTTCTTCGGTGGAGGTAGGGTGACTGATCCTTACTTCGTCCTCTTCGTTTTCCCTGTCATTGCACGGCGTTCGGCAAGGAAACGGCCGAGTTTGGGCTTGTTTTGCTTAAACCGTGATTTTCGTGGTTTTTAGTGTCGGCCGGTAAACGGCGACCATTTGCGGCGTAGTTAGTTTCTAACTGACCGCTGGGATGTTAGGATCCCATCCACGTTGATTTCGTGTGATTTGGTGTTCATTCGAGGCCGGTAGAAGCCCGGGAACCTCGGTGACCCACTTAGGGTCGATTTGTCTAAATCGTCCGGATCTTGCGTTTTTGAGCTTGCATGTGGGGTTTGGAGTCCCCTGATGTTGTTTTTGGTCGTTTGGGTTTGTATCCCCTGCGTTTCGGCGTGAATGGGGTGTGGAACGGGCCGGTTTGGCCGTTCCTCTATTTTCCCGCCGTATGGGAAGTAGCGGTCGTTTCAGTGGCCGTTATTTGGCTCTGACGGCCCTACGATAGACCGCCATTTGTTTAGGCATTTTCGAGTTTGCTGGCTTCTAGGTAAGTGACGGCCCTAGGGTGGCACGTCGCTTCCTTGTAACGCGCCTAGGCTAGCGCGTTACTTCCTTTTTGTCATTTTGTTTTGGGGTTGAGTCGGTTGATCTAGCGCGCTTGACCCAGCGCGTTAGATGAAAGTGACGCGCCTGGTCCTGGCCGTTACTTGCTGTTTGACCGACGTTTGACCTGTTGAGGCGGTGCCTCCAGCGGTCGTGCCCCCGTGCGTTGTTTGAGTGTAACGCGCCTGCCCCTGGCCGTTACATTCTGTTTGGCCGAGCTTGGGTGGCTATGCCCGTTGGATATAACGGATATGCCCCCATGCGTCGTTGTGTTATAACGCGCCTGTCTCTGGCCGTCGTTTGTTGTTTTGTGCTGGGTTGAGGGTGGCTGGGCACGTTGATAGTAACGCGCCTTCCCCCGCGCGTCTTTTGGCTCTGACGCGTCTCCCTTGCCGCATTTTTTGTTTGTAACGCGCTTGGCGTTGCGTGTTACTTCGCTTTGGTTGTGGGTGGCTGTGCACGTTGTGAATAACGCGCTGGCTGCCATGCATCGTTTGTTTGTAACGCGCTTAGGCCCGTGCGTTACATTGATGTAACGCGCTCGGCGCCCGCCGTTACATTCTTCGTGTTTGATAGGTTGGTTAGGGTGGTGTGAGCGACGGCCTGTCGTCCGACCGTCGTTTGGTGAGTAACGGCCCTGGTCTAGACCGTCACGTGCTAGTAGCGGTCTAGGGGTGGCGCGTTACATGCCTTGTGCTCCGTTTTCCGTGATTTCGGTTTTAGCTTGTCTTGGCTTGTCCTTGTGGTCTGCCCGTTGTCCCGTGGATGTCTCCCGACGTCCTATGAGGGCTAAGACTACGTTGTGAGGTGGCCAGGAGTCTTCTTGCTTGAGGTAGGATTCTCTTTCCTACTTTTCGAGCATTGTTGTTGGGTTCAGGTCAACCCGGTGTGACCCAGTGGTTGACATGTGACCTTGTGTGTGTGTGTCTCGGAGGTTGTGCCGGCTCAAGACACTATTTCTGGCTGGCTCGAGGTGTTGCCTTACCTCAGTTTGCGTGTCCAAGTGGGCTGAGGGTTCTTGGTGTTTCCCTCAGGTCTCCGTGAGCCGTTTTCTGCGGAGCATTGTTTTGTTGGCTTAGGATTAGACCGATTGGCGGCTTGTGCCGCTGTTTGTGACGATCTTGCCTTTGAGTCATCCGACTCAAGGATCGTTACGTTGTAGGTCTAGTTGCCTGGTCCTGAGTGTGTTGGCGGTTGCTTGACTGCCTTGGTGCTTTGTGGTGCATGAGACGGACCTCTCTTGGACTGTCTGTGCTTTAGCACCTGTGTTTCAGAGTTCGTGCCTTGTGAGCCTCCCCTAGTTGTAGCCCTAGGGTTTTTGTCGACCCACCGGGAGTGGTGGAGGGGTTTTTCTTGTTGCGTTTGGTACGTATGGTTCTTAAGCTAGTTTCGTAGGCCCCGGCCAGCGGTAGCGTCCTACCGAGGGGAATACTAGCTAGAGGCCTGGCCTAGGTAGAGGTCAATGTGTGCACATGTGGTCAGGGACTGGGGACTTGCGCCGACGGGCGTGGCCCTGACTAGTCACTCGCAGTTGGTGCTGCAGTCCTGTGCTTGGTACCATGTTTCTTTGGAACTGTTGTTCCTCGGGCCTTGTTCTTGGTGTGTCTTGTCCTTGAGTGACATGACACTTGTGGCACAGTGTAAGTCGTCAGTGGACGCATCTGGCTGTTCTTCTGGGAGGAGGGTGCTCCTGTCACTTGGTGCGGTGACTCTCGGCGTTTTCTTGCGCGCTGTGACCTTTTCGAGTTGCCCGCTTATGGCTGTACTCGAGGTCAATGTTCTGTCGTTTGCATGACGTTCTTGTCATGCGTGGGGCTGTGTGCACGACGTTTCATGTCGTGTTTTGTTTGCGCTTTCGGCGTCGGCGTCTGCCTTCGCCTTTGTTTTGGCCGATGGACTGGGTTACCCTACTGTGTGAGTTTGGGGTTGACCGTCTGTTGCCGTTTGAAGTAGCTTAGGGTGTCGAGTTCTCCTCGGTGGCCGTTGTTTCATGTTTTTCGGCCTCGCTCTTCTTTGTTGTTGAGCTCCCCTTGCTCTTAGCATGTTCCCTACTCCTGCTGTACCTGTTCTGTTTACAGCTTTGTAGTGTAGCATTTCCTGCTTTGCTGCACTCGTTGTTTTGTTGCTTCCGTTGCACTGTGCGTTTTTCCAGTGGGGATCCGCGTGACCCCTACTGAGTTTCTGTTGAGACTCACCCCTACTTTTCAGGTGGGTTTCGCCGTCTGCCTCTGCTGTCCTTGGTGGAGCGCGTTCGCTGTAGCTGCCAGCTGTACCTGCGTCGGGCTTCCCCCGACTTCTGTGTACGTTTCTTTTCTATCGGACTGTACTGTGATAGACTTGTTGTCTTTCCTTTGGGCTGGACACTGGTGTATAATTGTAAACTTGAATGTTTAATGAAAATGTAATTTTATTTCGGCTACTTTAGCAATCCATTGTAATGAAATTTAATTGCTTACTGTTATATCTGCTGGCTTCAATGTATTCCACACACTCCTTTTCCCTTCGGCGCTTTCCCGCGCTTGGGAGGCCTCACGGGTCCCATGTGGTATCATGTGTATTCGCTATTTATACAGGGTGCACCGGGTATCCGGAATCCGGGTCGCTATAGTTGGTATCAGAGCAGTGTTCTGAGATGTTCTGAGTTTCTTTTCTGAGCTATCAGAGCATTGTCGTGTGAAATACATGGAAATCCAGATATACAGTTACTAGAGTCCTTAAGGTCTAGTACAGTCTCTTGCTGGCGTAGGTGTTGCGATGTTTATCGCGGTGGTTTCTGTGTGTGGTCTTGTGCGTGCTTGGTTGGCACTGTAAGAGATGGTTTTGCTCTCGTCTGGGTGTGACGAGGTGCTTTGTTCGATTTTGAAGTTGTCTTGATCATGTTGCACTTGGCAGTGTTTGTCGGTTGGCATGAACCTGCAGTGCCTTGTTCGAGCTGTTTTCTGTGCTTTTGCTCAAGTGGCTTATGACTTTCAGCGTTGGTGTGATGGCCATGCACGTTCTTACGTTGCTTTGGTTGTCCCAGCTTGAGTCTGTGTAGCTCCTGATGCATCGTTGTTTCGGTTGTCTCGATTATCGTGTTGCCTCGATTGAGAAGTTGCTCGAGCGACCCTAGGATTTTCCCTTCCTGGTGAGCTATTGTTGTCAAGCTTGTTGCTTCTCGTTCTTCTTGGTGAAGCTTTTTCGAGGTTGGCCTTGGAATTGCTATCTTAGTGATGCCTTTGTCCTGTGTCTGTTGAGCCTGATCTGTTTCTTATTGTACGGTTGCTTGGCTTTGGACTCCGTAATGGTGTTAAGAGCTGTTGTGTACCGTATTTGTCATGCCGTGTCCAGCGGCCGATGTATTGTGAAGGCTCATTTTTTGTTCCAGGACGTGATGGTAAACTGAGATTAGCTCTTTCCGCGTGCTTTGTGCTGAAGCTGGTGCTCTTCCTTTGTTGCACTTAGGCTCTTTGTGATCGGTTGTTCGCGAGATCGGTGCTCGTGGCATGTTAATTGCGATCTTTATTGATTGCGATGGCGTCTGGCATGTGCTGAGGTACGATTACCGATGTTGTTCTGTTGCCTGTGCGCGTTGTTGAGGGTGCAGCGAAAATGAGTGGGTTGGCTACCCATTCGTCGAGAGGTTCGTTCTTCCTCGATGTGACTTCGTCTTAGCTTCTCGTGCCTTGACTTTGTATGTTGCCGTGCCATTGTTTGTGGTTTTCTAGTGTTGGCATTGGCGTTTGCGAGTGTTGGGGAATTTGTCGGCATCCCTTGCTGATTGAGTACCCCCTGCTCTGTATTTCTTTCTTGGGTGTGGTGCTCTCGAGGCGTGTTCGTAGTCCTTGAGATGCGTTCCCCGAGAGTATTGTCGTTTCTCGTTGTTGTGGGTCTTCTCTTGGTGAGCAGTCTAATGCGTGACCTATCTCTTGTGGTCGTGTGCTCAGCTGCTCCTGTGCCTTGATGTGACCCTGCTTGCAGTTGTGTTCCTTGGTTCTATGTTCAGAACGGAACCAGAATCCTGCAGGTGCTGCCGTTGTTGTTTTGGCGCTGTTTCTTTATGATTTTGTGTTCTTGCCATGGACCATTGTCTTATCAGTTGGCTTTGCTGTGCTCTCTTTTCCTGGTGGAGTTAGCTTGCGACTCGATCAGATGTGACAGCTGGCTGAGTGCTGACTTGATTGTGTTTGTGGTCCAGTGTTGTTGTTGTCGTTGGTGTCCTGTGTGCCAGGTGTTCCCTGTTGTCTTTGGCACTGGAGCCGATGATGTTGCGAGCTGTCAACTGTGAGGACTGTGTCTCCTTGTGTAAGCTGCTGCTTGCCGTGTTGTCGTTATGTTTCTCGGTTGTCGGTTGTTGTGGCAGTCGTGTCTCATTTCTGGTGAGACGTAAGTGACGTTGCCCTTGCTTCGGAGGTGTCAGATGTGTTCACTTTGGTGCCATACTCGTGCTATGGACTTGCTGTCTTGGTGATGCGGGACGAGGCCACGGACACGACAAGCTCGTGACTGCCCCTTAACGAGGGAAGCGTCGGATGTGCGCGGTTGAGAAACCGGCTGTGAGCTAGGGTGGTCGGCTCTCACTCATGCCCGGATCGGGTCACGGGAGAGTAACGCTCTCTCTCGCAGCAGCGGTAATGAATAGATAAAGTGAGCTAGATATCCCTACACATGCTCTCTAGCAGCGGCATAAACAAGCATATATGAAATTAAGCAAAATGCCAAGTAAGGAGTGAAGGCGATACCTCCACGCGCTCGGCGTGGGGACGACGGACCCGGCCGAAACTCGTACTCCCGGAACAATGATACACAATAATACAGCAATACACGTCGCTGCCCACTCCACGCAGGGAGGTAAAGGGCTACACAATGGGGTCCGGGAGGACCGATTTCGGGTTGACGGGCGGCTTTCCGCGTAGCTTCGGCAGCGCCCGAACTAGTGACGGTGGGACCCACGCGCTGTCCGGAGGGGCCGTGTGGGACCCGATGGCACCGTTGTAGTGGTGGATGCCCGGAGGATTGCTCCTTGGGGTGGCGGAGCACTGGAACGCCGGTCGGAGGCCGGGCGGCTCCGTTCGGCACTGGTCGGAGTAACCGGCCTCGGACCTGCACTTTCTGATTTTCAGCGCGCGCTCAGACGGGAACAGATGCTGTGATCAGCCCCGATGTCGGATCGACACGAAACCAGCGCCGTTGGAAAGCTGCTTTGAAGTACTTCAAACTAGGCCTAAAGATATAGCCTGGATCTGCATGGATCTTACCCTTAATGAATTTTCAATTTGCTATTGTACAGTAACCTGATTCTTAGATCTACAGAGAACTTTCCTGAGAACTGCCTTTGACCGCTATGAAGACCTTGGATTCAGCCCTTGACCTCTTCATAAAAGTTGTAGGAAATTAAGTAAGGAAACCACGACTATTTTTGGATCTGGATTTGAAGGTAATAGTGATTTGTTATGATTTTTGAAGTGGAGGGTGGTCGGATCTGGGATCTGACTGAAAACACTATAGTAGAGGAAGAACATGAATTTCTAAAAATAGATAGAAGGCTGATAAAAAATTAAGAAAATTTGTGAATGTAGGGGGTGATGGACAGAACTCCCAGTAAAATTGGGAGGGTTTGGACAAATCAAAAAGATGGCTGAAGGTAGGAAACACAGGGCTACTTTCACTGTAGATAGAGACATGACAGATCTGGGAATGATTAAAGACCAAAAATTTAAAAATAACCAAAGATGGATTTTGGACTTGAAATTTTTTGTGGAGTAGGGGCTAGAAGGTAGGAACACACCAAAAAAATTTTAATCCACGATAAGGCCGTGGCTGATAGCAGGATTTTCGTGAAGACACCTCTATCTAGCAGGATAGAAAACCGAAGACGATTCCGTGGCGGCTCGAAGGCGGCACGAACGGCGGCGGCGGCGGCACAGATGATCACCGGAGATAGAGGGGAGGGGATAGAAGATATAAATCACTCTAGAACTAGAGGTTGGAGGAGAGAAACCAGAGGGAGAGAGGAGGGGCTCAAGAACACTCATGATTTTCTAACAATTTTCTCTTCATTTCTTCATTAATCTCTAATGACACTATACATAGGCTTATATAGAAAATGGCAAGGGGTGGGGGGCTGGGAATTTCGTGGGAAATAAGTCATTTTCTTCCCCCATATGGTCAAAACTCAAAAAAAATAAATTACATATGAATGGAGCACTCCTTTGACTAGGTAGGTAAGGTAGGTGGCTAACCTTTAAAATTTTAACCCCTTTGTCTCCCATGTGGTCAATTAGCATTCAAACCTTCTAGATGGCCACCTAGGATGGTTGACCAGTCCCACATGGATGAGGTGGACCAATGGGGAAGGGGAGGGGGCCCCCTAACTAGACCTACTATACATTTGCACAAAAACCCACACAATCCTAGGGAATGACACATTGGCTTACAAAGCCTTACAATTGTACATATACTTTCCCAAGGATATAAAAGTAAATAAAAGGACTCAAATATAAAAATAAAAGTTAATGCTCGGCGTCGATTCCCATCAACTCTCCCCGGGTGGGAGGAACTCGACCCCGTCGAGTAGGGATATGGATGCTCGAATACTCCGGCGGATCCGTCACCGTGCCGAGTAGCGCGGGTATGCTCCACTCCAAGTGACCGTCACCTGCTCAATCCATATATACTCGATATGCATAAGCTGCTACGGGCTAGAGGTGGACACTCCGGGTGGGGCACTCTCAAAAGGGAAGGAAGCAGCTCGAAGACTCACTAGGAATCACCGCTGAGTCCCTGTAGGTGACTGATCCGGGTATAGATGTAGAACCGATCCCATACTCATCGAGTGAGTCTACTCGCTTTCACACTCATAAGGGACTGACATCGACGAGCTTGCACACGACATATGCAGACTCACCATGCACTAACACACATATGCAAACCACACAAATAAGAAACCGACTCATACATGACTCTAGACACACCTATTGTTAGTCCGACCCGTACATAGGTGACGGCGGACCAGGACACCCGAATGTGTGCCATGCATGCATGTTATGTAACCAGAGATGGGTGGTATGGGGAACACCTAAACATCCAAGTATGACCCAATCATGCATGGACGGCCCTTTGGATTTGGGGGACTTGAGAGGGCTAGGAGGGCCGAATGTTGTTGTATCGTGGATGGGCTTGGTGGGTGTAAATGACCCGGCCCGTGGGGTAGGAGTGTGATAGTGGACTCCCTTGAAGAAATGAACTATATAAGGTGGGTCATGGGGTCCACTAAGGAATGGGTCAAAGGGATCGAAGAAGGTATGACCCCTTGTGGTGGGCTCCCCCAAGTCACGGTCCCACGTGTAGAAGTTTTGAAGGTGTGGATAGTCACCTTCTTGCATTGCCATGGGTGGGACGGGGACCGTAAGCAAGAAGTATGATTCCTCTCTCGGATAAAAGGGTATGAATTCGGGCTCGTCCGGTAAGGGGAGGAGTAAGAGGACCTCCGTGGTGACACAACCCACGGTGCACTCGGAGGTAATGGACCCGAAGGCTGGATGGGTGAAGCTAAGACTAGCGGGTTGGTCAAAGCCTCAGGCCAAAAGATGCGTCAACTCCCATTGTGAATCTAATCTCATGACAAGATCGTCCAACGTATCAACATGGTGACGAGATCGAAATGTGGTATGGAATGAGTTGACCGGCACTATAGGTAGGATGGGGTCCATGGATGGAAAGGGATGTGGGACCAAGCCATCCTTGAGCCAACTAAGAAGTGGCTCGGCTATGTAAAGTGTTCCCGTAAGAAACACGGGTGGCTCGGGCTTTGGTAGCTCCAAAGAAGAAGGTTCCGAATAGAGCTCGGAAGGAGCGGGTGGTGATGGAGCACCTACGAGAGGTGAAGAAGCACTTATCCTTTCCAACAAATCCGAAATCATTTTCTTGCATTCCTCAAAGGAGCGGGTTGGAGTAGGGACCTTGGGGTGGACTCGCTCCTCGTCCCTCGACCTAGGTGTGGTCCTAGGCTAGACTATAAGCGGGGCTTCCACTCGATTGGAGGTACTTGAGTGGGTTGGGATGGGGGTGCTAAGGGGAGGCTGGTTGGAGGTGACTGGGCGGGCCACTAGATTGGGGTCGCCTTGGTGGGCTTGGATGGCGGTGAAGGGGTGGGATTGGGTAGAGGTGTGGCCCACTTGATTGTGGGTGAGTTGGTGGGGTTGGTGAGTGGTATGACCTCCGTGGTTGGAGGTAGGTGGGCGGGGAACGTAGGCCCTCCTAAGCGCTCTCTTCATTTCCCACCATGACTCGATGGGCCTTAGATCCCTATCCTCCCTCCAATATTTGATGTTCCTCCAAGTTGTGGCGGCTTCACCAAAAAGTCACCTTTTGGCAACATCGACTTGCATGGGCCCGTACATAATGTACACCTCGAAGTAATCGTCCATGATGGCTTCCCATTCTAGATAGACACTCGGGTCATCGGACCCGTAGAAGTCCCGGGTCTCGGGCCTCGTGGGGTGGTTCGGGTGGTCCTTCCATTTGAGATAGTATCTCCACCATCCGGGTGTTTGGGAATCCATGGGGATTAGGGACTAGTGGGTGGGCATGTCGACACTAGTAGATGAACCACCTAGACAATGGACTACAACCCTAAACATGACGACCAAGACTCGGTACGTGGCGGAGATAACCGATCCGAAGACCACTCGCGCAAGTGTGCGGCCTTCCCGATAGACGTAGCCTAACGTTCGGCCAACACCTTTTGATATATCGGGTTATTGGGATGCGATGCAAAAGACACTTTTTTTTTGTTTTAAAACAATGATGACCCTAAACACGACTTAGACGTAAATGACTAATGAATGACACTTTTTTTTTGATACCCTAGACTCAACCTGGCTCTGATACCAAATTGATGCGGGACGAGGCCACGGACACGACAAGCTCGTGACTGCCCCTTAACGAGGGAAGCGTCAGATGTGCGCGGTTGAGAAACCGGCTGTGAGCTAGGGTGGTCGGCTCTCACTCGTGCCCGGATTGGGTCACGGGACGGTAACGCTCTCTCTCGCAGCAGCGGTAATGAATAGATAAAGCGAGATAGATATCCCTACACATGCTCTCTAGCAGCGGCATAAACAAGCATATATGAAATTAAGCAAAATGCCAAGTAAGGAGTGAAGGCGATACCTCCACGCGCTCGGCGTGGGGACGACGGACCCGGCCGAAACTCGTACTCCCGGAACAATGATACACAATAATACAGCAATACACGTCGCTGCCCACTCCACGCAGGGAGGTAAAGGGCTATACAATGGGGTCCGGGAGGACCGATTTCGGGTTGACGGGCGGCTTTCTGCGTAGCTTCGGCAGCGCCCGAACTAGTGACGGTGGGACCCACGCGCTGTCCGGAGGGGCCGTGTGGGACCCGGTGGCACCGCTGTAGTGGTGGATGCCCGGAGGATTGCTCCTTGGGGTGGCGGCGCACTGGAACGTCGGTCGGAGGCCGGGCGGCTCCGTTCGACACCGGTCGGAGTAACCGGCCTCGGACCTGCACTTTCTGATTTTCAGCGCGCGCTCGGACGGGAACAGACGCTGTGATCAGCCCCGATGTCGGATCGACACGAAACCAGCGCCGTTGGAAAGATACTTTGAAGTACTTCAAACTAGGACTAAAGATCTAGCCTGGATTTGCACAGATCTTAGCCTTAATGAATTTTCAATTTGCTGTTGTATAGTAACCTGATTCTCAGATCTACAGAGAACTTTCCTAAGAACTGCCTTTGACCGCTATGAAGACCTCGGATTCAGCCCTTGACCTCTTCATAAAAGTTGTAGGAAATTAAGTAAGGAAACCAGGACTATTTTTGGATCTGGATTTGAAGGTAATGGTGATTTTTTCTGATTTTGGAAGTGGAGGGTGGTCGGATATGGGATCTGACTGAAAACACTGTAACAGAGGAAGAACATGAATTTATAAAAATAGATAGAAGGCTGATAAAAAATTAAGAAAATTTGTGAATGTAGGGGGTGATGTACAGAACTCCCAGTAAAATTGGGAGAGTTTGGACAAATCAAAAAGATGGATGAAGATAGGAAACACAGGGCTGTTGTCACTGTAGATAGAGACAGGACAGATCTGGGAATGATTAAAGACCAAAAATGTAAAAATAACAAAAGATAGATTTCGGACTTGAAATTTTTTGTGGAGTAGGGTCTAGAAGGTAGGAACACACCATAAAAATTTTAATCCACGATAAGGCCGTGGCTGATAGCAGGATTTTCGTGAAGACACCTCTATCTAGCAGGACAGAAAACCGAAGATGATTCCGTGGCGGCTCGAAGGCAGCACGAACGGCGGCGGCGGCGGCACAGATGATCACCGGAGATAGAGGGGAGGGGATAGAAGATAGAAATCACTCTAGAACTGGAGGTTGGAGGAGAGAAACCAGAGGGAGAGAGGAGGGGCTCAAGAACACTCTTGATTTTCTAACAATTTTCTCTTCATTTCTTCATTAATCTCTAATGACACTATACATAGGCTTATATAGAAAATGGCAAGGGGTGGGGGGCTGGGAATTTCGTGGGAAATAAGTCATTTTCTTCCCCCATATGGTCAAAACTCAAAAAAAATAAATTACATATGAATGGAGCACTCCTTTGACTAGGTAGGTAAGGTAGGTGGCCAACCTTTGAAATTTTAACCCCTTTGTCTCCCATGTGGTCAATTAGCATTCAAACCTTCTAGATGGCCACCTAGGATGGTTGACCAGCCCCACATGGATGAGGTGGACCAATGGGAAAGGGGAGGGGGCCCCATAACTGGACCTACTACACATTTGCACAAAAACCCACACAATCCTACGGAATGACACATTGGCTTACAAAGCCTTACAATTGTACATATACTTTCCCAAGGATATAAAAGTAAATAAAAGGACTCAAATGTAAAAATAAAAGTTAATGCTCGGCGTCGATTCCCATCACTTGGGAGCTAGAGTGTGTACCTGTAATTGTGATCTGACGGTGTTCCTCTGAGCAGTGTTTTTTGAGATTTGTGTTGTTCTTCGTGGTTGTGTTGTTCTCCCTTGCTTCTCCTTTGTTAGTCCTTAATTTTGAGGGTGAAATTTCTTAAAGGAGGGGAGGATGTAATGCCCTGGATCTTGATGGATCTTTTGCAGGTCTTGTTGGATCTCTGCTGGATCTTTCGGATCTGTTTCGGATTGGTTTCGGTGAGTTTTGGTTCGCTTTTGTGGCTTCCGAGTTGAGTTTGACGAGCCGTGTGGGTTTTTCTCACGTACTAGTTACGGAACCCTACGGTGAGTTTGTTTGTCAATTCTCGAACTCGTGGATGCTGCAGCGACGATGTAATCTTCGAGCCGGTCGTTTCGACTATTTTTGTGCATTTTTATGAATTTGTGCATTTTCGGCACATTTTCAGAATTTTCAAAAATTAGGAAAATTTCCTAATTTCTTTTCTTTTTATTTCTTTTCCCTCTCTCTCTCCTCACTCTCGCGATCTCCTCTCTCTCTCCCGTTCTCTCTCGTTCTCTCCCCCTTCCGGCTCCGGCTGCAGACGGAGGCGCTCGTGGGTGAGGTGGCGAAGAGGTGAAGCTGTCGAGGTGCGCGATGGGGCGAGGATCGGATCGATTCTGGCGCGATCCCGAATGATGGATTCAAAGCCGGTGAAATCGGTTCGCGAGTGGATTTCGGCATGGTTTAGTCCCTTCGGGGCACGGTTTCTTCGGTGGAGGTAGGGTGACTGATCCTTACTTCGTCCTCTTCGTTTTCCCTGCCATTGCACGGCGTTCGGCAAGGAAACGGCTGAGTTTGGGCTTGTTTTGCCTAAACCGTGATTTTCGTGGTTTTTAGGGTCGGCCGGTAAACGGCGACCATTTGCGGCGTAGTTAGTTTCTAACTAACCGCTGGGATGTTAGGATCCCATCCACGTTGATTTCGTGTGATTTGGTGTTCATTCGAGGCCGGTAGAAGCCCGGGAACCTCGGTGACCCACTTAGGGTCGATTTGTCTAAATCGCCCGGATCTTGCGTTTTTAAGCTTGCATGTGGGGTTTGGAGTCCCCTGATGTTGTTTTTGGTCGTTTGGGTTTGTATCCCCTGCGTTTCGGCGTGAATGGGGCGTGGAACGGGTCGGTTTGGCCGTTCCTCTGTTTTCCCGCCGTATGGGAAGTAGCAGTCGTTTCAGTGGCCGTTATTTGGCTCTGACGGCCCTACGATAGACCGCCATTTGTTTAGGCGTTTTCGAGTTTGCTGGCTTCTGGGTAAGTGACGGCCCTAGGGTGGCGCGTCGCTTCCTTGTAACGCACCTAGGCTAGCGCGTTACTTCCTTTTTATCGTTTTGTTTTGGGGTTGAGTCGGTTGATCTAGCGCGCTTGACCCAGCGCGTTAGATGAAAGTGACGCGCCTGGTCCTAGCCGTTACTTGCTGTTTGACCGACGTTTGACCTGTTGAGGCGGTGCCTCCAGTGGTCGTGCCCCCGTGCGTTGTTTGAGTGTAACGCGCCTGCCCCTGGCCGTTACATTCTGTTTGGCCGAGCTTGGGTGGCTATGCCCGTTGGATATAACGGATATGCCCCCATGCGTCGTTGTGTTATAACGCGCCTGTCTCTGGCCGTCGTTTGTTGTTTTGTGCTGGGTTGAGGGTGGCTGGGCACGTTGATTGTAACGCGCCTTCCCCCGCGCGTCTTTTGACTCTGACGCGTCTCCCTTGCCGTGTTTTTTGTTTGTAACGCGCTTGGCGTTGCGCGTTACTTCGCTTTGGTTGTGGGTGGCTATGCACGTTGTGAATAACGCGCTGGCTCCCATGCGTCGTTTGTTTGTAACGCGCTTAGGCCCGTGCGTTACATTGATGTAACGCGCTCGGCGCCGGCCGTTACATTCTTTGTGTTTGATAGGTTGGTTAGGGTGGTGTGAGCGACGGCCTGTCGTCCGACCGTCGTTTGGTGAGTAACGGCCCTGGTCTAGACCGTCACGTGCTAGTAGCGGTCTAGGGGTGGCGCGTTACATGCCTTGTGCTCCGTTTTCCATGATTTCAGTTTTAGCTTGTCTTGGCTTGTCCTTGTGGTCTGCCCGTTGTCCCGTGGATGTCTCCCGACGTCCTATGAGGGCTAAGACTACGTTGTGAGGTGGCCAGGAGTCTTCTTGCTTGAGGTAGGATTCTCTTTCCTACTTTTCGAGCATTGTTGTTGGGTTCAGGTCAACCCGGTGTGACCCAGTGGTTGACATGTGACCTTGTGTGTGTGTGTCTCGGAGGTTGTGCCGGCTCGAGACACTGTTTCTGGATGCCTCGAGGTGTTGCCTTACCTCGGTTTGCATGTCCAAGTGGGCTGAGGGTTCTTGGTGTTTCCCTCAGGTCTCCGTGTGCCATTTTCTGCGGAGCGTTGTTTTGTTGGCTTAGGATTAGACCGATTGGCGGCTTGTGCCGCTGTTTGTGACGATCTTGCCTTTGAGTCATCCGACTCAGGGATCGTTACGTTGTAGGTCTAGTTGCCTGGTCCTGAGTGTGTTGGCGGTTGCTTGACTGCCTTGGTGCTTTGTGGTGCATGAGACGGGCCTCTCTTGGACTGTCTGTGCTTTAGCACATGTGTTTCGGAGTTCGTGCCTTGTGAGCCTCCCCTAGTTGTAGCCCTAGGCTTTTTGCCGACCAACCGGGAGTGGAGGGATTTTTCCTGTTGCGTTTGGTACGTACGGTTCTTAAGCTAGTTCCGTAGGCCCCGGCCAGCGGTAGCATCCTACCGAGGGGAATACTAGCTAGAGGCCTGGGCTAGGTAGAGGTCAGTGTGTGCACACGTGGTCAGGGACTGGGGACTTGCGCCGACGGGCGTGGCCCTGACTAGTCACTCGCAGTTGGTGCTGCAGTCCTGTGCTGTGGTACCATGTTTCCTTGGAACTATTGTTCCTCGGGCCTGGTTCTTGGTGTGTCTTGTCCTTGAGTGACATGACACTCGTGGCGTAGTGTAAGTCGTCAGTGGACGCATCTGGCTGTTCTTCTGGGAGGAGGGTGCTCCTGTCACTTGGTGCGGTGACTCTCGGCGTTTTCTTGCGCGCTGTGACCTTTTCGAGTTGCCCGCTTGTGGCTGTACTCGAGGTCAGTGTTCTGTCGTTTACATGACGTTCTTGTCATGCGTGGGGCTGTATGCACGACGTTTCATGTCGTGTTTTGTTTGCGCTTTCGGCGTCTGCCTTCGCCTTTGTTTTGGCCGATGGACTGGGTTACCCTTCTGTGTGAGTTTGGGGTTGACCGTCTGTTGCCGTTTGGAGTAGCTTAGGGTGTCGAGTTCTCCTCGGTGGCCGTTATTTCGTGTTTTACAGCCTCGCTCTTCTTTGTTGTTGAGCTCCCCTTGCTCTTAGCCTGTTCCCTACTCCTGCTGTAACTGTTCTGTTTACAGCTTTGTAGTGTAGCGTTTCCTGCTTTGCTGCACTCGTTGTTTTGTTGCTTCCGTTGCACTGTGCGTTTTTCTAGTGGGAATCCGTGTGACCCCTACTGAGTTTCTGTTGAGACTCACCCCTGCTTTTCAGGTGGGTTTCGCCGTCTGCCTCTGCTGTCCTTGGTGGAGCGCGTTCGCTGTAGCTGCCAGCTGTACCTACGTCGGGCTTCCCCCGACTTCTGTGTACGTTTCTTTTCTATCGGACTGTACTGTGATAGACTTGTTGTCTTTCCTTTGGGCTGGACTCTGGTGTATAATTGTAAACTTGAATGTTTAATGAAAATGTAATTTTATTTCTGCTACTTTAGCAATCCATTGTAATGAAATTTAATTGCTTACTGTTATATCTGCTGGCTTCAATGTATTCCACACACTCCTTTTCCCTTCGGCGCTTTCCCGCGCTTGGGAGGCCTCGTGGGTCCCATGTGGTATCACGTGTATTCGGTATTTATACCGGGTGCACCGGGTATCCGGAATCCGGGTTGCTACAATAAAGGTATGCGTCTGGGGATGCCATACTTCTACTAGAGCTGTGATGCTATGCCAATCAAACGAAAGTTTGGGGTAGTTTTTGGCTAGAATTAAAAGAGGGTGCAAGTGCCAGGCCCTTAAGATGGATATCAGGGCTATAGGGAGCTCACGGATCATGGGAGACATCCACTTAAGGTTGGAATAGCGCCTTGGGCCGGGAAGGAGCTGAGGTGATAAGAAAGGAGAAAGAAAACGAAGAGAGGAAAAGAGAAAGAATAATAAGCATTTTTGAAAGAAATTGAATAAGATAAAAGAAGTTGCTTTGACTTACCTCTCTCAAAGGGCTGGAGCTCAGATGCCCAGGGATGGCGGTCAACCTTTGCAGCATCCCGTACTCTTTTTTGGCTGACTTTGGCCCGTGGTAAGCAACCTCACCCATGGAGCTTCCTTCAAGAGCCCTCTTCGTGATGATTTGGGAAGGGTTAGCAAGGTTTTCAGGACCTAGAAGAGGGGTGTTGGGTGCGAAATGAGTTTAAGATGCCTCCTACTTATAGAGCCCCAAAACTTGGCCTAATCTCGCTAGGATCGAGGTATGATAACTCAAAAATGGGTTCGGATAAGCTTTAGCACGGATTATGATCCCTTACCCACGATTTGGGACTCTCCAAGAGAGTCCAAGTCGGAGCTATCAAAGTTTCCTAAGCCGCGGCCTATCGGGCGGCCGCAGAAGGGTAATAGCGGTCTTCAAGAGACCGTTTCTATACCTTCCACACACTTTGTCTCTGTGGCAGCCTAGATGGTCTTCGGAGGACCATCTTTAAATTCCAACGGTCAATGCAGAGCCATCTTTCTAACCTGTGCGGTCCAAGGGGGACCGTTTAGGACCTTCTTGGGAGCTCGCGGTAGGACGACCCTCAGCGGTCTACTGCTAGACCGTCTATCCCTTGGAGCGGCCATTTGGGTGACCGCCTCTCTCTCTGCGGCCTTAGTTTGTTGTTAGTTTGAGTCATTCTACTCGAGTCTCTCCGTCCCCCTTTCTCACCTCCTCGTGTCAGTTGTAAGATTCATTGTTAGTCAGTCAGTGTCAGCATACACACATATAACATTTCTAAAAAGCAAAAATCATGTCATTCCACTAAAGCCATGCATGCATACATCTTATGAGTACATTAAGGCTGACCCTTCCCAGGGTCGTCGCTCTCTCCTGAACGCTCATGGCGCTTCGCTGGTGGCGCCATGGAGGTGCTCTCCTCTGCACGCCGGCGTCGTCGACGCTCCTCATCCTCGTTCCTCCGATAGCTGGAGGAACCTGTAAGGTAGTCTCGGTGGGTACCGCTAGGCGCAACGTTGTGGGTCCTGCTCCGCCCTGATCTTTGGCTCATCTGCTGGTACACCCGTACCTTCCCCCGTAGCTCCGTCGCCTCTATGCGGGCACGCTCCACCTCAGCTCGATATCAGTCTGCCTCCGCCGCCTGCGCACGAAGATGCTCCGCCTCCATCATCCCGATGCGGGATCGCTCCATCTCTGCACAGAGACGTGCGGCCTCTACTACCTCTGCGCGGAGCATCTCTGCCTCAGCACGGAAGCGCTCAGCCTCCTCCCTCTGTCGGGTGGCCTCACCCAACACTGCTACCAACTCCCTCTCCTGCCCATGCATTCATTTTATAAATCATTTTTGCAGTCCTAATCATAAAATTCAGAAAGGAGAAGAGGTAGTGATTTGCGTACCCTCTCGGTAAGAGTGGCCTCGGCCTCCTCCGCCCGCGCCGTCGCTCACGCAAACTCTGCGTCCCGCTCGGCCCGATCCGCAGGTTGCTGGGAGGAGGAAGACGGTGCATTCGGCGCCTGGTGCTGGGCTCCCTCTGCTCGCTGCAAGTAGGGGCATGTCAGTTTCATAAAGCATATCATCAACATGTTAAGTCTGAGGCTGAGTAAAACTTACCAGGAGGTCCAGAGAAAGCCGGAGCTCATCCCGCTGTTGGACGGTAGAATGGAGTAACCCCTGGAGCTCAACGATCCGTCCCTGGGGGTCGAGCTGCATGTAGAAAGTCAGGTGTCAATGCATTGTAATCATAAAGCATCTTAGAAAGCATGAGTCTAGAGTCGTACCGGTCGTCATGCGCCGAGGAAGACCTGGTCTCCGTAGCGTTGGGCGTAGGCCGTTAGGTAGGCCTCGTCACTCTTGGCTCGGTTGCGCACCACTCGCCCAAGTCTCGTCCAATCCTGGATCTGCTCTGCCGCTCTGGTGACCCAGTCGATCTCCACCTCCAGCCCTCGCGCATGGCGTCCCACGCGCTCCTCCGGCTTCTCGCGAGCCTGGAACTCGACCTCCGCCTGCTGGACGTCGATTGTCCTCATGACCAGCCGGTAGTGGAGTGGCTCCACCACATTCATGCAGTGGATCCAGATGTCTCGACCCGCGTAAGCCAGGGCCGCCACTACCCACGGCTGGCCCTCGTGCCCCTCTCCATGGTAGGGTGTCCACCAGACTTGTCAAGTAGGTAAGTTGTGTCAGCATATAAGCATACAGTTGCATTTACACAAAGCTCAAGTTTAGATCTTACCGAGGCGTAGGGTAGAGTGTCGAGGTCGTCCTGGATCGTCCGAACCTGACGTCGTAGGGAGCCCACCTCCCAGGGTGCTGTCCACCGTCTCGCGATAGGCAGCTGGTCGGAGTATACCTCCTGTCCTCTCCTCTGCCCGGGGAGGTACACGTAGTCCCACACCTGCATTGCATCAAAATGTCAGCATATAAGCATTTATAGAATTCATGTAGAAATTGCATAAGCATTTTAGGGAGTGAGACGTACCTGAAGTAGCGGGGAGAACCCGCCAAGCATCATGCGCCGGCTCGTAGAGCTGAGGGTGTCGAAGAGGAAGGCAAGCACCGCTACCCCCCAGGCGTACTCTCCAACGCGGTCCACCTCCTCCAACAGGGGTAGTAGTCGGCAGCTAACCCCGTCCGCCTGGGTGGCGAACAGCAACTTCCCGAAGAGAAGCATCAGAAACCTCCGCAGCACGACGTCCGCCTCAGGTCCTGGGGCAGCTGCTACTCGCTCCCGTGCTCGGTCCACTAGCCTCTCGAGGTGCCACTTTGGCAGCTCTCCTGTAGCGATCCCGGCTCTTCTCAGGCCGAGGCCCTCATGTAGCCTCGCCCTCGGCAGGATCATCGACTGACGCTCCGGCCTCTGCAGCTCCAGGCCCAGCAGCCTCTAGGCCAGCTCCCTGTAGTCCGTGAAGGTCCTCCCGCTGACCGGCATCCCGTGCATGCATAGTCCGGTGATGCACACCACGTCCTTGAGCGTCGGGATCATGTGACCCCACGGGAAGAGGAAGGCGTGGCTAATCGGGTCCCACCGGTCGTGTAGCGCGTACAGGAGCGCGGTGTGCAACCGCGTGACCTCCATGCCGAGGAACTCCCCAAATCCCATGGCCACCAGCCGCTCCCACTGGATGTCCGACAGTGCCAGGTACACTGCATGGACCTGGAGCCCTGAGATCCGGGTCCGATGCTTTCCCTGCATGCATTTAACAATTTGCATCAGTCACATAGTTCATAGTAAGTCATGCATTGTAATATAATAATAAAAATAATAAAAAAATGCAATCTGTTAAGTAGGCGGCCTCCCCAGGACTATTTTTAACCCCTCCAACGGTCGTTGACTAATCGTTTTGAATCCCCAACGGCCCCCACTGGACCGTTTTCCATTTCTCATAAGCCCCCCTCGTTGATTTCAACTTACGCGGTCACCCTTTGACCGTTTTGCCTAATGGATGGTCTATTGGAGACCATTTCATTCTCCATGGTTCAATTTCTGAACGGTCCTTGAGGGACCGTCTGAGCCCTTAAACGGTCTGCCTTAGACCTCTTTCATCCCTCTAGCGCCCCACCTGTTCAAATCCTATCAAGCAGTCACCCTTGGACCGTTTAGCCTTTTAAGGCGGTTTGGTTTAGGCCGTTTTGTCCCCTGGACGGTCGTATGTGGACCGTTTCTTTCTTAGATGGTCCATGTTAAGACCGTTTTGTACTCGCCGTGACTGACGGCGTTCGATCCCCCTCCCCACCGGTGGCAACGGCCCTAGGGGCCCTTCAATCAATCCCTGAGGGGTGCTGTGACCCCTCTCATCCTCCTAAACCCACATGCATGGACTTAACATAGGAAATGGGGAGGTTTTGGGCCTACCTCGGAGGTCCTTGCCGGCTTCTCCACCGCCGCTGCCGCCACCTCCGGCGGCGCTCCAGTGTCTCCAGCCACTCCGGCAACGATTGCCGTTGCCTCGTCTTCAGCCGTGGGCGGTGGGGGTCCCTCCACGACCGCCTTCGTCGACGGTGCCATCTCCTCCGCGGGGTTCGCCGGCGGCGGCGGTGCGGCTTCCTCTCCGGCCATCCGACGAGTCAAGGCCTACCTCTTGAAGTGCATAAAGGTGGAAAAGGCTAGGAAATGGGGGAGAAAGCTTGAGAGTGTGAGAATGAGAGGATGAAGGGGGGTGGGGTGAGCTTCGGTGGTGGGAGGATGGAGGTTGACGAAGGGAGGAGATGATGGGGCGTCGATTTCTTTTTTTGAAACTGATGATTGGAATGCGGTCCATGGATGGACCGTTTTATCTGCAAGATGATCTGTGTAAGACCATTTGTGAGTGACGAGTCCTCTGCCATGAAACGGTCCACCTACGACCGTTTATCCCTTTGGCGGTCTATCCTTAGGCCGTTTTAAAACATGCTTGAAATTCAAAATCCTGCCTGCTTATACGGTCTTATTTGGACCGTTTCCTTGGTTGTGGTGGTCTGGAGTAGACCGTTTGTATGCTGAAATGATGAATGAATGTTTAAGCCTTATTTTTGCTGCATTATGTGCATAATTGATAATCTGTTATCTTGGATAACCTTGTTTCATGATATATGTGATTGATTGCAGCAATAATTCCACTTCCATGATCCAGGTCAAGTAAGTCAGGTAAGTATTCCGTACCCCATGTCCCTTAATGCATTACTATATGGTAGCTATATTATGTTATCTCGAGAACCGGTTGGTCATTCATGTGTTCCAAGATCTGATGTTCCCCTATAATAAAAATGATGATGATCTAGGTGCACATGTTTAATCATCAGATAGTCCGTCAGATTGGGGAGAATTAGGGGACGATGGTTCTATCTTGCACGCTGTGGTTGTGGATAGTGTCCTGACCCTGATTCTTCCAGTCTAGTAGTACTATTCTCGAGTACTTTCTATCTTATGACTTTCTTTACATTCGTTTTAATGATTTCTTTTATTTTAGCCCAGCATGCATCATACGCATCTTTTGAGCATTCACGATCCATGGTCTGTCTGAAAGTGTCCCATTTGTGATGGGTGATTGTGCGTTCATGATTTAGGGAAGAGCTATTCCACTCGGAGTTGGAAGGTTTTCTCTGGTCTATCCACCTGGTTTGATTGACTAAGGGTCCCCGTCTGGAGGTTCTAGTCTGCTTCTTTACTTTTTACTGCTTCTTCCGATTCCCTCATTGTTGTGGATTGTGTCCCCTGATGAGGTTGCTCGTTTCTTCTTCTGTTTGTTTAGTTAGTTTCTCCAGACTGGTGTCGTTTTGGTCTGATCATTCCTTGTGTTTAGTTCAGAGTTCTCCGAAAGATTCCTATCGCTCGTTGGTGAGGAAACGAGTGTCGTTTACCTTAATGCCCACTTTTCAGTCCGCTCCGCTTCGTTTCCGCTTCATCTCCATGTTCCATTCGCTTCACCTCCACTCGCTCCCCTGCAAAGAGGACGTTAAGGAGGGGCATCTGTTGACACCCATTTTTTGCCATTGAGTTGGGTCATTCTCTTACCCTTATTTTTGATGCCTCAAGTTGTCCATCACTCATTGGGCCATTTTTAGGTGTTCCTTTGGACTTATTTTATGGGTACTTTCTCCCTGACTGGGCTTGCTCTCGAATTTTGGGCTCAATGGGCTTCAATATGATTTGGTCTTTCAGGGTAATTTGGCTTATTTACCCTATATTTATTTTTCATCGCCCGCCTGATATGCGGTCTAGAGATAGGCCGTTTAACGGGTGGGTGGTCTTTTATAAGACCGTATGTGTCTCCCTTTTCTATTTTGCCCCGACACCCTAATGTGTGGTCTGGCGATAGATCGTTCTATATTTAGGCGGTCCATCAAAAGACCATTTTTCAGAGCCAGAGTGCTAATTCGATCTATTTTCTAGATAAATAGCTATTCATCTCATTATTTCTGATTTTCCACCGACATCTGTGAGGCGGCCTTGCGATGGGCCGTTTAAGTTCTTTGGGTAGTCCATCGAAAGTCTGTTTTCCTCCTAAGAGTCCTACGCTGGCTAAGTCAGTTTGTTTTTGGATAAAATAGCTTTATTTATCTTATTGTTAATTTCCACCGACACCTTCTAGGCGATCTAGCATTGGACCGTTTATATTGGTGGGCGGCCCATCGTTCGACCGCATATGAGGCTGAAACCCTTGCTTAAACAAGTTTTTCTTTCTCCATATCTGGTCAAGTTAGCTGCTTCGTCGTCAAATTTCTCCATGGATTCTTGACCAAATTGGGTTCCGTTTGATCCTAGTGAAAGTTGGAGATATTATCTCTATTTTATCCTAAAGAATCCAGGCCTAATTCTCGCTGAAAATCCCTAATTCGGGGCTGGCTTTCAAGGGTCTATAATAGCACCCTTAGTCCAAGCTCGCAAGGAGGGGAGATTTTGGAATTCGCGTCGAAGTGCTACCGCATTCTTGAGCGAATTCCAGCCAGGGAGGAAGGCTTTCCACGTCCGCCAAGCCTTCGATTCAGGGAGTAGTCCGAGTCTTTTGTGTTTAGTGTCTTCATTTAATCATTCTTAGTCATTCATTCATCATTGCATCGCCATTTTTCTTTCACTTTCTCTCACATTTTTCACTGTCATCTTCACATTCATCACCTTCCTATTGCTTTTCCATGCCCACTAGGGGTTTAAAAAATCACCCCAGGTATCCCCCATTCCCTTTATGTGCTTAGTTCTTCATGTCTGTTTATAGATATTACACTTCATAAACTAATTTGGGTTGTGTCTCTTTGGTCGTTTACTTTGTTTTGCAGGTCAACATGAGTCTTAGCACGATGCCCATCTCTCCTGGCTGACTAAAAGGGGTGGAGGATCAAGTTCCACAACTTGGAATCTGGAGGTACTGTATGGTTCATCTCAGGCCGTCTACTGGGTTGTACGGTCTTCCTCAGACCGTCTTGCTCATGAGTGCGGCCGAACGCAAACTGTCTAACCTCCACGTCAGGCCTTTTCCTACGTTCCACTTCAATGCTCACAGCGGTCTATCGTTGGGCCGTCTTCGCCCTTCAGTGGTCTCCGGAGGACCGTTTTCTTCATGCGCCATTGCTGCACCCATTGGCGAGTGACCTCATCCGTCTCCCCTTTCCAAGGTACGTAGTGCCCTCTGTTTGCACTAGGTATTTTGGTGGCGATCACAACTTGTCCATGCCTGTGAGTGATTCATTGCTTGCATCGTTTGTCTTTTTCATGCTATTCACTCACACACACACATTCACTCTTTTCCTCCTTTTAGCACATTTCATATTTTGAGTTAGGGAGGGAAAGACCATATCTACACTCACGAGCAGGGGCAGCAGCACGGCGACCACGGGATGCCATAACCCTATTAACATAGTGGATTAATGAGGTTGCGTTTCTTTATTATTACGCCATTTCTTTTAACTTGTGAAGCTATCTAGATTTTGGGATAGGAATTTGGCTGATGGATTGTCTACTTATGTAAATTCTCAACCATTGGCTCTGATACCACTCTCTGTAACACCCCACCTTATAATCCGATTCAGTTCCCAACTCTCATCGGATTTAGGAGAGATGCCACAGTGGGAAAGACCCAACAGAACAGAAACTGGTTGAAGAATTACATAAATAAAGAGAACAATAAGCAGCGAAAGAAAAATAACAAGCACATCAGTTAATTCCATTTATCAAAATCTCAATAGTCCACTATTGCAACATAAAAGTCCTTACAACAGACCATTATTAAAATGAGATAAGTTTCTAACACAATTACCTCAACGGGAAAGGAAAAGAAATTCTAAAGATTACACCAAATCTTCGCGATCGGAGTCACTATGCACTAGTGTCTCATCCTCACCAGCGGAGTCACTTGAAAATGTTTGCAAGCATGAGTCTACGAATAGACTCATCAAGTCACCAAATTCAAATCTGATCCTTTTGCCCATGCCCAACTTACTACGAGGGTACTTAACTTACAAAATGCTACAATGTTTAGAACATGAAACAAGGTGCTGGGAATTTAAAACTGTAATAGTCAGAAAATAGGTATTTTCATAACTATATCTTTGTAAAGAAACACCTTCATGTTCAGATTTTTCAAATAACGGAAACAAGTTTTTGCATAAAGTATATGATTGAAGTAGATTTCAGAACAGAAATTTCAAATCACATTATTTCAGAGATCATATACCTTTACAGGTTTCAGATACAGAGATAGAATTTCAGATAACAAATGGCCAGACACAGTGCCCAAACCACCATTAGAAGGTCAGAACAGTCAGATAGTCAGTCACCTAGGCAATGGAGACGAGTCTTGGTTACTGCGCAGAACCAGGGAAAGTCCTTCCCACCTTAACCAGTGGAATTTCTCCACCTCCAGGATTTCACCTCGTGCCCTCGAGGCCAGAACAGATTGAGCCTCCCCATAGGCACATTTCTATAGTTTGGCTCTAGACCCTTCAATGACAGTAGTGTCTATATAGCCAATATAATAGGTTAATTTTTCCACAGATTTCAGGAAAATAATAGGTTTCAGATTTTTGAAAATAGAAACAAGCTTATTTCCAAGCTATACATGCATATAAAACAGTTCATAATTATAAGCACAGAATTTTAATGAACACGAAATTTTTACAGCAAATTATCAACTTACTCATTTATCATTTCCTAATTTTTTAGATTTTTCTGAATCAAAATGACCTTTCAAAACACCTTATTTGCAGGTTTCTGGAGTTTAGAAAACAAGTTATATTTTTAGCCACACATGCATAGAAAACAACTCATAACTATGAGTGCAGATTTTCTGTGAGTACAAAAATTTTACAGTGAGTTATTAACATGGTTTTCTATCATTTTCAAAATTTTCAAAATTTTCTAAATTAAATTGGCCTCTCAAAATACTCTTTTTTTGAGTTGCTGGAAACCGGGACAGAATATAGGATGCACCGACCTATGCACAGGATGTGCATCGACCTATGCACAGGATGTGCATCGACCTGAGTCTGAGCACCTACAATAGATCAAAGGGGCTGCATAGACCTTAGTCTGAGCAATGCTCTATGTGCATCGACCTTAGTCTGAGCAATGCACTATGTGCATCGACTTTAGTCTGAGCAGTGCACTGTGCATCGACCTTAGTCTGAGCAGAAAATGCCATCATCATTAAAACTCGGCCGATCATCATGTAAAATACGTAATTAGATGAAAAACCCAAAATTTTCATAAAAACCTTATTTCTCATGTTTATTTATTTTATTTTATTATTATTTTTAATTTTCAAAACACCTAAGAAATCAAACACCATATAAAGATATAAAACCATTCAGTTTGAGACTTGCATGATTTCATTAACATATTGGGGTTTTTGGCCGAGCAAAAAT
The DNA here is from genome assembly GCA_022559845.1 of Amorphophallus konjac. NCBI lineage: Eukaryota > Viridiplantae > Streptophyta > Magnoliopsida > Alismatales > Araceae > Amorphophallus > Amorphophallus konjac. The sequence goes on along the minus strand of CM040118.1, from coordinate 257,787,734 downwards.
AGAATCTTAAACAAAACCAAAACAGACCATTGGGCTCGTATAATACAACCTCCTGAGTAAATTATAACATGCCAAAGGGACAACTTTGAAGTTTAGAAACTTGCCTCAATGAAGAAAAACTAGAAAATCCAGAGGAAAGCACTCCTCGAAGCAAACACCCCGCTGACCACGCCTGCAACTGACGCTGGCCCAGTCCAGTAGTCCTTCTTGTATGCACTCCGGTCTGCCTCACCTTCTAACCCTCTCAATCTCAACAGGAACAAGGGTTTCACACCTCTTCTTACTTCCTACGAACAGGTTTCTACGGTGTACAGGGAAAAATATGAGCAAAAAGGGTTTAACCTCCTTCGATCGTGATCTTATAGAATTACTAACAGGGGTTTTAGATCTAAACCCTTAATTCAATGACCCTAGATCCAATGGCAAAGAGATGCTCTGAATCAATCAACTCCGGAGAGAATCTCACACACAAGAGTTATCTTGGAAGAAATAGTTACGCAGAGAACGTGGAAAACGATAGCACTATTCACGGGTCATTTTAAAATTTTATATCTCATAATATAAAATTAATTTAAAAAATCTAATTATTACCCATTTATCACCTCAATTTACCCTATCATAGAAAAATGTAAAATAAATAAAAACTCATAAAATGAAAGCACCCTTAAAATGAACAGTAACCTTCAAAAATGAACAGTAACGAGTATTAATGCATTAAATGCACTACAATACACACTACTTCTATATTCTATATATAGAGATATACGTACATGAGATTTTCTCTCTCTCTCTCTCTCTTATAAAATGGATAAAATCCATGTAACAACCATATTATTATTTATAAAATATGGACGAGATAAATTGAATTACATAATTTTAATTACTCAAAATTAGTTTATAATTAAGGAGAATTTATTAAAGTCTTTTTTTTCAACAAAGATTAGTCAACATATTTTATTAGTTCAAACAAGATATTATTCAAACACAAGCAATAAATATTTCACGCATTAGCCAAAATATATTATGAATTGTGATAAAATTCCCGGGCACTACAGTAATCGTAGATATTGGCGTTGCAACTATTACAAAATAGAACACAGGGGAGGAGGTGTGTCCCGGATGAAGAAGCACCTGGTAGGAGGAGTAGGTGTGGGATACTATGAGGTTGCTGGTTGTACCCATGTGCCTAGAGATATGAAACTTGCAATGACCAGGCACTTGTGGGAGAAGAGAGTTGAGATGTAACAGAAGGAAAAGAAGAAGAAAAGGGATGAAGCGGCGATCAGCTGAAGAGCATACAGTAGTGACGAGAAAAAATGCACGTGGATAGCCAGTGACGAAGAACAACAACCACGTGCTTAGCAGCCTAATGTGTATGTCACAGTGAATGATCCACATGAAGCGCAATTCTGTGAGGCAGTACGTTTGAGTAGAGAAGAGGCAAGAGATCCAGAGGAGGCGAGAGTGTGAAGCCGCGAGGCAGTAACAATCGGAGCATCAGCCAGTGGTGGTTCATTTACTACTCGACAATCACGGGACATCAGGAGTTTCTTCATTGATAACTTGGATTCACAAAGAAAAGGACACAATCGATCAACATTGATGATGTGGAGCCTGGTGCACTATCCCGAGAGCATGTCAAGCAAACGAGGATGGATGATGTATAGGGCCAGAAGGGGCCAAAATGGAAACTCGGGTAGGCCGTTGCAAAATGGTGGCACCCCACGGGATTGCCTTTCAATGCGGTCAATAGCCCTTAGTACAAGCCAATGTTCTAAGAAGCACAAGTGCTTAGGTTACATGTGCAACTACCTATAGCGAGAGAGTTGGCTGGCATATACCTTGATGAACAAGTTGCTGAGATCAAGAGTTATGTGGAATCTTTCAAATAGAAATGGATGAAGTATGGAGTCATACTAATGTGTGATAGATGGTCAGGCACTACTAAAAGTAGCATAATCAACTTCCTTGTTTATTGTGACAGACAAGTATTCTTTCATAGGTCGGTGGATACGTCTGGTCATGTCCACAATTACCAATATATTTTGTCATTAATGGAGCAAGTGGTGAATGAGATCGAGGAGGAGTACATTATTCAAGTGGTCACAGATAATGACTCGAACTATAACAAGGCTGGGGAGGAGCTGATGAGGACTAGACGTCACCTTTTCTGGACCCCATGTGCAGCACACTATGTAGACCTAATGTTGAAAGAGATTGGTCAGCTTCGTGTATGTAGCCAAGTCTATGGTCGAGGTGGCACAAAAGGTCACGAAATACATCTACAACCACACACTTGTATTGGCATGGATGAGAGAGCATTGTGGTGGTGAATTGTTGAGGCCTGGCATCACATGATTTACCACTAATTACATCACCTTGTAGAGTCTTTTGAAGCACAAGGATGGGTTACAACAAATGTTTAGGGATGAGACTTGGCGGAGTTCCTCTTATGCCACTTCACATGAAGGAGTAGAAGTCGAAGGGATTGTCAACATCGACAACTTTTGGGACAGAGTCAAGATATTAATTTCATTGATAGAGCCACTATATAAGGTATTGAGGTGTGTGCATGTCACGCACCGATGCAGAAACTTAGAGCACGATAGTCATAATCATTCATTCAATCAGAGCAAAAATCAAAAATTCAAAGGGACAAGACACCATAATTTCATCAAAATGAACTTTATTGATAAATAAGAGAATTCCAAAGTTACATGCCAATCTCCAACTTTCTAAGACATAAAATTACAACTTCTTTCTCGACACAAAAGACTCCAAACTTTCGTATGACTAAGACCCATTACATTTGGACACTTTTAATAGACTCTAAAGACACAATCTTCTGGGAGGTCGCTCAATGGTCACTCCTATCGCAGCCCATCTGATTGAGGTTCTTCATCATCAGAACTACCTAAAAAATATCGAAAAGCACTATGTGAGCAAACTCTCAGTAGGCATCACTCCTCATTAACCAGGCAAATGTAAGTAATTAATTGTCTTATGCAATATGTTTACATGCCATGGTACAAAAATCACATGCTAAATCTAGAAACAATGGAAGATACAATATGTCAGGATCAATAAGGAAAGAACTTTAGAGTATGAGACAATATCAAGGAATAAGTTGTGATAAGGAAATAGATCATTAGAGAATTCAATAATAAGCTAGCACAATATAGCAATGTACTGGACACTATGATGAATACAACATTAGAATTGACCCATTAACATTAGAATTTCAATAACAATTTACCCCGTCTGGGTCAAGGACATTATTTCATTCAATTGAATCATTTAATCATTCAATCGTTCATTTGGAAATGTCTAGCATTAATCTTGCACTGGGTAGGTGCAATGCTAACACCCCACTTGATCAATACTCCCGCGGTTAATGAGTAATTCGAGTGCTCCTCCTAGGACGTGACCGGGCTCTATTGCACTGGCATTATGGTTAATTGGACCGTTGGTCCCAATTCACTAATTTCTCGACAATTGCGTTCATTTATTAGTGGTTAATGAATCCAAAGAAGTTATGTTCCAGTAACATAAAAGGAATCAAATATCTATCGGTCATTACTATATCAAGGATCTCATTGAAATATGAACTAAGTTAGAACTTAGATCAAATTCATGAAAAATTTCAATAAGGTCAAGCAATAAGGTACAAGACACTCGATAATACCCTTAATGGGTCAAAAGGAACGAGGAAATATGCCAAGCATAATGAACATCGGACTTAAGAACATGCAGGCACTCAATCATCACAAAAACTCGATCGTCTAAATCACTAGGTTGAACGCGACCGGTCAGAGGACCGCCTTCTGATGAATGCGGTCAGGATGGGAACCACCTTCATACCAGAATGTAGTCGGACCAAAGGTCGCGATCCACTCAGGGGTTTGAAAGAACACGGTCTGTGATCAGGCACGTTCTCAAACAGAACCTGAACATGGTTTGGATGGAGGCCGCGTTCAGTACAGACTCAGTAGATCGCTGATAGAACCTCATTTTATCCTTCCAAAGGCCGGTTGAACCCTATCCTACACAGTAGGATGTGGATTTCAGTGGTTTTCATGATTTTTTAGTACAACCAGCTCGGCGTCCTAGTGGGAATCCCAGGCTCGTGGAGACTTACGGAGGCCTCGATGAAGAAAGTTCTAGTCTGACGGAAGGAATATCCGGCGGAGGGTCCTAACTTCACCAAGAATTGTGTTCCTATCACACTACAGAAACCAATAACAAGCGATAGGTTGTAATCACCAGAGTGATAACACCTTCAAACAAAACCATATATAATTCATCATTAGCCGTCGATCAATATCATATGCCAATATAGAAAATCATGCTATAGATGCATCAATTTTGTTATTCAAGACTTTGCTTGTCACGCCCCGAGCGCGGAAGGAACCCGGAGATGCGTGACGAGTTATATCATTCATGTCAATCAGAGCGTAAGTGTATTCGACACTCATAGATAGAGCGCGCACAAGTAATGATAACCAAGTCCTTTATTAATCATAAACCTTCAGGTTCTTCTATTACAACTCATGATAAAAGAACTAAGAACTCAATAAAATAAAAGTACAATGGATGACTCAAGAAAATAGAAACGACAGGACTAGATAACGCTTGACGGTTGGAATGGCTCTAAACTCTTCACTCTTGTTCATCCCCATCCGAATGAGTCTCGTTATCGAAATTACCTGAAAAATAGGGGAAAACACTAGGTGAGCGAACGCTCAATAGGAATTATATCTCAAGTGCTAGCTTCCTATAAGTAAATTACATGTTGCATGGATGCAAGTAACGCTATACATGTCTGCGTGAAACGACAATAGAGAGAGTGTATAGCAAGAGATAACTTAGAATGACCTAGCAAGATATCCAAGATTTCATATAATTATATCAAGATAGGCAAGCATGTACGTTTATCAAGTCATGTCAAGAATTGGCTATCATGTTATCAAGTAAGCAAGTAAATACCCTTTTCGGGCCACGCATGTCACGTCATGTCAAGTCAAGTACAAGAACAAGAGTTTGTGGAAATGTCCAATCAAGCAAGTCATGCACTTAGGTGCAATGCCACACCGTGATCAATAATAGCTCCCATGGGCACCAGTACTTTCGGGTGCTCCTCCCAGGACCAGATCGGGCCCTTATATGCGCCAGCATTGAGTCATGTATTTCGACATCCACTTTAGTTATAGCCAATATAGAATTTCAACGGAATGAACCTTTGTAGGAATATAAGGTAGATCTCGTGAAATAGAATCACAAGGACAGAACTTTTGAGTAAGGACATACTACGGTCAAGTCGGTACAATCACGATACTCATAGAAACTGGGTGGATTTGACTCCCTAGTGGGTGTCAAGTAAACAAGAATAAGCACTCATATTCACACGATTGCTCATTCTTTGTACATGATAGGTAGAAAGAATTGGTGTCTTCGTAGAGGCACACAATCCAAGATTGATAGCAATGGAATGGTTTTCCCATTCCACTAGCTCAAGAATTATTCTCACGGTGGCTAAATAGCATACCATGAGGGCCGATATACTATGTTTCTTTAGAGGGACATGGCAATCAAAAAGTGTCATAGGTTTTAGTAGTACAACCTGCTCAATCGGCCTTGAGGGAATCCAAGGCTACGAGGAGTCTTACGGAGATCCCAATGACTAACTTACAAGTCCGAAAGAATGGAATGTCCAACGGAGGGCTCGTATGTCACCAAGAGTTGAGGGGTAATCGATTAAACATCGTGAAACGTGGGACTATATTGACGGAATGGAATATAGTGCCTATATACATAACCCACTGTAAAGGGTTACAAAAAACCACAAAAGATCAGAAATCAGGTAATTAGCGCCTGAGGTCAAGTCTTCATTTCATGAAATAGCGCCCTGGGTAGGGTCGCTAATTCATTATATAACGACTGTTCATTCAGTCGTTGTATCCAGGTTCTAAATATGTTAAGATCTGTATATATATCAAACTCTAGAATTTAAGTGAATGGCGCCTTGGCTACTGCCACGTTTCAGTTGAATAGCGCCCTAGCTGCTGCCACCTTTTAGGGATATAGCGCCCAGGTCAGGGGCGCTATATAGAATAGTGAAGGCTCACAGTATTGGGTCACGAACAGTAGCACTTTTCCAATAAAAATAATTTGGCAGGAACAAGTACATGGACAAGTAGAGAAAAATAGCGGGAATCTAGCAGTATTCTCATGTATTAGATTAGATGTCATGGTTCACCGTTATTAAATTTTGAATATGTGTATTTGTTAATTAACCAACTAATTGACAACTGTTTGCACGATCGTTATATCAAATAGCACCCTATCAAGAGGTGCCTTCTACTAAAACTCAGTAAAAACTTTACAAAACCTACTGGAAACCATATAACAGACCTATATGCATGATCATGATCTGATAATTATTAGATTGGGCTTGTACTTGAGAACACCTACCTTGTAGTGATCTGGATGAGAGAATTGTGAAGAGATTGAAGAATCAACCACAAGAATAATCACAAAACGATACTTTGTTTGCAACAGAGAAACTAGACAACGGCAGCAGGAAGAAGAAGATGATCTGAGCACTGCAGCTTCAGAGGAAGAAGAACACGGTAGCAGTAGCAGAACTGCAACCGTAGGTAAATGATCCCTTGACAGCACCAAGGAAAGAAGCAGCATGCTTCTTCTACGGCAACCACCACGGAAGAAGAAGAGTAGCAGTCACAAGCCTCCTCCAGGAAGATGCAGAGAAGAAAGTAGAGCCTCTTCTCCACGTACAGTCGAATAGAAAGGAACAGTAACTGTAGGGAAGAGTAGCAGGACGTCTTTGAAATATAGAGTCAATAGAGGGTTCGATGGAGGAGGTTTGGTATTTATAGAGAAGGGATTCGATCATGGATTAGAATTTGATTGGAATCAAAGTTTCCATGGAAGGAATCCTACTAGTATCTTAACTTCCCTACGTGTTAATCCTTCCAGATGTTATCCTTCTTGAACGGCCAATGCTTCCTAGTTCGAACAAAACACTGCAGTCGACTTACCAATTTTCCTACTGCAAGGAAATAGCGCCCAGAAGAGGGGCGCCCTTCAGGTAATTGGCGCCCCCATGAGGGTCTTCAATTCATCAATTGGCGCCCTAAGAGGAGGCGCCCTTCATCTTTGGCACATTTGTTATATGGTTTAAGTGTGAGGCACATCTGGTATATACATATATATGTTTTAAATATATATATTGGTTGGCCTTGTACATTGGTTTAGTTTTTAATCCATTTAGGATTTTATTCCTTCAATTCACCAGGGTTACTACACCCTCCCCCACTTAAAAGAATTTGGTCCCCAAATTCAATTGTATATAGACGTGGAGGGTGAAGAATACATACCGCTCATAAATAAGTCAGAAAATCTCTTCTTCACGGACTCCTTGGTCTCCCATGTGGCTTCTTGTTCCGAGTATTTGTTCCGTTGAACCTTGACCATGGGAATTGTCTTGTTTCTTAATGCACGTACCTCGCGATCAAGGATCTTCATGGGTTTTTGTTCATAAGTGAGATCCTTTTGTATCACTAGGTCTCCATGATCTATGACATGTGATGGATCATGAACATACTTCTTTAGCATGGATATGTGAAACACATTATGGACATCGGTCAATTGAGGATGCAAGGTAATACGGTAGGCAACCTCGCCAACTCTCTCTAATACCTCAAAGGTCCGATATACCTTTGCGTAAGCTTGCCCTTAACACCAAATCTCCTAATTCCTCGTCCCGGAGAAAATTTAAGAAATACATGATCTCCAACTTGGAATTCGAGATCTCTTCTTCGGGTATCAGCATAAGCCTTTTGTCTAGATTGAGCTACTTGAAGTCTTTCTCTAATCAGTTGGATCTTCTTGGAAGTATCTCTAACCATGTCTGGGCATAGTAGTTGTTTCTCGCTAACTTCATCCCAGTACAAAGGTGATCGGCAACTCCTTCCGTATAAGGCTTCGAAAGGTGCCATCTGTATACTTGCCTGGTAGCTGTTGTTGTATGCAAACTCGACCAAAGGCAAGTGATCATGTCAGCTTCCACCAAAATCAATGATGCAAGCTCTGAGCATATCTTCTACTACCTAATTTATTCTCTCGGTCTGACCATCCATCTGAGGGTGAAAGGGTGTACTAAAGTTGAGTCTTGTCCCCAACGAATGTTGTAGACCCTTCCAAAAATGAGAGGTAACATGAGGGTCTTGGTCAGACACGATTGAAACAGGAACTCCATGTAGTCTGACTATCTCCTTGATGTACAGTGCATCAAGAACGTCAATTGATCATCGGCTCTTGATTGGCAAGAAATGTGCCAACTTGGTCAATCGGTCTATGATGACCCAAATTCCATAATGTCCTCCTTTAGATTTAGACAGTCCCATTATAAAGTCCATACCAATATCCTCCCACTTCCACTTGGGAATATCAAGAGGATGAAGCTTACCGGCAGGTCTTTGGTGTTCCGTCTTAACTTGCTAACAAGTGAGACAACGAGACACGAAGTCTGCTACCTCTCTTTTCATGTTAGGCCACCAAAATGTCCGCTTCAAGTCTTGGTACATCTTGGTAGATCCAGGATGAATCATGTACCTTGATCTGTGGGCTTCTTCTAATATTTTCTTCTTTAGTTCTACACAATCTGGTACACAAGTTCTTTCTCTGAATAATAGTCTTCCATCTGCTGTTACTTTGAAATCAGATCGCTCTTCTATCTTGCCCATGATTTCCCCTAATACTGGGTCATTGTCTTGAAGTCCTTGTATTTCAGAGAGTAAATCGGGTCATATCCTCATATGTGATAGAGTAATACACCGGTTCTCCTTGTCTATACTTATGCTAAGTCTAGAAAATTGTTCTAGCAATTTCCACTCCTGAATCATATAATTGGCTAATAACGCTCTTGGCTTTCGACTGAGGGCATCGGCTACAGGTCAGGATGATATTGAATGGTGAAGTCGAAGTCCTTGAGATATTACAGCCAACGTCTCTGTCTCATATTCAATTCCTTTTGAGAGAAGAGATACTTGAGACTCTTATGATCGGAGTATACAATGAATTGCACTCCGTACAGGTAATGTCTCCAGATCTTTAATGCAAACACTACCGCAACCAATTATAGGTCATGGACTGGGTAGTTCTCTTCATGCTTCTTCAGTTGTCAGGAAGAGTAAGCTATGACTCTTCCTTGTTGCATCAATACACATCCGAGGCCAATCCCAGATGCATCGGTATATACCTCGAATTGTTCTCTTTCAATTGGCAAGGCCAAGATCGGGGCAGTAGTCAAGTGATCCTTTAGAGCTTGGAAGCTTCTTTCACAATCTTCACTCCATTCATAACAGATCTCTTTGCGGGTTAGCCTAGTAAGCGGCACAGTGATCTTGGAGTAATCCTTAATGAATCGCTTGTAATAGCCGGCAAGACCCAAGAAACTTCAGATCTCGCTAGCGTTGGTTGGTCTCTCCCAATTCTTCACAGCTTCAACCTTAGATGGGTCTACTGATAACCAATCCTTGGAGATTACATGTCCTAGGAAGGATACTTCTTCTAGCCAGAATTCACATTTGCTAAGCTTTGCATATAACTGATTTATCCTCAATATCTGTAATGCCATCATCAAATGCTCTTCATGCTCTTCCTTGGTCTTCGAATAGATTAATATGTCATCAATAAAGACCACCACGAACTGATCTAGATGAGGACTGAATATGCTATTCATCAACTGCATAAAAGCGGTAGGGGCATTTGTTAGTCTGAAAGGCATAACAACAAATTCATAGTGCCCATACCTGCTCCTGAACGCGGTCTTATGAATGTCCTCATCTTTGATTCTCAGTTGGTGATATCCTGACCTGAGATCAATCTTCGAGAAATACTTAGATCCAGATATCTGATCAAACAATTCATCGATTCTCGGCAGTGGATACTTGTTTTGGATAGTGAGATGATTCAACTATCGATAGTCGATGCATAGCCTCATGGATCCATCCTTCTTCTTTACAAATAATACATGCGCTCCCCACGGGGAAGTGCTTGGTCTGATAAATCCCTTCTTTAGAAGTTCCATCAATTGTTCTTTTAACTCCTTGAGCTCGACAGGGGACATCCAATAAGGTGCCTTGGAAACTGGACCAGCACCAGGGACCAGGTCTATAGTGAAGGCCACTTTTCTTTGTGGGGGTAATCCAGGTAAATCGTCTGGAAATACATCTGGAAACTCCCAAACTACCGGGATGTCTTCTATCTTGGTCTCCTTAGTCTCTTTTATGGTGACAAAAGTAAGGAAGGAAGCACATCCTTTCCTTATAAGCTTGCTAGCTCGGAGAGCAGAAATAAGAGGTGACTTGTTCCGACTCTTGGGGCTAGTGTAGACAAGTTCCGAAAACTCTTTAAAAGTTACCTTGCCTTCACGGCAATCAACGGCGGCCTTATGTGTAGATAGCCAATCGGCTCCTAAGATAACATCGTATACTTTTAAATCTAGACATATCAAGTCTGCTGGCAGATTTTTCCCTTTTACCATAACTGTACAATTGGAATTGTGGTGTGAGATCTCGGATTCATTTCCGAGTGGGGTTGCAATTACTAGATCTATCCACTCCGGTTCTATAGGTAATGGATCAGCGAACTTCTTTGAAACAAAAGAGTGCGATGCACGGATATCAAACAAGACATGAGCATGCTTGGAACAAATCTTGAGTGTACCTTCCACTAGTCCGCCTTCCTCTTGTTCTGCCTCTTGAAGAGCTTGCAGACGTGCATTCTTCTTCACCGGGCGCTTTTCATCTCCTGCTTGATCATTGAGTAAAGGACAATCGGGAATTTGATGTTCGCGGCTCCCACAACGGAGGCAAGCTCCGAGTCTTCTCCAGCATTCCTCGGCCCTATGGCCGGTCTTGTCACAATGTTTACACACCTCTTTAGAAGGTGTGGCAGTAATGGAGAAAAGTTTAGTCTTCTTGAACTTTTTCTCTTGGGTGGGAGTACCTTCATCGTTGGTTCTCTTTTTATTTAAGGAGGGTTTGAAAGTACCCGAGATAGTAACATGCTCCTTCTTGTCCTTCCCACGGATTTTCTCGGACAACTCCGTGGCATCTTCTAATAATTGGGCTCGCCGTACTATCTCCGAGTAGACTTGTATGTCCATCGGCGCCAGCTGTGTAATATATTGAGGCTTGTGTCCATTTAGGAATCTTCTTGCCTTCATCTTCTCGATACTTACTAAGTGTTTAGCGTACCATGCTAACCTAGAGAACTGAGCCTCGTACTCGGCCACCGTTAATGTTCTTTGTTTAAGTGTAGCGAATTCAGCAGCCTTCTTTTCTTGTACTCGATCAGAAAAATACTTGTTATTGAAATATTCCTTGAATTCAGCCCATGAAACATGATCTTGTTCTACCGTAGCTTCTACGGACTCCCACCAGGAACGGGCATCTCTCTCTAACTGAAATGTGGCCAATAGAACTTTTTCTTGGTCCGTGCATTGCATGACACGGAATATCCGTTCAATCTCCCTTATCCAATGCTCGACATCATCCGGATCGGTCGAGCCTATGAATTTAGAAGGGTTCATATTACGGAAACCTTGATGGAGACTACCGGCTCCACGATTAACACCTCCTTGCGCTACCTGTTGTAGTGCTTGAGTGAGACCTTGCACGGTCCTTTGCATATCACGCCACTAAGCACGTTCCGTGGCCATGATCCTACAATTATTAAGATAACTATGTTAATATGTAATTATCCAAAGGTTCTAGTTTCTAAGTTAACTTAACCCTTGGCTCTACCCAATCTCACCGGGTAAATGTTTAAACCTATCCTTGGACTTGGGTTCCAAGGAATTGAATATCATAGGCTCTGATACCACAAAAATTGTCACGCCCCGAGCACTGAAGGAACTCGGAGATGCGTGACGAGTTTTATCATTCATGTCAATTAGAGCGTAAGTGTATTCGACACTCATAGATAGAGCGCGCACAAGTAATGATAACTAAGTTCTTTATTAATCATAAACCTTCGGGTTCTTCTATTACAACTCATGATAAAAGAACTAAGAACTCAATAAAATAAAAGTACAATGGATGACTCAAGAAAATAGAAAAGACAGGACTAGATAACGCTTGACGATTGGAATGGCTCTAAACTCTTCACTCTTGTTCATCCCCATCTGAATGAGTCTCGTTATCAGAATTACCTGAAAATAGGGGAAAACAATAGGTGAGCGAACGCTCAGTAGGAATTATATCTCAAGTGCTAGCTTGCTTTAAGTAAATCACATGTTGCATGGATGCAAGTAACGCTATACATGTCCGCGTGAAACGACAATAGAGAGAGTGTATCACAAGAGATAACTTAGAATGACCTAGCAAGATATCCAAGATTTCATATAATTATATAAAGATAGGCAAGTATGTATGTTTATCAAGTCATGTCAAGAATTGGATATCATGTTATCAAGTAAGCAAGTAAATACCCATTTCGGGCCACGCATGTTACGTCATGTCAAGTCAAGTACAAATACAAGAGTTTATGAAAATGTCCAATCAAGCAAGTCATGCACTTCGGTGCAATGCCGCACCGTGATCAATAATAGCTCCCATGGACACAAGTACTTTTGGGTGCTCCTCCCAGGACCAGATTGGGCCCTTATATGTGCCAGCATTGAGTCATGTATTTCGACATCCACTTTAGTTATAGCCAATATAGAATTTCAACAGAATGAACCTTTGTAGGAATATAAGGTAGATCTTGTGGAATAGAATCACAAGGACAAAACTTTTGAGTAAGGACATACTACGGTCAAGTCGGTACAATCATGATACTCAAAGAAACTGGGTGGATTTGACTCCCTAGTGGGTGCCAAGTAAACAAGGATAAGCACTCGTATTCCCATGATTGGTCGTTCTTTGTACATGATAGGTTGAAAGAATTGGTGTCTTCGTAGAGGCACACAATCCAAGATTGATAGCAATGGTATGGTTTTCCCATTCCACTAGCTCAAGAATTATTCTCACGGCGGCTAAATAGCATACCATGAGGGCCGGTATACTATGTTTCTTTAGAGGGACATGACCGCATCACCGCCACGGCAGTATTTGTGTGGAACTTCAATTTCTTCAGATACACCGGGTCAGCATCTAGAGCCAGCACTGGCTGGGAGTCCAGGAATTTGCATTCAGCGCCGGCCCAGCACTCTCTTCTCGTGCTTCTATAGAAGTCGGTGCGCGCATTCCACCATTTAATATATTCTGGGGTCACACTGGGAAAGCGTGCAGGGGCCGGAACTCCGAATGAAATCGCCTCTTGGCGATGAAAATAGTGCCACCATATGCGAGCTTCATCATTCGATACTTGGCTAGCCCGGGCCCTGTTCGGAAGCGCAAATTGAGTGGAGGTGGCAGGAATATGCTGGTCATAACCAAAATTCTGACTGAATCGGAATGAGTAGTAAGGCTCCAGCCATAAGATACCGTTCTTGCGGAAAACCAATACACTCAGCCTCATTGACAGTGCCCAATCAATCAACTCTGACTCCAAGATGGGCCTCGTACATTTAGCATCAAAAAGGGGGTGTGTCACGCCCCAAGCGCTGAAGGAACCCGGAGATGCGTGATGAGTTATATCATTCATGTCAATCAGAGCGTAAGTGTATTCGACACTCATAGATAGAGCGCACACAAATAATGATAACCAAGTCCTTTATTAATCATAAACCTTCAGATTCTTCTATTACAACTCATGATAAAAGAACTAAGAACTCAATAAAATAAAAGTACAATGGATGACTCAAGAAAATAGAAAAGACAGGATTAGATAACGCTTGACGGTTGGAATGGCTCTAAACTCTTCACTCTTGTTCATCCCCATCCGAATGAGTCTCGTTGTCAAAATTACCTGAAAAATAGGAGAAAACACTAGGTGAGTGAACGCTTAGTAGGAATTATATCTCAAGTGCTAGCTTGCTTTAAGTAAATTACATGTTACATGAATGCGAATATAGCTATGCATGCTCGCGTGAAACGACAATAGTGAGAGAGTGTATGGCAAGATATAACTTAGAATGAACTAGCAAGATACCCAAGATTTCATGTAATCATATCAAGATAGGCAAGCATGTACGTTTATCAAGTCATGTCAAGAATTGGCTATCGTGTTATCAAGTAAGCAAGTAAATATCCTTTCCGGGCCACGCATGTCACGTCATGTCAAGTCAAGTATAAGTACAATAGTTTGTGAAAATGTCCAATCAAACAAGTCATGCACTTCGGTGCAATGCCACACCGTGATCAATAATAGCTCCCATGGGCACAAGTACTTTCGGTTGCTCCTCCCAGGACCAGATCGGGCCCTTATATGCGCCAGCATTGAGTCATGTATTTCGACATCCACTTTAGTTATAGCCAATATAGAATTTCAAAGGAATGAACCTTTGTAGCAATATAAGGTAGATCTCGTGGAATAGAATCACAACGATAGAACTTTTGAGTAAGGACATACTACGGTCAAGTCGGTACAATCACGATACTCATAGAAACTTGGTGGTTTTGACTCCCTAGTGGGTGCCAAGTAAACAAGAATAAGCACTCATATTCACATGATTGCTCGTCCTTTGTACATGATAGGTAGAAAGAATTGGTATCTTCGTAGAGGCACACAATCCAAGATTGATAGCAATGGTATGGTTTCCCATTCCATTAGCTCAATAATTATTCTCACGGCGGCTAAATAGTACCATGAGGGTTGGTATACCATGTTTCTTTAGAGGGACATGGCAATCAAAAAGTGTCATAGGTTTTAGTGGTACAACCTGCTCAATCGGCATTGAGGGAATCCAAGGCTACGAGGAGTCTTACGGAGGTCCCAATGACTAACTTACCAGTCCGAAGGAACGGAATGTCCAACGAAGGGCTCGTATGTCACCAAGAGTTGAGGGGTAATCGATAAAATATCGTGAAACGTGGGACTATACTCACAGAATGGAATATAGTGCCTATATACATAACCCACTGTAAAAGGTTACAGAAAACTATGAAAATCAGAAATCAGGTAATTAGCGCCTGGGGTCAAGTCTTCATTTCATGAAATAGCGCCCTGGGCAGGGTCGCTAGTTCATGATATAATGATTGTTCATTCAGTCGTTGTATCCAGGTTCTAAATATATTAAGATCTGTATATATATATCAAATTCCAGAATTTAAGTGAATGGCGCCTTGGCTGCTGCCACGTTTCAGTTGAATAGCGCCCTAGCTGCTGCCACCTTTTAGAGATATAGCGCCCAGGTCAGGGGCGCTATATAGAATAGTGAAGGCTGACAGTATTGGGTCATGAACAGTAGCACTTTTTCAATAAAAATAATTTTTTTGCAGGAACAAGTACATGGACAGGTAGAGAAAAATTGCAGGAATCTAGTAGTATACTCATGCATTAGATTAGATGTCATGGTTCACCATTATAAAATTTTGAACATGTGTATTTATTAATTAACCAACTAACTGACGACTGTTTGCACGGTCGTTAGATCAAATAGCGCCCTATCAAGTGGCGCCTTCTACTAAAACTCAGTAAAAACTTTACAAAACATACTGGAAACCATCTAACAGAGCTATATGCATGATCATGATCTGATAATTATTAGATTGGGCTTGTACTTGAGAACACCTACCTTGTAGTGATCTGGATGAGAGAATCGTGAAGAAATTGAAGAATCAACCACAAGAATAACCACAAAACGATACTCTGTTTGCAACAGAGAAACTAGACAACGGTAGCAGGAAGAAAAAGATGATCTGAGCACTGCAGCTTCAGAGGAAGAAGAACACAGTAGCAGTAGTAGAACTGCAATCGTAGGTAAACGATCCCTTGACAGCACCAACGAAAGAAGCAGCAGGCTTCTTCTACGGCAACCACCACGGAAGAAGAAGAGTAACAGCCACAAGCCTCCTCCAGGAAGATGCAGTGAAGAAAGTAGAGCCTCCTCTCCACGTACAGCCAAAGAGAAAGGAACAGTAACTGTAGGGAAGAGCAGCAGGACATCTTTGAAATATAGATCATCGAGCTTTGAGGTGCGCAAGAAGCTTTGTATTCCTTACTTGCCAGGATAAAGGATGATAGGAGAGCAAATGATTGGATTCCTCGACACAGAGGAGTAGCAGACCTCATACTGGACGAAGAAGGGATAAAAAAAGGAAGAGAGACGAGGGCTAGAACTCCCTCATTAAGGCATTGAGACCCTGATAACAAGGAACCAGATACAGAATAAACAGGGATTAACTGAGATCAAGGCGGGCTAAAGCCTCGAAAACAGCAAGAAAAAGGGCAAGAACCCCGAAAGGGTGAGGAGGAGTAAGAAGAAAGAGGAGAATACGAATCATCCGACATGATCGGAGAAGGAGAGTAGCGATCACATGCCGGAGGCGGGGAAGAAGAAGCATAAACACCCGACAAGGTCGGGGAAGGGAAATGATAGACACCCAATAAGGTCGGGGAATAAGAATGATGGTCACCCGACAGGGTTGGGGAAAGAGAATGAGAAGTAGAACCCGGGAATACCGGAGGAGAAGCAGAAGAAGTCCCGGGATCGAGAAGATACGATAACATAGGCCGCAACCTAGAATAATGAAAACGTGGAAGATTGGGCGGCTCCAAACTAGGAAGAGGGAAGCGGGGGTTCATGGACTCGAGAAGAGAGGAGAAGATGATCGAAGTAGGATTGGATGAAGGAAGATATACCACCCAAGGGTGGGAGCTGAGCAATAGAAATGAGGAATGAAAGGAAGAGGAAGAGGAAGAAGTGGACCCCTGAGTGCGCACTACGCGGCCCTTAAACTTGTGCCGCCGCCTCTTCTTGGCAGAAACTATCTTGTAACGGACCCGCCTGGCACGGACTTGGACCTTCGGCCTTCTTGTCTTGAAACATCTTTTCATATAACGGGCCCTCCTGGCAGACGGCCTAGCCTGGTCATGAATATGCAGTTTTATCGGGGTGGCTGCCCCTAGACATCCGGTGCTAACCATAGGCAGACATCCTTGAACAAGTAACTCCTTAGGATGAACATCATAAAACCACAAAGTCTTGTCGCTCGGCACTAGCAACATGAGATTCGACATCTCCATTCGGCAATCAGGCATGAAGCACAACTCCCTTACCAGAAGAGCAGGAAAAAACTGAGGGAGAGTAATGCGCGGCGTTGACGTGGCCGATTCACCAATAAACCGAGGGAGATTTCATAACGAGTGCAGAATGTCCTTGGAAAGTGCAGAAGATACGGCCAATTGCCCCTTGTATAGGGAATCCATCAGGCTCTTGGCGGCCGTATGGGTTAGCACAATCCGAGTAGAGAACCCCTCTCGGCCAGTGAACTGAACAGCAATGGAGCGAGGAGAAATAACATCATCGATAGTGAATCCCCCGGCGAGCAATGAGATTGCCACTGGCCTCGCTTGTGAAGAAACTGGCACTAGTGCAAGTGAACTCTTCTTTGCAACCATTTCTGAAAATGCAGGCTCATTATCCCCAAAATAGCTAGGGACCAGGACCCGGATTGGCATGCGGCAAATGACATCTTGAATCTTGAAATGCACAATCGAAACCTGGCTTGGGTCATTATCTCCCTAGGGACCAGACCCAAGGGGCACCAGAGATAGCGTGCACCCGCTCCGTGGTGTGGAAAGGGATGGAGAAGTGGAGGTAATAGGCTTGGAAGGCGTGGGTAAAGGCTCGGAAGGCGTAAGTGGGGGTAAAGGCAAAGGTGGAGGCGTAGGAGAGGGTAAAGGCGAATGTGGAGATGTGGGTATAGGTATAGCCTGCTCAGGCTCGGGCAACGATGGCGAAGGGGAGGGTAAAGGTGGTGGAGATGGTGGAAGTGATGGAAGATGGGTCGCTGGGAGAGGAGGCGGTGAAGACAATGGTGATAGCGGTAGGGGTATTGGAGATGGTGGAGAGGGTGATGTGGTCGATGGAGGTAGTGGAGGTAAGGATGGTAACTGTGGTGGTGAGGCGGAGGAAGTGGAGAGTCGTGACTCCCACCTTCGATGCATCGACACGACGCGTCGTGTGGCGTCGGGAATATAAGTGGTGAAAATGGAGGAGGAAGAAGAGGTAGCACTAGCCTGAGCAGAGGCTTGGGTTGGTGAAGGTTGTGGAGGTTGAGTAGGAGATGGTGAAGGTGCGGGGGTAGGTGATGAAATAGGTGAGGCATCGGGTGGTGGAGTAGGTGACGGAGCGGGTGCTACACTACTCAAAGAGTCACAGGGGTGCCCCTGGTCTTGTGACGGAGATGGCTGCCTGGGCGGCACTTCTTGCTACTTATTGCGGAGATTTAAAATAGCTTCATGCATGGCGGCCCAATCGATCCTCTTATCATCTTCCAGACCATAAACAAACTCCCGAAACTCGGGGCAATCCTCGACCAAATGCCCCTACTGATGATGAAAATCACAAAATTGGAGCAAATCTCCGACCGCGGGTCGACAAGACATAACCAAGGGGAGTTGCAACGCGTGAGCGGCCATCAAAGCCCTAAAAATATCGGTAAATGATTCCGGCAACGGAAAGCGATGAGGAGCCCTCTTCGGGCAAGGTGGATGCCGAGGGGTATGAGAAGGTAATGGAGATGGACGTGGAGGTTGCGTAGGCAATGGCGCATGGCAACTAGTGGAGAGACTAGGCGGAGGCATATGTGGAGCGGGGATATAGTGGATGGCATCTACCTGCTCAGGGTGTGATGTTTCCTCGACCAGAGGTGGGGACGCGCGCGGAGATGCATATGTGGAGGTGGAGGGCTGACTCATGGGGGGATACGTGGAGGGTTGATGCATGGAGGTATGTGGGAGAAGGAGGTCGACTCATGGCAGGATATGTGGTGGAGGGCTGACTCGTGGAGGGCTGACTGATGGGAAATGACGGATAGGAGGCAAATGTAGGCGTAGAAGGTGAAGGCGACTCGAGATCAAGGGAAACTAAGAGTTGTTGGCGGATGAAGCGGGCTCGGCTATACAATTGTGGCCAGGAGGTGATATCATTCAAGGCTAAGATAAACTGATGCTCGGGCGTTGCATTAGAAATGATCATTTTGATATGTTCTCCCTCCGGAATATGACCCGGGACTTGCGCGGCCAGGCGACGCCAGCGGTCGGCAAAGGTAGAGAACTCCTCATTGGGCTTCATCTTATCATGGGCCAGATTAACCATAGAATACTTAGGCCCAACTTGGTCTTGATATTGCTGAAGAAATTTCTCTTGAACGGCTTGAAAATCCACCACTTGCTCTTGCGGCAATGTAAAGAACCAATCCCTAGCTAGGCCTTCTAAAGACAGACCAAACTGATAAGCCATCAAGCGTTGGTCATGCCGAAACTGGGTCGACTCACAAAGAAACTCTTTCAAGTGCACATAAGGGTCACCGACTCCACCATAGCGGTGATATGTAGGAATTTGTGAACGCGGTGGAAGCTGAAGACCTTGGAATGCAAACGAGACACTCAAAGAAGATTTGAGATCAATTTGACATTGAAGTTCATCAAGCTGGCATCAGGTTTGAGCAATCATCTCCTCGATGGGGAGAGATCGGAAAGGATACAAGCCGGCCTGAGCAAGAGAGTGTGGATTTGGACCAGGATTACGATATTGGGTCGGATAAGGAGATCCGGACTGAGAAGAAGGAAAGCCCATTCCAGGAATAGAAGGATGCATGGGCCTGCAAGGATCATGACCATGGGAATAAGGACCGATTGGGCCAGCAGCAACATGGGGCCCATTAAGAGAATAAGAGGGCCTGTTAAAGGAGGGGGCCCCACTAAGAGTAGAAGAGGTAGGCCCGTTATGAGAATAAAGCCCATTAAAATTAGCGATGAATTTTTGGGCCTGGACAGGGGCCGTTTGGCAAGCAAGAGATGATAGGTGGGCCATGAGATTTGCTTGCGGGTCGGAAGGCCCACGAGAAGATGGGCCCGCGTGGGAAGAGGAATCCACGTGGGAATAGAAAGATGGGGAGGAAGAAGGGTAATATATAGGAGAAAAATGGCGCTCCATGACGGCAAATGGAGACTTTATACAGGAAAATCAGGGAAATACAATGAGGAAAGTAAAGGGCTCGAGAATTAAAGAGGGGGAGTGACTCAATAATGCAAAGGAGAAAAGAAAAAAAAAGAAACCTAGGACACTGAGACTAAACAAATGGACGCACAGAATGGTCTAGCCTAAATGGGCCTAATAACAAAATTTATATGGATGATGGGGGATGCAACACGAAATAAAACAAATGCGCTTGGACAGGCCCAAACAAACAATATGGGTGTGAGGGGGTTCAACCAAGATCAAACAAGTTGATATGATCGTTAACTTTTATTTTGCCAAGGTTTCGGTGGACCTTTTAATGATTTGATTTAGGATCAATTCCCTCAAGATAGGAAACCTATAGGGAACAAGGTCCAAACTTTGGGTTAATCTATGGTTAACTCTCTCACGACGTATGCAACATGTAAAGCTACGGGGTTGAAAAGGTACAACCGGCCCGGCGTCCGTGTGGGAATCCACGGCCCACGGAGACTTACGGAGGTCCCGGGTAAGGTCGCCTAGTCGGCTCCAAGGAATATGGAGACGAAAGGTTCCCCTACCAAGGTAAGAATGCAACTACAATGTGATAAAAATGCATGAATCCTATGCGCACCGGAGTGCATGCAAAGTCTAGCCTAGAACTAACAGACAATGACCAACCAATCATGACAAGTGTGGAAATAATCATGCAGAAATAAATAATAATCAGGGGAGATCAAACTAGCACCCAAATAAGTATAAGATGATGTGGAATAATGATCAACATGATAATCCCGGGTGCACTGTAGCACACAAACGTGGTATGGTGGAAGACCGCTCAGGGAGATAAGCGGCCTGGGAAGGACCGCACAGTGACAGGGAGCAGTAAAAGAACAGTAAAACAACAAAACTAAGGTGAACTGAAATAACCAAGCCTAGTGCATACCTGAGAAGACTGGACGGTCTATCGACCGACCGTGCAAATTGTGGAACGGCCCTGGACAGACCGCAAAGAGTCAGTGAAGCCACAAGCGTATGAAGAACAGTAACGTACGTGAGCCAGCAAACGTGCACGGCCTTCGGACAGACCGTGGATACCGGTGAACGGTCCATCAAGGATCGCTGAATCTAAGCAGGCTCACAGAAATCCAAACACTCGTGAGATAGAAATGGATGGTCTATTGGGAGACCGTGGAAACTCAGGAGCGGCCATAAGAAGACAACGCAATCAATGGCAGTGTGAAAGAAATCAAATCGGAAGGCACCTGAGACTGGGACAGCACGGCCTATCGTCCAACCGTGGGGAGAGCTGAGCGGACCTGGGAGAACCGCGTACACCTCCAGGAACAGAAATGCGCCGTGGACAAGATAGCAACCTGGAACAACTTAGAAAAAACCCTAACCAAGCACAAAAAACACAGATCAGCAAAACAACAGCACGATGGGCACCATGCGTCCCACCGTGATCACCAAAAAATGGGATGTTGATGTGTTTCCCCCCCTCCCTTTCCCTTACCTTTCTATACCAGGATATAAAGACAAGCAAAAAATGAGGCTCGAAGGGTGGAGAGGTATGTGTGTGATAGTGATCGCCACCAAGATGCAGAATGCAAAGGAAATGCACCCGTACCTTGGAAAGGGAGAAGACACTCGCCCAAAGTGTAGCGCTGGCAGTTGTACACGGTCCAGGAAGAACTGCTCAATGGATGGCACGGCTGCTCGATAGGCTGCTCACAGTGCTAGAAAGAGGAATGGGACGAAGACTGGTCTGGCTCCAAAATGGTACGTAGACGGCCGCGCACAGGATCTGAACGGTTCGTGGAGGACCGCTCTTCTCTGAAGACGGACGGAAGAAGACCGTTCAAAGCCGCCAAACCCCAAGTTGTAGGACTTGATCCTCCACCCCTTCTGGCTGGCCAGAGGGGATGGGCCTCGTGCTGTGCTGATGCTGACCTGCAAAACAACGTGGAGAACAAGAGAACAAAACCCAAATTAGCCCTGGAATGTGTAGCAACTATAAAATAGAACGGAAGATCGACATAATGGCATGGAATGGGCGATACCTGGGGTAGTTTTTAAACCCCTATAGGGCGCAAAAACAAATGGGAAGGGTGTAAGAGGAAGATGGCAAGTGCAAAATGTGGATGGAAAGGTGATGAAAAGAGCATACAATGAATGGAAAAATGGTTAAACACCTAGACTAAAACACAAAGAAAGTGACTACTCCCTTGACCAGAGGCTCAAAAGGACGTAGAAAGCCTCCCTCCCTGGCTATAGCTCGCTCAGAAATTTGGCAGAGCTTCGACGTCGACGTTGGATCCCCCCCTTTCAAGCATGGACTAGGGGTTCTATTTATAGACCCCTGAATGTCCAGCCCCGAAATTGGGTTTTCCAATGGATATCAATCCGAGATTATTAAACAAAATCCGTAGATAATACTCTAATCTTCCACTAGGATCAAACGATATCCCGTTTGGTTGAGAAACCGCAGAGAAATGGGTGGGAGAAGTTAGGGGTTTAATTACGAATGGGGAGAGAAAAACCAAACAATCCACAGATCTCGGGCCTTTACACGGTCGCGCGATAGGCCGCTTAGTCATGTACACGGTCCATTACTAGACCGCCTAATGCTGTCGGTGATAAACAAATAAAATAGGAAATTATCCAATTATCCACCGAACTGACCGGCTATCACGGCGCTAGACTCTTTCGGATAGGATGGTCTAACGATAGACCACTTAATGATGGAATGGTCTAATGATAGGCCGTGTAAAACGTGGCGGTGATAAATCCAAAAAAATAGGATAAATAAATAATTATCTGAAAAATCAACTTGTTTAGGACTCTGGGATATGAACGGTCTAAAGACACGCCGTTCAAAGGCAGTAAACGGCTAAACTCAGACCGTGTAAAGGCTTGTCGGTGAAAATTCAGAAAATCAAATAAATATCCTATAAATCGTTATGAGCTTGTAAACGGTTCCAAATAGACCGCCCAACCACTGAACGGCCTATCGCTAGACCGCGTACATCCCGGATGTTTGAAATTAATAAAATGTGATAAACAAGCCCATTTACACCAAAACCAAGCAAAATCAAGGCCCTATAAGCCCGATTCCAAGAGCAGACCTAGCCAGGGAGGGAGATACCCATAAAATAAGCCCAAAGACGTGCCTGGAAATAACCCAATGAGTAATGGACAACTCGAGACATCAACAAATGATGGTAAGGGGAATGACCCAACTCATAGGCAAAAAATGGGTGTCAACACCTACTAGTATCTAAACTTCCCTACGTGTTAATCCTTCCAGATGTTATCCTTCCTGAACGGTCAATGCTTCTTAGTTCGAACAAAACACAGCAGTCGACTTACCAATTTTCCTACTGCAAGGAAATAGCGCCCAGAGGAGGGGCACCCTTCATGTAATTAGTGCCCAAGATAGGGGCACCCTTCAGGTAATTGGCGCCTCTATGAGGGGTCTTCAATTCATCAATTGGCACCTTAAGAGGAGGCGCCCTTCATCTTTGGCCCATTTGTTATATGGTTTAAGTGTGAGGCCCATATGGTATATACATATATATGTTTTAAATATATATATGGGTTGGCCTTGTACATTGGTTTAGTTTTTAATCCATTTAGGATTTTATTCCTTCAATTCACCAGGGTTGCTACATTGCTACTCTTTTAGAATAACATGGTGAAAAGGAATTTCATGTAATTATAAGGGACATAGCACATGATCCTAACTTTGAGAATTAATGTTGTTCATGAGAGACTAGATATTTAGTGCGTTCAGATGCTATGATCAGTTGAAATAACATGATATCAACTCTATATGTGTCAGGAAATCAACTGGAAAGCCTAAGGTTTCAAAAATAGTTCGTTGATAGAATGGGGTCTATACTGGGGACGCGATCAGATTGCGATCAATATGGGGGCCGCATTCAAGTCAAAACAACTATTTTATCAGAATTTTCACACAGAGAGAAAACCACGTTTACTAAAATAATTTTTAAGGTCACAGTCGATAAGGGAACCGTGTTCATGAAAATTAACTATTTTTATATTAAAAATAATATAAACGGAAAAGCATGTTGAATTTTAAAACTCAATATCGCGGTCTATCATAGGGCCGCTGTAACGACCCAAGATCTGGATATCGGGTCAAACCCAATACCATTCGGATCCTACGCCGCCACCCACGAGCTGGGAAGCTCGGAAGGGTTCAATAAGTGTCACGGGAGCGTACATAAATCTAAAGTAAATGCAGAAATTAAAGTTTACATTTCTAAACAGATTTACACAATTTTATACAATTATCCAGTCCAAATATACAAGTCCCAAAGGTACATCTCAACAAAAGAAAAGTACAAAGCCTCTGGGGCATATCCCGGTTAACAAAAGGTGGCGACACTAAGACCTCAAACACTGCTCGAGGCCTCCGAACGATGAGGAGGCACGCCAACCTGAAATAAAAAGGGGTGAGCCTCATCTCATTAGATCAGTAGGGGTCATGCGGATCCCCACCACACTAACGAAAAAAATAGAGCAGCAAGTAATAAAATATAAAAGACAGTAAAGCAAGAAAAGTAGTAAAGCAGAAAGAACAGCACAACAACACCAATAAACACGCTAAACCACTAACTGCCAAAAGCCTACATTGTAACATGATACCTCAAGTATCAGACACAAATCACACTGAACAGGATCCTTGTAACCTGGGCGACAGAAAGTTGGAACACAATGGCCTGTCTCGGAACACATCTCCTAGGATACGAACACTAGGATCTAGGCTGCCAGGTAGACCCTCAATCGGTCAACAAGGGAACACGGCCACGTAGCCGAACATGACTCTCGAAGATGGTTAGGAACCACATCTCGATCATGAGTAACAAGGACACCGAGCCGCCAAAACACTGAACCTCGGCAGAAGGAAACCTGAGTCAAAACCTCTCCGGTGACAAGAGCACTACCCAGTAGAAGTAAGGCCGGATGCGTCCACTGACGTCTTAGTCCGCGCCCCTGGTGTCTCCCTACTCACTACGGGCGAAAACTGAGACACATTAGGTACGTAACCACAGAACAGGGACTAGCTAGGGTCGCGCTCATCAGCACGTGTCTGACGCCCCCAACCACGTGTGCACACATAGACTATGCCCTTAAGTCGGGTCCTCTAGCTGGTTTTCCCCCCAGCCCAAACTTAGGCTACAAAGACGAGGGACCCAATGGTAACCAGCCTAAAAACCGTTACACCGGGAAAGCTCTCCACCACTCCCAAGTGGGTCCGCACACGCTTGTGCAGGAAAGCTACGACTAGTGGGAAAGGTCACCGAAGGTGAGAACCTGCTGGAGAAGCGGAAACCACCAGAGTACCACCGGTTCGTACTAATCTCACCGTACGTGTGTAGCACAACACGAGGTGGCTATAGATATAACACAAAACCCTAGAACCTCCGACTGGGTGACTAATGTTGTGTCCCTGTGATTTTGATGATGTCAATATTATGTCTCATTATATATATATAACCTTGATGCATTTATTAATGATCACATCATATATATAGAAGTATGAATTCTGTCAGAATAGGTTCTGAAGATGACTCAAAAAGTCATGAAAAGACAGTTACTCCTGTTAAGCTAAAGTGACAACAGGTCAAATTGTGAGTAAGCAAGTGCATTGAAAGGTCGGTGCATATACCTTCTTTGTCAGGTAAGGTCGATGTGTTGAATATTGTGTTTTGATGATGACAATATTGTGTTTTGATGATTGTTGGATAGTGTGTTTTGATGATTGTTGGATATTGTGTTTTGATGTTGACAAACACTATGACTCATATGTTTGATGTCATATGTGTTTATTTCATTCAGTACTTGTTACATGCATTAACTATGAGCATGGCATAGTCAGTACATTGCTTAAGTCTGTACAGTGGTGCATGTCCGAACATCCATGGTTCAATGTGTAGACTTCCCTATATGCATCTGTGCATTCATTTGTCTGGCTGCATAACACTAAGTCTATACATCCGCATGCTAGCACACACTAAGTCTGTACAGGGTTTCGTTGCATCATGTGTTGCACGCGTTCAAAGTCCATACATTGCATCAGTGCATTAACAAGTCTATACATCGTGCATGCATTGTCTCATGTGAAGTCTGTACAGCACTCGCCATCATGCTACTGCTAAGTCCATACATTGGCCAAGTCTGTACAGAGTCTTTTGCATCATCTTATGCAGCGTCTCTAAGGCAAAGTCTATACATCGCATGCATTGCACACTGCAAGTCTGTACAGCCCAAGTCTGTACACCCACCGTCTCTTTCAGCGTCTCACACTTGCAAGTCTATACATTACCTTTGGGCATCAAAGTCTATACATTGGCAGCTGAACTGTGCAAGTCTATACATTGCCTTTGGGCACAAAGTCTATACACTGCTTCTAACATGCACGGGTTCAAGTCTATACATTGCTTATCTTTACCTACGTTCAGACACCAAGTCTATACATTGCTCACAGCACACACTAAGTCTGCACATCGTCCCTTTGCTTCAAGTCTGTACATTGGCCAAGTCTACACATCGCCGTGTTCACTTATTTCAAGTCTGCACATTGTTTCAAGCTTTCCAAGTCTGTACATTGGCCTTCAAGCTTTCCAAGTCTGTACATTGGCCAAGTGTCTTATGCTTTGAAGCTTTATCAAGTCTATACATTCATTTATCAAAGTCTACACATTGCATCGTGTTTCAAAGTCTATACATCGCTGTGCATTCCTTGATTTCAAAGTCTGTACATTCTGGTTGCTTCATAGCAAGTCTGCACATCCCGCTTGCACTAAGTCTGTACATGGTCCTGGCGCTTGCAAGTATGTATATTGATTTGGCGCTCGTAAAGTCTGTACACCGGCTTGGCGCTCACAGAGTCTTGCTACATCTATGTGCTAGTCCATGCATTGTCAAGTCCATACAGCGTCTCTTAGCATCTTGTGCATTCAGCATACAAAGTCTGTACATTCGTTGACAGACTCATGCATAAACAGTAAGACAAAGTCTGTACATTCGGTGACAGCTTGTCTAAGCATCTCATGCATTCAATGTGCATACTTTCATTCTGTTTGTGCATCTCCTTCAGAAGTCTGTACAATCCTTTGAGCATTCAAGTCTTTACACTCTTGTGTCTGCATTGCATACACTTCAAGTATACACACTGGTAGCCTGCATCTCATGCAGTTAAAGTATGTACACTCGTGAATGTAATGTCTGTACATTCACTCTCGCTGTATATACTTTCTCATATGTGCACACTTCAATTGATGCATCAAGTCTGTACAAGCTCAGCTCATTCATCAAAGTGACTCTATGTATATACTTTCTCATATGTGCTTACTTCAATTGATCAAACAAGTCTGTACACTCCTTAATTTCTAAGTCTATACATTCTATCCTTCACTCTAAGTCTGTACACGGTGGTCTTCAGTTACCCAGCAAGTCTGTACATCCTTCTGATTATTCTCTTATGACTATGTGACAGGTACTGTTCGTGAAGCCTATGAAGGGCACGTGATCCGAGGTTGGCACCTGGCACGTGATCCGAGGACAACGCCCTAATTGCTGTTGCTATAAATACGAAGCCTCCTCCATCTGGAGAAGACCGATCAAGAAGTGGATGAAAGATAGAAGAAAGAGAGTGATCAAGAGAAGAAGAAGGCAGATCGTGAAAAAAGAGAAGCAGATAGAGAAAGAGAGTGATCGAGATAGAAGGAAAGAGCTGCAGTAGTAGGAAAAGAAGAAGAGACAGAGAGAGAGCCTGCGAAAGAGAAGAAAAAGAAGAGTGAGAAGAAGAGAGAGCTAGAGTAAAAGAAGCTTCAACTGAAGATCAGTTTCTGCTGGACCGTGGATCAAATCCAGGCCAGCCAGCTCCTGCGAGAGCCACATTTTGATTTATATTTCTAGCTTTTAGTTGCTGTATTTTCTTTTATTAATTTTCTTTTCAAACTGAACATTGTTCTTCCGATTCTCTGGTTGGAGATCGGGTTCCTCCTGTGGACTCAGGAGAAGGGAGACTGTGTCTCTGGTCTACAAGTGACTGAGTGTCGCTTGTGAGTTCCCTCTGGTTTCAGAGGAAGGGAGTCCTTGACTCCGGTTGCAGGTAGTGGTTGCTACCTGTGTGTTCCCTCCTGGTCTGGAGGAAGAGAGACCTAGTCTGTGGTTCCAAGTGGCTGGGAGTCACTTGGGGTGTCCCTCCGGTCTGAGGAAGAGGGGAGGCTGTTACCCTGGTCAAGCTGTATGGCAGTAACTTGTTTGCAGACTGAGTCTGCTTTCTAGCTGATTGCTAGTGGAAGCCTCACTCCGGTTGGGAGTGAGGGGTGGACGTAGGTCTGTGGACCGAACCACCTAAAAATCCCTTGTGCAGTGGTTTGTTTGATTGCTTGCTTCCGCTAGATGAATGCTAGGACCGTGATCTGATTGATTAATCATGTCCTAGAGTTTAATTGGGTTTGCATCTTTTATGTTTGAGCAATTGTCCACTGATCTTGTGCTTATCATTTCATACGAATTTTAAATTGGTCAAAACTCTTTAAAAGATCCATTCACCCCCCTCTGGATCTGTGTTTATCTATCGCACCTAACTATCACGATGCACATTTCAGTCTGAAGGATATAGGTCGGTGGACATACCTTTTTCTTTATCTAGTAAGGTCGATGCACATTTTAATCTGATGCCTATCAAGGTCAATGCATATTCAGACCGATGCATATTAAGGTCAATACACATTTGCATATATGGCATTGGGTCTAGAAGGACGATGTATGTATGGGTTATAGACCAAGGCGGTCGATGCATATTCGTACTATTGCATATCAAGGTCAGTGCATATGCCTTCTATTTGTCAGGGAAGGTCGATGCACATTCATACTGTTGCATATCAAGGTCGATGCATATCTACATTATTGTCTGTCAAGTCAGTGCATACATTCTGTTTAGTTCAGAAGGTCGATGCACATGTAAGGTCTGGGTCATAACATGTCGATGTAGGTGCACTCACATAGCTAAGCAGATCGATGCACATTCAAGCTTTCTGTCTACCAGGTCAGTGCATCAGTATTATTCATGTCAATCAGGTCGATGCATCTCCTTGTGTTTTCAGTAGACAAGTTGATGCACCTCCATACACTTAGGCTATCAGGTCAATGTATATGTCTGCATGAAGTCTTCATGTTAGAAAGGTCGACGCACATATGCTTTACATTCTATAAGGTCGATGCA
The DNA here is from genome assembly GCA_022559845.1 of Amorphophallus konjac. Lineage (NCBI taxonomy): Eukaryota > Viridiplantae > Streptophyta > Magnoliopsida > Alismatales > Araceae > Amorphophallus > Amorphophallus konjac. Next base: position 257,758,392 of record CM040118.1, on the reverse strand, counting down.
GGTATGCACAATATGCGCTATCAGGTCAATGCATCTTGTGCAATGTATTTGCTAAGGTCGGTGCATACCATAGGTAGGTCGATGCTAGTTAGTCAGCATGTGCAGCTAAGGTCGATTCACATTTGCACTATGGCATGTCAGGTCGGTGCACTGTGTTCAAAGGTTGATGCTAGCAACCTAGCAGTTGGTCGATGCTAGTGACCTAACGAATGTAGCTTAAGGTCAATGCATGTTTTGGATAGGTCAGTACAAGTCTGTTTCCCTCTGCAGCATTATGTCAGTGCAATAGAAGTCATCCTTTCAAGGTCAATGTACTTTGTGCATTCACTATGAAGACAGGTCGATGCATCTTTGTTAGGGTCTACCTGTGTCACATTAGAGGTTGATGCTTCTAGTTAAACATGCTGCATGGGTTAGTTATACAGGCTGATGCATCTCATTTATACATCGATGCTTCTGCAAAAAATGTATGGATTCATTTGACTTATCTGAATCTGTTGAAGTAATTAAGATTGAATTCATGTTTATACTTATCAATTGCTTCATAACTAATATATCTTTATCTTTTATTTTGACAACTCAGATCCATGATCAAACACCTAGGATACATAAAGGCAGACCACATCAGTCTCACGTGGAACTTAAGTAATACTGATTTAAAGCACGTGGTTCAAGGTGACAATATGTTCTAAAAGCCTGCCACGTAGATAATCTTATTCTCTGCCTCTGACATGTGGAATTTTGAAGTGCGTGGGAACGTGTCTTCCACGCGCCCAATCATTGGAAGAATTCATGGGACCACAAAACTGATGCTCTATAAAAGGCGATTGAACGCTCAAACAAAAAGTAAGAGAGATAATCGGAGAAGGAAGTGAGATCAGAAGAAGAAAAGAAGAGCAGAAGAGTGAGAGTCAGAGAGTTCGTGAGAAGAGTCAGAGTTAGAGTACCGAGAGAGAGAGAGAGAGTTCGCTGAAGGAAGAAGAAGAAGAAGGAGAAAATAGAGTATCGAAAAATTAGAGGAAGTCTGAGGGAAAAGAGAGAGTGAGCAGAGAAAGAGAAAGAGAATGAGCACGAGAGAATAGAGAGGAAGAGTGAGCTTGAGAATCTGTGTCTTCATCAGTTCTTGGATCAGATCCAGAACTGTTTTACTCCTGTGTGAGCCATTGGTGGAACATCTTTTGTGTTGTTTTGTTTGTTGATTGGGCTTTATTAGGTTTATTTGATTTATTGCGTGGGCGTGCCAGTCACCGAGGTGACAAATTTATTGTGCGCTCGATCTGACTCGGTCAGTCGATTGTGAGGTCCGTGTCGGGACCGGCAGTCCGCCATACCATAAAGGCTATGACGTTAATTACATCCTCTGAGAAGGAGAAAAACTCTTGATTAATTGCCAAGATAATGGGCCACGGGGGCTAGATAAACATGCAAACATAGATGAATAGGTGAGAATGATAATTCATAACGCGGGAACAAAAATATAAGCTCGAGCACGCAGCTCAAATTCATTCACTACCCGGAACCCTCGGTACATGGCGGAGGACGTAGGTCCGAAGACCACCATGGCGCATAGTGAGAGCTTCTGGTCAGAGCCAGTCTGACCTTCGGTGGATCACCATTTGATATACCGAGGCCCAAGGTGATGATAAACATTCCACAAACATGCATACGAAGCAAGCAAACAAAGCAACAATGATAAGTGTGTTCAAACACAATTTGCACATTCAAATAAGTAAGCAAAAGGAAAGAGCAGGCTCAGCTGATTGATTTATTATTATCGATATGCATCCCCTGATCAATTAACAACAAACCTTTTATGATGATTTATTGATTTTTGTGATGATTTATTAGTTAATGATGATTTATTGAATTTTTTAAAGATGATTTGTTAATTTTTAAAGATGATTTATCAACTTTTATGATGATTTATTGATTTTTAAGATGATTTATTAATTTTTATGATGAGTTATTGATTTTTATGGTGATTTATTGATTTTTGAGATGATTTATTGGTTTTTAAGATGATTAATTGATTTTTAAAATGATTTATTAATTTTTATGATGATTTATTAAGTTTTGTAATGATTTATTAGTTAATGATTATTTATTGAATTTTTAAAGATGATTTATTAATTTTTAAAGATGATTTATCAACTTTTATGATGATTTATTGATTTTTAAGATGATTTATCAATTTTTAAGATGAATTATTGATTTTTATGGCGATTTATTGATTTTTGAGATGATTTATTAGTTTTTAAGATAATTTATTGATTTTTAAAATGATTTATTAATTTTTATGATGATTTATTGATTTTTGTGATGATTTATTGATTTTTGTGATGATTTATTAGTTAATGATGATTTATTGAATTTTTAAAAGATGATTTATTAATTTTTAAAGATGATTTATCAACTTTTATGATGATTTATTGATTTTTAAGATGATTTATCAATTTTTAAGATGATTTATTGATTTTTAAAATGATTTATTAATTTTAAAGATGATTTATTGATTTTTAAGATGATTTATTAGTTTTTATATGTTGTTTCTCTCATAATGATTTATTGTTATTTATTATTATTTTTTTACTTCCCCCTTTTGTTATTATGAAGTCGATGCACATGTGAGGATAAGGTCGTTGCACATTGGGTTGAAGAGTCTATGCACATGGGGAAGGTCGATGCACATTGGGTTGAAAGGGTCTATGCCTATGAGGAAGGTCGATGCACGTTGGCTGCTGAAGGTCGATGCATGTGATGAAGGGTCTATGCACATTGGCTGCTGAGGTCGATGCACGTTGGCTGCTGAAAGGGTCGATGCACATGATGAAGGTCGGTGCACGTTGGCTGCTGAAGGTCGATGCATGTGATGAAGGTCGATGCACGTTGGGGGTGAAGGTCGATGCACGTTGGAAGGTCGATGCACGTTGGGGAGTGAAGGTCGGTGCAAGTAATGAAGGTCGATGCACATTGGGGGTGAAGGTCGATGCACATTGGCCATTCAAAAATGGCGCGAGGCATTTCGAGGGTTTAAATGGCGCGCCAGGGGCGTGCCGGATTAGGGCCAAAGGAAGATAAAAGGTTAATGAGTGTGGAATGAAAACGGCATGGGGGGGGGGTGCGTGCCGTTTTGGCGCGCGTCAGATTAGGACCGCACCGATTTTGAAGGTGGAGTTTGATTTTTTGAGCTGTTAAGCTTCAATGCAATTTTGTTCAACCCTTTTGATGCTGATTAAATGTTTATTCGTTAAATGAACTCAGATTTGGTTATTTTGCAGATTGATTAAGGTTGATCAATGAGTAGATTCAAATTTTAGTTGCTCTGCAGACAAGGCAGATTAAGACTCGTGCGAGATTCCTACTCAAGCACAATCTATAACAAGCTCACAGTCCAGCACTGAGGTTTCATCATAATTCAGACTAAGTGTTTAGCCAAAAATTTGACAGCACCTCCCCATACCCAGAGGGTTGCGGGGGGAAAGCGGAGACAGTCCCACAGAAACTGGGGTACGCTCCTTAAAGTCGGGAATTCCAAATGGTGACCGGCAGACCCAGATGGACGAAAATCCTGAGGACTAGCCTACGAGGGGCACCGATACTCCACGGGCCAAAGATATTGATCAACAGGGATGGCTAAAATGGGGGAAAACCTCGAGGACTAGCCTACAAGAGGTCTCTTACCCACAGCCACCACCATTCCCTAGGGAATGTTGATTTGATGTTGGGTCAAAAGACCCTTTAATATTCACCTTAGGTAGCTTGCAGGACTCTGCGTCACAGACGGATGGGACCCTGTAAGGCGGTGGTGATTCAGAAAGAAACGACATGAACGCTCGATGGGGATGTTCCCCCTCCCTGGTCAGTAAGTTTCGGCGGTCGAGACGGAGCAAACCTTCGCATTAAACCTCCAATTTTGCCCGTGAACTGAGGTGGGGAACATATCGTATTAACTGAACCTTCCCCCACCCTACTTGGGGCAAAGAAGTCACAGTACGATACCATTCATCCACGACACTGCCAACGGTAGGCTGGTCATGGAAGAAAGTTAATGCGAGCCAGGGAGCCACGGAGGATGTGAGACACAAACGCTCGAACGACTGGCTGGTGCTGTATGGGAGAATGGTCACAACCATAGGTCTCACACCCAGATTGTGGGGATGACCCTGTTCTCTCCAATTCATGACTGCGAATGGAGAGATGGTAGGGAAGCCACTCCCAGAAAAAGAACGGAGATGCAAACACATATATGTCTCCTGCGGTGAAACCGACGGCGAGCACATGGTGCATTCAACATCGTTACCACACTGGAAGAGAACCCTGGGGAGGGGGATGATCGTTAATGTAGCCCTGGGTTATCCCGGGGCATGCTCGGTATCAATCGAAGAAAACCGAATATCAGACATAGAAATAAACGCAGCAAAGCCAGAGAGGTATTCCGATACAGATTAAGACCTGCTCAAACAAAAGAAAATATATATATTGCATTCGGTTCGGCGTTGTCGCACGAGACTATCCCATTACATTCTTGTACATCGGAAGATGAAAGGGAAAAGAAAATAGCCAAAGGCTTAAACTAAGAGGAAATAAAAAGAGATGCGGGCTAATATCATCGCCCATTTCATTACAAGGCGCAAGAGAAATACTGATAGAGGGGTGGGGTCAGAAGATGAACGGAGATTGCATTCCACACACCCACCTCCAATATATTTCACAGAAACTGAGTATCGGAATATCGCTCCCTTCTCTCGCTCTGAGGCTCTTCTCTAGGGTGGCGAACGGTGGATCACTGTATTCGCCCGAATGGCTCTCTCTCTATATGTTCTCCCTTCTGTTCATTCGCCCGGATGGCTCTCTCTTATAGGCCAAGCAGGACTGGCAACCTAATCCGGCGCGGGGGATCAAAGAGCCTGCCGTTTTAGCACATAGCCATGTGCGCGCCGGTTCAAGGGGCACGCCGGTTCAAAGGGCGCGCCGGTTCAAAGGGTGCTCCAGTTTATCCCCTTAACGTGTTTGTTAAGCCGGGCCTCGGCTTGTGGACCTCGGACAGGCTCCGAGAGTTAACTTGGGCTTTCATCTCATCATGGCCTTGTGAGACCGACGTGAGAAGTATCGGGGGTGCATTTGGGCCGCTGACTAGCCAATTCCGACGCTGTCCGTTCCCTTGGTTCGGGCTCCCAGGTTTTCTGCTGGCATGGCCTTTGGCACTGCAATTTGCACTACCGGGCCGGCTCTGCGTAAACTTGTGACATTCCCAGGGGATGGGTCACCACCCACGGTACCTTTGCCACAGTCGGGCAACCATTCGGTCACTGAAGGACCCTTTTGGTAAGAAGGGATACCCGCGCCGAGTCTCCCTGATCTTCTGCTGATATGGCCTTCGACATCTCATTCCGAGGGGCCAGAGACATTTCTCTACCTCAAGCGGGTTTCTTGTTAGGCGGCGAACCACCAGGTACATTCTCGTCCTGATCGGACGATAGAAGGGGCTTGTTCGGCACGACCGAGTCAATATCGGTTCATTGGGCAGGCCAAACGGCACTGCCAGTTTGTGGCAGATTTCTTCTGACCATCCTGAGGTGGAGTCCCAGACACTCTTGCCAGATGACCTGGGACTTCAGCAGTCCGAGGGGACCCTTGTGCATTAATTTCCTTCGGCTTCTGCACTTCGACGGGCCGCGTTCTTTCGTCATTTAGGCGTGATCACCATCGATCATATTTTGGGTGCCAACAAATGCCCCCCAGCCGCAGGTGTCGTAAGTGAGGAACGAACGACGCGGGACCAGCGGATGTGCCCAGACTAAGCATATTCTTTGTCTGGTCAGTGCAGAGTACTTGTTTGGTGCAGTCGAGATGCCGTCGGGGCGGCATGACCCTGTAGCGGCCTTAAAACGGCGCGGGGATAGTCCTTTGGTCTTAAAACGACGCGATCATATGCATTTGGTAAAACGGCGCCCCCCCGTAGCCTTGTCATTCCGGCGTGACCCCTTAGTTGGATGTGTTCGAATTCGGCGCGGGGTGTTAAAACGACGCGCCTTTTTCATTTCATTTTTGAATTTTTCTGGGCGGCAATGGCTAAGAAGGCGAGCATTTTTAGCGCGCCGGATTAGAACCGGCGGGCCCCCCTATATATCTTCTTTTTATTCATTCTCTCCTCATTCCATTTCATTCGCAACCCTGATCTTCTCTCTCTTCTCCTCCTCTCCTCCCACACCGGCGAGCGTCCTCTTCCTTTAGCGGTGGTGAGAACTGGTGAGGGAGAGTTTCATCCTTTTAATTCAGGGGATTCGAATCCCCTTTTTCCACGCCCCGGGAGGCTCCTAGTAGGCTTATCCTCGGAGCTACCACCCTGGGTGTCCTGTTAGGCCCCGGTGCGACACCCACGGCTTGTTTCAGGGGACCGTCCCTTAGTGGGCGCGTTCCCGCTTTCTTCTGGCAAGCTTCCGGGCTGGGTAGACTCTGCCGGATTTTTGTCAGAATTTTTTTTGTCTCTAACAGCTCTTTTCTGACTTTGTTTATTTTCTTTGCATTTACTTTGATGCAGATACCATGGCATCTGGTTCTTCTTCCTCCTCCCAAGCTGTGGTGACCTGGAGGGACGTTGATTCTTTGGACATAGGCCATGACAAACTCGCCATAGTTGCAAAGTCTTCTGACTCTGAGACCGAGACAGTGGACACTGACCGTCTACTAATTATTGGGAGCGACTCCTTCAAGTATGATCGCCCCGATGGCTGCAGAGTGGACCACCCCAAGGATAATCATCTGATGTCTTTCCTGAAGTGGTTCAATCTTCAGGGAAAGTGAGATTTGTTCCTTGTTCGGAAGGTCGAGGTGGCGCTCCTTGCCCAGCGAGATAGTCTAACCGACTGCGTTGTGCGGGGAAGACCCATTTATCTGCTGGGTGAGCCCAGGAAGTGGAGTACCGTGCTGGGGCTCCAGGAGTTAACTCCACAAGATGGATTGTTGACCAGAGCTCCGGAGTTTGTTCCGGCCAGGTGGAATGATACTGCGGGCCGCGTTGACCGGGAGAAGCCGTCTTTTGGTTTATTCTTGGCCCCGCTAAGATGGGGGTACAGAGAGGAACCTTTCCTATTGGATTGCCTAGCCGTGCGCTTCAAGCACCAGATTTCGGTAGGCTGGTTCACCAACTTGAAGGCTACTGACGCCCATGCCTTCCGGCCAGGAGCACTGGAGTTCACAGACTATGTTCTGCAGCATTACGCTCCCATTTTGATCAAGGCGGGAGTATACCACAGTGTGTATGCGTCGAGGTACCGCTACCCTATTTCCAAGGGCTTGTGCTACGGCATGATTGAGGTGTTTTGTCCTGAGTACAACACCTTTTGTACTTCAGAAGGAGAGACGTCGCTGGACCTATGGAGTCTCTCTCAGTTAAGTAGCCTCCTGATCGACGGTGAACCATATGAAGAGGTCTGCTGGCCGGATTGGCTGAAGGATCAAACGGACGGCGAGGGGTGATATTTAGCTGGTTTCGCCTATCGCTATTTGATGAAAGCGTATCGAAACCTCTGCCGCTCCTCATATGATACCAGGGAAGCACGCAAGCCTGAAGAAAAGAGGCGCGTGAGGATGGGGACATGGCTTAAATATTTCTTCAGAGGGGAGCAGAAATACAAAGACTTCTGATGGGAATCAACACCGAGCACTAACCTTTTATTTTTACATTTGTGTCCTTTTTTTTGCATTTATATCCTTGGCTAATTGAGTTTACAATTGTAAGGCATTATAAGCCAAATGGTTAGTAATTAGAAATCTTTGCAAAAAGGCCTTTGGGTTTCTATGTAATTTGTCAGTAGGTCCAGTAGGGCCCCCACCTTATTTTCCATTAGTCCACCTAGGATCTAAGACCCATGTAGGGCTAGTTCAAAGTCCAAGATTGGACTTGGACCAAGGGGGGGACAAGGTGGAAGAAAATTCAAACTTAGATCAAGCGAAGTCCAAGATGCTCCCCTCTTTACTATTGTTTATTCCTTGTTGTATTTTATTTAATTAGGTCATTTGACCACATGGGGGGTTAATTATCCTATCCCTAGTTTACCCCTACCTAACTCTAGATCTAGGGGTAGTTTATGTCTTTTTTCCATTTCTATATAACCCATGTATTTTGTGAATTCCTTAGCAAATTAATGAAGAAAATCCCATTTGTTTGCTCATGAGCCAAGGGCGCAGCCCCCTCTCTCCTCTCTCCCCCTTGGAGCTGTGATAGCTCCGAATTTCAGAGGTGTGAAGCCTCTCAATTCCCCCCTCTCTGAGTGAGAAGCTCAGTACCGCCGCCGCCGCCGCCATCGAGCCGCCATCACACCACCACCGCCGCCTCTTCGGAGTTCTGTCCACCCCTGGATAGAAGCTTGAAGCCGAAATTTTATCTCCCAATTAGGAGATATATTCGTGCTCCAATTTTGAGTGTTTGTTCCTCTTATCATCCCCCAACCCCAATTCAAATTCCGTGTCATTTCGCCTTCGTTTAGTATTTTTCCCGTAATTTTAGTTCCACCCCTGATAGTCTTCCCATCAACAGATCTGCGGGATAGCGTCCTGTTGTCATATTTTTCCCACCCCCTTAGCCTTCTCCAAAAATTCCCAAAAAAATCATACGTGTTCCTCACATCCCCCTTTTCCACCCATAATTTTCTCAGAGTCTAGATCCCTCATTTTTAGGTCGGTCAAAATTCAGTCTTAGGTAGATCCTGTTCTGTCTTGACTGTCTGTAATCCGAGTCAGTAAAAAAACCTTGGGAACAATCATTTTTATTTCTAATCCATCTACTGGATGGATCTAAAATAATTAAATGTTGTAGCCCTTTGAGTCCTCTATCCATCGGTACCAGTTTTACCTCGATCCGACACCGTATTTGGGCGTAAAAAGTCTTTTCATGGAGGCGCGTAGAACTGATCCGTGAACAGGCCAGTAAAGGCAGTAGCAAGTTAATTCTTGCAAAATTACTTCAGCGTCGATTCAGCTGCCACCGACTTCGGGGATCGAAGAGGAGTCGTCCACCAGCGTCCCAGCCAGTCGCCGCTGCAAGGATTTGACCGGAAGCTGCCGTCCCAGTTGTTGAGTTCCATTGCTGTACCGAGTTGGAACAGTACCGAGTCGGAACCGAGCTGGACCAGCAGCCCGTCTTTGACCCGATAGCCCTTCCGACTTGCTGCCCATCAACCCAAGATCGTTATTCCCGGGTCCCATTGTAGCCCTTTACCTCCCTGCGTGGAGTGGACAATAAAATTCACTACTGTAAATTATTGATAATTACTGTACCAGGAGTTACGGTTCTTGGTCGGGGTCATCTTCTCCATGCCCGGAGCGTGGAGGTACACTCACCACCCTCCTCTTTCGACATTTACTTTACTCGTATATTTTCATATGCCGCTGCTAGAGTGATAGGAACGTAGCTCGTTATACTTTTATCACCCCTGCGAGAGTGAGTGAGTGGAACCCGTCCCGTGACTCGATCCGAGCACACGGAAATACCGATACCCGAGACTCAATGCCGGTTTCTCAACCGCGCATATCCCGCGTTTCCGTCGCTCAGGGACGTCCGCGAGCTAGAGTCCCACGTTCGCGTCCTGTCCCGCATCAAATTGGTATTAGAGCGAAGTTGAGTCTAGGGTTGTCGGTTAGTCGGTCCAAGGTGTCGCATTTGCATTCCTTTACCCGGTATATCAAAAGGTGTTCCCAGAACGATAGGTTACGCATATTGAGAAGGTTGCACACTTGCGTGAGTTCGGTCTTCGGATCATACCTCCGCCACGTACCAGATATTGGTTGAGTCTAGGTTTGTAGTCGAGTCTGCATTCCAACTTTGCATTGTTGTTTTAGGGTCGTGTCTAGTCCAATAGAGTGTCACTTAGTTGTCTGTGTGTCCAAGTACCCACCAGCCCATGGCCGTTCCCCGAGACCGTGCGTCCGATTGGTCATCCCTGGTGGCCCAATTCAATGCTTTCATGGCCCGACACCCGACCCCTAAGCCCACAACCGAGTCGTTCCACCGCCCTATAGTGTCCACTACCATTCTACCTAATGGGTTGCATATGGAAATCGACTTCATCAGTAGGGTGTCATCTAACTATGTCTCACAAGACATAGTTGAGTCTCTCTCTAAGACCGGGGAAATTGTTCTCAATGGTGGCTTTGCATTCGTAGAGTTCCAATGGAGGTTCGGCCCCGTTCTTTATGATGATGGAGCATGGTGCAAGGTCGACACACTTGCTGGTCCATGCATCATTTTAGGCCAAAATTGGTTGAAAGAGAGGCGAGCGACCTTTGACCGGGATAGGAGGACCTGCACCTTATACCCACCTCACCAACCCGGTGAGTTCATCTTCCACGATGGCATTCAGCCGACCACCTCTGTAACGACCCCGAGATCTGGATACCGGTAAACCGATACTAAGAACTCGGGGAAGCCACCCAAGAGGCTGATGAGGCCTCGTAAGGGTTGAAAGGTTTTGTCGAGGTAATGCATAATGAATTGGAATTATGATGCGGGACGAGACCACGGACACGACAAGCTCGTGACTGCCCCTTAACGAGGGAAGCGTCGGATGTGCGCGGTTGAGAAACCGGCTGTGAGCTAGGGTGGTCGGCTCTCACTTGTGCCCGGATCGGGTCACGGGACGGTAACGCTCTCTCTTGCAGCAGCGGTGATATAAATAGAAAGCGAGCTAATTACCCTATCATGCTCTCTAGCAGTGGCATAAGCAAGTATATATGAAAATTAAGCAAAATGTCAAGTAAGCGAGTGAATGCGATACCTCCACGCGCTTGGCATGGGGACGACGGACCCGGCCGAAGTCGTACTCCCGGAACAATTATACACGGATATTACAGAAATGCAACTCGCTGCCCACTCCACGTAGGGAGGTAAAGGGCTACACAATGGGGTCCGGGAGGACCGAATTCGGGTTGACGGGCGGCTTCTCGCGTTGATTCGGCAACACCCGAACACGTGACGATGGGGCCCACGTGCTGTCCGGAGGGGCCGTGTGGGACCTGGTGGCACTGCTGTAGTGGTGGATGCCCGGAGGGTCACTCCTTGGGATGGCGGCACGCTGGTTCGCCGGCCGGAGGCCCGGCGGCTCCGTTCGGCACCGGTCGGAAAACTAGATCGGAAATCTGCCGGTTCTGTATTTTGGCGCGCGCTCCGGCGAGAATGGGCGCTGCGATCAGCCCCGATGTCGGATCGACACGAGACTGGCGCCGTTGGAAAGCTAGCTTGACGTTATTCAACCTAGGCCCAAAGATCGGGCCTGGATCTGCTCGGATCTTGACTTATGGAATTTTTAATCTCCTATTGTACAGTAACCGAAGACTCAGGCCTGCAGAGAGCTTGACTGTGGATTGCCTTTGACCGTGAGGTATACGTCCGAATCTGGGGTTATGTTCTTCAGAGAAGTTGTTGGAAATGGAGTTGGGAAGATAGAAAAATTGGTTTGGACATGTTTGGATGTGTCTATGATTTTCTGTGATTTGTTTACTGGACGAAGGTCGGATCTGGGATCTGACTGAAAGTACTGTAGCTCCGGTAGAACATGAATTTTTAAAAATAGGTAGAAGGGTGATAAAATTTAAGAACAATTGTGAAGGTAGGGGACGATGGAAAGAACACCCAGTTAAATTGGGAGGTCTAAAAAAAATCAAAAGGGTGGTCGAAGGTGGAGAACTCAGGGCTACTGTCACTGTAGACAGTGACAGAACAGATCTGAGAGTGAGAGTTGAACGAAATGGTAAAGATATGAAACGGTGGCTTTTGAACCTGGATTGTTTTTTGGAGAATGGCCTAAAAGATAGGAACCAACCCTCAAAATTTCAAATCGATCTGAGCTCGTGGCTGGCTTCAGGAATTCACGAACTGCACCTCTATCTGGCAGGATAGAAAACCGAAGACGATCCCGTGGCGGCTTGAAGGCGGCACGAACAGCGGCGGCGGCGGCACAAACGATCACCGGAGGTTGAGAGGGGAGGAAGGAGATAGAATCCACTCTAGATCTGGGGTTGGGGAAGGAAGAACAGCAGGGGAGAGGCAAGGGGCGCACCAAGCTCCAAGGCTTACACATAAAATTCTGATTTTTTCCATTGAATTTCTCATGAAAATACAACATTATATAGGCTAGGTCTCTAACTAATTCTAGACCCTTGGATCAAGGGTTGATGAATGAAGGGCTAGGATGTGGTTTGAACAACCACAATAAAAGCCTAATAAACTATATGGTTCGCCCCCCCCCCCCCCTTTAAGAGGACAAATTTGATTTGTCTTCTTTAATTAAATCTAGGTCCAAGTCCAAGGTTGGACCATGGACCAGCCCCCTTGGGCCCGGGAGTCCAAGTGGACCAGTAAGGAGGAGGGAGGGGGCCCCTGCAGGGCCTACATGCACTTTTGCAAAAATACCCAATGGCCTTTTGCAAATAAACCCACTAAGACCTACTATTGTGTACCCATATATCACAAGGATATACATATAAATATAAAAGGACGGAAATGCAAACACAATGTGAGCGGGCTATCGTTGATGTCCCCATCAATTCTCCCCGGGTGGGAGGAACTCGACCCCATCGAGTAAGGGATGCTGCTGCTCAGGTACATCGGCGGATCTGTCTCCGTGCCAAGTAATGCGGGTACGCCCCACTCCAAATGATCGGCACCTGCTCATTCCATATATACTCGATATGCGAATTGCTATGGCTAAGGGTGGTCACTCCGAAGGGGCACTCTCAAAAGGAAGGAAACAGCTCGAAGACTCACTAGGAATCACCGCTGAGTCCCTATAGGTGACTGATCCGGGTATAGATGTAGAACCGGTCCCATACTCATCGGGTGAGTCCAATCACCTCTTACTCATAAGAGAACGACAACGAGCTTACACACGACACATGCAGACTCACCATGCACTAACACACGAATGCAAACCACACAATAATCGACTCAAAACACACCACACAAACAAACCACACAAGAAAACACACTGACTCAACTTTGACCCTAGACACACCTAATGTTAGTCCGACCCGTACATGGGTGACGGCGGACCAGGACACCCGAATATGTGCCATGCATGCATGTTGTGCAACTGGGAATGGATGGCATGGGGAACACCTATACGTTGGGTGTGGTTATGCGTGGACAGCTTTTCGAATGTGGGCGACTCGGGTGGTTTAGAAGGGCCGGGTGTAGGTGGGTCAGGATTGGTGGATGTAGATGGCCCATCCCGAGGGGAAGGGGGGTAAAAGTGGGCTTCCTTGAAGAAGGGGAGTACGGGTGGTAACTCGGGAAGCCTAATAGTGAAGGGGTCAAAAGGGTCAAAGAAGGTATGACCCCTTGTGGTGGGTTCCAACATGACATGGTCCCAATCGTGAAATTCTTGAAGAGGTGAATGGTCACCTTCATCCGCCATAGTGAACGGGACGATGGTCATGTGAAGAAAATAAACTTCCTCCCTTGGGCAAAAGGGAATGAAGTTGGACTCGGCCGGCATCGGGAGGAGTAGAAGAATCTCCGTGGTGACACACCCCACGGTGCACACGGAGGTAATGGATCCTAAGGCCGGATGGGTGAAGCTAAGACTAGCGGGTTGGTCAAAGCCTCGGGCCAAAAGATGCGTCAACTCCCATTGTGAATCTAATCCCATAATAAGGTCATCCAAAGTATCGACATGGTGACTAGACCGAAAAGTTGTGTGGTAGGAGTTGACGGACACCAAAGGTAGGGTAGGGTCCATGGATGGAAAGGGATGTGGGACCAAGCCATCCTTGAGCCAACTAAAAAGCGGCTCGGCGATGTATAGTGTACCCGTTAGAAATACGGGTGGCTCGGGATGAGGTGGCTCCAAGCGCGAATCCGAAGGTGGAGTGGGCCGCTGGGACTGGGTGGCTGGACATACGGGGTCCCTAAGGGTGATCTTACCGGGTAGGTATGGTGGGCATAAGGTGCAAGTCCTCTTGTCCCAGTCAAGATTGGCCCTTCTCTCTCCTAACCACTTTTGCCCTAAAATGATGCATGAACCAGCAAGTGTGCCGATCCTGCACCATGCGCCATCGGTGTAGAGAACAGAGCCGATCCTCTTATAGAACTCAACACAAGCAAAATCACCATCGCGGACAATCTCGCCTGTCTTGGAGAGAGACTCCACGATGTCAAGAGAAACCCAATTATCTGACTCCCTATCGGTGAAATGGAGTTCCGTTGTGGACCCGTTGGGTAGAGCGGCTTTCATAATGAGAGGGGCAAAACCAAAGGCTCGGTCCATGAGGACATTCATTTTGGCCACAAAAGTTGACCACTCGGACGTATGGTCTTGGGGATCGGCCATGGGTAGTGGACATGGACATGCATACACACGGTGACAAGACACTAGACCGACTATGCAAGTTTAGAATGCATGCACACTAAGGACCCTAGACGTAAACCAAGGCTCGGTACGTGGCGGAGATAACCGATCCGAAGATCACTCGCACAAGTGTGCGTCCTTCCTGATAGGCATGGCCTAACGTTCGGACAACACCTTTTGATATACCGAGTAAAGGGATGCAATGCAAAAAGACACTCTTTTTTGTGTTTTAAAACAATGATGATCCTAGACTCGACTTAAACCGACTAATGACTCGATGTAAATGATACTCTCTTTTTTTCTTTTTGACACCCTAGACTCAAACTCGCTCTGATACCAAATTGATGCGGGACGAGACCACGGACACGACAAGCTCGTGACTGCCCCTTAATGAGGGAAGCGTCGGATGTGTGCGGTTGAGAAACCGGCTGTGAGCTAGGGTGGTCGGCTCTCACTTGTGTCCGGATCGGGTCACGGGACGGTAACGCTCTCTCTCGCAGCAGCGGTGATATAAAAAAAAAGTGAGCTAATTACCCTATCATGCTCTCTAGTAGTGGCATAAGCAAGTATATATGAAAATTAAGCAAAATGCCAAGTAAGGGAGCGAATGCGATACCTCCACGCGCTCGGCGTGGGGACGACGGACCCGGCCGAAGTCGTACTCCCAGAACAATTATACACGGATATTACAGAAATGCAACTCGCTGCCCACTCCACGCAGGGAGGTAAAGGGCTACACAATGGGGTCCGAGAGGACCGAATTCGGGTTGACGGGCGGCTTCTCGCGTTGATTCGGCAACACCCGAACACGTGACGGTGGGGCCCACGTGCTGTCCGGAGGGGCCGTGTGGGGCCCGGTGGCACCGTTGTAGTGGTGGATGCCCGGAGGGTCACTCCTTGGGATGGCGGCACGCTGGTTCGCCGGCCGGAGGCCCGGCGGCTCCGTTCGGCACCGGTCGGAAAACCCGATCGGAAATCTGCCAGTTCTGTATTTCGGCGCGCGCTCCGGCGAGAATGGGCCCTGCGATCAGCCCCGATGTCGGATCGACACGAGACTGGCGCCGTTGGAAATCTAGCTTGAAGTTCTTCAACCTAGGCTCAAAGATCGGGCCTGGATCTGCTCGGATATTGACTTATGGAATTTTCAATCTCCTGTTGTACAGTAATCGAAGACTCAGGCCTGCAGAGAGCTTGACTGTGGATTACCTTTGACCATGAGGTATACGTCCGAATCTGGGGTTATGTTCTTCAGAGAAGTTGATGGAAATGAAGTTGGGAAGATAGAAAAATTGGTTTGGACACGTTTGAATGTGTCTATGATTGTCTGTGATTTGTTTACTGGACGAAGGTCGGATCTGGGATCTGACTGAAAGTACTGTAGCTCCAGTAGAACATGAATTTTTAAAAATAGGTAGAAGGGTGATAAAAATTTAATAAAAATTGTGGTAGTAGGGGACGATGGACAGAACACCCAGTTAAATTCGAAGGTCTAAAAAGAATCAAAAGGGTGGTCGAAGGTGGAGAACTCAGGGCTACTGTCACTGTAGACAGTGACAGAACAGATCTGAGAGTGAGAGTTGAACGAAATGGTAAAGATATGAAACAGTGGATTTTGAACCTGAATTTTTTTGTGGAGAATGGGCTAGAAGATAGGAACCAACCCTCAAAATTTCAAATCGATCTGAGCTCGTGGCTGGCTTCAGGAATTCACAAACTGCACCTCTGTCCAGCAGGATAGAAAACCGAAGACGATCCCGTGGTGGCTCGAAGGCGGCACGAACGGCGGCGGCGGCGGCACAAACGATCACCGGAGGTTGAGAGGGGAGGAAGGAGATAGAATCCACTCTAGATCTGGGGTTGGGGAAGGAAGAACAGCAGGGGAGAGGCAAGGGGCGCACCAAGCTCCAAGGCTTACACATAAAATTCTGATTTTTTGCATTGAATTTCTCATGAAAATACAACATTATATAGGCTAGGTCTCTAACTAATTCTAGACCCTTGGATCAAGGGTTGATGAATGAAGGGCTGGGATGTGGTTTTAACAACCACAATAAAAGCCTAATAAACTATATGGTTCGCCCCCCCTTTAAGAGGACAAATTTGATTTGTCTTCTTTAATTAAATCTAGGTCCAAGTCCAAGGTTGGACCATGGACCAGCCCCCTTGGGCCCGGGAGTCCAAGTGGACCAGTAAGGAGGAGGGAGGGGGCCCCTGCAGGGCCTACATGCACTTTTGCAAAAATACCCAATGGCCTTTTGCAAATAAACCTACTAAGACCTACTATTGTGTACCCATATATTACAAGGGTATACATACAAATATAAAAGGACGGAAATGCAAACACAATGTGAGCGGGCTGTCGTTGATGTCCCCATCAAATTACACGCGCACAATATTAATTATAGCAACAATTTGAACTATAAACGGATGCAATTTAAATATTAGAGTGATAATATGTACAATAGTCCAGATCCACACTTTATACAAGTCCAACCACTGAACAAGAGTAAAAAATATACAACTACTCGGGGCATACCCCGGTCAAAAAGTATAGGTAAGGTAAAAGACCACTAACAACCTACTGACCGACCACTGATGGCACTAACTACGGCCGTCAAAAGCACGGGAAGCTCCGAAAGATGACTGAGGCTGCTCACCTGGAAAAGTAAGGGTGAGTCTCACAACCAGACTCAATAGGGGTCACGCGGATCCCTACCTCGCCATTAAACAAATGAAAACAATTAAAGCATGCATTGGCAGAATTAAACAATAGTTTAGTAAAGCTGTAAAACTATTTAAATAGTTTAATAACGGCTAACTATGATGTCAATTTAATTTAAACACGAGCATCAGGAACTAAATCTACCAATAGAATAAACCTCAACATTTTCAAGTGACAGGAGAAGGAAGGACCGCCAGAAAGAGAAACCAGATGCGTCCACTGACGACTTACACCACGTCTCAAGTATCTACACAAGTCTGGATCGCGACAAGTGAGACACGTAACATTACTAGAAGACAAGAACTAGTCAGGATAACACTCGTCAGTGCCAGTCCAAGCCCCTGACCACGTGTGCACACACAGGCTCAATGCCTTGAGCCAGGCCTCTAGCTAGTTTTCCCCCCTAGTAGGACGCTACTGTCAAGCAAGGGGGCTCACAGAAACTAGCTTAAAAATCGTAAACCGGGACTACCCCGCCACCTCTCCCAGGTGGGCCGACACTAGAGGTCGTCGGGCTACGACTAGTGGTTCCATCACAAGGACGGAGAAAGTAACTCTATTGGGATCTAAAAATGAGCCACAATTTGTAAAATAATTTAGACAGGGCGAATATGCAATATTTAAAGCATAATTAAATGAACATGTTAACGTTTGAATTCTGCAGAAATTAAATGGTCAAGAAGAGGCCGCTCCAGTCGTAAGCGGGCGAACGATTGGCCGCTCAATGGATATAAGCGGTCATTATGAAGCCGTTCAACTCCACCGCCATATAACGTTCTAAGATACACGTGGTTAAGGTTGGGCCGTGCAGTGGTCTAAGCAGTCCGACGATTGGCCGCTCAATAGGACGAACGGTCCCCTAGGCGGTCCCACGACTGGCCGTTCAATGGACTGAACGGACCCATGTTGGGCCGTGCCATCTACGTCGCCTTACTATTTAAAGGTCCTACGTGGTCGAGGGTCGGCCGCTCTAGTTCCTACACGGTCTCATGAGGGACCACTCAATGGGTTAAAATGGTCTAGAAGAAGACCGTGACTTTCTGAACGATCCCTGGTAGGACCGTTTAATTACCGGGAAACCGAGAACGGGGTATCCTCCATGGAAACCCATCCCGGTCGATCCAAATTGACGGTGAAACATTTTCTAACCTAAACCTGCCTTGCCATAACCCATTCCACAACATCCAAACCATCAAAAACATAAAGACAATGGCCATGCAATAATTTTTCACAAATTAAAACGTAAATACAATGTTCATGATTTTTGCTCCAAAATCTAGGAAAATGTAGTACGGTGGGCATGCATGTGGTGCAGGCACGATCCTAAGGCGACGAGGAATCCACCCCCTACCTATTGCGCGACGAAATCATCGTTACGACGCCAAACGGATCGAGGGGATCTGCGCCTTCCCTCGCCCGTACACGCCTTCACGCTCCGCGGTTCGCCCTGATGTTGGCGTCAACACGCTCCACGCATCGCGAGCTTTTCAACAGTACCTCCTGCGTCTCCTGTAGTGGCCCGGTCAGGCCGCGCCCCAAGAGAGGGAGAGAGGGCGATCGTGGGAGAGAGAGAGAGAGGGTGAGGGAGAGAGAGAAAATGAGAGAGGGGGGTGAGTGTTCGATGGTTTGAGGTAAAATTTTTTATTATATTATTTTTTTTTATTTTTAACCTTTAATTGCCATATAACCCCCAAATAAGCAAAATTGCTTATATACCCATTAAATTTCTAAAACTCTTTTAATAAATGGGTTAAATGCATAGAAAAAGCCCATTAAACCCATTAAAATGCCTAAATTCATGGTTTAAATTCTATTTCGATACCGGTAAGGATCCGTTAAAGAACGAGCCTTACAACCTCCATGTCACCAACCACCCCGCCCCAGCGGCCCGTTCCACCTCCAGACTCACGCCCACCACCTCTCCCAGAACCCACCCATGTGGCCCCCTGTAGCGGGATTAATCATTTCTCCGACCCGTGTCCTTCACATTCCCCTACCTTAGAGGACAACCATTCGGAGGATGCCTCTCTCGAGCCTATTCTAGTGAGTTATGAGGCTGACCAAGAGTTGGCCGAGGAGTACTTCGCTGATGTTTTGGGGATAGAGAGTGATCCAAGAGAGGGCCAGGGTCTGTTATCCACCCCAACCCCACCAGTCATCCCGGAGCTGTCTGTCTCGCCCACTTTGCCCTCGGTGGATATGCCATCCGCCAACCCTATACAGTCAGCCATCCCACTCTTACCTGTCTCTCCTATGGTAGCGCAGCCACTAGTGACTACCGTACCATTGTCGACACCTTTTGTTGTCGCGATATGGTTTGATTTCTGCCATGCATACGAGAGACAGTATCAGGACATCCCCTTTTTTCATGCTGCACACCAGGCGTCCGGATTGCCTTCCCGTCACCCGCCTCCTCATCCTCCCGCACTTCCATACCCGCAGACGAGTCTTCTCGAACCGGAGACGGTTGACGAGGGTTGAGACTCACGACATCAAGTTGTGGGTTAGTCTTTCTTTACACCAAGTGTATGTAGACGGTGTCCGTCATCCTTACCGAGTCATGTTTCCCTTGTGTTTGTGTCTTTTCGTCGTCAATCATAGTATTACTATGAGTGTCTAGGTTTGTCTAGGGTCATTTATGGCCTAGGGTCATGTGTGAGTGTTTGTTTCATACAGTCTGTGAGAGTCTACATCCGAGTCGATCTAATGTCAACTCGCGATGTCAGTCCCTTTGGAGGGTGAGGCAAGTCGGATCTAATGCGTACGCTGTAGACTTGTCAGAATTTGGGATCGGCTCTACCTCAATATCTCGGATCTAGTCACATATAGGGACCCAACGGTGATTCCTAGTGAGTCATTGAGCCGTCTCCTTCCTTTGAGAGTGACCCCACTTCGGAGTGTCCACCACTAGCCTCCTTCCCACAGCAGCGTGAGCATATCGAATATATACGGGATGAGCATGTGACGATTACTTGGAGTAGAGCGTACTCCGCGCTACCTGGTATGGTGTCCGATCCGCAGGAGCCACACGAGCAGCCGCACCCCTTACTCGACGAGGTCGAGTTTTTCCCACCCGGGGAGAATTGATGGGAATCAACACCGAGCACTAACCTTTTATTTTTGCATTTGTGTCCTTTTTGTTTGCATTTATATCCTTGGCTAATTGGGTTTACAATTGTAAGGCATTATAAGCCAAAGGGTTAGTCATTAGGAATCTTCGGGTTTCTTTGCAAAAAGGCCTTTGGGTTTCTATGTAATTTGCTAGTAGGTCCAGCAGGGCCCCCACCTTATTTTCCATTGGTCCATCTAGGATCTAGGGCCCATGTGGGGCTAGTTCAAAGTCCAAGATTGGACTTGGACCAAGGGGGGGACAAGGTGGAAGAAAATTCAAACTTGGACCAAGCAAAGTCCAAGATGCTCCCCCCTTTACTATTATTTATTCCTTGTTGTATTTTATTTAATTAGGTCATTTGACCACATGGGGGATTAATTATCCTATCCCTAGTTTACCCCTCCCTAACCCTAGATCTAGGGGTAGTTTATGTCTTTTTTTCATTTCTATATAACCCATGTATTTTGTGAATTCCTTAGCAAATTAATGAAGAAAATCCCATTTGTTTGCTCTTGAGCCAAGGGCGCAGCCCCCTCTCTCCTCTCTCCCCCTTGGAGCTGTGATAGCTCCGAATTTCAGAGGTGTGAAGCCTCTCAATTCCCCCCTCTTCGAGTGAGAAGCTCAGCACCGCCGCCGCTGCCGCCATCGAGCCGCCATCGCACCACCACCGCTGCCTCTTCGGAGTTCTATCCACCCCTGGACAAAAGCTTGAAGCCAAAATTCTATCTCCTAATCAAGAGATATCTTCGAGCTCCAATTTTGAGCGTTTGTTCCTCTTATCATCCCCCAACCCCAGTTCAAATTTCGTGTCATTTCGCCTTCGTTTAGTATTTTTTCCGTAATTTTCGTTCCACCCCTGATAGTCTGCCCATCAGCAGATCTGCAGGATAGTGTCTTGTTGTCGTATTTTTCCCACCCCATTAGCCTTCTCCAAAAATTCTCAAAAAAATCATACGTGTTTCTCACATCCCCCTCTTCCACCTATAATTTTCTCAGAGTCTAGATCCCTCATTTTTAGGTCGGTCAAAATTTAGTCTCAGGCAGATCCTGTTCTGTCCTGGCTATTTGTAATCCGAGTCAGTAAAAAAACCTTGGGAACAATCATTTTTATTTCTAATCCGTCTTCTGGATGGATCTAAAATAATTATATGTTGTAGCCCTTTGAGTCCTCTATCCATCGGTACTAGTTTCGCCTCGATCCGACACCGGATCTGGGCGTAAAAATTCTTTTCGTGGAGGTGCGCAGAACTGATCCTTGAACATGCCAGCAAAGGCAGCAGCAAGTTAATTCTTGCAAAATTACTTCAGCGTCGATTCAACCGCCGCCGACTTCGGGGATCGAAGAGGAGTTGTACACCAGCGTCCCAGCCAGTCGCAGCAGCAAGGATTCGACCGGAAGCCGCCGTCCCAATTGCTGAGTTCCCTTGCTGTACCGAGTTGGAATAGTCCCGAGTCGGAACCGAGCCGGACCAGCAGCCCGTCTCCGACCCGATAGCCCTTCCGGCTCGCTGCCCGTCAACCCAAGATCGTTATTCTCGGGTCCCATTGTAGCCCTTTACCTCCCTGCGTAGAGTGGGCAATAAAATTCACTACTGTAAATTATTGATAATTACTGTACCGGGAGTTACGGTTCTTGGCCGGGGTCGCCTTCCCCACGCCCGGAGCGTGGTGGTACACTCACCACCCTTGTCTTTTGACATTTTCTTTACTCATATATTTTCATGTGCCACTGCTAGAGTGATAGGAACGTAGCTCGTTATACTTTATCACCCCTGCGAGAGTGAGTGAGTGGAACCCATCCCGTGACCCGATCCAAGCACACGGAAAAGCCGATACCCGAGACTCAATGCCGGTTTCTCAACCGTGCAGATCCCACATTTCCCTCGCTTAGGGACGTCTGTGAGCTAGAGTCCCAGGTTCGCGTCCCGTCCCGCATCAACTTCCCCTCGATAGTGCCGGCTCCCGTGCAGCAGAAGAAGAGGGTTCGACGACAAGCCGCTTTCCCGTCCACATTGAAAGGAGGACAACAAGGAGGTCCCATCCTTGATGGGGTCGACGCAGTTTCTCATTGTGCTGCGTATCTGAATTATTAGATTTGTTCTTTCGCTCTCCCGCAAGGCGACGGGAGCATGATCAGGGCCGAGGCCATCTATCCTGCTTGCTTGATGGCCTGGGGCATGAAGCTTTCACCCTGCCCAGTTGCATTGTGTTTGATATACAAGATGTTGGGAGACCTTCATCGATCTCGTCTTCCTAGGCATCTGCGGATGGTTGGTCCGTTGCACTTTTTTAACGCCTGGGTTTGCACTCTGTTCCCAGAAGCTGCCCCTCGGTCACTCCAGTTGGCACAACTAGTCTCGAGGATGATAGAGTTTTCCAGTGTTGAACCGACTCAGATAGCAGACCAGCTCTTTGCCATTCGGGGCAAATTGACCAAAATTCCCATGGACTCTCCCGGGTTTCTACATTTCTGGAGCTTGGCAGCCCATTCAAGCCCACTGGTGAACAAGATGCGGGAGTGCAGCCTCTATGAAACAGAGGAGTATACTCACCATGTAGCAACCCTAGTAAATTCTAGGAATAAAATCCTAAATGGATTAAAAACTAAACCAATGTACAAGGCCAACCCATATATATATATATTTAAAACATATATATATATATATACCAAATGGGCCTTACACTTAAACCATATAACAAATGGCCCAAAGATGAATAGCGCCTCCTCTTAAGGCGCCATTTCATTAATTGAAGACCCCTCAAGTGGGCGCCAATTGTTGAAATGAAGACCCCTCATGGGGGCGCCAATTACCTGAAGGGCACCCCTCTCTTGGGCGCTAATTACATGAAGGGCGCCCCTCCTCTGGGCGCTATTTCCTTGTCACGTCCCGAGCGCGGAAGCTTACCCGTGGCGCGACAGTTTTATATAGAACCAAAGTGAGCTAGCTATTCGATGGAATTCTTCATTTTGATAGTTAATAGGGTGCGCAAATAACAAAGATTTAACTTCAAATTAATACAAATAATCTGAGATGACAATTGTTACCACTAACCAAATGATAATTACACACATTTCTCGAGTCCGACTACTAGGCTTCAAGCCCTTATTACACTTCTAATAAATTAGACTAATACAACTGACATCTGACATAACTGGATACAAATGACATAATTACTACACCACAATTAACAAGACAACATGATAACTCCATTTCTACACTCATCACTCAGACTCATTCCCTTCCGAGTTCTGGCTGATATCCGAACTACCTGAAAAGGTTAGAAAACAACTAGATGAGCGAATCGCTCAGTAGGATTTACATCTCAAGTTCTAACATGCTTTAAGTGAATTACCCATTTATTTAATGTAGGTAAACTATGCATGCAGACAGATAGATATCAAAGAATCGTAAAATCGATAGGAGTAGAAAGTGAGAGTATATAGATTGCACAATTTCAAGCAGCAGTAGCAAGTGATAGCAAATGATATCAGGCCAGTGATAACTGAGAAGTAATAACTGGAATAGCAACATGTTAATCAAGCTAGCAATAGTAAGCAAAGTAGTTTCAAGCATGTATAACTGGAATTGGCTATTTATAATGCATTCAAGTAAACACTTTTACCCTTCTGCGGGTCTCAAGTCAATCAATCAAGTAATATCACGAGAATGAGTGGAATGCCTAAAGTCTAGCAAGCAAGTACTCTGGTGCAATGCCAAACACCGTGGTCAATAAACTCCCATGGGCACAAGTACCTTCGGGTGCTCCTCCCAGGACCAGACCGGGCCCTATATGCACAGCATTGGTCGTGTTTGTCGACATCCACTCTCATTTATAGCCAATATGGAATTTCAAGGATTGACCCGGTAGGATGTATATAAGGTGGATTATAGAATAGAATGTAAGGCGTATCGTTATGTAGGGACGAAGTAGGAGTAAAACCCGTAACGTTCGATACATGCTAATGACAATAGGAGTTTGAGACTAACTTGCTGGTGTTGACACAAATGTCGATATTAGTTATATATATATTATTTTTATCCAATATGTATATGTATATATATATCCGATTATAGAATTCTGTCCAATATAATGGAGGTTATAGGTATGTATATCTTCTGTCCGATATACATATATGAGTTAGCCAAAATGGTGATTTATTATAATAATCAGAAATTAATTATGAAAATAAGTTTTTATGTTGAATATAGTTCTAACTTGCTAAAAATGATATTAACATGTTGAGAATGAGTTTCATATGTTATTTTACTGGTAAGGTGATAAAAATAAATTTTTCATGCTGGATTTAATTTTTTACATGCTGAAAATTAATTATTAACATGCTAAAATTAATTATTAACATGCTAAAATTAATTAACTTACTGATAGTATGATAAGATAAGGTTGCCATGCTGATTACAGAAATTTTCTGATAACAACATAATTTTATCATGCAAAAATTTATTTTTCTACATTTATTTGCTAATTATTTGATAGGAAAATAGAATTATCATGCTGAAAAATAGTTTTAATACACTGAAAATAACTATAACATGCCAAAAATAATTATAACATGCTGGAATAATTTTACCATACTGAAGAAATGTTATCATGCTGGAAGTAATTTTCATGCATCAATTTCCTACTTTATTTAATAGGAAAGTAAATTTTATATGCACAAAAATATCTTTAAATAGATTTTAACATGCTGAAAATAATTTTTATATCTCAGTATGTATAAAATAATTCTATCATATTGAAAGTCACTTTTAAAATGCTGGAAATAGTTTTAACATGGTGGAGATAATTTTTAGTATGTATAAATTAATGTGGTGAAAATTAGATTTTTTTTCAAAAAAAATAATTTCATTCTACAAATATATATATATATATATATATACTCGGTAAGAATGAAGTAGTCCATTTTAGATTGTATTCTGTTCTCTATATATATTCGGTGAGAATGGAGGTATAGACATTAGTTATATATGTATATATATATATATTCTTGTTTAACAATATATAATGAAGGTGTTTTGTATATACAATTAATGGAAGTATATATATGAATTTATATACATATATAATGAAGGTGCTTTGTATATACAATTAATGGGAGTATATATATATATATATTTATTTATTTAAGGTGTCGGGTGTATATATGCACACTTGCATATGCAGGTGTTATATATATATACTGTTAATAGAGGTATAATGGAGGTTCATAAATTGTTCATACTTTTTTTCACTTGTTAAGAGGCTTTACGGTGTTTTTCATTAAGTTCACTGCTTGTGTCACACTAGTGTCGACACTTCCTGTTCATTTTTCGTCTCTGTTGTACAGTTAATATTACAATATTTTGTGTGTCGACACCGGTGTCGACACCTGTGTCGACACCCGTGTCGACACATGAGATTCTTCTACGGCTTACATATACCGTTAATATTGTATGTGTCGACACCTGTGTCGACGCCGGTGTCGACACCTGTGTCGACACATGAGGTTCACGTACGTTGTTTTCATTAAGTTTACGGTATGTGTCGACACTAGTGTGGACACCTATTGTTCACAATGTTTTGTGTGTGTCGACACCTGTGTCGACACCTATGGTTCTGTCTTCGTGTTTATTATTAATTAAGTCTTGTTTTGGTTTAATCATCTTGTTAATCAAGTGTTTAAGGTTTTAATCCATGGTTGCGTAGGTGTCGCGTAGGTGTCGCGTAAGTGTTGACACCTCGGGTAGTTGTCGCGTAAGTGTTGACACCTCGGGTAAGTGTTGCGTAGGTGTCAACACTTGTGCAACACCTATAATGCAAGTGTCGACATATGTATGACACATGTATGGAAGTGTTGACACGAGGTGTCAACACCTGCATTATATATATATATATGGAAGTGTTATGTGAGGTGTTGACATTGAGTGATTTGGTAGATTAACAGGTTAATTAAGCATGCTAATAGATTAGGTATGCTATTAGATTAGTTAATAAAGCTCATTCATGTTAGTTATCTAGGGCATGAGACTAATACTTGCTAATTGTCCAAGATTGAAGCTATTGCATGCTAATTATCCTCGTTGTGAAACTAATTACTTTACTAATTTTACTACTTTTCTTAGAACTATGAGGCTAACACATGCTGTATAAACGTGAAAGATCGCATGGAGATGAGCCTAAGACTAACTGCCTAGACTAATCATCCTAGATTAGCTACTAGTTTAGTTAAAAATTGAGAACACCTACCTCTCTGAGACGACAGCGTATAGATGGAAGAAAAAGGGCAGCTTTCTTCTGCAACGTCAGAGGAGGCTCCCCCTTCTCTGCAGCAAGTCTTCGGAAGAATGAATGGAGTCTCAGTATAGGGAGTATTATAGCGTTGGAGGGGGACAAGATCCTACATAATTCGCATCTCAGTGCGATGCCAGCTCAAACCTACTATTCATGTATGAGAAGGACAAATGCCAACGAAGGTTTGTATGTAAGCTAAATTATAGGGCCAAATTATAGGGGCCCTGTGGCCCCGTGTCCTACTATTCATGTATGAGAAGGACAAATGCCAACAAAGGTTTGTATGTAAGCTAAATTATAGGGCCAAATTATAGGGGCCCTGTGGCCCCGTGTCGGTGCAAGTTTTGCTAGCCTATAGCATATAATTTTCTAGAATAAAAAGTAATGGTGGATGCTAGGATTTGAACCCTAGTCATTGGGTTGAAAGGCAAGTCACATAACCAACTACACTAGGAAGCCACTTGTTAAGTGAATACTCTTTACATATGATAGCTCCGTGTTCCAACTTCTTACTTAAGCTTCCCATAGAATTTATCTAATATTTTTTTATTTGAAAAATAGTATTAATAATAATTTTTTTTTATACGGGGTGCTACACCCTCCCCTACTTAAAAGAATTTGGTCCCCAAATTCAATTGTATAAGGGTAAATTCAACTACATAAGGATACTGTAGAAAGTATAAGATACTTGCCTACTAAAATAGTTCTGGGTATCTTCTCTTCATAGATTCCTCGGTCTCCCAAGTTGCTTCTTGCTCCGAGCATCGATTCCATTGGATTTTTACCATAGGGATCGTCTTGCTCCTTAGAACTCAGATTTCTTGGTCGAGAATCTTTACTGGCCTTTGCTCATAGGTGAGGTCCTTCTGTATCACCAAGTCAGTGTGATCGATGACGTGGAGATGATCGTGCACATACTTCTTCAGCATAGAAATATGGAATACATTGTGCACTTCCTATAGTTGAGGAGGTAAGGCAATGCGGTAAGCCACCTCGCCCACTCTTTCTAATACTTCAAATGGACCGATAAACCTTGGTGTAAGCTTGCCCTTAATACCGAATCTTCTAATACCTCGGCCGGGAGATACCTTGAGAAATACATGATCACCCACTTGAAATTCCAAATCTCTCCTTCTGTTATCAGCATAAGATTTTTGCTTGCACTGAGCTACCTTGAGTCTCTCTCGGATAATGTGTATCTTTTCAGTTGAATCTCTAACTATATCTGGGCCTAGAAGTTATCTTTCACCGACTTCATCCCAACATATTGGAGATCGACAACTCCTGCCATAAAGTGCCTCGAAAGGTGCCATCTGGATACTGGCTTGGTAGCTGTTATTGTTGGCAAATTTGGCTAGGGGTAAGTGGTCATGCCAGCTTCCGCCGAAATCTATAATACATGCCCTTAACATATCTTCAACAACCTGATTTGTTCTTTCAGTCTGACCATCTGTCTGGGGATGAAAAGCAGTGCTAAAGTTGAGTTTCGTTCCCAGAGAATGTTGTAGACCCTTCCAAAAATGAGAAGTAAAGCGTGGGTCTCGATCAGATACTATAGACACAGGAATTCCATGTAATCTAGTAACCTCCTTGATATATAAGGCAGCAAGAACATCAACTGACCATCGACTCTTTATAGGCAAGAAATGAGCCGATTTAGTAAGGCGATCGATGATTACCCATATTCCGTCATGTCCGCCCCTAGACCTGGGCAAACCCATGATGAAGTCCATGCCGATGTCTTCCCATTTCCACTTGGGAATATCTAGTGGATGCAATCTTCCAGCGAGCTTCTGATGTTCCGCCTTCACCTGTTGGCATGTCAAGCATCTAGACACGAAGTCCGCTATCTCCCTTTTCATGTTGGGCCACCAAAAGGTTCTTTTTATGTCTTGGTACATCTTAGTGGCTCCAGGGTGGATCGTATACCTCGATCGGTGAGCTTCTTCAAGAATCCTCTTCTTCAGCTCAGGACTGTCTGGTACACATGTCCGTTCATGGTATAATAATCTGCCATCGAGTGCCAACTTGAAATCAGATTTCTCGTCTAGCTTTTCTTTTATTTCCACTAGGGTAGGATCTTCTTCTTGCAACCTCTTGATTTCAGCTAGCAAATCCGGACGTACACTTAAGAGAGATAGAGTAATACACCTGTCATTCTCATCCATGCTTATATTCAGTTCAGCGAATTTTTCCAACAGCTTCCATTCTTGAACCATACAGTTGGTTACTAGGGCTCTCGGCTTCTGACTAAGGGCATCTGCTACGGAATTACCCTTACCAGGATGATATTGTATAGTGAAGTCGAAATCCTTGAGATACTCGAGCCAACGCCTTTGTCGCATGTTCAGCTCTCTCTGAGAGAATAGATATTTAAGGCTTTTATGATCGGAGTATACGGTGAATTGCTCTCCATAGAGATAGTGCCTCCAGACCTTTAAAGCCAATACCACTGCGGCTAGTTCCAAATCATGCACAGGGTAGTTTTCTTCATGCTTCTTTAATTGCCGGGAAGAGTATGCATTGACTCTTCCATTCTGCATCAATACACATCCGAGGCCGATACCAGATGCATCGGTATATACCTCGTACTTCTCTCCTTCAATTGGTAGAGATAAGACCGGAGCAGTAGTCAAGAGATCCTTCAAAGTTAGGAAACTCTTCTCACAGTCTTCACTCCATTCATAAGGCACTTCCTTGCGAGTTAATCTGGTAAGAGGGATAGCAATCTTGGAGAAGTCCTTAATAAAACGCCGGTAGTAACCAGCTAGACCCAAGAAGTTTCGAATCTCCGTTGCATTCGTTGGTCGTCCCCAATTTTGTACAGCTTCGACCTTCGCAGGGTCAACAGAAATTCCATTCTTTGATATGACATGGCCTAAGAAGGACACTTCTTCAAGCCAGAACTGGCATTTGCTGAATTTGGCATATAGCTTGTTGTCTCGCAATATCTGTAATGCCTTCTTGAGATGCACTTCATGATCTTCTTCAGTTTTTGAATAGATCAATATATCATCGATAAAGACCACAATAAATTGGTCTAAATAAGGCCTATAGATGTTGTTCATTAACTGCATAAAAGCTGCGGGGGCATTTGTTAGTCCAAAAGGCATAACAGTAAATTCGTAATGCCCATACCTGCTTCGAAATGCAGTTTTATATATGTCTTCTTCTTTGATCCTCAATTGGTGGTAACCAGACCGAAGATCAATCTTGGAGAAATAGTTAGCTCTAGACAATTGGTCGAACAACTCGTCAATTCTCGGCAGCGGGTACTTGTTCTTGATTGTAAGATGGTTCAACTGCCGATAATCAATGCATAGCCTAAATGTTCCATCCTTCTTTTTAACAAAGAGCACGGGTGCTCCCCAGGGGGAAGTACTCGGCCTAATGAATCCCTTTTTCAGTAAATCCATTAGCTGCTCTTTTAGCTCCTTCAACTCGGCGGGAGACATTCTATAGGGTGCCTTAGACACAGGACCAGCACCAGGAATAATGTCGATACTGAACGACACTTCCCTCTCTGGGGGTAAACCTGGTAATTCTTCAGGAAAAACATCTGAAAAGTCCCAACTTACACGGATGTCTTCAATTTCAGTCTTCTCGACTTCCATGGCAGTCACAAAAGCTATGAAAGCCACACATCCTTTATTCACAAGTTTGCTAGCTCGAAGAGCTGAGATGAGAGGAGATTTATTCCGAGGGCTAATATAAACTAACTCGGAATAATCTGCAAAAGTTATCTTGCCATGCCGACAGTCTACCGTTGCTTGGTAGGTGGATAACCAGTCAGCTCCTAATATGACATCATAATGCTCCATATCAAGGCATATCAGGTCGACTGGCAGATTGTTACCTTGGACCATAACCTCACAACTTGGGTAGTGATGCATGATATCAGACTTGTTTCCAAGAGGTGTAGATATTACTTAATCTAACCATTCAGGTTCTTTAGAAAATGAGGCAGTAAATCTCTTGGAAACAAATGAATGAGTTGCTCCAGTATCAAATAGAACTTTTGCAGGTTTAGAGCAAACATTTAGTGTACCTTCCATGATTCCTCCTTCCATGGGTTTCGTCCCTTGAAGAGCTTGGAGACGGCCTTGTTTCTTTACCAGACGCTTCTCGTCTTTGTTGGCTTGTTCCTTCATCAAGGGGCAGTCGGGGATTCGATGCTCTCGACTCCCACATCGAAGACATGCTCCCAGTTTCCTCCAGCATTCCTCAGTCTTATGACCAGCCTTGTCACAATACTTGTAGATTTCCTTGGAAGGTGTGATGGCGGAGGAAGGCTTATTGTTGATTGTAGAGAAGGGCTTGTTGCTTTTCTGGAACCTCTTCTCTTTGGAAAATTCTCCTCCATTTAAGAATTGCTTCTTACCAAATGGTGGTTTGAAGTTTCCCATACTAGAGACGGGTTCCTTCTTGTCCCTGCCTCGAATCCTTTCAGAGAATTCAGTGGCATCTTCCAACAATTGAGCACGCCAAACCATTTCCGAATAGACTTGGATGTCCATTGGCGCAAGTTGTGTAATATATTGGGGCCGTAGCCCATTGAGGAATCTCCTTGCTTTCATATTTTCCGTACACACCAAGTGGGGTGCATAACGGGAAAATCTTGAGAATTGGGCCTCATATTCGGCCACCTTCAGGCTCCGTTGCTTTAACGCGGCAAATTCCGTGGCCTTCTTCTCTTGAACACGGTCAGAAAAATACTTGTTGTTGTAATGTTCAACAAACTCCGCTCAGGTGACATGGTTGTCGGGCAGTGTTGCTTCTACGGATTCCCACCAGCATCGAGCATCCCGTTCTAGTTGGAACGTAGCCAATAGAACCTTCTCTGTATCCGTGCATTGCATTACACGGAAGATCCTCTCAATTTCCTTCAGCCAATTCTCGGCATCATCGGGGTCCACCGAACCCGTGAATCTTGGTGGGTTCATGTTACAAAAATCCCGGTGAAGGTCACCAGCTCCACGGTGAGCACCGCCAACACCGCCTTGCGCCACTTGCTGTAGCGCCTGCGTAAGTCCCTGCACAGTGCGCTGCATCTCGCGCCATTGTGCTCTTTCAGCGGCCATAATCCTACAAAAGAATTAAGGTGTAATAAATATTGGGTTTCGTTATTATGGAGTCAATTGTCATTGTTAAACTTAACCCTTGACTTTACCCATCTCACCAGGTAAGATCTAAACCTATCCATAGACAATTATATTAGACATTTATATCTTTGGACTCAGGTATTTACCTAGGAAATTAAAATCCTAGGCTCTGATACCAAGAAAGCTGTCACGTCTCGAGCGCGGAAGCTTACCCGTGGCGCGACAGTTTTATATAGAACCAAAGCGAGCTAGCTATTCGATGGAATTCTTCATTTTGATAGTTAATAGGGTGCGCAAATAACTAAGATTTAACTTGAAATTAATACAAATAATCTGAGATGACAATTGTTACCACTAACCAAATGATAATTACACACATTTCTCGAGTCCAACTACTAGGCTTCAAGCCCTTATTACACTTCTAATAAATTAGACTAATACAACTGACATCTGACATAACTGGATACAAATGACATAATTACTACACCACAATTAACAAGACAACATGATAACTCCATTTCTACACTCATCACTCAGACTCATTCCCTTCCGAGTTCTGGCTGATATCCGAACTACCTGAAAAGGTTAGAAAACAACTAGATGAGCGAATCGCTCAGTAGGATTTACATCTCAAGTTCTAACATGCTTTAAGTGAATTACCCATTTATTTAATGTAGGTAAACTATGCATGCAGACAGATAGATATCAAAGAATCGTACAATCGATAGGAGTAGAAAGTGAGAGTATATAGATTGCACAATTTCAAGCAGCAGTAGCAAGTGATAGCAAATGATATCAGGCCAGTGATAACTGAGAAGTAATAACTGGAATAGGAACATGTTAATCAAGCTAGCAATAGTAAGCAAAGTAGTTTCAAGCATGTATAACTGGAATTGGCTATTTATAATGCATTCAAGTAAACACTTTTACCCTTCTGCGGGTCTCAAGTCAATCAATCAAGTAATATCACGAGAATGAGTGGAATGCCTAAAGTCTAGCAAGCACGTACTCCGGTGCAATGCCAAACACCATGGTCAATAAACTCCCATGGGCACAAGTACCTTCGGGTGCTCCTCCGAGGACTAGACCGGGCCCTATATGCACAGCATTGGTCGTGTTTGTCGACATCCACTCTCATTTATAGCCAATATGGAATTTCAAGGATTGACCCGGTAGGATGTATATAAGGTGGATTATAGAATAGAATCCAAGGCGTATCGTTATGTAGGGACGAACTAGGAGTAAAACCCGTAACGTTCGATACATGCTAATGACAATAGGAGTTTGAGACTAACTTGCTGGTGTTGACACAAATGTCGATATTAGTTATATATATATTATTTTTATCCAATATGTATATGTATATATATATCCGATTATAGAATTCTGTCCAATATAATGGAGGTTATAGGTATGTATATCTTCTGTCCGATATACATATATGAGTTAGCCAAAATGGTGATTTATTATAATAATCAGAAATTAATTATGAAAATAAGTTTTTATGTTGAATATAGTTCTAACTTGCTAAAAATGATATTAACATGTTGAGAATGAGTTTCATATGTTATTTTACTGGTAAGGTGATAAAAATAAATTTTTCATGCTGGATTTAATTTTTTACATGCTGAAAATTAATTATTAACATGCTAAAATTAATTATTAACATGCTAAAATTAATTAACTTACTGATAGTATGATAAGATAAGGTTGCCATGCTGATTACAGAAATTTTATGATAATAACATAATTTTATCATGCAAAAATTTATTTTTCTACATTTATTTGCTAATTATTTGATAGGAAAATATAATTATCATGCTAAAAAATAGTTTTAATACACTGAAAATAACTATAACATGCCAAAAATAATTATAACATGCTGGAATAATTTTACCATACTGGAAGAAATGTTATCATGCTGGAAGTAATTTTCATGCATCAATTTCCTACTTTATTTAATAGGAAATTAAATTTTATATGCACAAAAATAGCTTTCAATAGATTTTAACATGCTGAAAATAATTTTTATATCTCAGTATGTATAAAATAATTCTATCATATTGGAAGTCACTTTTAAAATGCTGGAAATAGTTTTAACATTGTGGAGATAATTTTTAGTATGTATAAACTAATGTGGTGAAAATTAGATTTTTTTTCAAAAAAAATAATTTCATTCTACAATATATATATATATATATATATATATATATATATATATATACTCGGTAAGAATGAAGGAGTACATTTTATATTGTATTCTGTTCTCTATATATATTCGGTGAGAATGTAGGTGTAGACATTAGTTATATATGTATATATATATATTCTTGTCTAACAATATATAATGAACGCGTTTTGTATATACAATTAAT
The DNA here is from genome assembly GCA_022559845.1 of Amorphophallus konjac. Classification (NCBI taxonomy): domain Eukaryota; kingdom Viridiplantae; phylum Streptophyta; class Magnoliopsida; order Alismatales; family Araceae; genus Amorphophallus; species Amorphophallus konjac. The sequence continues at coordinate 257,724,445 of CM040118.1, read as the reverse complement.
GGAAGTATATATATGAAGTTATATACATATATAATGAAGGTGCTTTGTATATACAATTAATGGGAGTATATATTTATATATATTTATTTATTTAAGGTGTCGGGTGTATATATGCACACTTGCATATGCAGGTGTTATATATATATACTGTTAATAGAGGTATAATGGAGGTTCATAAATTGTTCATACTTTATTTCACTTGGTAAGAGGCTTTACGGTGTTTTTCATTAAGTTCACTGCATGTGTCACACTAGTGTCGACACTTCCTGTTCATTTTTCGTCTCTGTTGTACAGTTAATATTACAATGTTTTGTGTGTCGACACATGAGATTCTTCTACGGCTTACATATACCGTTAATATTGTATGTGTCGACACCGGTGTCGACACCTGTGTCGACACATGAGATTCACGTACGTTGTTTTCATTAAGTTTACAGTATGTGTCGACACTAGTGTGGACACCTATTGTTCACAATGTTTTGTGTGTGTCGACACCTGTGTCGACACCTATGGTTCTGTCTTCGTGTTTATTATTAATTAAGTCTTGTTTTGGTTTAATCATCTTGTTAATCAAGTGTTTAAGGTTTTAATCCATGGTTTAATTTTGGTTTTGTCAACACTCTGGGTAAGTGTCGCGTAGGTGTCGCGTAGGTGTCGCGTAAGTGTTGACACGTCGGGTAGGTGTCGTGTAAGTGTTGACACCTCGGGTAAGTGTTGTGTAGGTGTCGCGTAAGTGTTGACACCTCGGGTAAGTGTTGCGTAGGTGTCAACACTTGTGCAACACCTATAATGCAAGTGTCGACATATGTATGACATATGTATGGAAGTGTTGACACGAGGTGTCAACACCTGCATTATATATATATATGGAAGTGTTATGTGAGGTGTTGACATTGAGTGATTTGGTAGATTAACAGGTTAATTAAGCATGCAAATAGATTAGGTATGCTATTAGATTAGTTAATAAAGCTCATTCATGTTAGTTATCTAGGGCGTGAGACTAATACTTGCTAATTGTCCAAGATTGAAGCTATTGCATGCTAATTATCCTCGTTGTGAAACTAATTACTTTACTAATTTTACTACTTTTCTTAGATTAAAGCTAATACATGATAACTATGAGGCTAACACATGCTGTATAAACGTGAAAGATCGCATGGAGATGAGTCTAAGACTAACTGCCTAGACTAATCATCCTAGATTAGCTACTAGTTTAGTTAAAAATTGGGAACACCTACCTCTCTGAGATGACATCGTATAGATGGAAGAAAAAGGGCAGCTTTCTTCTCCAACGTCAGAGGAGGCTCCCCCTTCTCTGCAGCAAGTCTTCGGAAGAATGAAGGGAGTCTCAGTATAGAGAGTATTATAGCGTAGGAGGGGGACAAGATCCTACATAATTCGCATCTCAGTGCGATGCTAGCTCAAACGTCTAGCTTTAAATTATAGGGGCCCTGTGGCCCCGTGTCGGTGCAAGTTTTGCTAGCCTATAGCATATAATTATCTGGCATAAAAACTAATGGTGGATGCTAGGATTTGAACCCTGGTCATTGGGTTGAAAGGTAAGTCACATAACCAACTACACTAGGAAGTCACTTGTTAAGTGAATACTCTTTACATATGATAGCTCCGTGTTCCAACTTCTTACTTAAGCTTCCCATAGAATTTATTTAATATTTTTTTTATTTGAAAAATAATATTAATAATTATTTTTTTTATACGGGGTGCTACATTCCTTGCAGTAGAAAAATTGGTAAGTTGACTGCAGTGCTTTGTTCGAACTAGAAGTAGTGACAGATCAGGAAAGTATTGATCTGGAAGGATTAAGACGTAGGGAAACCTTGCTTCTAGTAGGAGTCTTATGTGGGAAGTTTTAAACCTAATCAAACTCTAACCCATGATCGAATCCCTTCTCTATAAATATCAAACCCCCTCCATCGAACCCTCTGTTGACTCTATATTTCAAAGACGTCCTGCTGCTCTTCGTTTCACTACAATTACTATTCCTTTCTCTTCGACTGTACGTGGAGTGGAGGCTCTACTTTTTTCTCTGCATCTTCCTGGAGGAGACTTGTGGCTGCTACTCTTCTTCTTCCGTAGTGGTTGCCGTAGAAGAAGCCTGTTGCTTCTTTCGTTGGTGCTGTCAAGGGATCGTTTACCTACGGTTGCAGTTCTGCTACTGCTACCGTGTTCTTCTTCCTCTGAAGCTGCAATGCTCAGATCATCTTCTTCTTCTTGCTGCCATTGTCTAGTTTCTCTATTGCGAACAGAGTATCGTTTTGTGGTTATTCTTGTGGTTGATTCTTTAATCTCTTCACGATTCTCTCATCTTGATCACTACAAGGTAGGTGTTCTCAAGTACAAGCCCAATCTAATAGTTATCTGATCATGATCATGCATATAGGTCTGTTAGATTATTTCCAGTATATTTTGTAAAGTTTTTACTGAGTTTTAGTAGAAGGTGCCTCTTGGTAGGGCGCTATTTGATATAATGACCGTGCAAATAGTCGTCAGTTAGTTGGTTAATTAATAAATACACATGTTCAAAATTTAATAACGGTGAACCATGACATCTAATCTATTGCATGAGTATACTACTAGATTCCTGCAATTTTTCTCTACCTGTCCATGTACTTGTTCCTGCAAAAAAATTATTTTTATTGGAAAAGTGCTACTGTTCATGACCCAATACTGTCAGCCTTAACTATTCTATATAGCGCCCCTGACCTGGGCGCTATATCCCTAAAAGGTGGCAGCAGTTGGGGCGCTATTCAACTGAAACGTGGTAGCAGCCAAGGTGCCATTCACTTAAATTCTGGAATTTGATATATATACATATCTTAATATATTTAGAACCTGGATACAACGACTGAATGAACAGTCGTTATATCATGAACTAGTGACCCTGCCCAGGGCACTATTTCATGAAATGAAGACTTGACCCTAGGCGCTAATTACCTGATTTCTTATTTTCATAGTTTTCTGTAACCCTTTACAGTGGATTATGTATATAGGCACTATATTCCATTATGTGAGTATAGTCCCACGTTTCACGATATTTTATCGATTACCCCTCAACTCTTGGTGACATACGAGCCCTCCGTTGGACATTCTGTTCCTTTGGACTGATAAGTTAGTCATTGGGATCTCCGTAAGACTCCTCGTAGCCTTGGATTCCCTCAAGGCCGATTGAGCAGGTTGTACCACTAAAACCTATGACACTTTTTGATTGCCATATCCCTCTAAAGAAACATGATATATCGGCCCTCGTGGTATGCTATTTAGCCACTGTGAGAATAATTCTTGAGCTAATGGAATGGGAAAACCATACCATTTCTATCAATCTTGGATTGTGTGCCTCTACGAAGACACCAATTCTTTCTACCTATCATGTACAAAGGACGAGCAATCATGTGAATATGAGTGCTTATTCTTGTTTACTTGGCACCCACTTGGGAGTCAAATCCACCCAGTTTCTATGAGTATCGTGATTGTACCGACTTGAGCGTAGTATGTCCTTACTCAAAAGTTCTATCGTTGTGATTCTATTCCACGAGATCTACCTTATATTCCTACAAAGGTTCATTCCGTTGAAATTCTATATTGGCTATAACTAAAGTGGATGTCAAAATACATGACTCAATGCTGGCGCATATAAGGGCCCAATCTGGTCCTGGGAGGAGCACCCGAAAGTACTTGTGCCCATAGAACTATTATTGATCATGGTGTGACATTACACCGAAGTGCATGACTTGCTTGATTGGACATTTCCACAAACTCTTGTACTTGTACTTGACTTGACATGACGTGACATGCGTGGCCCAGAAAGGATATTTACTTGCTTACTTGATAACATGATAGCCAATTCTTGACATGACTTGATAAACGTACATGCTTGCCTATCTTGATATGATTACATGAAATCTTGGGTATCTTGCTAGTTCATTCTAAGTTATCTCTTGCCATACACTCTCTCGCTATTGTCGTTTCACGCGAGCATGCATAGCTATACTTGCATTCATGTAACATGTAATTTACTTAAAGCAAGGTAGCACTTGAGATATAATTCCTACTGAGCGTTCGCTCACCTAGTGTTTTCCCCTATTTTTCAGGTAATTCCGATAACGAGACTCATTCGGATGGAGATGAACAAGAGTGAAGAGTTTAGAGCCATTCTAACCGTCAAGCGTTATCTAGTCCTATCTTTTCTATTTTCTTGAGTCATCCATTGTACTTTTATTTTATTGAGTTCTTAGTTCTTTTATCATGAGTTGTAATAGAAGAACCTGAAGGTTTATGATAAATAAAGGACTTGGTTATCATTACTTGTGCGCGCTCTGTCTATGAGTGTCGAATACACTTACGCTCTGATTGACATGAATGATATAACTCGTCACGCATCTCCGGGTTCCTTCCACGCTCGGGGCGTGACAATTTTTGTGGTATCAGAGCCCGGGATATTCAATTCCTAGGAAACCCAAGTCCAAGGATAGGTTTAAACCTTTACCCGTTGAGATTGGGTAGAGCCAAGAGTTAAGTTAACTTAGAAACTAGAACGTTTGGATAATTACATAATAACACAATTATCTTAATAATTGTAGGATCATGGCCGCGGAACGTGCTCAGTGGCATGATATGCAAAGGACCGTGCAAGGTCTCACTCAAGCACTACAATAGGTAGCGCAAGGAGGTGTTAATCGTGGAGCCGATAGTCTCCATCAAGGTTTTCGTAATATGAACCCTCCTAAATTCATAGGCTCGACCGATCTGGATGATGCCAAGCATTGGATAAGGGAGATTGAACGGATATTCCGTGTCAGGCAATGCACGGACCAAGAAAAAGTTCTATTGGCCACATTTCAATTAGAGAGAGATGCCCATTCCTGGTGGGAGTCCGTAGAAGCTACGGTAGAACAAGATCATGTTTCATGGGCTGAATTCAAGGAATATTTCAATAACAAGTATTTTTCTGATCGAGTACAAGAAAAGAAAGCTGCCGAATTCGCTACACTTAAACAAAGAACATTAATGGTGGCCGAGTACGAGGCTCAGTTCTCTAGGTTATCACGGTACGCTAAACACTTAGTAAGTACCGAGGATGAAGCCAAGAAGATTCCTAAATGGGCTCAGGCCTCAATATATTACACAGCTGGCGCCGATGGACATACAAGTCTACTCGAAGATAGTACGGTGAGCCCAATTATTAGAAGAGGCCACGGAGTTGTCCGAAAAAATCCGTGGGAAGGACAAGAAGGAGCATGTTACTAGCTCGGGTACTTTCAAACCCTCCTTCAATAAAAAGAGAACCAACGATGGAGGTACTCCCTCCCAAGAGAAAAAGTTCAAGAAGACTAAACCTTTCTCCATTACTACCACACCTTCTAAAGAGGTGTGTAAACATTGTGACAAGACCGGCCATAGGGCCGAGGAATGCTAAAGAAGCCTTGGAGCTTGCCTCCGTTGTGGGAGCCGCGAACATCGAATTCCTGATTGTCCGTTACTCAATGATCAAGCCGGAGATGAAAAGTGCCCGGTGAAGAAGAATGCACGTCTGCAAGCTCTTCAGGAGGTAGAACAAGAGGGAGGCGGACTAGTGGAAGGTACACTCATGATTTGTTCCAAGCATGCTCATGTCTTGTTTGATACCGGTGCATCGCACTCTTTTGTTTCAAAGAAGTTCGCGGATCCATTACCTATAGAACCGGAGTGGATAGATCTTTTAATTGCAACCCCACTTGGAAATGAATCCGAGATCTCACACCACTATTCCAATTGTATAGTTATGGTAAAAGGGAAAAATCTACCAGCAGACTTGATATGTCTAGATTTACAAGGATACGATGTTATCTTAGGAGCTGATTGGCTATCTACACATAAGGCCATCGTTTATTGCCGTGAAGGCAAGGTAACTTTTAAAGAGTTTCCGGAACTTGTCTACACTAGCCCTAAGAGTTGGAACAAGTCACCTCTTATTTCGGCTCTCCGAGCTAGCAAGCTTATAAGGAAAGGATGTGCTTCCTTCCTTGCTTTTGTCACCATAAAAGAGACTAAGGTGACCAAGATAGAAGACATCCCGGTAGTTCGGGAGTTTCTAGATGTATTTCCAGAAGATTTGCCTGGATTACCCCCACAAAGAGAATTGGCCTTCACCATCGACCTAGTCCCTAGTGCTGGTCCAGTTTCTAAGGCACCTCATAGGATGTCCCCTGCAGAGCTTAAGGAGTTAAAGGAATAATTAATGGAGCTTCTAAGGAAAGGATTTATCAGACCAATCAGCTTCTAAAGAAGGATGGATCCATGAGGCTATGCATCGACTATCGACAATTGAATCATCTCACTATCAAAAACAAGTATCCACTGCCAAGAATCGATGAATTGTTTGATCAGATATCTGGATCTAAGTATTTCTTGAAGATTGATCTCAGGTCAGGATATCACCAACTGAGAATCAAAGATGAGGACATTCATAAGACCGCGTTCAGGAGCAGGTATGGGCACTATGAATTTGTTGTTATGCCTTTCGGACTAACAAATGCCCCTGCCGCTTTTATGCAGTTGATGAATAGCATATTTAGGCCTCATCTAGGTCAGTTCATGGTGGTCTTTATTGATGACATATTAATCTATTCGAAGACCAAAGAAGAACATGAAGAGCATTTGCTGATTGCATTACAGATATTAAGGATGAATCAATTATACGCAAAGCTTAGCAAATGTGAATTCTGGCTAGAAGAAGTATCCTTCCTAGGACATGTAATCTCCAGGGATGGGATATCAGTAGATCCCTCAAAGGTGGAAGCTATGAAGAATTGGGAGAGACCAACCAATGCTAGCGAGATCCGAAGTTTCTTGGGTCTTGCAGGCTATTACAAGCGATTCATTAAGGACTTCTCCAAGATCGCCGTGCCGCTTACTAGGCTAACCTGCAAAGAGATCCATTATGAATGGAGTGAAGATTGTAAAAGAAGCTTCCAAGCTCTAAAGGATCACTTGACTACTGCCCCGATGTTGGCTTTGCCAATTGAAGGAGAACAATTCGAGGTATATACCGATGCATCTGGCATTGGCCTCGGATGTGTATTGATGCAACAAGGAAGAGTCATAGCTTACTCTTCCCGACAACTGAAGAAGCATGAAGAGAACTACCCAGTCCATGACCTAGAATGGGCTGCGGTAGTGTTTGCATTAAAGATCTGGAGATATTACCTGTACGGAGTACAATTCATTGTATACTCCGATCATAAGAGTCTCAAGTATCTCTTCTCTCAAAAGGAATTGAATATGAGACAGAGACGTTGGCTGGAATATCTCAAGGACTTCGACTTCACAATCCAATATCATCCTGGAAAGGGTAATCCTGTAGCCGATGCCCTCAGTCAAAAGCCAAGAGCGTTATTAGCCAATTGTATGATTCAGAAGTGGAAATTGCTAGAACAATTTTCTAGACTTAGCATAAGTATAGACAAGGAGAACCGGTGTATTACTCTATCACATATGAGGATACAACCTGATCTACTCTCTGAAATACAAGGTCTTCAAGACAACGACCCAGTATTAATGGAAATCAAGGGCAAGATAAAAGAGCGATCTTAATATAAACTAGCAGCAGATGGAAGACTATTATTCAGAGAAAGAACTTGTGTACCAGATTGTGCAGAACTAAAGAAGAAGATATTAGAAGAAGCTCACAGATCAAGGTACACGATTCATCCTGAATCTACCAAGATGTACCAAGACTTGAAGCGGACATTTTGGTGGCCTAACATGAAAAGAGAGGTAGCAGACTTCGTGTCTCGTTGTCTCACTTGCTAGCAAGTCAAGGCGGAATACCAAAAACCTGCCGGTAAGCTTCATCCTCTGGATATTCCCATGTGGAAGTGGGAGGATATCGGTATGGACTTCATAATGGGTCTGTCTAAGTCTAAAGGAGGACATGATGGAATTTGGGTCATCGTAGACCGATTGACCAAGTCGGCACATTTCTTGCCAATCAATTGCCGATGGTCAATTGATGTTCTTGCTGCACTGTACATCAAGGAGATAGTCAGACTACATGAAGTTCTTGTTTCAATCATGTCTGACCGAGACCCTCGTTTTACCTCTCATTTTTGGAAGGGTCTACAACATTCGTTGGGGACAAGACTCAACTTTAGTATAGCCATTCACCCTCAGACGGATGGTCAGACCGAGAGAATAAATCAGGTAGTAGAAGATATGGTCAGAGCTTGCATCATTGATTTTGGTGGAAGCTGGCATGATCACTTGCCTTTGGTCGAGTTTGCATACAACAATAGCTACCAGGCAAGTATACAGATGGCACCTTTCAAAGCCTTATACGGAAGGAGTTGCCGATCACCTTTGTGTTGAGATGAAGTTGGCGAGAAACAACTACTAGGCCCAGACATGGTTAGAGATACTTCCGAGAAGATCTAACTGATTAGAGAAAGACTTCAAGTAGCTCAATCTAGACAAAAGGCTTATGCTGATACCCGAAGAAGAAATCTCGAATTCCAAGTCGGAGATCATGTATTTCTCCAAATTCCTCCAGGATGAGGAATTAGGAGATTTGGTGTTAAGGGCAAACTTACACCAAGGTATATCGGATCTTTTGAGGTATTAGAGACAGTTGGCGAGGTTGCCTACCGTATTGCCTTACCTCCTCAATTGTCTGACGTCCATAATGTTTTCCACATATCTATGTTGAAGAAATATGTGCACGATCCAACTCATGTCATAAATCATGGAGATCAATTATGAACAAAAACCCATGAAGATCCTTGATCGCGAGGTACGTGCATTAAGAAACAAGACAATTCCCATGGTCAAGGTTCAATGGAATAAATGCTCAGAACAAGAAGCCACGTGGGAGACCGAGGAATCCATGAAGAAGAAATTTCCCAACTTATTTACGATCGGTATGTACTTTGCACCCTCCACGTCTATATACCATTGAATTTGGGGATCAAATTCTTTTAAGTGGGGGAGGGTGTAGCAACCCTGGTAAATTGAAGGAATAAAATCCTAAATGGATCAAAAACTAAACCAATATATAAGGCCAACCCATATATATATTTAAAACATATATATATATATACCAAATGGAACTTACACTTAAACCATATAACAAATGGCCCAAAGATGAATATCGCCTCCTCTTAAGGTGCCATTTCATTATTTGAAGACCCCTCAAGTGGGCGCCAATTGATGAATTGAAGACCCCTCATGGGGGCGCCAATTACCTGAAGGGTGCCCCTATCTTGGGCGCTAATTACATGAAGGGCGCCCCTCCTCTGGGCACTATTTCCTTGCAGTAGGAAAATTGGTAAGTCGACTGCAGTGTTTTGTTCGAACTAGAAGTAGTGACCGATCAGGAAAGTATTGATCTGGAAGGATTAATACGTAGGGAAACCTTGCTTCTAATAGGAGTCTTACGTGGAAAGTTTTAAACCTAATCAAACTCTAACCCACGATCGAATCCCTTCTCTATAAATATCAAACCCCCTCCATCGAACCCTCTGTTAACTCTATATTTCAAAGACGTCCGACTGCTCTTCGTTTCCCTACAGTTACTGTTCCTTTCTCTTCGGCTGTACGTGGAGAGGAGGCTCTACTTTCATCTCTGCATCTTCCTGGAGGAGACTTGTGGCTGCTACTCTTCTTCTTCCAGAGTGGTTGCCGTAGAAGAAGCTTGCTGCTTCTTTCGTTGGTGCTGTCAAGGGATCGTTTACCTACGGTTGCAGTTCTGCTACTGCTACCGTGTTCTTCTTCCTCTGAAGCTGTAGTGCTCAAATCATCTTCTTCTTCCTGCTGCCGTTGTCTAGTTTCTCTGTTGCAAATAGAGTATCATTTTGTGGTTATTCTTGTGGTTGATTCTTCAATCTCTTCACGATTCTCTCATCCAGATCACTACAAGGTAGGTGTTCTCAAGTACAAGCCCAATCTAATAGTTATCAGATCATGATCATGCATATAGGTCTGTTAGATTGTTTCCAGTAGGTTTTGTAAAGTTTTTACTGAGTTTTAGTAGAAGGCACCTCTTGGTAGGGCGCTATTTGATATAACGACCGTGCAAACAGTCATCAGTTAGTTGGTTAATTAATAAATACACATGTTCAAAATTTTATAATGGTGAACCATGACATCTAATCTAATGCATGAGTATACTACTAGATTCATGCAATTTTTCTCTACCTGTCCATGTACTTGTTCCTGCAAAAAAAATATTTTTATTGAAAAAGTGCTACTGTTCATGACCCAATACTGTCAGCCTTCACTATTCTATATAGCGCCCCTGACCTGGGCGCTATATCTCTAAAAGGTGGCAGCAGCTAGGGCGCTATTCAACTGAAACGTGGCAGCAGCCAAGGCGCCATTCACTTAAATTCTAGAATTTGATATATATATACAGATCTTAATATATTTAGAACCTGGATACAACGACTGAATGAACAATCATTATATCATGAACTAGCGACCCTGCCCAGGGCGCTATTTCATGAAATGAAGACTTGACCCCAGGCGCTAATTACCTGATTTCTGATTTTCATAGTTTTCTGTAACCTTTTACAGTGGGTTATGTATATAGGCACTATATTCCATTCTGTGAGTATAGTCCCACGTTTCACGATATTTTATCGATTATCCCTCAACTCTTGGTGACATACGAGCCCTTCGTTGGACATTCCGTTCCTTCGGACTGGTAAGTTAGTCATTGGGACCTCCGTAAGACTCCTCGTAGCCTTGGATTCCCTCAATGCCGATTGAGCAGGTTGTACCACTAAAACCTATGACACTTTTTGATTGCCATGTCCCTCTAAAGAAACATGGTATACCAACCCTCATGGTACTATTTAGCCGCCGTGAGAATAATTATTGAGCTAATGGAATGGGAAACCATACCATTGCTATCAATCTTGGATTGTGTGCCTCTACGAAGATACCAATTCTTTCTACCTATCATGTACAAAGGACGAGCAATCATGTGAATATGAGTGCTTATTCTTGTTTACTTGGCACCCACTAGGGAGTCAAAACCACCAAGTTTCTATGAGTATCGTGATTGTACCGACTTGACCGTAGTATGTCCTTACTCAAAAGTTCTATCGTTGTGATTCTATTCCACGAGATCTACCTTATATTGCTACAAAGGTTCATTCCGTTGAAATTCTATATTGGCTATAACTAAAGTGGATGTCGAAATACATGACTCAATGCTGGCACATATAAGGGCCCGATCTGGTCCTGGGAGGAGCAACCGAAAGTACTTGTGCTCATGGGAGCTATTATTGATCACGGTGTGGCATTGCACCGAAGTGCATGACTTGTTTGATTGGACATTTTCATAAACTATTGTACTTATACTTGACTTGACATGACGTGACATGCGTGGCCCGGAAAGGGTATTTACTTGCTTACTTGATAACACGATAGCCAATTCTTGACATGACTTGATAAACGTACATGCTTGCCTATCTTGATATGATTACATGAAATCTTGGGTATCTTGCTAGTTCATTCTAAGTTATCTCTTGCCATACACTCTCTCACTATTGTCGTTTCACGTGAGCATGCATAGCTATATTCGCATTCATGTAACATGTAATTTACTTAAAGCAAGCTAGCACTTGAGATATAATTCCTACTGAGCGTTCGCTCACCTAGTGTTTTCTCCTATTTTTCAGGTAATTTTGACAACGAGACTCATTCGGATGGAGATGAACAAGAGTGAAGAGTTTAGAGCCATTCCAACCGTCAAGCGTTATCTAGTCCTGTCTTTTCTATTTTCTTGAGTCATCCATTGTACTTTTATTTTATTGAGTTCTTAGTTCTTTTATCATGAGTTGTAATAGAAGAATCTGAAGGTTTATGATTAATAAAGGACTTGGTTATCATTATTTGTGTGCGCTCTATCTATGAGTGTCGAATACACTTACGCTCTGATTGACATGAATGATATAACTCGTCACGCATCTCCGGGTTCCTTCAGCGCTTGGGGCGTGACACACCCCCTTTTTGATGCTAAATGTACGAGGCCCATCTTGGAGTCAGAGTTGATTGATTGGGCACTGTCAATGAGGCTGAGTGTATTGGTTTTCTGCAAGAACGGTATCTTATGGCTGGAGCCTTACTACTCATTCCGATTCAGTCAGAATTTTGGTTATGACCAGCATATTCCTGCCACCTCCACTCAATTTGCGCTTCCGAACAGGGCCCGGGCTAGCCAAGTATCGAATGATGAAGCTCGCATATGGTGGGACTATTTTCATCGCCAAGAGGTGATTTCATTCGGAGTTCCGGCCCCTGCACGCTTTCCCAGTGTGACCCCAGAATATATTAAATGGTGGAATGCGCGCACCGACTTCTATAGGAGCACGAGAAGAGAGTGCTGGGCCGGCGCTGAATGCAAATTCCTGGACTCCCAGCCAGTGCCGGCTCTAGATGCTGACCCGGTGTATCTGAAGAAATTGAAGTTCCACACAAATACTGCCGTGGCGGTGATGCGGGACGGGACGCGACTCAATGCCAATTTGAATGCGAACTTGAGACTCTAGACAAACTCACGACTTGTCCCTAGCAAGGGAAACGTGCGGATGTGCGCGGTTGAGAAACTGGCAATGAGTCAAGGGTATTTGGCTCTTCCGTGCTCAGATCGAGTCACGGGACGGGTCTCGATCTCACTCTCTCTCTCTCAGCGGTGATCAACAAATATATCGAGCTAGAATCCCATCACTCTCTCATGCAGCGACATTCAAAAATATACGAGATAAGCAAATGCGTCAACGAAGGAGCGAAGACGTACCTCCACGCTCCGGGCGTGGGGAAGGCGACCCCGGCCAAGACTCGTACTCCCGATACAAACAATTACAACAATTACAAAAATAAATTCTACTGCCCACTCCACGCAAGGAGGTAAAGGGTTACAGTGGGACCCAGGAGTATCGAACTTGGGTTGACGGGCGGCACGTCCGTGAAGCACTCGGGATGGTGGCGGATTGCCGGTTTGGATCGGTTCTGCTCGGGCCCACAGGACAATAGGTGGGTCCGACTGTTGGGACAACGGCGTCCGGGCCTCTCCTTGCTGTGGCGGCTGGCTGGGACGCTGCTGGAAGGTTGTTGGGCGATCCCCGAGATCGGTGGTCGCTGGATCAGAGCCGGGGATTTATGGGAGAATTAACTCCCAACTATGTTCTGTAGTTCTGTCTCGGGACAGTTCTGCACGACTCCATAAAAATAATTGTTTCGCCCAGATCTGGTGTCGGATCGAGGCGAGATTGACATTGTTGGAAAGAGAACTCAAAGGGCTACAACATAAATTAATTTCATATCCATCCAGTAAACGGATTGGAAATGAAAACCACTGTTCTCCAAGTATTTTTGTTGGCTCAGATTACAAACAGTCAGGACAGATTGGGGATCTGCCCGAGGATGACCTTTGAACGACAGGGAAATGTAGATCTGGATCTTGGGGATTTTATGGTGGATATAGAGGGAAGTGAGGATCACACACGAATTATTTGGTAATTTTTGGAGATAGATAAGGGGGCTGGAAAAATATAACAACAGGCTACTATCCCGCAGATCTGCTGATTGGCAGACTATCAGGGGAGGAACTAAAAGACTGGAAAAAATAGCAAACGGTGGCGGATTGACACGAAATTTAAATTGGGAGGAGGTAACAACAAGGGGGATGATATATCAAAATTTCAAGATCATCAGATACACGGATTGAGAGGACCAACCTTTTCTTTGAGCTTCTGTCCTAGATCTCGGAATCCTGGACAACACTTCAAAGAACGGGCTGTGGCTGCTCGACGGCGGCACGAACGGAGGTGGCGGCGGCGGTGGCTGGAAGTTGCATCCAACGGAGGTGATAGAGGTGGGAATCACTCCCAGAATCAAGGCTTCACACCTTGGATTTGATGCAACAATCGCACCTGCAAGAAGGGGAGAGAGGGGGTGCCCTTGGGCTCTTGGGATTTTCACCAAATTTCTTCTCATTAATCTTTCAAAATAATGAAAATACAAGTGTTTATAGACCTAGCTAAATGACCATTGCTGCCCTCAGATCTAGGGTTAGGTATGGACAATTATGGGATATGAAATTCTTCTCCCATGTGGTCAAGATAACACATAATAAAAAAAACTAAAAGGGTGGAAAAGTGGGGGGGGGGGGGGGGAGGGGCGCCCATGGCAAGTGGGCATCTTGGACTTTGCTTGGTCCAAGTCCAACTTGGACCTTGGACCAGCCCCACATGGGCCCTAGAGCCTAGGTGGACCAATGGGAAAGAAGGTGGGGGTCCCGTCGGGCCAACATGGCCTTTTGCAAAGAAACCCAATAAATTCTAAGGACTAACCCATTGGCTTATAATGCCTTACAATTGTAAACCCACTTGACTCAAGGGTATAAATGTAAAACAAAAGTTAGTGGCCTTACTTTGATGTCCCATCAATACCCTAGTCCTGGTGGGGCATTGGATGAATGCGGATCTATAGCTGTGTGGAATCTATAGACAGAAAGGTTCCAGAGTGGGTTGCTTATCCCAAATGTCTTTTGGGATCACGAAGCATTGCTTGGTGCTTTTCGTGATCGGAAAACCCGCTAATTCCATTAAGAGTTAATGGATAGAATTAATTAAGTTAAGAAGGAGTTCTTTACTTAATGGGATGGAAAACCAAATTGACTATTGGGTCTAGAGGGTCACACAATAGAGTATTGGACAGACCGGGATGGGTGGACTTTATAGACTGTTATTGGGTTTTTGTGAAAAATGCCAAAGGTCTATAAATATATGCTGTTGGGACAAACCCTAGCCAAGCTACAAGGTTGAACCCTAGCCACCCTTCTCTCCTCTCTCTCTCTCCCCAAGGGGCGCCCCCCTCCTTCTCTCTCCTTCCTCCACGGTGGATGGTGGTGTTGAGATCGGGTCAACGCGTGGAGATCGTGGAGGAGATCCCGTCTGCTTCCACTACTCGTGTGGATACGTCTAGAGGCCGGATGTTTGAACGGCTCGCGACTCTGGGATCTTCCTCTCCTTCATCTTCGAGGTTTTGGGAGATTCTCCACCCTGCAAAGGTAAAGAATTGCTCTTCCGATCACGAGGTTTAACGATCTTGTTCAATTTTGAAAAATTGGCAACGATATGTAATCTAAGGTTTCGATGATTTTCACTACGTATTCTGGTCAGAACCTTACAGTGGTATTAGAGCTAGGTTCCTGGTTTGATCAAAATCTACATTATTTTATTTTTTTCATCATTCCCATTCTTGCATGGGGCTCAATGTTCATCGCTCGATTGGGTCGCTCATGAGATGAGTAACGGTCGATTGATGCCAGGGAATCGTTCCCGACATCAAGAGGATCCAAACGCACATCTTGGTGCGTTGATTGACCCACCGTGGAGGCTGAATCGACCACCTCAACCCCGACGGGCTCGCTGTTCGCGCGCAGTGAGGACGTGCGTTTCAGGCCATCGAACGTCGATTGCTAGTGCCCTTGAGGGCTGGTAGGGGTTCTGAATAGTCCTCCATGGCGCATGGCACTTCCGGTGGCATGGGGTGGCAGGTGGAGTCGCCGCGGCGGCAATCTCGGCGGAGGAGGCAATCGATAGCCTCTTGGCTCGCACGCGCGGTCGCCGGCGACGGCTGCGGCGGTGGAGGATCGTGCAGAGGCTAGCGGAGCACTGCCCGGAGGGCGGCGGACCAGGGTGGGGAGATCCCCCCTCCGCATGCATCGCGGCGGCGGCTAGGGTTTTGCCCTAGCCGCCCCGCTATCGGGTGGAGGGGGAGACCCCCCACAGTTGCTAATGGGTCAGATCCGGCCCATGTCGGATTCAAACCCGATAAGCCCGTAATATTTTTTTTGACTTTTATGCGTTTTAAAATGTTTAAAATGCGTATAAATCTCAGAAAAATCTCAAAAATTCTAAAAAATATTGTAATGAGTTATAAAATTATTTTGGTAACTTATTAATTTATTTTTCATTATTAGTCCCTTGGTTAATTAGTTAATGGGAATTTTAAAAGGGTTTTAAGTATTTCCTATTATCTAATTAATTGAAGTTAATTACTATAAGAATGTGATTCTTATGAGGTTAATTAACTGGAAATTATTATTGAGCTCATGCAGTGAATGTGAATGATGGTGGTCTAAAGTTGTTTAGACTTATTTGTTTTAACTAAATTATTTAGTTGAATGTTAATATGCATAATTTCAAAATCAATTATTACTATTTTAAAATTATTGCTATATCTCGCTATAATTATGTGATAATTACTGTAAGATGCATGTGATGTGTCTTGTGTGTGGATGGATGATCATGGACTTAGATATCATGTGATGATGATCTTTATGGTGAATGGTTATATGTGATGTGATTATTGGGGCCTGCGTGCCTCCTTCTCTCTCTCTTATTAATCTGGGTTGTACATTCTATCTCCCCATGTATTGTACTCCCCTTGACTAGTTCAAGGTTTCTTATTATTATCTGATGTACATTTGTGGGCCTGCGTGCCCAATTACAAATTTACTTGTAATAATGAGAAGCGGATGGAGACAAAGAAGGAGATCGGTTGCGAGGGCCTCGGGAGATTCTTCACATATAGTGGGAGCATTGGATGCTCCAAGTTTTTCTATTTACCATGATTGTGTGCATTACCAACTGGCTCTGGTAATGTGTTCTAGGAGCTTAAGGTCCATGATCATCCATTGGTATTATTACATATATATGATAGATGTGGATGTGCTACTTATTATATATATATATATATATATATATAGGGTATATACGATACTCCAAATACTTATATGTATATAGCACCTATATTGATGAGACCAAAACTTAATTAAAATCCCTCGATCCAATATTAGGTTGTAAGCGTGAGACATTAAGAATGACCCACGTAGCCTTCCGTTGTTATAGTCTAAGTGAGCTGCTCTTAGACTGTGTGGGTTTGTTGTGCTGCCACAAGACCCTCATAGCAAGGGGGTGGAGACTTAGACTAAGGCTTAGGCTGAACTTTGGGATGGGCGCCGGCATGGCTTTGTTGTGCTGCCACAAGGGTCATGTCTTGAACCCATTCTCATAACGTAACAACGGGTCTAACCTAACCAGATCTTGTGATTTGTTGTGCTGCCACAAGGTCACAAAGGTCTGGAGGCTGAATATACCAGGAGTTGCAAGGAGTTACAATTGGCAAGAGTTGCCTACCCATTAAGTATGGGGTGGTTTGTTGTGCTGCCACAATGCCACTATCATAATATTAATGGGATTCTGGTCCCACTAGGATATAACTGGAATATCCCGTCTTTGGACAATGAGGGTTGTGAAAATTCGTCAAAAATTAGTGGGAGTTATAAATTAGGATTAAAGACCATATCTTAATTTTTAATTAATGAATATCTGCATGTTATCTAATTATTATAATCTTCTCTTGAAGACCTCTATGGCGAACCACCCGTTACGCGGCATACTTGATGCCAACAGGCTTTCTGGTCCAAACTATAGTGACTGGTTCAGGAACTTGAGGATTGTTCTCACTGCTGAGAAGATATCCTATGTTATTAATAGGCCTATACCTCCTCTTCCAGTCGATGATGCTGAAGAGGGAGAGATTATTGCTTATGAGAAGCATAATGATGATGCCACGCTTGCCCAATGCTATATGCTTGCCTCTATGACAAATGAGTTACAGAGGTAACATGAAAAGATGGATGCCAGATCCATTCTATTTCACCTTGAGGAGCTCTTTGGAGCTCAAAGTCAAACAGAAAGATATGAGATATCTAAGAGTCTGTTCAGGGCAAGAATGTCTGAGGGAACATCTATGCAGACACATGTTCTCAAGATGATTGAGTGGATCGAAAGGTTGGCAGAATTAGGATTCGACATGAATAAGGACCTTTGTGTTGATCTCATTCTGCAATCTCTCCGTAGTTCTTTTTCCCAGTTCATTGTCAATTTCAACATGAACAAGATAGAATGCTCTCTAGCAGAGCTTCTTAATATGTTGAAGACTACTGAGAGCACTATGAACAATGGGAAAGCTCTTGTGATGCTTGTTGGTAAGACCAACAAGAAGAGGAATTTTCAGCAGGCCTTTAAGAAAGGCAAGTCCAAGAAGAAGGGAAAACAGGTAAAGGCTACAAAGAAAGAAGAGGCTACCAAGGACAAGGGTCAGTGCTTCCATTGCCATAGGGATGGCCATTGGAAGAGGAACTGCAAGTTATATCTTGCAGAGAAAGCAAAGCAGAAGCTTGGAGAAGCTTCAGGTATATTCATGATTGACCTTAACTTGTCATATAGATCCACATCATGGGTATTAGATACTGGATGTGCATCTCATATCTACAATGATTTGCAGGTTCTGACAAGTAGCAGGCAATTAAACAAAGGAGAGGTTGACCTACGACTGGGAAATGGAGCAAGAGTTGCTGCACTTACTGTCGGGAGTGTAAACCTCAAGCTTTCTTCAGGAGCTACATTAGAGTTGACAGACTGTTATTATGTTCCTTCTATAATTAAAAACATTATTTCCATTTCATGCTTAAATAAATGTGGATTTATTGTGAGCTTTGGGAATAAAACATGTTCTTTATTATTAAATGGTGAATTGTTTGCCAGTGGGAGCTTAATTAATGGTTTGTTTTTATTAGATGTGGATACTCCTGTTATGTGTGTGGATGGACCTCTTAAGAGGAAGAGGAATGATGTGAATCAAGCATACCTTTGGCATTGTAAGTTTGGTCATATTAGTGAGGAAAGATTGGAAAGGTTGTACAAAGATGGATATATTGATCCATTTGTTTATGAATCATTTGTAACCTGTGAATCTTGCCTCATGGGAAAAAAGACCAACTCTCCATTTATTGGACATGGAGAGAGAGCTGGTGAATTGTTAGAACTCATACATTCTGATGTATGTGGACCAATGTCCACCCAAGCCAAAGGGGGTTACTCATACTTCATTGCTTTCACTGATGATTTCTCTAGGTACGGATATGTGTACTTGATGAAGTACAAATTCGAAGCCTTTGAGAAATTTGTGGAGTTCAAGAATGAAGTAGAGAAACAAACAGGAAAGAGTATTAAAACTCTTCGATCTGATGGAGGAGGAGAATACTTGAGTACGGAATTCACACAATATTTAAAGGATAATGGTATATTATCCCAATGGACTCCTCCTTACACACCTCAGCTGAATGGTGTGGCTGAAAGGAGGAATCGTACCTTATTAGATATGGTACGATCCATGATGTGCTTTGCTGGATTGCCCTTGTCACTCTGGGGCTATGCCCTAGACACTATTGCTCACTTATTAAACAAAGTTCCTTCCAAATCAATGTCTTCCACTCCATATGAGATATGGAAAGGAAAGAAACCAAACCTTAAGAATGTTAAGGTCTGGGGTTGTCCTGCACATGTTAAGAAACACAATCCTAAACTAGCATCTAATACTAAAAGATGCAGGTTTGTGGGATATCCTAAAGAAACTTATGGATATTACTTCTACCAGCCTAGTGATCAAAGAGTGTTTGTAGCTAAGCGAGCTGTGTTCCTAGAGGATGGATATATCCTTGAAGGAAATAGTGGGAGTATGGTAGAACTAGAAGAGGTTCTAGAACCACAAACTGGAGCTGCATCGTCTCAGGAACTAGTTCAGGATGGCACACAAACTGTGCGTAGGTCTGGCCGTGTACCTGTCCAACCAGATAGATTTGTGGGACTTATCTCTGATGGTGGGGACAAGACACATTATAATGGGGATGATGATCCTAAGACCTATGAGGAGGCAATAAGTGGTATTGACTCCTGGAGATGGCAAGAGGCCATGAAATCGGAGATGGACTCCATGTACTCCAACCAAGTTTGGAACTTGGTAGATCCACCCGAGAGTATAGTACCCATCGGATGTAAATGGATCTTTAAAAGAAAAATTAGAGCAGATGGGATGGTTGATACCTACAAGGCTAGGTTGGTTGCGAAGGGATATCATCAAAGACAAGGAGTTGACTATGACGAGACCTTCTCACCAGTTGACATGACTAAGTCTATAAGGATTTTACTTGCTATCGCTGCGTACCATGATTATGATATCTAGCAGATGGATGTGAAGACTCCTTTCCTCAATGGACACCTTGAGGAAGAGGTGTATATGATATAGCCTGAGGGATTCATATCCAAGGAGCACCCAGATAAGGTATGGAGGTTGCTAAGATCCATTTATGGATTGAAGCAAGCGTCCCGCAGTTGGAATTTAAGATTTGATGAAGCCATCAAGTCTTATGACTTCGTAAGAACGAAGATGAGCCGTGTGTGTATAAGAAAACATATGGCAGTGCAATCACCTTCTTGGTCCTATATGTCGATGACATACTACTCATTGGGAATGATGTAAGTATGTTGTCATCAGTTAAAGCCTGGCTGTCTAAGCACTTCTCCATAAAGGATTTGGGTGAAGCATCCTATGTATTAGGGATCAGGATCTATAGAGATAGATCAAATAGGATGCTAGGCTTGTCCCAATCTATGTACATAGATTCCATTGTCAAAATATTTGGAATGGAAAACTCTAAGAGAGGTCTCATACCGATGAGACATGGAATTTACCTCTCTAAGGAAATGTCCCCTAAGACTCCTGAAGAGAGGGGGCGCATGAGTAGGGTACCTTATGCTTCAACCATAGGGTCCATCATGTATGCCATGTTGTGTACAAGGCCTGATGTTGCATATGCTCTAAGTGTTACGAGCAAGTTTCAGGCAGATCCAGGTGAGCAACACTGGATAGCCGTGAAGTGTATCCTTAAGTACTTGTGAAGGACTAAGAATATGTTTCTGATTTATGGAGGAGAGGACTTGAAACTTCGAGGTTACACTGACTCAAGTTTTCAGTCCGATAAAGATGACATCAAGTCAACTTTGGGATATGTGTTTACCCTGAATAGTGGGGCAATGAGTTGGAAAAGTTCCAAACAAGAAACCATTGCTGATTCTACGACCGAAGCTGAGTACATTGCTACTGCTGAGGCGGCCAAAGAAGCAGTTTGGATGAAGAAGTTCATCGAAGAGCTTGGAGTTGTCTCGAGCATCTTTGATCGGTCCCCTTATTATGTGATACTAATGGGGCGATTGCACAAGCAAAAGAGCCGAGGCCTCATCAGAAATCAAAGTATATTCTGCGGCGCTACCACCTGATCAGAGAGATAATAGCTAGAGGAGATGTTGTAATTGATAGAGTGTCTTCCAATGATAACATTGCAGATCCACTAACTAAGCCGTTGACTCAAAGTGTTTTTGAGCGTCACCTAGGGCTGATGGGGATCAAGCATGTGGGTGATTGGCTTTAATATATGAGCTGGGCCTTTATTATTGGTTTGAATCTTTTAATCTATTTAAGATTTTATCCCTTCAATTTACCAGGGTTGCTACAGTACAGGTTCAGGGACTTCATCACATTCGAATCATTAACACAAATTAAATGCAACGAATAAATGCCATTAATATAAATATGAATAAGATATTACAAGAAATGTCACAATCACATCTCATGTGATTGGTTTGTAGGGCATACATTTCTATCAATCTCCCACTTGCACTATAGACTTAAAACACATAGTTCATAAGTAATTAACGCCTTCGATCAAGTCGTCATTTTAATTGAAGACAGTCAAGCAGGCACTAATTTAAGAATTGACGCCCCCGTGACAAGCGTTATATAAGGAAATTGAAGACTGTGTACAGAGGCGTCACTTTAAAATAACGCCCCAACCTTAGGCGTCATTTCCAAACTGAACCGTTGGTGTTTGGTTCGAACAAGGATGTTATCTGGGTAAGTGTTGATAAGGAAAGGATTGATACGTGGATATCTAAGTTTAATAAGGATTCTACCTAGGAAGTTTTAGTCTTAATCGAACTCTTAGAACCCACTAGGATTCCTTCTCCTATAAATACCCACCCTTCCGTCGAGCTCCCTGTTGACATTATTGATCAAAGACGTCCTGCTGCTACGTGAAGAGCATCGCAGTTCTTCATCACTTTTCCTCCTTGTTGCACGAAGGTTTGAAGGGAGGGTAAAAGCTGTTCTTCCTCTGCTTCTCTATTTTCTTGAAAAGGGGCGGCTGTGTTGCTACTCTTTCCATCTTCTTCTTGCTGAGGAAGAATCCTCATCATCCTGCTGCTTCTTTCTTGAAGGGCTGCTGCTGTTAAGAGCTGCTGCTCTTATTATTGATTGGCTTCCAGTTACCCTGTTAAAAATAGAGTATTGTATACTTCCTTCATCTTCACATATTCTTCCTCGATCGTCAACCGAATCATCAACCCAAGGTAGGTTTTCTCAAGCGTTAAGCCAAATTTAATAATTTTAGGCTGGTATACATGCATATAGGTATGTAAGGAATTACAGAGATCGCTCTGGATTGAGGTTTTTCGTTGTTTTACTGCATGAATTAAATTAGTGACCCAGTCTAGGGCGCTATTTTATTTAACGACCGTGTAAACAGTCGTCAATTGGCTAGATAATTAATAATTATATAATGTTCAAAATTTAGTAAATGTTAACCCTTACATGTAGACTAATGCATGATCATACTAGAAAATTCCTGCTATTTTTCTCTATCTGTACATGTCTCTAGTTTCTTGATTGGAAACACTCCAAAAACCATGGGTCTGTGATTGTACCTTCCTGGTGCAAATCGTATAACAAAGAATTATCGACTCTTTTTAGGTCGTTAATTGAATGAACGCCCCTATACACGGGCGCCAATTAGTGATAAACTGTAAAATTTGAAAGGCTTGACATAATTGCTTAATTATTGAAATGACGACATGCCCCCGGCCCTTTATGTTGATATATGACGCCCCTGACTAGGGCGTTATTTACAAAATTGAAGCCTTAATGAAAGTCGCCATTTTTATAATGACTAAAATCTGAAATGTTTATTGAACTGAATATTTATAGAATCTGGATGTAACGACTGAGTGAACAGTCATCATTTACTGAACTGACGACCCTGACAAGGGCGCCAATTCATAAAATGAAGACTTAAGCTCAGGCATCAATTCACGGTTTTCCTGATTTTCGTGATTTCTGTAACCCATTGTCGGTTGGTTATGTATCGACACTATATTCCATTCCGTGAATATAGTCCCATGTTTCACGTTGTTTTATCGATTATCCACTATTTCTCGGTGATAGATGAACTCTCCGCGGGACACTCCGTTCCTTCGGACTGGTGATTTTATCATAGAGACCTCCGTAAGACTCCGCTAGCCTTAGATTCCCTCAAGGTAGCCGAGCGGGTTGTACCATTAAAACCTATGACCCTACTTGATTGCCATGTCACCCAAAAGAAACATGGTATACCGGCCCTCATGATATGCTATTTGGATGTCATGAGAATATTCTGGATTAATGGAATGGGAAACCATGCCATTAGTGTTCCTTGTGAATTATGTGCCACACTTGTGGACCTTAATTCTATCTAGCTTATCATGTACAGAGGTGAGGGACCATCACTATATGAGCGCTCATTCTTAAATGTCAAGGCACCCAGTTAAGGGAGCCGATTCCACCTAGTTTTAATGCGAATCATGATTGTACCGTGGTTATCATCCTTGCACATCATGTTCAATCCTTGATCTACCTTAAAGTTCCTACAAGCGTATTCCTTTGGAATTCTATATTGGCTATAACTATAGTGGATGTCAAAAAATACATGATCAATGCTTGCGCATATAGGGCCCGATCTGGTCCTAGGAGGAGCACCCAAAAGTACTTGTGCCCATGGGAGTTTTAATGATCACGGTGTGGCATTGCACCAAAGTGCATGACTAGCTTGATAGACATTCTACAAAACTCGTACTTGACTCGACTTGACATGACATGACTTGCGTGACCCAGAAAGGGTATTTATTTACTTGCTTGAAACATGATAGCCAATTCTTGACATGACATGATCACATGACATGATAAATATATGTGCTTGATTATCTTGCTATATTGAGATGAGTTCTTGGAAGACATGCTAGTTATCTCTTTATATACCTTCTCTATTCTCTTGATATACATTCTTTATTATCGTTTTATGCGAACATGCATAGCTATATGGCATTCATGTAACTTGTAATCTACTTAAAGCAAGCTAGCTCTTGAGATTTAATTCCTACCGAGCGTTCGCTCATCTAGTGTTTTCCCCTTATTTTTTAGGTAAGTCCGATGACGAGACTCAATCGGATGGGGAAGGTCAAGAGTAAAGAGATTAGAGCTACTCCATCTGTCCAAGCATTATCTAGTTTTGTCTATTCTTGAGTCAGTCATTATACTTTTCATTTTATTGAGTCTTAGCACTTTCGTTAAGTGGATGTAATAGAAATAATTTAGAAATTGTGATTGAATAAAGGATTGGGTTATCATTACTTTTTGCGCGCTCTATCTTTGTGTCGAATACACTAACGCCCTGATCGACATGAATGATGTAAACTCGTCACGCATCTCCGGGTTCCTTCTGCGCTCGGGGCGTGACATGTGCGATGATGGCTGGATCATAATGAGATTATGATAATGAGATCAGTCATCCAGATGCACATGTTCTAAATGTTCCCAGTCATAGGATCTTCAAGAAGGGACATTAAAGATCCGGATAGATTGACACACATGATACTTACTCATATGATGGGTGTGATTGTTCTCATAATCATCTGTGTGGAGACATTGAAGTACATGTGTGGGTGCTCATTAGTGGAATGAGTACACTGAACTGACCCGATCTAGAATCCATGAATGGTAATCATACTAACTGTCAACAAGGTATTCTATGTCTAAGTAGCATAGTTGGATCTTAGACCTGAGTCACTAAAGATGTCTTGCATAAGGGATGCTGAGTATTTGATTACTGACTTATGGACTTCTGTTAAGTGTCTTGTATAATTAGTTATGCGGACTCAGTGGAACTCATGCGAAGGTAATTAGTTTGACAACAGGGGATCGTTCACTCTCAGTATGATATATGAGAGAGAATACCCTATGGATCTGTACTCGGGAAAATCCCTGGCCAGGGTATGGGAGTTCATTATGAAAAATGAGTTTTTCTAATGAACCTATTTAGAGTACAGGATTCAATTGAGTCGGGACTCAATAGGGTTTGACAGTTTGACCATACCCTAGTCCGGGTGGGGCATTGGATGAATGAGGATCTATAGCTGTGTGGAATCTATAGACGGAAAGGTTCCAGAGTGGGTTGCTTATCCCAAATGTCTTTTGGGATCACGAAGCGTTGCTTGGTGCTTTTCGTGATCGGAAAGCCCGCTAATTGTATTAAGAGTTAATGGATAGAATTAATTAAGTTAAGAAGAAGTTCTTTACTTAATGGGCTGGAAAACCAAACTGACTATTGGGCCTAGAGGGTCACACACATTAGAGTATTGCACAGACCAGGATGGGTGGACTTTATAGACTATTCTTGAATTTTTTTGAAAAATGCCAAAGGTCAATAAATATATGCTGTTGGGAGAAACCCTGGCCAAGCTACAAGGTTGAACCCTGGCTGCCCTTCTCTCCTCTCTCTCTCTCTCTTCAAGGGGCGCCCCCTCCTTCTCTCTCCTTCCTCCACGGTGGATGGTGGTATTGAGATCGGGTTGGCGCGTGGAGATCATGGAGGAGATCCCGTCTGCTTCCACTGCTCGTGTGGATATGTCTAGAGGCCAGACGTTTGAACGGCTCACAACTCCGGGATCTTCCTCTCGTTCATCTTCGAGGTTTTGGGAGATTCTCCACCCCGCAAAGGTAAAGAATCGTTCTTCCGATCACAGGGTTTAGCGATCTTGTTCGATTTTGAAAAACCAGCAACGATATGTAATCTAAGGTTTTGATGATTTCCGCTGCGTATTCTGGTCGGAACCTTACACCCGGTATCGGCTTCCTCCCTGCGCACTCCCGCAGGCTCGGTTAGACTCTCCAAACTGACCTCTGCTCTTTGTGCCCCTGCAGACTCGGTGGCGACCTCCTCGACCTACTCGTGCCTCTCTGGCCCGGCAACTAACGAGCCCGAGCAATGGGTACCCTTGGCCAGAGACTCCTCCGTTGAAGGTGGGACCTTTGTCTTTTTCCGCCTACTCTTCTCGGCGGTCAGGTCTTTCATCGCCCCCAATAGCAGTGGCGCCCCTGGAGCCTTCCGTTTGCACCCCCGTCGCCCTGGCTCATCCTCCCGAGCGACCCGTTTGCCCTTATCTCGGGTGAAAGAGGGACCCTCGGGAGCCCGAGGCGCATCGGAGGCATCGGCCTCCACTCGCTCGGCGACCTCCGGCTCTGGCGACTGTTCCCTGTCCTCACCAAGCCTCGCGTCTGCTCCCCAAAAGGCATCTCGTCAAGAAAGGCTCCACCGACCAAAAAAAAAATGGACGTGCAGCAAAGGGTTCTGAGATCCTTACCATTAGGTAGCGCCCGGTGATAAAAGCCTTCGACGGAGGCCAGAGTCAACAGCTCGACGGTCAACCAACGATTGTCCTACAAAATTTTGACCTCCTCCTCCAACTCCGGGGATATCACTGGAGGCTTCTCAGGAAGAACTGGCTGAAGTCTCGACTCAACAGGAAAATCCCACATATAGCCAACCTTGGTGAATCCCACCCAAAAAAATTGAGTCTTCCACCCCTTGTGCGAGGAATCCCGAGGGGAAAGAGTCACACAACTCCTCCCTCTCCTCGCCTAAACAAAAAAGAAGCCCTTCCCGACATGGGCGTGCTCCTTCAACTCGAAGAAGGCATGAAAAAGATCTAAAGAAGTGACGACACCGCACGAGCCACAGAGAGTGGTGAAAGAAAAATGAAGGTGTAGGAGTTCGAAACCAGCTGGACAGGAGCCAGCTGGTAGAACTTGAAAAACCCGACAATAAAGGGGTAGAGGGGAAGGAAGAAGCCTCACTTCCAAGCCAGAAGAAATATACAGAACATGCCCGAATGAGTGCCCAGGCAAGACTCGTGGGGTTTGGCCGGAAAATGGAAATACCTCCAAGGTAACATGAAGCGAATCTCAATCTCCTTCACCATGGACTCTGTCAGTTTGCTGCAAGGATGGTCGCCAGGCGCAGGCTCCGAGCCTTCTACTCCTTGCTCAAACTCTTGGACTTCGACTTCAGCATCGTGGTCCGCCATGGACGAAAGGGAAGACAAGGACGGGACACCAGAATCAGATGAGCTTGCTGGAGGGGGAAGCTGACGGACGGCCTCCGTAGTGATCTCCGCTAACTCTGCAAAAGCCTCTGCGATCATCCGCTCCCTCTGGCCGCATCTCTGGTGCATAAGCTCTCCTATGAACTCACAGACACAATGAGGAAAACCCTAAGCGGAAGAAACGTAAGGCGCAAGCACAAGCCTCTATTTATAAGATCCTGGCAATCCCAAGTGCCGCCGCTGCGACGTTTTGAACTTCGAGAAGGGTGATTTTTGAGCCCAAAAGCAACACATCATCATCAGGCTTAGGCCCCCATGCGACAGGACAGCCGTATCTTCGGCCCCTAAACACAATCAGCCAATATACCGTCGAGCCAACACGATGCCGCCACGACCGGGCCCCCCCATCTTTTTGAACTAGGACAGCCACATAGATGACCCTTGAGTTTCGAGGCTGAGACAGCTCACAGACGGTCAATCCCCAACCGAGCCACAAATGCTACCCGAACATATTCTACTCCCCGAGCCAGATCACCAGGCTCGGGAGTAGGGGGCAAGTGGAGAGGGGTAAATTAGTGGCCCAATGAACATACGATTGAGAGCGGCCCAACCAGGTCCAACCCGACCCAAACATGCCGAGCTCTCCAAGTGACAGCCCCAATAACGGGCCCACTTATCTTGAAGCCCAAAGTCGTTCGGACCAATACTTCCTAGGCAGCCTCTTGGCCCGGGAGTCTGAGCAACCATCGAGTAGCCTGAACGAGGGAAGATCAGGAGTTGATGAAAGGGGAGACCTAACGACTGGGCCCGAAACGGCCGAGTAACGCCCCCTATACTCTCTGTCTTCTCCAAGCTCCCTACAGAGGAAAATACTATATAAACCAAGGGAAACCCTCCGATAAGGTAAGAAGGTGATCCTGAGTACTCAACACCACACCCACTGGTGGAGAGCGATCTCGTGCCTCTCACTCTTTCTCCTACTCCCCTTCCACCTATGCTCTATCACCTCGCTGACTTAAGCATAGGAGGAATTTCCCCGAGGTCTCAACCCTGGGCTCCTATGACCTGTTTCCTACTTTGCAGATCCTCAATCGTGGTAACAATGACACAGGCTTGTCCAAGATAGTGTGGCTCAGGACACAGCGCGAGATCACCCCTCTTCAGTATACACATCAAAAAATCCATAAATATTCTCATACAGTTCATCACAATCACCTGAAATTTTGAAACACTAACATGCCCTTAGCTTAAAAAAGGGTAAACAAAGTCCTTAAGGCTGCTCTGAAAAATTGTAGATGTCTGTCATGAAGTTACATTGTATCAAAAACTAGGAAATAAAGAAAATTAGATGCTACTGATCAGAAAGCTAAAATTATGAGCATAAACATCAACAACCTTGCCATTCCGTATACCAATTAATGCATTGATTATCTTAAGTTCCTGATCATTATGAGTATACATAATATATACAAGTGATCACATGATAATGTGCTCACTTCTCTAGGGTGGCTAGGACACATGGATCATCAAGAAGAGAGATGAGAAAAATCATAGGCGGAATATTGAAATTGCTTTAGACACCTCCAGAAAACTACCAAAGGCAGTACACTTCTAGGTCCCAAGTTAGTCAAACAAAAGCATGGTAACATCATACAAATTGTTTTACACAATCTTCAAATAATGCAGTCTGACCATTGATTAAGACACTACTCTTAGACCAGGTGCAAGGCACTTTATCCTGTGAAAAAGGATAGCATATATAGTATGGTCTATGATCTTTCTCACTCTATTGTGGATAATACGTGTGAGCTGAACAACACAACAAAGAGTGCAGGAATGTGTTCAACAGTCATGGATTATTCTATGTTTTGGACAGTATGATCACTCGAAGATTTTTCTACCTTTTCATTCCCAATTGGTTCAAAAGCTATGATCATGGCCTTTAGGATGAGCAAAATAAACTCGTATGAGCAAACAAAAATATTCATAGTTCAATGATAACGTATGGCCAATCAATTAACCATTATTGTTGCATTTCCCTAACCTTCCATGGTAGCATAGATCGGGGATTAACAGTAGAAGTGAATGAAGATTTCTTCTAGCTCTCAAAGAGGTTGGAATCAATTACAACAGCCCGATTTTTATGCTAGATTCCAGTGCTACATCCTTTTAGAGTAAAAAGGTGTCACCTTCCATGTTTCTTTAAAACATGGGCACATTGGCAATTACCCCTTTAACAAATACACATTTTGTTTAGTCTTGCAGACATTCCCCATCAACCATTATGCCCCACTAATTTTACCACCACTCCCATACCACAATCAATCAATGTCCTTCACTTCCTCGTCTCCATGTCCGCCGCCCCTAGCAAGCTTTCTATACCGTTACTTTGAGGCCACTGACTCCTTGAAAGGCTAGCACTTTTTTGGTGTAAACAATCATTCCTATACCGCTACTTCAAACAATATCGTACCATCAGCACAAT
The DNA here is from genome assembly GCA_022559845.1 of Amorphophallus konjac. Lineage (NCBI taxonomy): Eukaryota > Viridiplantae > Streptophyta > Magnoliopsida > Alismatales > Araceae > Amorphophallus > Amorphophallus konjac. The sequence goes on along the minus strand of CM040118.1, from coordinate 257,694,802 downwards.
GTAGGCGCATAATTTCCAACTTTTTATTCATTGATAATTTGATGTTGAATCATTGATAAAGACCCATCTCAATCCCTTCCATATCTTCTTAAATAGATATTCTCCTCCATCATTTTGGCCCATTTTGGACTTAAATCTGAGATAAATAGGTTTCTTTTATGTTGGGACAAAGTTGAGATTAAAGAAAGCTTCGATGTTTTCTTTGCCTTACAGTTTGACAGAAAAAGAACATGCATTCAACCTGAAGTCAAATGATTTAAAATTAGAACTCCACTACAGGAATAATGAAATACAAAGAGGCAATATATAACAAACAGATGCCATCTAGGATTGCACAGCAAAAAATATAAAAAAAAGTGAAACATGTGGCAGAGATAACTCTCCTCGAACATGATGAACAATCTCTGCGAGAAGACTATAAGCCAGAGGCTTCGATGATTCGGTACATGCCCGACCAGTCCCCACAAGAACCCTGGAGACAGCAAGGAATGACCCAAACAAAGCCATCTGCTTACATCATTCAGAAGTCAATATGGATTTAGAACCACTAATATCATAAAGACATACGAAAATGCTTAACACAGACAGTAGACAATCAGACAACCAAAACCTAGAATATAACAAAAAAAAATAGAATGTAGACAAAGAAATCAGAATACACAAAAGATCATGACACCTGACAAGAAACAAAAGATGGTAAAAGCCAATCAGCCATAATCAGAAACCTAATGAACATAAAAAACCAGAAAGCATACCAGTAAATTAGAATGAAGCACAATAAGAAACAAGCATATTGACTCTGTATTTCAATCAACTAAATCTAAGAAACATAACCTGGTTACAATGCTTGGAAAATGGCTATGGGAGTTACTAACTGATGATAATATTTTGTGGAAGAAATTGATTCTACATAAACATTACAAGAAAAATAACAAGTTCTATAAATATTACTTGGGTATAAAGCTTAGAGATGCATTGTTTATTGTATCTTCCCCAAGCATTGGGAGCTGGCAGATTTTTACAAGTAGCAAGAGAAGACTAAATATGTAGGAAACAATGGGTATACATCTGCAACATCATCCGAACAAATATGTGAAAAAACCATCCTAAAATAATCATTTGAAATAATTTATTTTAAGGACATTTTCTTCCCCAATGTGCCCCAAATGACCAATGTGTAAGGGCTACAGTTTCTAAATATTGCTCCAAAATAACCATCCTAAAATGCTAAAATTAGGGTAAACATTCCTAACATGTAATTAGTACACATATCCTATTATTTGTAATTCATTAGCATACACAAACACCCACCATTATACAATACACATGCGTATATCAACTGTCCACCTTTAACAGAAACATAAATAGGAAATGATACTCATTGATAAAAGCAAAGTCTTAACATAGCTATATTATAAAATAAAATCATAGAAGTATCCCAATTACACAAAACAAATAACATCCATGACTTTGAAATACAACTCAGACGGTGGGGGCTCAATTTTTCACTCTGCAACTAAAATATAAAAAATAGTTTTCCCTTGGTACTCTTTAGACCTGTTCAACAATCTAGTTGTCAGTTAGTGCAATTCTCTACCTGTTCAATTTGCCATAACCCCTCTTGTAGATTAACTCTTTCACAGTTTTCAAATTGGGGTACCTGAAACAAGCATACTCAAGGCCATAAAATCTTATTCTGATTAAATTAGCATCGACAAAGTATAAAAGTGAATCAGAAAACAACTGTAGCACCCATAGGTCACATAAGGCTCAACCCTATGCAGCATGTTCATGTTTGCTTTGTTCACTTTTAGAAATACTCCATTGAATATCTGTATTAAATGAATAGTATAATGTTAAAAAGTTAAGCGAAGCAAGCAAACTACTTTTTGTGAAAATTTTGGGAGGTGGAGCCCACCCCATGTAACTTGCCAACACCCCTGCCAATGTCCACCACCCATCCTTAACCTAGAACTATTAGCATCAGCATCAATTGGTTTATGCATATCTAGATTTAACTGTGACTCAGTCAAATCATCAAGTTTCTGACCAATTGCCTTGCTTATATTTTGTAGTTCTTCAAGAAGGATATCGCGTGCAATTGGTAAGACTTAACAAGATCAATAGCACCTGAACCCACATGAACAATTGGAGTCTATACCTGAATACAAAGTTAAATTTATTAGTTTTGATCATCTAGCTACTAATTCAAGTAATTAACAGAATTAATTATTTTTCCCCAGAAACAATTGTCCAATCCATTCCATTGACTACTGAGTTACAATGAAACATATAAGAGATGTTAATAGCAGTTTAGCAACAACAGCCAATTTCTACCAACATGATAGCTCCATTATGCTACCAACTGTACAATAACACCTTTTAAAATCAATTTCATAGTTTTGGCATCTAAGATTTAGAACTTTTTATCACCCAGAACACATTTGATAAGCCAAACAGGATGGTATAAAAGCCTAGGAGGAGCCAAGGTGATTGACACTTGGTGCTCGGATGGCTAACTCAATAGTGAGAGTGGATATTTCTAATCATGTTCTTTTTCTTGATAAATTGTTTCAAAGAGATGCACCTACTTCACTACATTACTCAGCACTATATCCACATGCAAGCTCTTTTCTGTATACATCATTTATTTCATGCAGCCTTGACCATTCCATGTCGACTTCACACCCATCCACTTGGATAAGCCATCACTAATATTAAAAATAATGCAGGAATCAACCATATTACATTGCTTGCATAGGAATAGCACCTGACAGTTTCATGTACCTCCTTGGCTCTTGAGTGGGTGGAGAACAAATACATGTATATATACAGGAGAAAGCTCTGAAGGTGATGATGATTAACAACCAAAGAAGCATATGGTTTTCCTCTTTATTTATTGGATAGACTCTTATTTTTTATTTTTTCTAATAGCTAATGTAGGATGGCTTCAACTGGATTCATGTTTCATGAAAATGAAATGCACCTTAGAGGCACTAATACATCCAGGCACTGTTGATCCGAACCCTTCTATAAGAATGCATTAGAAAATATTCCACTCTAAACAAAATTACCTTTTAGTAGTAACATCTAGTATTTTATTAGTGGTGTCTCAACATTCTAAATTTCTCTAGGAATAATTTTACATTCATAAGCTGGGTTTTAGATCAAAAGCTTACAATAAACTGAAGTCAAACACTTGAGCAGTAGTTCCTATAGTGTCATTTTCTTCTTGCACATGACCAATGGTGTGTGCACTGTAGTTACCAAGATGTGAACATAGTCATAGAATTGCAAGCTTGTATTGTGAGAAAGATGCAACTAAATGCTTCATTTATGGATAACTATGGCATAATTGTAGATGGTCAATCATAAAGAAGCCACATGTACTTTCAAAAAATTAAAGAAGCCACACATACAAAGACATTGCATGGATACCTTTAAGTGGTCAAGTTTCTCTGTCACCCTAAGATATGTTCCAGGGTACTTGGGAATTAACTGAACCAAAAGTTATGAGAATACTGATCCAGCGAAACATAAAGCAAAATTTTGGAAGATATTATTGTGGAATGCCGAAGCTTTTTATATAGTGGGATGGCAAAAGGATCTCATAGCAATGCTAGAGCTTGTAGAATGGATGGCTAATTGGTAATGCCTTTTTTCCTCCTTGCTCTCCAAATCTCCTCTTCCCCTTCTATTTGCGAACCAACCTCCCTCCCAGTATCCTCTTTCTTCTCTTCTTTGTCTTCTTCTTCTTTTCTCATGTTTGCTCCATGATCCATTTTCATTGATGAAATGGCTTAGTATCTACTTTTTAGATATTAGTCAAGTGATATATGTGAATTATCATCTTTTTGCTCACCTAATTGCCAATATCATGTTGAATTTCCAAAGATCACTATGCAGTTCAGACTTTAGCCAAGTGTAAGTTCAAGTTCTAATCTATCATGTTCCATTAATGGAGACAAAAAAACATAAATGATATATAGAAGATTTAACAAACAAAACTAGCATTAAGACCCCTTTCTTCTCTTTCCTTTTGCAAGTAGTCATACTTCTGGCGATGTTCTTCAATCTTATGTGCATTGGGCTCAACCTACACAAAAGAGTAATACTTGTTGCACCACTGGTGGTGCAGCAGCTTGCTGCACCGGCCAGTGGGGGAATAGCAAAAAAGAATAAAATAGTTTTTATTAGATAGCCCATTAGATCGGACAGTTGAAAAAATCAAAAAAAAAAGAAGGGGTAGCCTTATAGTGATAATGCACTCACTTCTCCAAGGTAGCCAGGACAAATAGCAGTATATAATCTACTAGTAGACTGAGAAATAGTGATCTAATCATCACCTCTGTAGCCCTATCAAAGAAGAAGGAGGTGACAAATAATTTTTTCTGCCCATCACCACTGCCACCATTCCACACACCACCAAACGTGCACTTCATATGTGTACACGTTGGTTCATCAACTTTGAGGGCTTTAACAGCAACATCTCAGCATGTAGTGTAACTAGCCCCTGAAGGTGACGCTGAAGTAGGATATAAACCATTTCCATGTTTGTATGATCCTTCAAAGCATGAACAAATAAGTCAGATAAACATGCAATCATATCTTTATGCTGACATCAAATTGAAGAACAATGTTGAAAGAAGCAAAGATAAATGGAACTGCACAAGGATAGCCGCATATACATGTTTATTAATAAAAAACATCTTAAAATATACAAACTCAATAACTCTTTAAAATATATAAAATAGTTTCCCCTCGATTGGTGCTCTTTAAGTACAAACATTTTCTTGATTATAGATTTTTTTTCAAAGGAAAATGGTATTTAACCTATCACCGATCATCACTGAAAAATATACCAAATGGCAAATACCAAATAAAATCCTTCGGCAACCACCCAAAATTAAGAAAGATGCACATACTCTTCAGCAAGGCAAGTGATATGAAACAATGTTCCAGACAAATAGCTGATCAAACCACAATGCCATCTAAGACATGCTTAGATTTGAAACGTGGCATGCAATTCTTTCAAAAGCAAAGATTCAGGTTTCACTGTGCTAGCAGAGTCCTTGGCTGATGGAGGCTGCTGATCACCAAGATTTTCATGTTCATCTTTGGCATTCAAAATTTCAACAGATGTTTGCTTTTCTAATAATGCCTCTGCAAGATTATTACACTGAATTAGAAAGGTAAAAGACCTTAAAATGTAAGCAACTCATTGTGGGCCGGGCCATGGGGGTTTGTGCTCCTACTAGTCGAGGTGGATTGTCCATTGTCTGTTTCATGGCAACCAAAAAAGCAAATAAGTGACTTCAGAATAAAAATACAAAAGAGAAATAGAGAGCAAATCAGATTAGAATTAATACACACACACAGATAAACCTTTGGGTGGGTAACAGAGGATTGAATAGAATTTATGGATAAAGTACGAGAGACCATCACTCATGCAAATAATATCAGTAATATTTCCAACAAGTAGTGAAACCAGACATATATTACTAGTGAAGCCTCTGCTAGAATCCCCATTCTTGGTATACAATTTCACTAAAACGAGAAAGTGGATAAATGGCACTAGATATAGATACAACCCCATGCATATTGCATCTTGAACCAGAGCATGCAACGTAGCAACAAAAGGTGATGGCAATGATCCTTCCTTAGGATTCCATATCACTTTCTGTTCTATCGATTCTAGATAATCCTTCATTTCATATACAGGTACTACAAAGTAACCGCCACAGCAGAGGCAATAATCAAAATATTCAAGTAATAACTCAAATTATCAGAGATATTTTAACAAGCCACAAGCTATAGAAATGAGAGGCTTCCGTCGAAATGTCTTGCACCCATGAATTGCCAAACTGCAAAACATATAGGGACCAACTTTGAGACCAAAAAAAGGGAACATACATCAAATAGGAACCAAAAAAAAAAAGGAACCAGCAGCACTTTGTCCCTGTTCCTAGACTTAACTCTGAATTAAGATCTGTAAAAGAATAAAAATGAACTAGAAGGTTAGTTATAATCATAGAATTTCAAGACTGTAGTTATAATCATAGATCCATCTGGAGTCCATATACATCGATGGACAACAAATTGTGCCAACATTTGTTCCAACAAATAGATGCCACATAGTTCCCAGGGTGTGAATACATTATACTGAAGATGACAGAAAGAATTGAACACCAATGAATAAAAAGTAATAACTCAAATTATCATCATCTTCAAGTTCTTTTCCTTTCAACCTGCAAAGAAAATGACAAATAAAAAGTAATAACTCAAATTAAAAGACTTTAACTTCATTCCTGAAATTAAAGTAGAAATGTAAAAGAGATAAAAGTCATTACATGTGTCCTTAGCCAGGCTATTGTTTTGCCGGTGGCATCTTCAATTATTCTAACATCATTGTATGGTCGAATAAGTGGTGCTGATCGTTGTATAGGTATTTCAATAGACACTTCACAAAAAAATCTCCTAGTTCCACTCCTCCAACTTTTTTTTCTGAATCTCTACTAACAACTATCCCAGAAGCTACCACAATATCAAGTTCAGTCCAACTCTTTAAAAAGACATCTTCAACATTTTATAAAAGAATCTTAGTTAATAAAATGAAATGAATATATTTCAAGTATAAAAATTCAAAAATTAGAAATGTAATAAAGCAATGATCTAAACTATTGTTAACTTACATTCTGATTACATGCTTGAGGACCCTTTCCTCTACTTATTGTCAAAGAGGGTCACTGAAATTTAGATTAAATACTGTTAATAAATATTTGTCCAAGAATTCTTATTTCAAATTATTGAGAATGTTGGCAAATATAATACAAGTAAGCAATCTTCTATAGATATGTATTTTACCTCTTGATTTTGTTCTATGTTGCCTGCTTGAGAGGATGAATGCTCATGTGGGGATCGAATACCATTCATATTCGTGGTGGCATTTGAATCCTATTAAATCAACATAAAAGAAGTTAGCTATGTTCATATTAATATATTACATTCAAAAATATATTTTCAAATTACATGCATATTAGTCATTGGGAAATTCAAAGCACCTAGCATGTCATTGATATTGATGTTTCTTGTACACTCTCCACCATTTTGTAGTACTCCCATCAAACAACGCCCAATGGACTCTACTGTAATTTGTAGTACTTTCATCTCTAATCGCATTTTCTGTACTTCCTCTGTATTAGTAGAAACTCTCTCTCTAGTTGTAACATGACTGGTTTTATCACCAAACACCTTTGATGGTGTAGGGCCCATCCCAATTGTCCTAACCCAACTACGTCCATCCGTTCCCATGACTTGAGAAAATACATCATTCCTTGAGACTTTCTCCATTATTTGAGATCCCTCAAGTTGTTCGGAGTATAATTCTTGGATACGTGACTTATAAGATTAAATAAAATAAATGAGTATTTAAAATAATAAATTAGTTGCAACACAAACTTAAATAAATCAGAACAAATGAAATATTTAAAAAGACACTTACAATTATTTCAATAGATACCTCGTCCGCAAGATTCCCATTCTTACGTGTATGTGTTACCATAAATATATGAGCTCTAGGAGGATCTTCACCATTTGGCATCTTCTTTCTCTAATAAAAAAAATCAATAGTAAAATAGATCATCACTAAACCAATTACTAAATGGTATATGTTTGGTAGCCACTAATCATATTCACATTGGCATCATTTATTGGATTAGTTCAGCAAATGATTTTGGTTCATGGATAAAATGTAATAAATATTCACAAGTATAAAGTGCATACCTCTAGCTCTCTTACCCTACCAAAACTTATGGTACCTGAGGTGTGCAAAATTTTTTGTTGTGCACGATTTGCCTTATTCTTTATAATGATGGCCTGATTTGGAAAAGTGAATAGATTAACAATAACTCTTATAGTTATGAAGAACATTGTAGTAGATACCTGTCCTTTCTCTAAATTCCAAAAATCAAGAGCTTCCTTTAATTGATCTAAATCAATCCTACTATCTTGACAAGCTCTCACTCTATCCTCATCATTCTCAAAGTGATTATAATAGTTTGACTTAATTGTTATCTTCCAAGCTCTTCTTTTCCTTGCAATTAATTTTAAAATCCAATCCTTACAATCACCATCAAAGTCAAAGCGGCTCTACATGACAATGTTTCCTTCCATGTGAATTGAAAAAATAAGAAAATTGAAAATATCAATTAATTCTTCTTACCTTAACATCCTCTGATGGGAATCGACGCCGAGCATGTACTTTTTATTTTGTATTTATGTCCTTTTAGTTTGTGTTTATATCTTTGGGAAAGTATGTACGCAAATGTAAGGCTTTATAAGCCAAAGAGTCATTCCCATGGATTGTGTGGGTTTTTATGCAAATGTGTAGTAGGTCCAGCTAGGGGGCCCCCTCCCCTTCCCCATTGGTCCACCTCATCCATGTGGGGCTGGTCAACCATCCTAGGTGGCCATCTAGAAGGTTTGAATGCTAATTGACCACATGGGAGACAAAGGGGTTAAAATTTCAAAGGTAGGCCACCTACCTTACCTACCTAGTCAAAGGAGTGCCCATTCATATGTAATTTATTTATTTTGAGTTTTGACCACATGGGGGATGAAAATGACATATTTCCCACGAAATTATCAGCCCCCCCACCCCTTGATATTTTCTATATAAGCCTATGTATAGTGTCATTAGAGATTAATGAAGAAATGAAGAGAAAATTGTTGGAAAATCAAGAGTGTTCTTGAGCCCCTCCTCTCTCCCTCTGGTTTATCTCCTCCAACCTCCAGTTCTAGAGTGATTTCATCTTATATCATCCCCTCTTCACCTCCGGTGATCATCTGTGTCGCCGCCGCCGCCGTTCGTGCCGCCTTCGAGCCGCCACGGAATCATCTTCGGTGTTCTGTCCAGCTAGAGAGAGGTGCAGCTCGAAAATTCCTCAAGCCAGCCACGAGTTCCAATCGACGTGAAATTTTGAGGGTTTGTTTATATCTTATAGTCCCTTCCCCACAAAAAAATTCAGGTCCCAATTCCCCCGTTTCATAGTGTTTCCACTTCGTTCATTCCCCAAACTCAGATCAGATCTGTCTCTGTCTACAGTGACAGAACCTTTGAGTTCGTCCCCTTCTACCACCATTTTAAATTTTGTTAGACCTCCCAATTTAACTGGGAATTCTGTCCATTTTTCCCTACCTCCAAAATTTTTATTAATGTTTTTTGAGTCTTTTACCTATTTTTCAAAATTCATGTTCTACCAGAGCTACAGTACTTCCAGCCAGATCCCAGATCCGACCTTTCTCCAGTAAACAAATCATAGAAATTCATAGACACATCCAAACATGTCCAAACCAACTTTGCCATCTGTCCAACTCCAAATCCTACAACTTTCATGAAGAAGTCGAAGTCTGAATCCAAGTTCTTCCTAGCGGTCAACGGCAGTTATCAGAGATCAGTTCTGCAGATCTGAGTGTTTAGTTACTATACAACAGGAGGTTGTAAATTCCATAAGTCAAGATCAGCGAAGATCCAGGCCAGATATCTAGGCCTACATTGAAGTACTTCGAGTCAGCTTTCCAACGGCGCTAATTTCGTGTCAATCCGACATCGGATCTGATCGCAGCGTCCGTTCCCGTCCGAGCGCGCGCTGAAAATCAGAAAGTGCAGGTCCGTGGCCGGTTTTTCCGACCGGTGCCGAACGGAGCCGCCGGGCCTCCGGCCGGCGTTCCAGCGCGCCGCCATCCCAAGGAGAGACCCTCCGGGCATCCACCACTACAGCGGTGCCACCGGGTCCCACACGGCCCCTCCGGACAGCACGTGGGCCCCACCGTCACGTGTTCGGGTGTTGCCGAAACAGCGCGAGAAGCCGCCCGTCAACCCGAATTCGGTCCTCCCGGACCCCATTGTGTAGCCCTTTACCTCCCTGCGTGGAGTGGGCAGCGTCTTACATTTCTGTAATATTGTGTAATATTGTTCCGGGAGTACGAGTTTCGGCCGGGTCCGTCGTCCCCACGCCGAGCGCGTGGAGGTATCGTCTTCGCTCCTACACTTGGCATTTCGCTTATTTCATATATGCTTGTTTATGCCACTGCTAGAGAGCATGTTTTAGGACTTAGCTTGCTATAATTTCATATCACCGCTACTGCGAGAGAGTGAGCGAGACCGTCCCGTGACCCGATCCGGGCACGAAAGTACGAGCCGACCACCCTAGCTCTTGCCGGTTTCTCAACCGTGCACGTCCGACGCTTCCCTCATCAAGGGACGATCACGAGCTTGCCGTGTCCATGTCTCGTCCCGCATCAATTTGGTATCAGAGCGAGTTGAGTCTAGGGTGTCAAAAAAAAAAGAGTGTCATTTACATCGAGTCATTAGTCGGTTTAAGTCGAGTCTAGGATCATCATTGTTTTAAAACACAAAAAGAGTGTCTTTTCGCATTGCATCCCTTTACTCGGTATATAAAAAGGTGTTGTCCGACCGTTAGGTTACGCCTATCGGGAAGGCCGCACACTTGTGCGAGTGACCTTCGGGTCGATTGTCTCCGCCCCGTACCGAGTCTTGGTTTACGTCTAGGGTCCTTAGTGTGCATTAGTTAGTGCATTCCAACTTTGCATTACTTAGTGTCGTGTCTAGCATTTTGGTCCGAGTGTCGGCATGGCCATCCACTAGTTTTCCCGTGTCCCATGGAGTCCCAAACTCCCGGATGGTGGCGATACTATCTCAAATGGAAGGACCACCCGAACCACCCCACGAGGCCCGAAACCCGGGATTTCTACGGGTCCGATGACCCGAGTGTCTATCTAGAATGGGAAGCCATTATGGATGATTACTTCGAGGTGTACATCATGTACGGGCCCATGCAAGTCGATGTTGCCAAAAGGTGACTTTTTGGTGAAGCCGCTGCAACTTGGAGGGACATCAAATATTGGAGGGAGGATAGGAATCTAAGGCCCATCGAGTCATGGTGGGAAATGAAGAGAGTGCTTAGGAGGGCCTACGTTCCCCGCCCACCTACCTCCAACCACGGAGGTCATTCCACTCACCAACCCCACCAACTCACCCACAATCAAGTGGGCCACACCGCTACCCAATCCCACCCCTTCACCGCCGTCCAAGCCCAACAAAGCGACCCCAATCTAGTGGCCAGCCCAAGCACCTCCAACCAACCTCCCCTTGGCACCCCCATCCCAACCCCCTCAAGTACCTCCAACCGAGTGGAAGCCCCACTTATAGCCGAGCCTAGGACCACACCTAGGTCGAGGGACGAGGAGCGAGTCCACCCCAAGGTCCCTACTCCAACCCGCTCCTTTGAGGAATGCAAGAAAATGATTTCGGATTTATTGGAGAGGATAAGTGCTTCTTCACCTCTCGTAGGTGCTCCATCACCACCCGCTCCTTCCGAGCTCTATTCGGAACCTTCTTCTTTGGAGCTACCAATGCCCGAGCCACCCATGTTTCTTACGGGAACACTTTACATAGCCGAGCCACTTCTTAGTTGGCTCAAGGATGGCTTGGTCCCACATCCCTTTCCATCCATGGACCCCATCCTACCTATAGTGCCGGTCAACTCATTCCATACCACATTTCGATCCCGTCACCATGTTGATACGTTGGATGATCTTGTCATGGGATTAGATTTACAATGGGAGTTGACGCATCTTTTGGCCCGAGGCTTTGACCAACCCGCTAGTCTTAGCTTCACCCATCCGGCCTTCGGGTCCATTACCTCCGAGTGCACCGTGGGTTGTGTCACCACGGAGGTTCTTCTACTTCTCCCGCTACCGGACGAGCCCGAATTCATACCCTTTTGTCCGAGGGAGGAATCATACTTCTTGCCTATGATCCCCGTCCCACCCGTCACAATTCAAGAAGGTGACTATCCGCACCTTCAAAACTTCTACACGTGGGACCGTGACTTGTGGGAACCCACCATAAGGGGTCATACCTTCTTTGATCTCTTTGACCCACTCCCTAGTGGATCCTTAGACCCTCCACATTCACTTCACTTCTTCGAGGGAGTCCGCTACCACACCCCTTCCCCACGGGCCGGGTCGCCTATGCCCACCAAGCCCGTACCCATACAAGATACACCATCATCTAGGGGAGATACTCTTGGCCCTCCCACATCCACATCCCATATGCATGCATGGCCCACCTTAGGAGGTCTAGGATTTCCGTATGATGTCAACCACCGGTTATGTCAGATGCATGCATGGCACACATTCGGGTGTCCTGGTCCACCGTCACCCATGTACGGGTCGGACTAACATTAGGTGTGTCTAGGGTCATATATGAGTCGGTATGTTTTCCTTGTGTGGTTTGTTTTGTGTGGTTTGTTTGCATGGTTTGTGTGTATTGTATGGTGAGTCTGCATGTGTCTTGTGCAAGCTTGTTGTCGTTCTCTTATGAGTAAGAGGCGAGTGGACTCACTTGATGAGTATGGGATCGGTTCCACATCTATACCCGGATCAGTCACTTATAGGGACTCAGTGGTGATTCCTAGTGAGTCTTCGAGCTGTTTTCTTCCCTTTTGAGAGTGCCCCTTCGGAGTGACCACCTTTAGCCCATAGCAGTTCGCATATCGAGTATATATGGAATGAGCAGGTGACGATCGCTTGGAGTGGAGCGTACCCGCGTTACTTGGCACGGTGACGGATCCGCCGGAGTATTCGAGCATCCTTACCCCTACTCGACGGGGTCGAGTTCCTCCCACCCAGGGAGAGTTGATGGGAATCGACGCCGAGCATGTACTTTTTATTTTGTATTTATGTCCTTTTAGTTTGTGTTTATATCCTTGGGAAAGTATGTACGCAAATGTAAGGCTTTATAAGCCAAAGAGTCATTCCCATGGATTGTGTGGGTTTTTATGCAAATGTGTAGTAGGTCCAGCTAGGGGGCCCCCTCCCCTTCCCCATTGGTCCACCTCATCCATGTGGGGCTGGTCAACCATCCTAGGTGGCCATCTAGAAGGTTTGAATGCTAATTGACCACATGGGCGACAAAGGGGTTAAAATTTCAAAGGTAGGCCACCTACCTTACCTACCTAGTCAAAGGAGTGCCCATTCATATGTAATTTATTTATTTTGAGTTTTGACCACATGGGGGATGAAAATGACATATTTCCCACGAAATTATCAGCCCCCCCACCCCTTGATATTTTCTATATAAGCCTATGTATAGTGTCATTAGAGATTAATGAAGAAATGAAGAGAAAATTGTTGGAAAATCAAGAGTGTTCTTGAGCCCCTCCTCTCTCCCTCTGGTTTATCTCCTCCAACCTCCAGTTCTAGAGTGATTTCATCTTCTATCATCCCCTCTTCACCTCCGGTGATCATCTGTGCCGCCGCCGTTCGTGCCGCCTTCGAGCCGCCACGGGATCGTCTTCGGTGTTCTGTCCTGCTAGACAGAGGTGCAGCTCGAAAATTCCTCAAGCCAGCCACGAGTTCCAATCGACGTGAAATTTTGAGGGTTTGTTTAGATCTTATAGTCCCTTCTCCAAAAAAAAATTTAGGTCCCAATTCCCCCGTTTCATAGTGTTTCCACTTCGTTCATTCCCCAAACTCAGATCAGATCTGTCTCTGTCTACAGTGACAGAACCTTTGAGTTCGTCCCCTTCTACCACCATTTTAAATTTTGTTAGTCCTCCCAATTTAATTGGGAATTCTTTCCATTTTTCCTTACCTCCACAATTTTTATTAATTTTTGTTGAGTCTTTTACCTATTTTTCAAAATTCATGTTCTACCAGAGCTACAGTACTTCCAGCCAGATCCCAGATCCGACCTTTCTCCAGTAAACAAATCATAGAAATTCATAGACACATCCAAACATGTTCAAACCAACTTTGCCATCTGCCCAACTCCAAATCCTACAACTTTCATGAAGAAGTCGAAGTCTGAATCCAAGTTCTTCCTAGCGGTCAACGGCAGTTATCAGAGATCAGCTCTGCAGATCTGAGTGTTTAGTTACTATACAACAGGAGGTTGTAAATTCCATAAGTCAAGATCAGCAAAGATCTAGGCCAGATATCTAGGCCTACATTGAAGTACTTCGAGTCAGCTTTCCAACGGAGCTAATTTCGTGTCAATCCGACATCGGATCTGATCGCAGCGTCCGTTCCCGTCCGAGCGCGCGCTGAAAATCAGAAAGTGCAGGTCCGTGGCCGGTTTTTCCGACCGGTGCCGAACGGAGCCGCCGGGCCTCCGGCCGGCGTTCCAGCGTGCCGCCATCCCAAGGAGAGACCCTCCGGGCATCCACCACTACAGCGGTGCCACCGGGTCCCACACGGCCCCTCTGGACAGCACGTGGGCCCCACCGTCACGTGTTCGGGTGTTGCCGAAACAGCGCGAGAAGCCGCCCGTCAACCCGAATTCGGTCCTCCCGGACCCCATTGTGTAGCCCTTTACCTCCCTGCGTGGAGTGGGCAGCGGCTTACATTTCTGTAATATTGTGTAATATTGTTCCGGGAGTACGAGTTTCGGCCGGGTCCGTCGTCCCCACGCCGAGCGCGTGGAGGTATCGTCTTCGCTCCTACACTTGGCATTTCGCTTATTTCATATATGCTTGTTTATGCCACTGCTAGAGAGCATGTTTTAGGACTTAGCTTGCTATAATTTCATATCACCGCTACTGCGAGAGAGTGAGCGAGACCGTCCCGTGACCCGATCCGGGCACGAAAGTGCGAGCCGACCACCCTAGCTCTTGCCGGTTTCTCAACCGTGCACGTCCGACGCTTCCCTCATCAAGGGACGATCACGAGCTTGCCGTGTCCGTGTCTCGTCCCGCATCATCCTCCCAGATATCATCTTTAATTGTCTTATCCACATGTTTCCAATCCATGCCATTTAATAAACCATGTCGCCTTATAAGTGTGCCTAGAAAGTTTGACAATTTAGAGGTATGCTCACTTATTGGTTGCCCATACTCATTAGTCTTGATAGGAATTTTTTCACGTTCACTCAAGGTCCAAATATCCTTGCAATGTGTTGGACCACGTGTCCGGCGATCACTTCTGATACCTAATAAAGATATCAAAAGAAAGAGAATTTAGCATGCCAATAATATAAATTTTAACACCATTAAATATTTATGAGATTAGAGTCATTATTTATACAACTTTCTTTTTCCGGAGTAGAGGAGTCCTCTACAAGATGTGAGGAGCTTGACTCAATATGATGTGAAACAACCCCTTGGACCTAGATTAACAAGCAATCGAACCGAACGTCGGATTCACTCAAGCGGGTTCATCTGCGTCGCGCACACCCGGGTCCGTAGGTGGACCGGCAATGATAGTGAGGGTCCGAGGTTGGACCTGGAGGTTTCCAAGGGTATGGCTGGCTTGGGGAGGACCCCTAAGGGCCTGGGGTTGCCCAAATTCAAGAGCGGCCAGCACGCCGAGGGCGTGGGTAAATTGGTCTCGCTCACAACTCACCCACGGTGGACATTCACATAGTAGCAATTTGAGTCCGAGCACTCCTCACCGACCGACGTCACACTAGAAGCAATACTAATCAAGCACAAATAATCCAGCATAGGAGTGTGGTCAGGAGCTCACCTGATCAGCGTGAATACGCCGATCCCGGCCAGGGACGATGACGAGCGGGGAGGCATGGGCATGCACCCGCACGTCGCGTCGGTGTAGCTTCGGATGGCGACCTGCTAATACATGCACTACGCCCCTTGCAACGGGGTTGGTCTAGGGGTGGGGGGAGTAGAATTACAACCAAAATGTACCTCCACGAAGGGAGGGGCACTCAGCCGGCTAGGCGGGGAGGGGAAAAGCCGAGCTAGGAACTAATTGGAAGGCGGTTGCCGGTTCTGTTCGCTCTCTGGAATAGGGGACATGCAGTCGATGTCGGCACCGCTGCGGCCACTCACGGACTCCGTTTGCTACAAAACTAGAGCCAAAACCTCTTGGGTTGGCCCAGGAGGACGTCAGATTTTTGGGAGGACTTCTGGTTGCCGGCGTTGGTCGGGGCAGGGCCGTGAGCAGGGTCTCTGTTCTCTGGTTCTGTCTGCTTCTGCACCACTGCCGCAGGAAGACGAGGTCGCCACGAGTGCTCCTGGGCTCTGATTCGGGCGTGGCTGGCGTCGCTAGATTCGTTGTCGATCCCTCTTTGAAATGAGACCCACGGGGATGACGGAGGTGGTCAGAGTAGAAAGAGATAGCCCGAATAGTGATTGGGTGTCTGTTCAGTCCCAGAGTGGATAGAACAGTGCACCCGAGGGAGAAAATTGAGAAATCACTGCTCCGGATGCCGAACGGGGTTTCGCTTCTTGTTACTTAGATGATATTAGCCAAGCACCGCCTCCAGATCTTCAAGGAGTTGGCCGTGGGAGCCTCTGCAACTCGCTTCAGGTTGACTGTCTGTAGCAGATGCGCAGCCCTGCGGTGAAGACTCCTCTGGGCAGCCACGAACTTAGAATGGGACGAGACCACCTCCGTTGCAAAGAGGACAGGGAGATGCTTCCGACGGTACCACTTGGGCTTCCAGGGACATCGGGATGAAGTGAGGGCCGGCTTTGCAAACTGCTGGTACTCTGCTCCCTGCGACCTGGGAATTGCAGGTGGTGAAAGGTGGTGGGGGAATGGGGTAGAAGGGATGGGAAATGGGGTGGATGGGTGTGGGGGCAACCCCTGGCTGTGAGGGGGTCTGGGAGGGGGTGTTCCAAGGTGTGGGAGTGGTAGAATAGGGGCTGGAAGGAGGTCTAGCTGGTGGAGGGAGGGAGAGTTACGAATTTGGTTGGAAGGGAGAGAGGGAAAGGGTATTTGAAAATGTGTTTAAAAGTGGGATTAATTTCTGGTCTTGGGGATGGGAAGAGGTGTGTGGGGAAGGTAAATGGGGGGCTTGGGGAGTGAAGAATTCTCTCTTGGGGGATGAGAGGGTGCTTGGGGAAGGGGAGTGGGTGGTTGGTGGTTGGAGGGTGGAGTGGGGAGTGGTGGAATCTCCCTTGGGGCTGGGGTGGAGTTAAGGTGGGGTGGTGGGGAGTTGGAGATGAGTTATTGGAGGGGGGGAAGAGAGAGAAAGGTGGTTGGGAGGGGAGGAGAGAGAAAGGGGCATAGGTTTTAGAGAGAGAAAGTGGAGGAGAGAGAAAATGGCTTCCTAGAGAGAGGTAGAGAGAGGGGGGGGATATGGGCTTCTCACCCACTCAATTGGCTTCTCACCAAAAGAAGAAGATTTAAATTAGACACTAGAAAATTCAAATATATATTCATTCATTAACTTCAAATGGAGGGAATGGGGTCCTATATATAGGCAACCTACATTTTACAAAAAGTCCCTGACTCTTGCTACAATGACAAATAACCAAGGGGTAGGGGGCGCCCCTAGGCCTAGCCCAATGAATTGGGCCCAATAACTAATCTAATCAACCCTATGACACTTAACTTAGGTAGATGACTCAAATAAAAGGAAAATTATAATTGTATGACTCGAATAAAATAAGAAAATTACATGACTCGACTCAGAAAAATGTGACGGACATAATGGAACCATGCCGGTGAGCAATCGGAGCTGTGGAAAAATGTGAAGGACGAGAGATGCCCCCATCATACCCCCGGGGTGCGAAGAACTCGACTCCGTCGAGTATGGGTCTGCCAAGGAAGAGGTCCTCCAATGTAGCTCCGGGCGATCCACAACCTCCAAACTCAACCTCGCGTCCTTAGCCGGGGGACGGCTCTTCATCCTCTCAAGGTGGCTCGGGCACACCCTCTTGCTGGCGATGGTACCCTGCTTGCCTAGTATTGCCTCCGTGTGCACACGTCGAACTCTCAAGCTGATATGTGGACTCTCTCTGAGGGTGTCACTCACAAAGGTGGGGGTAGGCTCAAGGTGCTCACTGGGATCCTCCGCGGTGCCCTTAGAGGGTGCTAGATCCATGACATGAAAAGTGGGGTATATCCCAAAATTCCATCGGTAAATCCAACCCGTAAGCCAGGTTAGCAAAGCCACTCGGAACATGGAAGGTCCAAGTCCTCATGCCCTCGATTTGGAGGTGACCCTAAGGTAGAGCCATTCCAAAGCCACCATCGTAAGGTTGCCTACTTGGATCCAAAGTGGCACTCGCGAGTTTTTGCCCGTTCATTATGAACCTCACCGCCCGTTGCTAGATGCTTGCTTGAATGAGTATGCCATGAGCTACGGTGCGGTGTGGGTGGGAAGTGTGTGGTATGCAAAGGGGGACCGGGGCAACCATAAGTGGACCTATCATGCAATGTGGCTATGTAAACCTTGATGGACCTAGGAGGGCCGGGGCACCCGTAGGTGAATCTATCATGCATGGGTGAAGCAAATGCCGGGGGACCAGGGCAGCCATGTATGAACCTATCATGCTCTAGACCTAACTTGTTGATGCCGATGGATGGGGGAGGGCCGGCACACCCAAATACGGACCACTCATACTTTCGACTCGACATGTGGGTGTGATGAATGAAAGGACATGACTTACTAATCATGCTAACTTGTGTGAGGTGCCAAGACACATGCATTCCTACTCCAAAGATGATTTCTTTGTGAGGGGTTGTGGGATGACCTTTGAACTTCCATTGGAAAGGATCGAAGGGATCTAGGAAGGTGGATATGGGGTGGGGCATTTCTTTGATCTCTAGGTGGGTGTTGCCTAAGGTCACGATTCCTTTGGTGTAACCTGGGTCATGGATGAGGTGGGTTTGGCCCAATATGGTGGGTGAGGGTAGGAAAGGGTGGGTGGTGGGTAAGATGGTTGGGCCATATGGGTATAGGAAGGGGTCAAAGGGATCGTGGAAAGGGCTACCTAGAGAGAGGAACTCCACATCCTCAAAGCCCAAAAAATATGGGTCATCCTCCTCCAAGATAATAGGGCCATGGTCGTTAGTGGGTTGTCCAATCAAAGCACTTGGGATCTCAATGGTAGGGGAGTGGACCGAGATGGGTTCTTCCACCATAGGGAGAAGGAAAATGAGGTCGCTAGTGTAGCAACCAATCGTGCAGACCGAGGTGATAGACCCATCACAGGGGTGGAGAGACTAAGATTTGTTGGGTGGGCCGTCCCTAGGGTCAACAAGCAAGTCAACTCTAGCTGCCATTCTAGGCCTCTAAGGAGGTCATCTAAACCCTCTACCTCATAGTAGGATTGGATCGTTGTGTGAGTGGTGTGGATGGGCACTAGAGGGAGGTCTCGCTCCATGGGTAGATAGGTATGGGCCATGATATCTCTAATCGAGCTCTCCCTTAGCCACCTAACAAGGGGTTCTTCTAAGATGAATTCGGCCTTATCTAGAGAGGGTGGTGTAGGGTGAAGATCCTTGTGCGCGGCTTCCCCTTCAATTTGGACATGGGTGCCCTCCATGGAGGGGAAATGATCTGGAGGGGCATTTGTCTCCATGTGATAAAGTGGGTGGGCTACTTCTTCTATTGCTAATGGGGTGGGAAGGTTCTTTGAGGGTGGGGTGATGATAGCCGGTGTGTGGTGCACCCGGGGTGGTGAACAAGGGCGGGACTCTGGCGGATGGGAGAGTACAAGGTTGTTGAATTTAAAGGCTCCCGGAAGGTGTGGCGGATGCACTAGATAAGTCCGACGTGTCAGATCGATGTCGGCATTCCTTTCATCTAACCATTTCTTTCCTAGGATTATACATGGACCCGCCAATGTTCCTACTTGACACCAAGCCCCATCAAAATACTTAGTCTTTCCAAACCATCCATGGAATTCAACAAAGACTTGGTCTCCATTGTGCATAATTTGTCCGGTCCTAGAAAGAGAGGCAACGATATCAGGGGATACCCAATTATCAGACTCTAAGTCAATGAAATCAATTTCCGTGTCCTCTCCATTAGGTAGGTATGCATGGGATATGATTGGGAGAGGGGCCATTTGACCCTAGACTCAATGATGACAATGGTGGGTGAACAATGCAAGGGTCGGACCGATGATGACTCCAATGCAAGCGTGCCCTAGGACTTGACTTGTAGAGACAAGTCAATGACTTGCTCTGATGCCAATTTGATGTGACACAACCCCTTGGACCTAGATTAACAAGCAATCAAATTGAATGGCGGATTCACTCAAGCGGGTTCATCCACGTCGCGTACACCCAGGTCCGTAGGTGGACCGGCGATGATAAGTGAGGGTCCGATGTTAAACCCGGAGGTTTCCAAGGGTATGGCTGGCTTGGGGAGGACCCCTAAGGGCCTGGGGTTGCTCAAATTCACGAGCAGTCAGCACGTCGAGGGCGTGGGTAAATTAGTCTCGCTCACAACTCACCCGCGGTGGACACTCACATAGTAGCGATTTGAGTCCGAGCACTCCTCACCGACCGACGGCACACTAGAAACAATACTAATCAAGCACAAATAATCCAGCATAGGAGTGTGGTCAAGAGCTCACCTGATCAGCGTGAATATGCCGATCCCGGCCGGAGACGATGATGAGCGGGGAGGCGTGGGCATGCACCCGCACGCCGCGTCGGTGTAGCTTCGGATTGCGACCTGCTAATACATGCACTACGCCCCTTGCAAGGGGGTTGGACTAGGGGTGGGGGGAGTAGAATTACAACCAAAATATACCTCCACACATGGAGGGGCGCTCAGCCGGCCAGGCGGGGAGGGGAAAAGCCGAGCTAGGAACTAATTGGAAGGCGGTTGCCGGTTCTGTCCGCTCTCTGGAATAGGGGACATGTAGTTGATGTTGGCGCCACTGCGGCCACTCCCGGACTCCGTTTGCTACGAAACCAGCGCCAAAACCTCCTGGGTTGGCCCAAGATGACGTCAGATTTTTGGGAGGACTTCTGGTTGCTGGCGTTGGTTGAGGCAGGGCCGTGAGCAGAGTGTCTGTTCTCTAGTTCTGTCTGCTTCAGCACCACTGCCGCAGGAAGATGAGGTCGCCACGGGTGCTCCTGGGCTCTGATTTGGGCGTGGCTGGTGTCGCTGGATTCGTTGTCGAGCCCTCTTCGAAATGAGACCTGCGGAGATGCTGGATGAGGTCAGAGTAGACAGGGACAGCCCGAAAAGTGATTGGGTGTCTGTTCAGTCTCAGAGTGGACAGAACAGCGCACCCGAGGGAGAAAATTGAGAAATCGCTGCTCCGGATTCCGAACGGTGTTTCACTTCTTGATATTGGAAGTAGGCTCGTTGTAGATGATCTCAGCCAAGCGCCGCCTCTAGATCTTCAAGGGGTTGGCCGTGGGAGCCTCTGCAACTCGCTTCAGGTTGACTGTCTGGTAGCAGATGCGCAGCCCTGCGGTGAAGACTCCTCTGGGTAGCCACGAACTCAGAATGGGACGAGGCCACCTCCATTGCAAGGAGGACAGGGAGACACTTCCGACAGTATCACTTGGGTCTCCAGGGATGCCGGGATGAAGTTAGGGCCGGCTCTGCAAGCTGCTGGTACTCTACTGCCTGCGACATGAGAATTGTAGGTGGTGAAAGGTGGTGGGGGAATGGGGTAGAAGGGATGGGAAATGGGGTGGATGGGTGTGGGGGTAACCCCTGGCTGTGAGGGGGTCTGGGAGGGGGTGTTCCAAGGTGTGGGAGTGACAGAATGGGGGCTGGAAGGAGGTCTAGAAGGTGGAGGGAGGGAGAGCTATGAATTTGGTTGGAAGGGAGAGAGGGAAAGGGTATTTGAAAATGGGTTTAAGGGTGGGATTAGTTTCTGGTCTTGGGGATGGGAAGAGGTGTGTGGGGAAGGTAAAGGGGGGGCTTGGGGAGTGGAGAATTCTCTCTTGGGAGATGAGAGGGTGCTTGGGGAAGGGGAGTGGGTGGTTGGTGGTTGGAGGGTGGAGTGGGGAGTGGTGGAATCTCCCTTGAGGCTGGGGTGGAGTTAAGGTGGGGTGTTGGGGATGAGTTATTGGAGGGGGGGAAGAGAGAGAAAGGTGGTTGGGAGAGGAGGAGAGAGAAAGGGGCTCATGTTTTAGAGAGAGAAAGTGGAGGAGAGAGATAATTACTTCCTAGAGAGAGGTAGAGAGAGGGGGAGATAGGGACTTCTCACCCACTCAATTAGCTTCTCACCAAAAGAAGAAGATTTAAATTGGACACTAGAAAATTCAAATATATATTCATTCATTAACTTCAAATGGGGGGAATGAGGTCCTATATATAGGCAACCCACATTTTACAAAAAGTCCCTGACTCTTGCTACAATGATAAATAACCAAGGGGTAGGGGGCGCCCCTGGGCCTAGCCCAATGAATTAGGCCCAATAACTAATCAAATCAACCATATGACACCTAACTTAGGTAGATGACTCAAATAAAAGGAAAATTACAATGGTATGACTCAAATAAAATAAGAAAATTACATGACTCGACTCAGAAAAATGTGACGGACACAATAGAACCATGCCGGTGAGCAATCGGAGCCGTGGAAAAATGTGAAGGGCGAGAGATGCCCCCATCATAATAGCATCTCTTCTAAGGTTTAATAGATCTTCCCGTACCATTGGCCTCATAGGTATATCTTGTCCTCCTTGTTGAGGATGAATGTCATCTCTTGAGAGGTCAGTGGGAAGGATTTCTATTGGAAGTTGGAGGTAAGCCATAGATCTTGCGACCCTTGTTGAATCTGAGGATGTATGCTTGTTGCACTTCATATTATCTTAGCCTACCAATCATGACAAGCATTATAGACTAAATGCAAACAAAGAATGCGTTATCTATGACAATATAAATAAGTACAAAAAGATAAAACGAAGGCAAACATAGAAATTGAAATTTTAATGACCTATACATTAACACTAAAGAAAACATCATACAAATAGTTATAGTATTTATTAGTCATCCTCTTCATGAATCACATATTCAGCACCATCGACTATTACTTTCTTTTGTACATTTGTCAATAACATGTCAACTATTTTGCCATCCATATCTGCCCTAACCAAACTAAGGTCATCAAAGTCATTAGTTTCATTAGGTACTATAGAGGCAGAAAATTGGTCTCTAGCTCTCGTACCACACTTTTCTATTTATTTACCGGGGAAGACCGCCTGACACTCGTGAAAGCCTGCAAGCACCAGAAAGAAGGGCGTCAGAAAGGGCCCTGGGCGTTTCCCTAGGGGAAAACCCTCTTATGCTTAAGTCATCACCAAGTTAGATAGAGAAAGGAGAAGAGTAGGCGAGAAGGAGGAGAAGGAGATCGCCGGAGTAGGCCTGGGAGAGCTCTTGGACTTCCAGACGAGTGCTCGTCATGGCCAGCGACTGATCAACGAACGCTTGCTGGGCGGTAAGGGTGCTCGGAAGGGGTACTCTCTCCGCAGGTGGACAGTCGGGACCTCCTTAGTAGCAGGGTGGGTAGCTTTCTCTAGCATGTTTCTCCTTGACTTCTCTGGGAGTTTCTTGGTGGAATTCACCATGTCCGTGCTTGTTTGTCGAGGTCCCTTTTATAGGGGGCTGTCCTGGAGGGGGGAGCCTATCCCTTAGCAGGTACGGATGCCCGTCATAGAGTAACATTTCTCGCGATCGTGGGGGGAGTTTCCCGTTGAGGGACGGTTATCCCGGAGTCAACCGATTCCCTGGCGGGTCTTACGGCGCCCGTAGGGCTTGCTCGCCCATAGTGGGGTTGAGGCCAATGTCGTGGGAGGCAATGTTCGGTCGTTGGAGGGTCATCCAACAACTGTTGCACCTGGCTCAAAGCCCTTCCTGCATTGTCAAATCCGAGGCTCAATCATCGTGGGCCATCTGTAACGGGCCACGACTATCGAGCGCCTTTGGGCGTGTTTGTAGATCGAGGGCCCGAATGGGCCCGACGGAATTGGGCCTACATGGGCCGAGCAGATTTTACCCTCTTCACTAGCCCCCCTACTTTCAGTTGCAGAGTGCTTTTTTGGGAACTGAGAGTCGAGCATGAGTGGGTTTATTAGAGGGTGATTTCTAGGATGGCCTCCTCGTATTGGTTTAGGTCGGTGGTCCCGGTCGCATGCTTGGCGCGCAAGGCACGTCTGGAGGTGGCAGTCGGTGCCATTGTAATCTTGACGTGGGCTACTTTTGTTTGGGAGCGCGGGCGCGAACGGTCACCTGGGTTCGGTGATCGTATGTTGATAGTGACAGGCACCTTTCTGCCTTCTGTGTGCTTTCAAAGTGTATGTTCCGCTACTGGAGGTTATAAGAACCGCCATAGGGCTTTCTGGGGGCCTGACCTGCCTCCCCGGTGTCTGCTGTGGTCGCCTGATGCTCCTTCTTTCTCCACCTGGTGAGAGTCTTCTTCTTCCCTCATTTCTGGAGTCATGCCACCTCACAGAAGGGTTCTCCGTGCCGCCCCCACATTTTCTGAGGAAGCAGAAGTTGGTCGTAGTGGCGCCCCGAGCACCTCGGGAAAGGGCCCTAGTCATCCCCGCTCTCCGCCGTTGGTCATCTATAAGGTGGTCAACGGGATACGGGAGGCCTTCTAGATCCCCTCTTATTTCGACATTATCTTTCCAACCATCGATGATGACCTGTGGAGTCAACCTCTGGGTAGCATCAAGGTCCCTATAGAGGCTTTTAAGGCGGGCTTCCATGTAATGCCCTGGATCCTTGGTAGGTATTGCTAGATCTTCATTGGATCTTTTGGATTGGTTTCGGTGAGTTTCGGTTCGCTTTTGTGGCTTCCGAGTTGAGCTTTACGAGCCGTGTGGGTTTTTCTCTCGTACTAGTTACGGAACCCTACGGTGAGTTTGTTTGTCAGTTCATCAACTCACGGATGCTACAACGACGATGTACTCTTCCAGCCGGTCGTTTCGACTATTTTTACGTATTTTTTATGAATTTGTGCATTTTCGGCTCATTTTCAGAATTTTCAAAAATTAGTAAAATTTCCTAATTTCTTTTCTTTTTCTTTTTCTTTCCTCTTTCTCTCTCCTCATTCGCACGTTCGCCTCTCTCTCTCTCCCGTTCTCTCTCGTTCTCCCACCTTCTCGCCTCCGGCTGCAGACGGAGGGGTCCGTTGGTGAGGTGGCGACGTCGGGAAGCTGTCGAGGTGTATGATGGAGCGAGGATCGGAATGGTTCTGGCGCGATCTCGAACGGTGGATTCAAAGCCGGTGTTCAAGCTCGCGGCATGGTTTTCGACGCGGTTTAGTCCCTTCGGGGCACGATTTCTTCGGTGGAGGTAGGGTGATGGTTCCTCACTTCCTCCTCTCCATTTTCCCTACCATTGCACTTCGTTTGGCGCGGAAAAGGCCGAGTTTGGGCTTGTTTAGCCTAAACCGTGATTTTCAGGTTTTATAGGGTTCGCCGGAGAACGGCAACCATTTGTAGCTCGGTTAGTGTTGAACTGACCGTTGGGATGTTAGGATCCCATCCATGCTAGTTTTGTGTCGATCGGTGGTCATTCGAGGCCGGTAGGAGCCCAGGAACCTCGTTGACCCATTTAGGGTGGATTCGTTTGAATCACCCCGATCTTGTGTTTTTGTGCTTGCATGTGGGCTTTTTAGCCTTCTTATGTTGTTTTTCATCGTCGAGGGTTGTTTCCCCTGCGCTTCAGCGTGAATGGGGCGTGGAACAGGCCGATTTGGCCAACCCTCCGTTTTCCCGCTGTAACTGGTGTGGCAGTCGTTCCAGGGACCGTCACATGCCCTGACGGCCCCACGACTAACCGTTACAGCGTCTGGGCGATTCTTTGTTCTTGGGGGTTTTGAGAGTGTGACGGCCCAGGGGTGGCGCGTCACATCTCTCTGACGCGTCCCGTGAGACGCGTTACGTCTATTTTGTCATTTTATGTTTGGGTTAAGTCGGTTCCTCTGACGCGCTTGCCCCTGTGCGTCAGATGAGTGTAACGCGCCTATCCCAGGCCGTTACATTCTGGTTGACTGACGTTGACCTTTTGAGGCGGTTACCCAGGCGCGCCTGCCCTAGTGCGTCAGGTGTGCGTAACGCGCCTGGCCCAGGCCGTTACGTTCTGTTTGACCGTGTTTGACCGAGTGAGTCGGTTTGCCTAACGGCCGTGCTCCCATGCGTTAGGTGTGTGTAATGCGCCTGTCCCAGGCCGTTACATGCTGTTTTGGCTGAGTTGGGTGGTTGCGTCGTTGTCTCTAACTGCCTCGTCCCCGTGCGTTAGGTGATTGTAACGCGTCCGGTCGGGACCGTTACATTCCTCTCAGCCAGTTGTTGTTCTGGGTTTTGTTGGCCCTGACGTGCTTGTCCTAGCGCGTTAGGTGGCTGTAACATGCCTGGTCTAGCACGTTACATGCCCCGAGTGTGTTTTGAGTTTGAGGGTTGTTGGCCCTGACGACCCCGGTTGGGCGCGTCAGGCTGGTGTAACGCGCCCGGTGCTGGCCGTTACATGCCTTTGCGTTTCTGGAGTTGGTTAGGGCGGTGTGTGTGACGGCCTGTTCCCCGACCGTCACGTTGGATGTAACGGCCTAGGCTTAGACCGTCAGGTTCATGTAGCGGTCTAAGGGTGGTGCGTTACATGCCTTGTGCTCCGATTTCCGTGATTCCGATTTCTGCTTGTCTTGGCTTGGCCTTGTGGTCTGCCCGTTGTCCCGTGGATGTCTCCTGACGTCCTATGAGGGCTAGGACTACGTTGTAAGGTAGCCAGGAGTCTTCTTGCTTGTCGTAGGATTCTCTATCCTACTCTTGTGTGTCTTTGGTTGGGTTCCGGTCAACCCGGGGTGACCCAGCGGTTGACGGGCGACCTTGCGTGTGGGTGTCTTGGCGGTTTTGTCCAGCCCGAGACACTGGTTCTGGATGCCTCGAGGTATCGTCTTACCTTGGTTTGCATATCCAGGCGTGTCTGAGGGTCTTTAGTGTTCCCTCAGGTCTCCGTGAGTTGTTTTCTGCGGAGTGTCGTTTCTTGTGGCTTAGGATTAGACCGATTGGCGGCTTGTTCCGCTGTTTGTGATGATCTTGCCTTTGAGTCGTTCGACTCGGGATCGTTACGTGGTAGGTCTAGTTGCCTGGTCTTGAGTCGGTTGGCAGTGGTTGTACTGCCAGTGGTGCTTCATAGTACGTGTGATAGGGCTTCCGTAGACTGTCTGTACTCTAGCACTTATGTTTTGGAGTCTGTGCCTTGTGAACCTCCACTAGTCGTAGCCTGTGACGTAGGCTTTTTTTTAGTACGTCACCCACCGGGAGTGGTGGACGGGCAGTTCCCGTTACACGGTTTTTAAGCTAGTTCCGTGGGCCCCGGCCAACGTTAGCATCCTACCGAGGGGAATACTAGCTTGAGGCCTGGCCTAGGTAGTGGTCAGTGTGTGCACACGTGGTCAGGGACTGAGGACTTGCATCGACGGGAGTGACCCTGACTAGTCACTCGCAGCGTGGTACTGCGGTCTTATGTCCGTGAGGTGCCATTTTTCCTTGGAACGTCGTTGTTCCTTGGACCTGGTTCTTGGTGTTTCTAGTCTCCTCCGTGCTACACACGGTCTGGTAGACGTGACACTTGTGGGGTAGTGTAAGACGTCAGTGGACGCATTTGGCTATTCTTCTAGTGTGAGGGTACTCCTATCACTTGACCGGCGACTCTCGCATTTCTCAGAGCCGGTGTTCTCCTTTCCGTGTCGACTAGTCTTGGCCTTGCCCAAGATTTGCTTCCCTGGCTGTGTGGTCTGTTCTTGGCTGTGTCCAAGATGAGCCTGGGGTTGCGTACTCGATGTTCCAATCATGTAGGCCGTTGTGATTGTTTTATCCGTCCTTGCAGGTCTTCGTTTTGGACCTGGTGTCGGGTCGACAGATCGGTAACTTCTTACTTTGCTGGGTCAGAGTCACCCTTCTGTTGTTGCTTGGAGTAGTTTGGGGTGCCGAGGTTAGTTCGGCCGCCACTTGTCTGGCACGGGTTCTTCCCATTTCTTACTTGTTCCCTACTCCTACTTCCCGTCTGTTTACTACTGCTTGTAGCGTAGTTTTACAGCTTTGTAGTGTAGCTTTTCCTGCTTTGCTACACCTGCTATTTTTGTCGTTGTTGTTCCGTGTTACTGCATGTTTTTCAGTGGGGATCCGTGTGACCCCTACTGAGCCAGTGACATATGGCTCACCCCTGCTCTTTCAGGTGGGGTGGCGTTGTTCGTTCTGCTTCCGTGTGATTCCTGGAGTGTGCGTGCTCGTTGCATGCCGTTGCTGCCAGCTGTTACCTGCGTCGGGCTGCCCCCGACTTCTTGGTACATTTTTTCTTTCTGTCGACTGTACTGTGCTAGACTTGTTGTCTTTAGCTTTGGACTGACTCTGGGATATAATTGTTAATTTGAATAGTTAATTAAAAAGTAATTTTATTTCTGTTGCTTTAGCAAACCTATCTAATGAAATTTAATTGCTTACTGTACTATCTCTGTGGCTTCAATGTACTTAACACATGCCTTTTTCCCTTCAGAGCTTTCCCGCTCTTGGGAGGCCTCGCGGGTTCCAAGTGGTATCACGTGTATTCGATAGTTCTACCGGGTACATCTGGTATCTAGAATCCGGGTCGCTACAGCTTGGTATCAGAGCAGTGTTCTGAGATGTTCGGAGTTTTTTTATGAGCTATCAGAGCATTGTCGTGTGAAGTACATGGGAATCCGAGATATACGGTATCCAGAGTCGTAAAAGTCCAGTACAGTCTTCAGCTGGCTTTGGTTTGCGATTCTTTGTCGCTTTGTTTTCGGTATGTTGTCTTGTGCATGCTATTCTGGCACTGTACGAGATGGTTCTGCTCTCGTCAGGATATGATGAGGTGTTTCTTTTCGACGTTGTGTTTGTCTCGATCATGTTGTATTTGGCAGTGTTCGCCGAAAGGCTTGAATCTGCAGTACGTTGTTCGAGGTTTTCTCCGTGTGTTGTTCAGGTTGCTGTTGACCTCTGGCCTTGGTTTGATGACCGTACACGTTCTTACCTTGTCTTGGTCGTCCTGGCTTGAGTCTGTTCAGCTCCTGATGTGTTTCGCTTCTGTTGAAGTGCTCGATTAGATTCCGTGTTGGAGAAGTTGCTCAGGCAAGCTAGGATTTTCTCTTCCTGGTGAGCTTTTGTGGTTGAGCTAATTGCTTCTTGTCCCTTCTAGTAGAATCTTTTCAAGGTTTGCCTTGGAATTGCTGTCTTAGTGATGCCTTTGTCCTGTGTCTGCTTAAGTGTGGACAGCTTTGTTTTGAGCATGGTCTGCTCTCTGCTATACGGTTGCTTGGCTTTGGATTCCATGATGGTGTTAAGAGCTGTCGCGTACCGTAGTTGTCGCGCCGTGTCCAGCGGTCGATGTATGGTGAGGGATCATTTATCATTTTCGGGACGTGAAGGTAAGCTGAGATTGATGCTTTCCTTGTACTTTGTGCTGAAGCTGGTGCTCTTCTCCTGTTGCACTTAGGCTCCTTGTGATTGGTTGTTCTCGAGATCGGTACTCGTGGCGTGTGATTTGCGATCTTCATTGATTACAATGGTGCCTGGTGTTTGTGCTGAGGTGCGACTACCGAGGTTGTTCTGTTGCCTGCGTGCATTGTTGAGTATGCAGCTGAAGCGTGTGGGTTGGCTACCCACGGGTCGAGAGATTTGTTCTTTCTCGATGTGACTTCATCTTGGCTTCTTGTGCCTTGATGTCGTCTGTTGCCGTGCCATTGTTGGTGGTTTTCTGGTGTTGGCATTAGCATTTACGAGTATTAGGGAATTTGTCGACATTCCTACTGATTGAGTACCCTTTGCTCTGCATTTCTTTCTTGGGTGTTGTGCTCTCGAGGTGTGTTGGTGGTCCTTGAGTTGCGTTCCCCGAGATTGTTGTCGTTTCTTGTTATTGTGGGTCTTCTCTTGGTGAGCAGCCTGATGCGTGACCCGTTTCTTGTGGTTGTGTGCTCAGCTATTCTTGTGCCTTGTTGTGACCCTGCTTGCAGTGGTATTCTGTGGCCCTGCGTGTTGTGCGGAGCCAGAATCCTGCAGGTGCTGCCATTGTGTTGTTTCTGTAAGTGCTGTTTCTTTATGATTTTGTGTCTCTGTGTGGACCAAGTCTTGTCGGTTAGCCTTGCTGTGCTTTTTTCCTTGAGTTAGCTTGCGACTCGATCAGATGTAATATCTTAGTCAGGACTGACTTGATTGTGTTTATGGTCCGGTGCTGCTATTATCGTTGGTGTCCTGTGTGCCAGGTGTTCCCTGTCGCCTTTGGCACTGGAGCTGATGATGTGGTCGAGCTGTCAGCTGACAGGATTATGTCTCCTCGTGTAAGCTATCGTTTGTCGTGTTGTCGTTGTGTTTCTCGGTTGGTTGTCTGTTGTTGTGGCAGTCGTGTCTCCTGTCCTGTGAGACATAAGCGACGTTGCCCTGTTTCAGAGGTGTTGGACTTGTGTCCACTTGTGTCGTGCTCGATCCAGAGTGTGTGCTCATGATTGTGGTATGACAGTGTTCCTCTGAATTGTGTTCTCTCGAGATTTGTGTTGTTTTGTGTAGTTGGGTTGTTCTTCCTTGCTTCTCCTTTGTTAGTCCTTAATTTTGAGGGTGAAATTTCTTAAAGGAGGGGAGGATGTAATGCCCTGGATCCTTGGTAGGTCTTGCTGGATCTTCATTGGATCTTTTGGATTGGTTTCGGTGAGTTTCGGTTCGCTTTTGTGGCTTCCGAGTTGAGCTTTACGAGCCGTGTGGGTTTTTCTCTCGTACTAGTTACGGAACCCTACGGTGAGTTTGTTTGTCAGTTCATCAACTCACGGATGCTACAGCGACGATGTACTCTTCGACCCGGTCGTTTCGACTATTTTTGCGTATTTTTCTGAATTTGTGCATTTTCGGCGCATTTTCAGAATTAGGAAAATTTCCTAATTTCTTTTCTTTTTCTTTTCCTTTCCTCTTTCTCTCTCCTCATTCGCACGTTCGCCTCTCTCTCTCTCCCGTTCTCTCTCGTTCTCCCACCTTCTCGCCTCCGACTGCAGACGGAGGGGTCCGTTGGTGAGGTGGCGACGTCGGAAAGCTGTCGAGGTGCGTGATGGAGCGAGGATCGGAATGGTTCTGGCGCGATCCCGAACGGTGGATTCAAAGCCGGTGTTCGATCTCGCGGCGTGGTTTTTGGCGCGGTTTAGTCCCTTCGGGGCATGGTTTCTTCGGTGGAGGTAGGGTGATGGTTCCTCACTTCCTCCTCTCTGTTTTCCCTGCCATTGCACTTCATTTGGCGCGAAAATGGTCGAGTTTGGGCTTGTTTAGCCTAAACCGTGATTTTCAGGTTTTGTAGGGTTTGCTGGAGAACGACAACCATTTGTAGCTCGGTTAGTGTTGAACTGACCGTTGGGATGTTAGGATCCCATCCATGCTAGTTTTGTGTCGATCGGTGGTCATTCGAGGCCGGTAGGAGCCCGGGAACCTCGTTGACCCATTTACAGTGGATTCGTTGGAATCGCCCCAATCTTGTGTTTTTGTGCTTGCATGTGGGCTTTTTAGCCTTCTTATGTTGTTTTTCATCGTCGAGGGTTGTTTCCCCAGCGCTTCGGCGTGAATGGGGCGTGGAACAGGCTGATTTGGCCAACCCTCCATTTTTCTACCGTAACTGGTGTGGCGGTCGTTCCAGGGACCGTCACATGCCCTGATGGCCCCACGACTGATCGTTACAGCGTCTGGGCGATTCTTTATTCTTGGGGGTTTTGAGAGTGTACGTGACGGCCCAGGGGTGGCACGTCACATCTCTCTGATGCGTCCCGTGAGACGCGTTACGTCTATTTTGTCGTTTTATGTTTGGGTTAAGTCGGTTCCTCTGACGCGCTTGCCCCTGTGCGTCAGGTGAGTGTAACGCGCCTGTCCCAGGCCGTTACATTCTGGTTGACTGACGTTGACCTTTTGAGGCGGTTCCCCTGGCGCGCCTGCCCTAGCGCGTCAGGTGTGCGTAACGCGCCTGCCCCAGGCCGTTACGTTCTGTTTGACCGTGTTTGATCGAGTGAGTCGGTTTGCCTAACGGTCATGCTCCCGTGCGTTAGGTGTGTGTAACGCGCCTGTCCCAGGCCGTTACATGCTGTTTTGGCTGAGTTGGGTGGTTGCGTTGTTGTCTCTAACGGCCTCGTCCCCATGCGTTAGGTGATTGTAACACGTCCGGTCGGGACCGTTACATGCCTCTCAGCCAGTTGTTGTTCTGGGTTTTGTTGGCCCTGACGTGCTTGTCCTAGCGCGTTAGGTGGCTGTAACATGCCTGGTCTAGCACGTTACATGCCCCGAGTGTGTTTTGAGTTTGAGGGTTGTTGGCCCTGACGACCCCGGTTGGGCGCGTCAGGCTGGTGTAACGCGCCCGGTGCTGGCCGTTACATGCCTTTGCGTTTCTGGAGTTGGTTAGGGCGGTGTGTGTGACGGCCTGTTCCCCGACCGTCACGTTGGATGTAACGGCCTAGGCTTAGACCGTCAGGTTCATGTAGCGGTCTAAGGGTGGTGCGTTACATGCCTTGTGCTCCGATTTCGATGATTCCGGTTTCTACTTGTCTTGGCTTGGCCTTGTGGTCTGCCCGTTGTCCCGTGGATGTCTCCTGACGTCCTATGAGGGCTAGGACTACGTTGTAAGGTAGCCAGGAGTCTTCTTGCTTGTCGTAGGATTCTCTATCCTACTCTTGTGTGTGTCTTTGGTTGGGTTCTGGTCAACTCGGGGTGACCCAGCGGTTGATGGGCGACCTTGCGTGTGGGTGTCTTGGCGGTTTTGTCCAGCCCGAGACACTGGTTCTGGATGCCTCGAGGTATCGTCTTACCTTAGTTTGCGTATCCAGGCGTGTCTGAGGGTCTTTAGTGTTCCCTCAGGTCTCCGTGAGTTGTTTTCTGCGGAGTGTCATTTCTTGTGGCTTAGGATTAGACCGATTGGCGGCTTGTTCCGCTGTTTGTGATGATCTTGCCTTTGAGTCGTTCGACTCGGGATCGTTACGCGGTAGGTCTAGTTGCCTGGTCCTGAGTCGGTTGGCAGTGGTTGTACTGCCAGTGGTGCTTCGTAGTATGTGTGACAGGGCTTCCGTAGACTGTCTGTACTCTAGCACTTGTGTTTTGGAGTCTGTGCCTTGTGAACCTCCACTAGTCATAGCCTGTGACGTAGGCTTTTTTTTAGTACGTCACCCACCGGGAGTGGTGGACGGGCAGTTCCCGTTACACGGTTTTTAAGCTAGTTCCGTGGGCCCCAGCCAACGGTAGCGTCCTACCAGGGGAATACTAGATAGAGGCCTGGCCTAGGTAGTGGTCAGTGTGTGCACACGTGGTCAGGGACTGAGGACTTGCGTCGACGGGCGTGACCCTGACTAGTCACTCGTAGCGTGGTATTACGGTCTTGTGTCCGTGAGGTGCCGTTTTTCCTTGGAACGTCGTTGTTCCTTGGACCTGGTTCTTGGTGTGTCTAGTCTCCTCCGTGCTACACACGGTCTGGTAGACGTGACACTTGTGGCGCAGTGTAAGACGTCAGTGGACGCATCTGGCTGTTCTTCTAGTGTAAAGGTACGCCTATCACTTGACCGGTGACTCTCGTGTTTCTCGGAGCCGGTGTTCTCCTTTTCGTGTCGGCTAGTCTTTGCCTTGCCCAAGATTTGCTTCTCTGGCTGTGTGGTCTGTTCTTGGTTGTGTCCAAGATGAGCCTAGGGTTGTGTACACGATGTTCCAATCGTGTAGGCCGTTGTGGTTGTTTTATCCGTCCTTGCAGGTCTTCATTTTGGACCTGGTGTCGGGTTGACAGATTGGTAACTTCTTACTTTGCTGGGTCAGAGTCGCCCTTCTATTGTTGCTTGGAGTAGTTTGGGGTGCCGAGGTTAGTTCGGCCGCCACTTGTCTGGCACGGGTTCTTCCCCTTTCTTACTTGTTCCCTACTCCTACTTCCCGTCTGTTTACTACTGCTTGTAGCGTAGTTTTACAGCTTTGTAGTGTAGCTTTTCCTGCTTTGCTACACCTGCTGTTTTTGTCGTTGTTGTTCCGTATTACTGCGTGTTTTTCAGTGGGGATCCGTGTGACCCCTACTGAGCTTGTGACACGTGGCTCACCCCTGCTCTTTCAGGTGGGGTGGCGTTGTTCGTTCTACTTCCGCATGGTTCCTGGAGTGTGCGTGCTCGTTGCGTGCCGTTGCTGCCAGCTGGTACCTGCGTTGGGCTGCCCCCGACTTCTTGGTACGTTTTTCCTTTGTGTCGACTGTACTGTGCTAGACTTGTTGTCTTTAGCTTTGGACTGACTCTGGGATATAATTGTTAATTTGAACAGTTAATTAAAAAGTAATTTTGTTTCTGCTGCTTTAGCAAACCTATCTAATGAAATTTAATTGCTTACTGTACTATCTCTGTGGCTTCAATGTACTCTAAACATGCCTTTTTCCCTTCAGAGCTTTCCCGCTCTTGGGAGGCCTCGCGGGTTCCAAGTGGTATCACGTGTATTCGGTAGTTCTACCGGGTACATCTGGTATCCGGAATCCGGGTCGCTACATTCCGTCTCTCCATCTACCCCTTCTTTGAGTCAGTTCTCCACCATTACGGTCGATATCCAGCGGAGATTTCTCCCAATTCTTGGCGCATTCTCATTGGTTTTGTTTTTGTCTGCCGCCAAGCTTCGGTCGCTCCCAACGTCTTCCTCTTCCTACAGTTCTACAGCCTTCAGTGTTTTCCTGTTGACACATCATCTTACTACCTCAAGGCTCGGAGTGCCCGAACCCTTGTTTGCATCACCCCCGCCGTGTCCAACCTCAAGCGCTGGTCAGAGCACTTTGTTTTCATCGTTAAAGCTGGGGGCCGTGCTCATCCGAGCGACTGGAGGTTCAGTGTGGGTTCCCATCCTTTTAAGACTGACAAGAGGCCCAAAGCCACAGTCGAGGAGTCTCGGATGATTAAGGCTCTCCTACGTTCCCGCTCTTGGACGCCGACGTTAAGCTAACCCCGGCGGTGCTACAGGAGCTGGGATTGAGCCCCCCATTGCCCCATGGTACTAACTTCGTTGCTCGTCATGGTTTGATAGTCGTTCATTGAGCTAACCTTCTCTGGGCCATTTTGCAGGAGTGCGGGAGTCTTTAGAATTGCGATACGAACTAGTTGAGCTGCTGCGGTGCGCTCCTCAGCCCGTCGACCACATCGAATCAGGCACTAACTTGATGACTATTGCTATCCCTCAGGCTACTATTGGTTTTGCCCCAGGACGCCTCCAGTATCTGCTTCCAGTGGCGGGCTCGTCTGCAACCCCTGTGGCCGGCGTTGAGTCGAGTGCTCGGGGGGAAGCTTCCGAGGGGACGGTCAGCGTGCCCGAGGAAGAGTCAACCATGCCGGGTGGTTCCTGTATCTAGGTGAACCTTGAAGAAATTGTGGCGTTGGACAATCAACGCCGCCAGAGGAAGAGGAGGAGATCATCTGTCGGGGCTAGCCGTAGGGCTCTCTCTCCCCGACCTGTGACTGCATCGGCACCATCGCCCTCTGAGGTGTCGACTATTACTCTACCTTATTTCCTGCCGAGGAGGTTGCTGACAAGGGCAAGGCCCCTACCCTGGAAGATGCATCGCTCAGCTGGGAGGACGTGAGGGCTCGCCTCCTGCCGCATACCGTTCCCTCAGGCCCCCGGTTCCTACCACCGGAAGAACCCATCTTCAAGTCTACCATTTGGACGGAGGCGGCTGCCTTCATGGACAAGGCCATGCAACCACGAGACAGGACTGGGGAATTCAGACTTTGGGCCCATAATGAGTTAGTCGACCTAACGGTGAAGAACTTGGTCTCGTTTGCCTGGGTGCTTGGCTTGTGGCGGTACCACTTTTGTGGAGTTGCGCTGGAGCTGGAAGTCAGCCAGATTGCGCAGACGGGGATGATGGCTCAGTGTGACAAACTCAGGGAGCGGCAAGTGGCATACAAGGTTGAAGTCGCCGAGCTTCGAGGACAGTTAAAGCATCGGGAGCGGGTCCTCACCGAGATGGAGCGGGATAGGGACTTCTTCCACATTCGGGCCGAGACGGCTGAAGCTCAATCATCCAAGACGAGGGCCTTGGCTGACGGTGTTGAGCTTCGGGCCCGGGAGGTGGAGGCGCAGGTTGAAAACATGCGCTCGTCGATGCTCACTGTTGGCGTGGAGGCGGTGGAGGCCTTCCGTTCGTCCTCAGCCTATCGAGCTGAGCTAAACAAGGTGGCTCTGGCAGTCTTCAGTCTGGCCCGAGATTGCGGCATCCAAGAGGGTTGGACGGCTGCTCTCCAGGCCACATCCAAGAGTTTGGGCGTCCCGGTGCCCCCCCTTCAACCCCCGCTAACACCATTTGGCCCTGAAGCCAGCGATGGCGAAGAGGAGCTTGGCAACGAGGGGCCGAGTATTGAAGAGCAAGCGGTGGAGCTGAGCACCAGGGAGCGTGCGCCATAGCTGAGCATCGGTGGGTGTGCAACTGAGGGTGGTTCATTGGTTGGGGAGGATCTGATTGACTTGACCAACGACCCGTCTCCTCTAGAAACTGTCGCTGGGCGCGTGCCTGAGGATGCGGGGTCACGCGATGTTGCTGTTGTGGTGAGCTCTTGAGGGGGTGCTCGCCATCTCTTCTTCCTTCTTTTTGTTCACTTAGCACTATATATTTTCCTTTTGCTCTGCTGGGGCAATCGTTCCCCTGTTTTGTAAGCCTTCCAATTTTGAAATGAAAACTTTCCTTTCTCTCACAAATTTTGGAGCCTCTGGCGTCTGTCACGTGACTGTCTTTCTTTCTCTTCTGGTTCGGATCTTTTTCGTGGGATACGAAGCGGCGCCTTGGGGATCATGCTAAGGGGGAATGATCTTCGGGAACTATCGCTTCGAATAAGGGGCCGGAGAGGCAGTTGAATTCCTTCTTCTTTCTATAGACTCTACCTCCCTTCTATAAATAGCGTCCCCTGAGGAACCTTTGGGCCATCTTGGATCCGCCGAGTTGTTCGAAGGAAGCATCGCAGGATGTTGTCGGAGAAGTCTGGTTCTTTGTCGGATGATGAGGTTCTGCCACACGAGGCCCCCCATAAGCGTTTATGCTTTAGGGAAGAGGCATCGCCAGTGCCGTGGCTGGAGTGGCCGATGTCGGGGGAGAGTAGTGGCGGAGGCGCCTCCGAGGAGTACAAGTGAGGATATCTGGATGGCTGGCGGGAGGCCTTGGAGAAGGTTAACTGCCTGCATTCTGGCAAGGGGGTCCTATCCCTTGAACTTGACAAGTTCCGTCCCAAGAGGGACGAGTAACCTCTTTGTAACCCCCCCTGTAAGACTCGGTAGTTAACGGATTCTTATCGGTATTGAAATATAAAAAGATTCATGAATTTAGAGCTTTTTAATGGGCTTAATGGGCCTTGTTAAGTGGGTTTATTCAATTATATAAGCTTTTAGAAATGAAATAAGGCATACATGCAATTTTGCTTATTTTAAGACCTTATTATAATTTAAAGTTTTAAAACAAAAAAAAATAATATAACAAATGTTTTTTTGTGCGAACCCACGAAGGGTTCTTTCTCTCTCCCCTCACCCTCTCTTTCTCTCTACGCACGTCTCATCCCTCTCTCTCTCGTTCTCGGTGGTGTGACCACCCCGGGATCTTGCAGGGATTGCAGGTGGTGGCATTGGTGGGCCCGAGGCGTGAGAGGTGCGGTGGTGTCGCCGTGGAGGCGGCCGTGGAGCGGGGAAGTGGGAAACCCACACGTGGAGCGCGGCGTCCTCCGCGTAGAACAAGCATGGAACGACATTTTCGGCTTAAACCAAGTAGGGGGATGGCTTCCTTGCTTCGTTAGGATTGATTTCCTGTCCTTTGGCATGCTAATAGGATGATTATATGCATGGAAATTGTCATTTATGTTTTGATAGCATGAACATTGTTATTTATGTTTTCAATCCATCCATGGCCATTGTTGATGTGACACCACCTTGGGGGTGGCAGCCACTCAACCGATGCCCTTGGACCTAGACTTGCAAGCAATCAACGTTGAGCGGCGGATTCACTATAGCGGACCGACTAGAGAAGCACACACTACTGCCCGTAGGTGAATCGACGATGGTGGGGAGGGTCCGAAGTGGGACCTTGCTGCTCATGGGGTATGGCTAGCTTGGGACGGACCCCTAAGGGCCTGGGATGCCAAATTCCGCGGGCGGCCATCACGTCGAGGGCGTGGGATGTAATGGCTCTCTCACAACTCTCCTGCGATAGTCATTCAAATGTTAGTAGTTTGTGATCGGGCACTCAACTCACCGTTCGACGGCACTAGAGGCGAGACTAAACCAGCAAAGGAAAGAAGTCAGCAAGGGGATGACCGAGGCTCACCTGACTGGTGTGAAGACACCGATCCCGGCCGGAGACGAGGGCGAGCGAGGAAGCGTGGGCTTACCCGCACGCCGCACCGATGAAGCTTCAACCTGGAGATTCGATTTACATGCACTACGCCCCATGCAAGGGGGTTGAACAGGGGGAGGGGAAGTCAATTTTATATCCAAACACTGCCTCCCATAGGGAGGGGTGGTAAGCCGGCCAGGCGGGGAGGGGAAAATCTAGCTTAGAGACTTAAAGAAGGTAGTCCGCTGAATCTGTCCACTCTCAGGAACAGGGGATAGACTGTTGATGTTGGTGCCGCTGCGGCCTCTCCCAAACTGCGTTGTCGACGTGACCAGTGGCAAAACCTCCTGGGTTGGCCCAGGAGGACGTCCAATTTTTGGGGGAATTTCTGATTGCCGGCGATGGTCGGGCAGGGTCATGAACATGGTCTCTGTTCTATGGTTCTGAGAGCTTCTGCACCACTGCAGTAGGAAGAAGAGGCCACCATGGGCGCTCCCAAGCTCTGGTTTAGGCATGGCCATAGTCACTGGATTTGTGGTCAAGCCCTCTTCGAATGGAGACCCACGGGGATGCCGGAGGAGGTCGCAGTTGATGGCGAGGACCCGAACAGTGCTGGGGTGTCAGATTAGTTCCAGAGGAAACTGATCAACGCACCAGAGGGAGAAAAATTTGGAACTCACCGCTCTGAAGTCCAAATGGGATGCCGCTTCTTGGAGGTGAGAGGGGACTCGTAGAAGAAGATCTCAGCCAAGTCTTGCCTCAAGGCCTTTAGGGAGTTGGCCGTGGGAGCCTCTGTAAATCGTGACTGGGTGTCTTCCATGGAGGAAACGCGCAGTTCGGCGGTGAAGGCTCCTCCGGGCAGCCACGAGCTCAGACAGCGGCGAGACCACCACCGTTGCAAAGAGTGCCGGGAGACGCTTCCGACGATACCTCTATTGCATCCAGGGGCTCCGGGATGAAGTCATGGCAGGCTCTGCAACCAGCAGCTTCTCTGCTGCCTGCGAACTAGAATGAAAGGGTGGAGATAGGTAATGGGGTAGATGGGAGTGAAAATGAGGTGGATGTGTGTGGGGGCAACCCCTGGCTGTGAGGGGGTCTAGTAGATGGTGGGAGGGGGAGCTGCAAATTTGGTGTTGGGAGGGAGAGGGAGGTGGATTTTAATTTGGCTTAATGAGTGGGGTTAATGCTGGCCTAGGGAAGGGGAAAGGGCGCTTGGGGAGGAGTGTTCTGCCTTGGGAGAGTGAGAGATTGCATGGGGGAGAGGGAGAGGTGTGTTGGGAAAGCCAAGGGGTGCTTGGGAGACTGGGTAGGATTAAATGGGATAGTTATTGTTCCTAGCGAGATGAAGAGGTGGGTTGAGGTGGCAAGTGAGGAGTGGGTGAGGTGGCCAACTAGGGTTGAGGTGAAAGATGAGGTGGACAGTGGGGAGGAGAGAGAAAATTTTGAATTTGGGAGGGGGAGGAGAGAGGAGAGAGAAGGTATGCTCCCCATCTAGAGAGAGAGAGAGGGAAGAGAGAGAGAGGGGGGATAGGAGGGGGAGCTTCTCAATCCACTCAATTGGATTCTCTCTAATAAAATTTGAATTCTAGACTCACAATAATAGATCTTCATTAACATAAAATGGGGGGAATGGGGTCCTATTTATTGGGAACCCACATTTTACAATACGTCCCTGACTTTAGGACAAACGACAAATAACCAAGGGGGAAGGGGGCGCCCCTGGGCCTAGCTTATTGAATTGGGCCCATTAACTAATCTAATCAACCCTATGCCACTTAACTTAGGTAGATGACTCATTAACCTAGGTGCTGGACTCAAATAAAAGGAAAATTATAATGATATGACTCAAATAAAATAAGAAAATTACATGCCAAGACTCAGAAACTGTGACTGACACAATGGAGTACTGCCAGTGAGCAATCGGAGCTGTGAAAAAATGTGAAGGGAGAGAGATGCCCCCATTATACCCCCGGGGTGTGAAGAACTCGACTCCGTCGAGTATGGGTCCACCAGGGAAGTGGTCCTCCAAAACAGCTCCGGGCGAGCCACGACCTCCAAACTCAACCCTGCGTCCGCAACCAGGGGACGGTCCTTCATCCTCTCAAGGTGGCTCGGGCACACCCTCTTACCGGTGATGGAACCATGCTTGCCTAGTATTGCCTCCGTGTGCACACGTCGGGCTCTCAGGCTGATATGTGGTGGCTCTCCGAGTGTGTCTCTCACAAGGGTAGGGGTAGGCCAGAAACTCTCAGTAGGATCCACCGCGGTGCCCATATAGGGTGCCGGACCCGCTACGTGGGAAATGGGGTGAATCCCAAAACCCATTAGAAAGCCCAACCCATAAGCCGGGGTTGCCAAGGCCACTCGGAACTTGGCAAGGTCCAAGTCCTCGTGCCCTTAAGTTGGAGGTGACCCTAGGGTAGAGCCACTCCAAAGTCACCATCACCAAGTTGCCAACTTGGAATTCAAAGTGGCATTCGCAAGGTTTTGCCCGCTTCTTGTGATT
This sequence comes from Amorphophallus konjac, assembly GCA_022559845.1. NCBI lineage: Eukaryota > Viridiplantae > Streptophyta > Magnoliopsida > Alismatales > Araceae > Amorphophallus > Amorphophallus konjac. The sequence goes on along the minus strand of CM040118.1, from coordinate 257,654,250 downwards.
CTCATCGCTCGTTATTTATTGCTTGTTTAAATGCTCATGCCAAGTACTACGATGCGGTGTGAGTGGGTGATGCATGATATGCAAAGGAGGGCTAGGACAACCATATTTAGACCAATCATGCAGGGATGTCATGGAGACTTTAATTGGTGTGGGAGGGCCGGGGCATCCATAGGTGTCCCTCTCATGTGAGGGTGTGATGAGTGCCGGAGGACCCGAACATCCATGAATGCTCCTAACATGCTTAAAACTCATGATGAATGAAGGTGGACCATAACATTTGAATATGGACCACTCATGTTTACTACTTGACATGTGGGTGATATGAATGAATGTACCTGACTTATGAATCATGCCAAGTGGTTCAAGTTGCCAAGACATATGTTTTCCTAACCCGAAAATGACTTTGATGCATTGGGGTATGGTTTGGCATTGGAGCTTCCATTCAAAAGGGTTGAAGGGGTCAAGGAAGGTGGACATCATGGGAAGAGGCACCTCCTTGTTCCTTAGGTGTAAATCTTCCTTGGTCATAGCTACCCTTGTGTCGCCTGGGACTTGGGAGAGGTGGGCTTGGCCCAACATGGTGGGTGAGGGTAGGAAGGAGTGGGTGATAAGTGATGTGGGCGGATCACATGGGTTCCCGGGTTCCCATTGGGAGGGGTCAAAAGGATCAACATAAGTGTACCCGGGGGAAATGAGCTCTAAGTTCATCTCAACATCCTCAAGGTCCTCACAATATGGTGGTGGATCATCCTCCTCTAATGAAATGATTGGGCCGAAGTTCTTAGTGGGTGGGTTGGCCATGAGAGGATGGCTTGGCTTTCTGCCCGATATGAAGGACTCAAATTTGAGGATAAGGTCGGGCTCATCGGGTGTGGGGAGGAATAGAAGGAGACCGCTAGTGTAGCAACCAACGGTGCAAATCGAGGTGATAGATCTGACACATAGGTGTAGGAGATCAAGGCTCCTAGGTTGGTTGGCCACTGTGGTCAACATGTCGGTCAACTTCATTTGCCATGTTAAGCCCTTGAGAAGATCCCCTAATGTGTCCACTTGGTAAGATGATTGGATGGTGGTGTGATAGGAGAGGGGCACTATAGGGAGGTTTTGTTCCATAGGAGGAAAAACATGGGCCATAATCTTTCTAATTGGGCTCTTCTTTAGCCAACTATCAAGGAGTTCTCCTAAGATGAGCTCGGCCCCAACTAGAGAGTGTGATGTAAGGTGAAGACCACCGTGCATGATTTTTTCTTCTACTTGGACATGGGTTGTCTCCATAGGGGGGATAGGGTCTGGAGTGTTCACCACTATGGGGTCGGGTATGGGTTTCTCTGCCAAGGAGGTGAGAGGGTCTTTTGAGGGTGGGGTGATGAGGGTTGGTGTATGGCACACCCGGGGTGGAGGGTAAAGGGAAACTTAGTTTGGGATTGGTAGGGGAAGCAGTGGAGGCCTAAGTTGGGGTAGGATTGGAGTTGGAAGTGGAAGATGGCTTGGGTGGGCCTCGGTGGGAGTATCCTTTATGGGGGAAGGTGGAGGGGCGGAGGTCAATTGGGTGTGGGTGTGAATTGGATAAGGGAGAGTGGGTTTGGGGGTGGTGGCCGTCATGGGCCTAGGTGGAGGGGTGGACACGGGGTCCACTTGGGTTTGAATGGTGAAGGTTGGGTGAGTGACTTTGGACAGGGGAGTAGTGGTCATCACGGGGGAAGCCGGGTTGGTTAAGGGTCTCTTGCCTTTGGGATCGGCCGGTTGTGGAGGGGTGGGAGTGGGGGCCAATTTGGTTTGAATGGTGGTGGTTGGGTAGCAAAGTGTAGAGGTGTTGATTGTGGTTGGAGGTGGTGGGTGTTGTGGGGGTTGGGAGATGTAGAGGGCCTTTATGGTGGTTTTGAACTGGCCGGGAGACAAGGGAGGAGTGGTAGTGCTCCTCGGACTATGGCTCTCCAAGTAGGGAGGGGGACGTTGGGGAGCGTAGATCTTCCTAAGTTCTATCTTCATCTCCTCCCATGAGGAAATGGGCTCTTGCCTCCTAACCCTCCTTAAGCCCTCTATGTGTTCCCACTTACTCTTGGCTTGACCCCAAAGTCGCCCCCTGGCAATGCGGACTCTCGCTGGTCCATATGCCATAATCCTTTCAAAGTGCATTTCCATGGTAGCCTCCCACTTTAGATAGGCATTAGGGCTCGATCCGTCAAAGCGAAGGTCCTCATCTAGAATGATGCCCAAGAGGGGTGGACCGCTAGGACCCTTGTGGAGGGCCGAATTGTATGGAATTGACCATAGAGGAATAGCCATGATGATGCACTAGAGACTCTAAATGCATATGCACCCTAGGACAAACTTGATAGAGACAAGTTGTGAACTTGCTCTGATACCAATTGATGTGACACCACCTTGGGGGTGGCAGCCACTCGACTGATGCCCTTGGACCTAGACTTGCAAGCAATCAACGTTGTGCGGCAGATTCACTATAGCGGACTCACTAGCGAAGCACACACTAGTGCCCGTAGGTGAACCGATGATGGTGGGGAGGGTCCGAAGTGGGACCTTGCTGCTCCTGGGGTATGGCTAGCTTGGGACGAACCCCTAAGGGCCTGGGATGCCCAATTTCGTGGGCGGCCAGCACGTCATGGGTGTGAGATGTAATGGCTCTCTCACAACTCTCCCGCGGTAGTCATTCAAATGCTAGTAGTTTGTGATCGGGCACTTAACTCACCGTCCGACGGCACTAGAGGGGAGACTAAACTAGCAAAGGAAAGAAACCAGCAAAGGGATGACCGAGGCTCACCTGATCGGTGTGAAGACACCGATCCCGGCCGAAGATGAGGGTGAGCGAGGAAGCGTGGGCTTACCCGCACGCCGCGCCGATGAAGCTTCAACCTGGAGATTCGATTTACATGCACTACACCCCATGCAAGGGGGTTGCACACGGGGAGGGGAAGTCAATTTTACATCCAAACACTACCTCCCACAGGGAGGGGTGGTAAGCCGACCAGGCGGGGATGGGAAAAACTAGCTTAGAGACTTAAAGAAGGAAGTTCGCCGAATCTGTCCACTCTCAGAAACAGGGGACAGACTGTCGATGTCTGTTAGGGTGCTAGGCCCGGATACAGAGGGGGGGTGAATGTATCCTGCTACGAATAATGTCTAATTTAAAAACTCAGATGCTAGGCAAGTTCCGGAATTAAGCTAATTCGATTAAACAAAATAACGAGCAGATGGAGCGTGCCAATTAAAGCATCTAGCGGAAGCAAATCAAGCAATCAAACCACTGCTCAATAGATTTTAAGGTGGTTCGGTCCTCCAGACCTACATCCACCCCTCACTCCCAACCGGAGTGAGGCTTCAGTAGCAAATGCTAGAACCAAGCAGACTCAGTCTGCGAACAAGGTGCTGCCACACAGCTTGACCAGGGGAACAACCTCCCCTCTTCCTCCCAACCGGAGGGACACCCCAAGTGACTCCCAGCCACTTGGAAACCAGAGACCGAAGTCTCTCTTCCTCCAGACCGGAGGGAACCCACCAGTGACTCCCCGTCACCAGCAAACCAGAGGTCGCAGACCTCTCTTCCTCCAGACCAGGAGGGACACCTGGACTTGCAACCCACAAGCCCAAAACCGGAGATCAGATCTCCCTTCTCCTGAGTCCACAGGAGGAACCCGACCTCACTACTGAGAATCGGAAGAACAAGGATAACCAAATGAAAAAATAAAAACAAAAACATGAAATGAAAATAACTTCAGCAAACAGAAAGCTAAAAAATGAAATGCACAATGTGGCTCTCAACGGAGCTGACTGGCCTGGATCTGATCCACGGTCCAGTAGGAACTTCTTCTGCTACTTCTCTTCTTCTTCCTCTCAACTCACGATCTCTCTTTCTCTTCTCTGCTATCCTTTTCTCTCTCATTGTCTTTCTCTTTTCTTTCAGTCCTCACGAGCTCTCTCTTTCTCTTTTCCTTCTTCTGCTGCTCTCTTCCTCTTTCACTCTCTGCTGCACTTCTTCTTCTTCACTCACTGTCTCGATCAGCCCTCTTCTACTGATCTTCTTCTCTTGTACTGGATCGAACTCTCAGCACTTCTGCTCTTCTTTTACTGCCCTCAAGGCTTCGATCGATCTCTCTCTTTCTTCTTCTTCTCCTTTTCTTCTTCTTTTCTTTTTTTGGATCGAAGGGCTTTTCTGCTCTCCAGGCTTTTTCCTCGATCGATCTCTCTCTGAAGACGAAGGCTCCATTATATACCACCAGCAGCAGCAGCAGCAGGGCGCGTGTGGCTTCCACAGTTCCCGCCCTAAGAATTCGGACCACGTGGCAGCATCCAGCAGGCTGTCAGAACACGTGTCCTCATCTGGGCACTCTCCTTATGCTCGGATCACGTGCCCAACACCAGTACGCTCAGCAACTGGAGTTAGATGGCGTCAACTCACTTGCTCCCAAGAGTTGACGCAGCCATCAGAGATCTTCAACCTTTTTAACCGCTGCGTCGACTCCATCAGCCTGCTGCGTTGGCGCAACGGTATCGGCAGTCCAGTGATCAAGTCTTCAACAGATGGGCGTGCTGCGTCGACGTTATCAGCATGTTGCGTTGACGCATTGAAGACATGTACATTTGTATACTGGCGTCTCTTAAGCCGCTGCGTCGACGCTGCTTGTTGATGGCGTTGACGCAGTGGAAGATATCGTGAAAGCTTCGTCGCTTGTAAGAGTCTCTGCTTCTTTAACTGCTGCGTCGACGCTGCTTGCTTGTGGCGTTAACGCAATAGAAGACATCGTGAAAGCTTCGTCTACTGATGCGTGGACGCTTTAAGCTTCAGGCGTCGACCCTGTTCCCTTCAGCAACAATAATGAAGTGTATAGACTTAGTGTTAACGTGAAGCATTGTATAGACTTCAGAGATCAATATAGCAAGTGTGTACAGAGTGAGGGAGTGTATAGACTTAGCAGTCTAGGCCTCTAACAACGAGTGTATAGACTTGCAACTCTTCATGAGATCTCAGTGTATAGACTCAACCAATGTATAAAGTTGAAGATCTAACAATCGAGTGTATAGAGTTAGTTATGTGAGCATGCATTATATAGACTTCACACATGAAGACATCTGCTGTTCAGACTTGAATAACATTCAGCAATGCATAGACTTAGGCGTTCTGTTCAAAACAAAACCAATGTACAGACTTCATGCTGTACAGACTTGATGTTGATCAACAGACCTTTGAACATCAGCACAAGGCGTCAATGCTTCCATCGTGCAGCGTTGCCTCAGCTCCTCAGGCGAGATGCTTACGCCCTTGGCAACAGGCCAATGCGTCAACGCATCCAGTGTCAGCGTCGACGCAGTGAGCAAGACAGAAAGGTGTGCATCTACGCAGTCAGCCAAGTGCGTCAACGCACTAAAGGCACACGACCCATGAAGACATACAGGCTGTACAGACTTGGAGAGTTGAACCCAATGTACAGACTTGTTGATATCAAACCGATGTATAGACTTGAAGATTGAAGGCGATGTACAGACTTTGATGCCCAAAGGCGATGAACAGTGAATTAGTGTATAGACTTCAAAGTTCATTGAAGGATGTACAAACTTCAGAACTGAACGTAGGTAAAAGGCTCCCAATGTATAGACTTCGAAGATCACTGAAGGATGTTCAGACTTTGTTCCACCGACCAGAGTATTGACTTTGCAAGCGTGAGACGCTGAATGAGACGGTGGCTGAGACGAACGCTGTATAGACTTTGAATGCAATGTATGGACTTTGCATGAGACGCTGGCCAAGACGATGGATGCAACAGTGCAATGTCTAGACTTGAAGAATGTGAGACGATGGCTAAGAGACTGCACAATCGGATGTATAGACTTTCATTACTGTAGCAACGTGTAGACTTTGCCTTAGACGCTAAGTGAGACGCTCAATGTACACACTTAACCAATTCAAAGGCAAATCGAGTGTACAGACTCTGAGTCCAAACCCAACGGCTGTACAGACTTAGAAAGTGAAGACTGATGTACAGACTTCATTAATCAAAGCATGAATGAGACGCTGTACACACTTAGCCTAGGACAATGTATAGACTCAATCAAATGAAGAAACACATGATGCAATGTGTGGACTTGGTGACACATGCAAACAGATGAGTGTACAGACTATGCCAGCAAGCTACACGATGTGTAGACTTAGAAGTGCCTGCAGCTGTACAATGTGCAACCAGTGTATGGACTTGTCGTGCCTACATAGGGCGTTGTACACACTTGCTGCCTGATGCAAATGTGCAGATTCTATTAATGCATATCAATGCTTTATGCAGCAGATAATCAGTCTGAACTTCAAATGCAATGACTCACAGTGTAAGCAGATAAACTGACTGAACATATGAGAGACTGAATGAACATTTGAATGACAGACTGAATATAAGAATGACTGAATAAAGCCATGGTGACTCACAGTGATTAGCTCACATTAAAACCAATCATCACAAACCCCTAGACCCAATCATCAAAACCACAAGCCACAGGGGCCAGGGGCACAACAATGTCGGCGCCGCTGCGGCCTCTCCCGAACTCCGTTGTCGATGAGACCAGTGGTAAAACCTCTTCGATTGGCCCAGGAGGACGTCCAATTTTTGGGGGAATTTTTGATTGCTAGCGATGGTCGGGGCAGGGTCGTGAACAGGTTCTCTATTCTCTGGTTCTGGCAGCTTCTGCACCACTGCAGCAGGAAGAAGAGGCCACCACGGGTGCTCCCGAGCTCTGGTTCAGGCGTGGCCGGAGTCGCTGGATTCATGGTCAAGCCCTCTTAGAACGGAGACCCACAGGGACGCCGGAGGAGGTCGGAGTTGATGGCGAGGACCCGAACAGTGCTGGGGTGTCAGATCAGTTCCAGCTGAAACTGATCAGCGCACCTGTGACGACCCAGACTCCGGATATCGGATATACCCGATAGGACTATCGAGCAGACCCGATACCCCTTGGAACCCGTGAAGCCTCCCAAGAGCTGTAAAGCTCCGAAGGGAAAAAGGATTATCGTGTAGTACATTGAAGCCATAGAGATATAACAGTAAGCAATTAAATTTCATTAGATCGGTTTGCTAAAGTAGTAGAAATAAAATTACTTTTTATTTAATAGTTACAAATTAACAATTATACTAGAGTCCAGTCCAAGAAATTAAAGACAAGTACAGTCTAACAGGAAAGAAGAATGTACACTGAGGTTGGGGGAAGCCCGACGCAGGTACCACTGGCAGCTACGAACTCGCCACACCAGGAACCGCAAGGAAGAAGAGATGACCACACCTGAAAAGCAAGGGTGAGCCTCGTGTCACTGGCCCAGTAGGGGTCACGCGGATCCCCACTAAAAAATAACACAGTAACACGGAACAACAGCTAAAACAGTAGTAGTAAAGTAGGAAAACTAAACTACAAAGCTGTAAAGAAGAGGAAGCAGGGGTCATACCTATAAAACACAGCCGCCGAGAGGACCTCGGCCCCTAAGCTACTCCAAGCAACGACAGAAGGGCTAACCCTGAACTCGAAAGGTCAGGAGTTACCGACCTGTCGATAAGCACGAGGCCCAAGACAAAGGCCTATGAGACCAGACACACAAGCCTAGGAAAAGACCTAGACTGACGAGACAGACCTTAAAGCATACACAACTCGATTGTCGTGCACGCTCTTCTAGACATGACCACATATACGACTGGAACGTCGTGTACCCGACATAACACTAACCTTGGGGAAAACCACGAGAGGGCTAACCTAGAAAGGTCACGATGCACGAGAAACGTGAGAGTCATGTGTCATTGATGGAAGCACCCCCTCACTAGAAGAACAGCTAGCTACGTCCACTGACGTCTTATGCTGCGCCTAAAGTATCTCGCCTAACGCTGCCAAGCACACAGCAGAGACTAAGACACCGTAACCAGAACAGGAACCACAGTAACGAGTGACTAGTCAGGGTCACGCCCGTCGGTGTTCGTCCAAAATGTCCTTGACCACGTGTGCACACACAAGCTTAATGCCTTGAGCCAGGCCTCTAGCTAGTTTTCTCCCCAAGCAGGACGATACTACAAGGCAAGGGAGCCCACGGCAACTAGCCTAAAAACCGTATCTCGGGAACTACCACACCACCACTTCCAGGTGGGTCGACACACCGTAATGTGTCGCCAGGCTACGACTAGCGGAGGCACACTAGACACAGAACTCTGAAACACAAGCGCTGTAGTACTGGCAGGCAAGGAAGCACTGTCACACGTACTACGAAGCACCGAGGTAGCAAGACAACTGCCGACAGACTCAGGACAAGGAAACTATACCTACCCACGCAACGATCCTTGAGTCTCACGACTCGGAGTCAAGATCGTCATACAAAGCAGAACAAGTCACCAATCGGTCTAATCCTACGTCAGAGGAAACGACATGACCGCGTAAAATGACACACAGGGACATGAGGGAACACCAAGACCCTCAACACATCTGGACACGCAAACTGAGGTGGGACAACACCTCAAGGCATCCAGAACCATGTCTCGGGCTGGACAGAACTGTCGAGACGCACACAAGGTCTTATGTCAACCATTGGATCTTACGGGGTTGACCAGGACCTGACAAAGACTTGGAAGCAATACAGAAACAGGCAGGCATGGCTACCTTATAACGTGGTCATAGCTCTCATAGGATGTCAAGAGACATCCACGGGTCAGCGGGCAAACCATAAGGTCAAGCCAAGACCCTTAGAAATCAAAACCCCAAAAAACAACACCCTGGGGATATGGCGGTCCACATTTAGGATGCTATATGGAAGAAGCGGTCGAGGGTAGGGCCGCTACACCCCAACATGGACAAGACTCTAGTGGTCCTAGACTAGGCCGCTAGGGGACTATAGCGGTCAAGGATTAGGCCGCTAGGCTCAGTCACCCTGAACCGACCTATCTAGTCAAACCACACATAGCGGTCTAAGATAGACGTGCTACACGAACTTGGCGGTCTAAGAATGAACCGCCACTCAAACTGCCCTAAGATACTGACCTAAGACACCCGGACTGTAGCGGCCGAAGGAAGGCGCGCTATAGCAAAGAAACGCATGAAGGTTGGGCCGCCAAGGCCAACCGACTTAGAACATTGACCCAGTCAAAACACACTATGGCGGCCTATAGTAGGCGCGCTACAGTAGAGTGGCGGTCATACACTGGGCCACCAACACGAACCGACATAGGCTGTTGACTCTAGCAAGGACTCCTGGCGCTCCAAGAAAGGGCCGCTAGAGAGAACCGCCTGACACGAACATCGAGAAACAACGAAGCTGTGGCGCACCAGTATAGGGGTGCCAGAGGCAAGAGGCGGTCCAAGGTTGGGCCGCCACCCTTACGAAACCTCGAACTGATTGACACACTAAGGGATGTGGCGGTCTATCGTGGGGCCGCCAGAGACCTGTAGTGGTCACTGGAACGGCTGCCAAAGTGATACGGCGGGAAAACTAGGGAAAAGGCCGATCTCGGCCGTTCCACGCCCCATTCGCGTCTAAACGTAAGAGAAACAGTCCTAGACGGCGAAAAACACCTTACACAAGTCGGAAGGGTCACATGCAACCATTCGTTCGCAAGAAACAGGCGATTCCAACGAATCGACCCAAATTGGGACACAGGGGTTCCCGGACTCCTACCGGCCCCGAATGACGACCAATCACGACGAAACTTGCGGGAACGGGATCTAGACATCATGAGGGTTCATTTGATACTAATTTTACTAAAAACGGTCTCCATTTTTTGACGAACCCTATGAACTTCTAAAATCATGGTTTTACCTAAACGAGCCTAAACTCGCCCGTTCTAGCACCGAATAACACAAAATTGCAGGAAAAAGTGCAGGAGAAGTAGGTGATCCGTCTCCCTACCTCCACGGAAGAAACCGTGCGCCGAAGCGACTAATCCACGCTAAAAATGTCACACGAACGAAATCACACTGGCTTTGAATCCACCGAGCGATCGCGCCGCGCCACGCTCCAACCGTCGCTCCTTCCCGCGTCCCGATCATTCCATCGCGTCCCCGCCTCGGCCAGCTCTTCACGGTCACGCGCCCCATGTCGAACGGCCCAGAGACGAGAGAGAACGAGAGAGAGAAAGTGATGAGAGAAATGAGGGAGGAGAGAGGGGGTTGAGGGATAAATAGAAGAAATTAGGAAATTTTCTTAATTTCCAAAAATCCAATTTTTGTGCCGAAAATCCACTAATTCAGAAAAATACGTAAAAATAGCCGAAACGATCCTCGGGAAGAGTACAACGCGACTGCGGCGTCCACGAGTCCATGAACTGAGAAATAAACTCACCGCAGAGTTCCATAACTTGTATGAGAGAAAAACCCACACGTATTGTAAAACTCAACTCAGGACACACAAAAGGGATCCGAAACTCTCCGAAGAAGATCTGATAGACATAATAAGAATCCGATAAGAATCCAGGGCATTACATCCTCCCCTCCTTTATGAAATTTCATCCTCAAAATTTAAGGACTAGCAAAGGAGAAGCAGGGAAGAACAAACCCCAAGACACAACTTGAAACAACACGAATCTCGAGAAACATAATTCAGAGGGACATAGTCAGACCATAATCACAAGCACACGCTCTGGATCGTGCACGGCACCCAAGTGAACATGAGTCCCACACCTCCGAAACAAAGCAACATCGTTTACGTCTCGCAGGGAAGGAGACACGACACATGCCACAACAACATCAATCGGGAAGGCAAAACGATAGATACGACAAGCATCAACTTAAACAAGGAAGCATAGTCCTCTCAGCTGACAGCTCGACAACATCATCGGCTCCAGTGCCAAAGGCAATAGGGAACACCTGGCACACAGGACGCCAACGACAACAGCACAGGACCACAACATAATCAAGTCTGTCCTCACTCAGATATTACATCTGATCGAGTCGCATGCTAACTCTACCAGGAGAGAAGAGTACATCAAAGCTAACTGACAAGACCTGGTTCACACAGTGTCAAGACAAATACATAAAATCATAGAGAAACAATGATAAAACGACAACAACGGCAGCACTTGCAGGATCCCGGCTCCGCACTGAACACAGAACCACGGAACACAACTGCAAGCTGGATCACATCACGGCACAACGACAGCTGAACGCATGACCACAAGGGACGAGTCATGGATCGAGCAGCTTACCAAGAACAGACCCACGACAATAAGAATGACAATCTTGGGAAACGCATCTCAAGGACCACGATCACGTCCCGAGAGCACAACGCCCAAGAAAGGATTACAGAGCAGAGGGTACTTACTCAACCAGCAGAAATGCCGACAGATTCCCCAATACTCACAAATGCCAGTGCTAACACTAGAATGACTCCAGCAACGACACGGCAAGAGACCACATCAAGGCACAGGAAGCCAAGACGAAGTCACTTCGAGAAAGAACAATTCTCTTGACTGGCCAGAATCTTACAACCAACGATCCTTGACCCGTGGGTCATCAGCCCACACGCTTCCGCTGCGCACTCAAACAATGCACACAGGCATCAGGAATATCTCGATAATCGCATCTCAGCACACACTCGGCACCATCGCAATTCATGAAAATCGCAATGTATTACGCCACGAGTACTGATCCTGCTAACAACCGATCACAAGTCGCCTAAGTGCAAATGAGGAGAGTACCAGCTTCAGCATAAAGCACAAAGAAAACTGCTAATCTCAGCTCACCATTACGTCTTGAAACAATAAATGAGCCTTCACAACACATCGGCCGCTAGACATGGCACGACAAACACGGTGCACAACGGCTTTTAACACAAAGATTAGGTCCAAAGCCAAGCAATCGTAGAACAAAGAGGAAGATCAGGCTCAAAATAAATACTGTCCACACTTAAGTAGACACATGACAAAGGTCTCACTAAGACAACAATTCCAAGGCTTACCTCGAAAAGACTCCACCAAACGAGATGAGAAGCATCAAGCTCACTAACAATAGCTCACCAGGAAGGGAAATCCTCGGTTCGCTTGAGCATCTTCTTAATCGAGACAATAAAGCAATCACTTCAACAGAAATGAAACACCTCAGGAGCTGAACAGACTTAAGCTGGGATGACCAAAACAACATAAGAACGTGTACGACCATCACACCGACTCGAAAAGTCACCAGCCACTTGAACAAACCACAGAAAAATCTCAAACAATGTACTGCAGATTCAAGCCTATCAGCGAACTCTGCCAAGTACAACATGATCGAGATGAACACCATGACGAAAAGGAGCATCTCGTCGCATCCTGACGAGAGCAAAACCCATCTCGTACAGTGCCAACACAGCACGCACAAGACAACATGCGAAAAATAGAGCGACAAAGAATCGTGAAACCTAATGCCAGCTGAAGACTGAACGGGACTTTCAAGACTCTAAAAACTATATATTCTGGATTCCCATATACTTCATACAACGATGCTCTGATACCACCTGTGACGACATGGACTCCGGATACCGGATATACCCGATAGGACTACCGAGTAGACCCGATACCACTTGGAACCCGTGAAGCCTCCCAAGAGCTATAAAGCTCCGAAAGGGAAAAAGGATTGTCGTGTAGTACATTGAAGCCACAGAGATATAACAATAAGCAATTAAATTTCATTAGATCGGTTTGCTAAAGTAGCAGAAATAAAATTACTTTTTATTTAACAGTTACAAATTAATAATTATACCAGAGTCCAGTCCAAGAAATTAAAGGCAAGTATAGTCTAACAGGAAAGAAGAACGTACACTGAGGTCGGGGGAAGCCCGACGCAGGTACCGCTGGCAACTACGAACTCGCCACACCAGGAACCGCAAGGAAGAAGAGACGACCACACCTGAAAAGCAGGGGTGAGGCTCGTGTCGCTGGCCCAATAGGGGTCATGCGGATCCCCACTGAAAAATAACGCAGTAACACGGAACAACAGCTAAAACAGCAGTAGTAAAGCAGGAAAACTAAACTACAAAGCTGTAAAGAAGAGGAAGCAGAAGTCGTACCTATAAAACATGGCCACCGAGAGGACCTTGGCCCCTAAGCTACTCCAAGCAACGATAGAAGGGCTAACCCTAAACTCGAAAGGTCAGAAGTTACCGATCTATCGACAAGCACGAGGCCCAAGACAAAGGCCTACGAGACCAGACACACAAGCCTAGGAAAAGATCTAGACAGACGAGACAGACCCTAAAGCATACACGACTTGATTACCGTGCACACTCTTCTAGACATGACCACATACACGACTGGAACGTCGTGTACCCGACATAACACTGACCTCGGGTAAAACCACGAGAGGGCTAACCCGGAAAGGTCACGACGCACGAGAAATGCGAGAGTCACGTGTCACTGACAGAAACACCCCGTCACTAGAAGAACAACCAGCTGTGTCCACTGACGTCTTATGCTGCGCCTAAAGTGTCTCACCTAACGCTGCCAAGCACACGGCAGAAACTAAGACACTGTAACTAGAACAGGAACCACAGTAACGAGTGACTAGTCAGGGTCACGCCCGTCGGCGTTAGTCCAAAATGCCCCTGACCACGTGTGCACACACAAGCTCAACGCCTTAAGCCAAGCCTCTAGCTTGTTTTCTCCCCCAGCAGGACGCTACTGCAAGGCAAGGGAGCCCACGGCAACTAGCCTAAAAACCGTATCTCGAGAACTGCCACGCCACCACTTCCAGGTGGGTCGACACGTCGTAACGCGTCGCCAGGTTATGACTAGTGGAGGCTCACTAGAGACAGAACTCTGAAACACAAGCACTGTAGTACTGACATGCAAGGAAGCACTATCGCACGTACTACAAAGCACCGAGGCAGTAAGACAACTGCCGACAGACTCAGGACAAGGCAACTATACCTACCCACGCAACGATCCTTGAGTCTCACGACTCGGAGTCAAGATCGTTGTACAAAGCGGAACAAGCCGCCACTCGGTCTAATCCTAAGTCAGAGGAAACGACATGACAGCGTAAAATGACACACAGGGACATGAGGGAACACCAAGACCCTCAACAGATATGGACACGTAAACCGAGATGAGACAACACATCAAGGCGTCCAGAACCATGTCTCGGGCTGGACAGAACCACCGAGACGCACACAAGGTCTTATGTCAACCATTGGATCTTACCGGGTTGACCAGGACCTCACAAAAACTTGGAAGCAATACAGAAACAGGCAGGCATGGCTACCTTATAACATGGTCATAGCTCTCATAGGATGTCAAGAGACATCCATGGGTCAGCGGACAAACCACAAGGTCAAGCCAAGACCTTAGAAATCAAAACCCCAGAAAACAACACCCTGGGGATATGGCAGTCCACCTTTAGGCCGCTATATGGAAGAAGCGGTCGAGGGTAGGGCCAATACACCCCAACAGGGACAATACTCTAGCGGTCCTAGACTAGGCCGCTAGGGGACTGTAGCGGTCAAGGTTTAGGCCACTAGGCTCAGTCACCCAGAACCGACCTATCTAGTTAAACCACACGTAGCGGTCTATGATAGACGCGCTACATGAACTTGGCGGTCTAAGAATGAACTGCCACTCAAACCGCCCTAAGATATTGACCTAAGACACCCGGACTGTAGTGACCGAAGGAAGGCGCGCTACAGCAAAGAAACGCATGAAGGTTGGACCGCCAAGGCCAACCGACTTAGAACATTGACCCGGTCAAAACACACTGTGGCGGCCTATAGTAGGCACGCTACAGTAGAGTGGCGGTCATACACTGGGCCACCAACACGAATCGACATAGGTTGTTGACTCTAGTCAACGACTCCTGGCGCTCCAAGAAAAGGTTGCCAGAGAGAACTGACTGACATGAACATCGAGAAACAACGAAGCTGTGGCGCACCAATATAGGGGTGCCAGAGGCAAGAGGCGATCCAAGGTTGGGCCGCCACCCTTACCGAACCTCGAACTGATCGACATGCCAAGGGATGTGGCGGTCTATCGTGGGGCCGCCAGAGACCTATAGCGGTCACTAGAACGGCCGCCAAAGCGATACGACGGGAAAATTAGGGAAAAGGCCGATCTCGGTCGTTCCACGCCCCATTCGAGTCTAAACGTAGGGGAAATTGTCCTAGATGGTGAAAAACACCTTCCACATGTCGGAAGGGTCACATGCAACCATTCGTTCGCGAGAAACGGGAGATTCCAATGAATCGACCCAAATTGGGTCACCGGGGTTCCCGGACTCCTACCCGCCCCGAATGATGACCAATCATGACGAAACTTACGGGAACGGGATCCAGACATCCCGAGGGTTCATTTGATACTAATTTTACTGAAAACGGTCGCCATTTTCCGGTGAACCCTACGAACTCCTAAAATCACGGTTTTACCTAAACGAGCCTAAACTCGCCCGTTCTAGCACCGAATAACATGAAATTGCAGGGAAAAGCGTAGGAGAAGTAGGTGATCCGTCTCCCTACCTCCACCGAAGAAGCCGTGCGCCGAAGCGACTAATCCACGTCGAAAATGTCACACGAATGAAACCGCGTCGGCTTTGAATCCACCGAGGGATCGCGCCGCGCCACGCTCCAACCTTCGCTCCATCCCGCGTCCCGATCACACCATCGCGTCCCCGCCTCGGACAGCTCTCCACGATCACGCGCCCCGCGTTGAACGGCCCAGAGACGAGAGAGATTTAGAGAGAGAAAGAGATGAGAGAAATGAGGGAGGAGAGAGGGGGTTGAGGGATAAATAGAAGAAATTAGGAAATTTTCCTAATTTCTGAAAATCTGATTTTTGTGTCGAAAATCCACTAATTCAAAAAAATATGCAAAAATAGCCGAAATGATCCTCGGGAAGAGTACAACGCGATTGCGGCGTCCACGTGTCGATGAACTGAGAAATAAACTCACCGCAGGGTTCCGTAACTTGTACGAGATAAAAACCCACACGGATCGTAAAACTCAACTCAGGACCCACAAAAGCGATCCGAAACTCTCCGAAGAAGATCCAAAAGACATAATAAGAATCCGATAAGAATCCAAGGCATTACATCACCAGAGGGAGAAAATTTGGAACTCACCGCTCTGGAGTCCAAATGGGATGCCGCTTCCTGGAGGTGAGAGGGGACTCATAGAAGAAGATCTCAGCCAAGTCTTGCCTCAAGGCCTTCAGGGAGTTGGCTGTGGGAGCCTCTACAAATCGTGACTGGGTGTCTGCTTGGGAGGAAACATGTAGTTTGGCGGTGAAGGCTCCTCCGGGCAGCCAAGAGCTCAGACGGCAGTGAGACCACCACCGTTGCAAAGAGGGCCGGGAGATGCTTCCGACAGTACCTCTTATGCTTCCAGGGGCTTCGGGATGAAGTCGTGGCAGGCTCTGCAACCAGCAACTTCTCTGCTGCCTGTGAACTGGAATGAAAGGGTGGAGATAGGTAATAGGGGAATGGGGTAGATGGGAGGGGAAATGAGGTGGATGTGTGTGGGGGCAACCCCTGGCTGTGAGGGGGTCTAGCAGATGGTGGGAGGGGGAGCTGCGAATTTGGTGTTGGGAGGGAGAGGGTGGTGGATTTTAATTTGGCTTAATGAGTGGGGTTAATGCTGGCCTAGGGGAGGGGAAAGGGTGCTTTGGGAGGGGTGTTCTGCCTTGGGAGAGTGAGATATTGCATGGGGGAGAGGGAGAGGTGTGTTGGGAAAGCCAAGGGGTGCTTGGGAGACTGGGTAGGATTAAATGGGGTAGTTAATGTTCTTCGGGAGATGAAGAGGTGGGTTGAGGTGGCAAGTGAGGAGTGGGTGAGGTGGCCAACTAGGGCTGAGGTGGAAGATGAGGTGGACAGTGGGGAGGAGAGAGAAAATTTTGAATTTGGGAGGGGGAGGAGAGAGGAGAGAGAAGGTGTGCTCCCCTTCTAGAGAGAGAGGGAAGAGAGAGAGAGGCGGGATAGGAGGGGGAGCTTCTCACTCCACTCAATTGGATTCTCTGCAATAAAATTTGAATTCTGGACTCACAATAATAGATCTTCATTAACATAAAATGGGGGGTATGGGGTCCTATTTATAGGGAACCCATATTTTATAATAAGTCCCTGAGTTTAGGACTAACGACAAATAACCAAGGGGGAAGGGGGCGCCCCTGGGCCTAGCTCATTGAATTGGGCCCATTAACTAATCTAATCAACCCTATGACACTTAACTTAGGTAGATGACTCATTAACCTAGGTACTAGACTCAAATAAAAGAAAAATTACAATGATATGACTCAAATAAAATAAGAAAATTACATGTCAAGACTCAGAAAATGTGACGGACACAATGGAGTACTGCCAGTGAGCAATCAGAGCTGTGAAAAAATGTGAAGGGCGAGAGATGCCCCCATCAATTGTTCTTATATTTTTGGGCATAAAAATGATGTGGAATGGTCATAGGATGGCAGGGAACAGGTGTAACCATGTTTTCCCGTCGATTTGAATCGATTGGGAGGGAACTCATATGAGTTTCCCACATTCTGGGTCCTCTGGACGACTTGCGGTCGTTCCAGGGACCGTTTTCATCACGGCGTAAGCCGGTGGACTTTAGCGGCCTCAGCCTAGACCATTTTTAGACCATGGCGGCCCTTCGACCGACCGTTTGTATACCTTGGTAGGCCAACGGATGACCGCTATGTTGTGACTCCTCTGTGTTGATGGTGTTGACATGTAACTTTACTTCATATGGCAACACATTGTTTTGATTGATTGGCAACACTGTTTATGTTTTGATGAAATTACTTTATCAGATTGTCTGTGTGTTATATGCATTTTATCTTGTTTTCACACTGAACACACACTCAAAGTCTCAATGTATATACATTGCTTCAGCAACGTAAGTCTGTACACTGTCCGTGTCTATTACAGCATCCTAGCAAGTGTGTACAATGCCTGTCGACTGCAAAGTGTATACATTGTCATGGGTCGACCCCCTATTCTCATGAGTCGACTCATCTGGTTGTGCATAGTTTACACATTGCCCGTCGACTGCAAAGTCCATACATCCACAGTGCATTGCACAGTCTATACACTGTCCGTCTCATTTAGAGTCTAAGGCGAAGTCTGTACATTGAGCGTCTCAATGAGCGTCTCATGCAAGTCCACACATTGGCCTTCAGGCTTGAAAGTCTGTACATTGGACTGCGTCAACTCATTGCATTGACTAAGTTTATACACTGTCCATCTCATTTAGAGTCTAAGGCAAAGTCTGTACATTGAGCGTCTCAATGAGCGTCTCATGTAAGTCCACACATTGGACTGTAGCATGCATTTGTCAATGGCATCTAAGTCTGTACAATGACCGTCTTCCTTAGCGTCTTGATCTTCCAAGTCTATACAGGCTTCTGTTTTACAAAGTCTTTACATTGGTCTCAGACTCCAAAGTCTATACATCGCCTGTTGACTGCAAAGTCTATGCAGAGCTCAAGAGTTCGAAGTCTATACATTCAGTCACTGTAGCTTGCACGAGGTAAAGTCTGTACATTGGCCTCCATGCCTCAAGTCTATACATTGGACTGTTCGGCCAAGTCTGTACATCGCTGTTTGCCAAAGTCTGTACATTGGCATCTGTTCCTTCGTTGCGATTCAAAGTCTGCACATTGGGTTATTTACCTACGTTCAGCTTCGAAGTCTATACATCGATGCCTTTGCCTACGTTGCAGTTCAAAGTCTATACAGTCGATGTTTTCCATTGCTTCAAGTCTATACAGACGTTCTTTTAGAAAGTCTATACATCGGTCTTCACCTCAAGTCTGTACAGTCATTTGTTGACAAGTCTTCACATCGTGAAGTCTATACACTCAACTCTTTCACATCTTGCAAAGTCTGTACATTGCATCCATCAGTCGTGAAGTCTATACATCGCTTGTCTTCATTCGAGTCTCATGAAGTATGTACATCGTGCATCAGTTCTGAAGTCTATACATCGTTTGTCTTCAATTGAGTCTCACTGAAGTCTACACATTGCATCTTCTCACTGAAGTCTACACATTGCATCTTCATTCATGAAGTCGACACATTGCATCTTCATTCATGAAGTCTACACATTGCATCTTCATTTGCGAAGTCTGTACATTGCATTGATCTTCACTTAGTCTATACATTGATAGTCTTCATATCACCTAAGTCTGTACAGCGGTTGCTTCATATAGCAAGTCTGTACATAGCTTTCACTTATATGAAGTCTATACAACGCAGTTCTTCTGATAAGTCTATACAGAGTTGTTATTTAATCTGATCATCCGATACTCTGTCTGACAGGGATTCTCTACTGAGATTGCTGACATGGCTCGTGATCCCAGGAGGACGAGGTGACCAGATGCTGCCACGTGGATGGAAGCACCTCGAATCTAGAGAATTCCTTGGGCGGGAAAACGTGGAAGCCACGCGCCCTTATCCACCTGCTACTGTTATATATATCAGTCTTCATCTTCTGTAAAGGCTGATCGAAGTTGGCGAAGTATATACATCCAGTCTGAAGCAGCAGCCACCGAGATCCACTGTGAGAGGAAGAACAAACAGAGAAGAAGAAAAAGAGAGATGAGTTGAGAGAGTTATTGTGAGAGCTTGTGAATCAGCCTCTTGGTCCAGTTACCAGAGCTGATGTTGCTACAGTCGCTTTGGTTTTCTTCCATTCGATTGTGTGTTTTGTTTGTTTTCAGTCTTTGTTATTTTCTCTTTGAAAACTCTTGTTCGATCAAGCTGTTAGTCAGCGGTGTCAAGCTGTGAGGCAGCGGTGTTGCAGAGGTGTTCCTCTGGTCGGCTAAGCTGTAGTGCCCAGCAGAGCAAGCTGTGAAGCTCAGCTGTTGCAGAGGGTGTTCCTCTGGTCGGGATAAGCTGTAAGCCCCAGCCGTTGTTGGCAAGCTGTAGAGCCCAGCAGATTGAAGCTGTGTATCAGCAGTAATCCACATTCGAGTTGAATGTGGGGTGGATGTAGGTCGGATTGACCGAACCACCTAAAAGCCTTGTGCCTCTCATGTGTTTGATTGCTTGTTCAGCAGATCTTGTGTGTTCATTCGGTGCATTGGCTGTGTTCGTTTAGTGTTCTTCTAATTCCGCATTTGATTCTAGGCCAAATTTATAAAATAGCCAGTTGATCTATTCACCCCCCCTCTAGATCCACATCCTGTGGTGATAGAGCCTTCCATCTAACTTCAACATTTGGTATCAGAGCTAGACTCTTCTACATTGACTTACCACCCGAAGAGGATAAGTATAGATGGACGGAAGAGGGATGATAGCTGAAGGACACTCCACATCCAAGCCCCCGTTCTTCGATGGAACCAACTACGCATACTGGAAGCACCGTATGCAGGTATTCTTGAGGGCCAAAGATTATGAAATTTGGAAGGTGGTTAGCAAGGGGCCTTTCGAGCTGTCCCCAAATGAAGATGTATGGACCAAGGAGGAAATTAGACGGTCCACGCTCAACTAGAGTGCAATCAATGCAATCAAGTGCTCCCTGCATTTTACTGAGTTCTCACTAATATCTGCCTGCTCCTCAGCGAAGGAAATGTGGGATGCACTTGAAGTCATCTATGAGGGGACTTCACAAGTCAGAGAGACTAAGACTAATCTACTGGTTTCAGAATACGAAGCTTTCAAGATGAAGCCTAATGAGACGATCAAGGAAATGTATGCTCGGCTGACTATTATCACAAATGGTCTCAGAGGCTTCGGGAAAAAATATTCTGAGTATGATGTAGTCAGGAAGATCTTGCGATCCTTGACTCCAATTTGGCACACCAAGGCCACAGTTATGGAAGAGTCAAGAGATCTGCATAATACTAAGGCAGATGAGCTGATCGGATCTCTAATGGCTTATGAGATGAATCTGCCGAAGATAGAGGAGGCTGACAGAAAGAGGAAGCCTATAGCTCTGAAGGCTGGTGCTAGCAGATCCAGTCGATCCAGCCCCAACGGATCATCAACTGAAGAGAGCTTGTCTGAAGAAGAAGTGGCAAATGCTGATATTGCCATGATTACTAGGGAATTCTGGAGATTTCTCAAGAAGGAAGGAAGAAGATTCAGCCGAAGAAATCCCAACAGTGGCCGCCGAGACACAAGGTATAAATCAAACCCTGTAAAGAAAGTTGAGACTAATGTTTGCTATCAATGCAGGAAGGCTGGTCACTTTAAAGCTGAATGTCCGACAAATCAGAACCTCAAGGACAAGTCCAAGAAAAAGAACACAAAAGGGAAAGCTATGGTGAGTACCTGGAGTGATGAGGACGAGGGATCCTTGAGCAACACTTCGGACAGTGAAGTTGAAGCTGAGAAGCCAATCTATCTCATGGCAACCAGCTCAGAAGATAGAGAGGAAGAATCTGATGAGGTATCCTCTCGCTATGAAAATTTTACTATTACTGATTGGATGGTTGCTTATGATGAACTTACTGATAGAGTAGATGAGGTCAGAAAAGAAAACAGGCATCTACGAAGAAAAATTAAAATCATGCAAAATGATACTTCATTGTCTGATAAAATTACCTGCTTAGAAACTGAGAACAGTAAGCTGAAACTCACATGTTCTGAATTTGAAGAAATCAATAAAGAACTGAAAATTTCTAAGGAAGAAAATGTGAGATTAGACAATGAAATTGATGCATGGAAACTGAAAATTCAGAATTATGAAAATGAGATAAAAATTGTTTCTGAAAAATATGAAGCTGTCCTCAATGTGAATAATGAGTTGAAAAAATCTATTGATGAAGTTCAGAAAGATAATGAGGATAAGCTAAAAACAATTGAGAAAATGACCCAAGGATCTGAAAATTTAGATGCATTATTGGGGTCAAAGGTAAATTTCAGAAGAGAGGGCCTAGGATTCAACTCTAGTGCAACTAAAAGCTTTGGAATGAAAACTATTTCCTTTGTTGCACAAAAGGAGAAAGGACCTCTGATCAACATGAATTCTAATAATGCTGTAAAGACAAATTTGAATCTGAAAAGGCTAAATGCAGAGGAGAAGGGCAAACAGAAAGTAGGTGAGCCTAGTAGAATTGGGACTTCCAAACCTAGCTCTAGTGCTCAACCCAAGGTTAGGGGTCAGCCTGCTCAGGTAAACAAACCCCATGTCAATGCCAAAAAGTCTTCACCACCATCATCACAGAAAAGGACCCAACTAAAACCTATGAATAGGTCAGCAGGGTCAAGGGTGCAAGGAAGACAAATTATTTTCAGAAGTCAGCCCAACAAATTCAATCCACCTAGAGTTCAGTCCTACTACCCCACACAGCCAATCTATCCTAATGGGTGAGGGTGGACTAGAACTCAAGGGATGCATACAGGGTGTGTTCATCAACCTACACACTTTTACAGACCCTATGCCAGAAATTGGGAAAACGGGTATGGTAGTCGGATGCCTAGGAATTACCAACATTTCCACAGCCAGCCCAGGAACTACTATGGCCAAAACTTTATGAATGCAACCTGGCAGAAGCATTGGCACAACAACAATAATTCTGTGAATAACTCTGTTGGTGCAAATAAAAAGAAAATCAAGAAAATCAAGAAAAGGCAAAATAGAAAGAAATCTGGAAAATCCACTGAACAGAACTGCTTCAAACAAATGTGGATTCCTAAAAATCTGCTTTCTTGTTTTAACTGCTTTTCATCTTCTCTGGAGCCCAATCAGACTTGGGTTCCAAACTCTTTGCCTTAATTATGTGTGCAGGTATGCCTGGCAGCCAAGAGCAACTTGTGGTACTTGGACAGTGGCTGCTCCAGGCATATGACAGGAGATAAGGCCAAATTTTGCATGCTAACTGAAAAGCTAGGAGGCCTTGTCACCTTTGGAAGCAACACAAAGGGTAGGATCACTGGATCAGGTAAGGTAGGTAAGTGTTCTACCTGCTGCATTGATGATGTTATGCTGGTTGAAGGGTTAGCTTATAATTTACTTAGCATCAGCCAGTTGTGTGATAAAGGACATAAAGTCTTATTTGATTCTCAATGCTGCAAGGTTTTTACACCTGATTCTGAAATTATCAAATTTTCTGGAAAAAGAATAAATAACACATACATGATAGATTTAGATGATATTCAACATTCTAACCTATGTCTTACTGCCAATAGAGAAGATTTAGCATTTTTATGGCATCGTAGGTTAGGCCATGCGAGTTATACTATTTTGCATAAACTAAACAAGCATAGCATGGTTAGAGGACTCCCTGAAGTCTCTTTTAAAAAGGACAATAAATTTTGTAATGCATGCATTCAGTCCAAGTTGACTAGAAAATCATTCAAATCTAGGATAGAAAACATATCCACTAAACCTTATGAACTGATACACACGGACCTATTTGGGCCAACCAGGTCTGTCAGTTTATCAGGGAAGAGGTATGGGTTTGTCTAAGTAGATGATTTTTCTAGGTATACTTGGGTATTTTTTCTGTCACATAAGAATGATGCATTCTCAGAATTTCAGGAGTTATGTATAAGAATAAATCAGAAAATTGAAAATATTTTGACTGATCATGGAGGTGAGTTTGAAAACTCACACTTTGAAGAATTTTACAGGTCAAGTGGGATTCATCATAAGTTCTCCTCACCCAGGACACCTGAGCAGAATGGTGTTGTCGAGAGGAGGAACATAACTCTAGTGGAAATGGGACGAACTCTCTTAGTTGAAGGTCAACTGCCAAGAAAATTCTGGGCTGAAGCAGTCAACACAGCCTGTTATGTAATTAACAGGGCAATGGTAAGACCTTCCACCCAGAAAACTCCTTATGAGATTTTGAGAGGTAAGAAACCTTCAATCGCCCACTTCAAGGTCTTTGGTTGTAAATGTTTTATACATATAAATGACAAGAGGGACCTTGATAAATTTGAGCCAAAAGGTGAACGAGGAATCTTCCTCGGTTATTCTGAAAACACCCGGGCTTATAGAGTGTTCAATTTAAACTCAAAAATTGTTGAAGAATCTCCACACATTATCTTTGATGAAACCTTGATGGAAACTAACCATGGTTATTGCAGGAACGAAAATGGGAACATTTTGAAAGATGAAAATGATGAGGGCATCTCCCGACACCCCTCTAGCTTTGATCGCCTACACACTCTTGATATGGATTGATCATGATCTACACTTGTTATCTTCATTTCCCAAGTTTCATTTTATGTATTTTCTTTTTATTGAGTCCTATCTTATGTATTTTCCTTTATTGAGTCATATGGTTTTAGTCCATTTCCCTTGTTATGTTTAATTGGGCCTTATTACTTTAGTTATGGGCCCATAGGATTGAGTCTAGGATATGCTCGGTCTTTTATCTTATTGTCAAGGGTATTTTGGTCATGTAAAGAATGGTTGCCTATATATAGGCCCCATCTCTCCTCTTGTATTCAACTTTTGATGAATATTGAAGAAAACCCTTTCAAACTCTCTCAATATCTCTCTCTCTCTCATTATCTCTTCATTCTCTCTCCTCCTCTCTCTAAATTTCGAAATTCACTCTCTCTCCTCCCCCTCTCAACCACTTCCAACCCCCACCTACCTCCATTAACTCCCCACAACTTCCCACAACCCCTCTTTAATCCTCACCTAGTCCCAAGGAAGTTCCACCACTCAAAACCCCACCCTCCAACCACCACCTACCCCTTTCACTTCCCTAAGCATATCTCCACCTTCCCAAGGCTGAATTAACTCATTCCAAAGCCCAAATTCGAATCTCCCCTTCCCTCCTTGCTCCCTAGGTCGCACCCCTCCTCTCCCCTCAAGCCAAGTTCACCCCCTCCTCTCTTCTCCACTCCAGCTTTGTGTGCAGGCCGACCTGCAGTTTAGCACTCTGTTGCAGCGACGTCCACGACTGCATCCTGGTTCTTCTGGTGGCGTGGCCTACCTTTCTGGAAAGGCCTCCCCGTGCTCTTCGCAGGAGAGGTGGAATCACTCCATTCCGAGTTCGTGGCCATCCGTGAAGGCTGTTCTTCCCCGACTGCGCAGAACCTCTCAGACCAGGAGCCAGAGCGGCAGAGAAGACTCTCCCACGACGAACCTTGAAGGAACCAGTCTTCGAGGTCTTATACAAAGTTCTCCCTCCCCCTGTCAGCGTCCAGGAACAGAAGGCGGAACCCCATTCGGCATCCAACAACCAAAGATACCAATTTTCTACCACACCCACGCCGGTCTGCCTCCTCACAGTCTGCACCGACCACCGTCCACTTCTCTGGACACCCAGCTCATCTCCAACATCAGAAGACTTCCCCGTTTGTTTTGATACAAAGCAGACTCGTCCACGATTCCAACGAGTCTAGCGGTCCTAAATTTGGAGCTCAGGAGCGATCGTGGAAGCTTCTGCAACCTGCTGTTTTAGACTGAGCTCGGCCAGAGACCAGAGCTGCATCCATCTTCCAGTCGCTGGAGCAGTCAGCCCCCAGATCAGAACGTCGTCCAAAAATTCAAGCCGTACCCCTCTCCGGTTAGCAAGCTTTTGGCGCAAGTTTCATCAGATTCCAAGCTCGGTGGAATTATTGGCAGCATCGACATCGGCCCTCTATCAAGAATTACAGAAGCTAGGCAGAATCGGCAAAGCTCGGAAAGTCGACTCTATCTCGCTCGTTCCCCTCCCCGCTTGGCCGGCTGAAGGCCCCTCCCTGCGTGGAGGTAATTTTTGGTTGTAATACATTAACCCCCACCCCAAGATCCCCCCCTTGCAAGGGGCGTAGTGCTGTACCTCTTCACATTTTCAGGTCAAGCTCCATCGCCGCGGCGATCGGGTGTATACCCTCGCCTCCCGGCGCGCCCTCGTCTCCGAACGGGATCGGTGTCTTCACACCGATCAGGTGAGCTTCTGATCACACCCTTGTAGCTTCATTTCTGCAAATGTAGTATTGCCTTGAATGCCCGTCGGACGGTAAGAGAGTGCTCGGAATTCATTTTAAGCAATATCGTGCCCACCGCGGCCCGTGAGTGAGTGCCACCCCACACCCCGCCTTGCGGGCCAGCCACCCACAAAGTTGGGACTTCCAGGCCCATTGGAGGTCAGCCTTAGCATTGTAAGTCCATTAGGACAATTGGGTCCCGCCTCGGACCCTCACCATCATCTCCCGGACCCACCGGGTGAACGTGTGAACCGAGTGAGCAGAAATCGTCGTTGTGAGAATCATTGAGCGCTTGTATGCTTGCGGGTCTAAGTCCTAGGGTCACCTTATCATATTTAGTAGTCTTTGGGTTGTGCCACATCAGAAAACTCTGCAGACCAGTCTGATGGTGAGGAAGATAAAGAAGAGCAAAATGAAGAAGAACCTGAAGTTCAGGGGGAGGTAAGTGAAATTCCTGAAACTCAGATTGTTAATATTAGATATCTTAAAGATCACCCTGTGTTTATATTAATGTCATTGGCAATCTGAATGATCCCCCTAGAACTAGAGGTCACTTTAGAATTCAGGATGAATTAAATGCATATGCTCTTGTCTCTCAAATTGAACCCAAGTCCATTGACTGTGCCCTCAAGGATATGCATTGGATTAATGCCATGCATGAGGAGCTTAATCAGTTCGACAGGAATAAGGTGTGGCACTTGGTCCCACCTCCTGATCATGGAACAGTCATAGGAACTAGGTGGGTTTTCAGGAATAAATCTGATGAATTAGGGAATATTGTTAAAAATAAAGCCAGACTTGTTGCTCAGGGGTACAACCAGGAGTTTGGTATTGACTTTGAAGAGTCATTTACCCCTGTAGCCAGATTAGAAGCTGTTAGAATTTTATTAACTTATGCATGTTCCCTAGGTATAATCCTCCAGCAGATGGATGTAAAATCTGCATTCTTGAATGGGGAAATTAATGAGGATGTCTATGTTAGATAACCCCCTGGGTTTGAATGTCTAGATTTCCCTAATCATGTTTACAAATTAAATAAAGCTCTATATGGTCTTAAGCAAGCTCCCAGAGCTTGGTACGACAGGTTGAGCAAGTTCCTCACTGATCAAAATTTCACTAGAGGAGTAGTTGATCAGACCTTGTTTACAAAGGTGAGTCATTCTGAAATTCTTATTGTACAGATTTATGTGGATGATATAATTTTTGGGTCAACTAACCCCAAATTGTGTGAGGAATTTTCTAAAACAATGACTAATGAGTTTGAAATGAGCTCAATGGGTGAGCTCAAATTGTTTCTTGGACTGCAGGTTACACAAACAAAGGATGGAATGTTTATAGCTCAGTCCAAGTACACTAGGGATCTACTCAAGAAATACAAGATGGATAACCTTAAAGAGATAGCTTCTCCAATAGGTACCTCTACAAGCTTGGATGAAGACACTAAAGGTTACCCATTTAACCAGAAGCTATACAGAGGTATGATCGGATCCCTTCTCTACTTAACAACATCTAGGCCTGATATTCAATTCGCTGTAGGATTATGTGCTAGGTTTCAGGCCAGTCCTAAAGAAAATCATTTTAAAGCAGTGAAAAGGATTTTTAGATATTTGCTAGGCACCCAAGAGCTAGGATTATGGTATCCTGCTAGGTGTGAGTTAGAGCTTCTAGCTTACACTGATGCTGATTATGCTGGGTGTCGAGTAGATAGAAAAAGCACTAGTGGCTACTGTCAATTCCTTGATGGCTGTCTAGTATCTTGGGCATCTAAGAAGTAACACACTTTAGCCTTGTCTACAGCTGAGGCTGAATATGTTGCAGCAGGTAATTGTGCTGCCCAAGTACTTTGGATTAAGCACCAACTAGATGATTATCAGATAAAACTGGAATGTACTCCAATTCTATGTGATAATACTAGTGCCATATGCCTTGCTAAAAATCCTGTTCATCATTCTAGGACTAAGCACATAGAAATAAAACATCATTTTCTAAGAGATGCTGTGAACAAAAAGGAAATTGAATTGGATTTCATTGAAACAGACAAACAAGTTGCTGATATCTTTACTAAGCCACTTGGAAATGAAAATTTTAAATTTTTTAGAAGAGAACTTGGCCTGTGTAAATTTCAGCATAATGAATGAACTCTTTGTTGACTTGAATAAAACTTTTGAGCTGCTTTGAATAAACTTCTGATTTGGACTTGCTGTTGATAGATTGAATAAAACTTTGTGAAGGTTGAATGGTGCAACAGACTTATGATAATGCATGACTCTCATATTTTTTATTGCACTCATGATCATCATTGCATATATATGTCTAGATGCATGATATGTCTATATTTCTGCATGATTGTATTGCACTGCATTTCTCTGCATAATATAGCATAATAGGTCTAAATAAGCATGAATTTCAAAATCATTTTTTTTTTGTCACTATTCGCAAAACCACATGCACATAGACAGGGGGAGTATTGCATATGATTCAGAGTTGAGTCTGACAGTATGGCAATCTTTTAGTCAGTTCTAATATTAAGCAATAGAAAACATATTTCTTCTTTCATAAGAACTTTAATTGCTTAAAGACTAACTTAATGGTTTAAAATTTATAATCTTTAGAGTTGAAAGACTACAATCAGTAAATAAGGATGCTAAAAATTGATAAAGCTCTCAACCCTTATCTTATTTCATGTCAGACAAAGCTAATTATATCTGAAATCTGAAAACTCATCTGAAATCATGTTTGAAGAGGCGAAATCTCGCGCTGTATCCTGAGCGGGCTGTAATCACCAGAAGATGAACTGCAAGATAGGGAAACGTATCAGAGGGCCCAGGGGGTTTCCCTGGGGAAAAACCCTCCGATGGCTAAGTCAGTAGAGCTGTGGTAGAAGCAATAATGGGGAGGAGAAAAGCTAGTGCACGAGATTCCTCTCCACCAGAGGGTGAAGCGGATTGCTCAGGAGTTTGGGTATATGAGTACCTTAATGGCTCTCTTCTTCCATCGGAGGGTAGCCCTGGTTTAAATAGTGTGCTGCTTTCAGGAGTCCTGCAAGCTGAGGGGTCTCCGGCGGGAGTTACGTCCTCAACGTGGGCTTTCATGGCCTTATCGTGGGAACGTTATCGCCTTGAAGTCTGGTGGCTTCTTGATTCCCCTATCCGTTGGGGACTCTTAACGGCAGCACGAACGGATGATATTTGGTCTGGCCGAGCTTCTGAAACGCCAGCCCTGTCCGGGCGATGGGCATAGGTCGGCGAATGCCTGTCTCTCCCGGGCGGGGAAAATGGCTTGGGCCGGACCTTCCTTATGACCTGACCATCACTCGGGCCCTCCGAGCCTAGGGGCCGCCTGGGAGAGTTGGTTCCTCGAGTATTTGTTTATTGGGCTTTTCTTTCCTGAGTGGGCCCTGTGGGCTGTCACTCAGGTGGGCTTGTCTCGTTGGACCCTGTTGGGTCTAGTTAGGCTGCTCTTTGGGTGGGCTACAGAAATCCCCCTCTCCACTTGTCCCCCTCCTACTCCCGAGTCATGAAGGCTCGGTCGAGTAGCTTTTGAGGCTTTGGACCGGCGTGGCTCAGGTGGGTGGAATTCTGTTGGCGTGATGGAGCCACGTGTAGTGGTCGTCTGGGCCCGTAATGATGATCCTGACGGATTTGAACTGAAGGGGCCCCCCTTTTCTCGGAGCACGGAACGACGCGCCGCCTTCCTCCAGGGTTTTATAGGCGTTGGGCGCTGTTCGTCGTTCTAGGCTTCTCAGGGTTTTGGGCTTTCCTTAGTTTCTTTGCTTCTGGGGCTCCTTGATGCGCCGTGAGGGCACAGTGGAGGCGCAAAGTCTTGCGGCGGCGTTTGAGGAGTTGGCGAGGATAACCGCGGAGGCGGTCCGGTAACTTCCTTCCCCTCCGGAGTCTTCGAGCTCGCGCGAGGGATCATCTTTCGGCTCGATGGCTGGTCTGCCTTTGGAAATCGGGCAGGTGAGGCGGGAGCCTGTCCCCAACTGCAGTGAGTTGGGGGAGGCCGAGGTGAGGAAGCTGGAGCATCGCTTTCGCTTGCCTCTCAGGTACAGCTTTGCTGCTGTCGCCCCGTATGAGACGAGTCTGGACAGCCGTACGGGGCACATTTGCACTTTCCTTCTGGCTTGGAAGAGTGGGTTCCGCCTTCCCTTCGAGCCTCTTGTACTCCAGCTTCTCGAGTTTTTCCGGTTGGCGCCTATTCAGTTGGTGGCCAACTCATATCTCCTTCTTTCCGCCTTTTAGATTCTCTATCGTCAGCACGACATTTTTCCTTCCTTGGACCTCTTTCATTATTTTTTCGAGTTGAAGGCGCACCCGTCGGCGGGGAAGGGCTTCTACTTCATCCAGGCGAGGAGGAACAGGAGTTGCATCTCACTCGCAGCGAAGGACTCCTCACACAAGGGGTGGAAGACCCAATTCTTCTGGGTGAAGGCGGAGGTGATGGACGAGTTTTGGAGATGTCCGATCTCGCCCAATTTTCATCCGAACCTTCCCCCTCGCCAAGAGGAGTTCCCTCCCCACGTGGAGCGGCAGGCCGCTCGTCTGCTGGGTAACCGCCAGTCGACCGAGGAGCTGGTGACGCCGGAGAACATCGAACGATGTTTGCTTACGCGGTTGACGTCGACAGGTACCGCTCTCAAGGCTCTTCTCCTGGGATGGTAGTTTCTTTCTTTCTCCTGACCGGGTCTTCTCCCTTTGTGGCAGACGTTAGGCGGGAACCTCTGGAGGAAGCTGCTGAGGTCATTGATCTGGGAGATGACTCGGCGGCCGATGAACCAGATGCTTCTGCGAGTCGCACCCAAGCCCGAGATAAGGGCAAGGGGGTGGCTCCCGAGGGATCTTCACGGCCAACTGGTACGAAGCGCAAGGATCCCACGGCGGGAAAGTTGCGGGAGGCCGCGAAGGCCAAGAAACGGGCCAAGAAGGCCGGTCTTCCTCCTACCGCCGGGGGCGACTCCGGCTCGGCGGCACTCCCCTCTCGGGGGCAAGATGGGGCCGACCCCTCGGGGCCAGCTCCCCCACCTGCCAGGTGAGAGGGGGTCAAGGAGACCGGGGGCCCTTCAGAGGGCGGCGATAGGTCGGCTCTCCCCCCCACGGAGGTAGAGGGGGCCGATGTTTAAGTAGCTGGCGCCGAGGCCGGGGGATCGGCCGGAGGCGGAGATGTCCCGGTCGGTGAGGTGCGGGCCGAGACAGGCAGGGCTGGGGGTTCGCCCGCTAGGGCGTTGCAGCCCCAGGTGCTTGGAGCTCCCGGTGCGGTCGGTCCCGCGGCACCGGTCGAGGTTGGGGGTTCACCCGGGGAGGCGTCGCAACCCGAACCGACCATGGCACACGAGGCGGTTGGTTCCGTTGCTCGGGTGGAGTCTTCTGGCGGGGTGCTCCGGGCGGAGCGGTCCCCTCTGCCCGAGCCCTTGGAAAGGCTCGGCATTACGGGCGACCAGTATCGGTTCTGCCGGTCGATTGCCGTAAGGACGAAGGGGGGAGAAATGCGTAATCCCCCCCCGGGATCCTTGATGTCCTGATGGAGGGCGGCCTGGTCATAGCTCGGTCGGCGGCTTTGATGGTGGAGGCACACGCCCGGACGGAGGCGGAGCGGTCGAACCTTGCCTGGACCCTTGGGGGTTGCGAGAGGAAACTGGCCCGACTCAAGGGGGAGCATGAGGGGCTCCGGCAAGAGTTCTCCGCGTTCCGGGAGGTGGCGCGGGCGAGTCGACTGGAAGCCGGGGTGCTAACCGAACAGCTCGCCAAGACCCGAGAGTCTCTCGAGAGGACAAGCCGATCCCTGGAGGAAGAGCGTCTGCGTCGCCTCGAGCTAGACAATCGCTGGGAGCCCGAACGTGCCGAGCTGCTAGATCGGGCGGAGGTGGCGGAGCATCTCCGAGCTGAGGCTGAGGCAGACCGGGCCTGGGCAGAGGAGCGTGCGGCCGAGGCGGAGCGGGCTCGGGTCGAGCTCGTCGGAAGGGCGGGGCAGATCGAGGTGGAGGCAATCGAGCATTATAGGAGCTCGGATGCTTACTCGACCGACCTGGTGGAAGCTGCCCTACCCTATTACTAGGTAGCACTACGCCGGGGTGCTCGAAAGGGGTTCAAGCAGGGCTATCGCCGGGTGGTAGACTACGCCGATGAGCAAAACTCTGCGATCGAGTTCCCCTTTGGCCAGTGTTATGACTCGGATGAGTCAGTTTCTAGCTCTTCCTCGTCGGTCGGGGGAGATTCGGAGGGGTCACCTCCACCGGGGTCACCGGCTCCGGGCGTTTCGGGAGGGCTCACGACCGAGACAGTTCTCGCACAGGCGAGGTTAGTGTCCGAGCCAGCAGTCACCGAAGGCGCCGGGGGTGACGCGTCTCCTCCCGCCGTTCCTGAATGTCAAAGTGGGCCCGAGGCCTAATGTACTTTGCCTCTTTCCCTTTTTGTCTCTCTTCCCTCCTTTTAGAGGGTTTCCTTTTGGTGTGATAATAAATGACTTGCTCCGTTTGAGTACCATCCTTGCCGTGATTTGGTTGGCGGATCTTGAGTAGTTGGGAGGTGCCGATATGTCCTGCATGGTTTTCCCACGCTGTTTTGGTAGGCTTCTGACGGGGCGTCCTTCCGTTCCCTCATGCTTTGAATGTCAGGCCGCTTTGTGAATCCCGCTAGGGCGGGAAACGAGGAGTTGGAGGTGACTGTTTAGGGGAGAAATCCTCTGGCGTGTTTTCGAGGGGGGGTCATTTAAGGCGTGTAGCCTCCTTTGGCCTATAAGAAGGACCGAAAGGTGCCCTTTCCTCTTGATTGCTTGGGATTTTCTCTAACAGTCTTTCCTCACTCCTTCCTTTTCACTCTGCGTTGTGCCCTTGCATTCGGAGCATGGAGGATCCTTCGGAGGGCGACGCCACCGACGACGGGGAGCGGAGGGCTCCTGCTGTCCTGTAATGTTGAACGGATCCCACGGTCGCCGCGCGTGCACGAGACGGGTCCGACAGTCGCCGCGCGGATCTGGAGAGGGCTTCGACGTGTGAAGGCACGGTTCCTGCCCTTTCTCAGTTCTGGCGTGGCTTCCGGGTGGACGCCGAGGCGGAGGACGGATGGGGGCATCAGGGGAGCCCGCCGTCACTTCCCTCTGTGTGAGGGGAGGAGGCGCATCAAGCTCCCTCCTCACCGAAGCCTTCCTCCATCTGCAGCCTCTTTCTCCCTCTTCTTCTCTTCATTTCTTTCACTCTTCGGGGGCTGCTTGCTCTCTCCTTCCTTCCAAGGAGTTGACAAATTGGAAGAGGGGAGGCCCTCATGGCGCTCCTTTTTCCTGGTTGTTGCCAACTTGGGAGGTAGCCTTCCTCAACGTTTAAAGGTGGCCTTCCTCCTGCAGTCCCTCTGTCACCTTTGTCACGGGCCACCCGAGCCAACTGGCTCGACCACCTTTTGTCCGAGCCAGTTTCCGCACGAGGCAGAGTCAGTGGCTGGACGCGAGGAGATCAAGACCGAGTCAGTCGAGCGATGACCCCTTGAGGCGGTGTTAGACGGATTTTTGCTTTTTGCTATGTGATGTACTGGCATTTGCCTATCTGATGTACCAATGGTTTGGAATGAAAAGAAAAGGGATTTATTCCGTCCATCTTGCTGTAGAATTTCAAAAGTAGAATTTACGTAGTGCGGCTGCGTTCCATGTCCGAGGAATAGGTTCCCCTTCCATTGTCGCTAACATGTACGCACCTTTTCCGAGCGTCTCGACCACTCGGTAGGGGCCTTCCCAGTTGGGGGATAGCTTTCCCACCGCCTCTAGTGGTCGAGAGGCTTCGGCCTTCCTGAGGATGAAGTCCCCCGGTTGGAAACGTCTGTCTCGGACCTTGGCGTTGTAGTATCGAGTGAGGCGGCGCTGGTACTCCGTTGCTCGGACATTCGCGATCTCTCGGAGTTCGTCTGCCAGGTCGAGGTTCTCGAGTAATTTTTGCCCGTTTGCCTCGAGTGAGAAGCTGATCACTCGGAGAGACGGATTGGCGATCTCCAATGGAACGACGGCTTCGGTGCCATATACCAACTGAAAAGGGCTTTCACCGGCTGCCGTCCTGGGGGTTGTTCGGTGCGACCACATTACGCTAGGCAATTCCTCGAGCCAGCTACCCTTAGCCTTGCCGAGTCTGGTTTTTATGCCTTTCAAGATAGTCTTATTGGCATTTTCAACTAGCCCGTTGGCCTGAGGGTGGGCGACCGAAGTGAAGTGGTTGCGGATATCTAGGTCGGCGCATCTGTCTTAGAAATATCGAGAGTCGAATTGCCGACCGTTATCGCTCACTATCACTCGGGGGACGCCAAAGCGACAAATGATCAATTTCCACACAAAGCCCCAAATGACTGTCTCGGTGATCCTTGCCGTAGCCTCGGCCTCGATCCACTTGGTGAAGTAGTCGATGGCGATGATGATGAACTTCTTCTGGGACTGGGCCGTCGAGAATGGCCCAAGGATATCGATTCCCCACCGAGCGAAAGGGTAAGGCTCGGCTAGGGTAACAAGTTCCGTGGCCGGCCGCTGGCATCGGTCGCATTATTGAACATAGGCCGAGCAGTCGCGCTACAGGGTGGGCCACCAGTACCCCTGTCGTAACAGGATTCTGGCCAGCGACCTTGCCCCTGAGTGCGCTCCGCACAGGCCTTCATGAATCTCTTGGATGGCTCGGCTTGCTTCGTCGGGACCGAGGCACTTCAGGAGGGGACTGGAGAATGATCTTCGATAGAGAGTGTTGTCGAGGATGACGAAGCGCCGAGCTTGATACTTCATTCGGCGGGCCTCTCGAGGGTCGGAGGGCTCTTGGGAGTCTTGTAGCCAGGACAGGTAGGGGGAGCACCAGTCACTTGGAGTGGCCGAGTCAACAGCGAGGAGCTCCGTGTCGATGCTCGGGCACCCTAGCTCTTCTAGGAGGACCGACCGTGTACCTTCTGGGTCTAGGGAGGAGGCCAATTGAGAGAGGGCGTCCGCCCGAGAGTTTTGCTCCCAAGCTATCCGGACTATCCCAAATTCCTCGAACTGTTGGGCCAGGCTCCGGACCAACTGAAGGTATTTGATCATAGGTGCTTCCTGAGTGATGGGGACATCAACGTCAGCCCGCTCACTTTGTGTTTGCATCTACGTCCTTTTGTATTTGTATGTACGCCCTTGTGGTATATGGGTACACAATAGTAGGTCTTAGTGGGTTTATTTGCAAAAGGCCATTGGGTTTCTTTGCAAATGTGCATGTAGGCCCTGCAGGGGCCCCCTCCCTCCTCCTTATTGGTCCACCTGGACTCCTGGGTCCAAGGTGGCTGGTCCATGGTCCAACCTTGGACTTGGACCTAGAATTAATTAAAGAAGACAATTCTAAATTGTCCTCTTAAAGGGGGGGGCGAACCATGTTGTTTAATGGGATTTAATGTGGTTGTCAAACCACATCCCCACCCTTCATTGATCAACCCTTGATCCAAGGGCTTAGAATAGGTTAGATCCCTTGCATATATATACTTGTATTTTCATATTGATGGAATTAATGAAGGAAAAAAAGGCATTTGCCCCCAATTGGATCTTGCACCCCTCCCCTCTCTCTCCCTGGTTCCTCCACCTCCAGCCCCATTTCTAGAGTGTAATCCCCTCCCCCTTGATCCCCTCCAGCATCTGAAGCAACTCCGGTGATCGCCGCCGCCATCGACTCGCCGCCGACGCGTCGTTGCCAACGGTTTCGGTGTTCTATCCACTCAGGATAGAACCTTCTTCTCCGAATTCCTGCTGTCACTCCCTTCGTCTTCTGAAGCTCAAAATTTCAGAAAATCATTGCCAGATTCGGAGGTCTTCTCCCCGGTCAACGTCGATCTTCAGAGAAGTCAGAACCTGCCCCTGCAGTTCTGGCCCAAATTCAGCAAGATTGTAAATTCAACAATCAGAAATAAAGATCTGATTATTTTTTCTGAAGACCCCTACATCGAAGTATTTTGAGTCCTCTTTCCAACGGCTCTAATTTCGTCGCGTTCTGACGACGGGGCTGATCGCAGCAGCAGTTTCCTCCAAGTCGCGCGCCTGCAAACAGAAGTTCAGGTTTGTGGCCGAGTTCCCCGCGAGCGTCGTCCGAGGGCCGCCCGGCGTCCGGTGGTCGTTCCAGCAGCTCTCCATCCCAGGGGAACGCTTCCCAAGTGTCTCCACAACAGAGGAGTCATCAGGCCCCATACGACCCCTCCGGTCAGCACGTGGGCCCCCACTAACACGAGTACGCGTGAAGCCGAAGCATCACCCGGAACCGCCCGTCAACCCAAAACTGGTCCTCCCGGGCCCGCTTGTGTCGCCCTTTACCTCCCTGCGTGGAGTGGGCTTAATTGCATTGCTGTAACCATAATGTATTAAGTTCCCGGGGGTACGAGTTCCGACCGGGTCCCATCTTCGCCACGCCGAGAGCGTGGAGGTATCGCCTTCACCCTTACACTTGGCATTAGCTCAATTCTTTATATGCTTTATATGCCGCTGCTAGAGAGCATGTGTAGGGATACCTAGCCCGCTTTCAATTTATAATATCACTGCTGCGAGATAGAGCGAAGCCGTCCCGTGACCCGATCCGGGCACAAGTGAGAGCCGACCACCCTAGCTCCCAGCCGGTTTCTCAACCGCGCACATCCGACGCTTCCCTCGTTAAGGGACGATCGCGAGCTTGTCGTGTCCGTGGTCCCGTCCCGCATCAATTTGGTATCAGAGCGAGTTTGAGTCTAGGGTGTCAAAAAGAAAAAAAAAGAGTGTCATTTACGTCTAGTCATTAGTCGGTCTAAGTCGAGTCTAGGATCATCATATTTTCAAAACAACAAAAAGAGTCATTTTTGGGTCGTATACATCCCTTTACTCGGTATATAAAAAGGTGTTGTCCGACCGTTAGGTTACGCCTATCGGGAAGGCCGCACACTTGTGCGAGTGACCTTCGGGTCGATTGTCTCCGCCGCGTACCGAGTTTTGGTTAAGTCTAGGTGCATCATTTTGCATTAGTGTATTTTGCATTAGTCGGTGTCTTCTAGTCGGTGTGTTTGCATGCCCACTCGTCGGGGTACTCAGTACTCACCCCCACCCCCACCTATGGCCAACCCACGGGATACCTCGGGAGACTTCCACTCCCTACAAGAGGCGATGATGGCCATTATGGCTAGGTTGGACCAATCCGATGCCAACTTTCGGACCTTCTCCGAGAATATGGATGATCGCCTTAGGGCCATGGAGGGATGCATGGAGAACTCCGATAGGTCGGTCCAAGACCTCGTTGGGCGGTTAGATAGGATGTCACACGGGGACCCTCCTGGGGCAGCCCAAGGTCCACCCGCACCTCCTCCCGCGGGGACCCAAGTCCAACCCGCTCCCATGGCCCAAGTCCAGGCCGCTCCCGCGGCCCAAAACCAGCCACCACTGGTTCCTCCACCCGCCCCTCCTCGGGTTCCCCAACAACCACACCGTGACCTTGGTCTCGAGGACTATGGGTCCGACAATGCCTACGAGGGGTATGGTCAACGCCGTCGTGGTTTTCAGCCACAACGAGATGAGGATGATGATCGGGTCCTTAAGACCGTGCGAGCGGATCCTCCCGCTTTTTACAGGTCTTTGGATCCGAAAGTCTACCTAGATTGGGAGTTTGGCATGGACCGTTATTTTGAATGGTATGATATGTCGGAGCGTCGAAGGGTCCGATTTGCCACCATGAAACTCATGGGGCAGGCACAAACCTATTGGAAGAATGTGGAGAGCCTGCTACTTCAGCGGCTAGAACCCCCGATCGACACATGGGCCGAGATGAAGAATAAACTTCGGCAAAAGTACCTTCCTCCCACCTACCGCCAGCGACTCATCGATAGATGGCAAAGTCTTAGCCAGGGAGACCGGTCCGTCTCCGAATACATCGCGGAGTTTGATGAGTACTTTCTACGATGTGGTGTCACGGAGGAGAGTACCATGCCCGTGTCCCGCTTTCGACGTGGTTTGCGGCCAAACTACCAGTATGAGCTTTTCCGCCGCAATGCCAAGACGTTGGAAGAGGCATATCAGGTTGCTCTCGAGATGGAGCAATTTGAGGGAGAGTTCGAGTCTAGCCATCGGTTGGGCCCCACCCCTCTCCGTAGTACCGAGCCCCGTCACTCTATAGGCCCACATCAGCGGCCTCCCATGGCTCGACCTCAGGAGCCCACCCGTCAGGAGCACTTCGCTCCACGGCCTCGCCCTCCTCCACCCCGGGATCTATTTCCATCCCAACCACCGGCACCCTTTGCCCGTCCCCCAGCTCTTATAGCCCGTCCTTTGGCACCGGCACCCCCTCCACTCTTGTCCAAGGCACCTACATCTCCCCCATTGTTGCCTACACCCCCTACCCGGCGGGATGATAAGGGTAAGGCCCCTCTTATCGGGGAGAGTAGTCGATCGCGAATACAATGTTTCCACTGTCACGGGTACGGCCACATTGCTAGTGAGTGTCCCGCTCGCACCACCCTAGCCTTAGGTGTTGGCGGATCCGCACCTCCCGAGCTTGAGCATGTCGATTACGAGGCCGATGAGGCACTGGCCGATGAATACTATGCCATGGGGGAAGAGCTGGGCGACCCTTCGGCCGCCCAGGATGTCGCCACCTAGTGGGTTTGATGCTACCACCTTAGTCTAGAGTCATGCATGAGTCAG
Organism: Amorphophallus konjac; assembly: GCA_022559845.1. NCBI lineage: Eukaryota > Viridiplantae > Streptophyta > Magnoliopsida > Alismatales > Araceae > Amorphophallus > Amorphophallus konjac. Next base: position 257,615,832 of record CM040118.1, on the reverse strand, counting down.
TGTGCTTTCTTTGTGTGGTTTGTTTGTGTGGTGATTTTGAGTCGATTGTTTGTGTGATTTTCATTCATGTGTCAGTGCATGGTGAGTCTGCATGTGTCTTGTGCAAGCTCGTGTCGTTCTCTTATGAGTGAGAAGCGAGTCGACTCACTCGATGAGTATGGGATCGGTTTTACTTCTATACCCGGATCAGTCACCTATAGGGACTCAACGGTGATTCCTAGTGAGTCTTCGAGCTGTTTCCTTCCTTTTGAGAGTGCCCCTTCGGAGTGACCACCTTTAGCCATCGCAGTGCGCATATCGAGTGTATATGGAATGAGCAGGTGCCGATCACTTGGAGTGGAGCATACCCGCGCTACTTAGCACGGTGACGGATCCACCGGAGTACCGGAGCAGCCATACCCCTACTCGACGGGGTCGAGTTCCTCCCACCCGGGGAGAATTGATGGGGACATCAACGTCAGCCCGCTCACTTTGTGTTTGCATCTACGTCCTTTTGTATTTGTATGTACGCCCTTGTGGTATATGGGTACACAATAGTAGGTCTTAGTGGGTTTATTTGCAAAAGGCCATTGGGTTTCTTTGCAAATGTGCATGTAGGCCCTGCAGGGGCCCCCTCCCTCCTCTTTATTGGTCCACCTGGACTCCTGGGTCCAAGGTGGCTGGTCCATGGTCCAACCTTGGACTTGGACCTAGAATTAATTAAAGAAGACAATTCTAAATTGTCCTCTTAAAGGGGGGGGGCGAACCATGTTGTTTAATGGGATTTAATGTGGTTGTCAAACCACATCCCCACCCTTCATTGATCAACCCTTGATCCAAGGGCTTAGAATAGGTTAGATCCCTTGCATATATATACTTGTATTTTCATATTGATGGAATTAATGAAGGAAAAACAGGCATTTGCCCCCAATTGGATCTTGCACCCCTCCCCTCTCTCTCCCTGGTTCCTCCACCTCCAGCCCCATTTCTAGAGTGTAATCCCCTCCCCCTTGATCCCCTCCAGCATCTGAAGCAACTCCGGTGATCGCCGCCGCCATCGACTCGCCGCCGACGCGTCGTTGCCAACGGTTTCGGTGTTCTATCCACTCAGGATAGAACCTTCTTCTCCGAATTCCTGCTGTCACTCCCTTCGTCTTCTGAAGCTCAAAATTTCAGAAAATCATTGCCAGATTCGGAGGTCTTCTCCCCGGTCAACGTCGATCTTCAGAGAAGTCAGAACCTGCCCCTGCAGTTCTGGCCCAAATTCAGCAAGATTGTAAATTCAACAATCAAAAATAAAGATCTGATTATTTTTTCTGAAGACCCCTACATCGAAGTATTTTGAGTCCTCTTTCCAACGGCTCTAATTTCGTCGCGTTCCGACGACGGGGCTGATCGCAGCAGCAGTTTCCTCCAAGTCGCGCGCCTGCAAACAGAAGTTTAGGTTTGTGGCCGAGTTCCCTGCGAGCGTCGTCCGAGGGCCGCCCGGCGTCCGGTGGTCGTTCCAGCAGCTCTCCATCCCAGGGGAACGCTTCCCAAGTGTCTCCACAACAGAGGAGTCATCAGGCCCCATACGACCCCTCCGGTCAGCACGTGGGCCCCCACTAACACGAGTACGCGTGAAGCCGAAGCATCACCCGGAACCGCCCGTCAACCCGAAACTGGTCCTCCCGGGCCCGCTTGTGTCGCCCTTCACCTCCCTGCGTGGAGTGGGCTTAATTGCATTGCTGTAACCATAATGTATTAAGTTCCCGGGGGTACGAGTTCCGGCCGGGTCCCATCTTCGCCACGCCGAGAGCGTGGAGGTATCGCCTTCACCCTTACACTTGGCATTAGCTCAATTCTTTATATGCTTTATATGCCGCTGCTAGAGAGCATGTGTAGGGATACCTAGCCCGCTTTCAATTTATAATATCACTGCTGCGAGAGAGAGCGAAGCCGTCCCGTGACCCGATCCGGGCATAAGTGAGAGCCGACCACCCTAGCTCCCAGCCGGTTTCTCAACCGCGCACATCCGACGCTTCCCTCGTTAAGGGACGATCACGAGCTTGTCGTGTCCGTGGTCCCGTCCCGCATCACTGAGCCTCGTACTCACCGTTGACCTGACCTGTGACTAGTTGAGAGTCGGTGTGGATCCTGACTCGCTCGACCCCCAGCCGTCGGGCCATGCGTGCTCCCGAGATAAGGGCCTCGTACTCGGAAGCATTGTTGGATGCCTGAAAGTTGAATTTCAAGGCGTACTGTAGCTCTATCCCTTCGGGGGACCTCAGGAGGATCCCCGCACCGCTGCCCCCCGAATTCGACTATCCGTCGATGAACAGTTCCCAGGTTGGCCCGGTCGTGGTCGGAGGCCTGTCCTCGGCGGGGATGGTGCTTTCGGCAATGAAGTCGGCGAGTGCTTGGCCTTTGATTGCTGATCGCGGCCGGTATGAGATGTCATAGGCGCCGAGCATAATGGCCCATTTGACGAGTCACCCTGAGGCCTCGGGGTGGGCCAGAATCTTCTTCAACGGCTCGCCGGTTAGCACGGTGATGGGGTGCCTCTGGAAGTAGGGTCGGAGGTGCCTTGCGGAGGTAACCAACGCTAGCACGAGTTTCTCGGTTGCGGGGTACCTCCGTTCGGCCTCATTGAGCACCTTGCTGGTGTAGTAGATCGGTCTTTCGATTCCCGTGTCATTTCTGACTAGGACCGAGCTGACCGTGGATGGCGTCGCCGAGAGGTAGAGTAGCAAGACTTCGCCTGGGATGGGCTTGGAGAGCACCGGTGGTGAAGCCAGGAACTTCTTAAGCTCAGAGAACGCTGTCTGGCACTCCTCATCCCATGCGAACGTAGCAGATGCTAGCTTGGGTCCCCTCATCAGTTTGAAGAAGGGCAAGCATCGTTCGGCCGCACGGGACAGGAAGGGGCTGAGAGCGGCGACACGTCCTGTCAGACGTTGGACGTCTTTCACGCACGTGGGCGGGCGCATGTCCAGGATGGCCTGGACTTTGTCAGGGTTGGCTTCGATCCCATGCTGAGTGACCAGGAAACCCAGGAACTTCCCGGATTTTACTCCAAAGGCGCACTTGGTGGGGTTGAGCTTCATGTTGTACTTCAGGAGGGTGCCGAAGGTTTTGGCAAGGTCGGTGAAGTGGTCTTGGGCCTTGGGGGTCTTGACGAGCATGTCGTCAATGTAAGCCTCGATGTTCCGACCTAGCTGTCCCTCGAACATGTGATTTACCAGTCGCTGATATGTGGCTCCGGCGTTCTTCAACCCGAAGGGCATCCGGGTGTAGCAGTACACGCCGCAGTCGGTGATGAAGGCGGTCTTCTCGACATCTTCTGGATTCATCCTGATCTGGTGATAACCCGAATAGGCATCCAGGAAACTGAGTATCTCATTGCCCGAGGTTGAATCAACCAATTGGTCGATGCTCGGTAGCGGATATCAGTCCTTGGGGGTAGCCTTATTCAGATCGGTGAAGTCCACGCACATTCGCCATTTGCCTGTGGTTTTTGGCACCAGGACGACATTGGCTAGCCACGTAGGGTACAAGACTGGTCTGAAGAGGCCAGTCTCTTGTCCCTTGGTGACCTGCGCCTTGATGATCGCCTACTTCTCGGGCGCATGCTTCCTTCTCCGTTGCTGTACGGGCCTCACGATGGGGTTGAGGCTGAGCTTGTGCATCACGGTCTTCTCTGGTATGCCAGGGAGTTGATCATCGGACCAAGCAAAGACCTGAACATACTCAGAAAGGAATTTCTTGTATTGCTGCTGTTCCATGGGTGGTAGGTCGGCTCCGATCCTTACTCCGAGGGCCAGGTCATCGTTTAGGAATACCGTTAGCAATTCACCACCGGGCTCGGCGGTTACGGTCTTCCCTTCGATTCCCTTGGGGCCCTTATCCCCCCCGTCCGGCCTTGAGGCTTCCACCGAGATGTTGTAGCACCTTCTTGCCGTGGCCTGGTTACCTCGGACTTCCCCTAACCCATTTTTGGTGGGGAACTTCATTTTCTGGTGATAGGTAGATGGTACGGCCTTTATTCGGTTGAGAATTTTCCGGCCGAAAATGGCGTTGTACGCTATCATACCCTTGATCACTATGAAGTCCACCATGACCGTAACGATTTTGGGTGGGGTGCCGATGGTGACCGGCAGGCTTAGGGCTCCCTCGGGGTAAGTGGCCAGGCCGTTAAACCCACAAAGGAGTGTTCGGATCGGGCGGAGCTTGGATGGGTCTTCCCCCATCTTGAGGAAACAGTCATAAGATAATACATCGGGGGCGCTCCCATTGTCAACCAGAATTCTATCTATGTTACAATGATTTATTGTGGCCGAGATAACGAGGGCATCATCATGCGGGGTGTTCAGCCCTTCCAGGTCTTGGTCGGAGAAGACTATGACCTGGGGCTCCCTCGGCGGGCCGCTGGAGGGTCCTAAGACCTGGCTGGCCCGCTCGGCATGACGCTTCCTTCCTCGACTGGTGTCGCCGCCCGACATCGTTCCTCCAGAGATAACGTTGATGTGGACCCCTCGGGGGGCGTTGTCGATCTCCTCGGCGGCGTCCTGGTCTTCTTTGCGCCCGGCTGCAAACCGGGCCAGGTGCCCCTGACGGATGAGACGTTCGATCTCGTCCTGGAGCTGGTGGCAGTCGCCGGTGTGGTGCCCGTGGTCCCTGTGGAACAGGCAATGCCTGTCGCGCTTGCGGTTCTTCGATCTCATTGGTTCAGGCCGGTGGAGGAGTCCCGAGTCTTTGATGTCTTCATAGATCTCGTAGACTGGCGCGGTCAACGGGGTGTACTGCTCATACTTCTGTTTGCGCTCTCCTTCCCGATCGCGCTTCTTGCCCAAGCCAGGGTTTGGCTCGAAGGCCCGCTTCTTGTCCCCCTCCCGACCCGAGCCGGTTGTGTCTCGGCAGGCGCTGAGTACTTCTTCGCACTCGGCGTGGCGCAGTGCTAGAGTCACTAGCTCGGCAAGGGTCGAGGGAGGGTGGAGGACAAGTTCGCGGCGGAGGTCCTCATCCCGAGTGCCCCCGGTCAGAGCGGTCGTGGCCGAGGCCACATCCAGGCGGGGAATTCTGAGGGCTTCCGATTTAAATCGGTGGACATAAGCCCAGAGCCTTTCCCCTTGCGCCTATTTGAGGGCCAGGAGCCCCGCTACTGACCTTGGGGGGGCGCTTCTGGCGAAGCTCTCCTTGAAGACTCGCCCGAATTGCCTGAAGTCCCAGATGGACCCAGGGGCGAGGGCCCGGAACCATGCCTGAGCGCCTTGGACCAGGGTGGCCGCAAAGGCTCGGCATTTAATAGGATCCGGTGTTCCATGCAGAGTCACCAGGGCGTCGAAGCTATCGTAGTGGTCGGCTGGGTCGCCTTGGCCATCATAGAGCTTGAAGGTCGGAATGGAGGTTCTGGGAGACACCTCTGCCTTCAATATGTATTCGGAGAAAGGGGATTTCTCCTCATCCTCCGGGAAAGAGGTTTTCTGCAGGGCGCGGAGGGCGCGCTCTTACTCTGCAAAACGTCTTTCGAAATCCCTTAGTCGGAGGGATAGTTCCGGCTGCGGTCGTGCTATGAGATTGGGGGGAGCGTCGTGGCGATCCTCAGGAACGCCAGCGCTCGGGCGTGGAGGCCTCGCCCCCTGTCTCCCTTTTCTGGGCGTGGAGGAAGCCTCTTGCTCCGGGGGCGGAGCTTGCGAGGGTCCTCCTACATTGTTGCGGATGAGCTGCTGACCGCGGAGGGTGAAGCGGCCCCCAGCGGTATGCTGGGACGCGCTTCGACGGGGGGGGCTCCCGGACGGGGCACGGGACCTGGCATCCCTTGCCGCCTGGGCCTTCATGAGCTCCACGAGGACGTCAAGCTTCTTATTGAGGGCCTGGAAGACCTCGTCGCCGTCGTTGGGGGGTGCCCCTGTCGCCGTCGGAGGGGGCGGCGGCTCGTTGGTGGGGACGCTGGCGTTGGAGGGAGGGCTCTGTGAGGCCCTAGAGGGGCCACCTCCTGCCGCCACCACGGCCTTACCCTTCTCGACGGCGGATCTCCTCCCTGAGCTTCTTCTCACCATCTTGGCTCTTCGTGCGTTTCCCACAGACGGCGCCAGATGAAGAGGCGAAATCTCACGCTGTATCCTGAGCGGGCTGTAGATCACCAGAAGATGAACTGCAAGACAGGAAAACGTATCAGAGGGCCCAGGGGGTTTCCCTAGGGAAAAACCCTCCGATGGCTAAGTCAGTAGAGCTGTGGTGGAAGCAATAATGGGGAGGAGAAAAGCTAGTGCGCGAGATTCCTCTCCACCAGAGGGTGAAGCGGATTGCTCAGGAGTTTGGGTATATGAGTACCTTAATGGCTCTCTTCTTCCATCGGAGGGTAGCCCTAGTTTAAATAGTGTGCCGCCTTCAGGAGTCCTGCAAGCTGAGGGGTCTCCGGCGGGAGTTACGTCCTCAACGTGGGCTTTCATGGCCTTATCGTGGGAACGTTATCGCCTTGAAGTCCGGCGGCTTCTTGATTCCCCTATCTGTTGGGGACTCTTAACGGCAGCACGAACGGATGATATTTGGTCAGGCCGAGCTTTTGAAACGCCAGCCCTGTCCGGGCGATGGGCATAGCTCGGCGAAAGAGGGGTCTGATAGGTCGGCGAATGCCTGTCTCTCCCGGGCGGGGAAAACGGCTTGGGCCGGACCTTCCTTATGACCTGACCATCACTCGGGCCCTCCGAGCCTAGGGGCCGCCGGGGAGAGTTGGTTCCTCAAGTGTTTGTTTATTGGGCTTTTCTTTCCTGAGTGGGCCCTGTGGGCTGTCACTCAGGTGGGCTTACCTCGTTGGACCCTGTTGGGTCTAGTTGGGCTGCTCTTTGGGTGGACTTCAGAAATCCCCCTCTCCAATGTTAAAGAAGCTAAGTATGTGTATTGTCCTTAAACAAGTCATTCTGAAACAAATAAAGGGCAGCTAAGAAAGATATTGTACAACATTGAAAATTATTTGAAAATAGCATTGACAGAGCAATGACTGGTAAATCACTGAGAAACTGAGTGATCCATCAAAGAAGTGGACACCACTCATGTCATGAGGTGTATCAGCTATCTCTGTATAAAATGATCAAAACAGTAGGTTGTTTTCACTGAGTACCTGGGGGTAACTGACGTCTAATAAACGTGTACCCTCACACAAAAAGGTGTCAATCAATTCTATTGAGTTTGATCATAGGCAAGATGGTCCATCATGTTGAGTATCTAGGGGTACTGGCGTCTGATAAACGTATACCCTTACGCAAAAAGACTTTTGGTACCTGAATGTCCTAAATGAAATAATATTGAAAATGCTGTTCCTTCAAAGAAATTTCATGGATGTCAATTGTTTAATTTCAATACATGACCTGGTTTCTCTTAACACATTTTACTGAGTCTATGAAAATAAGATATTCTGAAACTGAATCTCTCATGTAAATATGACTCTGGTTTATTGTTTTATCATGTACATCTACCTTATCCAATGAATGTAGTGCATGAACTCTCATTTTTATAACCTTTAAACCAGAATTTCAATTTCTAAGCCGTTTCTCAGTTCATATGACTACAGGTTCTGTGCTTTAGTTGCTTAATTTCTGAACTACTTGCTAAGAATGCCAGTCAGCTGAACCTTTTCTTTTTCCTTCCATTGCACTCACTTTCCCTCCTATTTGTTGATGGCAATGGGGGAGAATATTGTCTGAATTCATTCCTTCAGTTCTGGGGGAGAATTCTGAATTCTGAATGTATAGGCATCTGCATCATGGTATGGCAAAAGGGGGAAATTTTGTTAGCAGGGAGTTGCTTACATTTTGTAGCATGTAGCATGTCATTCATAGCATCTACATGCATCTGCATAACAATCTGAATAACAAATCATGTCGTTCATCAAAAAAAATGCATCTGTATGACAGGATGTTGCTACTCTATATGATAGGGGGTTGCCATCATCAAAAAGGGGGAGATTGTTGTGACTCCTCTGTGTTGATGGTGTTGACATGTAACTTTACTTCATATGGCAACACATTGTTTTGATTGATTGGCAACACTATTTATGTTTTGATGAAATTACTTTATCAGATTGTCTGTGTGTTATATGCATTTTATCTTGTTTTCACACTGAACACACACTCAAAGTCTCAATGTATATACATTGCTTCAGCAACGTAAGTCTGTACACTGTCCGTGTCTATTGCAGCATCCTAGCAAGTGTGTACATTGCCTGTCGATTGCAAAGTGTATACATTGTCATGGGTCGACCCCCTGTTCTCATGAGTCGACTCATCTGGTTGTGCATAGTTTACACATTGCCCGTCGACTACAAAGTCCATACATCCACAGTGCATTGCACAGTCTATACACTGTCCGTCTCATTTAGAGTCTAAGACGAAGTCTGTACATTGAGCGTCTCAATGAGCGTCTCATGCAAGTCCACACATTGGCCTTCAGGCTTGAAAGTCTGTACATTGGACTGCGTCAACTCATTGCATTGACTAAGTCTAGACACTGTCCGTCTCATTTAGAGTCTAAGGCAAAGTCTGTACATTGAGCGTCTCATGTAAGTCCACACATTGGACTGTAGCATGCATTTGTCAATGGCATCTAAGTCTGTACAATGACCGTCTTCCTTAGCGTCTTGATCTTCCAAGTCTATACAGGCTTCTGTTTTACAAAGTCTGTACATTGGTCTCAGACTCCAAAGTCTATACATCGCCTGTTGACTGCAAAGTCTATGCAGAGCTCAAGAGTTCGAAGTCTATACATTCAGTCACTGTAGCTTGCACGAGGTAAAGTCTGTACATTGGCCTCCATGCCTCAAGTCTATACATTGGACTGTTCGGCCAAGTATGTACATTGCTGTTTGCCAAAGTCTGTACATTGGCATCTGTTCCTTCGTTGCGATTCAAAGTCTGCACATTGGGTTATTTACCTACGTTCAGCTTCGAAGTCTATACATCGATGCCTTTGCCTACGTTGCAGTTCAAAGTCTATACAGTCAATGTTTTCCATTGCTTCAAGTCTATACATACGTTCTTTTAGAAAGTCTATACATCGGTCTTCACCTCAAGTCTGTACAGTCATTTGTTGACAAGTCTTCACATCGTGAAGTCTATACACTCAACTCCTTCACATCTTGCAAAGTCTGTACATTGCATCCATCAGTCGTGAAGTCTATACATCGCTTGTCTTCATTCGAGTCTCATGAAGTATGTACATCGTGCATCAGTTCTGAAGTCTATACATCGTTTGTCTTCAATTGAGTCTCACTGAAGTCTACACATTGCATCTTCTCACTGAAGTCTACACATTGCATCTTCATTCATGAAGTCGACACATTGCATCTTCATTCATGAAGTCTACACATTGCATCTTCATTTGCGAAGTCTGTACATTGCATTGATCTTCACTTAGTCTATACATTGATAGTCTTCATATCACCTACGTCTGTACAGCGGTTGCTTCATACAGCAAGTCTGTACATAGCTTTCACTTATATGAAGTCTATACAACGCAGTTCTTCTGATAAGTCTATACAGAGTTGTTATTTAATCTGATCATCCGATACTCTGTCTGACAGGGATTCTCTACTGAGATTGCTGACATGGCTCGTGATCCCAGGAGGATGAGGTGACCAGATGCTGCCACGTGGATGGAAGCACCTCGAATCTAGAGAATTCCTTGGGCGGGAAAACGTGGAAGCCACGCGCCCTTATCCACCTGCTGCTGTTATAAATATCAGTCTTCATCTTCTGTAAAGGCTGATCGAAGTTGGCGAAGTATATACATCCAGTCTGAAGCAGCAGCCACCGAGATCCACTGTGAGAGGAAGAACAAACAGAGAAGAAGAAAAAGAGAGATGAGTTGAGAGAGTTATTGTGAGAGCTTGTGAATCAGCCTCTTGGTCCAGTTACCAGAGCTGATGTTGCTACAGTCGCTTTGGTTTTCTTCCATTCGATTGTGTGTTTTGTTTGTTTTCATTCTTTGTTATTTTCTCTTTGAAAACTCTTGTTCGATCAAGCTGTTAGTCAGCGGTGTCAAGCTGTGAGGCAGCGGTGTTGCAGAGGTGTTCCTCTGGTCGGCTAAGCTGTAGTGCCCAGCAGAGCAAGCTGTGAAGCTCAGCTGTTGCAGAGGGTGTTCCTCTGGTCGGGATAAGCTGTAAGCCCCAGCCGTTGTTGGCAAGCTGTAGAGCCCAGCATATTGAAGCTGTGTATCAGCAGTAATCCACATTCGAGTTGAATGTGGGGTGGATGTAGGTCGGATTGACCGAACCACCTAAAAGCCTTGTGCCTCTCGTGTGTTTGATTGCTTGTTCAGCAGATCTTGTGTGTTCATTCGGTGCATTGGCTGTGTTCGTTTAGTGTTCTTCTAATTCCGCATTTGATTCTAGGCCAAATTTATAAAATAGCCAGTTGATCTATTCACCCCCCCTCTAGATCCACATCATGTGGTGATAGAGCCTTCCATCTAACTTCAACACGCTAAGCCCCTTTGACTAGGTAAGGCGGTGTAAGCCTAGCGGGCATTGACCAGACCGTTTTCGGTCACCTGGCAGTCAATCGACCGATCGCTTCCTGTTCAAGGTTTTATTTTATTCAATATATGAAATGTTCGTGGCCTGGCGATCATGAAGAAGACCACATGGGTAAGCTTGGCGGTCAGTCATTTGACCGTTTACCAGCTCCTGGCGGGCCTGTTGTAGACCGTTTAGCCCTGCAGAATATGAATTCAATCCTGTTCATTTAATTATGCGTTTAAAGATGCATGTTCGCCAAGTTTAAATATTTTTATGAACTGTGGCATATTTTTAGATCCCAATAGAATTATTTTCTCTTTCCTTGTGATGGAAGCACAAGTCATAGCCCGACGACCTTTAGTGTCGGCCCACCTGGGAGAGGTGGCGGGGTAGTCTCGGTATATGGTTTTTAACCTAGTTTCGGTGGGCCCCCTTGCTTGGCAGTAGCGTCCTACTGGGGGGAAAACTAGCAAGAGGCCTGGCTCAAGGCATTGAGCCTGTGTGTGCACACGTGGTCAGGGGCTTGTACTGACACTGACGAGTGTGACCCTGACTAGTTCTTGACCTTGGTTACTGTTACCTGTCTCGCTTGCCGCATTCCAGACTCGTGCAGATACTTGAGACGCAGTATAAGTCGTCAGTGGACGCGTATGGTCTTCTTTCTGGTGGTCCTTTCTCTCTCCTGGCACTTGGAAATGTTGAATTTTCATTCTATTGGTAGATTATGATTCTCGTGTTTAAATGCTCGTTGAATATTAAATGACATTTAAATTAGCTATCTTTAAAATTGTTCAAGTATCTGTACAACTTTATTAACTATCATTTCTTTATGTCATTGCATGATTAATTATTTTTATATATTTAGTTGCGAGGTAGGGATCCACATGAACCCTACTGAGTCTATGTTGTGAGACTCACCCTTCCTTTCCAGGTGACATGGAGCAGCAGCCCGCAGGTTTTCCACGTGCTTTTGGCGGGAAGTCGTAGTGTGCCAGCAGTGGTGTCTGTCTTTCTTTCCCTTTTGATCGGGGTATGACCCGTGTAGTTGTTTATTTTGACTCTTGTACAGTGTTGGACTTGTGATGTATGGATATGGACTACTCTTTATAAATATATCAAATATATCACTCTGAAAATTGTAAATTGCTTCTGCTTATGCTTAAAATCATTATTTTATAATGTGCGCATGTAATTCTAGTTCATTATGCACCTTCTCAACCAATCCTCCCAACCCTTAATGGGCCTCATCAGCCTCTTGGGTGGCATCTCTGGGTTCTTGGTATTGGTTTACCGGTATCCGGATCTCCGGGTCGTTACAGTTGGTATCAGAGCAGCATTGGGGTGATGTATAAGGAATTGAAATGGCAATAGTCCAGAACAAGTCCATGTGTACCACTAATGCTGGCTTAGGTTATTTTTTCGTGATTAATTATGATTTTTCGCTGCGTGTTTTCTCTTAAGCTTAGATTGAAATGTCGCCTAGACAGAGAGGCCGAGGTCGTGTCCAAGCGGCTGTGCCCCGAGATGTTCCAAGGGAGGAGAGCGGTACTTCATGTCATCCAGTGAATGTTCAAGGACAAGGCCGCGTTGACCTGATTGCTGGAGAAGAATTATTGCCTCAAGGTGGTCGTGGTCGAGTTCTGAAGGAATTTCTTTTATTCCACCCACCGACACATGAAGGTCAAGCTGATCCAGATGCAGCTAGGGTTTGGATGGATGCGACGGAGTGTGTGTTTCCTTCTCTGGAATGCACCGAAGATGCGAAGGTAATGCTAGCTACGTTTCAGTTGCAGGGGGCAGCGCTCGCGTGGTGGACCACAGAGTGGGAGGTGACCTTCAAGTCCCGTCCTCTTCGACTGATTACATGGAAGGAATTTGTCACTTCGTTCGAGCATACATACAGTCCAGCTTATCTCAGAATGGACAAAATGCACCAGTTTATGGAGTTGGCTCGGAGCAAGATGACAGTCTTGCAGTATCAGAATAAATTTATGGAATTGGGTCGGTATGCTCCTCATATTCTTGCTAATGAAGGGCTAAAGACTGAGCAATTTCTGCATGGTTTGAAGCCGGAGCTGAGGCAGCCTCTGATTGCAACTCGAGTGGCAGAATTAGATGTAGCTTATCGGGCAGCAGCAGCATTAGAACTGGATATGGCAAGATCTCGAGGGCGAACCCAAGTTGAGCCAGTGCAGCAGAGTGTACAGCAGCAACAGGCTAGTAGTCTACCAAGTGTGACGGGGGTACCATCTTCTGTTCCTTCTGCTAGCGGTACTTCCTCCATGAAATCCAAATTCAAGCGGATGTTCAGGAAATCCAAGAAGCAGTATGACAGGCAAGCTTCCTCTGGTACCGTGCAACAGGCAGCAACCCCTTCTTTTCAGCAACATGGATCGGTGGCCAGTCAGCAGAGACCATATCCGAGGTGTGGCGGTAGTAATTTGGGAGACCATGTTCGATGCCCGTGGTGTGTTTCCGGTGTGATCAGGTGGGTCACGTGGTTCATGACTGCCCGTTGAGGCCGAAGCAGCATGTTCAGTTCTCACAACCACAACAGTTCTGACCTCCACCACCATCACAGTCACAGCAGTACTCACATGCGTCAATATCATCGTCGCAGCAGTCTACGACAGGTGAAAATAAGCAGAAAGGGAGAGTCATGCATATGACTCGGTCTGAAGCAGTGGTGTCTCATCTTGTGGAAGGTACCATTATGATTTATGGTCATGCAACTTTTTTTTTATTTGACTCAGGTGCTTCTCATTCATTTATTTCTAAAGATTTTGTTGCTTGTATTGAGGAGCCGACATCGAAGATGTCTTGTGAGTTACTTGTTGAATTACCTTCTGGGGAATTCATGTTCACACCTTTCTGTCTTGATGAGACTCCTATAGTGATTGGGAATCAGCAATTGCCAGCTAGATTATATGCGTTGAAGCTGGTAGACTATGATGTTATTCTGGGCATGGATTGGTTAGAGAGTTATGGAGCCGTGTCAGATTGTAAATCGAAGAAAGTTTATTTTTAGCCATCTGGGAAGGCATCATTTTATTTTCAAGGTATTCGATCTCATTCTTCTCGCTTACTTATTTCTGTTATTCGAGCCTGTAGATTACTTAATGCAGGTTGTCAGGGATTCTTTGCTTCCGTGGTTATTGTTGAGGCACCACAGCAGGAGATAGACGATATTCCTGTGGTTTGTGAATTTCCTGATGTGTTTCCTAATGAGTTACCAGGCTTACCTCCACAGCGAGAGATTGAGATGGTAATTGAACTAATTCCAGGTACGGCACCTTTAGCAAAGGCACCTTACCGTATGGCTCCTGCCGAATTGAAAGAGTTAAAAGCACAGTTGCTAGAATTGCTGGAAAAGGGCTATATCCATCCTAACTTTTCTCCATGGGGTGCTCCTGTATTATTTGTGAAGAAGAAAGATGGAAGCATGAGGCTATGTATTAATTACAGGCAATTAAATCAGGTGACTGTCAAGAATAAATATCCTTTGCCCAGGATTGATGATTTATTTGACCAACTTCAGTCGGTGAGCATCTTTTCACTGATTAATCTTCGATCTGGTTATTACCAATTAAGAATTAGAGAATCTGATGTGGAGAAGACTGCCTTTAGTACGAGGTATGGTCATTATGAATTTTTGGTTATGCCATTTGAGCTAACCAATGCTCCAACAGCATTTATGGACTTAATGCATCATGTGTTTCTTTCCTATTTCGACCAATTTGTGGTGATCTTTGTGGATGGCATTTTGGTCTATTCTGCCTCTGAGGAAGAACATGTTCAGCATCTTCGGGTAGTATTGCAGACTCTGCGAGATCACGAGCTCTATGCAAAATTTAGCAAATGTGAGTTTTGGCTTCGGGAAGTTTATTTTCTAGGCCACGTGATTTTTGGCGATGGAGTTGCAGTTGATCCTGTTAAAATTGAAGTTGTTCTACAATGGCAAAGCCCTAAGACCGTGACAGAGATCAAGAGCTTTCTGGGTCTTGTAGGCTATTATAGAAGATTCATTCAAGATTTTGCACAGATTACCATGCCAATGACTAAGTTGACTCACAAAGATGTGCCTTTTGTGTGGTCGGATAAGTGTGAATAGAGCTTCAATGATTTGAAAAGGCTGCTCACCACTTCTCCAGTGCTTGTTTTGCCTTCTGGCTCAGGTGGATTCGTAGTATGTACGGATGCTTCTCGAGTAGGTTTGGGTGCAGTGCTTATGCAGCATGGCAAGGTGGTAGCATATGCGTCCCGATAATTAAAGTAACATGACGAAAATTATCCTACTCATGATTTAGAGTTGGCGGTGGTGATTTTTGCATTGAAAATATGGAGACACTACTTGTATGGCGAGAAATTTGAGATCTTCACAGATCATCAAATCTTGAAATATGTATTTTCTCAAAAGGATTTGAATCTTTGTCAGCGCAGGTGGATAGAGTATATGAAAGACTATGATTTTAATCTATCTTATCAACCTGGCAAGATGAATGTGGTGGCTAATGCATTGAGTAGAAAAGTGCAGATCAATCATTTGTTGATGCGAGAATGGAAGTTGTGGGAACAATTTCCTTGTGAGACGTTCAGATTGAAAATTCCCCGTGATCCGATGGTAGCCGTGTTTGCTAGTCTAGTGATGACTCCATCGATTTACCAGCAGATCAGGGAGGCACAGCAGGCAGATTCTGAGTTGTCTCGCATTGTGTTAATGCCAGATGTGGAGTTCAGTGATGATTCAGTGGTTCGATTCAGAGGTAGACTTTATGTTCCAGCTGATGAATCACTGAGGAATGTTATTTTGCGTGAAGCGCATGGATCCCGTTATGTTATTCATCCCGGCACCATGAAAATGTATCATAATGTGAAAAGGTAGTTTTGGTGGCCAGGTATGAAAATGGACGTAGCTGATTTTGTGTCTAAATGTTTGACATGTCAACAGGTCAAAGCAGATCATCAAAGGCCTAGAGGAATGCTTCAACCCTTATAGATTCTGATGTGGAAGTGGGATCATGTCACTACTGATTTTATTGTGGGTTTACCCCGCACGTCGCAAGGCTATGATGGTATCTAGCTATTAGTTGATCGTTTGACCAAGACAGCGAGAATGTTGCCGATTAAAGTGACGTGGAATGTTCAGAAATTGGCAGAGCTGTATGTTGAAAAGATTGTACCATTGCATGGAATTCCAATATCTATTGTGTCAGATCGTGACCCGCGTTTTACTTCTGGCTTATGGCATAGTTTTCAAAAGGCGTTGGGCACAAAATTGGCATTTAGTTCAGCGTATCATCCTCAATCCGATGGTCAGTCTGAGAGGACTATTCAGACATTAGAAGATATGCTACGATCGTGTTGTCTGGATTGGCAAGGTTCGTGGAGTCAACACTTGCCACTAGTGGAATTCTCATATAATAATAGTTATCATTCCAGTATTGATATGGCTCCGTATGAAGCTTTGTATGGGCGTCCTTGTCGTACACCGTTGGACTGGTGACCGACTGTTGATAGGACCAGATATGATTCAGCAGTGTGTTGATGTGGTGCCCCTGACAGACAAAAAATGTTGACAGCTCAAAGTCGACAGAAAAGTTATGCAGATCGGCATAGAGGACCATTACAATTTGAGCCTGGAGATTTTATTTTTGTGAAAATATCTCCGATATGTTGGTCCGTTTCCTATCTTGGAACGTGTAAGCCAAGTGGCTTATCGACTTCAATTGCCATCGACGATGCAAGCAATCCACGATGTGTTAGCTCACGTGTTAGATGATTCAATGTGGCCTGATGTGACAGCGGATCTATCCACGCCAGAGTATCCGATACGAATTGATGATAATCGTGAACAACGACTGAGGAATAAGGTAATCCCTCTGGTAAAGGTAGCATGGCAGCGTCACTTGGGTAATGAAGCTACTTGGGAACGTGAGGACGGGATGCGTAAGCAGTTTCCATTTTTATTTGAGTAAGGTATATTGTTCCTTCAGTTCTCTCCTTGTGCTTTCTATTAAATTTCGAGGATGAAATTTCTATTAGGAGGGAGGGACTGTAAGACCCGGTAGTTAACAGATTCTTATCGGTATTGAAATATAAAAAGATTCATGAATTTAGAGCTTTTTAATGGGCTTAATGGGCCTAGTTAAGTGGCTTTATTCAATTATATAAGCCTTTAGAAATGAAATAAGGCATATATGCAATTTTGCTTATTTTAAGGCCTTATTGTAATTTAAAGTTTTAAAACAAAAAAATATAATATAACAAATGTTTTTTTGTGCGAACCGACGAAGGGTTCTTTCTCTCTCCCCTCACCCTCTCTTTCTCTCTACGCACGTCTCTTCCCTCTCTCTCTCGTTCTCGGTGGTGTGACCACCTCGGGATCTTGCAGGGATTGCAGGTGGTGGCATTGGCGAGCCCGAGGCGTGAGAGGTGCGGTGGTGTCACCGTGGAGGCAGCCGTGGAGCGGGGAAGTAGGAAACCCACATGTGGAGCACGGTGTTGTCCGCGTAGAACGGGCGTGGAACGGCGTTTTCGGCTTAAACCAAGTTGTGGGATGGCTTCCTTGCTTCGTTAGGATTGATTTCCTGTCCTTTGGCATGCTAATAGGATGATTATATGCATGGAAATTGTCATTTATGTTTTTATAGCATGAACATTATTATTTATGTTTTCAATCCATCCATGGCCATTGTTCTTATGTTTTTGGGCATAAAAATGATGTGGAATGGTCATAGGAGGCAGGGAACAGGTGTAACCATGTTTTCCCGTCGATTTGAATCGATTGGGAGGGAACTCATATGAGTTTCCCACATTTCGGGTCCTCTGGACGGCTTGCGGTCGTTCCAGGGACCGTTTTCATCACGGCGTAAGGCAGTGGACCTTAGCGGTCTCAGCCTAGACCATTTTTAGACCTTGGCGGGCCAACAGATGACCGCTATGCCCCTTTGACCAGGTAAGGCGGTGTAAGCCTAGCGGGCATTGACCAGACTATTTTCGGTCACTTGGCGGTCAATCGACCTACCGCTTCCTGTTCAAGGTATTATTTTATTCAATATATGAAATGTTCGTGGTCTGGCGATCATGAAGAAGACCGCATGGGTAAGCTTGGCGGTCAGTCGTTTGACCGTTTCCCAGCTCCTGGCGGGCTTGTTGTAGACCGTTTAGCCCTGCAGAATATGAATTCAATCCTGTTCATTTAATTATGTGTTTAAAGATGCATGTTAGCCAAGTTTAAATATTTTTATGAACTGTGGCATATTTTTAGATCCCAATAGAATTATTTTCTCTTTCCTTGTGATGGAACCACTAGTCGTAGCCCGACGACCTTTAGTGTCGGCCCACCTTGGAGAGGTGGCGGGGGGTATATGATTTTTAAGCTTGTTTCCGTGGTCCCCCTTGCTTGGCAGTAGCGTCTTACTGGGGGGGGAAAACTAGCTAGAGGCCTGGCTCAAGACATTGAGCCTATGTGTGCATACGTGGTCAGGGGCTTGGACTGACACTGACGAGTGTGACCCTGACTAGTTCTTGACTGTTGGGTCCCACAGTGTAGTGACACGGATCTAGAGGGGGGTGAATAGATCTCTCTTTAAAAATTAAGACCAGTTAAAATAACTTGAAAGGCTTCACAATCAATCCTCATCAAACGTGCAGGTGACAAGATCATACACGGAGATTTAGCAATTTGAACTAGCCGTGTACATTGACAAATTTAGCATCGATATGCAACGCAGTTCATAATCCATCCTGTGAATGGTGGTAGAGGATAAGGAACAATCACACAACGAATCACACACGCACAAAGATTTTTAGGTGGTTCGGGACCACGACGGGTACCCTACGTCCACCCCTCACCACCTGGTGAGGCTTCACTAAAACGCTACACGAGGTAGCACACGGGGACGAACCCCAATACACCACACGCTGCTCGACGATAGCAAACCACACACACACGAGGGTGAACCCTCAACACGGTGCTCAGCACCACACACATACACCAAGATGGGGAACGCACCCCAACAGTCAATCCACACTCGGAGACACCGCTCCGAACACACACATAGTTTTCTTCAGTTTAAGAGATGGACACAAATGTACATTTGCAAGCTCAATAGCGACAAATCTTCAAAGCAATCTCACTGGACATCAACTAAACACTAAACTGCAGCAAGTAAAAATAAGGACGGGTTGAGAGAACTCCTGGCTGGAGGACGATGCCCTTGGCTTCTTTAATAACTGAGGCAGACTGGACTTTGGAAGGAAGATGAAGGTTGATCCTTCAACAGGTTCATTTCTGAAGGATGGAAGAAGATGAACATCAGACCCTTTCTTCTTCTCCTTGAATCATTTACTGCGCATTGGGTAACTTGGAGATGGTACAGCCTTCTTCCTCAACAAGACGGCTTCTAGGAGGTGGAAGATGATCTTCTTCAGCCTTGATTCGAGCTTAGCACGATCTGGGTAGAAGCTTCATCACAGCTCCGGCCTCATTCCTTGCAAAACCCCAAAAATGAAATTTTCATTCGATGCATTCTCATCCTTGTTTTTCTTATCTTTCAAGGAACCCTATCACATAACATATATACCACATGGGATGGAGGGGACATGTGGAGGACATTATCCTCCTAGGGCCAATCACAAGGGGGCACTAAAAGAATAGATCGAGTAGGGCACCCGCCGCCACGCGAACCGGCGATTTTTCCGGTCGCCGGAAAGTGTCGACCTTAGAGGTCGACACTCGCGATCGGGCAAGACAGAACAAGGCTCGAATAGAACACAATGTATAAAGTGTCGACCCTTGGGATTGACACTTTCTACCTGTGGCAGGGAAACAAGCCACGGCAGAAAGGCCCGGAATAAGTGTCGACCTTGTGGGTCGACACTTATGTCTAGGGTTTTGAAAAACGAACCCAGACAGAACCTAGTGATAAAAAGGTCGACCCTTAAGGTCAACTTTTTATCCCCACGTTCGAAGACATAATAGGGCCAGTTAAGAAAACCAGACCCATAGACAAAGTGTCGACCCATAGGGTCGACACTTTTCCTGACATAATGCAAACTAAATAAAACATGCATAGGGGTAATTCAAAGAGGATGAAACATTGAATATGAATGCATGCACGAGAGAAATGGGTATAAAGTACCCCAAATCATGCATATACCAATTAGAGATAGTTAGGGAATTACCTTGAGAGATGTCCATCCATTTCTCACAATTAACCTCCTCCTACCATTCAACCAAAGCAACTTACCCTTCAATTCACACTTGAGATCCTTGTGTCGGTCCATATGCATGTGAAGATCCAATTGGAAGGTTTCCAATTGGTCTTTATATTCAATGCTTGTTAGACACACCTGTCACATTGCATACTGGAAGTTAGTCTTCCATATCACTCAATTTCAAAACATTGAAGTCTATCTCTCATTATTCAATTAATTTCACACTTAAGATCCTGCTTCACAACCGTTAAGTGAATCAAATAGGGAAGAGTTAGAAGAGTTTCACCCAGTTCAGTCGGAGACTATTCTTTCTCACTAGCTCCTGTAAGCATATCAAATTACATGTCAGTTAACTTCATCAAATTTGTTGGCCGTGACATACACTAGTCCATTCATACAAAATGGAGTTTGCTTAGTTCATTTCAAATCCACAACAACATGTGCAAATGGTTTACATGGAGGGCAGTCACATGGTATTTAGTTCATCATCAAAATTCCTTAAGACATGGTTATGCACGGGGTTCAACATTGACCATGGTTACTGTTACATGTCTCGCTTGCCGTGTTACAGGCTCATGCAGATACTTGAGACGCAGTATAAGTCGTCAGTGGACGCACCTGGTCTTCTTTCTGGTGGTCCTTTCTCTCTCCTGTCACTTGGAAATGTTGAATTTTCATTCTATTGGTAGATTATGATTCTCGTGTTTAATTGCTCGTTGAATATTAAATGACATTTAAATTTGCTATCTTTAATATTGTTCAAGTATCTGTACAGCTTTATTAACTATCATTTCTTTATGTCATTGCATGATTAATTGCTTTTATATATTTAGTTGCGAGGTAGGGATCCACATGAACCCTACTGAGTCTATGTTGTGAGACTCACCCTTCCTTTCCAGGTGAGACGGAGTAGTAGCCCGAAGGTTTTCCACGTGCTTTTGGTGGGAATTCGTAGTGTGCCAGCAGTGGTCTGTCTGTCTTTCTTTCCCTTTTGACTGGGGTATGCCCCGTGTAGTTATTTATTTTGACTCTTGTACAGTGTTGGACTTGTGATGTATGGATCTGGACTACTCTTTATAAATATATCAAATATATCACTCTGAAAATTGTAAATTGCTTCCGCTTATGCTTAAAATCATTATTTTATAATGCGCGCGTGTAATTCCAGTTCATTATGCACCTCCTCAGCCAATCCTCCCAACCCTTACAAGGCCTCATTAGCCTCTTGGGTGGCGTCTCCGGGTTCTTGGTATCGGTTTACCGATATCCGGATCTCCGGGTCGTTACACCCCCCCACTTATAAATAAATCTTTTTCTTTCGCCATCTTCCTCTTGCTTAGTGGTGTGTGCTTGCCTCTTCAACGATCTTTTTCCTTGCTTCCCCAGCAAATAACAGGACGCTTTCAGCCATTGGGGGTGGGCGTCTCCGGTCTATATGTAGTAGTGATAGTGGGTAGGCCTGCTATCCTCCTCCATCTTTGTGGCGTCGTCATGGTGGCGTAGAGTCTTCCTGAAGCCGTAGCACTGGTCTTGATGCGGGCACCATGGTTGATGATCCTCAGCAACTCTAACGCAGCGGCTGTGGAAGATAAGGAGGCTGGTGACATTGCTGTTGATGATCCGTTCGACTGGTATAACCACCATGCCTAGGGTTAGATGGTTGGATACTGGGGTGTCATGGCCTTGTATTTTCCCACTTTATTCCCGTAGGCTTGTATGCTGTCCACGTAAGGACGACGTATTGGAGTTTGGCGACTTGTATTTTGACTAAAAAATGAAAATCCCTTAGTTTGCAACTACGCTGTTGTGCATCTCTTGATGGAGGATTTCTATGAGTGTGGCAATTTTGTGAGAGTGGGTAGATCCACTATTCACATTACGCGCACGCCCATTTCTTTGAATCCATGCTGCACTGTAGTTAGTTTCTGGAATGAGCGTATGTTTTCCCTTAGTGGGGAAAGATTTTTAGCTCATGGTTTCTGGGGGAACAGGAGTGCTGGCCCCTTGGAAGCTCGAATGCTACCATTGTTTACGAGGGAGCATAAATGCTCGCTCGTTGGGGACTTAGAAGTCACCATGGTTTCAAAGGGAGCATGGGTGCTCTCCTCTAGGAGATTTGGAAGCCACCTTGATTTCTGAGGGAGCATGAGTGCTTCGCCTCTAGGAGACTTAGAAGTCACCTTGATTTCTGAGGGAGCATGAGTGCTTCGCCTCTAGGAGACTTAGAAGTCACCTTCATTTTCGAGGGGAGCAGGGGTGCTCGCCTCTAGGAGACTTAGAAGTCATCTTTGTTTTCGAGGGGAGCAGGGGTGCTCGCCTCTAGGAGACTTGGAAGTCACCTTCATTTTCGAGGGGAGTAGGGGTGCTTGCCTCTAGGGGGCTTTGAAGCAACCTTCATTTTCGAGGGGAGCAGGGGTGCTCGCCTCTAGGGGGCATGGAAGCCACCTTAATTTCTGAGGGAGCATGAGTGCTTCGCCTCTAGGAGACTTAATAGTCACCTTCATTTTCGAGGGGAACATGGGTGCTCGCCTCTAGGGGGCTTGGAAGCCCCCTTCGTTTCCGGGGTCGGATGGATGCTTGCCCCTTGGGAGCCCAGAAGCTACCAAGATTGAATACAACTGGTGACGCTTTTTGATGGGGGCATCGCTCGCCCTTCACATTTTTCCAAGCTCCTATTGCTCGCCATCATGGCTCCATTGTGTCTGCTACATTTTTCTGAAGTCGAGTCATGTAAATTTCATATTTTATTTGAGTCATATCATTGTAATTTTCCTTTTATTTGAGTCATGTACCTAGGTTAATGAGTCATCTACCTAAGTTAAGTGTCATAGGGTTGATTAGTTTGGTTATTGGGCCCAATTCATTGGGCTAGGCCTAGGGGCGCCCCCTTGGTTATTTGTCATTAGTCCTAAAGTCAGGGACTTATTGTAAAATGTGGGTTCCCTATAAATAGGACCCCCATCTCCCGATTTGAAGCTAATGAAAATCTATTATTTTGAGTCCAGAAAATTGAATTTCTTTGGTGAGAAGCCATTAGAGTGGAGTGAGAAGCTCCAATCCCCCCCTCTCTCTCTCCTCCCCCTCCCACCTACTTTCTCTCTCTCCTCCCCGCATTCAATAGTCACCACAACTTCCCACAACACCTCTTTACTCCACCCCTAGCCCCAAGGGAGAACCCACCAATCTCCAAGCCACCCTCTTCCCTTTCCCAACACACCTCTCCCTCTCCCCCATACAACCTCTCACTCTCCCAAGGCAGAACACCCCTCCCCAAGCATCCTTTCCCCTCCTCTAGGCCAACATTAACCCCATTCATTAACCAAAATTCAAATCCACCTCCCTCTCTTCCCTACACCAAATTCGCAACTCCCCCTCCCACCATCTGCTAGACCCCCTTCCAGACCCCATTCAGCCCCTCCCACACCTTGGATCACCCCCTCCCAGACCCCCTCACAGCTAGGGGTCGCCCCCACACCCTTTCACCCCATTTCATGCTCATTCGGATCTGCATTGGTGAACCTGTTCTCAACTGAAGACTTACAGAAGTCCAGCAACTTGCAGTGCCTGTCACTTCTTCATCCTAGAACCCCTGAGAGCACAGAAGCACCGTTGGAAGCGTCTCCCAGTCCTCTTCGCAACGGTGGTGGTCTCACCTTCGTCTGATATTGTGGCTACTTGGAGGAGCCGTCATCGCCGGACTGCACATCTTCTTCCTGACAGTCAACCTAAAGCAGCTTGCAGAGGCTCCCACGGCCATTTCCCTAATGTTCTTGAAGCGGGGCTCTGCTGTGATCTTCCAATACAAGTCTCCTGTCACCACGAAGAAGCGGCACTCCGTTCGACATCCGAAGCTGTGAGTTCCAAATTATCTCCCTCCGGTGCGCTGATCAATTTCCTGTGGAACCAGTCAGATACCCCAGCACTGTTTGGGTCCTCGCCATCGGCTCCAACCTCCTCCGGTGATCCTGCTAGTCTCTGATCGAATAGGACTCAACCATGAATCAAACGACTCTGGCCACGCCTGAATCAGAGCTTGGGAGCGTCCGTGGCGGCCTCATCTTTCGGCTGTGGAGGTGCAGAAGCTACCAGAACCAGCAAATGGAGACCCTATTCGCGCCTCTGCCCCGACCAACGCCATCATTCAGAAATTCTCCCAAAAATTGGACAACCTCCCGGGTCAACTACGAAGGTTTTGCCACTGGTTTCGTCACAATCAGAGTTCAGGGGAGTCTGCAGCGGCACCGACAGTGACAGTCTGTCCCCTGTTCCTGAGAGTGGACAGAACCGACAATCTTCTTCCACTTCGGCTTCTAGCGTAGTTTCCCCCACCCCGCCTGGCCGGCTGACCGCCCTTCCTTGCGTGGAGGTACATTTCGATTGTAAAACTAATCTCCACCCCTAGTCCAACCCCCTTGCAAGGGGCGTAGTGCATGTTAATTAAAATTTCAGGTTAATTAAAATTTCAGGTTGAAGCTTCATCGGCGCGGCGTGCGGGTAAGCCCACACTTCCTCGGTCGCCCTCATCTCCGACCGGGATCGGTGTCTTCACACTGATCAGGTGAGCTCCTGACCACACTCCTATGCTGGATTATTTGTGATTGATTAGTATTGCTTCTAGTGTACCGTCGGTCGATGAGGATTGCTCGGACTCAAATTGCTACTATGTGAGTGTCCACCATGGGTGAGTTGTGAGCGAGACCAATTTACCCACGCCCTCGGCGTGCTGACCGCCTATGAATTTGGGTAACCCCAGACCCTTAGGGGTCTTCCCCAAGCCAGCCATACCCTTGGAAACCTCTGGGTCCAACCTCGGACCCTCACCCCATCGCCGGTCCACCTACGGACCCGAGTGTGCCAAATGCGAGTGAGTCCGCTTGTGTGACATTGTCGTGTCCGTTGCGTTGCTTGCAATCTAGGTCTTAGGTTGTGTCAAATAAATTGGTATCAGAGCAAGTTCACAACTTGTCTCTATCAAGTTAGTCCTAGGGTGCATATGCATTTAGAGTCTCCGGTGCATCATCGTGGCTATTCCTCTATGGTCAATTCCATACAATTCGTCCCTCCACAAGGGTCCTAGCAATCCACCCCTCTTGGGCATCATTGTAGATGAGGACCTTCGCTTTGACGGATCGAACCCTAGTGCCTATCTAAAGTGGGAGGCTACCAAGGAAATGCACTTTAAAAGGATTATGGCATATGGACCCGCGAGAGTCCGCATTGCCAATGGACGACTTCGGGGTCAAGCCAAGAGTAAGTGGGAACACATAGAGGGCTTAAGGAGGGTTAGGAGGTAAGAGCCCATTTCCTCATGGGAGGAGATGAAGATAGAACTTAGGAAGATCTACACTCCCCAACGTCCCCCTCCCTACTTGGAGAGCCATAGTCCGAGGAGCACTACCACTCCTCCCTTCTCTCCTGGCCAGTTCAAAGCCGCCATAAAGGCCCTCTACATCTCCCAACCCCCACAACACCCACCACCTCCAACCCCAATCAACACCGCTACACTTTACTACCCAACCACCACCATTCAAACCAAATTGGCCCCCACTCCCACCCCTCCACAATCGGCCGATCCCAAGGGCAAGAGACCCTTAACCGATCCGGCTTCCCCCGTGATGACCACCACTCCCTGGTCCAAAGTCACTCACCCAACCTTCACCATTCAAACCCAAGTGGACCCCGTGTCCACCCCTCCACCTAGGACCACGACGGCCACCACCCCCAAACCCACTCTCCCTTATCCAATTCACACCCACACCCAATTGACCTCCGCCCCTCCACCTTCCCCCATAAAGGATACTCCCACCGAGGCCCACCCAAGCCATCTTCCACTTCCAACTCCAATCCTACCCCAACCTAGGCCTCCACTGCTTCCCCTACCAATCCCAAACTAAGTTTCCCTTTACCCTCCACCCCGGGTGCGCCATACACCAACCCTCATCACCCCACCCTCAAAAGACCCTCTCACCACCTTGGCATAGAAACCCATATCCGACCCCATAGTGGTGAACACTCCGGACCCTATCCCCCCCATGGAGACCACCCATGTCAAAGTAGAAGAAGAAACCTCGCACGGTGGTCTTCACCTTACACCACCCTCTCTAGTTAGGGCCGAGCTCATCTTAGGAGAACCCCTTGATAGTTGGCTAAAGGAGAGCCCAATTAGAAAGATTATGGCCTATGTTTTCCCTCCTATGGAGCAAAACCTCCCTATAGTGCCCCTCACCTATCACACGACCATCCAATCATCTTACCAAGTAGACACATTAGGGGATCTTCTCAAGGGCTTAGTATGGTAAATGAAGTTGATCGGCATGTTGACCACAGTGGCCAACAAACCTAGGAGCCTTGATCTCCTACACCTATGTGTCGGATCTATCACCTCGATTTGCACCGTTGGTTGCTACACTAGTGATCTCCTTCTATTCCTCCCCACACCCGATGAGCCTGAAATTTATCCTCAAATTGGAGTCCCTCATATCAGGCAGAAAGCCAAGCCATCCTCTCATGGCCAACCCACCCACTAAGAACTTTGGCCCAATCATTTCATTAGAGGAGGATGATCCACCACCATATTGTGAGGACCTTGAGGATGTTGAGATGAACTTAGAGCTCCTTTCCCCTGGGTACACTTATGTTGATCCTTTTGACCCCTCCCAATGGAAACCTGGGAACCCATGTGATTCGCCCACATCACTTATCACCCACTCCTTCCTACCCTCACCCACCATGTTGGGCCAAGCCCACCTCTCCCAAGTCCTGGGCGACACAAGGGTAGCTATGACCAAGGAAGATCAACACCTAAGGAACAAGGTGGTGCCTCTCTCCATGATGTCCACCTTCCTTGACCCCTTCGACCCTTTTGAATGGAAACTCCAATGCCAAACCATAACCCAACACATCAAAGTCATTTTCGGGTTATGAAAATATATGTCTTGTCACTTCGAACCACTTGGCATGATTCATAAGTCGGGTACATTCATTCATATCCCCCACATGTCAAGTAAGAAACATGAGTGGTCCATATTCGGATGTAATGGTCCACCTTCATTCATCATGAGTCTTAAGCATGTTAAGAGCATTCATGGATGTCCGGGTCCTCCGGCACTCATCGCACCCACGCATGAGAGGGACACCTATGGATGTCCCGACCCTCCCACACCCTTCAAAGTCTCCATGGCATCTCTGCATGATTGGTCTAAATATGGTTGACCTGGCCCCCCTTTGCATATCATGCATCTCCTACTCACACCGCATCGTAGTACTTGACATGAGCATTTAAGCAAGCAACAAACAACGAGTGGTGAGAATCACAAGAAGCGGGCAGAACCTTGCGAACGCCACTTTGAATTCCAAGTTGGCAACTTGGCGATGGTGACTTTGGAGTGGCTCTACCCTAGAGTCACCTCCAACTTGAGGGCACGAGGACTTGGACCTTGCCTAGTTCTGAGTGGCCTTGGCAATTTGGCTTATGGGTTGGGCTTTCTAATGGATTTTTGGATTCACCCCATTTCCCACATGGCGGGTCTGGCACCCTATATGGGCACCGCGGTGGATCCTAGTGAGAGTTTCAGGCCTACCTCTACCCTTGTAAGAGACACACTCGGAGAGCCACCACATATCAGCCTGAGAGCCCGACGTGTGCACACGGAGGGAATACTAGGCAAGCATGGTTCCATCATCGGCAAGAGGGTGTGCCCGAGCCACCTTGAGAGGATGAAGGACTGTCCCCTGGTTACGGACGCAGGGTTGAGTTTGGAGGTCGTGGCTCGCCCGGAGCTGCTTTGGAGGACCACTTCCTCGATGGACCCATACTCGACGGAGTCAAGTTCTTCACACCCCGGGGGTATGATGGGGGCATCGCTCGCCCTTCACATTTTTCCAAGCTCCTATTGCTCGCTATTATGGCTCCATTGTGTCTGTTACATTTTTATGAAGTCGAGTCATGTAATTTTCATATTTTATTTGAGTCATATCATTATAATTTTTCTTTTATTTAAGTCATGTACCTATGTTAATGAGTCATCTACCTAAGTTAAGTGTCATAGGGTTGATTAGTTTGGTTATTGGGCCCAATTCATTGGGCTAGGCCCATGGGCGCCCCCTTGGTTATTTATCATTAGTCCTAAAGTCAGGGACTTATTGTAAAATGTGGGTTCCCTATAAATAGGACCCCCATCTCCCCATTTGAAGCTAATGAAAATCTACTATTTTGAGTCCAAAAAATTGAATTTCTTTGGTGAGAAGCCATTAGAGTGGAGTGAGAAGCTCCAATCTCTCTCTCTCTCTCCTCCCCCTCCCACCTACTTTCTCTCTCTCCTCCCCTCATTCAATAGTCACCACAACTTCCCACAACACCTCTTTACTCCACCCCTAGCCCCAAGGGAGAACCCACCAATCTCCAAGCCACCCTCCAACTCCCAACCACCCTCTTCCCTTTCCCAACACATCTCTCCCTCTCCCCCATACAACCTCTCACTCTCCAAAGGTAGAACACCCCTCCCCAAGCATCCTTTCCCCTCCCCTAGGCTAGCATTAACCCCATTCATTAACCAAAATTCAAATCCACCTTCCTCTCTTCCCCACACCAAATTCGCAGCTCCCCCTCCCACCATCTGCTAGACCCCCTTCCAGACCCCATTTTGCCCCTCCCACACCTTGGATCACCCCCTCCCAGACCCCCTCACAGCTAGGGGTCGCCCCCACACCCTTTCACCCCATTTCATGCTCATTCGGATCTGCATCGGCGAACCTGTTCTCAGCTGAAGACTTGCAGAACTCGAGCAACTTGCAGCGCCTGTCATTTCTTCATCCTGGAACCCCTAGGAGCACAAGAAGCACCGTTGGAAGAGTCTCCCAGTCCTCTTCGCAACGGTGGTGGTCTCGCCTTCGTCTGATTTCGTGGCTGCTTGGAGGAGCCGTCATCGCTGGACTGCGCATCTTCTTTCTGACAGTCAACCTGAAGCAGCTTGCAGAGGCTCCCATGACCATTTCCCTAAAGTTATTGAAGCGGGGATCAGCTGTGATCTTCTACTACAAGTCTCCTGTCACCACGAAGAAGCGGCACTCCGTTCGGCATCCGAAGCTATGAGTTCCAAATTTTCTCCCTCCGGTGCGCTGCTCAGTTTCCTGTGGAACCATTCTAATACCCCAGCACTGTTTGGGTCCTCGCCATCGGATCTGACCTCCTCCTATTGTCCCGCTGGTCTCTGATCGAAGTTGACTCAACCACAAATCCAACGACTCCGGCCACGCCTGAATCAGAGCTCGGGAGCATCCGTGGTGGCCTCATCTTACTACTACGGAGGTGCAGAAGCTACCAGAACCAGCAAATAGAGACCATGTTTGTGCCTCTTCCCCGACCAACGCCATCATTCAGAAATTCTACCAAAAATTGGACATCCTCCCGGGTCAACTACAAAGGTTTTGCCACTAGTTTCGTCGCAATCGGAGTTCGGGGGAATCCGCAGCGGTGTCGATAGTGACAATCTATCCCTTATTCCTGAGAGTGGACAGTACCGGCGATCTTCTTCCGCTTTGGCTTCTAGCGTAGTTTTCCCCACCCCGCCTAGCCGGCTTACCGCCCCTGATGGGGACATCACCTCCCATGCCCACGTTCATAGCTCGTCTCCTCGCCCCGGTTGCATCCGGAATGTTCTAGTCATTTAATTTTGAGTCCTATGTAATTTTTATTTGAGTCATTTGATGTATTTTCCCTTTTATTTGAGTCATGTTCCTAGGTCTTGTGTTCATTTCCCTAAGTTTGAGTGTCATCAGGTTGTCTAGTTAGCTATTGGGCCCAATTCATTGGGCTTGGCCCAAGGGCTCTCCCCTACCCCCTCGGTTATTTGTCATTGAGTCAATTGTCAAGGACTTTTGTAGAAATGTGGGTTTCCTATATATAGGACCCCATTCCCCCCATTCCAACTTAATGAATCAATGAATGAAAAAACTTGCCATTTTGAGAGTTTACACTTCTTATCTAGTGGAGAGATTCTATTTTTTGGGTGAGAAACCCTAGGGGAGAGATTCCCCACCCTTCCCTCTCTTAATCTCTCTTTTTCACTCCACTTTCTCTCTCCTCAACACCCAAATTCGAATTTTCTTCTCTCTCCTCCCTTCCCAACCACCTCCACTCCCCACCTACCCCATTTAAGCCTCTTCCCATTCCCCACAACCCTCATCAATACTCCACCCCTTCCCAAGACCCCCTCCACCAATCCTCTCCTCACCATCCAACCCCCAACTACCCCTCCCACTTTCCCAAGCACCCTTCCCACTACCCCAAGCACCCCTTCCCTTCCCCAACATAACCCCCCCATTCCCAAGATAAAAAATTAACCCCACCCTTAAACCTATTTTCGAATATCCTTTCCCTCTCTCCATTCTAACCAAATTCGCAGCCCCCACTACCACCATCTATTGGACCCTCTTCCAGACCTTATTCTCCACCTCCCACACCTTAGAACACCCCCTCCAATACCCCCTTACAACCAGGGGTCACTCCCACACTCATCTACCCCCTTCCCCTTCTTCTTTCTTGGTCATTGGAAGCTACTTCGAAGTTGCAGTTTACTGTCCAGAGGTTACAGATGAACCAGCAATTTTCAGCAGCCACCACGACTTCCTCTGGACGAGTATGAAGACCCAAGAGCCACCGTTGGAAGCATCTACCAGTCTCCTTTTCAACAGAAGTGGTTTCGTCTTCATCCGAGCTGTGTGCTGTTCGGAAGCTCCGTTCTCCCACGACTGCTCAGAACTACCTCTGCTGAAGCCCTGAACCTGAGTAGAAGCTCTGCCACGACTCACCCTGGAGGAATCAGTTCGAAAGCTCTTATACAAAGTTCTTTATCGCCCTGTCAACTTTCAGAATCAAGAAGCGGAACTCTGTTCGGCATCCAGTAGCAGAAGTTATCAATTTTCTTCCTCTGCTGTACGGATCGGCTTCCCCACAATCTACACCGACCAGTCATCTTTGTTCAGAGCCTCCAGGTCTTCCCCGGCATCTTTTAGCATCCCCGTTAGTGTTTCTGTGAAGAGGACTCATCCACGATTCCAAAAACTCTGACGGCGCTTGATTCCGAGGTCGGGAGCTACCGGGGCGTTCTCTGCAATCTGCTGTTAGAAGTCTACAACTGCAGGTCTGAGAATCTGAAGCTCTGTTCAAACCTCCATCCTGGTCAGCAACAGCTCCAAAAGAAATTGAAGAAATTCTGAGGCATTCCCTTCCCAGCTACGAAGATTTTCTCACCAGTCTCATCATCAGTGAAATTCCTGAGCGAGTTCTACAGCAGCAACACCATCTACCTATCCCTGTTCGGAGAGAGCAGGCAGAACCGGTGACTTCATCGTTCAATGCTTTTAACTATAGTTTCCCCTCCCCGCTTGGCCGGCTGAAGGCCCCTCCCTGTGCGAAGGTAATTTTGGTTGTAATATCCCTTAACCCCCACCCCAAGATCCCCCTCCTGTGAGAGGTGTAGTGTTGTAACTTGTTTGGGCAGGTCAAGCTACCCCGGCGCGGCATGTGGGGATCCACCCGCCTCCCCGCTCGCCCTCATCTCCGACCGGGATCGATTTCTTCAAACCGGTCGAGTAAGTGCTCAAACCTTCACTCCATTTAGTGCTTGTCTTCCAATATTTGTTCTTAATTCCGCTGGTTATGCGAGTGAGAGCCCGGTCCTCAAGCCCCGTTGTCTTGAGTCATCACCGTGGGAGAAGTACAACCGGTGCCTTTGGCACTTTGTCGGCCCCCTTGAATTGGGCATCCACAACATTTGAGATTCAAATCTTGGCCTTGCTGGCCCTCTACCAGCAAGGGCCCAACCCCTCAACCTCACCTTGGCATTGCCAAGTTACCCCGGGCTTGGGTGAGCGACGAGAGAGCGGCGGCCCAAATTGGCCCGTTTTGATTGTGAATGTGCTTGTTTGCCTAAGTCTTAGGTTGTGTCACATGAATTGGTATAAGAGCAAGTTCACAACTTGTCTCTCCACAAGTTGGTCCTAGGACATGTTTATGTATTTAGAATCCTCGGTTACATCTCCCATGTCCACTAGAATGGCCACTTCATACCCGTCATATCCATCCCCATTAACTTTCCCAATAAGCCCAAATCCTCATGGAAACTCCATTGCCAACAAAGTGGGTAGCAACACCTCTATCATAGAAGCCCTACCTAATGTCCTTAATCGGCTTGAAGATATCATGTCTCGACTCGAACGACTTGAAGGAAATAGCCGTGTACCAAGAGTGAATGAGAGTGACCTTTGGGGAAATCTAGAAACCATATTTTTAGAACACTTGAAAATCAAAACCCCCGCCTTTGATGGATCCAACAGCCCAAGCCTTTACCTAGATTGGGAGATTTCCCTAGACCAATTCTTTAAAGGTTGCCCCTTGAACGAAGGAAGGAGAATGAGGCTAGCCAAGGCACACCTCTCCAAACAAGCTA
Source organism: Amorphophallus konjac (assembly GCA_022559845.1). Classification (NCBI taxonomy): domain Eukaryota; kingdom Viridiplantae; phylum Streptophyta; class Magnoliopsida; order Alismatales; family Araceae; genus Amorphophallus; species Amorphophallus konjac. The sequence continues at coordinate 257,583,693 of CM040118.1, read as the reverse complement.
AAACTCATTGGTTAGTTGTGGAAGGTTTGAGAAAGATCCGTAGGGAGGCTCCAATTAGCACTTGGGATGAGATGAAGACCGAGCTTAGAAAAATCTACACTCTCCAACCCTCTCCCTCCTACTCAAATCACCAAAGTCCAAGGAGCACTTCAACTCCATCATCCCTACCCAGTCAATCCAAGACCCCAATCACCCATTCCCTACCACTTCCCATCTCTCCTACCCCAACCACTACATTTACACCCCACCTCCAAGTCCACACCACAACCATAGGTCCCCATACCCAATTGGGCCCCATGACCAACTCTCCACCTAGGCCCATGGTAACCCTCACCACTACCTCTCCATCACCCCCAAAAGGGGACACTCCTCCCAAAACCAATCAACGCAAATCCCATCACCCGACCCACCTTCCACTTCCAACCCCAATCCTATCCTAACCTAAGCCTCCAGTACTTCCACTCCCAAACACCACACTACCAATCCCAAACCAAGTTTCCCTTTACCCTCCACCCCGGGAGCACCACACACCAACCCTCATCACCCCAAAAGACCCTCTCACCTCCTTGGTAGAAGAACTCATACCCAATTCAATAGTTGAGGACACTCCAAACCCACTCCCCACCCATGAGGAAACCCAAGTTCACATCAATGGTGAGGAAGAGCTTCAACCCTTTACCACTTCAAATTATCCGAGTCTTCAAGAGCCACAAACCTTCACAAATGGCACCATAATCATAGATGGGCCCCTAGCTAGATGGCTAAAGGAGAAACCAATTCACCCCATCACGTCCAATGTCTACCCTCTCATGGAGCTAAACCTCCCCATAGTACCCTTCTCCACCTATCACACCACCATCCAATCATCCTACCAAGTGGAAACTTTAGGGGATTTTCTTAAGGGCCTAGCATGGCAAATTGAGTTCACTAGCATGTTGACCCCTATGGCCGAACAACCTAGGAGCCTTGGCCTCCTACACCTATGCATCGGGTCTATCACCTCGGTTTGCACCATTGGTTGCTACACTAGCGACCTCCTTCTATTCCTCCCCACACCTGATGAGCCCGACCTTCTCCTCCAATTGGAGCTTTTTATATCGGGTAGAGAGCCAAGCCCTCCCCTCATGGCCAACCCACTCACCAAGAACATTGGCCCAATTATCATTGAGAGGGATGACTTAGCACCTTTTGAGGACCTTGAGGACATGGAGATCCTTCCCCTTAGTAACCTATTTTATGATCCCTATGATCCATTACAATGGGAGTCAAGGAACCCGGGTGACCCAACTACCTTAACCACCACCTACCTTTCCCTATCCCAAACCACCATGTTTGACCCAATCCACCCCATCCTAGACCCGGGTTACACCTTGGGAGCCATGACCTTGAGCCACATATGCCTAGGTAATAAGGTTGTGCCCCACCCCATGATGACCACCTTCTTAGATCCATTCGATCCTTTCCAATGGGAGTTCAAAGGTTGTCCCACACCTATACACATGGAAGTCACCTTTGGGAAAAGCATGCATGTGTCTAGGCTTACCATACCCCTTGGCATGAACACTATGTTGGTTCCATTCATTCATATCACCCACATGTCAAGTAGAAAGTATGAGTGGTCCATATTCGGATGTCATGGTCCACCTTCATTCATCATGGGTCTTAAGCATGTCAAAGGCATCTACGGATGTCCGGGTCCCCCAATATTTATCACCAATTTGCATGATAGGGCCACCTACGGGTGCCCCGGCCCACCTAGGCTAACCAAAGTCTACACTGCATCATTACACGATAGGTCTACTTTTGGTTGCCCAGGTCCACCCATCACCCCCAGAATGTCTGCATACACAACATTGCATAAAGAGATCCGCAAGCACATTAGCAAGAAGAATGTGACTTATAAAAGGCAAGCCGACTCTCATCGACGTCACAAAGAATTCCATAAGGGTGACTTTGTGATGGTAAGGACGGAGAGGCTCTCCCCGGGAGCCATCTCCAAATTGAGGCCACGTGAGGCTGGTCCCTTCCAGGTCCTGAGACACATTGGTGCAAATGCCTATGAGTTAGATCTCCCCGAGGAATATGGGGTAAGTCCCACATTCAATGTCGCCGACCTAGTGCCATACAAGGGACCCACGGTGGTACCTAGTGAGGATATTGAGCCTATTCCCTCTGTTGAGAGAGCACCCACCCGTGAGGAGAGTCCACCAGCCAAGAGAGCCCAGCGTGAGCACATTGAACGAATATTGGATGAACATGTCACTACCACCAGGAGCAAGGTATACGAGCGCTATCTCGGCAGGTGGATAGATCGGTCTCGTTCGGAAGACTTGAGGGAAGTACCACTTCTACACCCTCCGAGGAGGGAAGGACACTTACTCGACGGAGTCGAGTTCTCAGCACCCCGAGAGTATGATGGGGACATCACCTCCCATGCCCACGTTCACAGCTCGTCTCCTCGCCCCGGTTGCATCCGGAATGTTCTAGTCATTTAATTTTGAGTCCTATGTAATTTTTATTTGAGTCATTTGATGTATTTTCCCTTTTATTTGAGTCATGTTCCTAGGTCTTGTGTTCATTTCCCTAAGTTTGAGTGTCATCAGGTTGTCTAGTTAGCTATTGGGCCCAATTCATTGGGCTTGGCCCAAGGGCTCTCCCCTACCCCCTCGGTTATTTATCATTGAGTCAATTGTCAGGGACTTTTGTAGAAATGTGGGTTTCCTATATATAGGACCCCATTCCCCCCATTCCAACTTAATGAATCAATGAATGAAAAAACTTGCCATTTTGAGAGTTTACACTTCTTATCTAGTGGAGAGATTCCATTTTTTGGGTGAGAAACCCTAGGGGAGAGATTCCCCACCCTTCCCTCTCTTAATCTCTCTTTTTCACTCCACTTTCTCTCTCCTCAACACCCAAATTCAAATTTTCTTCTCTCTCCTCCCTTCCCAACCACCTCCACTCCCCACCTACCCCATTTAAGCCTCTTCCCATTCCCCACAACCCTCATCAATACTCCACCCCTTCCCAAGACCCCCTCCACCAATCCTCTCCTCACCATCCAACCCCCAACTACCCCTCCCACTTTCCCAAGCACCCTTCCCACTACCCCAAGCATCCCTTCCCTTCCCCAACACAACCCCCCCATTCCCAAGACAAAAAATTAACCCCACCCTTAAACCTATTTTCGAATATCCTTTCCCTCTCTCCATTCCAACCAAATTCGCAGCCCCCACTACCACCATCTATTGGACCCTCTTCCAGACCTTATTCTCCACCTCCCACACCTTAGAACACCCCCTCCAATACCCCCTTACAACCAGGGGTCACTCCCACACTCATCTACCCCCTTCCCCTTCTTCTTTCTTGGTCATTGGAAGCTACTTCGAAGTTGCAGTTTGTTGTCCAGAGGTTACAGATGAACCAGCAACTTGCAGCGGCCACCACGACTTCCTCCGGACGAGTTTGAAGACCCAAGAGCCACCGTTGGAAGAATCTACCAGTCTCCTTTTCAACAGAAGTGGTTTCGTCTTCATCCGAGCTGTGTGCTGTTCGAAAGCTCCGTTCTCCCACGACTGCTCAGAACTGCCTCTGCTGAAGCCCTGAACCTGAGTAGAAGCTCTTCCACGACTCACCCTGGAGGAATCAGTGCGAAAGCTCTTCTACAAAGTTCTTTATCGCCCTGTCAACTTTCAGAATCAAGAAGCGGAACTCTGTTCGGCATCCAGTAGCAGAAGTTATCAATTTTCTCCCTCTGCTGTACGGATCGGCTTCCCCACAGTCTACACCGACCAGTCATCCTTGTTCAGAGCTTCTAGGTCTTCCCCGGCATCTTTTAGCATCCCCGTTAGTTTTTCTGTGAAGAGGACTCATCCACTATTCCAACGACTCTGACGACGCTTGATTCCGAGGTCGGGAGCTGCAGGGGCGTTCTCTGCAATCTGTTGTTAGAAGTCTACAACTGCAGGTCCGAGAATCTGAAGCTCTGTTCAAACCTCCATCCTGGTCAGCAGCGGCTCCAGAAGAAATTGAAGAAATTCTGAGGCATTCCCTTCCCAGCTACGAAAATTTCCTCACCAGTCTCATCATCAGTAAAATTCCTGAGCGAGTTCTACAGCAGCAACACCGTTTACCTGTCCCTATTCGGAGAGAGCAGGCAGAACCGGTGACTTCATCGTTCAATACTTTTAACCATAGTTTCCCCTCCCCGCTTGGCCGGCTGAAGGCCCCTCCCTGTGTGGAGGTAATTTTGGTTGTAATATCCCTTAACCCCCACCCCAAGATCCCCCTCCTGTGAGAGGTGTAGTGTTGTAACTTGTTTGTGCAGGTCAAGCTACCCCGGCGCGGCATGTGGGGATCCACCCGCCTCCCCGCTCGCCCTCGTCTCCGACCGGGACCGGTTTCTTCAAACCGGTCGAGTAAGTGCTCAAACCTTCACTCCATTTAGTGCTTGTCTTCCAATATTTGATCTTAATTCCGCTGGTTATGCGAGTGAGAGCCCGGTCCTGAAGCCCCGTTATCTTGAGTGATCACCGTGGGAGAAGTACAACCGGTGCCTTTGGCACTTTGTCGGCCCCCTTGAATTGGGCATCCACAACCTTTGGGATTTAAATCTTGGCCTTGCTGGCCCTCTACCAGCAAGGGCCCAACCCCTCAACCTCACCTTGGCATTGCCAAGTTACCCCGGGCTTGGGTGAGCGACGAGAGAGCGGCGGCCCAAATTGGCCCGTTTTGATTGTGAATGTGCTTGTTTGCCTAAGTCTTAGGTTGTGTCACATCAGCCCCCCCCTGCGTGGAGGTACATTTTCGTTGTAAAACTAATCCCCACCCCTAGTCCAACCCCCTTGCAAGGGGCGAAGTGCATGTTAATTAAAATTTCAGGTTGAAGCTTCATCGGCGCGGCGTGCGGGTAAGCACACGCTTCCTCGCTCGCCCTCGTCTCCGACTAGGATCGGTGTCTTCACACCGATCAGGTGAGCTCCTGACCACACTCCTATGCTGGATTATTTGTGCTTGATTAGTATTGCTTCTAGTGTGCCGTCGGTCAGTGAGGAGTGCTCGGACTCAAATTGCTATTATGTGAGTGTCCACCGCGGGTGAGTTGTGAGCGAGACCAATTTACCCACGCCCTTGGCATGCTGACCACCCATGAATTTGGGTAACCCCAGACCCTTAGGGGTCCTCCCCAAGCCATCCATACCCTTGGAAACCTCCTGGTCCAACCTCGGACCCTCACCCCATCGCCGGTCCACCTACGGACCCGAGTGTGCCAAATGCGAGTGAGTTCGCTTGTGTGACATTGCCGTGTCCGTTGCGTTGCTTGAAATCTAGGTCTTAGGTTATGTCACATCACTTTTATTATCCTAACGAAGGAATCTATTGTAGAAGGACTTACTGATAAAAACTCTATGATTTATAGAATTCCATGTCTTGGGTACCTCTCACTCTTCCAGCATCGTTAGCCTATATGCTCCTTTGCTGAGCACTTTCTTTACTGAAAGGCAGAGTAATGTTTAGTCTCACTGAATAAATTGGGCACATGTCACCTGAGACGTGATGTGGTTCATTTCAGAAAGGTGTTGTACTATAATATCTCTACTCAAAATGAAGTGAAACAGTTAATACTCTGAGTAACCGGGGAGTCTGACATGAGCTCCATGTGTCTCCTCACGTAAAAAAGAGTTATTTGAACCTGATCACTCAAGGAAAATTTCTGATTGTCTTTGTGAAAAATTTTGAATTGAGGAATTCTGAAAATCTCATTGTGGTAGAGCGTAGCCTCCAATACGCTGTTATCATTAGTTGAAGTGCAGTTTGTATAATCCCTTATTGTGTTGATCTGAAAATCTAAATATCCATATTACAACAATCTATTTTCATGTTATTCACTTACACATATGGAAATTTGATTTAATATGTATTCAGAAAATTGATTGATTACATTGGCTTTTGCTTAATTCTCCTAAATGATTGCATAATCCCCTAGGTGTACACATGAGCATTTTGGTTTTACTGACTCACCTGCACTTTTTGTACACCTATCCCTTCACTTTAAATAAAATGGGGGCGCAATATTACATGTATATACATTTATCTGCTTGGTGGTCAATCATACTTGCTCATTCTACTTGCATTTTAAAGTTGTGCAATTAGTTCATGCATATTGTGCATATCATGCATATTTGGCATTTATAGCATTCACACATGCTTATCTTGAATTGCATCTTTTTGAACATATTGTGCATATGGATCTCTGAATAACCTCATTGTCAGTCGTGTTTTTGTCAATGACAAAGGGGGAAAAACCAATGTTGTTTTTGGTTTTGCTGCCATCATGATTTCCCCATAATGATCCCCATTTCTGATTATGTCAAAGGGGGAGAGAGCATTAATGTGTAACTTTTTGTCATCATCAAAATGGGGGAGATTGTTGTGTATGTGATTTTGATGATTACAAAATGACTTTGTTGCTTGGTCTTGTGCTTGAATGGTTCTTCATGTCTTCATGTGCTTGAATCTCCTTATGCTCTTGCCATGAAGTTCTGAACTTGATAGTCTGACATATTTGGAATCATGATGTTCACACCTTGGTTAAGTATATGACCTTATGTTCTTAAACATTGACTATGAATCATGCACTCTTCTCATTGTGTTCCTGAGATTGAAACCAATTTTAATGATGGCTCTAAATCATTTTAATGCATGTCAAATTGACTGAATTCTTACTTGAGGCTTTGGTGGTTTGAAAATGCTTTAATTCAAAAAATTGATCAACCTTCAGTCTCTTGAGTTGATCATGAATGAGGGTTTCTAGTTCTTCATAGAAGGATAAATGAATTCTTATGTGTGCATCGACTTGTTTTATATGTGCATCGACCCTAGCCTTCACATGCTTAGACTTGGTCGTTCATGTGCTTGATATCCTTGCTTTCTTGCTATGGTGTATGGGATTGCCCTTTGCCTGTGGAGTCTCAGATGTTTAACACCTTTGGAATGTCAAGTTGAATATGAACCTCATCATGATATAAATACATTTAATTGAGTTTCATTTGATATGAGTGATAGAATTTCTAGAAGATGGACTGTGTGAAAATAGCATGTTTGGGTTTTTCATGGTAGCATGATAATTTCATATCTTTGCCTTTGACAATACAAGATGGTGTGCATGGTTTAGTTGAAATGCTAACTTGATAAATTCTTGTTTCAAACTCACCTTTTCACTATTGAGATCATAGCTTTTGAGATGATAGTGTTCCGGGTTGGTTTGCATGCTATATTGTTCATATTCATTCTAGAACTGCTTGATTTAAGAGAAAAGGTTTTTTAGTGGTGCATTAATGTGACTTTTGAAGAGAAACGATGTAATCGTGCAAAGCTTTCTTAGTTATATTCCTTGTTGTGGAAGACTAACTCTATGGTGTTTTTGAAGGAATTCAAGAAGGCTCCTTGTTCATACCAATCCTCCTCGTGAAATCAATAGTACAAGGATGTTGGTTTTTATCTTCGTGAATGCCTTAGCTCATGCTAGTGGAATGAATGAGCTCCCATGCTATTGTACATGGTTTTGTATTTGGGCATCAAAACAAATGCTTGTGATTAACCCTTATAGCAACATCTCTTGGTGGAATGTGTATTTGAATGGTTATGATGCTATGAACCTTCATGAGACATGAATGCTTGCACTTTGGTTGGATAACTCTATTAACTTGCATAAATGCCTGACTATTTGATTTGTTCTTGGTTGTGAAATTGTGAAGAATGGTCATCAAGAAATGAAGCTTCAAAGGACTTTGTAAAGTCTTGAATGCGTTTCATGCATGTTCTTCATTTGGGCTATTGATGGTATATGTGAATTGGATTGAACATATTAACCTTGATGAACTTGATCTGTTAGAAATCGGGTTGCATGTATTGAACTGAGCTAATCTCTTGATATGGAGTATGGAATTGATTCTTGGTATTGTAAATAATGATAAAAATTGCTCTTGTGCCTTCTGCACTTTCTTCATGGAGGTTTTTAGCTTGAGATTTGATATCCCAGTAAATCTCAGGTTTCATTGTGTTTTGAAGGTTCATATCTATAGGTCTATTGTACCCGGACCATTTCCCCGGAAAAATACCCAGAAGTAAGGGTTCGGGAATTTCCTCGAACACCTTCAAGGCATGGGCTACCCGGCCCCTCCGACAACCCAGTGGGCCCGACCAACGGCCCCAACCTGCTAGCTGAAGTGTATTGCGGCACTAGCAATCGATCGGGACCGCTCCCGACTCATAAGTTGCGGACTTTCTCCGCACTCTACAGAACCACCCGGGCCACCCCGGGGACACTCTGACTACAAGCCGTGCCACATGGCACTCAATGAAAAGGCTGGGGGGCTATCCCGGGATGCCTTCCTTCAACCCTCCAAGATCAAAGGAAGACCCGAATAGGTCAACCACAGGCTCAGGAGGCCCGTAGTACGCGTGTATGGCTCACAAACGCGTGTTCGGCATTCTGCTGAACACCTTGTGGGCGCACGTGTTTCAACCCTTCTACACCAACCCACGGGCCACCGCGTGGTTGCAATACACCAATTGGGTCCTACAACGATGACCCCCAGCAAGTTGGGGCCACCCCTGACCCTCAGACACGTGGCAACAAGCCACTGAACTTAGCTCTCGGGCCAACCCGAGGCTACTCTGCCAACATGCCGTACAATACGGCACATAGCACGAGGCAAGGCCCATCAGCCCAAGGTGCCTCCTCCCAGCCCCTACGGACTTCTACCCTTGGCCCTAGGCCAAATCCAAGGCCCGTCGGCCACCTACGCGGCTCGTTCGGCAACCCGGGGTGTGTTGGGCATTCGCCCGAACACCTTACGAGCGGCCACTATAGCCGGGAGAACAAAGGCCCCGTGGGCCGTTTCAATATCCCGGGACCCTATATCCTTCAAAGGACATCCCCAGACGATGAAAGAAGACCCCCGGGGGCCATCCCTTGGGGTTGCGACGTGCCCGGGGCCAATTCGCCTCGGGGTGCGGCCGCGCGCCCCCAGCGAGGGCGACCTCCCCCGGGGGCCGTGCCGTCTCTCTCCAACCCGACCGTCCCATGGCCCGCTCAGTTCCAGTTCATCCAATTCTCAGCCTCCGTTCGTCCGACTCCCTAATCCGGGGGGAAGGGTTCACACCGCTCATACGCACCAGTTCGTGGGAGCAACGTGTGGAAGCACGAAGCAACAGCACGGGGGAGTGGTCCTCGGCAGTCAACGCACTCACAAGTCTCCACGTATCCTCCCAACACTTTCCCGCCCTGCTTCTCACCACTTCTTCTCGGTGGCCCCCTCTCGTCGGCCATAGCCGGCGCGACGGGGGTCTCTCTGAACACTATTCCACCGCGGCCATCATCGGAAGCAACCTCTTCTTCCTCCCAGGCACCCCAGCGGAAATCCTTTGCACAGGTGCTTATGGAGTCCATGTCAAAACCTAGGATATCTTTCCCGGTGAAGGTCCCGGCATTTACTGATAGGGGCGAGCCAGCGGTTTTTTTCTCAAAGGCGGATGTACAGGCTTCTCTTCACCTCCTCTCCTTTGCAGTCGTGGAGAAATGTGCTTATGGCAGACCTGTTTTCTCAGAGATCAAGGCATGTCTGATGCAACGCTTGGCTCTCTCTGCTGATTTTGTAATTAGCAAGCTCAATCCTAGGCATCTCCTCTTTCGCTTCGAAAATGAAGCGGACTTCATGAAATTATTGATACAGAAACACTTGTATATAAAGGGCTTCCTATTTTGATTTTTTCGTTGGTCTCCGGATTTCAATTTTGAAGCAGATCCGCAGACGGTGCCTGTTTGGGTTCGTTTTCCATCTTTACCAGCTAATCTCTATCATGAGGACTGTCTGAGGTCAATCGCCAGAAATTTTGGGGCGGTACTTCAGATTCATGACAAAACTTTAGCGCTCTCAGATACCTCTGAAGCTCTGGTTTGTATCGAGATGGATTTATCTGCTCAGCGAAGTGAGCGACTGTGGATAGATCTTGATGGATATGGATTCTGGCAGCCGGTTAGCTTTGAACGTGTTCCTGCTTTATGCAATTTCTGCCATAAACTAGGCCACTCAGTAGAGGGCTGTAAGAAGAGGAAAGGAAAAATGATCGATCCCAGTTGGCAAAGGAATTGGATCCAAGGAAACCCAGGATGGAGTATCGGCCCCGGAGGAGTGACCAGCAAGCTGTTCGACAAAATATGGCTGTAAGCAACATGTTAGAAACATTGAGACAGGAAGCAGACGATCAAAGTATACAGTTAGATAAGGATACTAACTTCAACATTCAAGAGATGGACCGAACTAAAGAGAATTCTGTGGAAAAATAGGTTAGTCCAAGAATTCTCTCTACCAAGGAATCAGGAGAAGACAATGGAGTCGAAACCCATATGCATCAAGAAATTAAGGTGAATAAGATAAATGTGGAAGCCTCAGCCCTTTTTGTGGATGAGGAAATCCTCCATACAAAGACTCTCAGTGACGACAGGCAAAAAGAAATCTCTGAAGCCAGCAAGCTAGTTGCGGATTTGGCGGTTCAAGATAATGAGCTAATACAGGCTTTTTTTACTGCAAGAGAAAATGATAAGGCACGCCGGAAGGAAGATGGTCAAATTATGACCAGGTCCAGAGCTAGATCTCTGGAAGACATTAAGTGGGTTCCTCCATGATCCATCCTATATTAATTTGGAACATTCGGGGGGTGGGGAATGCAGGCTCCCGAAGGTACTTGAAAAACTTAGTAATTTCTAATAAAGTCAGTTTAGTGGCTATAAGTGAACCAATGTTGAGCTTCAATAAAGCCCTCTCTTTGGGGAGGTTCCTCAAGCTTCATAATTATGCTGGAAACAACTCATCAGAGTCCAAGATTTGGGTTTTCTGGCAAGATACTTACAGCCTGGAGGTAATAGCTTCTTCATCACAATTTATTACTCTGGGCCTTAAGTCTGATAATGTCTTCTGTTCCTACTATACATTTGTATATGCCTCCTGTGATATAAACCAAAGAAAGCTGCTGTTCAGTAATCTTCTTCTATTTGCTGACTCTGTCTCTGTCCCATGGATTGTGGGAGGAGATTTTAATTGTGTTTTGCGTCCGTCGGAGAAAATAGGCGGTGGAATCCCGGCTTTAGTTTCCATGATAGATTTTAACTCTTTTCTATGCTCTGCTGGAATGTTCGATTCTGGTTTCCATGGGTCAGCAATGACATCGACAAATAATAGAACAGGCTCTGCTAACATCCGGAATAGACTTGATAGAGTGCTGATAAATTCTCACTGTTAATCTGCTTCCTCACACATAGAAGTCAAGCACCTGGCAAGAGGCCCATCTGACCATGCCCCCCTGCTGCTCTCTCTTGAAAGTATTCCCACTCACATTGGCAGATTTATATTCCAGAAAATGTGGATCACACATGATAACTTTAAACATCATGTAGCAGATGTTTGGCAAAGAACACAAATAAACCATCCCAATGCCTTGGTCAGGCTCACTGTCAAGCTTAAGGCAGTAAAGGATTCTCTACATGTATGGAATAAAGAAGTATTTGGAAATATTTTCCAGAATAAATGTCTAGCAGAAGCAGAGGTTGATCTAAAGCAGCTTACTTTTGATACAAATCCCTCTCCAGCAAATAGGGAAGGCCTTAATGCTGCTAATGCTAGACTCAGCCAAGCCCTGTCCTGGGAAGAATCCTTCTGGAATCAGAAATCTCAGATGGACTGGATAGAAAGCGGGGACAGAAATACCTCTTTCTATCATGTTGTGGCCCAGTACAAAAGGAAAAAAGCATTAATTTCCAGGCTAAAGGTAGGAGATGATGGAGAATGGTGTTCTGACCAAGATGCTCTAAGACTTCATGCTGTGTCCTACTTTAAGAATCTGTTTTCCTCAGAAAATCACCAAGTGGACTCAACACTCCTGGACTGTATTCCCCACAAAATTTCTGAATCTCAAAATTCTGATTTATGTTCTGTTCCTGACATTATGGAAGTCCGCAAAGCAGTTTGGTCTCTCAAAGGTTCCAGCTCTCCTGGACCTGATGGCTTCTCTGGGGATTTTTATACAGCTGTTTGGGATATAATTGGACTAGATGTTACAGATGCAGTCCGTGCTTTCTTTGAGGGCTTTCCTCTGCCTAGGGGTATTTCTTCTTCTCTTATCACCATTATCCCCAAGGTTCAAGACCCTCAATCTTTTAATGATTTCAGACCAATTAGCCTGTGCAATTTTTCCTACAAGGTGATTTCCCGCATTATTTCTGAACGATTAGCCCCCCTCCTAACTGATCTCATTTCAGTTGAACAAGGAGCTTTTGTTAAAGGAAGGTATATCTTAGATAATGTAGCTCTGGTAAGGCATCTTATGTTGGATATCAATAGAAAGGTCAGGGGCCATAATGCTATCTTCAAGTTAGATATGGCAAAAGCCTATGACAGAATGGAATGGGATTTCATCCTAGCAGTCCTGAGGAAATTTGGCTTTAGTACCATATTTACTTCCTATATCGGAATACTACTGTTTAATTGCTGGTTCTCAGTAAATTTTAACGGCAATGTCTCTGGTTTCTTTAAATCCAGCAGAGGGATAAGGCAAGGAGACCCTATAGCTCCTTACCTGTTCGTCATTGCTTCAGAGGTGCTGAGCAGAAATCTCTCTGCATTAATTCAGTCAGGTGCTTTGATGGGATATAAAGGGCCAAGACATTCTATGCAGATCTCACAGCTCTTATATGCAGATGATACTCTTGTGTTCTTAAATGCCAATAGACAAAACATTATGGCATTCAAACAATTTATCCACAGCTATGAGAACTGCTCAGGACAGAAGGTTAATGAAGCAAAGAGCAGTTTTATTCTTTCTGAAAAAGCTCCTTTGTCTCTCAGACACTATATCCGTTCTTTGACTAGATTCAAATACCAAAATACAGGGATCAACTATCTCGGAATCCCGATCAAAAAGGGCAGATATCTCTGTTCGGACTTCAAGTTCCTGTTGGACAGAATACAGCTTAAATTGGAAGGGTGGCAATCCAATTTTTTATCCCAAGCAGGCAGAGCTATTCTGATTGACTCTACTCTTTAAAGTATGCCCATTTACTTAGCTTCGGCCCGTTTTATCCCAAAGAAGATCTTAACCTTCATTAATCATCTTTGTGCTGAATTCTTCTGTCAAGGTGGAAATGGAACAAGCCGCAGACATTGGGTTGCCTGGTCTGAGATTCAAAGACCTAGGCTAGAGGGTGACCTTGGCATTAGAAATTTACAGCATGTACATACTGCCTTGGCTACTAAAACTCTATGGAATATCCTACATGGCTCATCACTTTGATCTCAGTTTGCCCGCAGGAGGTTTATAAAAGCACACTTTGCAAACTGCACAAAACCTTTTCCTGCTGGGATGCCCATGGCTATTTTTAAGCAGGCCAAAGATTTAATTCTGACCCACAACAGATGGTTTATTGGGAATGGGACAAAGGCTGACTTCTTATGGGATAACTGGACAGGGAATGGCTCTTTTCTTAACACTGCTAATGTCAGCGATAGCAGTGGACCAAATGGTATTCCCAAGGCCTCTGTGAGAGATGTTCTATGTGATACTCAGCATCCAGCTAGAGGATTTTTAAATAATGAAGTCCCTATTCCTGTTATTCAGCTCAATTCTGAGTCTGACATGTGTGTATGGACTGCAACTCCAAAGGGTTCTTTATCAATAAAGTATGTATGCAATCTAGTCCGTACCAAAGGTCCATCAAGGTCTGTCTGGGCTAAACTTTGGCACTCTGCGGTAAATCCGAGGGCAGCAACTTTCATATGGAAACTGCTCCACCGGGCAGTCCCTGTGGACAGCAGAGTGGCAGACTGTGGAATTCCTTTGGTTTCTAAGTGCAGTTGCTGCTCTTTCCCTGCCAATGAAGACCTTAATCACCTCTTTATTCAAAGCAATATGGCATCAGGTTTGTGGGGCTGGGTGTATCCTTTAATCAGCCACAGGATTCATCTTAGTGACCAAATTACAGTCCGGTGTTGGAATCTACTAAAGGTAACTGATTTACACTCAGCATTTAGCTTTGTTGGGATGTACGCAGTTGTTTTAATGCTGTGGGAGATATGGAAGTCAAGGTGTGCCATCAGATTTGAAAATAAGCCCCTGAATATGGATTCTGTAAAGAGAAGAATAATCTACTCAATTGCCTTGGCCCTAAACAAGCTTTCTTTCACCAAACCTCCATCTGCAAATCAGCTAAACTGCCTTAGCTCTCTTCATCTGATTCCTAGTCTCAAATTTAAGCAGCCATCCATTGTTTACTGTAGAATGGCACCCAGACTATACACTCTACATGTAGATGGTGCTTCGAAAGGAAACCTGGGTAAGAGTGGAGGAGGAGGCTGCATCAGAGATTCAGCTGGTAGACTCATAGTTGGATTCTCATTCTTCTATGGTTCTGGTAATAGTCTGCTGGCTGAGGCAAGGGCCCTGCATGATGGACTCTCTATTGCAAAGCAAAGTAGATTAAGACTGGTAGAAATATATTCCGACTGTGCACTCCTAGTTGATGCAGTGAACAAGCATTCCAATCCTAGCAGGATGATTATTCCTTGGTGGAGGAAAATCATTGAATTGACTCAGGAAAGTGGCTGCCAATTACAACACATTTTTAGAGAGGGCAACAAAGTGGCAGATTCTTTGGCTAACTATGCTTGTTTGGCTGCTGAGAATAGGATATTCATGCATGAAAAGGAACTCCCTCAGCTGGCGAGGGGAACACTTAGGGTTGATAAAGCTGGTTTGCCAGCCTTTCATTTTATGTAATCTCAAGTAGCCAGAGGATATGTCTGTCACACTTTTACGGGCTCTGAATGCCCTGCTTTTTCTTTTGGGGATTGCCCCTTGGTCAATGTAATCTCTTCCTATATAAATAAAATTAAAGCCCACAGTCATTTCCTAGGGGAGTGAGAACATTCCCCCTCTTTGAGGGTGGGGTGCACTCGACCAGTGAGTGATCTGTTGGTCGGTTTTAGTGAAAAAAAAATTAGGAAGAAAAATACACAAAAAATTAGGTTTTATAGAGGCGGGACCACTCCCCCTCTCACTCTTCTACCTGGTCCGCCCAAACCCCCCCTGGACCAGCTTGGAGGCCCAAGGTGGTCCGCCTAAACCCCAGGATAATAAAAAAAGATTTTTTAAATAAAAAAAGTGGACACTTCGGTCCGCCCAAACCCCCCCTAGGGAAGGGTTTAGGTGGACCAGCCTGGACCCCCAGGCTGGTCCGCCTAAACCTCCTAGGGGAGGGGGTTTAGGCGGACCAGCTTGGACCCCAAGCTGGTCCGCCTAAACCCCTCCAAAATAATAAAAAAAAGGAATTCCACCCTCCGAAGAGGGGTTTAGGTGGACCAGACCAGACCAGACCATGGGGCTGGTCCGCCTAAACCCCATCCCTTCCACTACGACACACACACACAAAACACATAAAAAATATAAATAAAATAATAATAAAAATACTATTTGGGAGATTTACCCGGACCAAGTTGTACACTCAACTTGGTCCGCCTAAACCCCACCCCACCCCTTCAACTTCTATAAATTGCCCCCCTTGCAAGAACAAGACACAGGGCAAAAAACGCAAGAAGCAACGCACGAACACACAGTCGGACGAGCGATCTTCCCCGGCCTAATTGTCGCACCCTCGGACTCCCGAGGCTTTTGGCAAGGGTCGGAACACAAGAAGACAAGTGCGCGCGCGGTTGGCTTGCTAGTCGGCTCACACACGCCGAGGGTATGTCTCACATACTCCCCTCATGCGGTGTCTAGCCGTCTCACACCAAGTCCGTCCCCGCCACATGTAAGATGACCGTACCAATGGCAAATATGCCCACATCCCAGGTCCGCCCGTGTACGTCAACTCACGACACTTACGATGGTGACGAAGGGCGCTTCATAATGCCGCGTCGGCCCTCGACATGGAACCGCGTGCCCGCCGTTCACCTACCAGTCGACCGTCGGCCCCTCAGATTGACAAATCAAGTCTAGTCGGACCTTTAGCCCGAGACTCATAGTCCCGGGGCCGACCTCGACTCTCCAGCATGACAACACTCGCAGCCCGAGACCCGGACCCGACCGCTCACCTCGAGCCGCGTCTGACCTCCGCCAGGGGCCAGTTCGTGTCCGTTCTGACCATCAAGGCGGTCGGACCCATACCAACTCCTCTATAAAGAGTTCCAATAGAATACACGGATATCCGCTTTGTTACGCCATGACCCGGGGACCAAGCCACGTGTCAGAAATGTCCCGCGGCTTGCGCCCGTTGTACTTCGGCCACTTAGGCCCGCTTGTAAAGTCCATTTGGCTCATCATAAAACCAGTGAAATACATATGCCCGCGTTCGGGCCCCCAGCTTCCTACCCACTCCACTCGGCATCCGTGCCCAACACCCTAACCCCAGTTAACACCCCTCGGTCTTACGCTTACCCCTAGCTACTGAATGCCCCCAGCCATCTACCCAGAGCTTCAGACACATATACAGACTTCTCTTCAGCATGGAACGCAGGTATTTGGATTCAATCCGATGTAAATAAACACCAGTTGCGTGTGGCCGGTGGGGAAAGACGTCATGTACACGATTCCCGCAATCACCTATGCACTCGTACCCATGGAACCTCTTCTCTCCACGTGTTTCCCGATCACCCGAGCCCACGTGCCGCGCCCTGGTGGCGCTTCCCCGGTAAAACCTTGGTTCCATGAGTGATTTTCGAGATATCGACTGGCATGCCCGCACCTTGTCCGGTTAACCTATATCCCGACACTTCCGTGCCATTCGACCCTTTTCGACTTTCTGTGAAAGGAGAGTTGATGTGACACGACTCCTCGGACCTAGAATTTCAAGCAACACAATAATTTGGCAATGTCACACAAGCGGACTCACTCGCGTTGGCACACTCGGGTCCGTAGGTGGACTGGCGATGGCGGTGAGGGTCCGAGGTTGGACCTTAAGGTTCCAAGGATATGGCCAGCTAGGGATGGATCCCAATGGGCCTGGGATGCCCAATTTCAAGGGCGGCCGGCACGCCGAGGGCATGGGATGTAATGACACTCTCACAAGTCACCCGCGGTGGCACTCGATTAGACGGAATGTTGGGACGAGAACTCTCTCACTGCCGACGGTGCAACTAGAGATAATACTAAGCTAAGCAATAGTGAAACCAGTAGAGGATGGGGGCTCAATGCTCACCTGATCGGTGTGAAGACACCGATCCCGGTCGGAGACGAGGGCGAGAGGGGAAGCGTGGGCTACCCGCACGCCGCGCCGATGACGCTTCAGCCGAAGACCTGCTAGTACAAAACTACGCCCCACGCAGGAGGGTGGATCTCGGGGTGGGGGAATGGGCTTACACCAAACACTACCTCCACAAAGGGAGGGGCGCTAAGCCGGCCAGGCGGGGAGGGGAGGTTAACTAATCTAGCGCCGAACGATCTGCCCGTTCTGGAATAACCGGACAGGAAGTCGATGTAGACGACACCACGCACTCCACCGAACTCAGAATTCAACGAAACTGGCACTGAAACGTCGCTGACGGACCCAAGAACGCCTGTGAATTGTTGTGGGTGGTCCCAACGTCATCACAGGCTGGGGCGAGCTCTGGAACAGGATCCCGGCGCTCTAGTTCGGACTGGTCCCAGGGTGCAGAAGCAGGTGGAAGTAGTCACCACACCCGCTCCCGATGTCGAAACACAGCGGGACCAAGACAAGTATGACCGTGGACAAGTCTTCTTCGAGCAGCAGCCAGGGGGAACACCAGACGATGTCGGGGCAGAGAGGGAGAGCCCGTTGAGTGACGAGGGGTCTGGATAGGTCCTGAGTGGCCTGTTCAGCGCACCTGGGGGAGAAAATTCGGAACGGGCAGTCCCGGACTCCAAACGAGGTCCCGCTTGCTGTGTTGGACAGAGGACTGGTGGATCTTCGACCCAGCCAAGCGGCGCGACTTGGAACGGAAGGATGAGACTGTGGAAGCTTCTGCACTGCAGCTCTGGTCATGGTTCAGGTCCCTGTTGTGCAGTTGGATGAGAACGAACCCTCCGCACAGAAGGGATGTCGGATGCCAACAAGACTACCTCGGCTGCGAAGCTATCTTGACAACCTTTCCGTCGATGTATGGTACGCCTCCAGACGACGCCGAATGACCTTGGGGCAGGTTCTGCAAGTCGGGCTCCAACTGCTGCCTGCGAATTGAGATGGATAGGGTGATGAAAGGTGATGAGAGACGGAGTAGATGGGGTGGGAAATGGGGTGGATGGGTGTGGGGGTGACACCTGACTATGTGGGGGTCTGTTAGGGGGTGATTCAAGGTGTGGGAGGGGCAGAAAGGGGGCTGGGAGGTGGTCTAGCAAGTGGAGGAAGGGGGAGCTGCGAATTTGGGTTGGGAAGGAGAGAGGGGTGAGAGAACTCTCCTTTGGTTTGAATGTGGGGTTAATGGAGGGGTTAATGGGGGCCTAGGGAATGGGAAGGGTTGCCTTGGGGAGGGGAAGGGGTGCTTGGGAGAATGGATTCTCCCTTGGGAAAATGAAAGGTTGTATGGGGAAGGGGAAATGTTGCTTGGGAGGAGGGAGAGGTGCCTAGGAGAAGGGGATTCCACCTAGGGGTTGGAGGGGAATTAAATGGGAGGTATGGGGAAGGGGGAGGGGTCTTAATGAGAGGTGAATGGGGAGGAGAGAGAGTGAATTTTGAAATTGGGGGTGGGGAGGAGAGAGAATGGGGTTCGCCCCCTTTAGAGAGAGAGAGAGAGAAATAGAGAGAGCTAGAGAGAGGGAGAGAGGGGAAACTCATAAATTTTATGGAAACTCAACTCAATATCATTCATTCATTAGCTTCAAATGGTGGGATTGGGGTCCTATTTATAGGAATCCCACAATTTAACATAAGACCCTGAGTTTTAGACTAGTGACAATAAACTAAGGGAGAAGGGGGTGCCCATGGGCCTAGCCCACTTAATTGGGCTCAACTGACTCATTAACCACTCTAATGCCAATTAACCTAGGTAGATGACACCTTAACCTAGGGACTTGACTCAAATAAAAGAAAATTACATAATAAGAAAATGAAAAATACATCATATGACTCGGAATAAAGTGGCGAACAAGATGTAGCACTGCTAGCGAGCATCAGGATCCTTGAACAAATGAGATCGCCGGTGATGTCCCCATCATACCCTCGGGGTGCGGAGAACTCAACTCCGTTGAGTATGGGTCCTCCGGGGAAGTGGTCCTCTAAAGCAGCTCGGGGTGAACCTCAACCTCCAAACTCAACCCTACATCCGCAACCAGGGGACGGTCCTTCATCCTCTCACGGTGGCTTGGGCACACCCTCTGGCTGGCGATGGTACCCTGCTTGCCCAGTATTGCCTCCGTGTGCACACGTCGGGCTCTCATGCTGATATGTGGAGGCTCTATGAGGGTATCACTCACAAAGGTGGGGGTAGGCTCAAGGTGCTCACTGGGTTCCACCGCGGTGCCCATATAGGGTGCCAGATCTGCCGCGTCAAAAGTTGGGTGTATCCCAAACCCCATTAGCAAGTCCAACCCGTAAGTCGGGTTGCCAAAGTCACTCGGAACTTGGTAAGGTCCAAGTCCTCGTGCCCTCAAGTTGGACGTGACTCTAGGGTAGAGCCACTCCAATGCCACCATCAATAGGTTGTCTACTTGGAATTCCAAGTGGCGCTCGCGAGCCTTTTCTCGCTCTTTGTGAACCTCACCGCTCGTTGTGATTTGCTTGCGTGTATGCTCATGCCATGCATTATGATGCGGTGAGTGGTTGTGAATGTGGGTAGTGTGAAAAGGTGGACCGGGGTAACCATAAATTGACCTATCATGCTTTGATGCCATGTGGACCTTGATGAACTTAGGTGGACCGGGGCAGCCACAAGTGGCCCTATCATGCATGGACTTCATAACAATGGTTGGAGGGCCGGGGCATCCGTAGGGGAATCTATTGCGCATGGGTATAGCAAATGCCGGGGGTCCTGGACATCCGTGAATGTTCGTAACATGCCTAAGACCAATGATGAATGTGGGAGGACCTTTGGACCAATCATGCATCCGACTTGACATGTGGGTGTCATGTATGAAAGGACCCGACTTTCTATTCATGCCAAGTGGTGTGATGTGACAAGACACAGGAATTCCTTTCCCATAGGTGACTTCCTTGTGTGGGGTGGTGGGGTGGCCTTCGAGCTTCCACTCAAAAGGGTCATAGGGGTCAAAGAAGGTATGTGTCATGGAGTGGGGCACTTTCTTGTTTCTTAGGTGTATTTCTCCCATGGTCATGATACCCTTGGTGTGGGCCGGGTCTAGAGAGAGGTGGGCTTGGTCTATCCTGGTGGGTTGGGGTAGGAAAAGGTTGGTGGTGAGTAAGGTGGGTGGGTATAGGAAGGGATCGAATGGGTCATGGTAAGGGTAACCTAGGGAGAGGAACTCTAGGTCCTCATGGTCCTCACATAGTGGTGAGTCATCCTCCTCTAATCAAACAATTGGGTCAAAGTTCATGAATGGAGGGCTTGATGTTCTACCCGAGATAAGCAACTCTAGTTTGCGGATAGCATCGGGCTCATCGGGTGTAGGGAGGAATAGAAGAAGGTCACTAGTGTAGCAACCCACAGTGTAAATCGAGGAGATGGACCCGACACATAGTTGTAGGAGGTCAAGGCTCCTAGGTCGGTCGGCTACAGTGGTCAACATGCCAGTTAACTCCATTTGCCAAGATAGACCCTTAAGAAGATCCCCTAATGTTTCCACTTGATAGGATGATTGGATTGTGGTGTGATAGGTGGATAAGGGTACTATAGGAAGGTTTTGTTCCATCGGAGGACAAACATGGGCCATGATATCACTAATTGGGTTCTCCTTCAGCCAACATAAAAGGGGTTCTCCTAAGATGAGCTCGGCCCCAACTAGGGAGGGTGGTGTAGGGTGAAGACCACTATGCGAGGTTTCTTCTTCAACTTGGACATGTGTTTCCCCCACATTCGGGATGGTGACCATGGTGTTCTCCTCCTCTAGGTGGTCGGGTGTGTGAGCCAGGGCGCTTCTTACACATGGGATGAAACTTCCCGGCCTAACTCATGACATTGTGACTCGTATTCTTCTTCCCAATCGGGGGAGGCCTCATGTACCTCAATCTCATTCTCATCCCTTTGGGGTGTAGAGGTTTTACTCTCCAAGGGAAATGGAAGGTCTTTTGGGGATGGGGTGATGATAGCTGGTGTGGGGTGCACCCGTGGTGGTGAGGGTGTTCGAACTTGGGTTGTGTTTGGGAGTGGAAGAAGTGGAGACCTAAGTTGGGGTAGGATTGGGGTTTGTAGTGGAAGATGGGTGGGTTGAGGAGGATTGGGTTGATTGGTTTTGGGGGGGTGTGTCTCTCTTAGGGGAAGATGGAGGGGTGGTGGTGGGGACCGTGGAAGCTTGTGGGGTGTGGGTTTGATGGAGGATTTTGGGTTGGGTGGTGGCCAATTTTGTTTGAATGGTGGTGGTGATCGGGATTGGAATCATTTAGGGTGGTGGAGTTTGGGCCCTAAGGGAGGTCTTGGGTTGATTGGGAGGGAAAGGGGGAGTGGGAGTGCTCCTCGGGTTATGGTTCTCAAGGTAGGAGTGGGAAGGTCGGGGAGTGAAGATGTTCCTAACCTCAATCTTTATCTCTTCCCATGAGTCTATGGGTCCTTTGGCTTCCCATCCAAATTCATCCCGTGGTGACCAAGCTCTAGGGCCGTGGTTCCTTTTTTCTTCGAACCGGTCAAGTCGGGTGGTGAGGGTATCTATATAGTTATGAATTTTGTTGATGACAGTGTCAAATTGGTCCATGGGTACTTGGGGCATCTCCCTAGGGTGGTCATGCAATGGAGTGATGGAAAACATGATGCAAGGGAGACTCAAATGTCAATGCCCTAGGACTAGACTCGTAGAGACAAGTCAAAAACCTGGCTCTGATACCATTTGATGTGACACGACTCCTCGGACCTAGAATTGTAAGCAACATAATAATTTGGCAATGTCACACAAGCGGACTCACTCGCGTTGGCACACTCGGGTCAGTAGGTGGACTGGCGATGGTGGTGAGGGTCCGAGGTTGGACCTCAAAATTCCAAGGATATGGCCAGCTAGGGATGGATCCCAATGGGCTTGGGATGCCCAATTTCAAGGGCGCCCGGCACGCCGAGGGCGTGGGATGTAATGACACTCTCACAACTCACCCGCGGTGGCACTCGATTAGACGGAATGTTGGGACGAGCACTCTCTCACTGCCGACGGTGCAACTAGAGATAATACTAAGCTAAGCAATAGTGAAACCAGCAGAGGATGGGGGCTCAAAGCTCACCTGATCGGTGTGAAGACACCGATCCCGGTCGGAGACGAGGGTGAGCGGGGAAGCGTGGACTACCCGCACGCCGCACCGATGACGCTTCAGCCGAAGACCTGCTAGTAAAAAACTACGCCCCACGCAGGAGGGTGGATCTCGGGGTGGGGGAATGGGCTTACACCAAACACTACCTCCACACAGGGAGGGGCGCTAAGCCGGCCAGGCGGGGAGGGGAGGTTAACTAAGCTAGCGCCGAATGATCTGCCCGTTCTGGAATAATCAGAAAGGAAGTTGATGTAGACGACACCACGCACTCCACCGAACTCAGAATTCAACGAAACTGGCACTGAAACGTCGCTGACAGACCCAAGAATGCCTGTGAATTTTTGTGGGTGGTCCCGACGTCGTCACAGGCTGGGGCGAGCTCTGGAACATGATCTCGGTGCTCTGGTTCGGACTGGTCCCAGGGTGCATAAGCAGGTGGAAGTAGTCACCACGCCCGCTCCCGATATCGAAACGCAGCGGGACCAAGACAAGTATGACCGTGGATGAGTCTTCTTCGAGCAGCAGCCAGGGGGAACACCAGACGATGTCGGGGCAGAGAGGGAGAGCCCGTTGAGTGACGAGGGGTCTGGACAGGTCCTGAGTGGCCTGTTCAGCGCACCTGGGGGAGAAAATTTGGAACGGGCAGTCCCGGACTCCGAACGAGGTCCCGCTTGCTGTGTTGGACAGAGAACTAATGGATCTTCGACCCAGCCAAGAGGCGCGACTTGGAACGGAAGGATGAGACCGTGGAAGCTTCTGCACTGCAGCTCTGGTCATGGTTCAGGTCCCTGTTGTGCAGTTGGATGAGAACGAACCCTCCGGACAAAAGGGATGTCGGATGCCAACGAAACTACCTCGGCTGCGAAGCTATCTTGACAACCTTTCCGTCGATGTATGGTACGCCTCCAGACGACGCCGAATGACCTTGGGGCAGGTTCTGCAAGTTGGGCTTCAACTGCTACCTGCGAACTGAGATGGACAGGGTGATGAAAGGTGATGGGAGACGGAGTAGATGGGGTGGGAAATGGGGTGGATGGGTGTGGGGGTGACACCTGACTATGTGGGGGTCTGTTAGGGGGTGATTCAAGGTGTGGGAGGGGCAGAAAGGGGGCTGGGAGGTGGTCTAGCAAGTGGAGGAAGGGGGAGCTGTGAATTTGGGTTGGGAAGGAGGGAGGGGGAAGAAAACTCTCCTTTGGTTTGAATGTGGGGTTAATGGAGGGGTTAATGGGGGCCTAGGGAATGGGAAGGGTTGCCTTGGGGAGGGGAAGGGGTGCTTGGGAGAAGGGATTCTCCCTTGGGAAAATGAAAGGTTGTATGGGGAAGGGGAAAGGTTGCTTGGGAGGAGGGAGAGGTGCCTAGGAGAAGGGGATTCCACCTAGGGGTTGGAGGGGAATTAAATGGGAGGTATGGGGAAGGGAGAGAGGTCTTAATGAGAGGTGAATGGGGAGGAGAGAGAGTGAATTTTGAAATTGGGGGTGGGGAGGAGAGAGAATGGGGTTCGCGCCCTTTAGAGAGAGAGAGAGAAATAGAGAGAGCTAGAGAGCGGGAGAGAGGGGAAACTCACAAATTTTATGGAAACTCAACTCAATATCATTCATTCATTAGCTTCAAATGGTGGGATTGGGGTCCTATTTATAGGAATCCCACAATTTAACATAAGACCCTGAGTTTTAGACTAGTGACAATAAACTAAGGGAGAAGGGGGTGCCCATGGGCCTAGCCCACTTAATTGGGCCCAACTGACTCATTAACCACTCTAATGCCAATTAACCTAGGTAGATGACACCTTAACCTAGGGACTTGACTCAAATAAAAGGAAAATTACATAATAAGAAAATGAAAAATACATCATATGACTCGGAATAAAGTGGCGAACAAGATGTAGCACTGCTGGCGAGCATCAGGATCCTCGAACAAATGAGATCGCCGGTGATGTCCCCATCAAGAGTGCCCGATACCACCGTGAGAGGCATGCACCCGTAAGGAAGATACCCGAGATATATCAAACTCCCATATTTTCCTTCCCTGCTGTATCCCTTCCTTCACCCCGATAATCGGCATAGAAACCCGCACAATAGAGAGGATGGCACGCCCGGTGGGACGTCTCCCGCCTTCCTTCTTTTTGTTGAAGAAAAGTCTGTGCCAGCCCTGAAGCCCAGTGCCCTTTCCCTGTCCTTGCAGGAGAGGTAGAGGATGGTACTCGCGCGCGCTTCCGCTAGCAGCTTCCGGTTCGTGTTCTGATCGTCGGATCGCTCTCGGCGACTGTCAGCTGCCTTCGCCTCCGCAGCAGTCAGCACTCCAGCAACCATGGCGGCCATCACCTACGGCCCCAACGTCATTGCCACCCATGCCCGGGTGAGCTACTTGGCGACGCCGATCACTTTCGGCAGCTTCACCCTGGTCATCGGATTGCCCTACTTCTTGGGTGTGATCCCTGTGGCTGCTCCTCAGCCAACTCCAGTTCTCCATTGGCTCCCGTGGCCAATGCGCCACACGCACTTCTAGGGCCGGTGTCCCGCCTAAGCACCGGTCACAGGACTGTCACCACTGGCCCCTACAGGGCCCCCAGATTAATGCTGGCCCGGGTGAGCGTTATCTCCCGAGGCCAGCCTCGTCCGAGCTCCAACACGGGCCCCACGCCCCAGACTTCAGTCACCATCCCAGCCACTTCCTCGGGTCCTCAATCCCAAGCCGCAGCCAAGCCGGCACCCAACACGGGCTCCCTGCCCTGGGTCCTTGGCCTCCCAACATCTTCCTCGGGTCCTCAACCTTGAGCCGCAGCCAAGCCAACACCCAGCACGGCCTCCCTGCCTCGGGTCCACGGCTTCCCAGCCTCTTCCTCTGGTCGTCAACCCCGTGCCGCAGCCAATCCAGCACCCAACATGGGCTCCCTGCCCCGGGTCCACGGCTTCCCAGCATCTTCCTCGGGTCCTCAACCCCGAGCTCCAGCCAAGCCAGCACCCGACATGGGCTTTCAGCCCCGGGTCGACGGCTCCTCAGCATCTGCATCGGGTTTTCGACCCCGAATCCCTGCAAGGCCGACACTCGACACGGGCTCACAGCCCCGAATTCACGGCTTCCCGGTGTAGACACGCCAAAATCGATGCTATGATGAGTAAATCGCATGTCACCACGTGACGCCCCAAAGTGGACTTCAATATTGGCTTAATATGAAGTTTTTCTAATTATTTGATAATTTTTTCATAATAATTATAATTTCTTGGCATTTTTCTTTAATAATTGCAATTAACGCCTGGAGGAAGGGCGTCACTTAATTGACGACCTAACGAGGGGCGTGATTTCACAAATAAACGACTGTTCAAACAGGCGTTGTTTCTTGGATTTTACGAATCCTAAACAAAATAAAATTCAAAGAATTGACGCCAGCCGGAGGGGCGTTTATTATTTAACGCCTATTCAAACAGGCGTCATTTGTCAATTTTAAATTAGGGAAGTCTTTTATTTCTATAATTAAATCTAGGAATCGACGACTGTGTGGATGTCGTCATTTCAATTAACGTCCCTCTTCAGGTCGTCATTTTCACTTCCATCTCCGTTTTTCCTGCTACCTTCCAATAGTGATCCTTTCCCCATTTTACACCTTGTGTTCGATTGGGAAGAGGGATTCTTGCTGGAGGATTGATTGCCTTGTTTTAATCCTATTGATGCAAGGATTTTTGAGCCTATAAATACCCCTTGAATCTCACGCGCGCGGAAGAAGAAGGAGAAAACAGGAGTTAACAAGAGCTAACACTGTGAGAGTTTTTTACAGAGAGAAGAGCGTTTGTTCTTTTGCAGGTATTCCTTCCAAGCTCTTTCCTCCTGGTGGTGACCTTCTTCCAAGACTCTTCCTCCACGGATGAACTCCCTTTCGCGGCACTCTTCTTCCTCTGGCGGAGCCCTTTCCCAGCAGCTTATTCCTGCGACAGCAAGCTCTCTGCTTGCTTCTCCCCCTTACTGCTGCACACACAGCAGAAGGCCTCCCTCTTCTTTTACTTTTTTTTTATCGTTAGTTATTAGCATATCATCCTATGCATCATTCTTCTAGCTCTTTGCTAGAGATATCATCATATATTATTCGTGTATTCATAGCATTCATATCCCATCCCTTTTACTCCTCCTTAGGGGTTTAAAACCAAAACACACAAGGTGTGTTCATGCTTGATTTGCTTAATTCTATATTTTTAGAGCATTGATACTACACATCTTTTGGCTAATCCCTCTCTTTATTTGATTTGTGTGTTTTTTGCAAGGGTAATCAAGCTATAAACCCCCTTCATTGGCCGATCGGTAGAAGGAGGAAAGAAGAACTCCCAATTTCCCCGCTTAATACAAGGTACATGCGATCTCCCTATTTTTGAGGTAATCCCTCTGGCGATCACCCTCCATAGAGCATCTCATGCTCATCCCTTTCTTTTCCTTATGTCCCACATTTCTTAGCATTTTCATTCATTATCATCACCCCCTTTTTATTTTATTGAAAATCTCTTTTCTCTTTCTTTAAAAAAATGTCTATGTGACACGTTCACAAATTGGCGAGCACGGTGGGACGCTTTTTGTTTTTAGTTTGATTAGCCCTCCCTTCGGCGCCCTCGCGTGCCCCTCCCTTTGGCACCCTCGCGTGCCCCTCCTTTGGCACCCTCGTGTGCCTCTCCTTCATGCTGCACGTAGCACACTCCCCTTGTGCACCACGTGCACACCCCCTACTGGATTAGCCATTTTTTGAAGTATCCATAACATTTTTCTTAGAAAGGAAATTTTGATTTCTGTCAGCTATCAGTGCTTTCAGTTCTCTGAACTGAATAGCGCCCTCCCTGCCGCCGTCATTTCTAAATACATCGACCGTTCAAACAGGCGCTGTTTCCATTTATTTTCCACATTTTTATTATTTTTATAATCCACGCCTCTCACAGAGGCGTCATTTTCACATTTAACGCCTCACACCAAGGCGTCAGTTTCTTTGACTACTAGTGATTTTGGCCATTTCCCTGATTACTGTTTATTGTGTTTCAACGCCCCTTTCAGAGGCGTCGTTTCCTCATTTAACGCCTCACACCAAGGCATTTTTTCCCGCTTGCTGTTGCCACAGTTTGTTGACTGCATTTTTGACGCCCCCCACAAAGGCGTCTTTCACTGGTACAGCACCTTACTCAAAGGCGTAATTTGAATTATCATTATTTTTATTCATCATTTCGTGCACTGTTTACTGCCATCTGACGCCCCTTTTCAGAGGCGTCATTTCTTCAGACAGCACCTCACTCTAAGGCGCTATTTCATTTTGGTTGCTTTCTGTTTACACTGATTAGCGACTGAAACTCAGTCGCTGATTGTTGATATAGCGACCTCTGCCAGGTCGTCATTTTTTCTCTGTGCTCACAGACCCCTTGTTACTACTGTTCATTCACCTGTTGATTGATATTATTGTCTATCTGATCATTATCTACTTGATTTACCTGCATTAGACTGCATCTTAGGGCATTTGGTTGAGAGACCTCCTCTCTCTACACACTTAGGATCTCACCCCCTCTTGGTGAAGGAAGGACCCTCCTTTGAGCATTCCGTCTCATTGGACCGGAAATTCCTAAACCAAGCCTTCGTAAGTCCCCGCACCCGTGGATTCCCTCACGGACGCCGGGCATGTTATACCATTGAAGCACCCGGAGTATAGTTGACCCATACGTTGGTGAGGAGAGAGAAAGAACCTAGTTAACCCAGAGATTATACCCAATCTCCCAACTAGGACCCGCTTTCAAAGGAGAGAATTCATTATACTTTAAAACTCACCTAATCTCCAAAGAAAAACCTTAAAATTTTGGGTCCATCATAACTTGAGTGTGTATCTTGTTTGATTGGGTGATTATCTTACACTTGCTTATTAGACATATCTTTCTCTCCTTAAGCATGAAACTCCAATTATCAACATGGCCAGCTATGGGTATACTTATGATGGTTATGAGGAGAGTCAATCTGACCCGTTTTACGAGGTTCCCTCTCAGGATTCCGTCTACTACGAGGGAAACTATGTTCCCTCTCCCACTCAGGTCCACATGGTGGACACTACTTTTCCGGAGGTTGAGCCTTCTTCCCAAGCTCAACCTAGCACCCAAAATACTTCTGGGGACACCTCCCCTTCTTTCAACTTCAATGATTTTCTCAAAGCTCTCACTCAACTGGAAGACTCCCAACGTCAGGCGGTCCAAGCCGCCTTAAAAGGAAAATCCGTCTCGTCATCTTCCAACCCTCCCCAGGCCGTTGGTGGCCACTCTGTTAACTTTCCCAACGACCAGGCGGTCGCACCTAGGGTGCCCTCGTGCCCACCAACTCCTGTTATGACTACGCCGGCCCAACTGGCCAGTCACTCTGCTGCTAGGCCTCAACAACCTCCTGTTCCTCAATTCTTGAGAAGGCCTATGCCGAACCAATACTCTTCTCGTCCAGCCCCAGCCGAGTCTGATACCCACACTATACTCCTCCAAAAGATTGCTAGTATGGAGGAGCAGCTCAAGAAGGTTACTGCACCCAAGGCCGCTCCCGAAGTTACTCTTCCCACTCTGCCAGTCTTTCACTTACCCCTATCTGAGATGCCGAATTGCCGACGGTACAATGGAACGGGTAATCCGTACATCCATTTGAAAGACTTCTTATATGAGGCATCATTCTGGCAGGATAAC
The DNA here is from genome assembly GCA_022559845.1 of Amorphophallus konjac. NCBI lineage: Eukaryota > Viridiplantae > Streptophyta > Magnoliopsida > Alismatales > Araceae > Amorphophallus > Amorphophallus konjac. The sequence goes on along the minus strand of CM040118.1, from coordinate 257,554,614 downwards.
AAGACTTCTCTGGCTTCTCTCTTTAGGCGATCTTTAGATGGGCCGGCACTAGAATGGTTTTACTCCCTGGAGCCGGCTGATGCCGGTGACTTTGATGTAGTTCAACGAAAGTTTCTGCATAAGTACAAGGACCGTGTGGGTCCCTCACTATCTGTTACTGATTTGGTTGTCAAAAAGATGAAGCCCGAGGAGGACTTCATTTTATTTGCTGATAGGTGGAGAGCCATGGCCGAAAGACTGAAAGACACACTGTCGGAAACGGAGCAAGTGAAGATGATTATATCAAACTCCACTCCGCAATTCCATCATATTCAAGCCATGAATAAGTTAAGCACCATGGAAGAGCTTTATGAAAGAGCAAGATACATACAGACACAGATGAAAGATTCACCCATTATGGGCATGTTTGAACCAAGACCGAAGATGATGAGGAAGAACGTCAATGTCGGCAATACTGGTGCCACTACCAAAGGCACTGTTATTAATGAACAGCTGAGCGCGTTTGACAACTCCACACCTTTTCGCCACCCTCCGAACCAAAGATCACAATAGCTTGCCTTCCAAAACCAAGTTCGCCAGCCGAATAATAACCCTCCTCAGACTTTCCAAACTCTTATACCTCAACAACAACAACAACCTCCTCTTACGCCACAAAATCAACCTCCACAATACCACCAAGTGCCCCCGCAAGCCAATTATGCACCACAACAACCGCAGCAGCCGAGAAGACCATTGGGGCCTAGAAGGGCCCAATACCCTTCATTACCAAAAAGTCTACCAGATATCTTCAACGCCCTCATGGCCGCCAACGCACTCACCTTGCCTAAAGAAAGGACGGTGTGGCCGCAACATGTAGACACCTCTCGGTATTGCGTCTTCCATCGGCAGCCGGGGCACACTATCGACAATTGTTTTCACTTCAAGGATTACATATATGATATGAATGATCAAGGTGATATTGATTGGGACGAGATGAGGAGGTTCATCGCTACTCTAAAGGCACGAAGGCCTCCTCGGTAGCAACAGGCTCAACAGCCTACTCAGCAACCAGCAGTACCTCCTCCTTAGCAGTAGCAAGCTCCCGCGCAACAACTGAACATGGGGATCGTCAATAACCCACTTCCGGAGCATCCACCGAACCAACAGGTAAACCCTGTCACCTCATTCCTTGAAGTAGAAAGGGGACAAGGGTGGCACCATGAGAACGCCTCTGTCGGGGCCTTAAACCAAGAACCAATTCAACCACCGCGTCTATTAAGGACGCCTCATCCAATACCTCCTCACCAACTGCTTCGTCCCCTCTTGCGCCCCACTGGCCAAATACCCTTCACTACCACCACTACAAACCCCTCGCCAATCAGGCCTCTCCTCATCCGGCCACCGCCACCTTCCGCGCCACAACAAGCTCTTCCCTCCACAAACCCGTTGCCATCTAGGCCACTCCTCATTCGCCCCTCACCGACTCCTAACTCCCCCACTATTATTACTACTCCTCCGCCTCCCACTAATCCCTCATTTTTTCCCAGGCCTCTCCTCATTCGGCCTGCACCTCCTCCAGCCGTTCAGACACCCCCCACACCTCCTACCATTACTTCACCAATCACCACCACTCCTCAACCAACGAGGCCCCTCATAAGGGTTCCTCCTTTGATTACTCCTTCAAACCCCAACTCCAACATTCCATCTACTTCTTCATCCCCCAACCCGACAGAGGCGCGATTATCACGAATCACGATGCTCCGCAGTGGACAGATGTTCCACCGCGTTTTTCCTCAAAGGGAGCTAGAGCCCGCACAGGGGCAGGAAGAGCAAGAGCGAGAACATGAATCCATACCGGGCACACACTATGATTTGCTAAAACACTTGGACAAAACCCCGGCGAGGATTTCCATTCTGGAATTAATAAAGAGATCCACTATTCACCAACAGGTTTTGAAAGAATATTTGCAAAAGGTGATGGTTAATGAAGATATACCAGCTGAACAGATTACAACAGTCTTGACTCCGGCATGTGATCAGCCAGCTATTACCTTCCACGAACATGAGTTAGCTCCGAAGCCGGCCAGAAAATATGCATTGTGCATTACCGTCAACATCAACAAAGTGCTAGTCAAACAATGCTTAGTGGATACCGGGGCATCGATTAATGTGTTACCTCCGAGCACCTTGAAGATGTGTGGCATTCCAGACAGTCAAATCCGGCCATACACTATTACTGTCACGGCCTATGACAACACTAAGAAGCCGCCTCTAGGGATGATCACTTTAAAAGTTGGTTTGGGTCCAGTTTCAGTCACAGTGGATTTCCATATTCTAGACATGGACCCGACATTCAACGGCATCTTGGGCCGTCCTTACATTCAGGAACTTGATGTTGTGCCCTCCACGAACCATCAATGCATAAAATTTCCACACAAAGGGCGCATTATCAAAGTTACCAGCATGCCCATTTTACCAACTGATGACATACATTCTGCTACCTCAGTTCCTTCAATGTGGCCGGCTAATAGGCCCATAATGTTGGTCTTGGATGTTGCCGATCTGCGGCAAGACTTGGCAAGGCCGTCTCCTTCAACCCCTCCTACTACGCAAATGTCACCACCGCCATCCAAAGGCAAGAAGAAAAAGGGTTTGATAAACACACCTGAAAATGGGGTATAAGACTAGTAAAGGCCTGGGCATTAATCTCCAAGGCAGAGTCAAACCTGTCAGGCACCAAAAGATGATTCCCCGAGGTGGCCTGGGGTACAAAGGGCCAAGCAAAGACAAAAATGAAGAAGGGCCATGGGCCGTGATGACTTTAACTCTTAAAACAGACTGGCAGCCTCTCACATGGACCCTACAAACACACTTTGTGAAAGGGGGTATGTTGTGACTCCTCTGTGTTGATGATGTTGACAATATGCTTTACTACATTAGCAACACATTGTTTTGATTGATTGGCAACTGTTTATATGTTTTGAGGAGATTACTTTTATCAGATTGTCTGTGTGTTCTATGCATTTCACAAGTCTACACATTGCACACACACACAAGTCTACACACTCAGCATAGTCTATACATTGTGTTATGTTGTGCATTGTTGAGAACGTAGCTGTCTTGAGTTAGTCTATACATCCATGCACAGTCTGGACAGTAGTGGGTCGACCTCCTTCTTAGATGGGTCGACTCCCTCAGAACATCCAAGTCTATACACTGTCCATCTTCTTAGTGTCTCATGCATTAACTAAGTCTGTACACTGTCCGTATGACTTAGCGTCTTTGTGCATTGGGCGAAGTCCATACATTACAGCTCACTTAACTAGCAAGTCTATACATTGCATTGTGGTGTTTGAGCTCAGTAAGTCTATACATTGCATCGGTGCAGTGCTTCCTCTGTGCATATACTGCATCAGTGCATCGTAAGTCCATACATTAGTCAAGTCTGTACAGCGTCATGCATCATTCTTCAAAGTCCATACACTGCACTGTTGCTTGCTCGAGGTGAAGTCTATACATCCGTCAGTGAACTTCGAAGTCTATACACTGGGATCTTTACCTACGTTCAGTTCTGCAAGTCTGTACATTGGACTTTCACGTAAAGTCTATACATCCTTGAACTGTGCAAGTCTGTACATCGTTGCTTTGCCAAAGTCTACACATTGTGAACCTTCAAGTCTGTACAGACTTTGCTTCGCTCAAGTCTGTACATCGTCCAGTTGTCTTTGGCAAGTCTTCACATCGTGAAGTCTATACACTCGATTGTCTTGCATTGCATCAAGTCTGTACAGCCTTTCCTTTGGCAAGTCTGTACATCGTTCATGAAGTCTGAACAATGAGCAAGTCTGTACATCGGACTAGTCTGCATCGGCTAAGTCCATACATTGTCCAGTGCATTGCATGCATCATTCATGAAGTCTATACATCGAGTTGAATGCTGGCTAAGTCTGCACATCGTCTGTCTTACTTAGAGTCTCATGCATAACATGAAGTCTGTACATCGCACAGCATTCAAGTCTACACATTGTGCATCATTTTAGTTGAAGCCTGTACATCGTGCATCTATTGTTTCAAGTCTATACATTGTTGCACGTTGTGTCTATCTAAGTCTTCATAGTGCTTCTTCATGCATTGAAGTCTGCACATTGCTACATGCTTATCAAGCCCATACACTGGCATGTCTTTACATTGCCTAGTCTATACATTGGCTGCTGAATGTTCTTCAAAGTCTGCACATTGCATTACACTTTAGCAAGTCTGTACAGCGGTTGCCTTCATATAGGAAGTCTGTACATCGCACAGCACTACATATATGAGGTCTATACATTCCAGAGTATGTACATTGCATTCGAGTTCACAAAGTCTATACAGCAAAGTCTATACAATGCATTCGAGTTCACAAAGTCTATACAGTGAAGTCTATACAATGCATTGCATCCCACAAAGTCTGTACATGGTTTATACTTAAACTGATAATTCTATTTCGTCTGTCTGACGTGGATTCTTTGCAGGGATTGATGACTTGGCTCGTGATCCAAGGAAGGACGAGGTCAGATGGTGACACATGGAAGCAGCCCATCACAGGATGCTGCCATGTGGATGAAATTGCCTCGGATCTGGCGAATTCTTTGGGCGGGAAATGTGGAAGCCACGCGCCCTTATCCAATTTGCTGCTGGTATATATAGGAGTCTTCTTCTTCAGGAGGAGGCAGATCAAACAGTGGCAAAGTATATACAGTGAGAGTAAAAGCCTAAAGCAGCAGAGAGCCACCGATCCACAGAGAGGAGAAAAGCAGAGAAGAAGAAAAAGAGAGAAGAGAAGATTGAGAGAGATGTGTTGAGAGAGTGAGATTGAGAGAGTTTGATTGAGAGGTTGTATCTCAGACTCTTGGTTCAGATACCAGAGCTGAGCTTTGCTCATTCCGAGCTACATTCCCATTTGGGTTTTCTATTTTCGTTTGCTTCTGTCTTTTATTTCCAAAATTGTTTCTTCAAGCTGTGAGTCAGCTGTTAGCAGAGGTGCTGCCTCTGGACGGGTAAGCTGTAAACCCCAGCGGTTGCAGTGGAGGTCTCCACTGGACAGGTGAAGTTGTAATCCTCAGCAGGCGAGACTTGTCTCGGACAGTAAGATGTGTTGCTCAGCGGTTTGTAGGCCAAGCTGTATTGCCCAGAAAACGCAAGCTGTACTGTGCAGCAGTAAGCCATACTCGGTTGAGTGTGGGGTGGACGTAGGTCTCTGACTGAACCACCTAAAAATCTTGGGTGTCTTGTGTTTGTGAGTTTGCTTGTGATATGCTGTGTGGCTGCATGTGTCGACACTCCTCATAGTGTTCTTTCTATCACTCAACAGTTGTTTGTTTTAAATTCCGCATTATAGTTCAACTGTGTTTTAAATTAGCCATTAGATCTATTCACCCCCCTCTAGATCCACTCTCAGTGGAGATAGACTGCGTCCATCTAACATAACACTTGGTATCAGAGCCATACTCTTCTACAGGGACTCATCGCCCGAAGAGGAAAGGCAGAGATGGATGCTCGAGGGATGATAGCTGAAGGACACTCAACCACAAAGCCCCCATTCTTCGATGGATCTAACTATGCATACTAGAAGAATCGTATGCAAGTATTTTTGAGGGCTAAGGATTACGAGATCTGGAAGGTAGTCAGCAAGGGACCTTATGAGCTGTCCCCAAATGAGGAAGTCTGGACGAAGGAGGAGATCAGAAGGTCTACTCTAAATTGGAGCGCCATGTTGTGCCCCTTAGGCACAAGCATGTGCTATGTTGCTTTGATGATAGCAATGCTATTTGGTTTTGATGATAGCAAGACAGTGAGTGCATTTGAGTGCATTTGATGTTGTATTTTGATGATTGCAATGCTATTGTGTTTTGATGATTGCAATACACAAAGTGCATTTCTGTGCATTCTTATCCTTGAGCATTCTGCATATGATAGCAACATGAATGATGATGTTTAGCATTGATGGCATTTGTTCTTTATATATCTGAATTGCATTTTGTCAGATGTCATGTTTCTGCATGTCTCACTTTGTGCATAGGCTAGACAGCATTGGCCAAGTCTATACATTGGCTGTCGGTTGCAAAGTCTACACATCAGACTGCATTGCATTTATTCATGGCTAAGAGTCTATACACTGGACTGTGTCATTGTGCATCATGCAAGTCTATACATTGGACTCTCATTCAAGCCTATACATTGCATTGGCTAAAGTCCGTTTCATTTAGAGTCTAAGGCAATGTCCATACACTGGACTTGAAGTGTGTACATTGAGCGTCTCACTTAGTGTCTAAGGCAAAGTCTACACGTTGCTACAGTAACGCAAGTCTATACATCGTCCGTCTCAGGCATTGTCTTAGGCTAAGTTTGTATAGCCTACGTCTCATGCAGCGTCAACGCTGTGAGCATTCTCAAGTCTGCAGCATCAACGCTGTGAGTGTGTACACAGCATTCTCAAGTCTGCAGCGTCATCTCTATAAGTCGATACAGTGGTTCAGCAAGTGTGTACATCGCATTCACGTTTCACAAAGTCTATACATTATGCATGTTTGAGTTGAAGTCTATACAGAGTCTGCATCCTTCGAAGTCTGTACAATGGCCTCAGCTATTCAAGTATATTCACTGGACTGTTTGGTCAAGTCTATACACCCTTCAGTTGAAATTCCAAGTCTGTACATCGGACTGTGTTAAGTAAAGTCTATACATCCGATTGTGCAGTGTCTTAGCCATCGTCTCACATTCTTCAAGTCTACACAATGGTCGGTGGTAAGTCTACACATTGGTTTTCATTCGAAGTCTGTACACTCGACTCGCCTTTGAATTGGTCAAGTGTGTACACTCCTTCACTGTAGCTTTCACGTTTCCAAGTCTACACATCGTGAAAGTCTATACACTCATCACTTACCTTCGTTCAAGGCAAAGTCTATACACTGGGGTCTTTCCCTACGTTTCTTAGGCAAAGTCTGAACATTCGGTTCTGAAGCCTGAAGTCTATACACTCCAGCCTATTCCTACGTTCAAGGCTTCAGCTACACATTCAAGTCTATACATCCACAGTGAAACTTCGAAGTATGTACACCGCTTGAGCCTCAACAAGTCTGTACATCGCCTTAAGCGTCTCAAGTCTATTCATTGGCTCAAGCTTCCAAGTCTGTACACTGGTTCAAAGTCTACACAACGCCTCTTTGATTCTAAGTCTTTACATTCGTTTTAAGGCAAAGTCTGTACATTGCCTTTGTGCTTCAAAGCCTGTCGATTGAAGAGTCTACACATTGGTTGTTCACACGTTCCTGCAGTCTGAAGTCTCTACATTGCTTTCGCCTATTTTTCATCTAAGTATCATAAAGTCTGTACGTTGCTTTAGCCTTTACCTTCACAGCAAAGTCTATACAATGCAATGCATAAACTTAGAACTGATGACTTCGTTTCATCTGTCTAACAGGGACTGAAGAGGCTAATGAACCCCTTAAAGCAAGAGGGCTGAAGCCATCCAATTTCCACTGCTGGAACACACCAATGCGTCAACGCATTGATCAAGTAGCGTGGACGCAGCAGTTCAAGTATCCCTTATTGCAGCCTCTGGAGTACATTGGCAGCATCGACGCTGCAGCTCCATGTGTCAACGCAGCATGCTGAGAGCGTCAACGCAGCACGTCTATCTGCTGAAGACCTGCTCACTGGAACGCATCAATGGGTCAACGCCACGGGTTGGAAGCGTCGACGCAGCAGTTAAAAAGGGTTGAAGATCTCTGAAGGCTGCATCAACTCGTTGGAGCAAGTGGGTTGACGCCATCTAACTCCAGTTGCTGAGCGTACTAATGAATGGGCACGTGACCTGAAGCTGGCACCTGACACGTGATCCGAGGTGGTGCTGAGCACGTGATCCGAGGAGGAATCTTCTAGATGGAAGGCGTGGGAAGCACACGCCCTATCTCCCTACTGCTGCTGGTATATATTGGAGCCTTCGTCTTCAGATGGAGGCTGATCGTGATCGAAGCCAGGGAGCAGAAGAAGAGAAGAAAAAGCAGAGAGCAGAAGCTGAGAGAAGAAAAAGAGAAAAAGGAGAGAGAGCTTCCACGATCTAGCAGAAGAAAAGAAAAAGAGAAAGAGAGAAAAGGAGAACATGGATCGAGAGAAGAAGAGAAGTGCAGCAGAGAAGAAAGAGAAAGAGAGAGAGTGAAGAAAGAGAGTGAGATCGAGGGAGATATGTTCTTGATGGACCGTGGATCAAATCCAGGCCATCCAGCTCTTTAAGAGCCACATTGTGCTTCATTGCTTACAGCTTTTCGATTGTTGTCTTGTTCTATTTTCTGTTTTCTATTTTACATCTTTGTTCAAGCTGTTAGTCAGCGGATTGCAGAGGTGCTGCCTCTGGACGGCTAAGCTGTATTGCCCAGCGGTTTGTAGTGGAGGATTCCACTGGACAGCAAGCTGTGTTGCTCAGTGGGGTGAGGAGGATTCCTCGGACGGCAAGCTGTGTTGCCCAGCGGATGTATGGCAAGCTGTGATGCCCAGCTATTCAAGCTGTGAGTCAGCGGAAGCCACACTCGGTTTGAGTGTGGGGTGGATGTAGGTCTGCAGGACCGAACCACCTAAAAACCCCTCTTGCATTGTGGTTTGATTGCTTATGGGTTGCTTCCGCTAGATGTTTGCATAGGGGCGCTCCAAGTGTTTGATCACAGGTTCATTAGATGATTTGATCAGATTTTGTTCTAAGTGTTTAATCTGTTGAGTGAGCGAAATTCTAATTGAGTGAAATTTTATATTGGGTGAAAGTTTTTATAGGCTATATTCATTCACCCCCCCTCTGAATACTTGCACCGAACCCAACACGCCATAAATGCTATCCAGTGCTCTCTGCACCCCACCGAATTTTCTCGAGTATCTGCTTACAGTTCAGCTTAGGAGATGTGGGATGCACTGGAAGTGATCCATGAAGGGACTTCTCAAGTTAGGGAGACGAAGGCTAATTTTCTAGTGTCTGAATATGAGGCATTCAAGATGAAGCCCAACGAGACCATCAAAGAAATGTATGCTCGGTTGACAATCATTACCAATGGTCTTAGAGGTCTCGGGAAACCTCTGACAGAGTATGATCTAGTGAGGAAGATATTGCGTTCCCTGACTCATGCTTGGCATACTAAGGCTACAGTTATGGAGGAGTCAAGGGATTTGCGAAATACAAGGGTTGATGAGCTAATTGGCTCGCTGATGGCATATGAGATTAATATGCCAAGGATAGAAGAAGCTGAGAGGAAGAAGAAGCCAATCGCTCTGAAAGCTGGTACCAGCAAATCCAGCAAGTCCAGCAGATCCAGCTCTAGCAGTTCATCATCAGAGGAGAGCCTGAATGAAGAAGACATAACCTGTACTGAAATGGCAATGATGACCAGAGAGTTCAGGAGATTCCTCAGAAAAGGAGCAGGACGATTCAGCCAGAAGAAGTATGGTGGCGGCCGAAGGGATAAAAGGTATAAACACAACCCTGCTAAGAAAATTGAAACTAATACTTGTTATCAATGCAGGAAACCAGGCCATATGAAAGCTGACTGTCCAGAGAATCAGAAATACAAGGACAAGTCAAAGAAGAAGAACACGAAAGGGAGAGCTATGGTTAACACCTGGAGTGATGAAGATGAAGGCTCCCTGAGCAATACCTCTGACAGTGAAGCTGAATCTGAGAAGCCCATTTGCCTTATGGCAACAAGCTCTGAAGACAGAGAGGAGGACTCAGATGAGGTAATCACTAGATTCGATAACTTTACTATTACTGATTGGGTAGATGCCTACCATGAAATAGCTGATAAATCAGATGATATCAGTATGAAAATAGGCTTCTAAGACGAAAGATAAACTCCATGCAAAATGATACAACTCTAACTGATAAAATTACATGTCTAGAATCTGAGAATAAAAAATTGAAACTCACATGTTCTGAATTAGAAGAAATCAAGAATGAGTCAAAAGCCTCTAAAGAAGAAAATGAGAGGTTAGAAAAAGAAACTGATGAACTAAAATTGAAAATTCAGAAATGTGAGAGTGAGATAAAAATAGTGAATGAAAAATATCAAGCTGTCCTGAGTGTGAACACAGAACTGAAAAAATCCATTGAAGAAATTCAAAAGGATAATGAGGACAAGCTTAAAACCATTGAGAAAATGACCCAAGGTACAGATAATCTAAATGCTTTGTTAGGGTCAAAGGTCAACTTCAGAAAAGAGGGCCTTGGATTTAATTCTAGTGCAACAAAAACCTTTGGAATGAAAACTATTTCATTTGTTGCACAAAAAGAGAAAGGACCTCTAATTAGCATGAATTCAAACATTTCAATGAATAAAACTGCTAATCTGAAAAAGCCCAGTGCTGAGGACAAGGGCAAACAAAAATTGAGTGAGACTAGTAGAGCTAGCACATCCAAGTAAAATCCCAAAGCTCAGTCTCAGGTTAGGGGTAAACCTACACAGTCTTATAAACCCCATGCTAAGGTCACCAAGTCTCCACCATCACCACCACCTATGAAGAATACCCAACACATACCTGTGAATAGGTCAGCAGGGTCCAAGGTGCAGGGGAGGCAGAATGCTTTTAGAGCTCAACCCAAACACTTCTACCAACCTAGAGCCCAGTCCCACTTCTTTGCACAGTCAACCTATCCAAATAGGTCAGGATGGACTAGGACTCAAGGAAGGTTTACAGGTCATGGACATCAGGCTACACAGTCTTATAGACCTTACCCTAGAAATTGGGTTAGTGGGTATGGCAAGTGGACACCTAGGAACCAATATTTCTACAGCCAGCCCAATGATCACTATGGCCAAAATTTCGTGAATACATCCTGGCCAAGGCACTGGCACAGAAATAATCAATCTGTAAATAATCATGCTAGTGTCAACAAGAAAAAGCAAAACAAAAAGAAATCTGAAAAATCCACTAAACAGAACTATTTTAAACAAATGTGGATTTCAAAAAGTCTGCTTTCTTGCTTTGCTTCTATTTCATCTGCTCTGGAGCCCAATCAGTCTTGGGTTCCAAACCTCTCTACCTGATTGTGTGTGCAGGTATGCCTGGCAGCCAAGAACAATTTGTGGTACTTGGATAGTGGCTGCTCCAGGCATATGATAGGGGATAAGGCCAAGTTTTGCATGCTGACAGAGAAACAAGGAGGCCTTGTCACCTTTGATAGCAACACAAAGGGTAAGATTGTTGGAACAGGTAAGGTAGGTAAGTGTACTACTTGCTGCAATGAGGATGTTATGTTGGTTGAGGGTTTAGCTTATAACTTACTTAGCATCAGCCAACTATGTGATAAAGGATGCAAAGTGCTTTTTGATTCTCAATGTTGCAAAGTTTTTGAACCTGATTCCGAAACTGTTAAATTTTCTGGTAAGAGGATAAATAACACTTACATGATAGATTTAGATGATATTCAACATTCTAACCTATGCCTTACTACTAGTAGAGAAGACTTAGCATTTTTATGGCATCGTAGGTTAGGTCATGCTAGTTATACTGTTTTGCATAAACTGAATAAGCATAGCATGGTTAGAGGACTTCCTGAAGTTTCCTTTAAGAAAGAAAATAAAATCTGTGATGCATGCACTCAATCAAAGTTAACTAGAAAGTCATTTAAATCTAGAACAGAAAATCTATCTTCTAAACCCTATGAGCTGATACACATGGACCTTTTTGGGCCAACCAGGTCTGTCAGCTTATCAGGGAGGAAGTATGGGTTTGTCATGCTAGATGACTTCTCTAGGTATACTTGGGTATATTTCTTATCACATAAAAGTGATGCATTCTCAGAATTTCAGGAGTTCTGTCTTAAGAAAAACAAGAAAATTGAAAATATTTTGACTGATCATGGAGGTGAGTTTGAAAACTCACAGTTTGATGAATTCTGCAGGTCAAATGGAATTAACCACAGGTTCTCCTCACCTAGGACACCTGAGCAGAATGGAGTTGTGGAGAGAAGGAACAGAACCCTAGTGGAGATGGGTCGTACACTCTTGGTTGAAGGTGGTCTACCAAGGAAGTTCTGGGCTGAAGCAGTAAATACTGCCTGTTATGTAATTAACAGAGCCATGGTAAGACCTTCTACCCAGAAAACACCCTATGAGATCTTAAAGGGTAAGAAACCTTCTATTGCCCATTTCAAGGTTTTTGGTTGCAAATGTTTCATTCATATAAATGATAAAAGAGACCTTGATAAATTTGAACCTAAAGGTGAACCAGGAATATTTCTTGGTTATTCTGAAAACACCCGAGCATATAGAGTGTATAATTTGAATTCCAAAATTGTTGAAGAATCTCCACATATAGTTTTTGATGAATCCTTATTAAAGACTAATGTTGGTCAATGCAGGAATGAAGACAATGGTGATATTTTGAAGGAAGGAAATCCTGCAGACAAATCCGAGGATGAGGAAGGAAATGAAGAGATTAATGAAGAAGAGCCTACAGTTCAGGGGGAGGTAAATGAAACTCATGGTGATGAAATTGTCAACATTGGATATCTAAAAGATCATCCTGTAGATAATGTAATTGGCAATCTGCATGACCCCCCTAGGACTAGAGGTCACTTAATAATTCAAAATGAATTGAATGCATATGCGTTTGTTTCAAATGTAGAACCCAAGTCCATTCACTGTGCTCTCAAAGATGTGCATTGGATTAATGCCATGCATGAGGAGCTCAATCAATTTGATAGGAATAAGGTATGGCATTTTGTTCCACCTCCTGATCATGAAACAGTCATAGGGACTAAATGGGTGTTCAGAAATAAAATTGATGAATCAGGGAATGTCATTAAAAATAAGGCCTGACTTGTAGCTCAGGGGTATAATCAAGAATTTGGAATAGACTTTGAAGAGTCTTTTGCCCCTGTAGCCAGGTTAGAAGCAATCAGAATATTATTGGCTTATGCATGTTCCCTAGGAATAAATCTTCAGCAGATGGATGTAAAATCTGCATTTCTGAATGGGGAAATCAGTGAGGATGTCTATGTGAGACATCCTCTTAGATTTGAATGCTTAGATTTCCCTAATCATGTCTATAAACTCAAAAAGGCTCTCTATGGTTTAAAGCATGCTCTTAGAGCTTGGTATGACAGGTTGAGCAAATTCCTCACTGGAAAGAACTTCACAAGAGGTGTAGTTGATCAAACATTGTTCACCAAGGTGAGTCATTCAGATATTCTTATCATTCAAATTTATGTGGATGACATTGTCTTTGGGTAAACTAACCCCAAATTATGTGAGGAATTCTCTCAAATTATGACTAATGAGTTTCAAATGAGCTTAATGGGTGAGCTCAAACTATTTCTCGGACTGCAGGTTACACAATCAAAGGATGGTACTTTCATCTCTCAGTCTAAGTACATAAGGGATCTATTGAAGAAGTACAAAATGGACAACCTCAAGGAAATAGCTGCTCCAATGGGTACCTCAACCAGTTTGGATGAAGATCCTCAAGGTAAACCAGTGGACCAAAGGCTATATAGAGGTATGATCCGATCCCTTCTATATCTTACAGCATCTAGGCCTGACATTCAATTTTCAGTGTGTTTATGCTCTAGATTTCAGGCTAGTCCTAAAGAATCACATCTTAAATCTGTGAAGAGGATTTTTAGGTATTTACTAGGCACCCAAGAGCTAGGTCTTTGGTATCCTGCTAAGTGTGAGTTAGAACTTCTAGCCTACACTGATGCAGACTATGCTGGGTGTCGAGTAGATAGAAAAAGCACTAGTGGCTATTGTCAATTCCTTAGTGGCTGTCTAGTATCTTGGGCATCTAAGAAGCAACACACTGTAGCCTTGTCTACAGCTGAGGCTGAATATGTTGCAGCAGGTAATTGTGCTGCCCAAGTAATTTGGATCAAGCACCAACTAGATGATTATCAGATAAAATTGGAATGTATTCCAATCTTGTGTGATAATACTAGTGCTATATGCCTTGCTAAAAATCTTGTTCATCATTCTAGGACTAAGCATATAGAGATAAAACACCATTTTCTTAGAGATATTATAAATAAAAAAGAAATTGAAATGAACTTCATTGAAACTGAAAAACAAATTACTGATATCTTTACTAAGCCTCTTGGGAATGAAAGGTTTAAATTTCTTAGAAGAGAACTTGGCTTGTGTAAATTTCAGCATAATGAATAAATTCTCTGATGGCTTGAATAAAATGTGTGAATGTTGAATGTAGCAACAGACTCATGATCATGCATGAAACTCATATTTTTTTTACACCCATGATCATCACTGCATATCATTTAGTCATGAATGTGTCTAAAACCACATGCATATCATTCATAATTTTTTATGACATAGTTTTCATTGCATATCATTCATCCATGACCTATGTCGAAGCTCTCTCTCATTTAATTCTTGCCATTCATTTGCAAAACTGCATGCATATAGACAGGGGGAGTCTTGTCAGAAATTCAGGGTGAACTGCTACGTCGACGTTATCACGCTGTAGCGTTGACGCACTGGGGTATTCCAGTGAACCATTAACTCTACCTTTTTTAATTGCTGTGTCGACGCTGCTCTACTGTGGCGTTGACTTAGTGAACTAGATCTGTGAATGCCTCTGCTTCTTATTCTGATGAGTTGACGCTGCAATAGCGTGGAGTCGACACACTGATATTATCTCAGTGTTTTATGATGTTGCCTCTTCAACTGATGCGTGGATGCCTTGAACTCCCAGCGTCGACCCTGTTCATTCATCCTTTGGCTCTGAATGATTGAGTCTGACAATATGGCAATATGTTAGTCAGTTCTGATTCCTAAGCAATAGAAAACATACTTCTTCTCTTATAAGAATTTTAATTGCTTATAGACTGACTTAATGGTTTGAATTTTATAATTTTTGGAGTTTAAAGATTGCAATCAGTACATAAGAAAGCTGAAAATTGATAAAGCTCTCAACCCTTATCTTATTTCATGACAGACAAAACTCATCATATCTGAAATCTGAAAAACTCATCTGAAATCATGTTAGAGAAGCTACGTATGTGTATTGTTCTTAAACAAGTCATTCTTAAACAAATAAAGGACAGCTAAGAAAGATATTGAAAAATATTGAAAATTAATTGAAAATAACATTGGCAGAGTAATGATTGGTAAAATACTGAGAAACTAAGTGATCCATCAAAGAAATTGACAATTCTTAAGTCATGAGGTGTATCAGTTATCTCTGTATAAAATGATCAAAATAGTAGGGTGGTTTCACTGAGTACCTGGGGGGTAACTGGCGTCTGATAAACGTGTACCCTCACACAAAAAGGTGTAAATCAGTTCTATTGAATTTGATCATGGCAGAATGGTCCAACATGTTGAGTATCTAGGGGTATTGACGTCTGATAAACGTACACCCTTACGCAGAGAGACAAATGGCACCTGAATGCCCTTAATGAAATACAATGAAAAATGCTGTTCCTTCAAAAGAAATTTCATGGATGTCAATTTGTTTAATCTCAATACATGACTTGGTATCTCTTAATCATTCTTTTCTGAGTCTATGAAAGTAAGATATTTTGAAACTGAATCTCTCATGCAAATGTGATTCTGATTTATTGTTTTATCATGCACAGAAAACTTATCCATTGATTGTAGTGCATGAACTCAAAATTTAAAACCTTTAAACCAGAATTCTATCTGAAAGTAGTTTCTAAATTCATATGACTGAAGACTCTATGCTTTAGAATGCTTATTCCTGAACTGCTTGTTCAGAATGCCAGTCAGATGATCTCTCTTGTTCCTTCCCTTATAATCACTTTCCCTCCTCTTTGTTGATGGCAAAGGGGGAGAATATTATCTTGTTTGATGAATTCTGAATTCATTCCAGGGGAAGTGTATGCATCATGTTATGACAAAGGGGGAGATTTTGTTAGCAGGGAGTTGCTTACATTTCTAGCATGCATTCATAGCATCTGCATGATAATCTGAATAACAAATCATGTCTTTCATCAAAAATTCATATGAATGACAGGTTGTTACTCTTCTATATGATGGGGGGTTGCCATCATCAAAAAGGGAGAGATTGTTATGACTCCTCTGTGTTGATGATGTTGATAATATGCTTTACTTCATTAGTAACACATTGTTTTGATTGATTGGCAACTGTTTATATGTTTTGATGAGATTGCTTTTATCAGATTATCTGTGTGTTCTATGTATTTCACAAGTCTACTCATTGTACACACACACAAGTCTACACACTCAGCATAGTCTATACATTGTGTTGTGTTGTGCATTGTTGAGAACGTAGCTGTCTTGAGTTAGTCTATACATCCATGCACAGTCTGGACAGTAGTGGGTCGACCTCCTTCTTAGATGGGTCGACTCCCTCAGAACATCCAAGTCTATACACTGTCCATCTTCTTAGTGTCTCATGCATTAACTAAGTTTGTACACTGTCCGTATGACTTAGCATCTTTGTGCATTGGGCAAAGTCCATACATTACAGCTCACTTAACTAGCAAGTCTATACATTACATTGTGGCGTTTGAGCTCAGTAAGTCTATACATTGCATCGGTGCAGTGCTTCCTCTGTGCATATACTGCATCAGTGCATCGTAAGTCCATACATTAGTCAAGTCTGTACAGCGTCATGCATCATTCTTCAAAGTCCATACACTGCACTGTTGCTTGCTCGAGGTGAAGTCTGTACATCCATCAGTGAACTTCGAAGTCTATACACTGGGATCTTTACCTACGTTCAGTTCTGCAAGTCTGTACATTGGACTTTCACGTAAAGTCTATACATCCTTGAACTGTGCAAGTCTGTACATCGTTGCTTTGCCAAAGTCTACACATTGTGAACCTTCCAGTCTGTACAGACTTTACTTCGCTCAAGTCTGTACATCGTCCAGTTGTCTTTGGCAAGTCTTCACATCGTGAAGTCTATACACTCGATTGTCTTGCATTGCATCAAGTCTGTACAGCCTTTCCTTTGGCAAGTCTGTACATCGTTCATGAAGTCTGAACAATGAGCAAGTCTGTACATCGGACTAGTCTGCATCGGCTAAGTCCATA
This sequence comes from Amorphophallus konjac, assembly GCA_022559845.1. Taxonomy (NCBI): domain Eukaryota; kingdom Viridiplantae; phylum Streptophyta; class Magnoliopsida; order Alismatales; family Araceae; genus Amorphophallus; species Amorphophallus konjac. The sequence continues at coordinate 257,537,578 of CM040118.1, read as the reverse complement.
CATTATCCAGTGCATTGCATGCATCATTCATGAAGTCTATATATCGAGTTGAATGCTGGCTAAGTCTGTACATCGTCTGTCTTACTTAGAGTCTCATGCATAACATGAAGTCTGTACATCGCACAGCATTCAAGTCTACACATTGTGCATCATTTTAGTTGAAGCCTATACATCGTGCATCTAGTGTTTCAAGTCTATACATTGTTGCACGTTGTGTCTGTCTAAGTCTTCACAGTGCTTCTTCATGTATTGAAGTCTGCACATTGCTGCACGCTCATCAAGCCCATACACTGGCATATCTTTACATTGCCTAGTCTATACATTGGCTGCTGAATGTTCTTCAAAGTCTGCACATTGCATTATACTTCAGCAAGTCTGTACATCGGTTGCCTTCATATAGGAAGTCTGTACATCGCACAGCACTGCATATATGAAGTCTATACATTCCAGAGTCTGTACATTTCATTCGAGTTCACAAAGTCTATACAGCAAAGTCTATACAATGCATTCGAGTTCACAAAGTCTATACAATGCATTGCATCCCACAAAGTCTGTACAGGGTTTATACTTAAACTGATAATTCTATTTCATCTGTCTAACAGGGATTCTTTGCAGGGATTGATGACTTGGCTCGTGATCCAAGGAAGGACGAGGTGATCAGATGGTGACACGTGGAAGCAGCCCATCACATGATGCTGCCATGTGGATGAAATTGCCTCGGATCTGGCGAATTCTTTGGGCGGGAAATGTGGAAGCCACACACCCTTATCCAATCTGCTGCTGGTATATATAGGAGTCTTCTTCTTCAGGAGGAGGCAGATCGAATAGTGGCAAAGTATATACAGTGAGAGTAAAAGCCTGAAGCAGTAGAGAGCCACCGATCCACAGAGAGAAGAAAAGCAGAGAAGAAGAAAAAGAGAGAAGAGAAGATTGAGAGAGATGTGTTGAGAGAGTGAGATTGAGAGAGTTTGATTGAGAGGTTGTATCTCAGACTCTTGGTTCAGATACCAGAGCTGAGATTTGCTCATTTCGAGCTACATTCCCATTTGGGTTTTCTATTTTCGTTTGCTTCTGTCTTTTATTTCCGAAATTGTTTCTTCAAGCTGTGAGTCAGCTGTTAGCAGAGGTGCTGCCTCTGGACGGGTAAGCTGTAAACCTCAGCGGTTGCAGTGGAGGTCTCCACTAGACAGGTGAAGCTGTAATCCTCAGCAGGCGAGACTTGTCTCGGACAGCAAGCTGTGTTGCTCAGCGGTTTGTAGGCCAAGCTGTATTACCCAGCAGACGCAAGCTGTACTGCGCAACAGTAAGCCATACTCGGTTGAGTGTGGGGTGGACGTAGGTATCTGACCAAACCACCTAAAAATCTTGGGTGTCTTATGTTTGTGAGTTTGCTTGTGATATGCTGTGTGGCTGCATGTGTCGACACTCCTCATAGTGTTCTTTCTATCGCTCAACAGTTGTTTATTTTAAATTCCGCATTATAGTTCAACTGTGTTTTAAATTAGCCATTAGATCTATTCACCCCCCTCTAGATCCACTCTCAGTGGAGATAGACTGCGTCAATCTAACATAACAGGGTACTCATAATGATGAGCAAATCACACTAGTTACTTCCATGCTGGACTGTCAAGATGTACATGCACGACAGTTTGCTCGTCACATAGCCCCATTGGCTACCTACAAGGCCCTGGAGTCCTTACGGCCAGATAAAAGAAGAAAGATGGATGACCTCGAATGTGACTGGTACAGATGGTTCGACATGAATGATATCACCATTGCTTTGAGCCGACTGTTTATGCCAACTGATCCGGAATGGCCGCCATTGATTCATGAACTAATTGAAAGACCAGCGGTGATCACCGACAAGAGGCAACTCCTAAGCGACTACATAGATACCGGGGAGCCGGATGTGCCGTATGAAGAAGGCTTCGATGTGGATAGGCTGTGGGCCGGCCTTTTTTCTCTCAAATCCATCCATCCAAAAGTTGTCATCCGTCTATTTGATAAAATGTTTTGTCCAGGTATCCCTAGACCGCCCGCGGTCTTGATAACTTTTTCTCCAGATTCACTTCAAGTTTCTCCTCCAATTCCTCCCTTGCTCCTCGAGTAATTATCTAAACTCTCTATCACGCCCCCACGTGGGCAATCACTCATCCAATCTTTTTCAAACCTATCAATCTAAACACCACCTCCTATTCCTTCCTCTCATTGCTTTATTATTGAAAACGAAAAAAAAATGCCAAAATTCAAACTCTCCAATCTTCCATCTCTTTTGAAGAGACCTCCTATCTTGCTTCGGAGCGCGCCTCGATCCAAGGGCCGCTCTTTCAAGGTTCATTAGTGGACCTTCTTTTCTCCTCCGATGAGGAGGCTCTCCCTGTATCCCCTCCTGTATCCGTTGCGTCTCCATCTTCTTCTCCTCCTCCCTTAGGTCAGGGTAGTTCATCCAGTTTCCCATCCTGTTCCTCTCCCCCTTCTTCTAATAAGACATTTGGGGTAGCTTCACATAAGAAACCCAAGGGTAAGCATATTCCCCGTAGATTTCTTAGAGAGTTAGCTATCAGATGCCAAGCTTGTCTAGCCATCCCCGAATTTGTAGAGAATCTGATTATCCCGCCGAAAATAGAATATGAAGATACTTGTGCTTTTAGTGAGGGTTTTGGTGTTTATGAAATTATGAATGATGAAGACCCTATTGAAGAGGGGGATGAAGATTACAAAGAATATGAGGATGAGACTGACGCCTTTGCTAGTGGCATGAGAAGATTTGACAAGCCGTCAGCCTCAGTAGAGGAGCCTACCAAAGAAATAAATCTGGGTACTGAGAAAGACCCTAGGATTGTCCTCATTAGCAAGAACTTGTCGCCCTCCGAAGAAGAGGCGCTTATTTTGGTTCTTCAAGAATATAAGGACACGTTTGCGTGGAGTTATGAAGATATGCCAGGATTAGACCCTGCGCTCGTTGAACATCGACTTACACTTAAGCCAGGGTCCATTTCGGTCAAACATCGGTTGAGACGTTTCCACCCTAACATGGCATTAAAAATGAAAGAAGATGTCGATAAGCTCCATAAAGCTAGATTCGTTAGAGTCATCCTCTATCCTAATTGGGTGGCGAACATCGTCCCAGTCATGAAGAAAGATGGAAAGGTTCGGATTTGTATAGACTTCCGGAACCTCAACCGTGCATGTCCTAAAGACGACTTCCCCCTCCCTCAAATTGATGTTTTGATTGACAATACGGCAGGATATGATACTCTCTCCTTTATGGATGACTTTTCAGGCTATAATCAGATTCGTTTGGCTGAAGAAGACCAGGAAAAGACATCGTTCACTACACCGTGGGGAACTTATTGCTATGTGGTCATGTCCTTCGGACTTAAGAATGCCGGAGCCACCTATCAAAGGGCCATGATGGCAATTTTTCATGATATGATCCACATTTATATCGAGGTGTATGTTGATGACCTGGTAGTGAAATCAAGGACAAGGATTGAGCATCCCGGTGTTCTAGCCAAGCTCTTATAGAGAGCACGGGAATATCAGCTCAAGATGAATCCCAAGAAGTGTGTATTTGGTGTTTCATCAGGGAAGTTGCTTGGATTCATCATAAGTAAGAGGGGTATTGAGATTGATCCCAACAAGGCAAAGGCAATTAGAGAAATGCCTCCTCCCAAGAATTTGAAAGAGGTTCAAGGATTAATTGGGAGGTTACAATTTATTCATCGATTTATCTCCCAACACTCACAAAGATGTAGGCCATTCTATGAGCTTACTAAGCCGGGAGTCGAGTTTATTTGGGATGACAAGTGTCAGGCAACCTTTGACGGATTGAAGGATTATCTCTTAAATCCTCCTGTCCTGAGGCCGCCAGTTCCAGGCAAATCGCTTGTTCTTTACATTTCCGTCCTGGATGACTCTGTAGGTGCTGTCCTAGCCCAGGTGGATGAAGAAGGAAAGGAAAGAGCAGCCTACTACTTGTCCAAGCTTCTCAACCCCTGTGAGCAGAGGTATTCAGCCATGGAGAAGACTTGTGCTGCTTTAGTCTGGGTAGTTCAGAAACTTAAGCATTATTTCTTAGCTCACGAGGTTCATCTCATTGCTCGTATGAATCCAATCAAGTTCCTTCTTGAAAAATCTATTCTCACCGACCGATTAGCACGATGGCAAAGCTTCCTTTCTCAGTTTGACATCATCTACATTCAGCAAAAAGTGATTAAAGGCTATGCTATAGCAAAACATCTCGCTCATCACCCTCTCCCTAGATTCGACCATGTTCGCTCAGAGTTTCCAGATGAGGAACTAATGTCCGTCAATCAACCCGATTCGATGTGGACATTACATTTTGATGGAGCTTTGAATTCAAAAGGGAAGGAGATTGGTATTGTTCTTCTATCACCGGAGGGTATCACTATCCCGCTCGCCTCTCAGCTTGCATTTCCAGTTACAAATAATATAGCTGAGTATGAGGCCCTTCTGGCCGGACTGGAGACCGCTCACCAATTCGGTGTTACCCAATTGCGGATTGTAGGTGATAGTCAGCTTATTCTTCACCAAGTGCTACCAAGTGTCGCACGCTCAATCCTAAACTCAAACCCTATCATGAACTGACTTTTGCTTATGCCAAGCTTTTCACCAAATTAATCTTTGTCCATGTTCCTCGCGATCAGAATATTCTGGCCGATGCTCTTACTTCTCTTGCTTCTTCCTTGGTTTTCCTCCCCGAAAGGGATTTCCATTCCATTATTGTTCATAAGCATCTCACTCCAGCTGTTAAAGATCCAGCATTCCTTAGTGTTAAGGAGGAGGTGCTCCAGAAGGTTGAGCAAGGAGGAATCATTGAGAATAAGGAGATCATGTTGATGGATTTAGAGGATGAATTGGACGATGAGGAGAAGCCGTGGTATTATGAAATTGCTAAGTATTGCCAGGATCAATCCTATCCTGAGTAGGCCACGACAGAAGAGAAGAAAGCCATTCGAAGAGTTGCTCAGCGATACACTCTAGTTGGAGGCGTGCTATATAGAAGAGGTCTCACTGGAGTTTTACTTAGATGCCTCGACGATGACGAATCTTGGAAGGTTGTGGAAGAGGCGCATTCGGGAGTGTGTGGTAGCCACATGAATAGCCAGATGCTAGCTAAGAAAATCCTTAGGCTAGGCTTCTATTGGCCCACTCTAGAAGAGGATTGCTCCATCTATGTTCGAAGGTGTGTTAAGTGTCAACTGCACGCCGACAAAATCCATTCTCCTGCTTCTTCACTCCATCCTATGTCTTCCCCCTGGCCTTTCTCCATGTGGGCCTTCGATATCATTGGACCTCTTGGTGATGCGAACCTCCTCACAAAATCGAAATCGTTTATACTCACGGCCACGGAGTACTTCACCAAGTGGGCGGAAGCGGAAGCTTATGTGGAGATTAAAGCGTCAACCGTCTGTAAATTTATAATGAAGAACATCAGCGCAAGGTTCGGCATCCCGAGTACCATCGTCACCGACAATGGACCGTAATTCATCTCTCAGGAACTTCAGGACCTCTGCAACAGGTACAACATTGCATTGCATCATTCATCTCCTTATTATCCATAGGGCAATGGCAAAGTAGAGGCAACCAACAAAACTTTGATCAAAATTATCAAGAAAACGTGTGAGGCTAATAAATTTGCGGATTGGCCAGAAAAGCTCGTTGAAGCTCTTTGGGCCTATCGCACTTCCATTCGTACTCCTACTGGGCAGACCCCTTTCGCCCTCACCTATGGAATGGAGGCGGTAGTCCCTTATGAGATTCTCATCCCTTCTCTACGAGTACAATTGGACAAGGAGCTCCCTATTGATGAGCGCCGAGAATCCCTCCTTGCTCAATTGGAACTCTTAGAAGAGAAGCGTTTAGCCACCGCCGAGCATGCACGAGTATATCAAAATAGACTTTCACGTGTTTACCAAAAGAAAGTAATTGAGAGAAAATTTAAAATTGGTGAGATGGTGATTAAGTGATTTTTTGTAAAACCCGGTGGACCCCGTTCAAAACTCCAACTGAACTGGGAAGGGCCGTATGTAATAAAAGATGTTTACCCTGGCAATGCTTACAAACTAATTAACGTTGAAGGGGAAGAGCTGACTCACCCCTGGAATGGTCTTTACTTGAAGAAGTACTATCCCTAAGTCTTCGAAAAGAAAAATTTTGAAAAAAAAAGAAAAAAATGAGAAGAAAGAAAAAAGAAAAAAATGATGAAAAATTGCAGACTGGCATAGTGCATAGGCCGCAAGCCCGAAAGATCAAAAATCCTTAATTCATTCTTTAGTCTTGATGGTTTAACCTTGGGGTCAATTCCCGCACACACTACACGCTTTACTCGTAAAATCAAGCGGCCTAAAATTCAAGGAAAGTCTGACCCAAACTAAGAGTGTAAAAACTTTACATATTCTCTTCTCTTCGGCTCACGAGAGGGAGTATGAGTCAATGAATACTACCCGAACCTACCCGCCGCCCTAGTAGGTGGAAGTCAGGGCCCAAAAGGGAACGAAATGCTTAAAGCCCAAGTACAATTAGGTCTTTATCTATTTGAGAAATTTAAAGAAAAGAAATGATAAAGTTATAAATAAAAAAAGAAAAGTATGTTAAGAGGGAAAAGTCCCCGCAGGGAAAACCCCGGTCGTAAGTATGCAGAAATAAGGGCAAAAAGAGCAACAAAATTTTCCTAAGCCAAAGATCGAACCCCAACGGGCATTAGGGCAGGGGGGAAAGATTCCCGAATCTCGATAACCCCTCGTGAGCTTCCTCAACTTATTCTTCAGTTCTCCCTCCATGGTAGGTTGTAAGCTCAAAGGATGGCAAAGACCTACTAAGAAGGATGGGCCGCGAGAGAATATGAGTGAAAGCATAAGTCAATAAGCACGTTGACCCTTTGTTAAGTCATTTAAGAAAGATTAATGAATTTAAGATGGTGATTGTGTAAGGCTCAAGACCCTTTGTGCTATGCTCAGCTTCATAAAAAAAAGAGAAAAAAGAACGGAAAAAATATACATTTTTAATTAACGCCTTCATATTTAGGCATCATTTACATAATTAACGACAGTGTCTACGTCGTCATTTTCAAATAAAGAACAAATAAAAAAATGATTTTTCAATTTACGCCCGCTTAGGGGGCGTCATTTAATAAATTCACGGCTTTGTCAATGTCGTCATTTTAATAAAAATTAAAAAAATGATTTTTTTTAATCAACGCTTGTGCGAGGGCGTCATTTTCAAAATGGAAAAAAATGAAAAAAAGAAGAAGAAAATGAAAAAGACCAAAAAATTAAGCCTGCTGCTTTCCATCTCATATGCTTGATTGCATTCTTGTGTGGGCATCTTTTCTTTTTAGGTTGGCATCTGCTTGCTTGCATGTTGTATTTTCCTTATATATTTCTGTTATCTGCCTTTATTAATTAGAGGCTTGGCCCCTTGACCCGTCAACAAGGTCAAAGAAGAGACAACCCCTTGCTTATTGAGCAAGGGGCCAAGTCGAACAGATGAACTAATCTGTTTGCTTAAGTGTGACCTACAGGCACAGAACAAGAACGAAAAGCAACAAAAGAAAGCGAAAGCGAAGGCAAGTACACAAGTGCTCAACTGCTCAAAGTAACTCAGAAATCTCATATATATATATATCAATGAATATCTGAAGTACAAGTGTGGGTGGAGGGGTACAAGTAAGTCTCTCTCTCTCAACTCTCGCCTCCACCCTCCTCTCTCCTACTCTCTACCTCACCATCGTCGTCCCGACGAGGCACCCATGGAGGGGGCATGGACCCCCGAGAAGTAGCTGGAGCACGAGCCTGCTCCTCTGCCTCGCTCCTCTGCCGAAGAGAGGAACCCGCCACGAAGGTAGAACTGGTAAACGTGTACCCCGCAGCACACGCCCGCTCCCGGCCTCGCTGGAGGCGCTCCTCTGTCGCCCGTAGCCGCTCCTGTGTGACGGCTAGCTGTGCCCTCAGCTCCGCAAGCTCCCGCTCATGCACTGCCTGCTCCTCCTTCCGCTCCTCTTTCTCTCGAGATCGCTCCTCCCTCTGCTGCTCTCGCTCCCGGGCACGCTCCCTTTTCTCTACGTCAAGGAGGACTCGCAGCTCTGTCACATCCAGAGGTAGCTCCTCTCACCGCCTCAAGGCCCCCTCGAGCTCCGCAACTCTCTGCTCGCGGATGGCCAGCTCCGTCCCGGCTAGTGCAGCCTGGGTAAACGCCGCCTGTAGCTCTGGGGTCTGTAATCAGTTAAAAAAATCATCAGTTTCACATTTAATTGAATTTCATAAACAACTGAAATAAAATCTTTGTTGACTTACCCATGTGGCTATCGCGCGCTGTCCTACCTCAATACAGGTAAGCGAGGCTCGGAACTCCTCAGTCTGTAAGAACGAATTTTTATAAACACACATAATGATATAATCAAAGCCATGAATTTGAGTTTGAGCTTACTCGTGTGGCGAGGTCGCGCTCTGCAGCCTCGGCCCGTGCCATTGCTTCAGCAAGTAATCCCTCCAAGGAATCCACCACGATGCTCGGGTCCCTCGAGCTGGAAGCCCCTCCTGCGCCTCCTGCCGCCGCTCCCTACTGGGCACGCTGCATTCATTGAGATTGTCAGTGGCTAATTACTAATAATTCAAGAATTCAGTTTGCATATAGATAATTAAACACTCACCAGGGTCTCCAAGTCTGCCCGTGTGGCGGCCAGCTGAGCCTCTAGGCTGTGGAGGTGGACCTGCATGTCCATCGCCGCTATGTCCCGTGCATCCTGCATTCATCACGCATATCAGTCGCATGATAAGCATATAACTTTGCATAAAAGGAAAAAAGAAAGTGCATTCATACATACCCCTAAGACCTTCATCTGGGGTCAGCCGACGTAAACCTCCCAGTAACGTCGGAGGTACTCGGAGCTGTCAGCTGCCTGGGAAGTGACTCGGGTCCCGCCGCGCTGCCAGTCGGCGTACTGATCAGGGAACTAGACTCTCCAGTCGATCGCCTTCGTGCGACCGCGCATCTTCTTACCTATTCCATGGGGTTCTCCTACCTCGACCCACTCCTGGTGTAGGCCAAGGGTCCTCATGACCAGCCTAAGCCGTAACGACTCGATCTCGTTCAGGCAATGAACCCAAAGCTCATGCTCAAAGCAAGGTCGGCCCGCTACGACCCAGGGCTGGCCCTCATCGGTCATGCCCTCGTAGGGTCTCCACACCACCCGCATTCACAAACATGCATCACATCATGTCATATTTGTCATCATATTTCATAAAGTAGGAATTGCATCATATTTAGCATATAGGCAGGGTAGTCACGGAACTCCATCCGTAGAACTCGCAGCTCATAGGCGAGTGGTGCTCCCGTCACAATAGGCAGCCAGCGTCGCGCCAGTGGGAACGCTCCCTCATCTCTAGGTCGAGGGTCGACACGCCCCATCGGCATGTACAGGTGGCTCCACACCTGCATCCATCAATTGCATTAATGAACATTCATACGCATAATCATATTTGTAAAAGAAAAGAAAAAATGCATACCTGAAGGAAAGGTGAGAAGCCACTAACAGTCGTCTCTCGACCTGTCCCCGTGGATAGGTCAGCCATCAAGTGCGCTAGCAGAGCAGCTCCCCAAGCGTATCTACCGATGCTCTCCAAGTCCTCAAGGATCCCCAAGAATCGGCAATTGATGATGTCACCCTTTGTCCCGAGCAATAGCCTCCCGAGCATCAGGAGTAGGAATCTCCTCAGGTTTCGGTCCACTCTCTCTCTCTGAGCCGGGTCCTGGCAGTAGACGGCCCTAACTCTCCCTATCAACCTCTGTGAGAACTCCTCCAGAGACTCCCTTGACCTCTGTCTAGAATCACCCAATCCCATAGCAATGGTAAGGTCGGTGCGGTAGATGGTCCTACACTCGCTAGGCGTCTCGTAGACTGTCTCTAACCCTAGCAGCCTCTGTGTCAACTCGCTATAGTCAGGTAGGGTAATCCAGCTCAAAGCCTCCTCGTCTACCCTCAGCCCGGTGATCCTAGCAATATCCTCCAAGGTGGGAACCATGTGACCCCATGGCATCAGGAACGCCCGGCTAGTCATGTCCCGTCTCTCCCTAAGCACCTGGATCAAGGGTAGGTCAGGTCTCATAGGCTCTATGCTAAGGAAGGGTCCGAACCCCATAGCCTCTACCCTGGCCCTCTGAAAGTCTGGGAGCCCGTAGTAAGCTGCTCGGACCTGGACCCAGGAGATCCTAGTCCTCATCAAACCCTGCCAACAAAAAGAATGGTTTAATATGAGTTTAATGGATATTCATTTGTTGTTGTTTGTTCTCTGTCTAAATTGACGACCGGCCTGAGGTCATTGTTTGTTTAGTTGACGCCCCTGGGACATGCGTTATTTCAAAATATGTTTTGGTGATTTAATGAGTAATTTTAATTGATGACCAACCATGGGTCGTTATTTGTTTAAATGATGCCCCTGTGGGGGGGGGTTGTTTTGAAGGATAGTTTTGGCTCTAGAAATTGAAAATGTGATTTTTCTTTAATTGACGACCACCCATGTGGCCGTTGTATGATGAATTGACGCCCCGATGAGGGGCGTTATTTTCTGAAGGATTTCAAAAAAGACAGTGCACGAAATGAAATAAAAACAGAAAGATATATCAAAAATAAAAAAAAATGGCATGGAAAATAACAGCAAATGAAAATGAAAATTCTAAAATGATGACATGATGCAGGGCGTGGTTTCATGGGTTAATTATTTTCGGAAACTAAAAACATTTTAAATTGACGACCCGAGGTGGGTCGTTGTTTCAATTGACAGCACCCGTTGGGGCGTCATTTCACTGATCTACTGGTGCAACGGTTCCCCCTCCACCGAGGGCTATGGAAAATTCATAAAAATGAAAATAAATTTGAAAGATGGAAGGCTGAGGTAGGGGGACCTACCTAGCATCGCTCGGATGTTAGGAGCCCTCCACGGAGGGGCTGCCGTCGCTGCCGTAGCTGACGGGGTTGCCGTGGTTGTCGAGGGGTCACCGCCGGTGCCCTTTCTTCTTCCCCCTCTTCTTCTTCCCCTTCATCTTCTTCATCTTCATCCTCATTATCGTCCTCGTCACCATCTTCTTCTTCATCTTCACCTGTGTCTTCATCTCCACCGTCTTCATCACCCTCTTCATTTCGTTCTTCGGTTGCACCGCCTTGCTCCGCCGCCGGAGCTTCTTTGATTGGTGGTGCATCTTCAGCCGCCGCGGGAGGGACTTCCTCCGTGGCGGGCTCGTCGTCGCCCAAGTCCACCACGTTGGGGGCCGAAACCCTTTGACGCTTGTGAGCATCGCCCGCCATGAGTATAGAGAGAGTAGAAAGAATAGAGAGAGAAATAGAGATGGGGAGGAATGAAATGGGGGCTCGGTTAGGGTTAGGGTTCGCAGCAGAGAGAGAAAGAAGAGGGAAAGTGGACGAAGGAAGGAGAAAGAAAAGAGGGAAATAGGGTTTAACGGTCGAAATGAATTGACGCCCTAATGGGTGTCGTCACCCTCGTCATTGACGGATCTGATTGAGGCGTGATTTCTGGATATGACGACATTCTCTGGGTCATCATTTAAGTTTGCATGGGAATTAGTAATTATCGTCAGAGGCATTAATGGGAGATTGATTGATGTGATTGGAAGTCATGATTGTTGTTTGGAATTGACGACAGCATATGCGGGTGTCAGTTTGATAAGGCACAACATGAGTCAAGGCGTTTCTTTCAAAAAATCAAGAAAGTATTTCGAAAGGGATTTAAAGAATTGAAGTCGATTAACGCCTTCGGTTGGGGCGCAAATTAATCAACGCCGATTTGAATAGGCGTCAATTGTGGGTTTAGTAGTTTTTTTTTGAGGAAATTGATTGGAAGAGATTGACGACATTGTTTTAGGCGTTGTTTGTGGAATTGACGCCATCATAGAAGGCACAACTCAGAACAGAGACCCGAAACTCAGTTAAATCAGACAGAATCACATGAAATTGGAAGATAGAATTGTTATAAACATGTTATTTTGGCTCAAATAAGGAAAGATCCTCTACTTTATTGATGAAAGAAATTTGTTACATTAATGAGCCACCATGGGCCTTGTCTTCCTAAGTGCTATTACATAAGATGTGCATTTGTCTTCTTCTTCTTCAACATGTGCCTTGGACCTATGGAGAAGTCCAACTTTCCATTGAGCCATGATTGTCTTGGCTTCTTCTTGATCCCCACTTGAGCCTAGTTCCCTTCTCTTGAGTGGTGGAAGATGAGAAGGTTCTTCAAATGTGTGCCGAGGAAGACCAAGTTGTGGGAGGCATCGGTGAACGTTGTAGAAGACGAAGTTGGTCCTGCCGATTAGTCGTAGCTCGATGCCGGAGGAGAGTCTTGAGTGAAGCTCTTGGGTCTTGAGGAACCCCGGTGTGCATATAAAATCGTCCTTTGGCACGGTATTGAAGTAGTTCCTCCAATCAACCCTCTTCTTTAGCTTTGGCACCCGATTTGTCACCCTCTCACATATGCCACGAGAATCCGTCATATACCGGAGAGGGCTCTTAGAAAAGATTTTTGAGGCCGATTGGGTTTCTTGGCATGGATCAAACCTTAGGTGGAGGTCCACCCAACAAGAGAGAAGTAGCATTGACCCATAGAGAGGCTGTCACAAGGAAACCGAAGTGAGTCCATTGTAGAGGTTGGCTAGCACCGCCGGACCTATCCTTTTTCCTTCCCAAATACTAGCTATGGCACTCAAGTGGCACTCCTCTAAGTGGTCTTCCATTGAAGGGAAGAGTAGAGCTCCTACCATGCATATAACAAAGCCTTTCATTACTCTCTCTAACAAATCCTCATCCTCTTGGACTTTATCCATATTCTTGTATACCCATGAGGCTAACTTTAGAAGATTGATTCCTTTGTGGGCTTTGATTTGGTTCACTAGATTTGGGCTTGGTATGAGGCTAGTAAGCATGTCACGGGCATTTATTGGTTTAGTCATGCTAGCCATCTTTGACTCTTCTCCTTGCTTCATCTTTCTTAACCCAAGGAGTAGTTCTACTTCTTCTAAGAGAATGGTAGCTTAAAAGGTAGGGAAGAGGAAAGTATGAGTGTTGGGGTGCCATAGCTCTATGAGTGCTCGTATGGAGGCCCAATCTAGGTGGATATCATCATAGTGGGTAGCATGGGTTACAAGGCCGAGTAGGTGCCATCTACTAAGAAAAGACCTCATATCTAAAGAAAGTTTAGAGAGGAGTAAGGGGAGCCATTTGATTTTCAGGGAACGAAGCGCCAGTGAGATAGTTAATTGACGACATATACCTTGGCATCATTTCATTGATTAACGACATTCACAGTGTCATCATTTATTTAACGCCTCCTGTACGGGCGTCATTTTCAGTCCGATTCCAAGTCTAATGGTGATCATAATTAACGCCCTCTTGGCTGTCATCATTTATCATTCTAACGCCTCTATGTAGAGTCGTCATTTCTTGAGCTTACACTTTTAAATTGCTTTACAGCATTATGATTATCCATGAACTTAAGTGCTATTATATCTTGATGAAATTGCTTGTGTCATGCACTTATGATCATATTTTGAGCTTTAATAAGCTAACGATCTTTTTATGAGCTAATGATTTTTTTAGCACAGAAGGGCAGTCCATGTAGGTCTTGAAATGGTTGGATTTACTCCACTGGTAAAATCATTCCATCCGTTGTATCTTTCATGTATGTATTTTTACTATATGGTACTCTACGCTGTTATAGCATATCAGGGACCTTGTGGTTCTGATAAACCTAGAATTTGAGTTCCCCTTCATCAAAAACAGTGATAATTCTAGGGGAGTCTTGATCACACAGATAGGCCGTTAGGTCATCTAAGGTTTGGGACGACGGTTCCACTTTCTGAGTTGATGCATGGATAAACGGACTTTGACTTAGTGTTAGCTTAGAGATCTGGATTCCTGACCAAGTCTGGATGGTTTAGCAATATTATCCTTAATTATTTTTTATTTTAGTTTGTTTTAATTTTTCTTTTAGCCCAGCATGCATCATGTAGGACTTTGAGCCTTGATGATGAAAAATCCCCATATTATGCCAATAATGAGGGCTGCTCGCTCTTATTTGAGTTGATATGAGATATTCCATTCCAAATCGAGTACTATGTTCTCCTTGAAGCCGCTCAGGCTGGTTCCTTGAAAGCATTCATTTGCTGGGTCTTTATCTCAATTCACTTTATTTTCCTGCAAACGAGTCGATGAATTGAGAAATAAACTCACCGTAGGGTTCCGCAAGTAGTACGAGAGAAAAACCCACACGGCTCGTAAAACTCAACTCGGAAGCCACCAAAGCGATCCGAAACTCACCATAAAGGATCCGAAAGACCCAATAAAGATCCAACAAAGATCCACTAAGGATCCGAGGTATTACATCCTCCCCTCCTTTAAGAAATTTCATCCTCGAAATTTAAGGACTAGCAAAGGAGAAGCAAGGGAAGAACAACCCAAACATCAGCAATGCACATCACACATCAGCCAACAACAATGCCGGAAGCACGGCAATACAGATCTCAAAAAACACGGCTCATAGGACATCGTCAGATCACAATTACAGGCACACGCTCTGGATCTCAAGGCAAAAATCCACAAAAGAGCATGGCACCCAAGTGAGCACAATTCTGACACCTCCGAAATAGGGCAACGTCATTTACGTCTCACCAGAAATGGAGACACGACTGCCACAACAACAGACAATCGATACCGAGAAACATAACGACAGCACGACAAGCAGCAGCTTACATAGGGAGACACAGTCCTCTCAGCTGACAGTTGGACCACATCATCGGCTCCAGTGCCAAAGGTGACAGAGAACACCTGGCACATAGGACGCCAACGACAACAGCATCGGACCACAAACACAATCAAGTCAGCACTCACTCCGATATTACGTCTGATCGATTCGCAAGCTAACTCTACCGGAGAAAGGGAGTACAGCAAGCTAACTGACAAGGTTACGGTCCAAGATAGAGACACAAAATCATAGAGAAATAGCGATCAAACGACAACAACAACACTTGTAGGATTCCAGCTCCGTACAGAACACAGAACCATGGAACACAACTGCAAGCAGGATCACATCAAGGCATAAGAACAGCTAAACACACGACCACAAAGGACGGGTCACGCATCAGACTGCTCACCAAGAAAGGACCCACGACAACGAGAAACAACAATCTCTGGGAACGCATCTCAAGGACCACGATCACGCCTCGAGAGCACAACACCCAAGAGAAGGAATGCGGAACAGAGGGTACTCAATCAGCAATGAATCCCGACAGATTCCCCAATATTCGTAAATGACAATGCTGACACCAGAAAAGACCTCGATATCCGCCTCTCAGCACACACTCGACGCCATCGCAACTCCTAAAAATCACAACGTAACACGCCAAGAGTACCGATCTGGGGAATAACTGATCACAAGAAGCCTAAGCGCAAAGAAGAGGAGTACCAGCTTCAGCACAAGGCACAAGGAAAAAGCTAGTCTCAGCTTACCTTCACATCCTGAACACGGTAAATGAGCCTTCACAATACATCGGCCGCTGGACACGGCACGACAAATACAATACACAACAGCTCTTAACACCATAATGGAGTCCAAAGCCAAGCAACTGTATAGCAAAGAGCATATCATGCTCAGAATAAATACTGTCCACACTTAAGCAGACACGGGACAAAAGCATCACCAAGATAGCAATTCCAAGACAAACCTCGAAAAGATTCCACCAGAAGGGACAAGAAGCAATTAGCTCAACCACGAAACCTCACCAGGAAGGGAAAAATCCTAGCTCGCATGAGCAACTTCTCAACCACGGAATCAAATCGAGCACTTCAACAGAAGCGAGACACATCAGGAGCTGAACAGACTCAAGCCGGGATGACCAAAACAACGTGAGAACGTGTACGGTCATCAAACCAAGGCCAAAGGTCAACAGCAACCTAAACAACACATGGAGAAAACAACGTGACAAATCATCGCAACACCTAAGCCAGCAAAAGCCTGTACTGGACTTTAAGGACTCTGGATACTGCAATATCTCGGATTCCCATGTACTTCACACAACAATGCTCTAATAGCTCAGAAAAAAACTCCGAACATCTCAGAACACTGCTCTGATACCATTCTGTGGCGACCCGGATCCCGGATACCAGGTATACCTGCTAGGACAACCGAATATACGTGATACCACTTGGAACCCGCGAGGCCTCCCAAGAGCGGTAAAGCTCCGAAGGGAAAAAGGCATGTGTAGAGTACATTGAAGCCAAAGAGATAGAACAGTAAGCAAAAAAATTTCATAAGATCGGTTTGCTAAAGTAGCAGAAATAAATTACTTTTTAATTAACAGTTTCAATTTAACAATTATACCAGAGTCCAGTCCAAGAAATTAAAGACAAGTACAGGCCACAGGAAAAGAACGTACACTGAGGTCGGGGGAAACCCGACGCAGGTACCGCTGGCAGCTACGAACACGCCACGCCAGGAACCACGAACAGAGACGACGCCCACCTGAAAAGTAGGGGTGAGTCTCCAAACAGAGGCTCAGTAGGGGTCACGCGAATCCCCACTGAAAAACACGCAGAACAAAAAACGGAAGCAACAACAGAAACAACAGATGTTGCAAAGCAGGAAAAGCTACACTACTAAGCTGTAAAAAGAACGGGAGCAGCAGGAGTAGGGGATAGGCTAAGAGCGAGGGAAGCTAAAAGAAAAGGGAAAGAGTCGTACCGAATAGGTACGACAGCTGAACTGACCTTGGCTCCCCACACTACTCCAAACAGCGACAGAAGGGCGACTCTGATCTGACAAGGTCAGGAGTTACCGATCTGACGACACGATGCCAGGCCTAAGACGGAGACCTGCACAGACAGATGAAGGTCTAGAGAAGACCTAGACCGACAAAAGACAAACACGACTAGAACATCGTGCACACTGCCCCACGCACGACAAGAACGTCATGCAGGCGATAGGACACTGACCTCGAGTAGGGCCACGAGAGGGCTAACTCGGGAAGGTCACGACGCACAAGAAACGCCGAGAGTCACGTGTCATATGACGGAAGCACCTCCTCACAAGAAGAACAACCAGTTGCATCCACGGACGTCTTATGCTGCGCCACAAGTGTCTCGCCTACGGTACTGCTGAAACCGCGGAAGAGTCGCAAACACGCGCTGAACCTAAGCAGGAACAACAGAACAAGTAACTAGGCAGGGTCACGCCCGTCGGCGTAAGTCCTAAGTCCTTGACAACGTGTGCACACACTGGCTCTAGCCTAAGCCAGGTTCTCTTGCTAGTTTTCTCCCTCGGTAGGACGCTACCGTTGGCTGGGAGCCCACGGAACTAGCTTACTAACCGTATCCCGAGAACACCCCTCCGCCATCTGCAGGCGGGTCGGCAACTCAAAGGCCTTAGGGCTACAACAAGCGGAGGCTCACAAGACACAGAGACTCAAAACACAAGTGCTGAAGTATAGGCAGGCAAGAACGCCCCACGCCACGTACTTCGAGGCACCAATGGCAGCACAACCACTGTCGTCAAAGTCATGACAAGGCAACTAGACCTACCACGTAACGATCATTGAGTCGAACAACTCAAAGGCAAGATCGTCACAGACAGCGGGGCAAGCCGCCAATCGGTCTAATCCTAAGCCAGAGGAAATGACACTCCGTAGGAATCGACTCACGGAGACCTGAGGGAACACCAAGAACCCTCAGCACACCTGGACACACGAACCAAGGTAACGCAGTACCACGAGGCATCTAGAACCAAAGTCTCGAACTGGGCAGAACCGCCGAGACACACACACAGTTACCCGTCAACCATTGGGCCACACCGGTTGACCGGAACCAGACAACAACAACTCTAAAGTAGGAAAAGAATCCTACCTCAAGTGAGAAAACACCTGGCTACCTTACAACGTAGTCTTAGCCCTCATAGGATGTCAGGAGACATTCACGAGAAAACGGGCAGGCCACAAGGTCAAGCCAAGACAAGCAGAAATCGAAACGATGGAAAATCGGAGCACAAGGACTGTAACGCACCACCCTTAGACCGTTACACGAATGAGACAGTCTAACTCTAGGCCGTTACACTCCAACTATGGCGGTCTAATGCAGACGCGCTACAGCAACGTGACGGTCGGAGGAAAAGCCGTCACACACACATCGCCCTAACCAACATCTAAAACACACAAGGCAAGTAACGGCCTACACCAGGCGCGTTACACCGCTCTGACGCGCCCGAACTGGGCCGTCAGGGCCAACAGACCTCAAGCTTAAAAGAACAACTCGAACCACGTAACGCACTAGACCTGGCGCGTTACACAGCTTAACGCAGCAAAGCTAGCGCATCAGGGCCAACTGGCTCAAGTCAAGAAACCACTGGCCGAAAGGCACGTAACGGTCCATCACGGACGCGTTACACAAGCCTGACGCACAAGGGCGTGGCCGTTAGAGCCAACGACACAACTGCCCAACTCGGCCAAAACAGCATGTAACGGCATGGGGCAGGCGCATTACACAAGCCTGACGCACAAGAGCAGGCGCGTCAGGGGAACCGACTTATCAAAAACACAAAACGACAAAATAAGCGTGATGCATCAACCCGGACGCGTCAAAGAGCTGTGACGCGCCTCCCTCGGGCCGTCACACTCCCACAGCCATGAAAAACTAAAAACACCCAGACGCTGTGACGGTCTATCGTAGGGCCGTCAGGGGTTGTGACGGTCCCTGGAACGACCGCTACACCGGTCACGGTGGGAAAACAGTGGAAACGCCAAATCGGGCTGTTCCATACCCCATTCACGCCGAAGCACATGGGAAACAAAGGCAGACGATGGAAAACAACACTAGGAGATTAAAAAGCCCACATGCAAGCCCTAAAACGGGAGATCGGGGCGATTCCAACGAATCGACCCTAAACGAGTCAACGAGGTTCCCGGACTCCTACCGGCCTCGAATGACCACCAATCAACACGAAACTAACATGAATGGGATCTAGACATCCCCGCGGTCGATTTGATACTAACTACACCGCAAATGGTTGCCAT
The DNA here is from genome assembly GCA_022559845.1 of Amorphophallus konjac. Lineage (NCBI taxonomy): Eukaryota > Viridiplantae > Streptophyta > Magnoliopsida > Alismatales > Araceae > Amorphophallus > Amorphophallus konjac. The sequence continues at coordinate 257,518,489 of CM040118.1, read as the reverse complement.
TTTTCGGCGAACCCTACTAAACCTGAAATTCACGGTTTAGGTTAAACAAGCCCAAACTCAGCCGTTTCCGCGCCGAACGATGTGCAGTGGCAGGGAAAATGAGCAGGAGGAAGTGAGGATCCGTCACCCTACCTCCACCGAAGAAACCACGCCCCGAGGGGACTAAACCTCGCCGAAATCTCCAAAATCATGTACGACGCCATCTGGGAATCCACCGAGGGATCGCACCATCCCACGCTCCATTCGCCGCCCTAGACCGCATCCCGACCACTCCATCGTGTCCCCGCCTTAGCCAGCTCCGCAACGGTGCGCGCCCCACGCCGAATGGCCCACAGACGAGAGAGAATGAGAGAGGGAAAGAGAGGGTGAGAAAGGGAGGAGAGAGGGAGATCGTGCGAGAGTGGGGGAGAGAGAGAGGGGGTGAGGGATATTAAAAAAAAGAAATTAGAAATTTTTCTAATTTCTGAAAATCCGATAAATGAGCTGAAAATGCAATAATTCAGAAAAATACGCAAAAATAGTCAAAACGACCGGCTCGGAGAGTACATTGCAGCTGTAGCGTTCACGAGTCGATGAATTGAGAAATAAACTCACCGTAGGGTTCCGCAAATAGTACGAGAGAAAAACCCACACGGCTCGTAAAACTCAACTCGGAAGCCACCAAAGCGATCCGAAACTCACCGTAAAGGATCCGAAAGACCCAATAAAGATCCAACAAAGATCCACTAAGGATCCGGGGTATTACATCCTCCCCTCCTTTAAGAAATTTCATCCTCGAAATTTAAGGACTAGCAAATGAGAAGCAAGGGAAGAACAACCCAAACATCGGCAATGCACATCACGCATCAGCCAACAACAATGCCGGAAGCACGGCAATACAGATCTCGAAAAACACGGCTCATAGGACATCGTCAGATCACAATTACAGGCACACGCTCTGGATCTCAAGGCAACAATCCACAAAAGAGCACGGTACCCAAGTGAGCGTAATTCTGACACCTCCGAAATAGGGCAACGTCGTTTACGTTTCACCAGAAATGGAGACACGACTGCCACAACAACAGACAATCGATACCGAGAAACATAACGACAACACGACAAGAAGCAGCTTACACAAGGAGACACAGTCCTCTCAGCTGACAGCTCGACCACATCATCCGCTTCAGTGCCAAAGGTGACAGAGAACACCTGGCACACAGGACGCCAACGACAATAGCATCGGACCACAAACACAATCAAGTCAGCACTCACTCTGATATTACGTCCGATCGAGTCGCAAGCTAACTCTACCGGAGAAAGGGAGTACAGCAAGCTAACTGATAAGGTCACGGTCCAAGACAGAGACACAAAATCATAGAGAAACAGTGATCAAACGACAACAACAACACTTGCAGGATTCTGACTCCGTACAGAACACAGAACCATGGAACACAACTGCAAGCAGGATCACATCATGGCATAAGAACGACTAAACACACGACCACAAAGGACGGGTCACACATCAGACTGCTCACCAAGAAAGGACCCACGACAACGAGAAACAACAATATCTGGGAACACATCTCAAGGACCACGATCACGCCTCGAGAGCACAACACCCAAGAGAAGGAATGCGGAATAGAGGGTACTCAATCAGCAAGGAATGCTGATAGATTCCCCAATATTCACAAACGACAATGCTGACACCAGAAATGACCTCGGTATCCGCCTCTCGACACACACTCGGTGCCATCGCAACTCCTAAAAATCGCAACGTAATATGCCAAGAGTACCTATCTGGGGAATAACCGATCACAAGAAGCCTAAGCGCAAAGAAGAGGAGTACCAGCTTCAACACAAGGCACAAGGGAAAAGCTAGTCTCAGCTTACCTTCATGTCCTGAACACGGTAAATGAGCCTTCACAATACATCGACCGCTGGACACGGCACGACAAATACAGTACACAACAGCTCTTAACACCATAATGGAGTCCAAAGCCAAGCAACCGTATAGCAAAGAGCAGATCAGGCTCAGAATAAACATTGTCCGCACTTAAGCAGACACAGGACAAAAGCATCGCCAAGATAGCAAGTCCAAGGCAAACCTCGAAAAGATTCCACCAGAAGGGACAAGAAGCAATTAGCTCAACCACGAAAGCTCACCAGGAAGGGAAAAATCCTAGCTCGCCTGAGCAACTTCTCAACCACGGAATCAAATCGAGCACTTCAACAGAAGCGAGACACATCAGGAGCTGAACAGACTCAAGCCGGGATGACCAAAATAACGTGAGAACGTCTACGGTCATCAGACCAAGGCCAAAGGTCAACAGCAACCTGAACAACACATGGAGAAAACAACGTGACAAATCATCGCAACACTAGGCCAGCAAAAGCCTGTACTGGACTTTAAGGACTCTAGATACTGCAATATCTCAGATTCCCATGTACTTCACACAACAATGCTCTGATAACTCAGAAGAAAACTCCGAACATCTCAGAACACTGCTCTGATACCATTCTGTGGCGACCCGGATCCCGGATACCATGTATACCCGGTAGGACAACCGAATACACGTGATACCACTTGGAACCCGCGAGGCCTCCCAAGAGCGGTAAAGCTCCGAAGGGAAAAAGGCATGTGTAGAGTACATTGAAGCCAAAGAGATAGAACAGTAAGCAAAAAAATTTCATAAGATCGGTTTGCTAAAGTAGCAGAAATAAATTACTTTTTAATCAACAGTTTCAATTTAACAATTATACCAGAGTCCAGTCCAAGAAATTAAAGACAAGTACAGGCAACAGGAAAAGAACGTACACTGAGGTCGGGGGAAACCCGATGCAGGTACCGCTGGCAGCTACGAACACGCCACGCCAGGAACCACGAACAGAGACGACGCCCACCTGAAAAGTAGGAGTGAGTCTCCAAACAGAGGCTCAGTAGGGGTCACGCGAATCCCCACTGAAAAACACGCAGAACACAGAACAGAAGCAACAACAGAAATAGTAGGTGTAGCAAAGCAGGAAAAGCTACACTACTAAGATGTAAAAAGAACGGGAGCAGCAGGAGTAGGAGACAGGCTAAGAGGGAGGGAAGCTAAAAGAAAAGGGAAAGAGTCGTACCGAATAGGTACGACAGCCGAACTGACCTCGGCTCCCCACACTACTCCAAATAGTGACTGAAGGGTGACTCTGATCTGACAAGGTCAGGAGTTACCGATCTGACGACACGACGCCAGGCCTAAGATGAAGACCTGCACAGACAGACGAAGGTCTAGAGAAGACCTAGACCGATAACAGACAAACATGACTAGAACGTCGTGAACACTGCCCCACGCACGATAATAACGTCATGCATGCGACATGACACTGACCTCGAGTACGGCCACGAGAGGGCTAACTCGGGAAGGTCACGACGCACAAGAAACGCCGAGAGTCACGTGTCTCGTGACGGAAGCACCTCCTCGCAAGAAGAACAGCCAGCTGCGTCCACGGACATCTTATGCTACGCCACAAGTGTCTCACCTACGGTACCGCTGAAACCGCGGCAGAGTCACAAACACACGCTGAACCTAAGCAGGAACAATAGAACAAGTAACTAGGCAGGGTCACGCCCATCGGCGTAAGTCCTCAGTCCCTGACAACGTGTGCACACATTGGCTCTAGCCTAAGCCAGGTTCTCTAGCTAGTTTTCTCCCTCGGTAGGACGCTACCGCTGGCTGGGAACCCACGGAACTAGCTTACTAATCGTATCTCGGGAACACCTCTCCACCATCCGCAGGCGGGTCGGCAACTCAAAGGCCTTAGCGCTACAACAAGTGGAGGCTCACAAGACACAGAGACTCAAAACACAAGTGCTGAAGTATAGGCAGGCAAGAACGCCCCATGCCACGTACTTCGAGGCACTAATGGCAGCACAACCACTGCCAACAAACTCAGGACAAGGCAACTAGACCTATCACGTAACGATCGTTGAGTCGAACGACTCAAAGGCAAGATCGTCACAGACAGCGGGGCAAGCCGCCAATCGGTCTAATCCTAAGCCAGAGGAAACGACACTCCGCAGGAATCAACTCACGGAGACCTAAGGGAACACTAGGAACCCTCAGCACACCTGGACACACGAACCAAGGTAATGCAGTACCTCGAGGCATCCAGAACCAAAGTCTCGAACTGGGCAGAATCGTCGAGACACACACACAGTTACCCGTTAACCACTGGGCCACACCGGGTTGACCGGAACCAGACAACAACAACTCTAAAGTAGGAAAAGAATCCTACCTCAAGTGAGAAAACTCCTGGCTACCATACAACGTAGTCTTAGCCCTCATAGGATGTAAGGAGACATTCATGGGAAAATGGGCAGGCCACAAGGTCAAGCCAAGATAAGCAGAAACCGAAACGACGAAAAATCGGAGCACAAGGACTGTAACGCACCACCCTTAGACCGTTACACAAATGAGACGGTCTAACTCTGGGCCGTTACACTCCAACTGTGGCGGTCTAATGTAGACGTGCTACAGCAACGTGACGGTCGGAGGAAAAGCCGTCACACACACACCGCCCTAACCAACATCTAAAACACACAAGGCACGTAACGGCCGACACCAGGCGCGTTACACCGCTCTGACGCGCCCGACCCGGGCCGTCAGGGCCAACAGACCTCAAGCTTAAAATGATAACTCGAACCACGTAACGCACTAGACCAGACGCGTTACATAACCTAACGCAGCAAAGCAGGCGCGTCAGGGCCAACTGGCTCAAGTCAAGAAACCACTGGCCGAAAGGCACGTAACGGTCCATCACGGACGCATTACACGAGGCTGACGCACAAGAGTAGGTGCGTCAGGGGAACCGACTTATCCAAAACACAAAACGACAAAATAAGCGTGACGCATCAACCCGGACGCGTCAGAGAGCTGTGACGCGCCTCCCTGGGGCCGTCACACTCCTACAGCCATGAAAAACTAAAAACACTTAGATGCTGTGACGGTCTATCGTAGGGCCGTCAGGGGTTGTGACGGTCCCTGGAACGACCGCTACACCGGTCACGGCGGGCAAACAGTGGAAACGCCAAATCGGGCCGTTCCACGCCCCATTCACGCCGAAGCGTAGGGGAAACAAAGGCACATGATGGAAAATAACACTAGGAGGCTAAAAAGCCCACATGCAAGCCCTAAAACGAGAGATCGGGGCGATTCCAACGAATCGACCCTAAACGAGTCAACGAGGTTCCCGGACTCCTACCGGCCTCGAATGACCACCAATCAACACGAAACTGACATGAATGGGATCCAGACATCCCAGCGGTCGATTTGATACTAACTACGCCGCAAATGGTTGCCGTTTTCCGGCGAACCCTACTAAACCTGAAAATCACGATTTAGGCTAAACAAGCCCAAACTCAGTAGTTTCTGCGCCGAACGACGTACAATGGCAGGAAAAACGAGCAGGAGGAAGTGAGGATTCGTCACCCTAGCTCCACCGAAGAAACCGCGCCCCGAGGGGACTAAACCATGCCAAAATCTCCAAAACCACGTACGACGCCATCTCGGAATCCACCGAGGGATTGCGCCATCCCACGCTCCATTTTCCGCCCTAGATCGCATCCCGACCACTCCATCGCGTCCCCGCCTTGGCCAGCTCCGCAACAGTGCGCGCCCCGCGCCAAATGGCCCACAGACGAGAGAGAACGAGAGAGGGAAAGAGAGGGTGAGAAAGGGAGGAGAGAGGGAGATCGTGCGAGAGTGGGGGAGAGAGAGTGGGGTGAGGGATATTAAAAAAAAAAGAAATTAGCAATTTTTCTAATTTCTGAATATCTGATAATTGAGCTGAAAATGTAATAATTCATAAAAATATGTAAAAATAGTCAAAACGACCGGCTCGGAGAGTACATCGCAGCTGTAGCGTTCACGAGTCGATGAATTGAGAAATAAACTCACCGTAGGGTTCCGCAAGTAGTACGAGAGAAAAACCCACACGGCTCGTAAAACTCAACTCGGAAGCCACCAAAGCGATCCGAAACTCACCGTAAAGGATCCGAAAGACCCAATAAAGATCCAACAAAGATCCACTAAGGATCCGAGGTATTACAGGGGGTGTGATATGTGTGCATTTGTACATGTTAATTAATGATATACACACTTTTTATGAGCTTAAATATTAATAAATATGCACTTTTTAATCATGATTTTAGATCAAAATATGTAGTTTCATGAAATTAATAAAAATTTGATACATAAATTCCTTATTGTGCAGGTACTCGGAAGAAAAAGATGGCAATAAAGAAAATCTACATCAAATTTACCCAAAAATGAGCCGAAGCCTATTCACACATCCAAAAGCCCAAGCCGACCAAGCCCAATCTTAATTCAAATAAAATAAAATAAAAAGAAAAAAAGTAAAGCAAAATAGTTTATAGATATATTCGATATATATAGTTATATATGATATATATATAGATATATACTTGATATATATATGGATATATATATTTGATACATATATATAGAAGATATATATATGGCTTCAAATGGCCATGGCAACATGGGTTCAAAAGCCATTCACGTAGATGCATGATGGGCTTCAAATATTCTCATGCAAGGCTTCTCCACATTAGGCTTTAGGGTGGTGTTCAATCAATAGCAAAAGCTTCACGTAGCAAGCCACCGTTCACACATGGAGGGCTCCACAAGGTAGCTGGCTTCGTACACCAACAAGAGCCATGCTAACAAGTCTTCACAATATGCAAAGAAAGGCTTTCAACATGAAAGGCAATGCATTCAACACATGGGCTCCATCTCCACATGCAAAGACAAAAGCATGCACAGTGCCAAGGTGGCCTTCACGTGGTGGCCAAGGCGCTTCAGCTCTCCAACAAACACAACAACAAGGCGCTCCCACAACAGCAGCTGGCCCCTTCAACTACAGCTGTGGCCCACGCGGTTCACACCATGGCAACGTCGGCAGTAACAAAAGCTCCACGTGGGTTAGCAGAAAACAAAAAAAACAACACATGCAACATCTTTACATCGGGCAAAAGCTTTGGCCGAACGACAGACAGGTCCACAATCCATGGCAGCGCGCAGGAGGAGCCAAGGGCTTCAAAAGCAACGGCGGGTCTCACATGGGCTTCACACCAGGCGGTGGGTGCACAAGGTTGGCAGCACACTCACAAACATGCCGGGTCAAACTTCAAAGCAACAAGGCTTCAACATATGCAGCAAAGTTGGGCGCAGCACACATATGCGGCTATAAGCTTTCACACAGTCGGCCAAAGAGAACAGAAGTGGAAACAAAGAGAAATAAAAAAAAGAATGGTGGCTCTGGTGTTCATATGTAACAATGTTATTTTGGGAGCCTATATAAGGAGGGGAATGACCTTAAGCTCTCCCTAATAGGCAATAGGCATATACGTAGATAGCTCCACTCTCATTCTCCACCCTTCATTCTCTTAGTCCTTAGTTTAGGCTTAGGATTTCCCATTTTATTTCCCTTTGTTTTTGTTCAACTTTGTTGTAATTTATTCATGTATACATTTGTTATTTGGTTTAATTTACGTTGCATTCCAGTGTTGGTTTTGTTTAATTTTGTTGCATAATCTTTTCTCATCTCTCTAATGTACTTCCAAAATTCCTTCTCGATCAGTTTATGAAATTCTTCCAAAGACGGCCAAGAGAAGCGGTTCCGATCCAGTCGAGTGTACGTAGTCGTTCCCGACGACTCGTAAATCAAAGGCTCGAGGAGACGACACCGTTATTATACCACGGGCGCACCAAATCTATCCCACTTGATCTATGTTATTTCGCATTTAATTTTGTTAGATTAAAATTCTCTCTCTAGTTTTCTATATTTCTATTTCTTTAACCCTCTCGTATTCTTTAGATAGTTTATTTTAATGTAATTTTTCTTTTCAATAAGTTTAAACTCACTCAAAAATTCAGAGCTTCCAAATATAAGAATTTTCCAACTCATGTTTAAATGAAAATATTTCTTCCTCGTGGGATCGACTCATACTTACCACTATACTTAGATTTTATATCTTTTTAGTGAGTGAGTTCAGTAAATATTGAAATTATGTGGCACGGTATTTTTAAATGATGGGTGCCGAGCGTATCAAGTAGCATCTTGGGCCAAGAAGAAGCTAAAAGAAAGGGAAAAGAAGGGGAAGAGGAGAGGAAGATCATGAGAAGATGAAAATTCAGAAATTTATGAACTTTTGATCATATTGCAACTTACCTCTCTTGAAGAACTTGAGCTGAAGTGCTTGGAGATTGAGGTCAGCCATTGTAGCTCCTCATGCTCCTTCTTAGCTGCCTTAGGCCCGGTGTAGACCATCACTCCCACAACACTAGCTTCAAAGGTCATCTTCATGGTGTTTTTGATGGAATTTTGAGACTTGTAGCAGAGAATTGATGTGAGCTGCGAATTCTGGGCTTGTCCCTAATTGTAGATGTTTATTTTTAAGGTTGGTGCATTAAGATTGAGGTTGGGTAATCTTATCCTAAGTTAGATTAGGTTCTAGTGTAGATTAAGGTCTCTTTCCCCCGAGTTTGGACTCTCACGGAAGAGTCCCACACGGATTGCACAGTTTTTGCACTAGCGGTCTATCGTGAGAACGCTAGAGTCCTCGGGCGGTTCACTATTCGACCATTTTTTTTCCTTCATCCACCTCCTGTCTGCGTCACTCTGACGGTCATTTGTTTGGCCATTTTTCTCCCAGTGGCTGTCACGGCCCGACGTGGAATATCGAGGGCGCGACGAGTCGTAAATAAGCATGTCGATCAGAGCATGTACAGTTTTATTTCTAAAGTCAAAAATGAATGAAAAAATGATACTTTTATTCCATCAAAATGAAGTTTACATCACTAATTCATAAGCCATAAAGGCAATTTACAACTTCCAATCCCAAAGTACATCATTCTTGTAAAAACACTAATGATCTACATAAACCTAGGTAAAAAGGAAAATCACTCTCTCACTCTTGTCCATTCCCTTGTTCATTTCATTTCCTGGAACAATTAACCAAAACGTAGGGTGAGCAATAAGCTCAGTATGATTTTACATCTCTAAGAACCAGGCAATCTTAAAGTATTTAGCATGTTGAACCATTTTCCAAGTTGAATCGGGGAATGTTTAATCATGAAATTCGAGTATAATTTTGTATAAGGAATTTCAAGTAACAACAAGATAACAAGATATCAAGAAAAGTTATCAAGTGATAACCTTTGAACAAGTAAAGAATTTCACGAATTTGGCCATTTCACGCAAGTCAAGTAATTCATGTAATTTTTTAAGTAGTCGTGTAAACAAGTAAACAAGTACGCGTAGTGGAATACCGTATCAAATAAATCTATCATACACTTCGGTGCAATACCACACCGTTGGTTAATCAACTCCCATGGGTACAAGTACTTTCGGACACTCTCCCGAGGACCAGACCGGGCCCCATTAATGTCAGGCATTGAGTCATATGGATTCGAAGATCCCAAGTACGTTTAAACATCCACTTTAATGTATATGGCCAACGATTTTCAAGAAAATGTTGTTTGTAATAAGCACAGATTTGACAAAATTTCAGAAGTTGCAAGAAAAGTAGATAACAATTTAAGGCATCACATTTAATGACATTAAGTCGTGGAATTCAAAAATGAACGGTAAGTAGGAAGAAAATTTAAGATAGTAATTTTATTAGAATTATTTTAAATTTCTAAGCTTAAATCTCAGATTCATAAACCATCAATTTTTAGTAAAGAACAATTCTTTTGTAAAGAAATATATATACTTATGAATTAAAATCATGAGTTTTGATATTAGTATTTAATCATACATTAATTAAACATATAATAAAAAATAGGTTTATCATGTTGAAAGTAGTTTTCATACATTAATATGATAGAAAATAGCTTTCTACATTCAGAAATAATTTTTCACATCGATATGATAGAGAATAGAATTAGTTATAGGATAAAAAGACATTTACTGTCTGTGAACACGCTATAGCTCAGGGTCGCGTTCATACAGCACATATAAGATAGTATAGATATTCAAAATATTATATTTTGATCGTCAAAAATTTTAGAAAAATTTTTATGAACACGCTATACTTACCTGGCGCGATCTTCAAGAACGCGTTGGTCAAGAGTGGCGTGTTCAGGAACATATATATATATTTAAAATTTTTGAAAACTAAATGAAAGAGATATGTTCTGTATAAATCATAATAGATATAGACACCTGATATATATATAAACACCTTATGTATAGGTATTTATATTAGAAGTATTATACTTTTGACCCCTGGTCATCCGGGGTTAAGGGTATGAACGTGCTAGCAAAGACTAGCGCGTTCATGAAGAACGCGCTAGTCAAGTATAGCGCGATAAGGAAAGTATTATTACATTATTTTATGTATATTTTTGAAAATTTGGTCAAAGGGATGGGGTCTGTCTGAACGCGCTGGGTCGGGCTGGCGCGTTCAGAACGCGCTACTGAGGTATAGCACGTTCTGGACCTGATGAAAAAATGGGAATACCCCTCTAATCAAATGACCATAACTTATTCATTTCTCAATAGAATTTAATAAATGAGCTATCAATGGAAAGAGCACTGAAAGATACACAAGATAGAATGCTTTAATTGAAGTTTAGCCTGAGAGACACCTACCTTTAGATGGATGTGAAGAAATATCCCCAAATAATAGAAAACTCTTTGATCTTCTAAATCTTCCTTCAAATCCTCACCAATCTTCGCAGCAGCATAACCTTAACCTCCAGGGATGATTTGAGGGTCGAATGAGGTTCTATTTATAGCCAAAACCTGGCCAAATTTGTCAAGATTCCTTGCCTAACAATGCCAAACTTTCCAACTCCGAACTAGAAGAAAATTCCAATTTTTCTTCTTAATCTAGCGTTCATTTGGTGTGAAACCAGTGTAAAAACGGCTGGTCCAAGGTGGGTTGTTAGGTAAGGGTCGATTTTTGAGTCAATCTTCTAGAAATAGAGTTATTTTAATCCCTTAAATTACATATTAAACACATGTTACGAATTTTGGTCTAATTAACATTTAATAAATCTTTTAATCCATTAATCCAATCTATTATGGATTATCGAATGGGCCAATTGTGATCCTAGTCCATTACATGAACTTTTATTGGGCTTACTATAATTTATCTAAGGTTTAAAGCATTTAATATCTATTTACTTCTAGTTAATTCAAGTAAATTCAATAAACTAGTTTATTTCATATAGTAAAAATGTAATTTAATTATTTCATGAAAATTTTAATTACATAATGCAATTGAAAATTTTATTTCTCATTTTTAATTGTCGGGTTTCTACATCCTCCCCCACTTAAAAGAATTTGGTCCTCCAAATTCACATTATATAACTAAAAGTTAAAAATTTGAGTAGAAAGGTCGAATTTCTAACCTGAGATTAAATCCGAGTATTTCTTCTTGATGGATTCTTCCAATTCCCAGGTTGCTTCCTCGAATCCACGCTTGCTCCATTGAACTTTTATCATCGGAATGGCCCGATTTCTTAGTTGGTGTAATTTCTGATCTAATATCTCAATCGATCTTTCTTCATATGATAAGTCATTTTGGAGTTTCAATTCTTCAAATTGAATCACATGTGAAGGATCATAGACGTATTTCCTTAGCATGGATATATGGAATACGTCGCGTACACCGGCCAGTTGAGGAGGTAAAGCCAGGTTGTATGCTACCTCGCCGATTCTCTCCAGAATCTCGAAAGGGCCGATAAATCTCAGACTTAGCTTTCCTTTGATGCCAAATCTTCTAATTCCTCGTGTGGGTGAGATCTTTAAGAAGACATGCTCCCCCACTTGGAATTCAAGGTCTCTCCTCCGGTTGTTGGCATAACTCTTTTACTGTGATTGAGCAACCTTTAATCTTTCTTGAATTAACTGGACCTTGTCAGTTGCATCTTGGACAATATCGAGACCAAGCAATCCCTTCTCTCCAACCTCGCTCCAGCATAGAGGCGATCTGCAACTTCGGCCATAAAGAGCTTCGAATGCTGCCATTTGAATACTTGACGGATAGCTATTGTTATAAGCAAACTCAGTCAGCGGTAAGTGTTCATGCCAACTACCACCGAAGTCAATCATGCAGGCTCTCAACATATCTTCAATAATTTGATTCGTCCTCTCGATTTGTCCATCCGTCTGAGGGTGAAAATCCGTACTAAACCTTAGTCTAGTACCCATAGACGATTGTAAACCCTTCCAGAAATGAGAGGTGAATTTCGGATCTCGGTCCGAAATAATAGAGCTTGGAATACCGTGCAGCCTTACGATCTCCTTGATATATAAAGCAGCTAGAACATCCACGGTCCATCTAGTCTTGATAGGTAAAAAGTTAGCAGACTTTGTTAGCCGATCCACAATTACCCATATAGCATCAAAACCACTTCGGGTCTTCAGTAATCCAATTATGAAGTCCATATCGATACTATCCCATTTCCATTCCGATATTTCGAGAGGCTTGAGTTTACCAGCCGGTTTGAGGTGTTCGGCTTTGACTTGTTGACAAACCAGACATCGACTTACGAACTTAGCTACCTCTCTTTTCATGTTAGGCCACTAGAAAGTTCTCTTGAGGTCTTGGTACATTTTTGTAGCACCACGGTGAATAGTGTACCTTGACCGATGTGCTTCCTCTAAGATTTTTCCCATGATGGTATAACAATCGGGTATGCAAGTTCTTCCTTTGAATAATAACCTTCCATCATCACCTAGAAAGAAATCCAATCGTTGATCTAATTTCTCTTTGATTTCAACGATCATCGGATCATCACCTTGCCATTCTTTAACGTCCGAGAGTAACTCGGGTTGGAGTCAAATATTATCAATAAAGACTCCGCCTTCCTTCTCCTCCATATTGAGGTTTAAGTTGGCCATTTGCTCAAGTAGATGCCATTCTTTAACCATCATGCTTGATAATAAAGCCATCGGCTTCCGGCTAAGTGCATCAGCTACGGCATTGCCTTTTCCGGAGTGATATTGTATAGAGAAGTCGAAATCCTTTAAATATTCCAACCACCATCTTTGTCTCATATTGAGCTCCTTTTGAGAGAATAAATATTTGAGACTCTTGTGATCAGAATACACCGTAAAGGCTTCGCCATAGAGGTAATGTCGCCAAATCTTCAAAGCAAAGACCACAGCTGCCAGTTCTAGGTCATGTACGGGATAATTTTCCTCGTGCTTCTTCAATTGCCATGAAGAGTAGGCTATAAGCTTGCCATGTTGCATTAATACGCAACCTAGGCCAATCCCAGATGCATCAGCATATACTTCGAATCCTCCTCCTTCCGTAGGTAATGTGAGAATAGGAGCAGTCGTCAGACAATCCGCATTCCTCGGACCATATAAAAGGATTATCCTTCCTTGTCAATCTTGTTAAAGATACTGCGATCTTTGAGAAATCCTTGATAAATCTTCGGTAATAGCCAGCCAATCCCAAGAAGCTTCGGATTTCAGTCACACTAGTAGGTCTTTCCCAGTTCTTTACGGCCTCGACCTTTGAAGGATCGACAACGATACCATTCTGGGAAATTATGTGACCGAGAAAAGAAACTTCCTCCAACCAGAAATCACATTTGCTTAATTTGGCATAAAGCTTGTGATCTCTTAATAATTGAAGGGCCTTCTTGAGATGTTCTTCATGTTCTTCCTTTGACTTGGAGTAGATCAAAATATCATCGATGAATACAACCACAAATTGATTGAGGTATGGCCTGAATACGCTGTTCATTAATTGCATGAATGCGGCAGGCGCATTTGTTAAGCCAAAAGGCATAACGGTGAACTCGTAATGTCCATACCTACTCTGAAATGCCGTCTTGTGAATATCACTTTCCTTGATTTTCAATTGATGATAACCAGATTGAAGATCGATCTTTGAGAAATATCGAGCTCCAGAAATCTGGTCGAATAATTCATCAATCCTCGACAATGGATATTTATTCTTGATGGTGAGTTGATTCAATTGCCGATAATCAACACATAACCTCATCGAACCATCCTTCTTTTTAACAAAGAGGATTGGGGCTCCCCAATGTGAAGTGCTTGGTCGGATAAACCCCTTTTCCAATAACTCCAACAGTTGTTTCTTTAACTCCTTCATTTCAACGGCAGACATCCGATATGGAGCTTTAGAAACTAGTGCAGCTCCCGGAATTAAATCAATAGAGAAAACCACTTCTCTCTCGGAGGAATACCACGCAACTTATCCAAAAATACATCCGAATAATCCCGAACAATAGAAATGTCCTTTAGAACGGGTTCCGTGTGCTCGGTCATAGTGATCGAAACTAAGAAACCGGCACAACCCTTCCTTAACATTTTCTCAGCTTTGAGGGCCGAAATAAGAGATATGTGCTTGGAATACCTGGTGCCAGAAAATAGAAGGTCGGGGTAACCAATAAAAGTTACCATACCCAACTTGCAATTGACACTAACACCATGTATAGATAGCCAGTCGGCACCCAATATAATATCATATCCGTCCATCTCCATGCATACCAAATCAGCGGGTAAGTTATAACCTCTAATTAGAACTTCACTAGCAGGATAAAAATGTTTAATCTCCGTTCCTGTTCCAATAGGGGTAGTAATAGTGAGTGTAGAATCTAATGGAACAGGCTTCATAGGTAAAAGACCAGCAAATCTTCTAGATATAAATGAATGTGTAGCTCCAGTGTCAAATAAGACAGAGGCATGCCTTGAGTACATAGAAAGAGTACCTTCCACGACGCCTCCTTCCTTGGTAGGTTCCGCATCCATAAGAGCTTGAAGTCTTCCTTACTTTTTGACAATAATAGGAAGCTTTGCCGGTGATGGAGCTTGCTCGTTGAGAAGAGGGCAATTCGGGATCCTATGCTCCCGACTCCCGCGTCGAAGACATGCGCCAAGCTTTCTCTAGCATTCCTCAGCTTTGTGTCCGGGCTTCTCACAATATTTTCATAATTCCTTTGATGATGTAGAGAAAGGAACAATTTGCTTGTCAAAGGTTCTTGGCTTCTTGTCCCCTTGAAAGTTACGTCCACCTTTGTTGAAATTACGCCCATCCTTGTTGAAGTTACGCCCGTCATTGGGCCTTTTCTTCCCTAAGGAAGGTTTGAAACTTCCGGACCCAGTGACTTGCTCTCTCTTGGCTTCCCTTCCTCGGATGCGATCTGATAACTCCGTTGCATCTTCTAGGAGTTGTGCTCTTCATACCGCATCACTATATATTTGCATATCCATCGGGGCGAGTTGAGTAATATATTACGGCTTAAGGCCGTTAAGAAATCTCTGTGCCTTCATTTTGTCGGTACCCACGAGATGTGGAGCGTACCGAGATAAACTCAAAAATTGTGATTCATATTCCGCAACCGATAATCCCCTTTATTTCAAAGTAGCAAATTCGGCGCCTTACTTTCTTGTACTCGGTCAGAGAAGTATTTACTATTGAAGTGTTCCATGAGCTCTTCCCATAACACTTGGTCGTGCGGTAGAGTAGCTTTGACCGATTCCCACCAGGCACGTGCATCCCTTTCTAGTTGGAAAGTAGCGAGTAGGACCTTTTCCTCGTCGGCACATTGCATGACTTGGAATATCCTCTCGATCTTCTTAATCTAATGTTCGGCCTCATCTGGATCCGTAGATCCTGTGAACTTGGGAGGGTTCATGCTACGAAAATTCTGATACAAATCTTTGGCTCCTCGGTTTGCTCCTCCCTGAGTAACCTGTTGGAGGGCTTGGGTTAAGCCTTGAACGGTGCACTGCATCTCACGCCATTGAGCTCTCTCGATGGCCATTTGTGAGAATTAGCCTGAAACCATAATTACAAGGTTTATTATTTTTGTTTTCATATTTATTTTTTGATAATTCCCTTTTTCTTAAAACTTAACCCGTGTTTCTACCCAAATCTTACCGGGAAGGTTTTGAGACCTATCCAATCTCTAGATATTGATCTTAAACCTAACCTAAGTTTAAGAATGAACCTATAATTGTGAAACCTAGGATTTTATGTAACCTAGGCTCTGATACCACAAAGACTATCACGTCCCGACACGGAATATCGAGGGCGCGACGAGTCGTAAACAAGCGTGTCGATTAGAGCATGTGCAATTTTATTTCTAAAGTCAAAAATGAATGGGAAAATGATACTTTTATTCCATCAAAATGAAGTTTACATCACTAATTCATAAGCCATAAAGGTAATTTACAACTTCCAATCCCAAAGTACATCATTCTTGTAAAAACACTAATGATCTACATAAGCCTATGTAAAAAGGAAAATCACTCTCACTCTTGTCCATTCCCTTGTTCATTTTCATTTCCTACAACAATTAAGCAAAACATAGGGTGAGCAATAAGCTCAGTAGGATTTTATATCTCTAAGAACCAGGCAATCTTAAAGTATTTAGCATGTTGAACCATTTTCCAAGTTGAATCGGGGAATGTTTAATCATGAAATTCGAGTAGAATTTTGTATAAGGAATTTCAAGTAACAACACGATAACAAGATATCAAGAGAAGTTTTCAAGTAATATCCTTTGAACAAGTAAATAATTTCACGAATTTGGCCATTTCATGCAAGTCAAGTAATTCATGTAATTTTCTAAGTAGTCGTGTAAACAAGTAAACAAGTACGAGTAGTGGAATGCCGTATCAAGTAAATCTATCATGCACTTTGGTGCAATGCCACACCGTTGGTCAATCAACTCCCATGGGCACAAGTACTTTCGGACACTCCCCCTAAGACCAGACCGGGCCCCATTAATGCCAGGCATTGAGTCATATGGATCCGAAGATCCCAAATACATTTAGACATCCACTTTAATGTATATGGCCAACGATTTTCAAGAAAATGATGTTTGTAATAAGCACAGATTTGACAAAATTCAGAAGTTGCAAGAAAAGTAGATAATAATTTACGACATCACGTTTAACGACATTAAGTCATGAAATTAAAAAATGAACGGTAAGTAGGAAGAAAATTTAAGATGGTAATTTTATTAGAATTGTTTTAAATTTCTAAGCTTAAATCTCAGATTCATAAACCATCAATTTTTAGTAAAGAACAATTCCTTTGTAAAGAAATATATATACTTATGAATTAAAATCATAAGTTTAGATATTAGTATTTAATCATACATTAATTAACAATATGACAAAAAATAGGTTTATCATGTTGAAAGTAGTTTTCATACATTAATATGATAGAAAATAGCTTTCTACATTCAGAAATATATTTTCACATCAATATGATAGAGAATAAAATTAGTTATAAGATAAAAAGACATTTACTGTCTGTGAACGCGCTATAGCTCAGGGTCGCGTTCATACAACATATATAAGATAGTATAGATATTCAAATTATTATATTTTGATCGTCAAAAATTTCAGAAAAATTTTTATGAACACGCTATACTTACCTGGCGCGATCTTCAAGAACGCGCTGGTCAAGAGTGGCGTGTTCAGGAACATATATATATATTTAAAATTTTTGAAAACTAAATGAAAGAGATATGTTCTGTATAAATCATAATAGATATAGACACCTGATATATATATAAACACCTTATGTATAGGTATTTATATTATAAGTATTATACTTTTGACCCCTGGTCATCCGGGGTTAAGGGTATGAACGCGCTAGCAGAGACTAGCGTGTTCATGAAGAACGCGCTAGTCAGGTATAGCGCGATAAGAAAAGTATTATTACATTATTTTATGTATATTTTTGAAATTTTGATCAAAGGGACAGGGTCTATTTGAACGCGTTGGGTCGGGCTGGCGCGTTCAGAGCGCGCTATTGAGGTATAGCACGTTCTGGACCTGATGAAAAAATAGGAATACCCCTTCAATCAAATGACCATAACTTATTCGTTTCTCAATGGAATTTAATAAATGAGCTATCAATGGAAAGAGCACTAAAGATACACAAGATAGCATACTTTAATTGAAGTTTAGCCTGATGGACACCCACCTTTAGACGGATCTAAAGAAATATCTCCAAATAATAGAAAACCCTTTGATCTTCCGAATCTTCCTTCAAATCCTCACCAATCTTCGCAGCAGTATAACCTTAACCTCCAGGGATGATTTAAGGGTCGAATGAGGTTCTCTTTATAGCCAAAACTTGGCCAAATTTGTCAAGATTCCTTGCCTAACAATGCCAAACTTTCCAACTCCGAATTAGATGAAAATTCTAATTTTTCTTCTTAATCTAGCCTTCATTTGGTGTGAAACCAGTATAAAAACGGATGGTCCAAGGTGGGCTGTTAGGTAAGGGTCGATTTTTGAGTCAATCTTTTAGAAATAGGGTTATTTTAATCCCTTAAATTGCATATTAAACACATGTTACGAATTTTGGTCTAATTAACCTTTAATAAATCCTTTAATCCATTAATCCAATCCATTATGGATTATCCAATGGGTCAATTGTGATCCTAGTCCATTACATGGACTTTTATTGGGCTTACTATAATTTATCTAAGGCTTAAAGTATTTAATATTTTTTTACTTCTAGTTAATTCAAGTAAATTCAATAAACTAGTTTATTTTATATAGTAAAAATGTAATTTAATTATTTCATGAAAATTTTAATTACATAATGAAATTGACAAATATATTTCTCATTTTTAATTATCAGGTTTCTACAGTGGCGGTCTTAAATTAGACTGTTTGTCAGGTTTTGTCAGAATTTTCCTAACTCTTTCCCTCTTAGTCAATCCTGCTGTTCTCTCTCTGTCTCTCTCCCACCCATATTCTCTGTCAGTCCTAAGGTAGTAGTCAGTGGGTCAGCATTCACATCCATATACCTTTGCACTTTAACGAATAAAAGCAACAAAAATATTCATTCCATTATCAAAAGTCATGTACAAGTGTACATCAAAAGAAAAAAGAAAAAGAAGAGTACAAGTCACTCGGCCGGTCCATCCCTCGGGCTGCCACTATCGCCGGTGCCCTCATGCCGCTTCTCTAGCGGGCCCATGGCTGTGCTACCCTCCTCTCGTCGTCGCCTCCTATCTCCCTCCTCATTCCTCCGATGGCCAGAGGAACCGGTCAAGAAGTCGGTGAACGAGCCGCTCCGAGCACCGCTCTGGGACACGCTCCACTCTGGTCTGCGGCCTATCATCCGCACGGTCCTCTCCATCATCCGCAGCTCAATCTTCATGTCATAGGCTTGACGCCTAGCCCCTCACGCCTCAGTCCGGTAGCGCTCTAAATCTACTAGCCCCGCGCTCAGTCGCGCCACCTCCTCATGGAGACGGGTCGCCTCCGCCGCCTCTACTCACCATCACTCTGCCTCTGCTTGAGCACGCTCCGCCTCGGCCAGCGCTGTGCTCAGCTCTCTCGCCTGCATTAGCATTCATCATAGTCAATTAGGCATAAGCATCATAAGCATTTGAAGTCTACGGAACTCGGTTGGTTTTTTGCTTAACCTCTTCGCGAGAGTAGCCTTGGCATCCTCAGCCCGAGCAACCGCCTGAGCAAAGTCTGCATCTCGCTCAGCCCTGCCTCCAGCAGGCTGTGACGAAGAGGAAGGTGCATCCGGTCCACATCGTTGTGCTCCCTCGGCGCACTACATTTTAGAAGTTAAGGTCTGTCACATTCATCATAAAGTATAAGCATAATTAAGTCCAAGGTTTAGGAAGTTTACCAGAAGGTTCAGTGCGTGCTGGAGCTCGTCCCTCTGCTGTACAGTGGCGTGGAGGAGTCCCTGGAGCTCTGCTGTGCGTGCTGGAGCTCATCCCTCTACTGTACAGTGGCATGGAGGAGTCCTTGGAGCTCTATGCGTCCCTGGGGGTCTAGCTTCATATAGCAAATCATGGTGTCAATGCATATAGGAATAAGATAATTTAATTAAAGAGCATAAGTTTAGAAGTCATACCGGTCATCGGATGCCGCGAAACACCTGGTCGCCGTACCTCCGAGTGTAAGCCTTCAAGTAGGCTTCATCACTATCAGCTCGGGTCCTCACCTTCCGACCCCTCCGTGTCCAGTCCCGCACCTGGTCGATCACCCAAGTGACCCAGTCAATGTCGCCGCTGAGTCCCTTCGCCGATCTCCCGAAGCGCTCCTCGTTTCGCTCAAGGAACTCCACCTCTGGCTGATGAACTCCTCTCGTCCTCATGATCAGTCGGTGATGGAGAGGATCGACGATGTTAAAGCAGTGTAGCTAGATCTCTTATCCGGCGTACGCCCTGGCTGCCTCCACCCAAGGCTGTCCCTCGTGACCCTCGTCACGGTAAGGTGTCCAGCGCACTTGAGAGGGCAATTGAGGCAATGTCAGTATTTAGATAAGCTTTTGTCAGCATTTAGAAGCATTTAGAGCATATAGAAGAGTTTGAGTTTAGAATTTACCGATGCATAAGGAAGAGTGTCGATGTCGTCCTGAATCGCTCGAGCTAGGTGCAGGATCGATCCCATATCCCGTGCTACCACCCACCGTCTCGCGATAGGGATCCGCTCGGGGTGTAGCTCCTTCTCTCGCCGAATGCCAGGGAGGTATAGATAGCTCCAGACCTGCATAAGTCAAAGCATCAGCATATAATAGCAA
Organism: Amorphophallus konjac; assembly: GCA_022559845.1. Classification (NCBI taxonomy): domain Eukaryota; kingdom Viridiplantae; phylum Streptophyta; class Magnoliopsida; order Alismatales; family Araceae; genus Amorphophallus; species Amorphophallus konjac. The sequence continues at coordinate 257,497,932 of CM040118.1, read as the reverse complement.
GCATGTAGTAAAGCATTTAAAAGTTTAGAGTTTAGGGCATTTTATCTGTAAGAATGGTGAGAAGCCACCCAGCATGGTCTGTCGGTCGGTCGTGCTCAGGGAGTCGAAAAGGAACACCAGTACTGCTACACCCCAGGCGTACCCTCCTACTCCATCCAGATCTCTCAGCAAAGGGAGGGGCCTGACGCTCACTCTGTCGGCTCTGGTCGTAAAAAGAAGCTTTTCGAATAGCAAGATCAGGAAGCGCCGCAATGTAATGTCTCTCTCAGGTCCCGGCTCTGCTACCACTTTGCCCCGGACCTGCTCTATCACTCTCCCTATATGCTCCTTTGGCAGCTCCCCTATTGAGATAGCAGCTCCCCTAAGCCCCAGGCTCTCCTAGAGTGTCGATCGTCCTAGCATGGACGATTGATGCCTTGGCCTCAGCAAATCCAGTCCCAGCAGTTCCTGCGTCATCTCTCGATAATCTCCGTATGTCCATCCTATCACCAGCGCTCCATGGACCCGCAGTCCGGTGATCCTCGCTATGTCTTCCAGCGTGGGGATCATGTGGCCCCACGGGAAGATGAAAGCCCTGCCAACTGGATCCTACCTCTCCTGCAGAGCATACAACAGTGTTGTGTCTATCTGCATCACCTTGATGCTCAATAGCTCTCTGAAGCCCATGGCGGCTAGTATGTCCCTCTGATAATCTGGTAGTGCCTGGTATACAGCCCGAACTTGCCGCCAGGAAATCTGAGTTCGTCTCTTCCCCTACACACATTTAAAACATAAGTCAGTCATTGCATTGCATTTTCATTGCATTTCATATAAGCAAAAACAACAAAAAATCAAATAAGACAAAAACACAAAAGATCAACATTCTGTCTCTGATTCTTTGGCGGCCATATCTTGGGCCGTCTAAGACCTATGGCGGCCATAGTGTGGGCCGTCTGAGGTTGTAGCGGTCACTGGAACGACCGTTACGACACCCATGAATGGGCATCATCTTCTTCGTTTCCCTAGTCTTTGTAAATGGCCAAAATGGCCTACAAGTTGTTTTAATGGGTACCCAGACCCATTCCCTTGTTCATTCATACACATGCGTCCATGAAAAAATAAAAAAATGAGAAAATTGGAGTTTTGGGGGCCGTCGGCCTACCTCCGTCGACCGCCGTCCGGTCACCACTGTTGCCGCTTCCCCAGCCGCCATGGCCTCTTCTTCCTCCTCCATGGCCTCCCCTAGACCTTCCTCGGCCGTGAGGGCTTCGTTTCCCTCCGTTTGGGCCGCCGGTGCCTCTCCCTCTGCCGGTGGGTTCTCCTCCGCCGCCGGTGGCGCATCCTCTTCCTCAATCCGCCATTGGAGGCGCATCACCGCCCTCTTCTTGACCATCCTGGCGGTGGTCGGGCGTTGGGCGGTGGTCGCCAATGGGTCGCCGAGATCACCGGTGGGTTGTTTGGGTGTTTGTTTTGATTGAAATGAGTGTTTGAATGGGGGGGGACAATGATTGGTTTGTTTTTTTTTGAATGCTCAGGAAATTTGGCGGTCTATCATTAGACCGTCACAATCATTCTGGCAGTCCTTCAGTTGACCATTTGTCATCAGAGTGTCCTTCCTCGAAGGATGTGAACCGACGTATTTTAGCGGTCCATTCTTAGACCGTTAGGGCTTGTGTAGCAGTTTTATTCTAGACCGTTTATGGGCTGAATTGTTTGATGAATTACAAAGCTTAATCCATTATGTTTCTTGCTTCAAAGATACATCTGTTGTGCTTCATGCTTATTCTGTGGATCTATTTTAATGATGGCTAACTTCTTATTACAAAATCATGAACGCCATCAGGCTTTATCAACACTCGCCAGGAAGGTAAGTCAGGTAAGTATCTCGATCCCTAGTCCCTTAATGCATTACTATACGATATCTATGATATATTACCTCGAGAACCGGCTGGTCATTCATGTGTTCCAGGATCTGATGTTCCCCTCTAACAAAAATGATGATGATCTATGTGCACATGTTTAATCGTTGGATAGGCCGTTAGGTTGGATGAGTTGGGGGACGATGGTTCTATCTTGCACGCTGTGGTTGCAGATAATTTCTTGATCTTCATTTCTCCGGTCTAGCAATACTATTCTCGAGTATATTGCTATTTTATACTTTCTTTGCATTCGTTTTGATGATTTCTTTTATTTTTAGCCCAGCATGCATCATACGCATCTTTGAGCATTCACGTGCCCTCATCTGTCTGAGTGTCTCAGTAATGGTGGATAACTATGTGTCTATGGTCTTGAGTAAGGAGGGTCATTCCACTCTGAGTTGGAAGGTTTCCTTCGGTCTGTTTGCTCAATTTCGTTAGCTGAGGATTCCTGTCTGAAGTTAGTCGCTCGTTTCTTTACTTTTTCGCTTGCTCCGACCGCCTATCAGCTGTGTGTTCTAGAGAGGAGGTTGGTCGTGTTTTTATTTCCTTTAGTTGTTAGTTCCTCCAGACATGCGTCATTCGGTTTGTCATTCCTTGTGATTGGTTCGAAGTTTTTTGGATGATTTCTATCGCTCGTTGGTTGAGGACGGGTGTCGGTTTACCTTAACGTCCGCTTTTCAGTCCACTCCGCTTCATTTCTGCTTCACCTGCATGGTTTCATGTCGCTTTCGCTTCACCTCCGCTCGTTCCTCTGCAAAGAGGACATTAAGGAGGGGCATCTGTTGACACCCATTTTATGACCAATGAGTTGGGTCATCTCCTTATTTATCTTTATGATGCTCCGAGTTATACACCGTTTACTGGGTCATCTTGGTCAGTTTTGAGGCTTATTTCATAGGTCATTCTCCTTGATTGGGTCTCGCTCCTTATTTATTTTCTGTGAGTTGAAGCTTAGTAGTCTTTCATTGGTCTTGCACCTACCGGTCTATAACACGACCGTTAGACGGTTTTGGCGGTCTATCATATGACCATTTTTCTTCATGTGCACCGACTTGAGTCATTGTTGTACCGACCTGGTTTCACCCTTGCACCGACCTGGTGTTTTTTTGCGTCGACCTGCGCTGTCTCTAGCGGTCTATCATATGGGCGTTTGATGACGTTTGGTAGTCTATTTATGAACCGTTTGCTGACGCCAGAGTCTAGAGCCAACATTTTTCCTTCCGTCTTATCCATTGTTATCCGTTGAGCTCTAGCGGTTTATCGTAAGACCGTTAGAGGCATTGTGGCGGTTTTACCTTAGACCGTTTCTTGGATTCAGAGTCCTGTTCACGAAGTTATCGCCCGTTGGCCTTATCTTCTGAGGGTGGCGGTCTATACTTGGATCGTTAATTCCAACTGGCGGTTTATCGTAGGACCGTTTTAGGTGACAGAGAGTCCTGATTTGCTGTCTTTCCTCTGCTGCGTCGTGGTCGAAGTAGAGTTTTGGTTTGGTGATTTCTCTCTTGATAGTAATCCTTAGATGCTCCTGTTTGTTTCTATGGACTCTTGGGAGTTTTATCTCCAAGAGTTTGCTAAGTTTCATCCTACTTTTTCGCTGGAATCTCTCCAACTCAAACCTAGAGTTTGAGGGTCTATAAATAGAACCCTTAAGTTCATGGGTTAAAGAGGAGATTTTTGGAGTTTACGTCGAGGTGCTGCCGCATTCTAGAGCGAGTACCAATCAAGGAGAAGTGATGTCTACCTCCATAGGCCTTCAAAGTCCAGAGAGTATTGAATTCCAAGTGTTTAGAGTGTTGTTTCTTCATAAGTTTCTCCCATTCTTCATAACATTCATAAGCATATTCCCCTCTTCTTCTTCCATGTTCTTTTGCATCTCAATTACAATTTTAAACATCTCCTCATGTTTTTCACGCCCCACAGGGGTTAAAAAACCAAACCCCCAGGTATTCACCCTTCCTTTTGCATGCACCTTAGTTCATTTGCATTATAGTTACTACACGTGTCCAAGGGCTAATTTGGGTTGCTTTTCTGTGCTTCTGCACTCTTTTGCAGGTCTACAGGGTTCCTACCACGAGGCCCAACTCTTCTGGCCGGCCGAGAGAGGTGGAGATCCAAGTCCCAATTTGTTGTTCCGTGCGCTCTGGCGGCTGTATTTAGGACCATTTGAGGATCTGTGGCGGCTTATCTTAAGGCCGTTTATTGATCTGTGGCGGCCTGATATTCGACCGTTTATGCCCGCAGAGTGTGCTGGTTTTCATCTCCCGTGGGCGGGTGTTGCATCCTCCTCTTTCCAAGGGATTTAGCTTAGCTTTACTATTTTAATTACCTTGGTGGCGATCACACTTCCTTAGTTGGGTATTACTCATCATTCTTGCTTGCTCTTTTCTTTACCTTACTTGCTCTACACCTACGGTGTGTGTCTTTGTTTTACTCCTTTGCTCCATGCCCCGGCATATGTTTTTCCTTTCTTTTTCATGAACATTGATGACATGCCCATGCTTCTGATTCTTGTGATTGTTTGAGTTAGGTTATTGCTTGCTCACACATCTTCACACATATATCTTTCATACCACCATACTCACATTCACGTCACTCACATCACTTCACACAAAGAAAAACATCAACACATCTGTTGAGGGGGAGTTTCCTTGTCAGTGAATCATATTGCATACTAATTCATAAAGGGGAAAATCATGTCAGCATCCTTCATGCTCCTCTCTTTTTGTTGTTGTCAAAGGGGGAGAATTTGTGTGAGTCATTGGTTGGCTATTCTGAGGTTTGACTATGGATTGCTTGTCTCTGTCTGTTGGTATTTTTTCGATTGGCATAGTGTAGCATAGTCTAAGCCACTCCATGTTCATACTAGCATGTTCAGGCATGTTCATCATGATGAATTTATGCAATGACTCATAATGTTCCCATCATCAAAAAGAGAGGAGATTGTTGTCCCTGTGGTTTTACAGTTTTGATGATGACAAATATTATGACTTATTATAAATTCTTGATGACATATTTTTGATGGCATTAGTACTATATTTCATCATCTTTATATAGTAGTATGAGAAACATGATAAGGTCGGTGCTAGTTGCCTTGTTCGCCTAACAAGGTCGGTGCTACTTGCCTTGTTCGCCTAACAAGGTCAGTGCACATTTGCTTTGCGCTTCACTAAGGTCGAAGCATGTTTTTCCAATGCACGTAAGAGTCAGTGCAGGTCCTACCTTAGCAGCATTGAGGTCTGTGCACATCACTGTAGCATGCATGCAGATCGATGCTAGTTTAGGCTAGATACAGACCAAGGTCAGAGCATGTCTTGGGTCTAGGCATAAAATGGTCTGTGCATGTTTTCATTCGAAACATATAAAGGTCTGTGCATGTGTTTGTACATCCATGAACAAAGTCCGTGCAGGTTTTATAATTTACACAATAAGGTCTGTGCATGTTATTTATAGTGCATTCGCAAGTCTGTGCATGTTTGCATAAGGCTTCACACAAGGTCAGTGCACTTCACTGTAGTAAAGTCAGTGCACACTCTGTTCAAGTCTGCGCATGTTCCTGTAGTCCGACATCTAAGGTCAGTGCATGCTCTTCTTCTGCATATAAGTCTATACACTTCGCTGCTGGAGTCGGTGCATACTTTGCTTGACTACAATCTACGGTCGGTGCAATATCTGTACCTGGCTTGCATTGCATACGGTTGGTGCAATTCTGCATGATTACTTGCATACAGTCGGTGCATCTCTTGCATCATGCACATATGAAGTCGGTGCATGTTTTGTCTATGGTATATACACACATCGGTGTTTGTCAGGGTCAGTACATATCACTATTCATACAACTACGCTCAGGTCGATGCTTGTTGGTGCATACGCACATGCAAGGGTCAGTGCACTTTTATGTCATCACGCATGAATAAGTCAGTGCACTTTTTGCACCATTCATATTAGAGTCTGTGCAACTTCTGCGGAACTACATGCGTAGTCGGTGCATGTTTTGTTAATGGCAAAATAAGGTTAGTGCATAACACTGTAGCAAGTCAGTGCAAACTTGTCTTGTGCTAACTAAGGTCAGTGCAAGAGTGTATCTCAAGCAGAGTAGGTCGGTACATGTTCTGTTAGACTACATTGCCATAAGGTCGGTGCATGATTGCTTGGTATATGCTGTAAGGTCGGTGCATGGTTCTTTGTATATGGTATTAGGTCTGTGCATATTGAGAAATGAATGACTATGATGTGTTTGCAAAATGCCTCTGCTATAACCAACAGGACTATGAAGAAGCACGTGATCCCAGGCTTCTTGTCAGAGATCAAGATGGGCACGTCATCCAAGAGCATTTTGATGAGAGGAGATTTCGCCACATGGAATGTAGAGAAGCTAAGATCGTGACACGTGGACAGTTGAATCCCAGATCTGATGGAATGTTTTGGGTGGGAAACTTGTTTTCCACGCGCCCCTCTCACACGAGATTCATATAAATAGAAGACCCAGCCGTGCCTTTAAAAATAGGATGGAATTTTTGAAGAGCCGAGAATACGAGAGAAAAAGAAGAAGAGAGGAGTGAGGAAGAAAAAGAGAGGAAGGGTAGACAGATAGATATAGCAAGTAGCAGAAGCGAGCAGAGGAGAGAGAAGAAGAAAGCTGAACCAGAAAGAGAGTGAAAAGAGAAGAGAGATAGCCTGAGAGAGATAGGATATACGAAAAAGAAGAGAGTTCAGAAGAGTGAGCAGCAGAGAGCTGGCAGAAAATAGAGAAAGATAAATAATCAGAGAAAGGTTTGAGAGAAGAGAGCCGTGAGAGAAGAAGAGAGTTGCAAAAGCAAAGAAGGAAGAAGAAGAAGAGGGATCCTGATCGAAGGATACCTAACAAGTATTGTCTGTGGCCTCTAGATCAGATCTATGCCACATTGCTCCTGCGTGAGCTATATATTTAGTTTTCATTTCCAGCCTTCCGTTGTTGTGTCTTGTTTTCCTTTGCTCTTTTGAACTTCAAGCTGTGAGTTAGCAGAGCAAGCTGTGATGCTCAGCAGGCAAGGTGGTTACCTTGGGCAGCAAGCTATGATGCTCAGCGGATGGCAAGCTGTAAGGCCCAGCGGATGTAGGCAAGCTGTGAGGCCCAGCGGTTCAAGCTGTTAGTCAACGGAAGCCACACTCAGGTTTGAGTGTAGGGTGGATGTACGTCTGGAGGACCGAACTACCTAAAAATCTCTTATCTACCGTGGTTTGATTTCTTATCTGATTTTCGCTAGATGAATGCCTAGGTGCGTTTCAACTGATTGTTCTGTCTGAGTGTTTTAAGATTTCTTAGTGTGCGTAATCTACTTCTGCAAACCGTTTGAAGTTGTTGAGTAGTTCATTGCTTTCGCTGGCCATCTATTTGACTGTGTGCCTCATCATAGCTCAGAGTTAGCTATCATCTTTTTAGTCCATGTTTCATTATAGCTCACATTTAGTTAAGCTTCTTTAATTCTGCATAGCTTACTATTTGTAGAATAATCTTTTAAATTTGCCAGAATTTTCGAAGGGGATTCATTCACCCCCCTCTGAATCCTACCATAGCACCTCAACACATATTTACCACAATAAAAACATGAGACATTTCTTGTGGATACACGTGTGTGTGCGGCATGATTTTTCTTTCTAGCATTCATATTAGCACAAGCAGAATTGATTTTCAATTTTGAGTTTTGGTTCAAGTTCTGCTTAACATCATATTTCTTGGTTTTCTTAATAGCATGCTTAACATGATGAGCATTTGAGGTACTAGCTACATCCAAACTCGAGACAAAAGATGTATGCAATTTATTTTTAAATTTCTTTTTGTTCACCGGATTATAGCCTAGCCCTTCTTTTTGAAAATTAACCTTTGTTCCCAAGAGTTTATCAAGATTTTCTTTTCCCTAAACAAATTTAGACAATGAGTTGTTCAATTAATCAATTTCTTTTTCAAGAGATGCAATGTGCAATTCATACCTAGCTATCTCCTATTCACTGTAAACAACACATTCATTCAATACTCTATTTGCAGTTTTATAACTTTCAAGTTCTTGTTCTAGCACATGCACTCTTTCACATTCATCAACATTGACAGTAACAGATTTTCATTTTTCAAAAGCAAGCAACTTTTTAGACAATGTTGTATTCAAATATTTTAGCTTTCCATTTTCTTCTCTCATACAAGAAATAATTTCTTCATGCTATTTAATATCAATTAAAAGAGATTCATCTTCAATTTTGAGTTCTGAGCATTTATCACATGAATTTTTAAGATTTTTTAATCTACCTTCAAGCAAAGAAGTCCGAATCAATAGGGCATTGTTTTCCTTTTTAAGTTCTTCTTTTTTATTTTTCAAACATGAAAGGATTTCTTTAAGCATATCGACATCAGATATGAAAGATTCATTCATACTTTCAAATTCAGAACATTTAGCACAAGGAACGTTATCATACATGGGGTTTTCAGTTTTCTTTTTAACTTTTCTATTTTCAGATTTAACCTCTTTATATTTTTCAAGCAATTCATCATACAAATCCATAAGCTCTTCAAAAGAGATTTCCTCACCTTCAATCCACCGAGGGATCGCGCCATCCCACGCTCCATTCGCCGCCCTAGACCGCATCCCGACCACTCCATCGCGTCCCCGCCTTGGCCATCTTCGCAACGGTGCGCGCCCCGCGCCGAATGGCCCACAGACGAGAGAGAACTAGAGAGGGAAAGAGAGGGTGAGAAAGGGAGGAGAGAGGGAGATCGTGCGAGAGTGGGGGAGAGAGAGAGGGGGTGAGGGATATTAAAAAAAAAATTAGAAATTTTTCTAATTTCTGAAAATCTGATAATTGAGCGTGATGGCCTTACACTGCTCGGCATTTGCTCCTTCTGGGAACGATCCATCTTTACAATACAGATCTATTTCATGGTACCATGGCAATTCTTCTTCTTCTAATATCTCCTCTAATTCTGTTAAAGATACTTCCTTCAGATCTTCCTTCTCAGCCTTAGCCTCTATAGTCTTCCTAAGGTTGTGATACCAAGGATCTTGAAGAGAAGGAGCATCTAACCTCTGAATGACGATAGTCTCAGTGCTTCGACTGAGAGGAAAAGATAAAGAGAAATCAAGTGATGCCAGAGCATTAGCGAGAATATTCTAGATCAAGGGGTATGGATGTAGATCAACTTGCGGAATTGTCGAGCCAAAAGAGTGACCAAATCTTGATATGGCTTGAGCTTCGGGTCACGGGTGTGGTAAGTGGATAGAACTTGTCGCAGAACGAGCTTAGAGTCTCCTATGATATTTAAATAGCACGTGCCAAAGAGGTAGGTATGCTTCAATCCGGCCAAGAGAGCCTCATACTCGGTGATATTATTGGTAGCAGGAAAATGGAGCTGATAAGCAAAGGGAATAGTCACTCCTTCCGGAGTGAGGAGAACAACACCTATCCCTCAGCCTTGAGAGTTGAGCGCACCATCGAAGTGTAGAGACCAAAAGGGATGATGGGTAAGAACAGAGTGATGCTCATCAGGGAAATCATCCTGAATAGAGTCTGTGTAAGAGATAGGAAGATGGGCAAGATGCTCAGCGATGGCATATCCTTTGATAGCCTTCTGAATGACGAATGTGATATCAAACTGAGATAGGAATCTCTGCCAGCGAGCTAACCTACTAGAAAGGATAGGCTTTTCTAAGAGATAACGGATCGGGTCTATTCTAGAGATTAACCTAACCGGGTGGGCTAGAAAATAGTGTTTCAATTTTTGAGCTACCCACACTAAGGCGGCACAAGTCTTTTCCATGGCGTTGTATTTGGTCTCCGCCGGGTTAAAGAACCTGGAGAGATAATAAGCTGCCCGCTCTTTGCCTTCTTCGACTACTTGTGCTAAGATCTCCCTTAGGAAATCCTCAATGACAAAAATGTATAGGATTAGGGGTTTCCCAGGGACAGGCGGTTGCAAAACCTGGGGATTAGTTAAATATTCATTTAGGTCCTCATAGGCCTTTTGACAATCTTGATTCCATTCAAACTTGACTCCCGCCTTTAGTAATTCATAAAACGGGCGGCACCTCTGAGAATGTTGGGATATAAATCTTCTAATGAATTGCAATCTACCAATCAGCCCTTGGAGTTCCGTGATATTCTTTGGCGGAGGCATGTCCATGACGGCCTTTGCTTTATTAGGATCAATCTGAATCCCCCGTTTGCTAACTATAAAGCCTAGCAATGTCCCTGAAGAGACTCCAAACACACATTTCTTTGGGTTCATTTTTAATTGGTACTCCCTGGCTCTCTGAAGCACCTTAGCCAGAATGGATGGGTGTTCTTATTTGGTTCTCGACTTCACCAAAATGTCATCCACGTAAGCTTCCATATAGACATGCATCATGTCGTGGAATATAGCCATCATTGCCCTTTGATAGGTGGCACCTACATTCTTCAGTCCGAACGGCATAACCACATAGCAATACGTGCCCCATGGCATGGTGAAGGAGGTTTTCTCTTGATCTTCGGGAGTGAGACGGATTTGGTTGTATCCTGAATAACCATCCATAAATGATAATGTTTCATACCCGGCGGTGTTGTCCACCAATACGTCTATGTGAGGCAGCGGAAAATCATCTTTGGGACATGCTTTGTTAAGATCCCTGAAATCGATGTAAATACGCACCTTTCCATCCTTCTTGATAACAGGGACTATGTTCGCCACCCCCTGGGGATATAGGACAACTCTAATAAACTTGGTCTTGTACAATTTATCCACCTCTTCCTTAATCCTCAAGGCCATGTGGGGGTGAAATCTTCTTGATCTTTATTTTATAGGTGTTGCCCCTGGTTTAAGCACTAGTCGATGTTCCACTAAAGAGGGGTCAAGACCCGGCATGTCCTCATAAGACCAGGCAAAAGAATCATTGTACTCTCTTAGAACTTTGATTAAATCTTCTTTAACTACTGAAGGGAGATTAACAGCAATGATGATGGGCCTAGGGTCTTCTTCGGTTCCCAGATTTATTTCCTTTGTAGGTTCATCCACCGCCGACGATGGCTCGTCAAATCTCTTTAATCCTTGCGCATACGGATCGGCGGTGTCATCTACGCTGCTGTCCTCACCATCGATTGGGTCTTTTTCATCCATGATTTCATAAACTTCTAATCCGTCGTCGCTCCACACCCCTTCTTGCTCCTCATCTTCTTCTATCACAATCGCCGTAGCTACAAACTCCGGACACTTCAGAAGAGCGTGACATCACTGAGATAGATCATGCAAGAACCTATCAGGAATAGATTTGGAATGACGCGCGAGCGGGAGCGGCTCAAGTGAGGAAGGGTTGGACGACCTAGAACAAGACCCTACTTCTCTAGACCTAACAGACTCTTCTTCCCTAGACTCGACGGACCCTATGTCTAACCTAGGAGAAAGGAAATCTAATGGGAAGGCGGCAGCAGGGGCCTCATGCCACTGGGAGGAGGATGGAGACAAGACAACGTAATCTTCCACCGAAAGCTTCATTTCAAATTTGATGTTTTTTTGGAGATCAGTGGAGATCATGTAGCAAGAGGGAGAGGATGGTCAAGGAGGAAGTTGGAGAGGGAAAAGAGACGGGAATAAGACATCGAAGAAAGGATCGGAAGAAGAGAACCACATATCGGAGAGATTGGAGGAGGGGGTCCACATTGTGGAGAGATCAATAGGTGGGCATTGCCAACATGCACATGGTATAATCAACACCTCAGTCAGCAGTTCCGTTAAGAACGGATCAATCATGATCGGAGGTGAACGGGGTATAGATTCCAACTGTTGGAAGAGAGACATAAGACGGGAGAGAGACCAAGTGAAGACAATGGGCGAGCTCCCCTTTTCCCACGGATGGTGAGCTGGTTTCTTCAGCTCAAACTGCACAAGCCGTACCTCTTGATGTTTCTGGAAGCTTTCATCTTCATAGAATAGCCTTTCAAAAGCCTGACTGTTGAGCTATGGTTTTGATGATAACTAAACTTCATGTGTGATGGAGATTGTTGAGCTATGACCTTGATGATAACTAAACATCATGTGTGATGATAGTGGTTTTGATAATCACACGTCATGTGTGATGATAGTGGTTTTGATAATCACAACATATTGTGTGCTTGATTAGTGGAAAACATCTTCATGATAAATGAACTCACATGTGGCTATCTCATCTTGCAGGTTGCTTTACTAAGTAGGTTGATGATTGAATCAAGCATGCTGCACATTAGTCTTTGGAGGTTTCATGTGAAGACTATGCTTCTCAGTGAAATGGTTGAGTCCTTATAGATATGAAATTGATTGCATGGCCTTGTGTTGTGTAAATGCATAGCCATTTCATTACATGCTCTGTTGAGGATTTCCTCTTGTTATTGTATATCATGAATGCATGAGTGATGGCTCCTAGTCATTCTAATCATATGGCTTAAATGGCTATGCATGAGGATTTCACAACATCTTCAGATTCATTGGTTTAATATTAACTCGCCTCATGCTAATGCTTTCGTAATCATATTTCATGTCATTTGGGTCTTGGTCTCAAAACTAGCTTCATATGTTAATACATGACCTATATATTTTGATCTTGATCTAACCTCTTGGTTTATCATATTTTTCAGGATGCAAAATCATTATTGATCTTCATGGGATTATGGTAACATTTAATCAATTGATTCCATTTGGTTTGATGGAGGTTTTAGTTGTTTTTCAAACTTAAACTCCCTTACAGTCTTCACCATTTTCAATCCAACCATTGGATCTCCCCTCTATAAATTTTATGTTGTAGCTCTGGGAGTCCTCTTTCCAACGCCTCTAGTCTTGCTTCGATCGGAGTTCGGAGCTAGGAGTATTAATTCCCGTCGCCGAAGCGCGCAGAGCTGATTTTTGTGAAGCTGATTGAAAGGGTCGACCCTTGGGGTCGACCCCTGTGAACCAGAACCAAAAATGTGTCCTGTTTGGGTTCTAGAAACCCAAGGGTCGACCCTTGGGGTCGACCCATTGAATCTGGAAACCCGAGGGTCGACCCTAAGGGTCGACCCCTGTAAAATAGAACACAAAACTTGTTCTGTTTGGCTTCTGTATGGCCAAGGGTCGACCCATGCCCCGAGGGTCGACCCCGAGGGTCGACCCCTACAGATCATTTTGCTGTTTTTGTTGAACCAGAACCTGGTTCTGAGAGGGTCGACCCCTGGGGTCGACCCATGTCTTCTGGACCTTTAGCACAGTTCGAGGTTGGGGTCGACCCTTTCTGGTCTGGGCGGCGCCGTGAATGTAGACTTTTGGCGTTTCGACCCAATGGTCCAAATACACTTGTTTGGCTGTCCGTAATCCACTCCTAAATAAGTGGATCTTGTCCCTTGGTCGACCATTGACCACCCTTGGCTTATATAAACACTTGTAGAGATTGGAAAACCTAAGGGATTTTCGTATACACTGTTTTCAGGTTTCTTTCTAACCCTTCTTTGTGCAGGTCGCAGCAGCCACCTCCAGCCCTTGTTCCTCTTGTGTTTGTGCGTGAATATGCAGGGAAGAAGGAGGATTCGAAGTTCCTATCAACCCTCTACTGCTGGCTGCGAGTGAAATCAAGATTCAAGCTCATCCGATTCAAGATTGTCAAGAACATCTTCCTGCTGCACAAGTGTTCGATTAAATTCCGAGAAGAGAAAGGGGGAGCTACTACAAGGATAAATCATTCTCTCTTCACACCTTTCATTCTGATTCTTTGAGTTTAAACTTCAGCATATGTTGTAATCTTTATCTCAGATATTTGTGTGTGTGTGGATCATTGTTGGATCCGTGGTCGTGTGTGTGTCGTGATTTATTCGTGAGTGTACGTAGGTCTTCCTAGATCTACGTTTGTGTGTGTGGGTGTCTAGTTAGATCCGTTCTGTATCTTGTGTGTGGTTTGTTGCACTTGTGGCAGCGTGTGTTCGTGTTGGTGATCCGGCCATCGGATCGTGTGTGTGTGTTGTCATTCCGGCCGTTGGACCGTGTGGGAGACTACGTCTCCGTGTGTGTGTGTGTGCTTTGGGGTGCGTCCCCGTGTGTGTGTGCTGGTGTCGTCCTGCGTGTGTGTTTGGAGCATCGTCTCCGGTTGGGAATTTATTCCCGAGTGAAGCCTCACCTAGTTTGGTGAGGGGTGGACGTAGGGAGCCCGTCGTGGTCCCGAACCACCTTAAAATCCCTGTGTATTGTGGTTTGCTTTGCGCACTGGTTTGGCTTATTTTGTGTATCCATCTATATGATCGTGTGGGATCAGTGAACTTGAGAGAATCGGTTTAATGGCTAAATCAACTTCATTAATTCTGTTATATGTCATTAACTCCACCGTGTGCACTCGTCTTGTCTCATAGTGTTTGTTGTTATCGAGCTTGCCAGATCAACAGTTTTGGGTGTTTTAATTGTTGTCTCATTGCCTTTGATAAAAGGTCAAGAGTTTTAAAGTAAAATTATAGTCACCCAATTCACCCCCCTCTTGGGTGTCATTGACTGAGGGACCCAACAATTGGTATCAGAGCTAAGGCTCTTATTTCATAGATCTAACGATCTAGAGTGATCCGGATCAATGACTACCAACACTTACACCTTGAATTCTCCACCGGTGTTTGATGGTTCCAAGTTTGATTTGTGGTTAGGAAGAATGTGCAGTCTTGTCAACTCATATGACCCTAAGCTATGGAGGCTTATTTCATATGGTCCTTATGAGTTGCCCAAGGACAAGAATGTCTGGACTGAAAATCAAAAGTTTAAACATGATCAAAATTGCTTAGTTTTAAAGTTACTTACTACTGTAGTTGATTCTAATCATTTCCCTTTTGTCTCCCATTGCAGATCCGCGAAGGATATCTTGGATGGCCTAACCAAGATTTGGGAAGAGCATGGAGACCAATGTCTTGTGGCAGGGATGAGTGAACAAAGGAGTGATCAGCCAAGTGAATCAAGCTCACCAAGTGGATCAAGCTCAAAGGTAAATTCTGATTCTGATAATGAAGATGAATTTAGCTATGAAGAATTGTTAAATGAATATGATGAGCTTGCTGAAAAATACAAGAAGTTAAAATCTGAAAACAGAAAATTGAAAAGGAAATATGAAAACACCATGCTTGAAAATGATTCTTGTGATAAATGTTCCGAGTTTGTTAAGTTGAGTGAACTTTTAAAGCACGATGTAGATTGTCACAAAGAAACCATTGCATGCTTAAGATATGAAAAAGAATAACTTGAAAAAGGAAACTCTTCATGTGATAAATGTTCTAAACTGGTGAAAGAAAATGAAGAATTGAAACAGTTGAATAATGCTATGTCTGAAAGATTGCTTTTTCATGAAAAAGGAAAATCTGTAAATTTTCATGAATCTGAAAGAATGGATGAATTGTTGCAAGAAATTCAAAGTCATAAAATCATCAATGCTACTTTGCATGATCAAGTTAATTCTTGTGAAAATAAGATGACTTCCTATGAATTGCACATTTCATCACTTGAAAAAGAAATCTCTAACTTGAATGCTTCATTATCTAGATTTGTGGATGGCCAAAACAACCTGGACAAATTGCTAGGGATGAAAGTAAACTTTCAAAGAGAGGGGCTGGGGTTTAATCCTGTGAACAAAAAGAAATTTGAGAGCAAGACACAAACTTCACTTGTCCACAGCACATGTGCACCCAGCACCTCCAAATCTCAATCCCAGCAATTCACCATGCCGAAAACTCAACCAAATCTGAAAAAGAGTGTGGATGTCCGTAATGTGTATGCTAAAATCATTGATGTGAAACCCCATACATCCAAGAAAAGAAATGCCTCTTGCCTCTATTGTGGAAAACTTGGACACTTGATGCATAATTGTTTCATAATGAAAAATGATGATTTGAGAGCTTGTAGAGAACAAGCTAGTTTCAAAAATGCAAAGCAATCATCTACCACAAAATCTTCCATGCATTGTAATCATTGTGGTAAAAGATATCATACTATTTCACATTGCTGGTTACTGAAAAAGAATTCTCATTCAACACATCATGATCACCCACACAAACCAATAGAACCAATGAGAAAGAAAAATGTGATGCCAAGTACTCTTCTCCATCACTATGGCAAATCAGGGAATATAAAGCATGATTGTTTTCTGAAGAAAAATGATGAATTGAATGTTGTTAAAAATTAGAAATTGCATGCCCAAGTTGCTGCTAAACCACAAGGACCCAAAAGGATTTGGGTACCTAAGAAGGCCAAATGAGAAATCTGTTTTGCAGGTGTGCCTTGGGAATGTAAAGCATGAAACTTATTTTCATCATGAAGGTAAGGCACACAGGTCAAGTGGCATAAGTCAGGTTGGAAGAAATATCAAAAATTGAATTTTAAATCAGGTGATATCCCTCCCACTTTTTACAGTGATTGTGTTATTCTTTGACTCACTTTGTGTCATATAATTATGTGATCTTGCATATGTCCATACATGCATTCCATCTATATTTGTTTACATATTGGTGTGTATATCACGTGTCATATAGCATGTCATTTGCATACACCTTCAAGTCATGATCTCACTACATACATAGGTTTTGCATATACCTTCATGATTGCATAAACTTTCACATGCCGTCATGCACTAAAGTTGAAGAATCCACTTCTCAACTAAAATGAATTCATGTTTTAATGCACTGCATTTCTCCTGTCTTCATCACCTCCATGACTGCATGTGGGAATAGGATCTCATTGAACATCTTGCATTCATGCATACATTAAGGGGGAGTAATCACATTCATCATATGAGCATAGTCCTTAGATTCACACATGAGTCATGCACCGTGTCTAGACCTCCCTAAGAGGATGTTGGTTGTTAAAAGAATTTGTCATGCCATTGATAATAAATTTGAATCGAAATTGACAAATCAATTCTGTTTGTTCATAAATGCAGATTATACTCCAAATGATGATGGGTTAGTCATGACCAATCTTGAAGAATACCTTGCAAGGATGAAAATGATAAAAATTTTCTCAATTCACCACCAGGAGATAGGAAGTGATCTTGATAGTACCCAAGACATGGTATGAAAAGTGCGCTTCTCAATTAACAAAGGATGGTTCAATAGGTGAAAGACTTGGAAGAAGAAGGATTCTCAAGGCAAAGGTAAGAAAGCAAAATCTGAAATATCAACCTCCGTGAGGTTGGCAATTTCAGTGATTGAAGGCTTCCAATCTTGTCTCCAGAACCAAGGTAATTCATCCTTATCAACTCATGCAATGGCCTTTTTGTCACTTGGTGATACCTTTAGATGACAAGTGTTGATTCTAAAAACTTGAGTTGTCATTTACTAGCATGCTGTGACAAATTGGTTGAATCTAGTTTGATGTGATGATCATACTTACTTGATTTAACAAAATGAAAACCTTTGGAGTTGTGCTTGAAGTGGTTGGCTACTGTATGACACTTGAATTGAATTGCATGTCTGGTATATCAAATGGCATTTGTGAAAGAGTGGATTATATCCATTTGGAAGCATTCCCTATGCGTTGAGTTGGGTCTTTGGACTAAAATCTCCGCCTCGTACCAGATCTTGATTGGTTTGTGATTGATTAATTGTTGAATGATTCATTGAGATGAGTTATGTGACTTGAAAATATGTTTGTGATTATATGATCCATACATTTAACCTTTGGATGAACTCTCATTTCAAAACTTGTAAAAGACCTTTCAAAATCTATTTTTGAACAAATTCTGAAATTTCGGTTGCACTGTTTACTTTTGATCATTTATGCACCCTCATTCATAAAGGTCTTGTCATAAACAATGTTTGCTGTTTCATGGATTGAATGTGGATGAACTCAATAGGTTTTCTATCACACTGGCTTGGAAATGAAAGCTCTCATATTCTTTTTGCATCTTATCTTTCATTCTCGTAAAGTTATAGGCTGCATGCATCAGAATCCAATGCATTAGGTGCATTTAGTTCTCTCAAATGAAAAACCAAAAACACACACCTTGCACCCATGTTAATTTCTGCATTGCATTAGCACTCATGCATTCGTCGCACTTAGTTCATTCATTTGGCATCCATTCAATTGGTATCAAATTGACATCACATTGCTCGCATGCATGTCATAATGCATTTGCATAAACTCCCAATGTGTGCTTGTGTGTTATTATATGCTATTCATCCCCATCCTTAAAATTTCTACGACCTTATGCATTCTTGATAAATAATGTTGCATTTGAGTCATTATTGGTGTACTTCATGTTGTACCCTTTGGGGGGAGTAAAAGTGCATCTATTTAGGGGGAGTTGTATTGTTATGTATTCATGATATTTTCGGTATACATGCTGAATCAAATTCACACAATTCATGCACAAAATATGAAAATGAGTGTTAAAGATAAGGATATGTGAATTTCTTTTCAACACTCTCGAGATGTTAAACTTGCTGTATGTATGATGAAGAGACAGTTGAAGAAAAAGCTGCCTACCTATCTTTGTTGAGAAATCTGTAATGAAAATGAACGGCAGAGCAATGCTCGATCTCACTGAGTAAACTGGGCACATGTCACCTGAGACGTGATGTGGTTCATATCTGAAAAGTGTTGACTAGTACCTCTGTTCAAAATGAGGTGAAATGGTTCAGCATTCTGAGTAACCGGGGATTCTCGCATGAGCTCCATGCGTCTACTCGCGTAAAAAGGAATCATTTTGAACCTGATCACTCTTGAAAATTTTTGACTATCATATGATACTGGTTGAGTTGAAAAAAAAATGCAGGTGAAAACTAATTGTGGTAGAGCGTAGCCTCCAATACGCTGTTCTCAAAATTGAAGTGCAGTCTATAAAATGTCTCCCTGTGTTGATCTGAAAATCTAAATATCCATATTAAAACTATCATTTTTCATGTTTCTCACTTACACAATTGAGAATTTGATTTAATATGCATTCAGAAAGTTGATTGACTCCATTAGCAATTGCATTAATCTCCTATATGATTGGAAAATCTCCCATGTGCTACACATGTGTATTCTGATTGCCATGACTCTCTTGCATCTTTCCTATAACCATCCCTTCTTTAGTAAGTACGGGGGAGCAGTGTTGCATGTTTATATATGTATCTATTTGTTTGCTTATGTATGCATCTCACATGCCATCACATGCATAAGTTGCATCTCATGCATTTCAAACCACAAATCAAAAATTAAAAATCTGGAAAATACTGAAAACCAAAAAATTGAGTGAACTTCCCATGCTATTTTCTTGCTCGATAAATTCTTGTGCTTGCTTGGCTAATGGGGAGAAAGATTGGGCTCAACCGAGTAATCAACATTTGGTATCCTCTCTAGCCAACACTTGGTGTTTCCCATACATTTCATGAACCCACTCATTTATAACTTACTCCTGCTTCATCAGAATTTCAAATGTGGGTTACTATTCCTTGCACATTTATCATGCTACAATGTGCATCTCCTCTGTTTCTTCATCGTGAGGGAGTATGTTTGGCCTTACCCGGCTTTTTGATAATGTCAAAGGGGGAGAAATATTTCATGATTGGGGGAGAACAACATGCCACTTGTTTGTCATCTTCACTAAAGATTGTCATCATTCATCACTAAGTTTGTCATCATCATAAAGGGGGAGATTGTTGAGCTATGGTTTTGATGATAACTAAACTTCATGTGTGATGGAGATTGTTGAGCTATGACCTTGATGATAACTAAACATCATGTGTGATGATAGTGGTTTTGATAATCACACCTCATGTGTGATGATAGTGGTTTTGATAATCACAACATATTGTGTGCTTGATTAGTGGAAAACATCTTCATGATAAATGAACTCACATGTGGCTATCTCATCTTGCAGGTTGTTTTACTAAGTAGGTTGATGATTGAATCAAGCATGCTGCACATTAGTCTTTGGAGGTTTCATGTGAAGACTATGCTTCTCAGTGAAATGGTTGAGTCCTTATGGATATGAAATTGATTGCATGGCCTTGTGTTGTGTAAATGCATAGCCATTTCATTACATGCTCTGTTGAGGATTTCCTCTTGTTATTGTATATCATGAATGCATGAGTGATGGCTCCTAGTCATTCTAATCATATGGCTTAAATGGCTATGCATGAGGATTTCACAACATCTTCAGATTCATTGGTTTAATATTAACTCACCTCATGCTAATGCTTTCGTAATCATATTTCATGTCATTTGGGTCTTGGTCTCAAAACTAGCTTCATATGTTAATACATGACCCATATATTTTGATCTTGATCTAACCTCTTGGTTTATCATATTTTTCAGGATGCAAAATCATTATTGATCTTCATGGGATTATGGTAACATTTAATCAATTGATTCCATTTGGTTTGATGGAGGTTTTAGTTGTTTTTCAAACTTAAACTCCCTTACAGTCTTCACCATTTTCAATCCAACCATTGGATCTCCCCTCTATAAATTTTATGTTGTAGCTCTGGGAGTCCTCTTTCCAACGCCTCTAGTCTTGCTTCGATCGGAGTTCGGAGCTAGGAGTATTAATTCCCGTCGCCGAAGCGCGCAGAGCTGATTTTTGTGAAGCTGCCTGAAAGGGTCGACCCTTAGGGTCGACCCCTCAAGAAAGGGTCGACCCTTGGGGTCGACCCCTGTGAACCAGAACCAAAAATGTGTCTTGTTTGGGTTCTGGAAACCCAAGGGTCGACCCTTGGGGTCGACCCATTGAATCTGGAAACCCGAGGGTCGACCCTAAGGGTCGACCCCTGTAAAATAGAACACAAAACTTGTTCTGTTTGGCTTCTGTATGGCCAAGGGTCGACCCATGCCCTGAGGGTCGACCCCAAGGGTCAACCCCTACAGATCATTTTGCTGTTTTTGTTGAACCAGAACCTGGTTCTGAGAGGGTCGACCCTTGGGGTCGACCCATGTCTTCTGGACCTTTAGCACAGCTCGAGGGTCGACCCCAAGGGTCGACCCTTTCTGGTCTGGGCGGCGCCGTGAATGTAGACTTTTGGCGTTTCGACCCAATGGTCCAAATACACTTGTTTGGCTGTCCGTAATCCACTCCTAAATAAGTGGATCTTGTCCCTTGGTCGACCATTGACCACCCTTGGCTTATATAAACACTTGTAGAGATTGGAAAACCTAAGGGATTTTTGTATACACTGTTTTCAGGTTTCTTTCTAACCCTTCTTTGTGTAGGTCGCAGCAGCCACCTCCAGCCCTTGTTCCTCTTGTGTTTGTGCGTGAATATGAAGGGAAGAAGGAGGATTCGAAGTTCCTATCAACCCTCTACTGCTGGCTGCGAGTGAAATCAAGATTCAAGCTCATCCGATTGAAGATTGTCAAGAACATCTTCCTGCTGCACAAGTGTTCGATTAAATTCCGAGAAGAGAAAGGGGGAGCTACTACAAGGATAAATCATTCTCTCTTCACACCTTTCATTCTGATTCTTTGAGTTTAAACTTCAGCATATGTTGTAATCTTTATCTCAGATATTTGTGTGTGTGTGGATCATTGTTGGATCCGTGGTCGTGTGTATGTCGTGATTTATTCGTGAGTGTACGTAGGTCTTCCTAGATCTACGTTTGTGTGTGTGGGTGTCTAGTTAGATCCGTTCTGTATCTTGTGTGTGGTTTGTTGCACTTGTGGCAGCGTGTGTTCGTGTTGGTGATCCGGCCATCGGATCGTGTGTGTGTGTTGTCATTCCGGCCGTTGGACCGTGTGGGAGACTACGTCTCCGTGTGTGTGTGTGTGCTTTGGGGTGCGTCCCCGTGTGTGTGTGCTGGTGTCGTCCTGCGTGTGTGTTTGGAGCATCGTCTCCGGTTGGGAATTTATTCCCGAGTGAAGCCTCACCTAGTTTGGTGAGGGGTGGACGTAGGGAGCCCGTCGTGGTCCCGAACCACCTTAAAATCCCTGTGTATTGTGGTTTACTTTGCGCACTGGTTTGGCTTATTTTGTGTATCCATCTATATGATCGTGTGGGATCAGTGAACTTGAGAGAATCGGTTTAATGGCTAAATCAACTTCATTAATTCTGTTATATGTCATTAACTCCACCGTGTGCACTCGTCTTGTCTCATAGTGTTTGTTGTTATCGAGCTTGCCAGATCAACAGTTTTGGGTGTTTTAATTGTTGTCTCATTGCCTTTGATAAAAGGTCAAGAGTTTTAAAGTAAAATTGTAGTCACCCAATTCACCCCCCTCTTGGGTGTCATTGACTGAGGGACCCAACACTGACTATAATCAACCATGTCATCAACTGGCCCTTTTGGAAGCAACGGTGGGCTGGCAAATACCTAAGCTGTATCTTCTTCTTTCATGGGTTGACTCGATTGTGCTTTCAAGGTGCCGAGCTGGAGAGGACCTTTAATAAAATGTTGATGGTAGTCCCAAGTCAAGGGCCTAGAATCGCCCAGAATTGACAATGCGGACTCTCGATAGCCGAGGCCCCTTCTATTCTTCTTTCTTCCTTTGGGCACTGGTTTGGTCTGACCTTGTAGTTGTGCGCCGAGGCCTCTCCCTGGATGATAGCCCAATTTCAATATTATGTCCCAGCCTTTCGAATCTTGAATCTGGGGCTTCACCTTGATGTTTACTGCTGCCGAGAAGGGCTTACGTGATGTATAAGCCCATGAAAAATCCAGATATAGTACTGAAATAACCAGCCGCGTGCTGGGCCATAATGTGGGTAAAATTTTCTCTAACACGGCCTTCACAGACTGGACCGTGGACATACTCTTCACCTTAACCACCCTCCCTTGAAAAGGGAATTTGAGACATTGGTGGGCAGTGGAGGGTGCAACGTTCAGGTTATTGATCCACGGACGATCCAAGATAGCCTTGAGCATAGGGTCGATGTCTAGTACATAGAATTCAACCGGCATTGTGAGGGGCCCAAGCTCGGCCTGAATAGTGATCACCCCATGACACGCCCTTCAAGAATTATCATATGCTGGTATGGTTGTCGGGGTCAGCCTTAACAGATCTTCTGATAAGTTGCAGGCTCTTAATGTGCTGAGACGGCAGACATTGATGGATGCCCCTCTTTCTACAAGCACCGCATCTATGCTGACTTTGTTCAGAGTTATGGAAATGTATAGTGGCATTTGTCAGTTTTCCGAGGGCGCAAGTTCTGTCTCAGAAAATGTGATTGCCGGCCCCTTTGAGATTGCAACCAGAGCTGTCGACAGGCTATCCACTGCCATTTCTTCATTAACAATTACCTTCAGTAGAAAATTCTGAGTGCATCTTGATGAAGGGTGGATCTCTTTATCAGCTCCAACACGGAGATCTTGGCGGGTACCCTGTCCAGATGGTGTAACATATCATATTGTGTCCCCGGCAGTGGATCTGCCTCCTCCAGATCATCAGCCTGCTGAGAAGACTGGGGATTAGGTGCGGGTGCACCAGTGGAAGGGTAATTCTTGTGGAACAAACGCCCGCTCCGGAGGGCAAGGGTATGGGTCGGCACGGCCTGGGATGGGCTCAAAATAAGTGGCTTGACTGGCCCGGTGGGGTGAATGAGTGGCGCGGGGGAAGGTGTAATGGGGATGATAGGCAAAGGGTTTGATGGAGGTGGAGTAATGATTGGTGCGGGTGTCGGCGACGGGGTAGGGGTGGTTGGAAGGAGGATGATGGGTGAATGATTGGCCAGTGGTGTGGTGATCGTGAAGGTAGAAGGTGGTAGAGTGGGGGTAGACATGTTTATGGGGAATGCGGACGGTAGAATGAGAGGTTTGTGGATGCGGAGGGTAGTGGGGTTTGTTGGCTAAGCGGGAGAATGATGGAGGGAGCATAGCTACGGTGGTTGTGGTGGAGGGCCATGAGCCATTGCACGGATACATCATCATCATAAGACCACCAGGCATCGGGAGCCAAGGGTTGGACAAGGTTGACTTGAGCCGGTGCCGGTGGTTGTGGCTGTGGAGCAGCAGGATGGTTTGGCATGGGGTTCTGGTGGATCCCCAAGTATTGAGCAGGTTATTGTTGTTGCTATGGCGGCTGCTGCTATGGCGGCCCTGCTTGTTGCTGCTGCACTTGCCGCCTCTGCAGCTGTCTTCTCTTCTATTTAATTTCAACGATGGCCTTGTGCATCTTGGCCCAATTTATACGCTGCCCTTCATGCAAGTTGTATACCAGTTCTCTGAACTAAAAACAACTTTCAATTGTATGGCCAGGCTGCCTGTGGAATATGCAATACTTCATCTGATCAACGATCGGGTTCATTGATAGACATGAGAGTCAAAAATATGTCCGTGAGGGACTCGAGCAAAGGAGGATATTGGGCTCTCTTCGGACCCGGGCGCTTATTATTGTTGGTGTAGCCGTTGGGGGGAGGGACGTTATGGTATTGCGGAGGTTACGGAGGTTGTTGTGGAGCGGGGAATGTGTTTTGTGGAGCGGCGAAAGTAGGGTGAGGATTTTGTGGTGTGGAGAATTGGGGATTGCGGGGGTTTTGTGGAAAGCGGAATGGTGCGGATTGGAAGGGGAACGCAATGGCTTGCACCTGCTCATTGGTTTGGACTCTTTCGGTAATATGCCCTTGAGGTTTCTTGTGATATTTGGGCTTCTGGGCTTCAAAAAGTGAGTGTATAGGGGAGTCTTTAAATTGAGTTTGAATAAAGCGCGCCCGGCTGTATAGTTGATGCATGTTTGAAATGTCATTCATAGCAAGAATGTTACGGAAAGTTGGGGTAGCATTTGATATGAGCAGCTTAATCTTCTCTTCCTCCGAAAGGTGACCCGGCACGCGGGTGGCCATCTGTCTCCACCTGTCAGCATAGGTGGCAAATTCTTCATCTGGCTTCATTTTCTCGGCCACTAAATCTGTAAAAGAATATTCCGGGCCGACCCGGTCTTGAAGCCTTTGAATAAATTTTTATTTCACCACCTTGAAACTCTCAGCATCCTCACGCGGTAAGGCATAGAACCACTCCAAAGCAACTCCATCTAGCGATCGGCGGAATAAATACGTCATAAGGCGATCATCATATTGAAACTGCACCTATTCATACATAAAGTCCCTCACATGAATGAAGGGATTGCTATTCCCATCATATTTGCGGTATGTAGGGAGCTCGGACGGTGGAGGGAACTGGATGTTATGAAAGCTAGGAACTGGAACATCCGCTAAAGATTGTTGGCCAACCCGCTTTTGGAGAAAGTCGAGTTGTTGTTGCATGGAGGCCCATTTATCAAGAAGCTCTTGCTCACTAAATGGTGCTGATAGGATGCGATATACGATCTAGAGGGGGGTGAATAGATCAGCCACCCAATTAAAATAGACAATAGCAGCTCCAAGTACGGAATTAAATCAAGCTACTATCAGACGATAGACAGGAGAGCAATACTATCGATGAACGTCGACCCAACAGATCTAACTCAAGACGGTCCTAAACATTCATCTACTATAGATCGAAGAAAAGACCTGAATGCACACAGTCTGCAAAGCAATCGCACAGAAGTCAGAGATTTTTAAGGTGGTTCGATCTCAAACCTGAGATCTACGTCCAACCCACACTCCAAACCAGAATGTGGCTTCCACTGCTGATACACAGCTTCGCTGATCCACAGCTTTGGGGTCACAACCCTACAGATAGCGGGGCATTATAGCTTATGCCGACCAGAGGAATCCTCCTCTGCAAACCGCTGGGGACTTACAGCTTTACCGGACCAGAGGAATCCACCTCTGCAAACAGCTGAGCTTCACAGCTTGCTCCGCTGACACACAGGTTGGAAACGAGTTTCTAAAATGAAGATGGAAAAATAAAGCAAAGAAACGAAAGAACCCAAATGGGAATGTAGCTCAACACTGAGCAATTTCAGCTCCGCTTCTGAACCAGGAGACTGAAGAACAAACACTTTAAGTATTCCTCTAAACACTTCTCTCTTGACTCTTTCCTTCTTCTGTCTTTTCTTTTGATCGTGCAAGCTCTCTCTGCTTCTGCTCTTTCAAAGTAAGTTTGCAATTTCGATCACCTTGATCTTGAGGAAGAAGCTTCTTATTTATAGAGCAGTAAGAGGATAGGGCATGTGGTCACCATGATTCTCGCCCAAATATCTAGGTCACGTGTCAGCATCACAGCATCGTTGCTTTCCACGTGTCACGATCCTGGCACTTTTTTTCATTCTTGAATCACGTCCCCGTCTTAAATTCCTCGAATAGCAATCCTGTCAGGTCATACTTATTATCAGTTTGAATTAATCTGAAGGAAAAGAAAGAAATATGCACCGAGTTAGTTTGAGATTTGAACTAAGCATGTACAGACTTGGTGCATATAATGCAGTATGCATATAAGAAAGTATGCACAATGAAGATGAATGCACGGACATGCCACCGAGATGTGTACAGACTTTTGGTGTGCGTGGGACAAGAGGATGCACCGACTTGCTGTCCCTAGAGTTTAAGCCTGAATGCATAAAGCACAGACCTAATGAAATGATGCACGAACTTAAATGCTCGTATCAACAAAAGTTGTACAGACTTGTGTCCTTGCATCAACAAGAGTTGCACGGACTTGGTAACGAAGTATGCACTGACTTTGTGTGTACATGAAGCAAAAAGATGCACTGACTATGTATATGCATGACTCAAAAAGATGCACTGACTATGTATATGCATGTCTCAAAAAGATGCACTGACTATGTATGCAGAATGAACACAGACTATATTTACTTAGCTGCGATCTGAGCTAATGGATGGATAATGCTTGCACTGACTTGGTCGAGTGTAGCAACATGGGTTGTACAGACTTGATAGCATGCAGCAAAATATTACACCGGATTTCAATGTATAGACATCATATGCAATGAACACGCATCGACTTTCAATGCGTATACAAAGTGTGCACAGACTTTGTATACTGAAAGATGAAACTATGCATTGAACCATGTATGTAGAGATTAAATGCAGAACATTTATTTATTCTAATCTCACATGATTCATAGTGGTTGCTATCATCGAAACTATACAACATCATCAGGGCACAAGGGGCTCAACAATCTCCCCCTTTTTGATGATGGCAACACAATGAATAAATGCCATGAGGTCAGGTCATGCATGCAACTACACAGGTTATGTATGCACCGACTTATGCACTGATTGAGACTCCTACCCCTTGAGCATAGACTCTCCCCCTGAGGAATCTTAGTGCAGACACACATTCTCCCCCTTTGCCATCAGCAAATAAGGAGGACAGAGAGGAACAACGTTCTTTGTAATGGTTCGGAATGTGAGCAAATTATGACGCAACCCTTAAATTTTATGAATCGAGCAATGGGCTTGCTTGATTTCAGTTAGGTTTAACAGTTATAGAAGGGAAAAAGAATTCATTGACTTTCTGAAATAGGGTTATATACTCCATTTATAGCAATGAACCTGAGTCACATAACCATAAAAGTCTAGGTCGAGACAATACCCTAGTTACTTCAGACAAAGTGAAGGGCAAGGAAAGTTGCCTGAATTTGTATTGAGGTTAAACAATTGACACTCAATAGACATTTGATTTCTAAGGGTTACATCAATTTTCATTCACTAGCTTTTGAAAAATGAACTGATGAACAGACAAGTATCATTTATACTGTTGACATTAGGTGTATACCTTGATTAGAGGCTAATACCCCCAGTTACTAAGCATAAACTACTATATCTATTTCTGATCAAAAGCTACAGGGATAGTTTGCACCTTTTGACGTTAAGAGTACACCTTGATCAGAGGCTAGTACCCCTAGTTACTCAGTGAGACCTCCCTTGTAGATTCGACCAAATGAACAGAGTTAACCTGAGTCACTTCATGACTTAAGGTACTCTCCATTTCTTTGATAGAGACCTCAGTTTCTTAGTGAAACTCATTCATTACTCTGCCACTTTGTTCATTTCTTTTTCTTTGAGGATCTTAGTTTTTGCCGCCCTTATAATTTTTGGAGTGACTTGTTTAAGAACAATACATAATTTTTAATTTTCAAACCTTAACCATCATTAAATCTATCATGTTCAGGTACTGTGAAGACCTATTCTATTATAATCATGAGATAGAGGTTAAGAGCTATAAGTATTTTCTATCACCTTATTTTCAGAAGACAGTCTTTTGAACTTTACAGCTTATTAAAGTTAAACCTTCGGTTCATTCAATGAGCACATGTGATTCTTATAGCGGAAGGGTTGTAATAATTGCAGCTCACGACAATGAACCAATTACTAGAATGTTATCCATTCTGAGAAAAGGAGTAGACATTAAGGAGCAGAGAGAGAGAGGGGGTTGAACTTAGTTCTGATGATGATATCCTCCCCCTGACAACAATAAGCATTATCTAAGATATGCAACATGCAAATTTTGCATCGACCTTATCATGCAGTTTGGATAATAGATGCACCAACTTACATGTGGCTAGAATGCAATATGCACCGACCTACATGTTGCTATGTGTGACTTATGCTTCATGTGTAGTATGCAATGACCCGAGAGATCATACAAAGCATAGACTAGGTGCAGCACTTTTATCAAGACACTGTGCAATTTATACACAACCATCAAAAAAACTGTGGAAGACATCAACTAATTGATTACACAAGGATCTTCTTTATTCAATTGCTTAAGGAATAGACTGACACAATTACCTCATGCAACTCATGAGTGAGTATATTCATTACTCTCATGCTGAAATTTACACAGCCCCAATTCTCGTCTTAAATATTTAAATCTTTCATTTCCAAGGGGTTTTGTAAACATATCAGCGATTTGTTTTTCAGTTTCAACAAATATCATTTCGATTTCATTCTTGCTCACTACATCTCTAAGAAAATGGTGTTTAATTTCAATATGCTTAGTCATAGAGTGGTGAACAAGATTTTTAGTGAGACAGATTGCACTGGTGTTGTCACATAGAAGTGGAATGCATCTCAGATTTATCTGATAATCTGAGAGCTGGTGTTTAATCCATAGTACCTGGGTAGCACAGTTCCCTGCAGCAACATATTTTGCTTCAGCAGTGGAAAGTGCCACAGTGTGTTGCTTTTTAGAAGCCCAAGATACTAGACAACCACCTAGGAATTGACAATAATCACTAGTGCTTTTCCTATCTACCCGACACCCAGTATAGTCAGCATCAGTGTAGGCTAGAAGATCTAGCTCACATTTAGTAGGATATCATAAGCCTAGTTCTTGGGTGCCTGTTAAATACCTAAAGATCCTTTTCACTGCACTAAAGTGTGATTCCTTAGGACTAGCCTGAAATCTAGCACATAAACACACTGCAAATTGAATGTCAGGCCTAGATGCAGTGAGATACAAGAGAGATCCGATCATACCTCTATACAGCTTTTGATCCACAGAGTTACCTTTGGTATCTTCATCGAGACTTGTTGAAGTACTCATTGGAGCTGCAATGTCCTTGAGGTTGTCTAATTTGTATTTCTTCAGGAGATTCCTTATATATTTGGACTGAGTGATAAAGGTTCCTTCTTTAGTTTGAGTCACCTACAGTCCAAGAAATAATTTCAGTTCACCCATTGAGCTCATCTCAAATTCTTGTGTCATAAGTTTAGAAAATTCCTTACATAATTCAGGGTTGGTTGAACCAAACACAATGTCATCCACATAAATTTGGACAATGATGATATCAGGATGACGTACCTTGGTAAAGAGCGTTTGATCAACTTCACCTCTTGTGAACTTCTTTTCAATGAGGAATCTGCTTAGTCTGTCATACCAAGCTCTAGGAGCTTGCTTCAAACCATAGAGAGCTTTATTCAACTTATATACATAAGAAGGGAAGTCTGAGCATTCAAAACCAGGAGGTTGATGGACATAGACATCCTCCTTAATTTCCCCATTGAGAAAGGCAGATTTTACGTCCATCTGTTGTGGAGTTATTCCAAGGGAGCATGCATAAGCTAACAAAATTCTGATAGCTTCTATCCTGGCTACAGGGGCAAATGACTCTTCAAAGTCAATTCCGAATTCCTGGTTGTACCCCTGAGCAACAAGTCTGGCTTTATTTTTGACAACATTACCTAGCTCATCAGTTTTATTTCTAAAGACCCATTTTGTCCCAATGACATTTTCATGAACAGGAGGTGGAACTAGGTGCCACACCTTGTTCCTGTCAAATTGATTAAGCTCTTCGTGCATGGCATTGATCCAATGCGCATCATTGAGAGCACAGTCAATGGTTTTGGGTTCAACATTAGAAACCAATGCATATGCATTTAATTCATTTTGAGCTCTAAGGAAGCCTCTAGTCCTAGGAGGTTCATGCAAGTCACCAATGATGTTTTCAATAGGATGGTCTCTTAGAAATCTGACATTGCTAACTTGGTTACCTTGACCTTCATTTACCTCCCCTTGAACATCAGGCTCCTCCGCATTGACTTCTTCAGCTTCTTCTTCTTGGTCTAATTGGTCTTCAAGTTTTTCTTTCTTAAGAATTTCTCCGTCATCTTCTTTTCTGCATTGACCAACTTCAAAGTTACTTAGGGACTCATCAAAGACAACATGTGGAGATTCCTCAACAGTTTTAGAATTAAGATTATACACTCTATATGCTCTAGTGTATTCAGAATACCCAAGAAAGATTCCTGGATCACTTTTAGGTTCAAATTTATCAAGATCTCTTTTACCATTAACATGAATGAAACATTTACAGCCAAAGACCTTGAAATAATCAATTGAAGGCTTCTTACCTTTCAGAATCTCATAAGGAGTTTTCTAAGTGAAAGACCTTACCATGGCACTATTGATTACATGACATGCAGTATTAACTGGCTCTGCCCAAAATTTTCTTGGTAAGCCACCTTCAACAAGCAATGTACGTGCCATCTCCACAAGTGCCCAGTTCCTCCTCTCTACTATTTCACTTTGCTCAGGTGTTCTTAGGGAGGAGAACCGATGGGTAATTCCATTTTCCCTGCAGAAGTTTTCAAATTGTGAGTTTTCAAACTCACCTCCATGATCAGACAGAATATTTTTGATCAAATGTTCATTTTTCTGCTTGATATTTAAATAGAACTCCTAAAATTCAGTAAAAGCACCATTCTTGTGAGTGATGAAGAAGACCCAAGTATACCTAGAGAAGTCATCAACTAGGACATATCCATATCTCCTCCCTGACAAGCTGACTGATCGTGTGGGTCCAAATAAATCCATATGTATCAGCTCATAAGGTTTAAGGGACATGTTTTCAGTTCTTGATCTGAATGACTTTCTAGTCTGCTTGGACTGTGTACAAGCACCACACACCTTATTTTCCTTCTTGAAAGAAATTTCAGGGAGTCCTCTAACCATGCTGTGTTTATTCAATTTGTGCAGAACAGTGTAACTAGCATGGCCTAACCTACGATGCCACATAAAGGCTAAGTCTTCTTTATTAGCAGTGAGACATAGGTTAGAGTGTGCAATATCATCTAGATTTACCATGTAAATATTATTCATTCTTTTTCCATAGAATTTAACCACATCAGAGTCAGGTTCAAAAATTTTACGGCTAAGTGCATCAAATACTACCTTGTGCCCTTTATCACATAGCTGGCTGATACTTAGAAGATTATATGCTAATCCATCCACCAGCAAGACTTCATCAATGCAACAGGTAGTACACTTACCTACTTTACCTCATCCGATGATTTTACCCTTAGTGTTTCCACCGAAGGTGACAAGGCCTCCATTCTTCTCTGTCAGCAAGCAAAATTTATCCTTGTCCCCCGTCATATGCCTGGATCAGCCACTATCCAGATACCACATATTGTGCTTGGCTGCCAGGCATACCTGCAATCATAGTCACGGAGAAAGTTTTGGAACCCAACACTGTTTGGGCTCCGAAGCAGAAATAGAACAATTCATACATGACAGCAAAATTTTTGGAATCCATGCTTGTTTGAGAGCTTGTTGATTTATAGGTTTTTTCACATTTTTTCTATTGTTTCTCTCCTTTTTAGCATTAGCAAGTTGAATTTTTCTTGACTTGTTATTTGTCCTGCCACCATTTTTCTTTGCATTCTGATTGTTTTTGTGCCAGTGCGTAGGCCAATGAGCATTCAGGAAATAGTGGCCAATGTTGGTCCTTGGCTCACTGTAAACGGTTTGTTTCCTAGAAGCCCATATTCTAGACGGCCCAACCCAGTTTTTAGCCTGAGGTCTGTATGTCTGTGTGGTACATGACTGATATCTAGACCTCCCTTGAGCTCTACTCCATTCAAACCTATCGAATTGTCGAGGCTCCACATGATGGTGTGTCTGGACTCTGGGCTGGCAGAAGTGGCTCAATTGACTTCGGGCATAAGTGTTTCTACCTTGCACCCTAGACTCGCTTGACTTCTTCATGGGTGTGGGTTGAGTCTTCCTCTGAACTGTTGGTGGTGACTTGTTAACCTTGGCCTGGGGTTTTGGTGTGCGCAAAGGTTGACCCTTCATCTATCCTCTACCCTGGGAGGAAGGGCAGTGCGTACTATCATGGCTAGACTCACCCATTTTCTGCTTGCCCTTGTCCTTTGCACTGGGCAATTTGGACTTAACAACTTTAACAGCAGATTTCACATTGTTCATTTTGATGAGTGAGCCCTTTTCCTTTTCAGCAACGAATGAAATAGTTTTCAACGCAAAGCTCCCTTTAGCTGCGGAGTTATACCCAAGGCCTTCTCTTCTGAAATTTACTTTTGACCCTAAGAGTGCATTCAAATTATCAGATCCTTGGGTCATGTTTTCAATAAATTTTTTTTATCTTCATTCTCTCTTTCTAGGTGATCAATTGAATTTTTTAGTTCATGGATAACACCTAGAACAGCTTCATATTTCTCATTCACAATCCTCATTTCATTTTCATAATTCTGCAATTTCAATTTTAATTCGTCAATCACATTTTTCAGATCATCATTTTCTCTTCTAGAGTCTATTAATGCATGCCTAACGTTATCAACTTCAGCACATCAATTTTTTAACATGTCATTTTTAGATTGCAAGCAGGCAAGTTTATCAGTCATAGTTTTGTCATTTATAAGAGAATTTATTTTCTTCTTCAATTATCTTTTCTCTTTTCTGATATCATCTACCTTATCTAGCAATTCTTCGTAAGCATCTTCCCAATCTGAAATAGTATAATGCTCAAAAGGAGATGATACCTCATCCGATTCTTCCACCTCTTTTTCATCATTTCTGACCATCAGATAGATGGGCTTTTCTCTGTCTTCACTTTCTGATGTGCTGCTCAAATTGCCCTCGTCCTCATCGCTCCATGTGCTCACCATTGCTTTTCCTTTGGGAGCCCTTTTCTTGGCCTTTTCTTTCGGCTTCTAGAGCTCTGGACATTCAGCCTTCATATGACCGGTCTTCCTACAGGGGTAACAAACATTAGTGTCTATCTTCTTGGCAGAGTTAGATTTGTACTTGTTGTATCTTCTCCCGCCATATTGTCTTCGACTGAAATTTCTTTCTTCTTTTCTAAGAAACCTTCTGAACTCTTTGGTCAGCATCGCTATTTGATCTCCTTCAATTTTTGATCCATAGAGGCTCTGATCACTGGACGATCCATTGTGGCTGGATCGACTGGAACGACTCGTGCTTGCCTTCAGAGCAATAGGCTACCTCTTTTTCTCAAGCTCCTCTGTCTTTGGCAAATTCATTTCATATGTCATCAATGAACCTATTAGCTCGTCCACTTTGGTGTTCGGAAGATCCCTCGACTCCTCAATAACTGTCGCTTTTGTATGCCATACTAGAGTCAGGGATCGCAGTATCTTCCTCAT
The DNA here is from genome assembly GCA_022559845.1 of Amorphophallus konjac. NCBI lineage: Eukaryota > Viridiplantae > Streptophyta > Magnoliopsida > Alismatales > Araceae > Amorphophallus > Amorphophallus konjac. The sequence continues at coordinate 257,464,346 of CM040118.1, read as the reverse complement.
GATTTCATAGTCAGAGTAGTTTTTCCCCAGATTTCTGAGACCATTGGTTATGAGGGTAAGACGAGCATACATCTCAGTGATGGTCTCACTGGGTTTCATTTTGAAGGCTTCATACTCTGATATAAGTAAATTAGCCTTGGTCTCCCTCACCTGAGAGGTTCCATCGTAGATGACCTCCAGCTTATCCCACATCTCTTTCGCTGTGGTACACGAAGAGACTCTTGCAAATTCAGTCGGATGTAGAGCACATTGTATGGCGTTGATGGTGCTCCAGTTGAGAGTAGATTTCCTGATCTCCTCTCTTGTCCATATATCCTCATTAGGATGCAGCTCAAATGGTCCTTTACTTACCACCTTCCAAATTTCATAGTCTTTTGCCCTCAGAAAAACTTGCATGCGGTTCTTTCAGTATGCGTAGTTCGTCCCGTCGAAGTATGGGGGCTTCGTGGTGGAATGTCCTTCAGCTGTCATCCCTCTTGCATCCATGGCCGTTTCTCTTCAGGACGTTGATCCCTGCAGAAGAGTTAGGCTCTGATACCAAGTGATAGGATGCGATATACGATCTAGAGGGGGGTGAATAGATCAGCTACCCAATTAAAATAAACAACAACAGCTCCAAGTGTGGAATTAAATCAAGCTGCTGTCAGACGACAGACAGAAGAGCAATACTATCGATGAACGTCGACCCAACAGATCTAACTCAAGACGGTCCTAAACATTCATCTACTACAGATCGAAGAAAAGACCTGAATGCACACAGTCTGCAAAGCAATCGCACAGAAGTTAGAGATTTTTAAGGTGGTTCGATCTCAAACCCGAGATCTACGTTCACCCCACCCTCCAAACCGGAATGTGGCTTCCACTGCTGATACACAGCTTCGTTGATCCACAGCTTTGGGGTCACAACTCTACAGACATCTGGGCATTACAGCTTATGCCGACCAGAGGAATCCTCCTCTGTAAACCGTTGGGGACTTACAGCTTTACCCGACCAGAGGAATCCACCTCTGCAAACAGCTGAGCTTCACAGCTTGCTCCGCTGACACACAGCTTGGAAATGAGTTTCTAAAACGAAGATGGAAAAACAAAGCAAAGAAACGAAAGAACCCAAATGGGAATGTAGCTCAACACTGAGCAATTTTAGCTCCAGTTCTGAACCAGGAGACTGAAGAACAAACACTTTAAGTATTCCTCTAAACACTTCTCTCTTGACTCTTTCCTTCTTCTCTCTTTTCTTTTGATCATGTAAGCTCTCTCTGCTTCTGCTCTTTCAAAGTAAGTTTGCAATTTCGATCACCCTGATCTTGAGGAAGAAGCTTCTTATTTATAGAGAAGTAAGAGGATAGGGCGTGTGGTCACCACGATTCCCGCCCAAATATCTAGGTCACGTGTCAGCATCACAGCATCGTTTCTTTCCACGTGTCACGATCCTGGCACTTTCTTTCATTCTTGAATCACGTCCCCTTCTTAAATTCCTCGAACAGCAGTCCTGTGAGGTCAGACTTATTATCAGTTTGAATTAATCTGAAGGAAAAGAAAGAAAGATGCACCGAGTTAGTTTGAGATTTGAACTAAGCATGTACAGACTTGATGCATATAATGCAGTATGCATATAGGAAAGTATGCACAATGAATATGAATGCACGGACATGCCACCGAGATGTGTATAGACTTTTGGTGTGCGTGGGACAAGAGGATGCACCGACTTGCTGTCCCTAGAGTTTAAGCCTGAATGCATAAAGCACAGACCTAATGAAATGATGCACGAACATAAATGCTCGTATCAACAAAAGTTGTACAGACTTGTGTCCATGCATCAACAAGAGTTGCACGGACTTGGTAACGAAGTATGCACTTACTTTGTGTGTACATGAAGCAAAAAGATGCACTGACTATGTATATGCATGACTCAAAAAGATGCATTGACTATGTATATGCATGTCTCAAAAAGATGCACTGACTATGTATGCAAAATGAACACATACTATATTTACTTAGCTGCGATCTGAGCTAATGGATGAATAATGCTTGCACTAACTTGGTCGAGTGTAGCAACATGGGTTGTACAGACTTGATAGCGTGCAGTGAAATATTGCACCGGCTTTCAATGTATAGACATCATATGCAATGAACACGCATCGACTTTCAATGCGTAAACAAAGTGTGCATATACTTTGTATACTGAAAGATGAAACTATGCATTGAACCATGTATGTAGAGATTAAATGCAGAACATTTATTTATTCTAATCTCACATGATTCATAGTGGTTGCTATCATCGAAACTATACAACATCATCAGAGCACAAGGGGCACAACAGGTGCAGGTAAAGTAAGAGGAGCGGGCTAAAAATGAGGAGCCGAAGGATAGATTTAAGGAGTGAGAGGAGGCCCATAAGAAGGATATTGGGCCGAAGGATGACCAATATTGGCATGGACTTGGGCCGCCCCCTGCTGAGGGCGCATGAAATCAGATGGGCCAACAAGAACCTGTGGCATTGATGGAATAGCCCGATAAGAATCCGCCTGGATAGAAGAAGGGAGGACGGTCTTCCCTTTGTCAAGAGCTTGCTGGGCCGAATCAGAAGACTGGCCCATTTCCAGACTAGAGAATTGAATGGTCCTAGGCTGGACCGGAGTGAGATCAATCGGAATGGGCTGAATAGCAGGCCCATCAATTCTTGGTTGAGCAATTGAAGTATTGGACAGACCTTGGTCAATCGTGGGAGATGGGGCATTGGACATGATTGGCGGAGTTGGGAGAAGAGAGGGGGTTGGTGGGCTGTGCGCCCTCCATAGGGATGGAAGATGGAGGAAGGGCGGACCCTTCTCCGGATTGGAAAGAGATGACCCGAGAGGGGTCTTCTAGAAGCCCCTGAGGAAGGGACTCCTCCTGGGAACAGGGAAAATCAAAAGAAGACATGTTTGACTCAAACAAGGGATTGAAATAGAGGATAGAAAAGGAATTGCCCCTAGGTGATGATTCTAGAGATCGGAAGCAACTCCACATGCAATGGAAGGCCTTGACAAAATGCAAAGAACACAAACAACACACACAATGAGAGACTAAAACAAAGGACTCAAAACTTATATAACGACAAAGAAAGAGATGAGAGGCACTCAAAATCAACCAAGTTGTAATGATGCACCAATTTTTATTGTTTCCTCCTTAGAACCTTAATGAATTGAAATTTTGATATTCTCTCCAACAAGGTTCCTAATAGGAAAAATGTATTATGAGCTTGGTTAACTCTAAGTGTAAAATCTCCCTCACTTATGTAACCTAGACACGGTGTGGTAAAGGTACAACCGGCCCGGCGTCCGTGTGGGAATCCACGGCTCGCGAAGACTTATGGAGGTCCTTGATGTGATCTCCTAGTCGCCCCCAAGGAATATGGAGACGAGAGGTTCACACACCAAGGTAGGAAAATGCAACTAAAGTATGAATATGAATGATCCTACGTGCATCGAAGTGCATGCAAATTCTAGCCTAAAAACTAACAATCAAATATGCAATCAATGATGCAAAGATGTATAACAACTAAGGAGGAGATCAGATAGCACCCAAGCATGAAAATCACAGCAAAAACTACAGAAATAAACTAAACCTCGGGATGCGTACCTGTGACTGGAGAAACGGTCTAAGCTGAGACCGCCAAAGAGTTAAGACGGCCTATTTCTAGGCCACTTTTAAGCCATAAACGGTCGAACAGTAGACCGCCAAGATGACCGGAGAGCAGAAAACAGCAGAAAATTAAACAGAAAATTCGAGGAAAACACAAGGGCAACTGGGTCAAATCAACAGCAATAGGTCAACCAGAGGCTCAACACGATTGGCACTAGATGTCCCACCGTGATCGCCAAAAAATTAGGTTGTTGATGTTTTTCTTTGTGTGAAGTGATGTGAGTGATGTGAATGTGAGTATGGTGGTATGAAAGATATGTGTGTGAAGATGTGTGAGCAAGCAATAACCTAACTCAAACAATAACTAGAATCAGAAGGATGGGCATGTCATCAATGTTCGTGAAAAAGAAAGGAAAAACACATGCCGGGGCGTGGAGCAAAGGAGCAAAACAAAAACACACACCGTAGGTGTGGAGCAAGTAAGGTAAAAAAAAGAGCAAGCAAGAATGATGACAATGATGAGTAATACCCAACTAACGAAGTGTGATCGCCACCAAGGTAATTAAAATAGGAAAGCTAAGCTAAATACCTTGGAAAGAGGAGGATGCAACACCCGCCCACGGGAGATGAAAACCAGCACACTCTGCGGGCACAAACGGTCGAATATCAGGCCGCCACAGATTAATAAACTGCTTTACAATAAGCCCAAACAGATCCTCAAACGGTCCTAAATACAGTCACCAGAGCGTACGGAACAACAAATTGGGACTTGGATCTCCACCTCTCCCGGCCGGCCAGAAGAGTTGGGCCTCGTGGTAGGAACCCTGTAGACCTGCAAAAGAGTGTAGAAGCACAGAAAAGCAACCCAAATTAGCCCTTGGACATGTGTAGTAACTATAATGCAAATGAACTAAGGTGCATGCAAAAGGAAGGGTGAATACCTGGGGGTTTGATTTTTTAACTGATGCGGGACGGACCACGGACTCGACTCCAATTTGATATGTAAACCTTGGACTCTAGACAAACTCGCGATCGTCCCTTAGCGAGGGAAGCGTATGGACATGCACGGTTGAGAAACCGGTAGTGAGCTAGGGTGGTCGGCTCTCTCTCGTACCCGGATCGGGTCACGGGATGGGTCTCGCTCTCTCTCGTAGCGGTAATGAAAGTAAAGCGAGCTAATATCCTATCACTAGCAGCGGCATACAAACATATACGAGATAAGTAAAGTGCCTACGAGGAGGGTGGCGAGTGTACCTCCACGCTCTGGGCGTGGGGAAGACTTCCCGGCCAAGTACGGTAACTCCTGATATAATGGTAAATATTTAATTACAGCAGTGAATAATATTGCCCACTCCATGCAGAGAGGTAAAGGGCTACAAGTGGGCCCAGGAGGACCGATCTTGGGTTGACGGGCAGTAAGCCGGAAGGGTGTTCGGGCCGAGGAAGGGATGCTGGTCCGACTCTACACTATTCGAACACAGCTCGACACGGTTCTGCTCGGCGGACAACAAGCAATGGCCTCCGAAGGAACGTCGTCCTCCTGAGATCTTCTGAAGGCGGTGCTTGGTTGGGACGATGGCGGGACGTCCCTGGTCGACTCCCTGAAGCGGCAGTTCCTGAAATTGAGCTTGGATATTTTTGCAAGATTTATTTTGCTGCTACCTCTGCTGGTCTGTTCACGGAATAGATTTGCGTGCCTCCACGACCAGAATTTTTGTGCTCAGATCCGGAGGCAGATGGAGGTGTGGCTGATACCTTTGGAAAGAGGACTCATAGATCTACAACATATATTGTTTTCCCGTCGATCCATAGAATGGATTAGAAATGGGAACCTCTGTAAACTATGGGTTTTTCTGTTGATCTGGTTACAAACTGTTAGGACAGAAAGGGAGCTGCCTAAAAAGGAATTTTGACCGAAGGGAAAATGAAATATGTAGACTCCATAAAAATTATGGGGGAAGGGGGGGTACGTGAGAAACACTTGGTAATTTTTAGGGATTTTGTGGAGAGGGCTAAGAGGGTGGGAAAAATACGAAAAGGGGACACTGTCCCGCTGATCTGCAGACTGGCTGATTATTGAGGGGAAGAACAAAAATATGGGAAAAATAACAAACGAAGGTCAAATGGCACGAAATTTGAACTGGAGATTAGGGGAGACAGGGAGAACAAACCCTCAAAGTTTGGATTCGATCAAATAACAGGAGAAAAAGATAAAACTTCGGCTTTGAGGTACTGTCCTGATTTGGATAGAACTCCGTCGGGTGGCGGTGGCGGTGCGATGGCGACTTGGTGGCGGCGGTGGCGGCGCTGAGCTTCACACTCAGGAAGGGGTTTGGAAGGGAGGTCTCACACCTCAGACGATCTGCAGAAATCCAACTGCAAGGTGGGGAGAGGAGAGAGACAAGGGGCGGCCTGTTGTGCCCCTTGTGCTTTGTTGATAATGTGGTGTTTTAATGATAGCTGAAGAGGCGAAATCTCGCGCTGCGTCCTGAGCGGGCCGGGGATCACCAGAAGATGAACTGTAAGACAGGGAAACGCGTCAGAGGGCCCAGGGGATTTCCCTAGGGCGAAACCCTCCGATGGCTAAGTCAGTAGAGCTGTGGTGGAAGCAATGAAGGGAGGAGGAAAGCTGATGCGCGAGACTCCTCTCCACCAAAAAGGGGGGGTGAAGCGGATTGCTCAGGAGTTTTACCTTTTTTCTTCTCCCCTTTTGTACCGGAGGGTATCCCTGGTTTAAATAGTGTGCCGCCTTCAGGAGTCCTGTCAGCTGGGGGGTCTCCGGCGGGAGTTACGTCCTCAACGTGGGCTTTCATGGCCTTTATCGTGGGGGCGTTATCGCCTTGAAACCCGGTGGCTGGCTGATTCCCCTGTCCGTTGGGGACTCTTAAAGGCAGCGCGAACGGCTAGCGTCCAGTCCGAGCTCCTGAAACGCCAGCCCTGTCCGGGTGAGGAGGATAGCTCGGTCGAAGGAGGGGTCGGATAGGTCGGCTGGCGCTTGTCTCTCCGGAGCGGAAAAGCGGCCTGGGCCGGACCTTCCTTGTGACCTGACCATCACTCGGGCCCTCCGAGCCTAGGGGCCGCCGGGGAGGGTTGGTTCCTCGAGTGCCTGTTTATTGGGCTTTTCTTCCCTGAGTGGGCCCCGTGGGCTATCACTCGGGTGGGCTTGCCTCGTTGGACCCTGTTGAGTCTTGTTGGGCTGCTCTTTGGGTGGGCTACAGAAATCCCCCTCTCCACTTGTCCCCCTCCTACTCCCGAGCCATGGACGCTCGGTTGAGTAGTTTTTGAGGCTTTGGACCGGCGTGGCTCAGGTGGGTGGAATTCCGTTGGCGTTTGAGGTGCCACGGGGAGTGGTCACCTGGGCCCGTAATGATGATCCTGACGGATTTGAACTGAAGGGGCCCCCCTTTTTCTCGGAGCACGGAACGACGCGCCGCCTTCCTCCAGGGTTTTATAGGCGTTGGGCGCTGTTCGTCGTTCTAGGCTTCCAGGGTTTCGGGCTTTCCATAGTTTCTTGGCTTTCGGAGCTTCTTGATGCGCCGTGAGGGCACAGTGGAGGTGCGAAGTCTTGCGGCGGCGTTCGAGGAGTTGGCGAGGATAACCGCGGAGGCGGTCCGGCAACTTCCTTCCCCTCCGGAGTCTTCGAGTTCTTGCGAGGGGTCCTCTTCCGGCTCGATGGCTGATCCGCCGTTGGAACTCAGGCAGGTGAGGCGGGAGCCTATCTCCCGCTGCAGCGAGTTGGGGGAGGCAGAGGTGAAGAAGCTGAAGCATCGCTTTCGCTTGCCTTTCAGGTATAGCTTTGCCGCCGCCACCCCGTTCGAGACGAGTTTGGATGACCGAACAGGGCACATCTGCACGTTTCTGCTGGCGTGGAAAAGTGGGTTCCGCCTTCCCTTAGAGCCCCTCGTACTCCAGATCCTCGAACTTTTCCAATTGGCGCCCATTCAACTGGTGGCCAACTCATACCTCCTCCTCTCTGCCTTTCGGATCCTCTGTCGCCAGCACAACATTTTCCCTTCCTCGGACCTCTTTCATTACTTCTTCGAGTTGAAGGCGCACCCGTCGGTGGGGAAGGGCTTTTACTTTATCCAGGCAAGAAGGAACAGGAGTTGTATCGCCCTCGCGGCGAAGGACTCCTCGCACAAGGGGTGGAAAACCCAATTCTTCTGGGTGAAGGCAGAGGCGACGGATGAACTCTGGAGATGCTGGATCTCGCCCAATTTCCATCCGAACATTCCTCCTCGCCAGGAGGAGTTCCCTCCCCATGTGGAGCAACAGGCCGCCCGTCTGCTGGAGAATCGCCGGTCGACCGAGGAGCTGGTGACGCCGGAGAACATCGAACGGTGCCTGCTTACGCGGTTGAAATCGACAGGTACCGCCCTTTAGGTTGTTCCCCTAGGGTGGTAGTTACTTTTATTCTCCTGACCGGGCCTTCTTTCTTTGCTGTAGACGTGAGGCGGGAACCTCTGGAGGATACTGCTGAGGTCATCGATCTGGGAGAAGATGACTCGGCGGCCGACGAGCCGGAGGCTCCTGTGGGTCGCGCCTAAGCCCGGGATAAGGGCATGGGGGTGACCCCCGGGTCTTCACGGCCGGCTGGCACAAAGCGCAAGGATCCCATGGCGGGAAGGTTGCGGGAGGCCGCGAAGGCCAAGAAGCGTGCTAAGAAGGCAGGTCTCCCTCCTACCGCCGGGGGTGACTTTGGCTCGGCGGCACTCCCCTCCCGGGGGCAAGATGGGGCCGACCCCTCAAGGCCAGCTCCCCCATCTGCCAGGCGAGAGGGGGCCGAGGAGACCGGGGGCCCTTCAAAAGATGGCGATAGGTCAGCTCTCCCCCCCATGGGGGTAGAGGGGGCCGATGTTGAAGTAGCAGTCACCGAGGCCAGGGGGTCGGCCAGAGGCGGGGACGTCCCGGTCGCTGAGGTGCGGGCTGAGACAGGCGAGGCTGGGGGTTCGCCCGCGAGGGCGTTGCAGCCCCAGATGCTGGGAGCTTCCGATGCGGTTGGACCTGCGGCATCGGTCGAGGTTGGAGGTTCGCCCGGGGAGGCGTTGCAACCCCAACCGACCGTGGCGCGCGAGGTGGCCGATCCCATTGCTCGAGCAGAGCCCTCTGGCGGAGTGCCACGGGCGGAGCGGTCTCCTTTGCCGGAGCCCTTGGAAAGGCTCGGCATTACGGGCGACCTATATCAGGTCTGCCAATCGATTACCGCGAGGATGAAGGGGGGAGAAAGGCGCAATACCCCCCCCCCCCCCCGGGCTCCTCGATGTTCTGATGGAAGGTGGCCTGGTCATAGCTCGGTCGGCGGCTTTGATGGCGGAGGAGCACGTGCGCACGGAAACTGAGCGATCGAACCTTGCCTGGACCCTCGGGGGATGCGAGAGGAGGCTGGCCCGACTTAAGGGGGAGCATGAGGGACTCCGGCAGGAGTTCTCCGCGTTCCGAGAGGTGGCGCGGGCGAGCCGACTGGAGGCTGAGGTGCTGACCGAACAACTCGCCAAGACCCGAGAGTCTCTTGAGAGGGCAAGCCGATCCTTGGAGGAGGAGCGTCTACGTCGCCTCGATCTGGACAATCGCTGGGAGCTCAAGCGTGCCGAGCTGCTAGATCGGGTGGAGATGGCGGAGCGTCTCCGAGCTGAGGCTGAGGTGGACCGGGCCCGGGCAGAGGAACGTGCGTCCGAGGAAGAGCGGGCGCGGGTCGAGTTCATCGGTGGGGCGGGACAGATCGAGGCGGAGGCAATCGAGCGTTACAGGAGCTCGGATGCTTACTCGGCCGACCTGTTGGAAGCCGCCCTACCTTACTACGAGGTAGCGCTACACCGAGGTGCTCGAAAGGGTCAAGCAGGGCTATCGCCGGGCGGTAGGCTGCGCCCATGAACAGAACTCCACGATCGAGTTCCCCTTTGGCCAGTGTTATGACTCGGATGAGTCGGTTTCTAGCTCTTCTTCGTCGGTCGGAGAAGATTCGGAGGGATCGCCTCCGTCGGGGTCACCAGCTCCCGGGCTTCTCGGGAGGGCTCACGACTGAGACAGTTCTCGCACAGGCGAGGTCAGTGTCCGAGCCGGCCGTCACCGAAGGCGCCGGGGGTGACGCGTCTCCTTCCGCCGGTCTCGAGCGTCAAAGTGGGCCCGAGGCCTGATGTATTGTGCCTCTTTCCCTTTTTGTCCCTCTTTCCTCTTTTTAGAGGGTTTCCTTTTGGTACGATAATAAATGACTTGCTCTGTTTGGGTACTATCCTTGCCGTGATTTGGTTGGCGAATCTTGGGTGGTTGAGAGGTGCCGATATGTCCTGCATGGTTTTCGCACGCTATTTTGGTAGGCTTCTGACAGGGCGTTCCTCCGTCCCCTCATGCTTTGAATGTCAGGCTGCTTCGTGAATCCCGTGAGGGCGGGAAACGAGGAGTTGGAGGTGACTGTTCAGGGGAGAAATCCTTCGGCGTGTTTCCGAGGGGGGCATTTAAGGCGTGTAGCCTCCTTTGGCCTATAAGAAGGACCAGAGGGCGTCCTTTCCTCTCCACCACTTGGGATTGTCTCTAACAGTCTTTCCTTGCTCCTTCCTTTTCACTCCGCGTTGTGCCTTTGCATCCGGAGCATGGAGGATCCTTCGGAGGGCGATGCCGCCGACAACGGGGAGTGGTGTGCTCCTACTGTCTTGTGAGGTTGAACGGATCCCACGGTCGCCGCGCGTGTACGAGACGGGTCCTACGGTCGCCGCGCGGATCTGGGGAGGACTTTGGCGTGTGGAAGCACGCCGTTGGCCTCTTCTTGGCTCCGGCGAGGCTTCCGGGTGGACGCCGAGGCGGAGGACGGATGGGGGCATCAGGGGAGTCTGCCGTCACTTCCCTCTGTGTGAGGGGAGGAGGCGTATCTGGCTCCCTCCTCACCGAGGCCTTCCTCCGTCTGCAGCCTCTTTTTCCCTCTTCTGCTCTTCATTTCTTTCACTCTTCGGGGGCTGCTTGCTCTCTCCTTCCTTCCAAGGAGTTGGCAGTTTGGAAGAGGGGGGGCCTTCCCGGCGCTCCTTTTTCCCGGTTGTTGCCAACTTGGGAGGTAGCCTTCCTCAACGTTTAAAGGTGGCCTTCCTCCTGAAGTCCCTCTATCACCTTTGTCACGGGCCATCCGAGCCAACTGGCTCGACCACCTCTTGTCCGAGCCAGTTTCCGCACGAGGCAGAGTCAGTGGCTGGATGCGAGGAGATCAAGACTGAGTCAGTCGAGCGATGACCCCTTGAAACGATGTTAGACGGACTTTTGCTTTGTTTTTGCTATGTGATGTACTGGCATTTGCCTACCTGATGTACCAACGGTTTGGAATGAAAAGAATAGGAATTTTATTCTGTCTATCTCGCTGTACAATTTCAAAAGTAGAATCTACGTAGTGCGGTTGCGTTCCACGTCCGAGGAATAGGCTCCCCTTCCATTATCGCTAACCTGTACGCCCCTTTCCCGAGCGTCTCGACCACTCGGTAGGGGCCTTCCCAGTTGGGGGATAGCTTGCCCGCCGCCTCCAATGGTCGAGAGGCTTCGGCTTTCCTGAGGATGAAGTTTCCCGGTTGAAAACGTCTGTCTCAGACCTTGGCGTTGTAGTATCGAGTGAGGCGGCGTTGGTACTCCATTGCCCGGACGTTCGCGATCTCTCGGAGTTCGCTTGTCAGGTCGAGGTTCTCGAGCAATTTTTGCCCGTTGGCCTCGGGTGAGAAGCTGATCACTCGGAGAGATGGGTTGGCGATCTCCAACGGAACGACGGCCTCGGTGCCATATACCAACTGAAAGGGGCTTTCACCGGTTGCCGTCCTGGGGGTTGTTCGGTGCAACCACAGTATGCTAGGCAATTCCCCGAGCCAGCTACCCTTAGCCTTGCCGAGTCTGGTTTTTATGCCTTTCAAGATAGTCTTGTTGGCATTTTCAACCAGCCCGTTGGCCTGAGGGTGGGCGACCGAAGTGAAGTGGTTGCGGATATTTAGGTCGGCGCATCTGTCTCGGAAGTACCGAGAGTCGAATTGCCGACCGTTATCGCTGACTATCACTCGGGGGATGCCAAAGCGGTAAATGATCGATTTCCAAACGAAGCCCCAAACGACTGTCTCGGTGATCTTTGCTGTAGCCTCGGCCTCGATCCACTTGGTGAAGTAGTCGATGGCGACGATGAAGAACTTCTTCTGGGACTGGGCCGTTGGGAATGGCCCAAGGATATCGATTCCCCACCGAGCGAAAGGGTAGGGCTCGGTTAGGGTGACAAGTTCCGTTGCCGGCTGATGGACCAAGTGGTCGAACCGCTGGCATCGGTCGCACTGTTGAACATAGGCTGAGCAGTCGCGCTGCAGGGTGGGCCACCAGTACCCCTGTCGTAACAGGATTCGGGCTAGCGACCGGGCCCCTGAGTGCGCTCCGCACAGGCCTTCATGAATCTCTTGGATGGCTCGGCCTGCCTCGTCGAGACCGAGGCACTTCAGGAGGGGACCGGAGAATGATCTTCAGTAGAGGGCGTTGTCGAGGACGACGAAGCGCCGAGCTTGATACTTCATTCGGCGGGCTTCCCCAGGGTCGGGGGGCTCTTGGGAGTCTAGTAGCCAGGACAGGTAGGGGGAGCGCCAGTCACTTGGGGTGGCTGAGTCAATCAGCGAGGAGCTCCGTGTCGATGCTCGGGCGCTCTAGGTCTTCTAGGAGGACCGATCGTGTACCTTCCGGGTCTAGGGAGGAGGCCAATCGAGAGAGGGCGTCCGCCCGGGAGTTTCGCTCCCGAGCTATTCAGACTGCCTCAAATCCCTCGAACTGTTGGGCCATGCTCCGGACCAGCTGAAGGTATTTGATCATGGGTACCTCCCGAGCCTCATACTCGCCGTTGACCTGACCTGCGACTAGTTGAGAGTCGGTGTGGATCCTGACTCGCCCGACCCCCAGCCACCGGGCCATGCGTGCTCCCGAGATAAGGGCCTCATACTCGGAAGCGTTGTTGGACGCCTGAAAGTTGAATTTTAAGGCGTACTGTAGCTCTATCCCTTCGGGGGACCTTAGGAGGATCTCCGCACCACTGCCTGCCGAATTGGACGACCCATCGACGAACAGTTCCCAGGCTGGCTCGGTCGCGGTTGGAGGCTTGTCCTCGGTAGGGATGGTGCTTTCGGCAATGAAGTCGGCGAGCGCTTGGCCTTTGATTGCTGATCGCGGCTGGTACGAGATGTCGTAGTCCCCGAGCATGATGGCCCATTTGACGAGTCACCCCGAGGCCTCGGGGTGGGCCAGAATCTTCTTCAGCGGCTCACCGGTTAGCACGGTGATGGGGTGCCCCTGGAAGTAGGGGCGGAGGCGCTTCGCGGAGGTGACCAACGCTAGCACGAGTTTATCGATTGCGGGGTACCTCCGTTCGGCCCCACTGAGCACCTTGCTGGTGTAGTAGACCGGTCTTTCGATTCCTGAGTCATTTCTGACCAGGACCGAGCTGACAGTGGATGGCGTCGCCGAGAGGTAGAGCAGCAGGACTTCACCTAGGACGGGCTTGGAGAGCACCGGTGGCGAAGCCAGGAACTCCTTAAGCTCAGCGAATGCTGCCTGGCACTCCTCATCCCATGCGAACGTAGCAGATGCCAGCTTGGGCCCCCTCATTGATTTGAAGAAGGGCAAGCATCGTTCGGCCGCACGGGACAGGAAACGGCTGAGAGCGGCGACACGCCCCGTCAGACGCTGGACGTCTTTAATGCACGTGGGCGGGCGCATGTCCAGGATGGCCTGGACTTTGTCGGGGTTGGCCTCGATCCCGCGCTGAGTGACTAGAAAACCCAGGAACTTCCCGGATTTTACTCCGAAGGTGCACTTGGCGGGGTTGAGCTTCATGTTGTACTTCAGGAGGGTGCCGAAGGTTTCGGCAAGGTCGATGAAGTGGTCTTGGGCCTTGGGGGTCTTGACGAGCATGTCATCAATGTAAGCCTCGACGTTCCGACCTAGCTGTCCCTCGAACATGTGATTTACCAGTCGCTGATATGTGGCTCCGGCGTTCTTTAACCCGAAGGGCATCCGGGTGTAGCAGTACATGCCGCAGTCAGTGATGAAGGCTGTCTTCTCGACGTCCTCTGGATTCATTCTGATCTGGTGATAACCTAAATAGGCGTCCAGGAAACTGAGTATCTCGTTGCCCGAGGTTGAATCAACCAATTGGTCGATGCTCGGTAGCGGATAGCAGTCCTTGGGGGTAGCCTTATTCAGATCGGTGAAGTCCATGCACATTCGCCACTTGCCTGTGGTTTTTGGCACCAGGACGACATTGGCTAGCCACGTAGGGTACAGGACTGGCCTGAAGAGGCCTGTCTCTTGTCCCTTGGTGACCTACGCCTTGATGACCGCCTGTTTCTCGGGCGCATGCTTCCTTCTTCGTTGCTGTACGGGCCTGACGGTGGGGTCAAGGCTGAGCTTGTGCATCACGGTCTCCCCTGGTATACCAGGGAGTTGATCATCTGCCCAAGCGAAGACCTGAGCGTACTCAGAAAGAAATTTCTTGTATTCTTGTTGTTCCTTAGGTGGTAGGTCGGCTCTGATCCTTACTCCGAGGGCCGGGTCATCGTTCAGGAACACCGTTAGCAACTCGCCACCGGGCTCGGTGGTTACGGTCTTCCCTTCGATTCCCTTGGGGCCCTTATCCCCTCCGTCCGGCCTTGAGGCTTCCACCGAGATGTTGTAGCACCTTCTAGCCGTGGCCTGGTTACCTCGGACTTCCCCCAACCCATTTTTGGTGGGAAACTTCATTTTTTGGTGATAGGTAGATGGTACGGCCTTCATTCGGCTAAGAATTTTCTGGCCGAAAATGGCGTTGTACGCTATCATACCCTTGATCACTATGAAGTCCACCATGACCGTAACGGTTTTGGGTGGGGTGCCGATGGTGACCGGCAGGCTTAGGGCTCCCTCGGGGTAGGTGGCCAGGCTGTTAAACCCGCAAAGGGGGGTTCGGATTGGGCGGAGCTTGGATGGGTCTTCCCCCATCTTGAGGAAACAGTCATAAGATAATACATCGGGGGCGCTTCCATTGTCAACCAGAATTCTATCTACGTTACAATGGTTTATTGTGGCCGAGATGATGAGGGCATCATCATGCGGGGTGCTTAGCCCTTCCAGGTCTTGGTCGGAGAAGACTATGACCTGGGGCTCCCTCGGCGGGCCCCCTGAGGGCTCTGAGAGCCGGCTAGCCCACTCGGCATGGCGCTTCCTTCCTCAGCTGGTGTCGCCGCCCGATGCTGTTCCTCCGGAGATGACGTTGATGTGGACCCCTCGGGGGGCGTTGTCGATCTCCTCGACGGCGTCTTTTTCTTCTTTGTGCCCAGCTACGAACCGGGCTAGGTGCCCCTGACGGATGAGGCGTTCGATCTCATCCTGGAGCTGGTGACAGTCGCCGGTGTGGTGCCCGTGGTCGCCGTGGAACAAGCAATGTCTGTCGCGCTTGCGGTTCTTCGATCTCGTTGGTTCGGGCTGGCGGAGGAGTCCCGAGTCTTTGATGTCTTCATAGATCTCGTAGACTTGCGTGGTCAACAGGGTGTACCGCTCGTACCTCCGTTTGCACTCTCCTTCCCGATCACGCTTCTTGCCCGAGCCAGGGTTTGACTCGGGGGCCCGCTTCTTGTCCCCCTCCCGACCCGAGCCGGTTGTGTCTCGGTAGGCGCTGAGCACCTCTTCACCCTCGGCGTGGCGCAGAGCCAGAGTCACTAGCTCGGCAAGGGTCGAGGGAGGGTGGAGGACCAGTTCGCGGCGGAGATTTTCGTCCTGGGTGCCCCTGGTCAGAGCGGTCGTGGCTGAGGCCACATCCAGGCGGGGAATTCTGAGGGCTTCCGATTTAAATCGGTGGACATAAGCCCGGAGCCTTTCCCCTTGTGCCTGTTTGAGGGCCAGGAGCCCCGCTACTGACCTCGGGGGGGCGCTTCCGGCGAAGCTCTCCTTGAAGACTCGCCCGAACTGCCTGAAGTCCTGGATGGACCCGGGGGCGAGGGCCCGGAACCACGCCTGAGCGCCTTGGACCAGGGTGGCCGCAAAGGCTCGGCATTTAATGGGATCCGATGTTCCATGCAGAGTCACCAGGGCGTCGAAGCTGTCGTAGTGGTCGGCTGGGTCACCCTGTCCATCATTGAGTTTGAAGGTAGGAATGGAGGTCCTAGGAGATACCTCTGCCTTCAAGATGTGTTTGGAGAAAGGGGATTTCTCCTCCTCCTCCGGGAGGGAGGTCTTCTGCAGGGCGCGGAGGGCGCGCTCTTGCTCTGCGAAGCGTCTTTCGAAATCCCTCAGCCGAAGGGATAGTTCCGGCTGTGGTCGCGCCGTGGGGCTGGGGGGAGCGTCGTGGCGATCCTCAGGACCGCCGGCGCTCGGGCATGGAGGCCTCGCCCCCTATTTCCCTCTCCTGGGCGTGGAGGAAGCCTCTTGCTCTGGGGGTGGAGCTTGCGAGGGTCCTCCCGCGTGGTTGCGGATGAGCTGCTGACCGCGGAGGGTGAAGCGGCCTCCAGCGGTGTGCTGGGACGCACTTCGACGGGGGGGGCTCCCGGACGGGGCGCGAGACCTGGCCTCCCTCGCCGCCTGGGCCCTCATGAGCTCCACGAGAACGTCGAGCTTCTTACTGAGGGCCTGGAAGATCTCGACGCCGCCGTTGGGGGCTACCCCCGTTGCCGTCGGAAGGGGCGGCGGCCCGTTGGTGGGGACGCTGGTGTTGGAGGGAGGGCTCTGTGAGGCCCTAGAGGGGGCTTCTCCCGCCGTCACCACGGCCTTACCCTTCTCGACGGTGGATCTCCTCCCTGAGCTTCTTCTCACCATCTCGGCTCTTCGTGCGTTTCCTACAGACGGCGCCAGATGAAGAGGCGAAATCTCGCGCTGCGTCCTGAGCGGGCCGGGGATCACCAGAAGATGAACTGTAAGAAAGGGAAATGCGTAAGAGGGCCCAGGGGATTTCCCTGGGGCGAAACCCTCCGATGGCTAAGTCAGTAGAGCTGTGGTGGAAGCAATGAAGGGAGGAGGAAAGCTGATGCGCGAGACTCCTCTCCACCAAAAAGGGGGGGTGAAGCGGATTACTCAGGAGTTTTACCTTTTTTCTTCTCCCTTTTTCTACCGGAGGGTATCCCTGGTTTAAATAGTGTGCCGTCTTCAGGAGTCCTGTCAGCTGGGGGGTCTCCGGCGGGAGTTACGTCCTTAACGTGGGCTTTCATGGCCTTTATCGTGGGGGCGTTATCGCCTTGAAACCCGGTGGCTGGCTGATTCCCCTGTCCGTTGGGGACTCTTAAAGGCAGCGCGAACGGCTAGCGTCCAGTCCGAGCTCCTGAAACGCCAGCCCTGTCCGGGCGAGGAGGATAGCTCGGTCGAAGGAGGGGTCGGATAGGTCGGCTGGCGCCTGTCTCTCCCGAGCGGAAAAGTGGCCTGGGCCGGACCTTCCTTGTGACCTGACCATCACTCGGGCCCTCCGAGCCTAGGGGCCGCCGGGGAGGGTTGGTTCCTCGAGTGCCTGTTTATTGGGCTTTTCTTCCCTTAGTGGGCCCCGTGGGCTATCACTCGGGTGGGCTTGCCTCATTGGACCCTGTTGAGTCTTGTTGGGCTGCTCTTTGGGTGGGCTTCAGAAATTCCCCTCTCCAATAGCAACATGATAAAGTGTTATTTTGCTAAGAACAACACTTTGAGTCATCACATGAATGCATATGACTGATCTATTCTGTGGAGAATGCATGAGTGTGCTATGTCTGATCTATTCATTGCTATAGTCTTTGTGTTTAGCATACACTGCATTAGTGCAATAACAGTTGCTGCATGCGTCTGTTAAGAAGTCTGTACATTACCCTGCTTCAGGCTGAGCATGTCTATACACTGCTGCACGATAATCAAGTCTATACATTGTCTTGTACAGCATGCAGGCAAAGTCTATACATCGTCTTCTTGTTCATGCATTGCATCAAGTCTATACATTGTCTTGCACAGCATGCTGGCAAAGTCTGTACATTGCATCGCTCACACACTCGCAAGTCTATACATTGGCTGTTGCACTCACAAGTCTGTACAGCCTGTGTTCGCCAGATCAAGTCTGTACATTGTCTGTGCATGCATCATTTTTCTAAGTCTATACATCCATTTGCACAACACACAAAGTCTATACATTCCTCATTGCCTTGGTTCATGCACTAAGTCTGTACATCGGCAAGTCCATACATTGCCTTGCTTCATGCAGCTGAACTGCGCAAGTCTATACATTCCTCATCTTTACCTACGCTCAGTTCCACCAAGTCTGCACATTCCTTACAGCAAGTCTATACATTCGTTGTGCATAGTCCATGAGCAAGTCTATACATTCGTTGTGCATAGTCCGTGCATTCACTTCAAGTCTGCACATTCTTCTGTTATGTCCATACATTATCTTAGCAAGTCTGTACATTGAGCGTCTCATGTTGCGTCTCTTGCAAAGTCTGTACATTGAGCGTCTCATGTTGCGTCTCATGCAAAGTCTGTACATCGGGCGTCTCATGCAAAGTCTGTACATCGGGCGTCTCATGCAAAGTCTGTACATCGGGCAAGTCAGTGCACTCAAACACTTGCTCGATGCATTGCATTCTGAGCGTCTCATGTTGCGTCTCATGCAAAGTCTGTACATCGGTTAAGTCTATACATTCTTTAGCTCAGTTCGCAGCTGAGTCTGAAGTCTGTACAGCCTATGTTCTTCATGCGTACATATAGTCAATGCATCGTCTTGATAGCATGCACGCACTCAAGTGTATACATTCATGAGCTATGCCTATGCATCATTTGCATACTGTATCGTTAAGTCCGTGCATCCATTTCTAGTGTACATACTTTGCTTGATGCATTCTGCATTACACACTCAGTTTGTGCATTGTGCTCTCATGTTTCAGGCACAAGTGAAGTCTGTACAGAGTTTGCTGTCTGCACGTAGCTTGATGACTTAGCAAGTCTATACATTCGCTATCGTGCATTCAAAGTCTACACATTCTGTTGATATGTTTATGCATAATGCAAACTGCATTTCATGCACTTAAAGTCTGTACACTGCATCATGTACTTCAGGCATTAGACTTAAAGTCTATACATTCTTGCATCGTTTCTCATTGTACACACTTCAGGTGGCAAGTATGTACATTGTTCAGAACGCAAAGTCCATACAGCCATTGTGCATTCATTCTTGATGTACATACTTTGCTTACTCAAACTGAAAATAATCTTCATCTGACAGGACTGCTGCTCGAGGAGCCTAAGAAGGGCATGTGATCCAAGAATGGATAAAGTGTCAGGATCGTGACACGTGGAATGTAGCCCAGCCAGGATGCTGCCATGTGGTCGAAATTCCTCAGATCTGACAGAACCTTCTGGGCGGGAAATGTGGAAGACACACCTTCCTGCTGCTGCTATATATATGAAGACCTCTTCATCAGGTGAAGGTGATCGACTGAAGCAGAGGAGAGCCTGCATGATCCAGTAAGAAAAAAAAGAGAAGCAGAAGAAAAAAGAGTGTGAAGAGAAAGAGAGAAGAAGCAGAAGAGAAAGAAAAAGAGGAGAGATAGTGAGATCTGGAGAAGAGGAGAGCAGTCTAAAGATTAGTCTTTACTGGACCGTGGATCAAATCCAGGCCAGTCAACTCTGTTGAGAGCCACATTGTGTTTCATCGAACACAGATTTCTGTTGCTGTTTGTTTCCTATTTTCTTATTTCATCTTTTACCTTTCTCCAAGCTGTTAGTCAGCGGTTGCAGTGGAGGATTCCACTGGACAGGTCAAGCTGTAATTCCTCAGCAGGCGAGACTTGGTCTCGGACAGCAAGCTGTGTTGCTCAGCGGGCAGAGGAGGATTCCTCTGGACGGGTTAAGCTGTAGTCCCCAACGGTTGTAGGCAAGCTGTGATGCCCAACGGTTCAAGCTGTGAGTTAGCAGTAATCCACACTCGGGTTGAGTGTGGGGTGGATGTAGGTCTGGAAGATCGAACCACCTAAAAATCTCTTGTGTTCGGTGTTGTTTGATCTCATTGTGTGTTTGACGCTAGATGAATGCATAGGGGCGATATGGTTTGATTGCACACCGTGTGTTTGACTGTGGTATTGAGTGTCCTTTGATATTGTTATTCCGCAATTGCTCTTTGTCCTTCTGTTGTATCGGAAAGATTTTTTAATTGAACGAAATTTTGAGGGGAGATTCATTCACCCCCCTCTGAATCCAACGCACCGAACCCAACACGCCCTTGGGCATTGCTTGGCAATTTCATAAATCTTTCATCATTAATTCTATCAAAATGAGAAATACAAGCTATTTATAAGAAATGCAAAATGACCCTAACTATCCTCAGATCTAGATTAGGGGAGGGGTATACAAGGGACATCACATTTAATCCCATGTGGTCAAAAAAAATAAAAATTAAAATACATATAGTGGAGGGGGGCGCCCCTTTGAAAATGGGGGTGGCATCTTGGACTTTTTAACCAATTGTCCCCTTGAATGGTCAAGCCCTTCTAGAAGCCACCTAGGACATTTGACCAACCCCACATGGACCCCAAGATCCCACTTGAACCAATGAGGAAGGGGTGGAGGGTCCTGCAGGGCCTACATGGACTTTTGCACATAAACCCACTAAAACCTAAAGACTCACATTTTGGCTTATAAAGCCTTACAATTGCAAACATGTTTTCCCAAGGATATAAATGCAAATAAAAAGACACAAATGCAAACTAAAAAGTTAGTGCCTAGTGTTGATTCCCATCAATTCTCCCCGAGTGGGAAGAACTCGAGCCCGTCGAGTAAGGGGTGCGGTTGCTCAAGTAGCTCCTGCGGATCCGTCATCGAACTTAGAAGCGCGGAGTACGCTCCACTCCAAGTAATCGACACATGCTCATCCCGTATAAATTCGATATGCTCACGCTGCTGTGGGAATGAGACTAGAGGTGGACACTCCGGGGTGGGGTCACTCTCAAAGGGGAGGAGGCGGCTCGAAGACTCACTAGGAATCACCGCTGGGTCCCTATATATGACTAGATCTGAGATATAGAATGGTCGAGCCGATCCCAAACGCCGACAAGTCTACAACTTACGCAATAGATCTGACTTGCCTCACACTCGAAAGGGACTGACAACATGAGCGTACAAAGACCGACTCGACTCGACTCGATGCATGCAGACTCACTCTGCAGTCAATCAAGAAAGAAAAAACACGGACTCACACATGAACCTAAACAAACCTACGGTTAGTCTGACCCATACATGTGCGATGGTGGACCAGGACATCCGAATGTGTGCCATGCATGCATTTGACGTAACCGGAGGTTGATGTCATGGGAGACTCCTAGACACCCAAGTATAAACCAGTCATGCATTGAACGCCTTTTGGACTTAGGTGTTGGAAGTTCGAGTGGTTCGGGTGGCTTAGGTGGGCCGGGGAAGCCAAATTCACTTTCTCCATTTCCCCAATGAACTGAATGACTGACCCATGAAGAAAGGGTGTGGATGGGAAGTGGTGGGTCATGGGGCTCCCTAGGGAAGGGATCGAAAGGATCGAAGAAAGTGTGACCTACCGTGATGGATTCCCATGGGAAAGGGTCAAAAGGACCAAGAAGAGTTAGGGATCCAGTGATGTGGCTCCCTGTTGACCCCGGGTAGAAATCCTCAATGTAAGCCAACTCCTCGTCACCTGAGGGGATCAGGGAAGCAGTTGGCTCCCTAGGATGTGTGGACTTCTCCATGGGAGAGAAGGGGTCATGGAAGGGAAAGTGGTGGAGCTCATCTGGTAAAGGTAAGAGCAAGATGAGCTCACTGGTGCATGGACCCACCGTGCAGACAGAGGTGATGGAACCCAAGGATGGGTATATGAAGCTAAGGCACCTAGGTGGGTTGGGCCTGAGAGCCAACAGACTGGTCAGCTCCATTTGCCTACTTAATCCCTTAAGCAGGTCATCCATGGTGTCCACGAAGTAAGAGGATTGGCAAGTGGTGCTAAAAGTTGTGGTGGACACTATCTGTAGGGTTGGTTCTATGGGAGGGTTGCAATGGAGTGTGGTATCTAGAAATAAACCCTTCCTTATCCAACTAACTAATGGCTCCTCAATAATTACGTCACCCTTTAGGAGCACGAGGGGCTCCGTATGGAGTGCCATGCATGAAGGCCGTGGTGAATTGTCACCCTCGGATGGGGAGAGGACATCCTCCATGATGGGGAGAGGGCTTGGGGACTCCGTAGATAGGGCCGGGTTAAGACTACCAGCGATGACCTCCTTAGGCTCGGGTAGGAGTCCGTCAACATGATCACGTGTCCATTCCATCCTATCCAACCGGTCTGAAAAGATTTTCAAGAGTTTGGCGAAGGTGCGGGTTAGAGTAGGGGCCTCGTGGTGGACTCGCTCATCGTCTCTTGGCCTCCTAGGCTCGGCTACATGAGGGACTTGTTGCCTCCGGCTATGACACACTTGATTAGAAGTGCTTGGGTGAGATTGGTTGGGGGTGAATGGGTGGGGTTGGTTGGTGGTGTGGCCCCCGTGGTTGGAGGTAAATGGGTGGGGTCGGTTGGAGGTGATTGGGTGGGATGGGTTGGAGGGGAGCAGGTGGGGAAGGTAGGCCCTCCTAAGCTCTCTCTTCATGTCCCACCATGATTCGATGGGCCATTGTCTCCTAACCTGCCTCAAGCATTCAACGTCTCTCCACTTCTCGGCAGCCTCGTGAAGTAGCCTATCCTTGGCAAAAGAGAATTCCTGGGCCTCGGACGTGATGTAATAATCAAAATATTTATTTATGACGGCTTCCCACTTGAGGTAGTCGCTCGGAACCTTGGAGCCATAAAAGTCCGAGGCATTGGGCTGAATGAAGGGCATAGGAAGGTTTCCAAGCCCATGGGAGTGCCAACGGTTATATCGCTTGGGCGACCGGGAGTCCATTGGAAACTGGGGAACTACAAGGTGGACATGCGGACACAAAGAGACAAGGCAAATCGACTATGAACCTAGACACAACCAAGATCCGGTACCTAGCAGAGTTGCGGGATCCAAAGATCCTCTCGACACGAGTGTGCGGCCTTCCCGATAGGCGTGACCTACCGTTCGGACAACACCTTTTTATATACCGAATAAAGGTTATGCAATGCAACGACCGACTTAGAATTAGACTCGACTTAGATGACTCTTTTTTTTATTTTTAAGCAAATACTACCCTAGACTCAACTCGCTCTGATACCAATTTGATGTGGGACGGACCACAGACTCGACTCCAATTTGATATGCAAACCTTGGACTCTAGACAAACTCGCGATCGTCCCTTAGCGAGGGAAGCGTACGGACGTGCGCGGTTGAGAAACCGGCAGTGTGCTAGGGTGGTCGGCTCTCTCTCGTGCCCGGGTCGGGTCACGGGACGGGTCTCGCTCTCTCTCGCAGCGGTGATGAAAGTGAAGTGAGCTAATATCCTATCACTAGCAGCGGCATACAAACATATACGAGATAAGCAAAGTGCCTACGAGGAGGGTGGCGAGTGTACCTCCACGCTCTGGGCGTGGGGAAGACTTCCCGACCAAGTACGGTAACTCCTGATATATTGGTAAAAATTTAATTATAGCAGTGAAATATATTGCCCACTCCACGCAGGGAGATAAAGGGCTACAAGTGGGCCCGAGAGGTCTAATCTTGGGTTGACGGGCAGTAAGTCGGAAGGGTGTTCGGGCCGAGGAAGGGATGCTGGTCCGACTCTGCACTATTCCAACTCAGCTCGACACGGTTCTGCTCAGCGGATAGCAAGCAATGGCCTCCGAAGGAACGTCATCCTCCTGAGATCTTCTGAAGGCGGTGCTTGGCTGGGACGATGGCGGGACGTCCCTGGTCGACTCCCTGAAGCGGCAGTTCCTGAAATTGAGCTTTGATATTTTTGCAAGATTTATTTTGCTGCTGCCTCTGCTGGTCTGTTCACGGAACAAATTTGCGTCCCTCCACGACCAGAATTTTTGTGCTCAGATCCGGAGGCAGATCGAGGTGTGGCTAATACCTTTGGAAAGAGGACTCATAGATCTACAACATATATTGTTTTCCCGTCAATCCATAGAATGGATTAGAAATGGGAACCTCTGTAAACTATGGGTTTTTCTGTGGATCTGGTTACAAACTGTTAGGACAGAAAGGGAGCTGCCTGAAAATGAATTTTGACCGAAGGGAAAATGAAATATGTAGACTCCATAAAAATTATGGGGGAAGGGGGGGTACGTGAGGAACACTTGGTAATTTTTAGGGATTTTTTAGAGAGGGCTAAGAGGGTGGGAAAAATACGAAAAGGGGACACTATCCCGCTGATCTGCAGACTAGCAGATTACTGAGGGGAAGAACAAAAATATGGGAAAAATAACAAACGAAGGTCAAATGGCACGAAATTTGAACTGGAGATTAGGGGAGATAGGGAGAACAAACCCTCAAAGTTTGGATTCGATCAAATAACAGAAGAAAAAGATAAAATTTCGGCTTTGAGGTTCTATCTTGATTTGGATAGAACTCCGTCAGGTGGCGGTGGCGGCGCGATGGCGGCTCGTTGGTGGCGGCGGCGGCGGCACTGAGCTTCACACTCAGGAAGGGGGTTGGAAGGGAGGTGTCACAACTAAGAAGATCTTCAGAAATTCATCTGCAAGGGGGAGAGAGGAGAGAGACAAGGGGCGCCCTTGGGCATTGCTTGGTAATTTCATAAATTTTTCATCATTAATTCTATCAAAATGGGAAATACAAGCTATTTATAAGAAATGCAAAATGACTAACTATCCTCAGATCTAGATTAGGGGAGGGGTATACAAGGGACATCACATTTAATCCCATGTGGTCAAAAAAAATAAAAATTAAAATACATATAGTGGAGGGGGGCGCCCCTTTGAAAATGGGGGTGGCATCTTGGACTTTTTAACCAATTGTCCCCTTGAATGGTCAAGCCCTTCTAGAAGCCACCTAGGACATTTGACCAACCCCACATGGACCCCAAGATGTCCCTTGGACCAATGAAGAAGGGGTGGAGGGTCCTGCAGGGCCTACATGGACTTTTGCACATAAACCCACTAAAACCTAAAGACTCATATTTTCGCTTATAAAACCATACAATTGCAAACATATTTTCTGAAGGATATAAATGTAATTAAAAGGACACAAATGTAAACTAAAAAGTTAGTGCCTGGTGTTGATTCCCATCATTAACCCATGTTGGGCGTGAAAAAGATAGGGAGATGTTTAAAAATGTAATTGAGATGCAAAGAACGTGGGAGAAGAAGAGGGGAATATGCTTATGAATGTTATAAAAAAGTGGAGAAACTTATGAAAAAACAACACTCTAAATACTTGGAATTCAATACTCCCTGGACTTTGAAGGCCTATGGACGTAGACAGTGTGAGCGACGTCACGCGGTTTGAGAAACGAAAATGCGGAGCGCGCGGGCTCGTTTTGTTTGCTGCAACACAGAAATAAGAGAAAAGAGAAGGGGCCACCACGGGAGATTGCTCCGGCGGGACGAGCGGGACAAATGCAATATAGCAAGATATGGGGGTTAAACGGCCATAGCGGGAAGTGACTCGCCGCGGCCTCGGGGGGACGAGAATGGTGCAGAAATCAAATAGCAAGAATTGAAACGGCCATTGCGGGAAGTGACTCGCCGCGGCCTCGAGAGTATAGCAGACATAGCAGCAATTCAAGATATACAAGAGAAAGGACAGAATTCAAACGGCCATTGCGGGAAGTGACTCACCGCGGCCTCGAGGATACGAGCAGATAAGAATATAACAAAATATAAAAAGAATATAAGAACGGGAATTTAAACGGCCATTGGAGAAGTGACTCGCCGCGGCCTTGAAAATATGAGCAGATAAGAATATAACATAATATAAAGAGAATATAAGAACGGGAATTTAAACGGCCATTGGGGAATTGACTCGCCGCGGCCTCAAGAATATGAGCAGATAAGAATATAACGGAATATAAAGAGAATATAAGAACGGGAATTTAAACGGCCATTGGGGAAGTGACTCGCCGCGGCCTCGAGAATATGATGTGATCGCCAAGGGCCAAAGACCCCAAAATAAAGAGTGATCGCGCCTACCTCACTAGCAGGAAGTTGCGGGTTGCTTCTTCCTCCCCCTTCGGCCGGCCGATGGAGAGGGCTTTCTTCGGTTACCCTTTCAAAACAACAGACAGTAAATAAATGGAATTAGAAGATGGCAGTGTAGTATCAATCCCTTGCGAAGAAAATAACGAAATCGTGACAGAACACACACCTGGTTGGTGTGGTTTTAAACCCCTCTCGGACTCGAGTAGGAGGAAAGTGCGATGATGAATGCAAGAAGTATATAAGAGAAGGCGCCCTTATGAAGGGAGATAGAGGATGCGAAATGATGAATGCAAAGAACTACGGAGAAGAAGGGGGAGAGAATTGGCTTATTGGATGTGCCGATGGCGAGATCTGGCGGAGCTTCGGCAGCGTAGGGATGACGTGGAAGCACGGTGGATGAAGACGACCTTCCTCTCGCGAGAGCGGGCACCCGAGAAGCCGGCAGAACCTCCCCCTACAAAAGACCCCACGGATTAGAAATGACTCCGGCAGCCTCTGGGCTCCGGTAGCCTATCGGACCTCTTAAAAGCTTCTCCCTGGACTGAGGGGGGGGGTCTCTATTTATAGAGCTCCGGAGGATGGAGGCGTCTAGGACCCTCGACACCTCCATCAGGGTGAAAATAATATTTTATTCTATTTTTATTTATTTATTTCAAATATTTTCATAGAACGGCTGTGAGACCTGCTCTGTTATATGGTACCGAGTGTTGGGCAGTACGAAAGGAACACATCCACAAAATGTGTGTAGCAGAGATGAGGATGTTGAGATGGATGTGTGGCAAGACTAAGAAAGACAAGATTAGGAATGAGCGCATCCGTAAGGGCTTAGGGATAGCTCCAATTGATAGTAAAATGAGAGAAAATAGACTCAGGTGGTTTGGACATGTGTTTCGTCGCCCTAACTCAGCGCCGGTTAAAAGATGTGATCAAATCTTAGTGGATGCTAGCAAAAGAGCTCGAGGAAGGCCTAAAATGAGATGGTGCGATGTTATTAGAAAGGACATTAGTTCCTTGAGTTTAAATATGAATATTGCACTTGATAGAAATCTTTGGCGGAACAGGATTCATGTAGCCGACCCCAATTAATTGGGATAAGGCTCTGATGATGATGATGATGATGATTTCAAATATTTTCATGGAGGCGTCCAGGCAACTGGACGCCTCCGTAAAAGCCCACCGAACCCCCGCCAAAAGCCGCACGCGGTTTGGCACAACGCGTGGTTTTGATCGGCACCCGTGATTCATGAATGGGCACGTCTAGCTGGCAGGACGTCTTCACAATTTAGATTTTTTTCCAAACGACAAACCGATCGCGTGGGCAAGTTGATGGAGGCGTCTAGGGGCCTGGACGCCTCCATGAAATTATTATTTTTTATTTTATTTTTTTATCATTATTAATATTATTATTTTTTATTACTTTGCATTGATGGAGGCGTCCCGTCAAATGGACGCCTCCATGGTTTTTGATTTTTTTTATTTTTTTTGTCATTGATGGAGGAGTCCAGACGCGTGGACGCTTCCATGATTTTTTATTTTTTTATTTTTTTGTCATTGATGGAGGCGTCCAGGCGCGTGGACGCTTCCATGATTTTTCACGAAAAAATTCAAAAAAATGTAAAAAAAAATCATAAAAATAGGAAATCACCAGAGTAATTAAAAATGTGAAGGCCGCCTTGGGGTATCACAGTGTAATATGAGATTTACTCACGGTAATGTCAAGAACGGCATGTCTACAGCTGCCCCGCCTTGGTGTCTGCTTTGCAAGGGAGTGACACGTAATGGAATGGTATCGAAGTGGAGTAAAATGGAGTGGGAATGGACTGATAAGTTGATGCCAAGGTGTGATAAGACACGCTTTTGACATTACTATTTGGAATCTTTCCTGTAGTTTCAATGAGGCGACCTTGAAGAAGGTCTTTAAAATTAGACGATTGCATGGACGGAGATCAAATAAGGGGGGGTGAGATGTGCACTCCGGCACGAAAAATAAAGGAGACCAACTTCTCGGTGTGGAAGTACCTGGGTCGTAGACCTGCAGGTTTCACCTTTGGGGAGCGGTTACCAGCCAATGTGGAAGTGTTGCGGCCAAGGTGGGTCAAACAAGGTAAAAGCAAAGGAATATCTGAAGGGTAGTCCAAACAAGGGTCTCCTTTAGAAGAGCAGTGTAGGGCCGTTTCAAGGAAACTCAGTATTTCATTCGGAGTGGAATATCTCATATTTGTAAGAATTGAAGCACAACGGCTTCACAATCGAATCACTTGAATGATCTTCCGCAACAAATTCAAAGTCCTACATGAATGCATGTTGGGTTTAAAGAATAATTTAAAACAAACTAAAATAGAAAATAGCCAAGGATAATATTGTCAACTCATTAAGAATGGGTCAGGATACCGATCTAGTGAGCCGATACTGAGCCAGGGCCCGTTTATCCACGCACCAACGCACTGAACGGAACCGTCGTCCCCATGCTATCACAAGTTAACGGCCTATCTGTACAACTCAAATTCTTCTGGAATCATCGCTATTTTTGTTGAAGGGGAACTCAAACCCCAGATTCGTTCGGGTCGCAAGGTCCTTGACATGTTCTAGTAGCGTAGGTATCATATAATATGATGCATGGCACGAGGGGACCAAACATCGAAGGACGGTACACAAGATAGGACAAAGACGTCCGTTAGTAAAACCTGCACAGACCAACATAGATTAAATACATCAGAAAGCAGCATAATCGTAATAGAATCGCACCACAGTACAAGGAGATCTAGACAAAACCCTGACGACTGACCACTGATGTGACGTGTTTCGTCCTGTAGCGCCTCTCTTTTCCTATAAGTACCTCCCTTAGGCTAGTTCATCCAAATGCACCAAGGAGAGTTTTGAAAGCTCAGGAGGAGAAGGAGAGGAGAATCTAGGGATTTCAGGATGGAAGCAGAGTCTTCCCGCGTTATGAAGAGGGGCAGGCCTAGTAGTGAGATCAGGCGACTCTCCGACCTCGAGGGTCATCTGAGTGGGATGATCCAATCGAATATGGTAAGCTGATTATTTTCAAATTCTCCGCGTGAACCCTTTTTCACCTTTTTTCCTTTCTCTCCTTCTTTCCAGCCATATCCACTCTTCCCAGGCCCGAGGAAGTTTTCCAAACTGTCATGGCTTTCAAAGTTAACTTTCAACATCTCTATTGGCATGAGGGCCATACTCTCGAGGTGGCATCTTCAAGGGCTCCTTATTCATGCCAAGCACTATGAAAAGATTCGGATGGACTGGGCGGCTATGGGCGCACTAGTGGAGATCTGGCATCCCCAGACCCATACTTTCATCTTTCCGACCTTCGAGGCGACCATCCTCCTCGAGGAGGTGGAACTTCTGCTCGAACTGAAGAAATTCAAGAGTGACGGGAAGGTAAAGGCTATGCGGATGCTGACAAGGGGGACTTCCGAGAGCGTCCTTGGAAGCTTCATGCCACCCGACGCAGCCAGAAAGGTCCGCACTCAAAAGGGAATTGATTTGCAAAGGCTCGCGGAATGGGTTATGGATGCCCTGAGAGTGTCACCAGATGATGACCACTTGGAAGGAATTATGAAAGGGTTCGCCATTTGTCTGGCGGGTGCTCTCTTGTTTCCTTATACCGACAACATAGTGGAGGAGGACCAACTGAGTGCCATCCGCGGATTTGGAGTGGAAAGAGGGTGGGACCCGCCGTCCTTGCCTACCTTTACAGCGGCCTTACTGCCTCGAGCATGGGTAAGCCTCCTTTCGGTTGCGCACTTGTTCTGAATTGCTGGATTGATTTGCACTTCAAATTTGACCACCGTGAGGGGATGCCGACTGCTTCGAAGCTCTTCCAACAGAGCCCCCTTTATCACATAGCCGATGTGTTAGGCTTCGGTGGCACCGTGGCGAACCGTGTTCCGTGGCTGAAGAAACGTGAAGATTGGCGGTCTCACTTTCGAACCGTGACACAAAACTTCTTCACTTGCGCACCGGCATGTCAACTCTCACTTGAACTCCTCATGAGGTCTTCTCCCGAAGTTGAACTCCAACTGATCGGCGCGACTGAGTTCGTCCTTTACAACGCGCATCGGTGCTGCCTCCAGATCGGCATTCCACGCCATTCGTTCCACTACTGACTGGCATCGTCCCTTTGAAGAAGAGGGAGTTGGGCACGGAGGCGAATGCGAAGGAAACGAAGGCCGTTAAAGCACCCTAGAAGACAAGTGTTGCAGGAAAGGCCTTAGCGCATGTGTGGGAAGAATGTGAGCTTTGGAGAGCTTATGTAACCGAACTGGGGAAGTTAAGGCCTAGAGTGCCTAAGCCCCTGATGTAACTCGCTCTGCTTTCTGATGGAATAAAATCTGGCATCTGACATTTTGGACAACTGTTCCCCTAATTATTATTTTTATGATTTTTATTTTTCTTTTTTCTGTGTTTTTGTGTTTTCTCTCTTTTTGTGTTCTTGTTTGTTCACATTATGATCATATATATATATGTATAAACACATTTTTTTATTTTTTATTTTTAATGGGGGCATCTTGGGGCCTGGACGCCCCTATGTTTTCTTTTTCAATTTTTGTTTATTTTTTATGTGGGGGCGTCCAGGCGCCTGGATGCCCCTATTTTTTATGAATTTTAAAAAAATAAAAAAAGGTGGGGGCATCCTGGCGCCTGGACGCCCCAAAGATTGGTGATTTTCTATATATAGGGGGCCTCACCCCCTGTTCTCTTCTACTGTTCATTCTAACGACCCATTCTCAGTTCCCAATGGAGCAAGGAGGCCCGAGCCAGGGTGGAGAGAGGCGGAAACGACGGGCTCATCGTCCGAGGAGGTCGAGGGATCATGCCGAGGAGTCTGCCGTGGGAGAGGAGATTGCCGCGGAAGAGGAGGAGCCTCATTTGGCCATGGAGGGTCCTGCGGGTGCTGGCGACGCGGGAGAGGATGAGCACGACCCGGTAAGCTCCTTAGACTTCCATTCTGTTGGTTTATTAGGCTAAATAGGCGGGCGAGAGACGGTGTGGAGAAGGCCTGGACGCCTCCATCCTTTCTTTTTTATTTTTGTTTTGTTATTATTATTATTTTTTGGGTTATTACGTAAATAATTAAATAAAATCAAAATTAAGGAGGGGTCCAAAGATGTGGACGCCTTCATGATAATATATATATTTTTTATTTTATTTTTTGTTTGTTTTTTGTTTGTTTTTGTTAAAATAAAATAAAGGAAATAAAAAGCAAGCGTCCAGGGGGTGGACGCCTTTAAATATATATTTTAAAATAAAATAAAAAAATAAATAAATATTATGTACAGTGTTGTTGTTTATTATTATCCATGATGCTGATGTGTTCCTTTTTTGTTTGTTTTTGTGGTGTGCAGGGCGTGATGAAGAGCCGGATCAGCTGGTCTCTGGTGGTGGCAGCGTATCGTGGGCTTCCGGACTTTCAGAGGGCGCGGGTGGACGCCATGGGTTTTGGAGCTTTCCTCAAGATTGAGCCCTTCCGGCTTGACCTTCCTCTCATCCAGGCGTTGAGGGAGCGGTGGCACGCGCCGAGCCGGGCGTTTCTGATGCCCTGGGGGCACATGGTGCCGACACTAGAGGACGTAGCTCGGATCACCGGGCTACGAGTTGACGGAGAGGCAGTCAGTGGGGTCACTTACCCCGATTACCGAGAGAGTGCGTTAGACCTGCTGTGGCTAGAGACGAGCGCGACTGACAGAGACAGCATGGTAGTCGGCCGAGTGGAGATTATGGAGGCGCTCAGATTTGGTGACCCGTGCCAGCGGGTCAGCGAGACTGGAGCTGAGTTTTTGGCACGACTAGAGGGAGACGCTCGGGCAGCTTTCACCCAGGACCCGAGCGAGTGAGAGCTGGTGGATCTAGACCTCCGGCGGTTCCTTTTCTTTTTCCTGGGCCGCCTTTTGCTGGGGACTAAGGGGGACGACATCCACTACCGCTTCCTCGGGATCTTGGCGGACCTGGACAGAGTGGGGAACTATGCGTGGGGAGCGGCTCTGCTTGCCCATTTGATCGCCCATCTCTCCCAGACTTCAGAGAGGGAGACGACAATCAGCGGCTTTGCACCTTTTCTCCAGGTAAACATTTTATTTATGCATTTTACCGTAGTTAAATATGCAATTGTCCGTGCTAATGATGTATGATGGATGCAGGTGTGGAGCTACTACTACTTCCCGATGGGAAGAGCCAAACAGGGGAACAGGAGAGCCGTCCCTCTAGCGCGACGGTGGAGGCCGGTCATGGTCGCGGCACCCCACGGCTACCAGCTGGCGTCGCTTCGTCGGGAGCTGAGCGAGTACCCCGAGGATATGGTATGATACGTATGATTTTTTTGGTGTTTTTATGCATGTGACTTAATGGCAACTAACATGACGTATGTATGGTGATGCAGGTGGTGTGGAGGCCCTACCTGGGCATGGCCGATGCCGGCCAGCCTTGGGTGGTAGCGGGTTATCCTCGTTTCGGGCGGGACGTGTGGGTCCATTGCCTGAACGAGATCGAGCCGCTGCGGCTCAGGCTGGTTATGAGGACGTTGGGGTTAGCCCAGAAGTGGGTCGACGTAGACGAGTCGGTCCGCGTCGGGCGGAAGACCAAGGGGAAGGCAAAGATCGTGGACTGGCATACGCGCTTCCCTGTATAATACCAGGACTGGCAGCAGGGCGGGGTCCCAGTGGTGTCCCATGTACCGGACAGCACCGATTACCTGAGATGGTATTGAGCCACGTACGGGGAGCGCCTCTTCCTCGGTGGTGCGGCAGGGGTAAGCGTGAAATGAAAAATGTTTCCCTTTTCTATATGTATATGCATGTGACACTAATTTATATGCAATGTAGGATGCACGTAATAACATGATTGCCGACCTGCGGGCCCAGCTGGCAGACGCCAGGCGACAATTGTTGGCCATCCGATAGGAGTTGGAGATCCTGGTGAGTCTATGCAATGCATTTTTTTTTTTTGTGACCTGGATTTCGATGCTTAGCCTCTGACTGTCGTTTGTTCCGTGTTTCAGAGGGCCCATCAGGCAGCGGCAGCCGGGATGGCTGGTGGAGTGGGTTCCAGTTCGTGGGGCCCTCCTCCGGAGGTTTCTTCCCTTCAGGAGCAGCTGGCGTACGCGGTGGCCCAGGCTGAGGAGGCCGAGCGTGACCGCGAGGCTCGAGTGAGTGTCTGCCTGACCCTGACTCTCTTTCCAGTTGCTCTTCTTCCTTCACTGTTCTCTTATAGGTCATGCGTGCTTTGACAGGTGGCCGAGATTCGGGAGGCCCTGGCCCGTGCTATTCGTGCTGAGCAGGAGCGCGACGCCTGGGCGGCAGAGCGTGACGCCCGGATTGCGGAGCTGGAGGAGGAACGACGACGGGAGGCTGAGGAGCTCCCTCGCGACGTGCTGGATCTGCGGATCACCCTCGAGCTATCGAGGAGAGAGGCAATGAGAGAGAGAGAAGAGAGGGAGAACAGGGAGAGAGAGAGAGAGGACAGGGAGAGGGAGAGAGAGAGAGAGAGAGAGAGAGAGAGAGAGAGAGAGAAAGGGAGGACAGGAGGGCGGAGCGACTGCGAGACTGGGACGAGAGGAGGGCTCTGGAGGCCCAGCTGATGGAGCTCCGATTGAGTCTCGGCACGGTGGAGGGGAGGCTTCGGGAGAGCGAGGAGCGGTATTAGAGGGCGAAGGAGCGCGGGGCGCGACTTCGTCAGTCTGGTTCTTTCTCCATGGGCAGCTTTCTTGTTTCTTCGACCGAGGAGCGTCGTCGCGCCTTCGAGGCTGGCGTGCCACCATAGGGGGAGGCGAGCACCACCTCTCAGAGTTCGCGGAGGCCCCCTAGGGATCCCCGTCAGAGGAGGGAGGAGAGAGATGATCAGGAGGGTGGTAGCGAGAGTTAGAGAGTTGCTTGTACACCCCACCTTCCTCACTTTATGATGTATAACTGACTATTTGCTTATGTGCAATGAAATGGTTCCTTTTGTCGTATGCACTTTCCCTTTTCCACGCTTCTTCTCTTGCACCGAGTTGTTTCGAGGCACGCTTCACGAGACCTTGCCCTAAAAAGTAGGGAACTACGCCTTGCACGGAGGGGTCCTCTTTTTTTTTCTTTTTTCTTCTTTTCTCCTTTTGGGCGCATCCAGGCGCGGGGACGCGTCTTAACTTTCAAATTCAAATTTAAAGCGCCAGGCGGTACTTCTTCTCCCGTGCCTTGCCCGCAAACGAGCCCGCCTCCGTCGAGATTTGCTCGCCCATCTTCGTCTTCTTCCACTTCTCGATTGATGGAGTTTGGTGGGCCAAATCGTGGTGAAGGGAGAGAGGGGCGAGGGACTCCTCGCCCGAGGAGGGACGCGCAAGAGCACAGCGAGGCGTCCATGGAAGAGGAAGGACCCCTTTGGGTGCTTGAGGGACCCGAGGGGCCCGATGGCGCGGAGGGAGGTGAACATGGCCCGGTATGTCCTTCGATCTTCCCCTCTTTGATTTATGTTGAGTTTTGAGCGAGCCATGTGAGAGGGAAAAAGGGTTCGGCGAGTGTTGCACTCAAATGATGGACGCGTCCTTGACAGGAGACGTGTTCTCGCGTTTTGACGTAAAACCCCCCTTTTTTGATGCAGGGCATGGCAAAGACCCCGGGTTTGGCCGATGAATGGGCGAGTGCGGATGAGCCGAGCCGTGTCAGGAAGGAGAGTCGAGGCAAGGCGAAGCTCGAGGACTGGCGCATACGTCTCCCTGGACAGCAAGGGAGCGTATTGGTGCAGGACAGTGCCGACTTCCTGCGGTAGTAGAGAGAGAGTTATGCGGGACTTCCCCAAACCGGGGATACGCACGACATCAACGGCTTGCGTGCCCAATTGGCAGTGGCTAGGTGGCTGATGATCGTCACTCAACAGGAACTATCGCTCCTGGTAAGTTAAGTGCTGCATTTTTTTATTTTTAAATTTGGAGCTTAGCTGACGGCCGTCGTTTGTTTGTTCCAGCGTGCCCAGCAGAAAGCGATGGTGGGAATGGCCGGCGGCGCATCTTCCAGTTCCTCGGCCCCTTTTCTTGAGATTGCCTCCCTTCGAGAGCAACTTGCTGGTGTTGTGGCCCGGGCGGCCCGGGCTGAAGAGGAGCGTGACGCCTGGGTAGCGACTATGGCGGAGCTGCGGCGTCACAGTGAGGAGAGGCCACATCCGGACATCCTAGAGTTGAGGGTGTTCCTCCAGGTGGCCAAGAGAGAGGCGGAAAGAGAGAGGGAGGAGAGAAGGGCCAAGCGACAGCAAGATCAGGCCGAGAGGAAGGCCTTGGAGGCCCAGGTGAGGGAGCTCCAGCTAGGCCTTCAGGTCGTGGTGCAGAGGCAAGGAGCGATGGAGATGCGCTATGAGAGAGAGCGAGAGTTCGGGGAGCGACTCCGCCAGTCTGGCCACTTTTCTGTTGGTGGCTTCTTCGCCACGCCAGGGGAGGAGCAGCGAGCCACCGCTGTGGAGCAGGCGTCACGAGGCGAGGCGGGGGCTGCTGCACAGAGATCCAGAAGGCTTCTGAGGGACCCTCACCTCAGGGGAGAGGAGAGGGATGCCTAGAGGGACGAGCATGCAGATAATGGCGAGAGTTGGCGAGTCAGTGGACCCACTTCCCCTCTATGATTGTGATGTTTATGACAGCTTATGTAAAATTATGAATGGAGTGATTTGATTTTCTGCTGCTTGTTTATTCTCTTGTGCGTTCCTTCTTCCCTACACTTCTTCCTCTTTGCACTATTCCCATGTGATGTGTCTGCCGAGACCCTGTACGAAATAGGGAATCGTATCTTGCTCTGATCATCTTCCATGCGGAAATCAGCCGCGGAAGTCAACAATGACAGCCCTAGCCCCTCTTCCCGGGCGATCTTTCAACCTTTGCGGACGACCTCTACATCGTAACAGGGCATCCCTAACGGTATAGGGAGGGTGTTGTCCAATCAATCACCCTGCGCGAGCGGTGAAGTGACACATGGGACCGCAGGGCAGGCGTCTTATCGCGAGGGCTGTCGTTAAAGGTGATGGAGGCAATCTTGGCCCGCACTTCTCCCATTTCTATAAATACCTGTCTCTTTCGTCATCGAAGGGACATCGAGAGCCAACTCGAAGAGTACAAATTTTCACGAAAGAGAAGGAACTCAGAGTTCTAAGATCGGGATGGAGGGCGAATCTTCCCATTCCTCGAAGAGAAGCAGGTCCAGCGGTAGCAGTTCCAGGAAGCTCTCGGACCTCGAAGGGCACTTCAGTGAAAGGACCCAATCGCAACTCGTAAGCTGAGCTTTCCCGCCCTTTTCTCATTCTTTCTTCTTTCCTTTCTTTCTTCCTTTCTTTTGACAGCACCCTTCTCCATTCCTTATGCACGCGCAGAGTGTGATGAAATCACACATTTCATGGGAGTTAGTAGCGGCAGCATACAGGGGTCTCCCGGATTTTCAGAAGGCCAGGCTAGACGTGATGGGATTTGGTGCCTTCCTGCGAATCGAGCCGATCAAGCTCGACCTGGTCCTGATCCAAGCCTTGCGTGAAAGATGGGACCCAGTGAGTCGGACATTCTTGATGCCCTGGGGGCGCATGGTGCCCAGTCTGGAAGATGTGGCCAGAATCACGAGCCTCAAGGTGGATGGCGAGGCAGTGACCGGAGTCACTTACGCGGACTATCGAGAAGGTGCCCAGAAGCTACTGGGTTTGGACCTAGATGGACGGAAGAACAGGTCAATAGCCAGGACATCTATCATGGAGGCATTAGGGCTCACTGATACTCGCCGACTGGACGATGAGTCCTCAGAAGAATTCATGGGAAGGATGGAAAGAGGATGTCGTGCTGTGTACTGCACAGATTTTGGCAATCGGGAGAGATCCAACATGGATTTGAGGAGATTTCTCCTCTTCTTGCGGGAAAGATTGATACTGAGCTCGAAAGGAGACGGTATCCATTGTCGTTTCCTAGAGCTGCTATCAGACCTCGAAAGAGTAGGGCACTATGCCTGGGGAGCTGCCCTGTTGGCGCATCTGTTTACAGGTCTGTCCCAAGAGGTAGACCGTGAGATGACTGCGAGTGGTTTCACACCATTTATCTAGGTATTTTTGATTTTGTCTTGTTTTTTTTTCTTTTGTTTGTTTTTCTTTTGTAATAGTCCACTTAAGGTATGATGACATATAATGATGGAGCTGTGGAGCTATTATTACCTCCCGATGGGGAGAGCTCGGCATTGGCGACCAGTGACGGTGCCGTTAGCCAGGCGGTGGCAACCCATCATGAGTGCAGAGCCTCTAACCTACCAGCTGATGGTGCTAAGGCGCGAGCTACAAGAATTCCCTGCAGCGATGGTGGGATTTTTTTTTACTTTTATTTTTATTTTGTTGTTTTTGTTTTTGGCTTTGACCAGCTAAACGGGTATGTACAACCTAACCTAGGTAAACTGGAGACCCTACTCAGACATGATCGATGTCGACCAACCATGGGTTCTAACAAGTCATGCCCGGTTCGGACGGGAACTGTGGATGCACTGCCTGAATGAAATCGAGCCGCTTCGGCTACGATTGGTTATGAGGACTTTAGGATTGGCTCAGGAATGGGTGGATACGGCTGCGCCACCTCGCGTTGGGAGAAAGACACGGGGACTGGCAACCTGCATTGATTGGCGTGTGCGGTTCCCTGAACAGTATGAAGATTGGCAACGGGGTGGCACAATTGTGGAATCGCATGCACAGGATAGTGAAGACTATCTGCGTTTGTATAAGGCAATGTATGCAGAGCGGCTCCAACCCCGGAGACTTGTGGAGGTAGGTCCCCTTTCTCTCTTGCTTTCTCTCTTTTGGTTTTTGTTGTGGAAATGCTGACTCTCATGGCTGCAGGATGTCCGTGATACCATGATAGCGAACTTGCGATCTCACCTGGCAGAGACGGAGTAACAATTGGGTGACACACGTGAAGCCTTGAGTGCCTCGGTAGGTGTATACAGTGCACGCTCCGAATCAGGGCATAGATTCATGGTGTTCGGCCACTAACTATCATCTCATGATTATATCGCACCCAGATTGATGCGGCCTCATCGGCGATGGGGGCTAGTGGAGTCTCTTCCAGCTTATGGATCCCTACCTCAGAACTTGACTTACTTCACGAGTAACTTGCTCGTGCCATGCAACGTGCCGTGGAGGCAGAAGGAATGCTCTCTATACACGTAAGAGCCTCAGCGTTGAGTTCTCCTTATTTATGCTTTGCCGCATATCTGAGATGGTGTATCTGGCAGGAAAAGGAGACGCAAGAGTCACTTGCCCAAGCTGCGCAGAGGGAGGCTAGAATAGTTGAGCTGGAGGAGGAACTGCGACGTCGTCCAGATGATGACTCTTCTAGGGATGCCAGAGAGCTGAGGATCACTCTCCAGTTGGAGAGGGAAGACCATGAGAGAGAACGGGCAGAGAGAGAAAGAGACAGAGAGAGAGAAAGAGCCGACAGATTGGCTGAAAGGGAGGAACGAAGAGCCATGGAGGCCCAGTTGTTCGAACTCCGAATCAGCCTTGATCTTGCTGAACAGTGGCTGAGAGATGGTGAGGAGCGCTACCGAAGAGCACGAGAGCGTGGCTTTCGTGTTGGTAGCTTCTTTGCTGCTCCCATGGATCAACGCCGGGGTGTGGTGATGGGAAGAGGAGTATAGAGCGGTAGGAGTACCGCTTTTCGTAGCTGGGTAGCACCCTTGAGAGCGTTTTGCCCGGAGAGTAGTGGGACGAATAATGCAGAGAGAGAAGGTGGAATCTAATGTACAACTTCTTATTTTGGAATGGAATAAAAGGTTCAGTTTTGTTTGGTTTTCACCTTTGCTCTTGTTGCCTCGAATCCCTGCACACATCACTGAAACAAACAAATCAGAATTTCTGCTCTGACTTGGCCCCTTGCTCAATAAGCAGATGGTCACTTTGACTGTCCTTGATAACGGGTCAAGGGGCCAAGCCTTTATTAACGAAGGCAAGGGAAAGATGTAGTGATGATGAATGCGACAGACAAGCACACGAATGCAAGCGAGATTAAAAAGTGAAATGCTGCATACAAATGTAATCATGCAAAATTGATTTGTTTTTCTTTTTATATTTGCTATTTTTTTGTTATTTTGTTATATTCAATTTTTTTTGTTTACAAATATGTACAATTTCTCTTTTCTTTTTTTTGTTTTTTCTTTTTATCATTTCATTTTTTTTGTTGCTAACGCCTGGCAAGCATCCAAATGGCACCTAACCTCCATGAGAACAGGGGTTTCTTACTAACCTCTCAGGTATCCTAAGTGCACATCTAGGTTGATTTGGGCCTCTGGACCCCTCGAATGATAATCCCGCCGGCTAAGACTTACCCTGATGACAATACCGTCATGCCATGCTTAGGCTCCCAGTCGCTTCCGACCATAGGGATTCACCCAAAAGGTTTTCGAGGTAAATGATTTGCTCGACCCGGGTCTATTTCCTCACAACCCTAGGTGGTATATGATGGAACACCCTGGAACCCTAACGACCAACCATGCGACGCTGACCCGGAATCAGACGCCGTCGCACCCATAGGTGACGCGCTTGCATTGGCCTAAGCCCAAGGTTAAATAAGAAGACATCAAGGTGGTAAACATGGGTCTTGACCGGCCAGAAACACAGAGACTCCTTCGCAGCGATAGCTTTTGCTTTTCAAAGTAGACAACCATACATGTGTATTAAAATAAGGTCGCGGACCTTGGCGGGTTTTACCCTTTAGAAACTCCATCTAGCTTTCATCTTCAAAGGAAGAAGGAAGAGTGTATGGGGTAAACCTCCTGAGAGGACCGGCAAAACCGTTAACCCGGCGAGCCAATAAGGGCCCATTAACTCTCCTCTTTCAGACAACTTCAGACCAAATCTTGAGCATTTACATTCCATAACTCCTTTTGTGGATTTAGACTTTTTGCCTTGAGGGATTTCATTTATCGCATCAGGCACGGTCACGACCAGGTTTTTCTCTTGATTTTGATTTTGTGTTTCTTTTTGCGAGGGAGATATAGTTTGACGTTGTGGGCTCCCTTTTGTATGCATGTGGGGACACTGCCCTCTTCTCGTGCTATGATCGATGCTCGAGGAAATGGATCCTACTCTTGCCTTAAGGGGTTTGAGTTTTGGTTTCTCATGCTCAGCGTTTTAAAGGCGCCGACTGTCTCATTTGGTCGAAGAGAAAAGAATAAAGATTACAGCTTCCGGAGATCTTCTGGGTGAAGCCCAACTGTCGGTGATGCTACCAACTTTTTTGGATAAAATACATAAGTGAGTACATGTTGGCTTCCTTTAAGCGTGCATAGGCCGATGTGGCCGGATAGGGATCTCCACGGTTCTGGCAAACCAAGACCCAGTGCCTACCAAGCCTTAATGGGCCCTATCCTAACATGAAGGTTGGATGCAGTGACTTAACTACATGGTGACCACCAGGCATCGGCATTTTGAATTTTCTATATTTTTAGTGATTTTTAATATTTTTTTGTTGTTTTTGATGTTTTCTATCTTTTCATCTTTTTTTTTGTTTTTTGACGTTTTGGCACTATGCTAAGGGTAGTACTTTTTAAGATAAAGCCCATTCCAAGGGTGGGATAACTCGGTCCCTTCGGCGTTGACTAGCTTGTAGGCGTTGCCAGGGTACACGGCTTGAATTACAAATGGTCCTTCCCAATTGGGTTGGAGCTTAGAACGTGGCCCTCCAGGTTTGACAAAAATTCTTTTTACGACCATCTCACCGACCTTGAATTTTCTCTCAATGACTTTCTTTTGGTAAAAGCGAGCGAGTCTATTTTGATACACACGTGCATGCTCGGCAGCGGCCAGCCGCTTCTCGTCTAAGAGTTCCAACTGGGCAAGGAGTGAATTGCGACGTACGTCGAGGCGAAATTCCTCATCCAATTGTACTCTGAGAGAAGGGATCAGAGTCTCGTACGGGACTACCGCTTCCGTCCCATAAGTAAGGGCAAACGGAGTCTGCCCGGTGGGGGTACGGATTGAAGTGCGATAGGCCCATAGAGCTTCGATAAGCTTTTCTGGCCAGTCTGAAAACTCACTGGACTCACAGATTTTCTTGATGATTTTGATCAATGTTTTATTGGTGGCCTCCGCTTGGCCATTACCTTGTATGTAATAAGGTGATGAATGATGCAATGCAATTGCGTACCTTTTGTAGAGGTCCTGAAGGTCATGAGAGATGAACTATGGCCCATTGTCGGTGACGATTATGCTTGGGACGCCGAACCTGGCGAGGATGTTCTTCTTGATGAACTTGCAGACTGTTGACGCCTTGATTTCCGCGTAGGCTTCGACTTCGGCCCATTTGGTGAAGTATTCCGTCGCAGTAAGGATGAAAGATTTCTGCTTGGTGAGGGAATTAGGATCACCTAGGGGACCGATGATATCGAATGCCCACATGGAGAAAGGCCATGGGGAAGATATTAGATGAAGTGAGGAAGATGGTGAATGAATTTTATCGGCGTGAAGTTGACACTTGACACACCTACGGACATAGACAGCACAATCCTCTTCCATAGTGGGCCAGTAAAAGCCTTGGTGAATGATCTTCTTGGCAAGCATCTGACTATTCACATGGCCACCGCACACACCCGAGTGTGCTTCCTCTATGCATTTCCAAACCTCATTGTCGTCAAGACACCTTAACAGAATGCCAGTAAGGCTCCTCCTATAGAGTAGACCCCCAACCAATGTGTATTTCTGAGCCACCCTTCTTATGGCTTTCTTATCTTCTGTGGTGGCTCCTTTAGGATAAGACTGATCTTTACAGTATTTGACAATTTCATAGAACCATGGTTTCTCCTCGTCAGCCAGCTCTTCTTCGACTTCTGCCAGCATGATCTCCCTCTTCTCAAGAATTTCTCCCTTTTGGATCTTCTGTAGGACTCGTTCCTTGATCTTTAAGAGGTAAGGGTCCTGAACGGCAGGGACAAGACACTTGTAGAGAATGATGGATCTAAACCATGCACCTAAAGGGAATTTGAAGGATGACGCCAAGGAGGCGAGGGCATCGGCTAGAATGTTCTGTTCGCGAGGAACATGGACAAAGATCAGCTTGGTGAACAATTTGGCATAGGCAGAGACCAACTCCTGATAGGGTTTGAGCTTGGGATCGAGGGTGCGATATTTGGTAAGCACCTGGCGGAGAACAAGTTGACTGTCACCAACGACTCGCAACTCAGTGATATAGAAAGAACGGGCTAGTTCTAGACCAGCTAGAAGAGCCTCGTATTCAGCGATGTTGTTGGTGACTGGGAACGCGAGCTGAAATACCTCTGGGATGGTAACGCCTTCAGGCGTTAGAAGGATAATACCGATACCCTTCCCTTGGGAATTCAGAGCTCCATCAAAATATAATATCCACATTGGCTTGTCAGACTGAGTGACGGACATTAGTTCCTCATCTGGAAACTCTGATTGGACAGGGTCAAACTTGGGAAGAGGATGGTGGGCGAGATGCTCGGCTATGGCATAGCCTTTAATTACCTTTTGCTGGATGTAGGTGATGTCGAACTGGGAAAGAAAACTTTGCCAGCGTGCTAGCCTATCAGTAAGGATGGATTTCTCCAGAAAAAACTTGATAGAGTTCATGCGAGCGATCAGATGGACCTCATGAGCCAGGAAGTAGTGCTTCAATTTCTGCACTACCCCAAACGAGGGCAGCACAGGTTTTCTCCATGACTGTGTACTTCTGCTCACAGGGATTAAGAAGTTTGGACAAGTAATAGGTTACCCGTTCCTTGCCTTCTTCATCAGCTTGTGCGAGGACAGCTCCCACGGAGTCGTCCAAGACTGAGATGTAGAGGATCAGAGGTTTTTCTGGTTTGGGTGGAATGAGAACGGGTGGACTAGCCAGATATTCCTTTAACCCTTCAAAAGCTTTTGGGCATTTAGAATCCCAGTGGAATTCTACTCCTGACTTGGTCAACTCATAGAAAGGTCTACACCTTTGTGAGTGCTGAGACACAAACTGACGAATAAACTACAACCTCCTGATTAAACCTCAGACTTCCCTTAAATTCTTGGGAGGCGGCATATCCCTGATGGCCTTAGCTTTGTCGGGATCTATCTCGATCCCTCTTTTACTCACAATGAAGCCCAGTAATTTGCCCGATGATACACCAAACACATACTTCTTCGGGTTCATTTTCAATTGGAACTCCCTTGATCTCTGCAAGACCTTAGCCAAAACCCTTGGATGTTCCATCCTGGTCCTTGATTTCACCAATAGATCATCCACATACACCTCCATATATATATGCATCATGTCATAAAATATGGCCATCATAGCTCTTTGGTAAGTAGCTCCAGCATTCTTTAACCCAAACGGCATGACCACGTAATAATATGTTCCCCAAGGTGTAGTGAATGATGTCTTCTCTTGATCCTCTTCTGCCAAACGAATTTGATTATATCCCGAAAATCCATCCATGAATGAGAAGGTTTCATAGCCTGCCGTGTTATCGATCAACACATCAATGTGAGGCAAAGGAAAATCATCCTTCGGACACGCGCAGTTAAGGTCCCGAAAGTCGATGCAAATCCTGACTTTCCCATCTTTCTTCATGACCGGGACAATGTTCGCCACC
Organism: Amorphophallus konjac; assembly: GCA_022559845.1. Classification (NCBI taxonomy): domain Eukaryota; kingdom Viridiplantae; phylum Streptophyta; class Magnoliopsida; order Alismatales; family Araceae; genus Amorphophallus; species Amorphophallus konjac. Next base: position 257,421,107 of record CM040118.1, on the reverse strand, counting down.
CATTGAGGATAAAGAACGACTCTAATGAACCTAGCTTTGTGGAGCTTATCGACCTCTTCTTTCATTTTCAAAGCCATCTGAGGGTGGAAACGCCTTAACCTTTGTTTTACCGAGACGGACCCTGGTTTTAGGGTTAAATGGTGTTCGACCAGGGTTGAATCAAGACCCGGCATATCTTCGTAGCTCCATGCAAACGTGTCCTTATATTCCTTGAGAACTTCAATTAATGCCTCTTCTTCAGAGGGTGGTAGGTTATCACTTATGAGGATGATCCTAGGGTCTTCCTCAGTTCCCAAGTTGACTTCTTTGGTGGACTCTTCTACGGTGATTGACGGCTCGTCGAATCTCCTTATTCCACTAGCATATGCGCCAGCCGCATCCTCATATTCTTCACCCTCATCTTCAGTAGGGTATTCTTCATCCGTGATCTCGTAGACTCCATACCCCTCATCAATTGCACAGTTGCCCTCACCTTCGATTTCCGGTAGCTGGATGGGATTTTCTAGCAACTGAGGGATGGCAAGAAGGGCCTGACACCTGGCGGCTAAATCCAGAAGGAATCGATGAGGGATCTGCCTACCCTTGGATTTCTTCCTAGGTACTACCTTTGACTTATTATTCCTAGATTGCCTGACATTATTTACAGAAGAAGAAAAAGATGAAGAGGGTGGTGAAGAATGTACAGGGAAAGATCCCTCAGAGGAGGGGTAGAAAATGTCACTCATCGGACCTTGGACGGGTGGTCTGCAGGGCGGGACGCACCCGTGGGAGATGTAGGAGTTTTCCTCAACGAAGATGTGTTGTTGAGGAGTTTGGAAATTGACATTTTTTTTTCGTTTTCATTTTTGATGACAAAACAGTGAAAAGAGATCGGAGGAGAGAGAAAAGTGGTTATGGCTAGAGGATTGGGAGGCTCATAGAGCAGATCATGATTGAAGACCTGGCGCGGGTTGAGAAACCCGCGCAGGTATGTAAGTAGAGAGGGCGATATGGGAAGATCATCAGACAACCGTCTGGCCCAGGAAGATGACAGCAACAAAGGCTGTGACGAGTGAATAGAGAAGATGACGGCTAATGAGTTGTCGGTGGTGATGGTGATGGCGGATGAAGATCCGCTGGTGACAGGGTCCTTCTGGGCAGGACGAGGATAGTTTGGAACCTTGGCAACAGTAATGATATTCTCTGGCATTCCGGAGATCAATGGCGGTCCTTCAAGCTGTGGAGGCGAGAATATCCCTTCCAGTGCAACGGAAAGGTCCTGTATATCAAACCATTTGTTCCACTCGCATTCCGGATCTTTGATCTTGCCTCTTTTGGTGACCCTCGAACATTTTTCGGCTGAATACACAACATGCGACCCCCCATGTGCTTCTTGCGGATAATCCCCCATCTGAATAACGGGCCCTTTGTTGAAGTGGTTTGATAGAGTCCATGTGAGGGGCTTCCAATCCGCCTTGAATGGTCCTTTGAAGCCTAGGCCAAACATGCGGTTCGACCTAATCTCCTTTGGTGGTCTCAACCTACCTTGCAGCTGTGCGCCCAGACCTTTACCCTGTTGATAGTCGATGCTCCTCATAATCTCTCAACCTTTGGAGTGAAAGGGGAGATATGGCTTGGTTGCCTTGATCGGCTTATTTGGTGCTAGCAGAATGTGAGACGAATCGCACACGTCCAGCAATGACAATATGGGCCGATGAGACGGCCAAACAGAGGGCATAGAGGTGTTGATAGCATCCACCGTGTGAAGGACAGGTGTGCTGACTACTTTAATAATTCTTCCATTGTAAGGAAACCTCAAGCACTGATGGTTGGTGGAAGGCACAGCATCCATGGTTTCAATGTAGGGGCGACCCAGTATGACCTTGAATGTGGAGTCCATGTCGAGGACATGGAATTCCGTGGGGACTGACATAGGACCTAGCTCTACCCTCAGAATAATCATCCCTTGCGGCGGCCTTTTGCTATTGTCATAAGCCGTGACTGTGATTGAAGAAGGTCTTATCTGTTCCTGTTCGACCCCACACAACTGAAGGGTGTCCATGGAAATCACATTTATGGACGCACCCGTGTCTACAAGGCACGGGTTTATGGATACCCCATTAATTTTTATTGAAATGCACAATGCATATTTCCGAGCTTCCTTCGGAGCGAGCTCGTAGTTGTGGAACATAATGGCTGGTTGTGTGTCCGTTGGTGTCAGGACGGTAGAGATTTTTTCTACAGGGAGGTCCTCATTCACCATGACCTTTTGAAGATACTCCATTAATGCTGCCTGATGGGATGTGGATCTTTGAAGCAGCTCCAGGATGGAGATCCGAGCAGGCGTCTTGTCCAAGTGTTTCAACAGATCATACTGTGTCCCAGGGATAGATCTTTCCGGTTGTTCTCCATCGTCCTTCTCTGGCTGAGACTGCTCGGGATTCTGACTGGTCTGGGGGAAAACCCTGTGGAAAATCCTTCCACTCCGGAGCACCATTGCCTGCGGCTTTTGTACGTCTATGGGGGTAGCAGTGGGTTTTAACAGAGGTTTGAGGGGTAGTGGTGGAGGAATTGTCGATGAAGTAGGGGTGATGACGGGAGCAGGGATTCTGATTAGGGGTTTATTAGGTGGAGGCATGGTGGAGGTAGAGGGGATATCACACGGGTTATGAAGGATAAGGGGTCTGGAAGGTGGAGGTGGAGGCAAAGTGGAAGTGGGTAGGGTTTGAAGCGGGTAATGGTTTTGAGATGGGTGGTGGGTGATGAGTGGTTTTGAAGGCATTGGCGGTGGTATGGTGGAGACAGGCGGGGTTACGTACGGTTGACGGATGATAAGGGGCTTAGAAGGCATAGGGGCAAATGCGGTAGAGGTGGATGGTAAAGTGGGGGAGTGAGAGAAGATGAGAGGGTGTGAGGGCGTAATGAAGGGTGTTGGCTGATAGGTCATTGGGGTGCGAATGAGAGGGCGTGATGGCAGTGGAAATGGTGAAGGCGGTACTAACGCGGGTTGATGTGAGAGAGGTGTTAGCCGGGCAAGGCGAGGGGGTTGCATGATGATTGGGTTGGCGGTAGAAAGAATAGAGGTACTTTCTGGGTGCCACACTTGCTCTCTCCCGACTTCCGGGAAGGAGGAGATGGGGTTGACCTGGTGATTGGGTTGTTGGTGCTCCGGTAATGGATTCTGGATTATGCCCATGTTGGGCTGTTGTGGTTGGGCCTGCTGAGGCTGTTGTTGTTGTTGTGGTTGTTACTGTGGCTGCTGTTGTAACTGCTACTGTTGTTGCTGAAACTGTGGCCTCGGAAAAGGTCTCCTAGCCTTGAGAGTGGCAACGTATCGCCTCATTTCATCCCAGTCAATCCCGCCTTCATCATTCATATCGTGGATGTAATCTTTAAACTGAAAGTAGTTGTCCACTGTGTGTCCTGGCTGCCTGTGGTAGACGCAGTATCTGGAGGTATCAACATTCGGGGGCCACACGGGCCTTTCCCTGGGTAGGATGAGTGTGTTTGAGGCCATGAGGGCGTTGAAAATATCCGCCAGAGTTTCTGGCAATGGTGGGTAATAGGCTCTCTTGGGACCAATCGGCCTCCTTTGTTGCTGTGGGGGACCGTAATTTCCTGGGGGTGGAACTTGGTTGTACTGAAGTGGTGGTTGTTGTTGCTGCGGTTGAAGTAGTTGAGGCATGTTGTTCTGAGGTGGATCATTTTGGGGTGGAGGACGAGAGGGGAAAGGACCTAGTTGGAGGGGAAATCGAGGTATTTATGGGAACCTTGGGTTGGCTGCATAGTTGGCATTGTTGACCACACTCACTTGCTCATTTGTTACGACCGCTTCTGTTGCTCCTCCTGGGACATCAGCGCCTGTCTTTCTGGCCACCTTGGGCTTCGGCGGCTCAAACATGTTCATAATGGGGGAGTCTTTTAACTGGGTCTGGATGTACCGGGCTCTTTCATAGAGCTCTTCCATGGTGGTGAGCTTATTCATGCCCAAGACATACTTGAACTGTGGGGTCGCATTGGATACGATCATCTTTACTTGTTCAGGTTCCGAGAGGGTATCTCTTATTCTTTCTGCCAGAGACCTCCATCTATCAGCATAGCGGACAAAATCCTCGTCGGACTTCATCTTTTCGGCCACTAGGTCGGTAATAGAGAGAGAGGGACCGACCCTATCCCGATACTTTTGCAAGAACCTTCTCTGGACTGTTTCAAAATTCTCGGCCTCGCGGGGCTCCAAAGAATAGAACCACTCTAGCGCAGGACCGTGCAATGATCTCCGAAAGAGGTATGCCAAAGATCTCTGGTCGTTTTGCCAATAGGAGGACTCATACATGAAATCCTTAAGGTGAATGAAGGGATTGCCAGTGCCATTGTACCTGCGATACGTGGGCATTTCGGAGGGAGGAAGATGGATGACCTGAAGGATTGGCAAAGCAACCTCCTGGGTGGATTTCACGTCCACCATTTTCTTCAAAGTCTGAAATTGTTCATCCATTCTATTGAACCAGTTGAGGAGCGATTGGGCGAGCTCCTCGGGAGGTGAAGGTGGCACTTGCCACTGGGGAGAAAAATGTCTCCCGGAGACTTGAGGGGGGAACCCCGAATGAGAGGGAGCTGTCGGGCCGCCGACAGTTGGCCCTGGCTGAAGCGGTATGTGGGGAACAACAGGAGTTTGGGATTGTGAAGGGAACTGGAATGAGGGTCGTTGTTGGCTCACTTGCCCTTGAAGCGAGGGAGATTGGATGGCTTGCGCTAGTGAAGGAGATGGAATGGCCTGCACCGATTCTTGGAGAGGTGCGATGGCCGGAGTTGATTCCTAGGGGGCGGGGGAAACAGATTTCCCCTTCAGAATGGCCTGCAGGGCCCGGAGCTGTTCAGAGGTAAGCTCCGTGTTGGCAAGGACGCCCAGCAAAGAGGAGCTGTCCTGTGGTGGGGACTTGTCCCCTGCAATAACCTGCACCTCATGCGAGGGCTCATAAGAAGGACCCGCGTCCATAGCATGGACTCGCGGCTCGACTGACTCACCACGACTAGGGTGGTTTTCCTCAAAAGACTCGTGAGCCATGCTCACAGTTTTCTCGGAACGTAAAAACATACACTAGCAAGCAAATAGCAGAGATTATCAAACAAGTGGATGCCTTTACGCCCTTTTTTGTGTTTTGATTTTGATGATTTTTTTTGTGTTTTTAACCAGATCCGAAGTTCACACAAAATAGGGACCCTAGTTCGTTTTTGTTTCACCGCCGTGTCAGCTAGGGGCTCTCGTCTCCCCACGAATGGGTCGACTAACTCTGGGGAACTTCAATGGTACAACCAGCCCAGTGAACGAAGAGGAGATTCTTCGATGTCGGGGACTTACGGAGGTCCCAGTGGAGGAGATTCTAGTCCGTCGAGAGGAATTCCCGAACGGAGAGTCCTTCCTTCACCGAGAGGGGGTGATCCTTAGAAAAAATGAAAAAGAATAGAAAAGAGGGATGGATGTATGCAATGAAATGCTGACAGATATATGGAGCACAACAGAACAATGAAACAATCAAGATATAACAACATACAAGAGATAGTAAGGCAAATCTCAAGAAATTGTAAGAGTAACTGAAAGAAAGCAACAGCGGTCCCACCGTGATCGCCAATCTGTGAGCGACGTCACGCGGTTTGAGAAACGAAAATGCAGAGCGCGCGGGCTCGTTTTGTTTGCTGCAACACAGAAATAAGAGAAAAGAGAAGGGGCCACCACGGGAGATTGCTCCGGCGGGGCGAGCGGGACAAATGCAATATAGCAAGATATGGGGTTAAACGGCCATAGCGGGAAGTGACTCGCCGCGGCCTCGGGGGGACGGGAATGGTGCAGAAATCAAATAGCAAGAATTGAAACGGCCATTGTGGGAAGTGACTCGCCGCGGCCTCGAGAGTATAGCAGATATAGCAGTAATTCAAGATATACAAGAGAAAGGACAGAATTCAAACGGCCATTGTGGGAAGTGACTCGCCGCGGCCTCGAGGATACGAGCAGATAAGAATATAACAAAATATAAAGAGAATATAAGAACGGGAATTTAAACGGCCATTGGGGAAGTGACTCGCCGCGGCCTCGAGAATATGAGTAGATAAGAATATAACAGAATATAAAGAGAATATAAGAACGGGAATTTAAATGGCCATTGGGGAATTGACTCGCCGCGGTCTCGAGAATATGAGCAGATAAGAATATAACGGAATATAAAGAGAATATAAGAACGGGAATTTAAACGGCCATTGGGGAAGTGACTCGCCGCGGCCTCGAGAATATGATGTGATCGCTAGGGGCCAAAGACCCCAAAATAAAGAGTGATCGCGCCTACCTCACTAGCAGGAAGTTGCGGGTTGCTTCTTCCTCCCCCTTCGGCCGGCCGATGGAGAGGGCTTTCTTCGGTTACCCTTTCAAAACAACAGACAGTAAATAAATGGAATTAGAAGATGGCAGTGTAGTATTAATCCCTTGCGAAGAAAATAACGAAATCGTGACAGAACACACACCTGGTTGGTGTGGTTTTAAACCCCTCTCGGACTCGAGTAGGAGGAAAGTGCGATGATGAATGCAAGAAGTATATAAGAGAAGGCGCCCTTATGAAGGGAGATAGAGGATGTGAAATGATGAATGTAAAGAACTACGGAGAAGAAGGGGGAGAGAATTGGCTTATTGGATGTGCCGATGGCGAGATCCGGCGGAGCTTCGGCAGCGTAGGGACGACGTGGAAGCGCGGTGGATGAAGACGACCTTCCTCTCGCGAGCGCGGGCACCCGAGAAGCCGGCAGAACCTCCCCCTACAAAAGACCCCACGGATTAGAAATGACTCCGGCAGCCTCTGGGCTCCGGTAGCCTATCGGACCTCTTAAAAGCTTCTCCCTGGATTGAGGGGGGGGGGTCTCTATTTATAGAGCTCCGGAGGATGGAGGCGTCTAGGACCCTGGACACCTCCATCAGGGTGAAAATAGTATTTTATTCTAACTGGACGCCTCCATAAAAGCCCACTGGACGCCTCCATAAAAGCCCACCGAACCCCCCGCCGAAAGCCGCACGCAGTTTGGCATAATGCGTGATTTTGATCGACGCCCGTGATTCATGAATGGGCGCGTCTAGCTCGCAGGACGTTTTCACAATTTAGATTTTTTTCCAAACGACAAACCGATCGGGTGGGCAAGTTGATGGAGGCGTCCAGGGGCCTGGATGCCTCCATGAAGTTATTACTTTTTATTTTATTTTTTTATCATTATTAATATTATTATTTTTTATTACTTTGCATTGATGGAGGCGTCCCGTCAAGTGGACGCCTCCATGATTTTTGATTTTTTATATTTTTTTTGTCATTGATGAAGGCGTCCAGGAAGCTGGATGCTTCCATGATTTTTGATTTTTTTTATTTTTTTGTCATTGATGGACGCGTCCAGGCGCTTGGACGCTTCCATTATTTTTCACGAAAAAATTCAAAAAAATGTAAAAAAATTCATAAAAATAGGAAATCACCAGAGTAATTAAAAATATGAAGGCCGCCTTGGGGTATCATAGTGTAATATGATATTTACTCATGGTAATGTCAAGAACGGCGTGTCTACAGACAGCACTTCTCCTTGATTGGTACTCGCTCCAGAACGCGGCAACACCTCGACGTAAACTCCAGAAATCTCCTCTTTCACCCATGAACTTAAGGGTTCTATTTATAGACCCTCAAATTCTATGTTCGAGTTGGAGAGATTATAGCGAAAAAGTAGGATGAAACTTAGCAAACTCTTGGAGATAACACTCCCAAGAGTCCATAGAAACAAACGGGAGCTTCTAAGGATTACTATCAAGAGAGAAATCACCAAACCAAAACTCTACTTCGACCACGGCACAGTAGAGGAAAGACAGCAAATCAGGACTCTCTGTCACCTGAAACGGTCCTACGATAAACCGTCACTTAGAATTAACGGTCCAAGTATAGACCGCCACCCTCAGAAGATAAGGCCAACGGGCGAGAACTTCGTGAACAGGACTCTGAATCCATGAAACGGTCAAAGGTAAAACCGCCACAATGCCTCTAACAGCCTTACGATAAACCGCCAGAGCTCAACGGATAACAATGGATAAGACGGAAGGAAAATCGTTGGCTCTAGACTCTGGCGTCAGCAAATGGTTCATAAATAGACCGCCAAACGTCATCAAACACCCATATGATAGACCATTAGAGACAGTACAGGTCGACGCAAGAAAACACCAGGTCAGTGCAAGGGTGAAACCAGGTCGGTACAACAATGTCTCAAGTCGGTGCACATGAAGAAAAACGGTCATATGATAGACTGCCAAAACTGTCTAACGGTCGTGTTACAGACCGCTAGGTGCAAGACCAACGAAAGCCTAGTAAGCTTCAACCCACGGAAAAACAAATAAGGAGTGAGATCCAATCAAGGAGAATGACCTATGAAATAAGCCTCAAAATTGACCAAGATGACCCAATAAACGGTGAATAACTCGGAGCATCATAAAGATAAATAAAGATATGACCCAACTCATTGGTCATAAAACGGGTGTCAACAAGATGGTTCTGTGTATCTTCAGAGCAGATGGAGTCGAAGGAAATGAATGAGTGGTGAACCATAGGGACATTCAGATTGGACAATCAAGTCAGATTAATTTCAATGATTGGACAAAGGTTGGACAATTAGATTTAACAGTCAATTGAAGTAGGTCACAGATAATCAGATGAAACACATTCAGCAAGATTTTCAAAGAGTATACCAATTTCATAAATCCAAGATTTTCAAAGATTCTCCCATTATAAAGGTTTATGAATGAACTTTGTTGAACTGTATGGTTTAAAGATGATGTATACATGGTTTGACAATAAAGTTCTATACTCATATCTGAAATCAAGATTTAATAAAAATGAACTAAAAACTTCATATTAACATCTTGATTAACCTCTTTTCATCTTACTCAATGAATTTCAGTGACTTCTTTAGGAATTACACTCATAAGTATTGAGATTAAACAATCATGAAACCATTTGATTTTATCAAGGGTTGTAGCAATTTATCCTTAGCATTCTTTTTCAGATTTTTCATTTTATCAAGGGTTGTAGCAATTTATCCTTAGCTAAAAATAGTATAACAGACAAAAATCAAACCACACTAAAGGGATAGAAGATTTTTAAGATGGTTCGATTGTGATCTGCAATCTACGTCCAACCCTTACTCCTCTGGAGTAAGGCTTCCTTGCACTAAGCAAATCTGAAACCACAGACTCAGTCTGCAACACCTGCTGCCGTAAAGCTTGCCCCGAGGAATAACCTCCTTGATCTTCTTATGACCGGAAGAACCCCTGGAGGACTAACCTCCCTTCCTTTGCACACCGCAAAGGGAACCCTGTGAATTGCACCCAGCAACTCACGAACCAGAGGATCAATCTACTCTTCATCCAAACACGATGGAGGGAAAATGGAGAACCTCTCCCTTCCTCTGAGAAGACTTAGAGGGTAACAAAACCAGTATAGAAGGGATGAATGAAATAACTCAAAAATGAAAAATAAAGGGAGATAGTCACTTAAAAACATCGATAATGTAGCTTCCAGAGAAGCATACTTTCAAGCTCAAATAAAAGATGATCACTATGACACTTCCTTTTCTAGACATGCTCTTCTCTAGAATAGGGAAATTTCGGCACACGTAGTGGCTTCAGATGCTCTCTCTTTGTCAGTCTTCAGCAGCACTCTCTTGTAGTCTTCAACCTCCTTTTTATAGCCAGATGATAGCGCGTGGGTAACACGATTCCTTCCCCAGTTCTTTACGTAGATCTGATCCCTTTTTGATTCCACGTGTCGGAACCATGGTGCTGCAACAATCCACGTGAGAGGATCATCCTTTATGTTCCTTGCCTCGGATCACGAGCCCTTAAACCTGGTACTTTGACTTCCACGTGGAGTATCCTCATAGGTTTTGGGTTCGCCGAACAAGTGCTCGACCAGGTAGCAAACCTGGCAGGCATATGGGAATATTAGTACAGACCTTATAGCCCAATATGTAAACATGCACAGACCGTATAGCAAATATAAGCTCAGATCATGAATCACATAAAGGAAGAAATGTTGCACGGACCTTAGTAGAATATGAACTAACCTACACGGACTCTACAAATGTTGCGCACAGACCTTATGGTAGTGCTATAGTGAGGTGCACGGAGTTGGCTATGCAAAATGCAGGACATGCACAGACTTACTTAGTGCATAAACAAGGATTGCACCGACCTTGTGTGTGTGCAGGCAAAGAATGCACCGACTTGGTGCGTTCAGAATATAACCTGCACCGACCTTGATATATGCCTTAGACGAATCATGAGACGCAGGTATGCAATGAGATGCAGAATGCAGAAAGAGACGCAGATGTAGACGCATTGACTTCATACAGTCACAACACTGAGACGCAAACATGTACCATCCTTGTGCAATCTCAACATGATTTGCACCGACCCTATAAACATGCAGGCAAGGTATGCACAAACATTAGACCCATAAACTTCTTATCCACGGACTTACCAAAGAAGTGTGCATAGACTTTATGTGCACGATGCGAGAGTTGCACCGACTTGATTGCGTTCAGCAACGATTATTGCACCGACTAGCTGTGCCTAGAGCTCAACATGCACGGACTTAGTCACGTGGCTCAACGAAGGTTGCACCGACTTAACTAATGCTACAGACATTGCAACGACTTAGTCTCATGCAGCAAAAAAGGTTGTACCGACTTGATGAATGCATGCACAAACCCTATTCTGTTGAAATGCAGCATATGCACAGACTCAATACAGAATGAACTGAGTATGCACGGACCTTACCACCAAAAGTCAGCTCAGAGTAAAACCAGAGAGTGCAGTATATGAAGAATGTATGAAAGAAGAATGTATTAAGATAGACTATCATGATTGACTTATATTGTATGACATCATCAAAACCGTAGGAGTGCAACAGTCTCCCCCTTTTTGATGATGGCAACACTATGAGTCAATTTATGTCAATTCAATCTCACAGACTAACCCCTGCCAAAACAAAACACTCTCCCCATCATTTGACTCTCCCCCCCTGACTCTCCCCCTTAAACTCTCCCCCTTTGACATCATCAAAAGGGGATGAAAGAGATATGCAGCTGTTGGATAAGTGAGAGAAAAATGCAGTATCTTCACAGTGAGAATGACCCATGAACATATCTTATAAAATTAAGTAGGGCACTAAAACAAGCGTAGATTCTTCAAATCAAGTAATCAAGAAAGACCTAGAGTGAGAGTGAAGTTTATCTACGTACAGAGAATATGATGAGGAATCAAGGGTGAACAGATATGTCAAGAGAGAGCTGATCAAAACTATACTACTTAGACTGTAAGAGACTGATTCTCAGACAAGATTCTTGAGGTATTGAGGACAAACAGTCCATAGAATAGCAATAATAGCAAGGGATTTGACGAAAATATATTTTTCTTTTACGAGCAGTAGAGATCAATAAGTAAGTTGGTAGATCACATCTTTGACATTAAGGAGACACCTTGATCAGGGACCGGACTCCCTAGTTACTCAATGTGAGAACCGTATTACCTCTCTTTTAGAGAACATAGTTAGTAACTGTGGGTTTTTACGTGAGGAGACACCTTGATCAGAGGCCAGACTCCCCAGTTACTCACCACTTTATTACCATTGCTCTGTCATGAAGAAAAATTTTCCACTTCTTAAACAGAGATAATCTGACACCTCATGACTTAGGAAAATTTTCATTTTGTTTTGATGAAACACCCAGTTTCTCAGTAATCAGACCATTGCTCTGAACATATAATTTTTGTTTTTATCAACTTATATTTTTGATATGAAATGTTTGAAAGCAATACCTACCAGAAGCACTCTTAAAGAATGTGCTCCTTGAAGTCTAGGTTTCAAGTTTTTAGCAGATTTCATGACATACAAGTTAGCTTGTGCCATGATCATGAAGTATGTAGGGAGATATACTTCTAACACCTTATCCAAGTCTCTGCTAAGTTACAAGATAAAAGATTCTAGTTGAGCTTTAGTTGTTCAGACTTAAGGGTTTAAGACAAGTATGGGATTCTACTTGCTGTGAATGAGCTGAATTAAGTCTTTCATGAGAAGAAACAGCAGCATACATGTAGAAACTTGATAATTTAAAATGAGAAATAATTTTTTTCAAATAAATTATACAATTAAATTTTTCATGAAATGATTAATTTACATTTTTACTAAGTGAAATAAAGTGGATTGTTGAATTTACTTGAATTTACTTAAGGTAAAGTGAAAAATAAATGCTTTAACCCTTAGATGAATCATAGGAAGCCCAATAAAAGTCCATATAATGGACTAGGATTATAATTGGCCCATTGGATAATCCATAATGGGCTGGATTAATGGATTAAATGATGTATTAAGGGATATTTAACCTTAAATTCGTAACATGTGTTTAATATGGTATTTAAGGGATTAAAATAACTCCATTTCTAGAAGATTGACTCAAGAATCAACTCTTACCTAACAGCCCACCTTGGACCAGCCGTTCTTACATTGATTTCACACCAAATGGAGGCTAGATTAAGAAGAAAAATTGGAATTTTCTATCAATTCGGAGTTGGAAAGTTTGGTAATATTAGGCAAGGAATCTTGACAAGCTTGGTCAAGTTTTGGCTATAAATAGAACCCTATTCGACGCTCAAATCATCCTTGGAGGCTAAGGCTATGCTGCTACGGTGATTGAATGAGATTTGAAGGCGGATTTGGGAGAAATCAAAGGGTTTCATATTATTTGGTCATTTTTCATACCTCTCATTAGATCTGCGTAAAGGTCTCTCAGGCTAAACTCTAATTAAAGCATGCCATCTTGTTCATTTTTATGTCCTCTTTCCATTGATAGCTAATTTATTAAATTCCGTTATGAAATGAGCAAGTTATGGTCATTTTACTGAGACGTATTTCTGTTTCGGTCTCGGAACCAGAATGTGCTACTCTTCAGGAGCGCATTCTGAACGCCCCAGCCCGACCCATCGCGTTCAGACAGACCCCGCCCCTTTCACCAAATTTTCAAAATGTACATATAATAATATAAAGATATGTTCCAGATCGCGCTATATGTACATAGCGCGTTAGTCAAGATCGCGCTAGTCTATGCTAGCGCGTTCAGACAGTAACCCCCGGATGACCAGGGGTCAAAAATATAATACTTCTAGTATATACATATACATAAGGTGTTTATATATATATTATGGTTTATACAGAACCCATCTCTTTCATGTAGTTTTCAAAAATATAAAATATATATGTGTTAATTTCAAAACCAACCACACCTGAGTGTGGCTCGGTTCGGTTCGGCTAGGCTCGGCTCGACTTGGCCTGACCCAAGGGTGAGCTCTCCAACATATAAAGCCATGCAAGTTTTCTAAACTTCCAATGTGGGACTAAAGATTAGTCACTACACATTATGAACACAATATGAATTATAACATTTGGAATCTCTAATAATTATAAGTATTTAGTCACCAAAAGTAAGAAAAGGTAATATTAGCATATTTTTTATTACATAATGTTAAAAATTATTTTTGTAGAATGAAATTATTTTTACGTGTAAAAATCTAATTTTAACCATATTAGTAAATTAATACATAAAAAATATTTTCAACATGTTAAAAATGACTTCCAACATGATAAAATTATTTTATACATACAGAGATATAAAAACTAGTTTCAGCATGTTAAATCTATTTAAAACTATTTTTTTGTAAGCTAAACCTAATTTCCTATTAAATAATTAGTAAATTGATGCATGAAAAATATTTCTAGAATGATAAAATTACTTCCAGCATGATAAAATTATTTTCAACATGTTAGAATTATTTTAGCATGATAGAACTATTTTCAGCATATTTAAAAATATTTTCATCATGATAATTCTATTTTTTATCAAATAATTAGTAAATAAATGTAGAAAAATTATTTTCAGCATGATAAAATTTATGTTGTTATCAGAGGATTTTTGTAATCAGCATGGTAAACTTATCTTTATCATCTTATCAGTAAATTAATGTATGAGAATTATTTTAGTATGTTAAGTATTAATTTTAGCATGTTAAATATTAATTTCCAGCATGTTAAATATTAAATCCAGCATGAAAAATTTATTTTTATCATCTTATCAGTAAAGTAACATATGCAAATTATTTTCAGCATGGTAAAATTATTTTCAGCAAGTTAGAATTATTTTCGACATAAAAATCTATTTTCATAACAAAATTCTAATTTTTATAATAAACCACCGTTTTGGCTAAACTAATGCATCTTTAATGTACAAAAATTTCCTGTAAACATGTCTAAACACTTGTAAATCAAATGCACGTAAGATTAAACTATGGAATTAAATTAATTCTATTAAACTCTACTTACTTGAATTTTCTTCCTAGTTACCGTTCTTTCTTAAATTCCACGACTTAATGCCGTTAAACATGATGCCTTAAAATTATTATTCACTTCACTTGTAACTTCTGATATTTTTGACAGATCTGTACTTATTTACAAAAAGTTTATTTCTTGAAATTCATTGGCCATATATGTGGAATTGATATAGATAAATGTCAGGGGCTATGGGTCCCAATTAAATGACATTTAAATACTATTGTATAAATGAGGGGTTCTGATCTGATCCCACGGGCGAGGCAAAGTCTAAATATAAACTGATATTATAATGATCAGGTTCTAGCATTCACCAAAACATGGTCTATTATAATTAGGGGCAATCATACAGTCGTGAGAACCCCTAAGTGTGTAGCCAAATAGTGATGTTCCATGAGGGGCTGTCATATCGTCGTGATTCCCCCTTAGTGCGTTGACCAATCCCATTGAGTGTTGGTAGAAGTGATTGTTCTACTTCTATATTGTTTAAAGTTCAAGTGAATGCTCTACTTCGATATTGCTTAAAGTTTATCGTGAATGTTCTTGAATTATCTTAATGATAGTACCCATCGTCTCATCATGAAAGTTCTTGATATATCTCTGGAAATGACAGTCGTCTTGTCTACTATCATGATCTTGAAATTATTGATATCTTGTTATCTTGAAATTACTTGAAAATTTCTTATACAAAATTTCCTACTTGAAATTCATGATCAATTACTCCATGACACGAATTGTTAAATTGTTAAATGCTTAAAGAGTGCCTGACTTTAGAGATATAAAATCCTACTGAACTTTTTGCTCACCCTACGTTTTGGTTAATTGTTGCAGGAAATGAAAATGAACAAGGGAATGGACAAGAGTGAAAGAGTGAAGTTTTTTCTTTTTACCTAGGTTTATGTAGATCATTAGTGTTTTTACAAGGATTATGTATTTGAAAAATTTGGAAGATTGTATCATGCCTTTATGGCTTATAAATTAGTTATGTAAACCTTTATTTTGATGGAATAAAATTAGGAATTTCATCTTAGCTCTCTATCTTTAGAATTAAATTGGTACATGCTCTGATCGACACGAGTGCCTCGTAACTGCTCGCGCCCTTGATTTTTCACGTTGGGGCGTGACAGTTTTAGTGGTATCAGAGCCAGGTTATATAAAACCTAGGATTCTTAAAACTTAGGTTTCCCTTAATAGAAACTTGGTTAGAAATCTAAACTTTCCCGGTAAGATTGGGTAGAAACACGGGTTAAGTTTTAAAAAGATTGAATTATCAAGAAATAAATACCACGGAAAAATAAGTAAACCTTATAATAATGGTTTCAGGCTAAATCTCGCAAATGGCCACCGAGAGAGCTCAATGGCACGAGATGCAAAGCACTGTCCAAGGATTAACACAAGCCTGGCAACAAGTTACGCAAGGTGGAGCATGGCATGAAGTCGGGGATTTGCATCGAAAATTCTAAAAGATGAATCCCCCGAAGGTTAGTGGATCTATTGACCCGGATGAAGCGGAGAATTGGGTGCAAGAAATAGAGAGAACCTTTAAAGTAATACAATGCACCGATCAAGAGAAGGTACTACTAGGGATCTATCAACTAGAAAAGGATGCCCGAGCATGGTGGGTATCCGTCGAAGCGATCTTGCCCAATGAATAAGTTACATGGGACGAGTTCTTAGAACATTTTAATGTGAAGTATTTCTCAGAAAGAATCCGCGAGAAGAAGGCCATGGAGTTCGCGGCATTAAAACAACGTAGCTTATCCGTAGCAGATTATGAAGCGATATTTTCTAGATTAGCTCAGTATGTCCCACACCTAGTTTGTACGGAGAAAATGAGAGCAAGAAGATTTATGAACGGATTAAAGGTGGAACTCATTCCTCGATTGGCTCCATTGGAGATTCAAACTTATACGGAAATGGTTAGAAAAGCATAAATTTTAGAAGATGTTATGGATATGGTGGAGCGAATCAAAGCGAAAGTCATCAAGAAAGAGTTAGTCGATGGATCCAAAAGTAAGGAACCCGTGAGTGACAAGAAGAGGTTAAATAGAGGTAATGATTTTCATAAGGACAAGAAGCCCCGGAATAATGATCAACAAATTGTTCCAGTCAAGGAAAAATGTGAGCATTGTAAGAAAGGAAGGCACAACCCAGATGAGTGTTGGTATAAACTTGGGAAGTGCATCCATTGCGGAAGCATGGATCATAAAATTGCCCGTTGTCCACTCTTAAAGAAAGAAGCGTCGTAAGCATTGGAAGGTAACTTTATAAACCTATCTCGTCCATAAATTTGATATGGTGATCTTAGCACTTAGCATGTTATAAAAATGATCTAGTTAGAATGCATAGTTTAGATATGGTGATTTTACCCTACTATTACGGAAAGAAAATCATGTGAATTTGGGGACCAAATTCTTTTAAGTGGGAGAGGATGTAGAAATCCGATAATTTAAAATGAGAAATAATTTTTTTCAAATAAATTATGTTGTGTCCCTGTGATTTTGATGATAGTAAACACTATAAGTCATCATCTGTTTGAATCTGCTATAAATCTGTTTGAGTTGCATTTGTTTGTTTCATTGAACATCTTATCTTATTTACATAACCAACGAACAGGCTGAGGCTGTGTGGTATGTGCATTGGTGCATTTCATAGTTGTTGATGCATTTCATAATTACATTTTATCTGAATTGTTTGATGTTAGTCTGTACAACTTTCAACATGGTCTGGACAGAAGTGGGTCGACCCCCCTTCCTGATGGGTAGACCCCCCAGATCGGCAAGTCTATACAACGCCATTTTTTTCATGCATCATATCTCCATGTCTACACACTGCATTTAGGCAAAGTCTGCACATTGGTAGAGTCTGTACATCGCCTTCTCATTTCTTCAGAGTCTATACATCTTTAGTGCATGAGTGTCTTACAAGTCTATACATTACCTTTGGGCATCCAAGTCTGTACATTGGGCTCTTCATTCAAAGTCTGTACAACGCCATGTACATATTCTTCAAAGTCAAACATTGCACTGTAGATGCATCGAAGGGAAGTATGCACATCGGACTGTTCATGAGAAGTCTATACATTGAAAGTGTGTACATTGTTCAGCTGCCTTGATCAAGTCTGTACAGCGAGCAGCGTCCTTGTGTCTCAAGCTATTCTCCAAGTCTATACATCGCTTCAGGCACTCCTGTGCAAAGTCTATACATTGTCTCTTTTACTTACGTTGCTCGAAACAAAGTCTATACACTGCTGGATGATCAAGTCTGCACATTGGCGCCTTTCCCTACGTTCTGGCCAAGTCTACACATCGCTTGCCTGACTTCTGTTTCAAAGTCTATACATTCTTTTGCTAAGGCAAAGTCTATATATTGGCTCAGGGTCTTCAAGTCTGTACAGAGTTCAAAGCTTATACATTGTTCACTCAGCTTCTTCAAGTCTATACATTGGTCGGTGGCGAGTCTGTACAGAGCACTGTTTCAGGCACTCAAGTCTATACAGAGTCTTCATCTTCTGAAGTCTGTACATTCGTTTGGGAAGTCTATACATTCATTCATCTGAAGCTTCATCAAGTCTGTACAACGCTACTTTGTCAAAGCCTGTACATCGCAGCTGTGTTGAAGTCTGTATAGCCAGTCTCTTGCCAAAGTCTATACATCGTGGATCTTCAAGTCTGTACAGACTTTGCTTGTTCAAGTCTGTACACGGTTCAGTTGTTTTGGGATGTCTACTCATCATGAAGTCTATACATCCGATTGCCTTTGCATTGCTCAAGTCTGTACAGCCCCTTCCCTTTTCAAGTATACACATTGTGCTTTGTAGCTCACCAAGTCTATACATTGCTCACAGCACACACGTTCAGCCTGAAGTCTGTACAGCCTTGGCAAATTCCCCTAAGTCTATACATCACAATGTCTGTACATCGCTGTGTCAAGCCTTGGCGTATGCATCTTAAAGTCTAAACATTATGGGGCTTTGAATCTTCAAGTCCATACATCCATGCATCATGGGTCGACCCCTTTCTTTGATGGGTCGACCCCCCAGACTACCAAGTCTATTCATCAGCCTTTGCACTGCAAGTCTATACAGCGTGCATTGTTCAAAACAAGTCTGCACAGTCATTGTCTGTTGACATCACGAAGTCTATACATTGCTTGTGCATCATAGTCTGTACAGTGTCTCAAGTTTGCTAAGTCTATACACTCTCTCACATTGTACATGTAACGACCCAGAGTTCAGGATACCGATATACCGATAACATCGATACACCGATACCAAGAACTGGGGAAGCCACCCAAGAGGCTGATGAGGCCCCTGAAGGGTTAGTAGAAAAGTGCTGAGGGGTATGCATAACGAATTGGAATTTAGAACGCGCAATTTACAATTAAGTAAAGAAATTAACACAAGTGCGGAAGCAATTCAAAATAAACGGAGTGATATATATATATATACACTAGTCCAGAGAAGCAAGAGTACTAGTCCACAAGGTACAACTACGCGGGGCATACCCCGGCAAAAGTACAACCCAAGCCCAAAAGGCAGCTCGACTAACGCTGGCAGCTAACACGGTCTCCGAACCGACTCACAAGGCACCGGGAGACGACGGGCGCGGCTCACCTGAAAGGAGAAAGGGTGAGTCACAGCCAGACTCAGTAGGGGTCACGCGGATCCCTACCTCGCACTAAACAAACATACACGCATAAATAAAGCAAGTAGAGCATGCATTTAAATAAGCTAACAGGCAATGGCATGAAATAACTACTCAAGCAAAGCTGTAAACTCTATCTAAACAGGTATAACATCTAAAGCATGTCACAGCTAACTAAATGCAAGCGATTAAAACTAAAGCTACCAGATAGAATAAGTCTTAACTAATCCAAACAACAAGGAAGGACAACCACTGGGGTAGAAACCAGAAGCATCCACTGACGACTTACACTGCGTCTCAAGCACTCGCAGTTGACGAAGCGACAAGCTAAGCGCGTAAACAGTACCAAACCAAGTGACCAGTCGGAGTGGCACTCGTCGGTGTCAGTCCACAGTCTCCGACCACGTGTGCACACACTGACTCTAGCCTGAGTCAGGCCCTCTAGCTAGTTTTCTCCCTTGATAGGACGCTACCATTGGCTGGGAGCCCACGGAACTAGCTTACAAACCGTGCATGGGAAACATACCCCTCCGCCATCCTCGAGCGGGTCGGCACTCAACAGACCTTAGGGAAACAACAGTGGCTCCATTGCTTGGAAAGAAAGGCTACTCTAATGGTAATAAAACACGCCACTATACATTAAAACAATACGAATATGACATGAGTATAAAAGGGAACGCATAACGAAAGGGCTGGGAACATATTACAACCATCAGGGAAGCGGCGGTCGAAGACCCACGCGCTATTTGAAAGTGACGGTCGGGGACTAGCGCGTTACATCACAAACGACGCGCTGGTCTCCAGCCGTTACTTCCACCTGAGTTCCAGCTCAAAGGCCTTCAAGGGGAGAGTGACGGTGGGGGTCCTATGCGTTGCTTCGAAGCGACGCGCGGGAGCTCCGCCGTTACTTCCACCCGAGGCTCAAACCAACAAACAACGTTTAAAAACAACAGCAGGCGAAGCGACGCTCCGGTCTAAGCGCGTCGGAAGCAAACGATGGTCGGTTGATAGACCGCCGGACTCACCGCCTCACCTGGCTAACCGAAAACAACGGGTGAGTAACGGATGAGATTCCCACCGTTACTCTCCAAATGACGCACCCCCGATGGGCCGTTATTTGGAAGCGACGCGTCCACTATGGACCGTCGGGCAAGTGACGGTTCCTGGCAGGACCGTCACTTCACCTGGGTTACGGGTGGGTACGGTTTGAAAACCGAAGCCCTCCCGGACGACAGAAATCGCCGGGTATCGTCGAAAAACCTGATATCCTGCCAAACCACGCATGCTAAACAACAATTTAACAACTTAATCTAGCACATACAAGGCCTAAAACGCATTAAACTCAAAGATTTAAGCTAAAACCCCAAATATGGAAACATGGACATCGTGCATGCTACGGGGTGCTAATCAACAAACGGGCTAAGGGAAACGATCCTAGCAAGATCGGGAATCCATCCCCCTACCTCTTACAAGCCGAAACATAAGAAAAGGCCGCATGCAAGGAGGAAGAGCCACGAAGCCTTCACGCTCCACCTCGCTCCCACGTTCACCGAACCACACCGAAGTGGACACCTACGCGCTCCTCTCGACGCGAGGAATCCAACGGCGCCAACCACGCCTCAATCCGACCTCGTCTCGCCCGTGTTCCTTAAAGAGGAGAGAGGGGCGATCGCACGGAGGAGAGAGAGAGAGAGGGTGAGAATGAGAGATCGACGGGGGAGAGAGGGTGAGAGAGGGATTAAAAGAAAAAAAAGAAATTAAAATATATATAATATAATTATTATATATATTAAAATCTCATTAATTCTAATAACCCTCAAATAACTCCAAATAAATCCGGAAAAAATATCAGACAAATTCCTAAAAATCCAGGAAAATAGCCGGAAATTCCAGAACAAATAATAGAACAAAAACCATCAAGGATCCATTAAGGCACGGGCCTTACAGTCCCTCCCTCCTTACAGAAATTTCGCCCTCGAAATTTACAACAACCGAAAAGGAGGAAACTGAGAAAGGACAAATACCTCACTGGAACAAAAAAGGAAAAAGCTGACGCATCTCATCTTCATGCTCCCAAGTATACTCATTACCAGAGTGACGCTGCCAAGCAACCCTTACCAGAGGAATAACCTTATTTCTCAACCGCTGCTCACGACGGTCTTCAATTCTGATAGGAAACTCTGGCGCGGACAAATCAGCAGTCACCTCAGGCCATACTGAATCATCGAGAACATGAGAAGCATCTGGCACATATTTCCTCAATTGAGACACGTGGAATACATCATGAACAGCTTGCATAGCCGCAGGAAGTTACAAACGATAAGCCACCTGACCAATAACTTCAACAATCGGAAAAGGGCCAACATACCGCGGACTAAGCTTTCCACGCTTCCCAAATCTAGAAACACCCTTCATCGGAGAGATTT
This sequence comes from Amorphophallus konjac, assembly GCA_022559845.1. Taxonomy (NCBI): domain Eukaryota; kingdom Viridiplantae; phylum Streptophyta; class Magnoliopsida; order Alismatales; family Araceae; genus Amorphophallus; species Amorphophallus konjac. The sequence continues at coordinate 257,399,615 of CM040118.1, read as the reverse complement.
TAACAAACACCATATCTCCAGGCTCAAATTGTAGTGGACGTCTGCGCTGATCTGCATAACTTTTCTGTCGACTCTGAGCCGTCAACAATCTCTGCCTGATCTGACGAACCACATCAGAACATTGCTGCACCATGTCAAGTCCTGTCAACAATCTGTCACCAACATCAAACCAATTCAGAGGAGTACGACAAGGATGACCATATAGTGCTTCATAAGGAGCCATTCCAATACTGGTATGAAAACTGTTATTATAAGCAAATTCAACAAGTGGCAAATGCTGACTCCACGAACCCTGCCAATCAAGGCAACACAATCTCAGCATGTCCTCCAAAGTCTGAATAGTCCTCTCTGACTGTCCATCTGACTGAGGGTGATACGCTGAACTGAAAGCTAACTCAGTGCCCAATGCTTTCTGAAAACTACGCCAGAAGCCGGAGGTAAAACGTGGGTCACGATCTGACACAAGTGAAATAGGAATTCCATGCAGTGGCACGATCTTCTGCACATACAGCTCGGCCAACCTCTGCACATTCCAAGTAACCTTAATCGGCAACAATCTGACAGTTTTAGTCAATCCGTCGACTAACAACTAGACGCCATCAAAACCCTGAGAAGTCCGAGGCAACCCCACCACAAAATCTGTAGTAACATGGTCCCATTTCCACATCGGAATCTCTAACGGCTGAAGCAAACCACCTGGCTTTTGATGTTCAGCTTTAACCAACTGACAAGTCAAGCACTTAGAAACAAATATAGCCACGTCTTTCTTCATACCTGGCCACCAGAACTTCTTCTTCAAATTCTGATACATCTTGGTGACACCCGGATGAATAGCAAAACGAGAACCATGGGCTTCACTCAGAATCTCAAGTCTCAAATCATCATCAGCGGGAACATAAAATCTGCCTTGAAAACTGACAACTAGCTCCGTGTCAACATCCACATCATGACTTGATATAACACGAGCCAAATCAGAATCAGCTCGCTGAGCATCTTTAATCTGATGATATAAAGCTGAACCCAAAACCAAACTAGCACAAACTGCCATCTTCGGATCAGCAGGAAACTCTGCACTAAATGCCTCGCTCGGAAGCTGTTCCCACAATTTCCATTCATACAGCAACAAATGACTGACTTGTACTTTCCTGCTCAGAGCATCAGCCACGACATTCATTTTACCAGGCTGATAGGAGAGTGTAAAGTCAAAGTCTTTCATGAATTCCATCCATCGTCTCTGCATAAGATTCAAATATTTCTGGGAGAAAATATACCGTAAACTCTGATGATCAGTAAAAATCTGAAATTTCTCACCATACAGATAATGTCTCCAGATCTTTAAGGCAAAAACAACTGCAGCTAGCTCCAGATCATGAGTGGGATAATTTCCTTCATGCTGTTTCAACTGCCGGGATGCATATGCGATAACCTTACCATGTTGCATCAGCACTGCACCCAAACCTACTCGAGAAGCATCTGTACAGACCATAAATCCACCCGAGCCAGAAGGCAAAGTCAACACAGGAGAAGAAGTCAATAGCCTTTTCAATTCAACAAAGCTAGCCTCACACTGATCCGACCAGATAAAAGACACATCTTTACGAGTCAATCTAGTCATCGGGGCTGCAATCTTCGCAAAGTCTTGAATGAATCTGCGGTAATACCCAGCCAAACCTAGAAAACTTCGAATCTCTGTTACAGTTCTCGGTCTCTGCCAACTCAAAACAGCATCAATCTTTGTAGGGTCCACTGCCACTCCATCACCAGAAATCACATGACCAAGAAAATGAATTTCTCGAAGCCAGAATTCACATTTACTGAGCTTCGCATAAAGCTCGTGATCCCTTAGAGTCTGCAGATCGATCCTCAAGTGCTGCACATGATCATTAACAGAGGCAGAATAGATCAGAATATCATCCACAAAGATCACCGCGAACTGATCAAGAAATGGACGAAAGATACGCTGCATTAGGTCCATAAAAGCTGCTGGGGCATTAGTCAAACCAAACGGCATGACTAAGAATTCAAAATGACCATATCGAGTACTGAAAGCTGTTTTCTCCACATCAGATTCTCGGATCCGCAATTAAAAATAGCCATATCTGAGATCAATCCGTGAAAAGACAGTAGCATACTGCAACTGGTCAAACAAATCATCAATCCTGGGAAGCGGATACTTATTCTTGATAGTCACCTGATTCAGCTGCCTGTAATCAATACAAAGCCTCAGGCTTCCATCTTTCTTTTTCACAAACAGCACTGGGGCACTCCACGGAGAAAAACTGGGACGAATATAACCTTTCTCCAGTAACTCTAGTAGCTGTGCACGCAGTACTTTCAATTCAGCTGGAGCCATTCGGTACGGCGGCTTTGCTAAGGGGCCGGTACCTGGAATCAATTCAATTGCCATCTCAATCTCTCGCTCTGGGGGCAAGCCTGGCAACTCGTCAGGAAACACATCAGGGAACTCACAGACAACCGAAATATCACAAACATCCCGTCGTGGTTTTTCAACAACAACCACTGAAGCAAGGAATCCCTGGCAACCTGCGCTAAGCAACCTATAGGCTCGAATAGCAGAAATAATCATACGAGAAGATCGGGATCGAATACCTTGAAAATAAAAGGCTGATTTTCCCTGTGGCTGAAAATAGACTTTCTTCGATCTGCAGTCAACCACAGCTCCATAATGCTCCAACCAATCCATTCCCAGAATAACATCATAATCTGCCAGCTGCAACGCATACAATCTTGCCAGCAACTGGTGATCATCAATCATTACAGGAGATTCTTCCAGGCACAAAGGCGTAACCATGAAATCTCCAGAAGGCAATTCCACAAACATCTCACAAGATACCTCAGAAGTCGGTTCCTCAATACAGGTCATGAAATCCTCAGAAATAAAAGAGTGAGAAGCACCAGAATCAAATAAGACACGAGCTGAATGACCATAAAGCATAATCGTACCTTCCACAAGATGGGACGCAACAGCATCAGCTCTAGTCAAATGAGAAACCTTGCCTTTCTGCTTCTTAGAACCAGCTGAAGATTGCTGAGAAGACGCCGACGCTTGAGAGTAAAATTGCTGAGCTTGAGGTGCAGTCGGAGGTCTGAATTGCGGCTGCTGCTGAGGTTGAGAAAATGGAGGAACTTGCAATTGCTTCGGCCTCAGCGGGCAATCACGAACTACATGACCCGGCTGATCACACCTAAAGCAAACAACATGAAGAGAACACGGCTGGCCCTTATGATGACCACCGCATCTCCTACACGTCCATGGCTGACTGACAGCTGAGCTCTGACGAGTCTGAGAAGAAGGTGCTGTCGGCTGCTGAACAAAATCTGTGCCAGACGACTGCTGGAAAAATTTCTTCTTCTTCTTGAACCGCTTGAACTTGGGTTTGGAAGGAGAGGAAGCACTAGAAATCTCTGACTGGACCGAGGGAACACTTGGCACTGGCGGTCGGTAAGTCTGCTGCGACTGAACTACCGGCTGCACTGATCCTGCCTGAGGATACCCACCTGGTCTCGTCATCTCCAGCTCAAGTGCCACAGCTGTCTGGCACGCACTGTCCAAATCCGTAACACGACTGGCGATAAGAGGCATCTTCAATTCAGGCCTCAAACCTCGCAGAAATTGTTGAGTTTTCAAAGCTTCACTGGCCAGCACATGGGGCGCATACTGACCCAATTCCATAAACCTATTCCGATACTGAAGCACAGTCATACCGCCCTGAGTCAGCTCCATAAATTGATACATCTTGTCCATCTGAAGACAAGCAGGAGTATAGGCACGCTCAAAAGCAGCAACAAACTCTGCCCAAGTGATCTGCCGAAGAGGTCTAGAACGAAAGGCAATCTGCCACTCGACTTTCCACCACGTGATGGATGTACCCTGGAGTTGAAAAGTAGCAAGCATAACTTTTTCATCTTCAGCACACTCCATCGAGACAAACACATGCTCGATCGCATCCAACCATTGCCTTGCCACCTCTGGATCAGCTTGACCATCGAAAGCAGGCGGATTGAACATAAGAAATTCTTTCAATGCCTTGCCTCGACTGCCAGGTGCTTCAACAAGAGGAGCAACAATCGGCGCTGGAGGAGGAACAACTGGAACGACAAGAACTGCAGGAGGAGGTGCAGAACCACTGTCTTCCCTTGGCGCATCTCGAGGAACACGAGGAGCTCGAGGGGGTCTTCCTCGACGGGGAGGCATAATTACGCTGCCAAAACACAAATCAATCACAATTAATTAATCACACGGAAAACATCCTATGCCAGCAATAGACGACGCAATGGACTAGCTCTGGACAAAGCGCAAATTTCAATTCCTTACACAAATCCTCAACTAGCACTCTGATACCAACTGTAACGACCCAGAGTTCAGGATACCGATAACATCGATACACCGATACCAAGAACTGGGGAAGCCACCCAAGAGGCTGATGAGGCCCCTGAAGGGTTAGTAGAAAAGTGCTGAGGGGTATGCATAACGAATTGGAATTTAGAACGCGCAATTTACAATTAAGTAAAGAAATTAACACAAGTGCGGAAGCAATTCAAAATAAACTGAGTGATATATATATATACACTAGTCCAGAGAAGCAAGAGTACTAGTCCACAAGGTACAACTACGCAGGGCATACCCCGGCAACAGTACAACCCAAGCCCAAAAGGCAGCTCGACTAACGCTGGCAGCTAACACGGTCTCCGAACCGACTCACAAGGCACCGGGAGACGACGGGCGCGGCTCACCTGAAAGGAGAAAGGGTGAGTCACAGCCAGACTCAGTAGGGGTCACGCGGATCCCTACCTCGCACTAAACAAACATACACGCATAAATAAAGCAAGTAGAGCATGCATTTAAATAAGCTAACAGGCAATGGCATGAAATAACTACTCAAGTAAAGCTGTAAACTCTATCTAAACAGGTATAACATCTAAAGCATGTCACAGCTAACTAAATGCAAGTGATTAAAACTAAAGCTACCAGATAGAATAAGTCTTAACTAATCCAAACAACAAGGAAGGACAACCACTGGGGCAGAAACCAGAAGCATCCACTGACGACTTACACTGCATCTCAAGCACTCGCAGTCGACGAAGCGACAAGCTAAGCGCGTAAACAGTACCAAAACAAGTGACCAGTCGGAGTGGCACCCGTCGGTGTCAGTCCACAGTCTCCGACCACGTGTGCACACACTGACTCTAGCCTGAGTCAGGCCCTCTAGCTAGTTTTCTCCCTTGATAGGACGCTACCATTGGCTGGGAGCCCACGGAACTAGCTTACAAACCGTGCATGGGAAACATACCCCTCCGCCATCCTCGAGCGGGTCGGCACTCAATAGACCTTAGGGAAACAACAGTGGCTCCATTGCTTGGAAAGAAAGGCTACTCTAATGGTAATAAAACACGCCACTATACATTAAAACAATACGAATATGACATGAGTATAAAAGGGAACGCATAACGAAAGGGCTGGGAACATATTACAACCATCAGGGAAGCGGCGGTCGAAGACCCACGCGCTATTTGAAAGTGACGGTCGGGGACTAGCGCGTTACATCACAAACGACGCGCTGGTCTCCAGCCGTTACTTCCACCTGAGTTCCAGCTCAAAGGCCTTCAAGGGGAGAGTGACGGTGGGGGTCCTATGCGTTGCTTCGAAGCGACGTGCGGGAGCTCCGCCGTTACTTCCACCCGAGGCTCAAACCAACAAACAGCGTTTAAAAACAACAGCAGGCGAAGCGACGCTCCGGTCTAAGCGCGTCGGAAGGAAACGACGGTCGGCCGATAGACCGTCGGACTCACCGCCTCACCTGGCTAACCGAAAACAACGGGTGAGTAACGGATGAGATTCCCACCGTTACTCTCCAAATGACGCACCCCCGATGGGCCGTTATTTGGAAGCGACGCGTCCACTATGGACCGTCGGGCAAGTGACGGTTCCTGGCAGGACCGTCACTTCACCTGGGTTACGGGCGGGTACGGTTTGAAAACCGAAGCCCTCCCGGACGACAGAAATCACCGGGTATCGTCGAAAAACCTGATATCCTGCCAAACCACGCATGCTAAACAACAATTTAACAACTTAATCTAGCACATGCAAGGCCTAAAACGCATTAAACTCAAAGATTTAAGCTAAAACCCCAAATATGGAAACATGGACATCATGCATGCTACGGGGTGCTAATCATCAAACGGGCTAAGGGAAACGATCCTAGCAAGATCGGGATTCCATCCCCCTACCTCTTACAAGCCGAAACAGAAGAAAAGGCCGCATGCAAGGAGGAAGAGCCACGAAGCCTTCACACTCCACCTCACTCCCACGTTCACCGAACCACACCGAAGTGGACACCTACGCGCTCCTCTCGACGCGAGGAATCCAACGGTGCCAACCACGCCTCAATCCGACCTCGTCTCGCCCGTGTTCCTTAAAGAGGAGAGAGGGGCGATCGCACGGAGGAGAGAGAGAGAGAGAGGGTGAGAATGAGAGATCGACGGGGGAGAGAGGGTGAGAGAGGGATTAAAAGAAAAAAAATAAATTAAAATATATATAATATAATTATTATATATATTAAAATCTCATTAATTCTAATAACCCTCAAATAACTCCAAATAAATCTGGAAAAAATATCAGACAAATTCCTAAAAATCCAGGAAAATAGCCGAAAATTCCAGAACAAATAATAGAACAAAAACCATCAAGGATCCATTAAGGCACGGGCCTTACAGTACACACTTGCTTCATTACTGTTTCTAAGTCTATACATCGGTTGGGTCGTTAAGTCCATACATTGCATTGTCTTCAACCAAGTCTATACATTCTGTTCCTTTGATCAGCAAGTCTATACACACGTCAGCATATGTGCATCTCCTTCAAAGACGAAGTGTATACATCCTTCCAAGCATTCAAGTCTACACACTCGTTGTTAAGCTTTTGCATCAAAGTCTATACAACATGTGTCTTGTATGAAGTCTATACAGCCTGTGGCTTGTACATCAATTGAACGTTCTTCAGCAGAGTATATACTCTTCAGAAGTTAAAGTCTGAACATCCTTCTGTGAAGATCCTTCACACGAAGTCTGTACACTCAGTTAACCTTCAAGTCTATACACTCGATTGTTAGGCCTTCAACCCTATACACTCGATTGTTAACCTTAAGTCTATACACTCGACTGTTAAGTGTTCCAGTCTATACACTGTATCCTTCACACAAAGTCTATACACTCGTTTGTTAACCGTCAAGTCTATACACTCTAGCTGCATCTTGCCTGTACACACTTTGTTAACAGCCTGAACCAAGTATATACACCCAACTGATATCTTCTTATGTCTGTGTGACAGGTACTGTTCGTAAAGCCTATGAAGTGCACGTGATCCGAGGTTGGCACCTGGCACGTGATCCGAGGATAACGCCCTAATTGCTGCAGCTATAAATACACAGCCGCCTCCATCTGGAGAAGACATATAAGAGAAGATAAGGAAGAGACATTAGATAAGGAAGAGAAAGAGAGTGATCGAGATAGAAGATAGAGTTGCAGAAAGGCAGTGAGCAGAAGAAGAAGAAGAAAGAAGAAAGAAGAGACAGAGAGAGAGCCTGCGAAAGAGAAGAAAAAGAAGAGTGAGAAGAAGAGAGAGCTAGAGCAAAGGAAGCTTCAACTGAAGATCAGTTCCTGCTGGACCGTGGATCAAATCCAGGCCAGCCAGCTCCTGCGAGAGCTTTTGTGCATTTTATTCTTCCAGCTTTCTGTTGCTACGTTTTTGTTTTTCCTCTTAACCATTCACCAGTTGTTCTTCCGATTCTCTAGTGTGAGGTCGGGTTCCCTCCGGTTTGGGAGGAAGAGAGGTCCGAGACCTCTAGTTTGCAGGTGACTTGGTGTCACATGTGCTTCCCTCTGGGTTTCAGAGGAAGAGAGACTTAGGTCTCTAGGTTCCCCTCCGTTTTGGAGGAAGGGAGGATTGGTCCTCCAGTTCTGGTCTTGTGGTTTGCAAGACTAGGTGTTCCCTCCTGGTCTAGAGGAAGAGAGACTTGTGTCTCTGGTTTCCAAGTGGCTGGGAGTCACTTGGGGTGTCCCTCCGGTTAGGAGGAAGAGGGGAGGTTGTTCCCCTGGTCAAGCTGTGTGGCGGCAATTTGTTGCAGACTGAGTCTACAGTTTCTAGCCTAGCTAGTGGAAGCCTCACTCCGGTTTGGAGTGAGGGGTGGACGTAGGTCTTTGGACCGAACCACCTAAAAAATCTTGGTGTTCACTTGTGGTTTGTTTTTCCTTATATGTTATTTTCTCGGCTGCGATCTTTAGATGTTTGCTTAGGAGCGTGTGAGAGCTAATAGATTTGTGTTGACTTGTTGAGTTGCTTCTAAGTATTTTCAGCACATTTCATCAACTGCTTTTAATTCCGCATACTTGAGCATTAGAGTTTTAATTGGGCGATATTTAGAGCAGGATACATTCACCCCCCCTCTGTATCCATGCCTTGCATCCTATCAAATTATACAATTAAATTTTTCATGAAATGATTAATTTACAGTTTTACTAAGTGAAATAAAGTGGATTATTGAATTTACTTGAATTTACTTAAGGTAAAGTGAAAAATAAATGCTTTAACCCTTACATGAATCATAGGAAGCCCAATAAAATTCCATATAATGGACTAGGATTATAATTGGCCCATTGGATAATCCATAATGGGCTAGATTAATAGATTAAAGGATTTATTAAGGGATATTTAACCTTAAATTCGTAACATGTGTTTAATATGGTATTTAAGGGATTAAAATAACTCCATTTCTAGAAGATTAACTCAAGAATCAACACTTACCTAACAGTCCACCTTGGACCAGCCGTTTTTACATTAGTTTCACACCAAAAAGAGGCTAGATTATGAAGAAAAATTGGAATTTTCTACCAATTCGGAGTTGGAAAGTTTCGTAATATTAGGCAAGGAATCTTGACAAATTTGGTCAAGTTTTGGCTATAAATAGAACCCCATTCGACGCTCAAATCATCCTTGGAGGCTAAGGCTATGCTGCTACGGTGTTTGAAGGAGATTTGAAGGAGGATTTGGGAGAAATCAAAGGGTTTCATATTATTTGGGTATTTTTCTTACCTCTCATTAGATCTGCTCAAAGGTAGGTGTCTCTCAGGCTAAACTCTAATTAAAGCATGCCATCTTGTTTATTTTTCTGTCCTCTTTCCATTGATAGCTCATTTATTATATTTCGTTATGAAATGAGCAAGTTATGGTCATTTTACTGAGGGGTATTTCTATTTTGGTCTCGGAACCAGAATGCGCTACTCTTCAGGGGCGCGTTCTGAACGCGCCAGCCCGACCCAGCGCGTTTAGACAGACCCCGCCCCTTTCACCAAATTTTTAAAATGTACATATAATAATATAAAGATATGTTCCAGATCGCGCTATATGTACATAGCACGTTAGCCAAGATCGCGCTAGTCTATGCTAGCGCGTTCAGACAGTAACCCTCGGATGACCAGGGGTCAAAAATATAATACTTCTAGTATATACATATACATGAGGTGTTTATATATATATATTATGGTTTATACAGAACCCATCGCTTTCATCTAGTTTTCAAAAATATAATATATATATATATGTTCCAGATCGCGCCACTCACGGCCAGCGTGTTCTTCAAGATCGCGCCAGCAACCTATAGCGCGTTCAAAACAATATACCCGGAATGCCCCGGGGGTCAAACGAAACAATTTCAAAACCAACCACGGCACAGCACGGCCTGACATAAATAAATAAATAAATAAATAAATAAATATATTAATAGTATAGTTTTGTATTCACACACAACCCGAGCCCACATCCTATGTCCCTTGGGTCCTGACCCAAGGGTGAGCTCTCCAACATATAAAACCATGCAAGTTTTCTAAACTTCCAATGTGGGACTAAAGATCAGTCACTACACATTATGAACACAATATGAATTATAACATTTGGAATCTCCAATAATTATAAGTATTTAGTCACCAAAAGTAAGAAAAGGTAATATTAGCATATTTTTTTATTACAGCATGTTAAAAATTATTTTTGTAGAATGAAATTATTTTTACGTGTAAAAATCTAATTTTAACCATATTAGTAAATTAATACATAAAAAATATTTCCAACATGTGAAAAATGACTTCCAATATGATAAAATTATTTTATATATACTGAGATATAAAAACTAGTTTCAGCATGTTAAATCTATTTAAAACTATTTTTTTGTAAGCTAAACCTAATTTCCTATTAAATAATTAGCAAATTGATGCATGAAAAATATTTCTAGAATGATAAAATTACTTCCAACATTATAAAATTATTTCCAACATGTTAGAATTATTTTAGGATGATAGAACTATTTTCAGCATATTTAAAACTATTTTCAGCATGATAATTCTATTTTTTATCAAATATTTAGTAAATAAATGTAGAAAAATTATTTCCAGCATGATAAAATTTATGTTGTTATCAGAGAATTTCTATAATTAGCATGGTAAACTTATCGTTATCATCTTATCAGTAAGTTAATGTATGAGAATTATTTTAGCATGTTAAGTATTAATTTTAGCATGTTAAATATTAATTTCTAATATGTTAAAGATTAAATCCAGCATGAAAAATTTATTTTTATCATCTTATCAATAAAGTAATATATGCAAATTATTTTCAGCATGTTAAAATTATTTTCAGCAAGTTAGAATTATTTTCGACATAAAAATCTATTTTCATAACAAAATTCTGATTTTTATGATAAATCACCGTTTTGGCTAAACTAATGCATCTTTAATGTACAAAAACTTCCTGTAAACATGTCTAAACACTTGTAAATCAAATGCATGTAAGATTAAACCATGGAATTAAATTAATTCTATTAAACTCTACTTGAATTTTCTTCCTAGTTACCGTTCTTTCTTGAATTCCACGACTTAATGTCGTTAAACATGATGCCTTAAAATTATTATTCACTTCACTTGTAACTTCTGAGATTTTTGACAGATCTGTACTTATTTACAAAAAGCTTATTTCTTGAAATTCATTGGCCATATATGTGGAATTGATATAGATAAATGTCAGGGGCTATGGGTCCCAATTAAATGACATTTAAATACTATTGTATAAATGAGGGGTTCTGATCTGATCCCACGGGCGAGGAAAAGTCCAAATATAAACCGGTATTATAATGATCAGGTGCTGGCATTCACCAATACAGGGTCTATTACAATTATGGGTAATCATACAGTCGTGAGAACCCCTAAGTGTGTAGCCAAATAGTGATGTTCCATGAGGGGCTGTCATATCGTCGTGATTCCCCCTTAGTGCATTGGCCAATCCCATTGAGTGTTGGTAGAAGTGATTGTTCTACTTCTATATTGTTTAAAGTTCAAGTGATTGCTCTACTTCGATATTGCTTAAAGTTTATCGTGAATGTTCTTGAATTATCTTAATGATAGTACCCATCATCTCATCATGAAAGTTCTTGATATATCTCTGGAAATGACAATCGTCTTGTCTACTATCATGATCTTGAAATTATTGATATCTTGTTATCTTTAAATTACGTGAAAATTCCTTATACAAAATTTCCTACTTGAAATTCATGATCAATTACTCCATGACACGAATTGTTAAATTGTTAAATACTTAAAGAGTGCCTGACTTTAGAGATATAAAATCCTACTGAGTTTTTTGCTCACCCTACATTTTGGTTAATTGTTGCAGGAAATGAAAATGAACAAGGGAATAGACAAGAGTGAAAGAGTGAATTTTTTTCCTTTTTACCTAGGTTTATGTAGATCATTAGTGTTTTTACAAAGATTATGTATTTGGAAAATTTGGAAGATTGTATCATGCCTTTATGGCTTATAAATTAGTGATGTAAACCTTTATTTTGATGGAATAAAATTAACAATTTCATCTTAGCTCTCTATCTTTAGAATTAAATTGATACATGCTCTGATCGACACGAGTGCCTCGTAACTGCTCGCGCCCTCGATTTTCCGCGTCGGGGTGTGACAATACATCTCTCAAATGCTTTTGAATCAGTCAACCTTCACACACTTACCAGCTCCCCCTCACAAAATGCAAGAATTTTTTAAAGCAAAAACTTCTTCACAAGGACAACTCCCCCTCACTCAATGAACTATTATTCAATAATGACACAAGCAGAATGTGCAATTGCACATACCCCTCAACTTACCAGCTCGCATATAGATAGAACTCCCCCTCACATTATGACATGATGTGCAGACTTACTCATGTTGAGTGGTTAAGGACACAGAGGAAAGACATGTTATTCATGGAAGCAAAACATTTTATTCATGACAAAAAAAATATAAATGCTGAAAGCAAAATCATGAGGGCATTTTATTCATGGAGCTTATATTTAAAAATACTTAACTCTCTCCTCAAAGATGTAAATTTGTCATTATCCAGTGGCTTAGTGAAGATGTCAGCTATTTGGTTTGCAATGCCTACATGAATTAATTCAAAAGTTCCTGTGGAAACCTCATCTCTAATAAAATGATGTCTGATTTCTATGTGTTTCGTTTGAGAATGCAAAATAGGTCTCTTGGCTAGATTGATGGCACTAGTATTGTCACAATATATGGGTGTGCACCCCAGATCTACTTGATAGTCCTGAAGTTAGTGTTTGATCCATATGACTTGTGTACCACAACTCCCTGCAGCTACGTACTCAGCCTCTGCCGTAGAGAGAGTCACAGAGTGTTGCTTCTTGGAGGCCCAAGAGACTAAACACCCACTTAGAAATTCACAATGTCAACTAGTGCTTTTTCTATCTAGCTTACACCCGGCATAATCTGCATCCATACATGCAATAAGATCTAAAGTGTGAGATGTAGGAAACCATAAACCTAGGGTGTGTGTAGCAGATAAGTATCTAAAAATTCTTTTCACAGCTGCTAAGTGCAATTCAGTGGGTCTAGATTGGTACCTAGCACACATTCCTACACTGAACTATATATCAGGTCTCGCGGCAGTCAAATAGAGCAAGGATCCAATCATACCTCGGTATAGCTTTGCATCAACTTCTTTACCTGATTCGTCTGCATCCAATGAAGTGTTAGTACCCATTGGTGTTGTGATGTGCTTCAGATTGTTCATGCCAAACCTCTTGAGGATGTCCAGTGTGTATTTGGTCTGGTTAATGAAGCATCCATCCTCCAGTTGTTGTACCTGCAAGCCAAGAAAATACTTCAATTCACCTACTAGGCTCATCTCAAACTCAGCAGACAACAAATAAGAAAAAGCATTGCATAGTTCAGTACTTGTTGAACCGAAGACAATGTCATCTACATATACCTGAACTATGATGAGGTCTTTATTCGAACTTTTGGTAAACAGAGTTTGATCCACCTTACCTCTGTGGTAGCCCTTGCTGATCAGAAATTCCGTCAGCCTCTCATACCAGGCTCGAGGAGCCTGCTTTAGACTGTACAGGGCTTTATTCAACCTGAAAACTTGGTTAGGTTGAGGAGAAAATTGAAATCCACGGGGTTGTTCTACAAAAATGTCTTCCTTGATAACACCATTTAAAAATGCACTTTTAACATCCATCTGTTGAAGTTTTATGTTTTTAGAACAAGCGAAAGCCAATAAAATCTTTATTGCTTCCATCCTAGCAACAGGTGCATATGATTCATCATCCACTTTAGTGTCATTATTCATTTCATCAAATATGACATGAGGTGATTCTTCTACAGTCTGATCTGTACTATTGAAGACCCTATTTGCCCTAGTTGTTTCAGAGTAACCTATAAAAATTCCTGGATTACTCCTTGCATCAAATTTGTCTAGGTCCTTTTTATTGTTGTTATGAATGAAGCATTTTGAACCAAAGATTCTAAAATATGAAACATTTGGCTTCTTACCTTTCAAGAGTTCATAGGGAGTTTTCTTATGGATGGGTCTTACCAAGGCTCTGTTGATGATGTAACAAGCGGTATTAGCTGCCTCTGCCCAAAAACATTTGGGAAGTTGACTCTCCATGAGCATAGTTTTTGCCATCTCAATGATTGTGCGGTTTCTTCTCTCCACTATGCCATTCTGCTCCGGAGTCCTAGGAGAAGCAAATCTGTGAGTTAGTCCTTCATTGTTACAGAATTCAGAAAATATAGAGTTCTCAAATTCTCCTACATGATCAAATTGAATCATGGAAATGCTATGAGCTCCTTCTTGTTTGACTTTATTAAAGAGATGTTCAAACTTCTAAAAAGCTTCATTTTTATTTGTTAAGAAAAATAACCAAGAATATCTAGTGAAATCATCTACAATTACAAATCTAAATCTCTTCCCATTTAGACTTTGAGTCCTGGTTGGGCCAAAGAGATCCATATGCAAGAGCTCCATTGGCTTGAAAGACAAGGGCTCGGATCTGAGCTTAAATGATTTGCAGGTTTGTTTGCCTAGAGCACATGCATCACATGTTTTAGAAATGGAGCTGAATTTAATTCTAGTCATGCCTCTAACTACGTCATGTTTTACCAGTTTATTCAAAGAGGAGAAGATAGCATGACCTAACCATCTATGCCAAATAAAAGCATTATTTTCAAGATCAACAGACAAACATAGATTTGACTCAGATTTATCATCTAAGTCCACAATGTAGACATTATTGACTCTATTACCTACAAACTTCACACTGTCAGAATTTATTTCCAAAATTTTACAAGAGTCGTTATCAAACACAACTCTGTGACCCTTGTCACATAGCTGACTAATACTAATCAAGTTGTGTTGAAGACCTTCAACAAGCAGAACTTTTTCAATAGTGTTTGAGGTAGACTTACCAACCGTTCCTGTTCCGATAATCATACCTCTGTTCTTCCCTCCAAATTTGACCAAACCCCCTACCTTCATTTCCAGCTTACTGAATTTGGATCGGTCACCTATCATGTGCCTAGAGCAGCCACTATCCAGGTACCACCTGTTGTGCTCGGCTGCTAGGCTAACCTGCATAAACAAATCAAGCAAGATGGTTTGGAACCCAACGAAGATTGGGTCCAAAAGCATTGCTCAATCCTTTAAGAAGGGTCCTTGAAATCCAAAACTGTTTCACAGAATATTTCTTTTCCATGTTGTTGACAGTTTTGTTGAAATTATAATTAGAATTTCATCCATTTGGTCTAAGGGTGTGGAATCTATTCCTGTTATTGGACTGTTCATTCCTTGGGTATTCATTGTACCCAGACTGTCTAGGGGAGTCAAATTTATTAGAGTATTTCTGTGGATATGCAGGACTTCCCCAGTTAGCTTTGTACTGGCCCATTCTGTTATAGAAGTTGAAGTTTCTGTTCTGACTCACATGCCTTGACCTGTTAGCATTCCCGTTCTGGTGAATAAGCATAGGGGGTTGCTTAGCAAAGGTCTTACCAGTTTTAGATTGTTGTCCAATAATTTTTGTTGGATTTTCTTTCAGATGCTGAACATTTTGAGCATTGTTAGAACTGGATGGTGTGTCTAGTTTTTTTCCCTTTTTCTAGACAGAATGTCACAGTTTTGTACTCAAAGGATTTCTTGTTTGTTGGGTTATAGCCTAAACCCTCTCTATTGAAATTAACCCTAGCACCTAACATGGCATCCAAATTTGTTTTTCCTTGAACAAAATTTTCTAAGGTGCTTTGTTTGTCTTCCAATTCCTTCTGCAATTTTTAATAATTTTCCTGAAATTCAGAATTGACCTTCCTAACAGCTTCATATTTTTCATTGATTAAACTATTTTCACTTCGACTTTCCTGAAGTTTTAACTTGAAGTCATCAAGTCGTTTCTGAATTTCGTTGTTTTCAAACGTAAGGTTCTCATTTTCCTTGTTTGTTTGAGTTTGCTCTTCAGTGGTAGCATTAAGTTTTCTCTTTAAGACCCTATGCTCTTTACTTAACGCATTAAACTTATCTAAAAGCTCAGCATAGGCGTCTTCCCAATCATCAATTAAAAAATTCTCAAAGATATTTGTTACCTCTTCGTCACTGTTAGCCATCAGGCAGATTCCTTGGTCTTCTTCCTCTGACGAGTTGGCCTCGAGGTCTTCCTCCTCGTTAGTCCACGTGTAGACCATAGCTTGAGGTTTCTTCTTTTGCACCTTGGAGCCTTTCTTCTGGAGGTCGGGGCAATCTCCTTTCATGTGTCCAGGTCTTCTGCAATGAAAACATGTAATCTTCTTAGTGCTCCTATTTTTATCATTATTAGAATCAAAATTCTTACCAGAAGGATATGACCCTTTTCTTCTAAATGTTTTTCCCTTCGTTCTTAGAAACTTCCGAAATTGACGAGTGAGCATAGCTTGCTCCTCTTGATCAAGGTCTGACAATCCGTCAGACTCCCCACTGCTACTACCACTGCTGCTGCTATTGTTACCACGGGACACCTTGAGGGCAATGTTCTTGCCCTTCTTATCACTTCCTTCACCATTTCTTTTGAAGTTACTTCGTAGGTTATTAAGGATCCTATCAGTTCAGTGATTGTCATTTTTGAAAGATCCCTAGACTCCTCTAATACTATGGCCTTAGTGTGCCATGCGGGGGATAGTGACCTAAGAATTTTCCTGACAATGTCCCCTTCTGAAACTTGTTTCCCAAGCCCATTAAGACTGTTAGTAATCAATGACAACCTGGCATACATTTCTATGATAGTCTCCTCAGATTTCATTTTGAACAATTCATATTCAGAGGTGAGCATATTTACCTTAGTGGCCTTCACTTGGGATGTACCTTCGTAGATTAGCTCGAATTCATCCCACATTTTCTTGGCTGTTTTGCAAGCTGAGATCTGGGCATATTCATCAGGATGAACCGCACATTGAAAGATGTTCAGGGCCGACCAGTTAATGGTTGAAAGTTTGACGTGATCCTCCGTCCACGCATCTTCATTTGGTGGAAGATCATAAGGCCATGTGGTGATCACTCTCCAGACCTTGTGGCTCTGTGCTCTCATAAACACCTCCATCCTATTTGTCCAGAAAAAATAGTTATTACCATCAAAGAAAGGAGGGAGACTAATAGACTGTCCCTCAGCCATGAAGCTTCGAGGACCACTAGATCCAGAATTACCCTAGCCGTTGGACCACATGATGGGTAACTCGCTCTGATACCAAGTGATAGTTTATAAGGTGGGTGAGCTAGAAGGTGGGGGTTGAATAGATCACCCCCAAATTCAATCTAATTCCAAGACAGACTAGAAAATTCAGAAACGCAGTAGGGGACCTCCTCAAATCTAGCCACGTATCAACCAGAAAGACAGATGCTCAATGAGACTTAGAACTAAGTAGTGTAAAGATCAAACACCTGGCGAGCTGAAAACAGTATAACAGACAAAAATCAAACCACACCAAAGGGACAGAAGATTTTGAAGGTGGTTCGATTGCGATCTACAATCTACGTCTACCCCTTACTCCTCTGGAGTAAGGCTTCCTTGCACTAAGCAAATCTGAAACTATAGACTCAGTCTGCAACACCTGCTGCCATACAGCTTGCCCCGAGGAACAACCTCCTTGATCTTCCTATGACCAGAAGAACCCTTGGAGGACCAACCTCCCTTCCTTTGCACACCACAAAGGTAACCCTGTGAATAGTACCCAGCAACTCACGAACTGGAGGATCAATCCTCTCTTCAACCAAACACGATGGAGGGAAAACGGAGAACCTCTCCCTTCCTCTAAGAAGACTTAGAGGGTAACAAAACCAGTATAGAAGGGATGAATGAAACAACTCAAAAATGATAAATAAAGGGAGACAGTCACTCAAGAACAGCGATAATGTAGCTTCCAGAGAAGCATACTTTCAAGCTCAAATAAAAGATGATCACTCAGACACTTCCTTCTCTAGACATGCTCTTCTCTCGAATAGGGAAATTTCGGCACACACAATGGCTTCATATGCTCTCTCTTCGTCAATCTTTAGTAGCACTCTCTTGCAGTCTTCAACCTCCTTTTTATAGCCAGATGATAGCGCGTCGGTAACACGATTCCCGCCTAGTTCTTTACGTAGATCTGATCCCTTTTTGATTCCACGTGTCGGAACCATGATCAACTCCCCGGAATATTGGAGGAGACGATGATGCATAAGCTCAACCTGGACCCGACCGTGAAGCCCATACAACAACGTAGAAGGAAGCACGCACCAGAGAAGTAGGCGATCATCAAGAAGCAAGTCACCAAGGGGCAAAAGACTAGTCTTTTTCGACCAGTCTTGTACCCGACGTGGCTGGCTAACGTCGTCCTAGTGCCAAAAGCTTCGGAAAAGTGGCGAATGTTCGTGGACTTCACCGACTTGAACAAGGCTACACCAAAGGACTACTATCCATTACAGAGCATCGACCAACTAGTTGATTCAACCTCGGGCAATGAGATACTCAATTTCCTAGACACCTATTCAGGTTACCACCAGATCAGAATGGATCCAGAAGACATCGAGAATGACTTCGGCGTATACTGCTACACCGGGATGCCTTTCGGTTTGAAGAACGCTGGAGCCACATGCCAGAGGCTGGTCAATCATATGTTCGAAGGACAGCTTGGCTGGAACATTGAGGCCTATATTGACGACATGCTCGTCAAGACCCCCAAGGTCGAGGACCACTTCACCGACCTAGCTGAGACCTTCGACACCCTCCTGAGGTACAATATAAAGCTCAATCCCACCAAGTGCGCCTTCGGAGTAAGATCCGGGAAATTCCTAGGTTTCTTAGTCACCCAACGTGGGATCGAGGCCAACCCCGACAAGGTCCAGGCCATCCTGGACATGCGCCCACCCACCTGCATCAAAGACGTTCAATGCCTTACTGGGCGCATTGCCGCGCTCAACAGATTCCTGTCCCGTGCAGCCGAATGATGTCTACCCTTCTTCAAACTGTTGAGGGGGCCCAAAATGGCATCTGGTACGTTTGCATGGGATGAGGAATGCCAAAGAGCATTCACCGAGCTTAAGGTTTTCTTGGCTTTGCCCCCGGTGCTTTCCAACCCTGTCCCAGGTGAAGCCTTGTATCTCTATCTCTCGGCAACTCCATCTACAGTTAGCTCGGTCCTGGTCAGAAATGACTTGGGAGTCGAGAGACCGGTCTACTACACCAGCAAGGTGCTCAACGAGGCTGAAAGAAGGTACCCCGCAATCAAGAAACTCGTGCTAGCGTTGGTTACCTCGGCCAAGCGCCTACGACCCTATCTCTAAGGGCACTCCATCACCGTGCTTACCGGCAAACCATTGAAGAGAATCCTCGCTTACCCTGAAGCCTCGGGACGCCTCATCAAGTGGGCCATCATGATCAGAGCCTACGATATATCATACCGGCCTCGCTCGGTTATCAAAGGATAGGCACTCGCTGACTTCATCGCCCAGAGCACTATCCCGATCGAAGAAAAATCTCCGTCTGCGCCCGGGCCAGCCTGGGAACTGTTCGTCAACGGATCCTCCAACTCGGTCGGAAGCGGCGCTGGAATCCTCTTGAAGTCCCCCAAAGGAGTAGAGCTACAATACACCTTGAAGTTCAACTTCCAAGCATCCAACAACGCCTCCGAGTATGAAGCCCTTATCTCGGGAGCCCGCATGGCCCGACGGCTAGGGGCTGAGCGAGTCAGAATTCACACTGACTCCCAACTAGTCGCTAGCCAGGTCAATGGCAATTACGAAGCTCAAGAAGCACCGATGGTCAAATACCTTCAGCTGGTCAGAGCCGTGGCACAACAGTTCGAGAGTTTTGAGGTAGTCCGAATAGCTCGGGAAGAAAACTCTAGAGCGGACGCCCTCTCTCGGCTGGCCTCCTCTCTTGACCCCGAGGGTACTCGATCGGTCCTTCTCGAAGAGCTAGAGCGACCGAGCATTGATTCGGAGCTCCTGGCTGTTGACCCGACCTCCCCAAGCGAAGCGACTAGCGCACCCCCTACCTGTCGTGGCTCCAAGACTCTCAAGAGCCTCCCGACCCCCGGGAAGCCCGAAGATTGAAGTACCAAACTCGGCGATTCATCATTCTGGACAGCACTCTCTACCGAAGATCCTTCTCCGGTCCTCTCCTGAAGTGCCTCAGTACTGATGAAGCCAATCGAGTGATTCAAGAAGTTCACGAAGGCCTGTGCGGAGCGCATTTAGGAGGAAGGTCACTCGCCAGGATCTTGCTACGGCAAGATTATTGGTGGCCCACTCTGCAGCGCGACTGCTCGACCTACGTACATCACTGTGACCGATGCCAGCGATTTGACCACTTGGTCCATCAGTCGGCAACGGAGCTCGTCACCCTAGCCGAGCCGTATCCTTTCGCTCCCTGGGGAATCGACATCCTTGGGCCATTCCCTACAGCTCAAGCCCAGAAGAAGTTCATCATCGTCGCCATCAACTACTTCACCAAATGGATCGAGGCTGAAGCCACAACAAGAATCATCGAGACAATCATCTGGAGTTTCGTCTGGAAGTTGATCATCTGTCGCTACGGCATCCCCCGGGTGATAGTGAGTGATAATGGTCGGCAATTTGATTCTCATTATTTCCGAGATAGATGCGCCGACCTGGACATTCACAATCACTTCACCTCGGTCACCCACCCTCAAGCTAACGGGCTGGTCGAAAATGCCAATAAGACTATCTTAAAAGGCATCAAGACCAAGCTCAACAAAGCCAAGGGTAGCTGGCTTGAGGAATTGCCAAACGTACTTTGGTCACACTATACAACTCCCAGAACGGCAATCGGTGAAAGTCCCTTTCAGTTGGTGTACGGCGCAAAAGCCGTTATCCCATTAGAGATTGCCAATCCCTCCCTCCGAGTCATCTGTTTCTCGCCCGAGGCAAACGACCAGAAACTGCTCGAAAACCTCGACCTAGCGGATGAACTCCGAGAGATTACCGGCATCCGAGAAACGGAATATCAACGCCGCTTCACTCGATACTACAACGCCAAAGTCCGAGATAGACACTTTCAACCGGGAGATTTCATCCTCAGGAAAGCCAAAGCCTCTTGACCACTTGAGGCGGCGGGCAAGCTATCCCCTAATTGGGAAGGCCCCTACCGAGTGGTCGAGACGCTCGGGAAAGGAGCATACCGACTATCTATAATGGAAGGAGAGCCCATCCCTCGGACCTGGAACGCGACTACACTACACAAGTTCTACTTCTGAATACCGAGCATTGTGTAAGCGACATGAAATAAAACAAAAGTTTCCTTTTCTTTATTCAAACAACTCGCGTGTACATCAGAAAGGCCGAAGCCAAGAAAATACATGTCAAAAAAGCAAAAAATCATCTGGCGCCGCCGTATGAGCCCATCGCTTGGCTGACTCAGTTAACCTTCCTGCGTCCAGCCACTGACTCTGTCTTGTGCAGAAACTGGCTCGGATAAAGGGTTGTCGACCCCGTTGGCTCGGGTAACTCGGAACAAAGGTGACAGAGCGATTAGGAAGGAGAAGGCTACCTTCCGAGTTGACAGAGATGGAGGAAGGGGAAGAGGGAATACGAATGAAGGCCTCCTCTCTACCAATCTGCCAACTCTTTGGAAGGCAGAGAGTGTAGGCACCCTCTGAAGAGTTAAAGAAATGATGAGAAGGGCAGAAGAGGGAGAAAGAGGCTGCGGAAGAAGAGAGGAGGAGCAGGAAGTGGAGAGGAATCTTGAGAGAGATCCCCTCTAGGGAGCGAGCGGGAAGGGACGGGCGGCAAGGATGCCTGATTCCCCTATCCGTCCGCCATCTCGCCCCTCCCCGTGAGCATCGGTCGGAGTTGATAATAGAAGACGACGTGCCTCCGCACGTCGAACCCTCTTTAACCCCGCCCGCCGGCCGTCGAACCCCCTTTAAACCTGAAGTAGCAAGGACTCTCTGCCCTCCGTCATCGGCAGCCTCATCTTCCAGAGCGTCTTCCATGCTTCAAATATAACGGCACAACACTACGTGAAGAAAGAATGAGGAAAGACTGTCGGGGAAAACCCTAAGCGGTGGAGAGGAGGGGATGCCCTTCAGACCTTTTATAGGCGAAGGGAGGCTATTTGCCTTAAATGATTCTCTCTCAAAAACACACCAAAGGGACCTCTCCTTACGAACGGTCACCTCAAACTCCTCGTTTCCGCCCCAGCGGGACACACGAAGCGGCCAAACATTCAAAGCACGAGAGAACGGAAAGACACCCTATCAGACGCTCACCCAACCATCATGCGAGATCCACGCAGAAAGTATCAGCACTTTCCAACTACTGCAGATACGCTGAACAAAATACGGCAATGGCGATACAAAAAAGTTAAGTCTTCATCATAATGCTACTGCCTTACGTTTTTTCTTACACAACAAGGAAAGTTTTCCTTCGAAAAAGAAAAGACATACAAGAAGAGAAAGCAAAGCAGATACATTAGGCCTCTGGCCCACCCTGAAGCTCGGAAGTGGAAGGCTCAGACGGTCTGCCCCCGGCACCCTCGGCGACGGTCGACCTTGGCACTGACCCCACCGGTGTGGGAACTACCTCGGTTGCGCGCCGTCCCGAGGCATCCGGAGTTGGCGACCCCTCGGACGAAGAGCCCCCCTGATCTTCTTCCTCCGACGCTGAACCAGAGGAACCGAAGGATGACAAGTCTGAGTCATAGCATTGCCCGGACGGGAAATCGATTGTCTCGGACGCCTGCTCCTCCGTGTAAGAGATGGCCCGATCATAGCCTTGCTTGAATCCCTTGCGGATGCCACGGCGAAGTGCTGTCTCATAGTAGGGGAGGGCAGCCTCCTTAAGATCGACCCGGTAGGCCTCCGAGCATTTGTATCGCTCGAGTGCCTCCACCCCGGCCGATTGCAACCTACCAGCGAGTTTGACCTTCTCCCGCTATGCCTCGAATAACCTGTGCTTGGCCTCGACCATCTACTTCTCCGCCTCGGCCTGATCGGCCTCGGCCTCCATCCATAGACGAACGGCTTCCTCAGTCCGGTCCACCAGCTCAGCGCGCTCAGCCTCCCATTGGCCGTCTAGCTCGACGCGAGCAATGCGCTCCTCTTCAAGAAGCCTGCTCTTCCTCTCGAGTGATTCGCGGGCCATACCTAGTTGCTCAGTCAGTGCTCGGGCCTCCGCTTGGCTCGCCCGCGCCAACTCCCTAACTGAGGAAAGCTTTTGCCGAAGCCCATCACGCTTCTCGGCGAGCCGAGCCATCTTCCTGTCAAACCCACCAAGGGTCCAGGCCAGGTTCACCCGCTCTCACTCCGACCGGGCATAAGCTTCTGCCATAGTGGCCCCCATCTGGGCCAGGATCAAGCTGCCATCCATAACAATCTCGAGGGCCGCGGGTGGCGAGTGATGCCTGTCTTCCCCCTTCACCTTCGCGGCTATACCGTGACTTACCTGGTACAGAGGGCCCTGGATGCCGAGCCTCTCCAGGGCCGCCGGAATAGAGACCCCCTCTTCCATCGGCGTCCCGTCGGTCGACCCGGATCGAGCCGCTACTTCGTTCGCCCCTCGTGCCTCGGTCGGTTGGGGTTGCGTCACCTTTTCTTGCGACCCTCTAGCCTCGACTAGCTCGGCACCTACACCACCACCCGGAGCGTCGCCCGCCTCAATCGACGCCCCAATCTCGGCCGTGGTCCCAGCGTCGCCCGCTTCAACTCCAGCCCCCTCAGTTGCCACTGAGGGGAGAGCCGACCCAGCGCCACCACCATCAGCAAAAGCGGCCCCGGCCCCCTCAGCTCCTGCTTTAGGGAGAGCCGATCCAACACCGCCGCCCCCAGAAGCGGCCCTGGCCTCCTCGGCCCCCTCTCGCTCGGCGGATGGGGGAGCCAGCCTAACAAGGTCGGCCCTATCTCGCTCGAGGGAGGGGAGAGCCACCGAGTCAGAGCCACCTTCGACAACGGAGATGGACCTGGCCTTCTTGGACCACTTATTGGCCTTTACGGCTTCTCGTATCATACCCTCCACGGGATCCTTGCATTTGGCCCCCGACGGCCTGGAAGACCCCTCCTGGGCCATCCCCTTGCCCTTATCTCGGGCTCGGGTGCGCCCTCGAGAGATCGCGACTCGTCGGCGGCCGAATCGTCACCGAGATCGATCACAGCCCGCTCGGCCGCAGGCTCCTCCTCCACAGCCGGCCGCCTGGTGTCTGCACAGAAGAAAGATATGGCCAGGAAAAGAAAATGGTCTCACCATCCGAAGAAGAAACTGATTCATGACGTCCGAACCTGTAGGCTACAGCCGCGCGAGAAGACATAGCTCGATGTTCTCCGTAGTAACCAGCTCCTCCGTGGACTGACGACGCTTCAGCAAAATGATCGCATACTCCTCCACGTCCGGAGGAAAGTCATCCTTTATCGGAGGAATGTTCGGATGGAAATTGGGGATTACGGGACACCTCCAAGTCTCCTCCACCCAGAAAATCCCTACCCAGAAGAACTGAGTTTTCCACCCCTTGTGGGAAGAATCCTTCGGGGCCAAGGAGACACAGCTCCTATTCCGCCTCGCCTGGATGAAATAGAAGCCCTTCCCGATCGAGGGATGCGCCTTCAACTCGAAAAAATAATGAAAGAGGTCCAAGGAAGGAGGAACCCCGCATTGACGGCAGAGGATGCGAAAGGCGGAAAGAAGAAGATAAGAGTTGGCTACCAACTGTACGGGCGCCAACTGAAAGAAATTGAGAAGCTTAAGAATAAAGGGCTCGAAGGGAAGGCGGAACCCACCCTTCCACGACAGAAGGAAGGTGCAGATGTGGCACGTGCGAGAGTCCAAGATCGTCTCGTGCGGGGCAGCCGCTGTGAAGTAAAACTTATGGGGTGGATGAAATTGGTGCTCCAGCCGTTTCACCTCCGCCTCCCCCAGTTCACTGTAGTTTGGAGCCGTCGCCCTCGCCGTAGGCTCGCCCTCCCACTCTTCGACTTCCGGACACTGATCCGCCATGGAATCCGGAGAGGAACTTGAAGAAAGATGCTCCCGGGACCCCGAAGACTTCGGAGGAAGAGGAAGCTCCCGGACTGCCTCCATAATTATCTCCGCCAACTCTGCGAACGCCACTGCAAGCCTCTGCTCTTCCGTCGTGTCCTCACGACACATCAAAGAGCCCCAAAAGCAAGCACGAAGGAGAGCCAAACCCTAAAAATAGAGGGAGTTTGGAGCGACGATAAGCGCACAATGCCTATATTCCCACATTGAAGGCGGCACGTCGTTCCGACCTCCGAGAAAAGGGGGCCCCTTCAGTTCAAATCCATCAGGATCATCATTATTACGGGCCTAGGTGACCACGACACGTGGCTTCTTAACACCGCTAGATCTCCACCCACCCGAGCCACGCTGGTCCAAAACCCTAACTGCTACTCTTCCAAGCTTACCAAAGCTCGGGAGTAGGAGGGGGACAAGTGAAGAGGGGGATTTCTGTAGCCTATCTTAGAGTGGCTGAACTAGGTCCATCAAGACCAAACGGGGCCTAGCTCATCTAAGTGACAGCCCCGCAGGGCCCACTTAGCCTAAAAAGCGTAATAAGATCACTCGGGATCAAGCGCTTCCTCGGAGGCCCTTAGGCTCGGAAGGCCCGAGCGTCGATCTGGTTGGAGGAAGACCCAAGCCCGAGTTATCCCCCTCGCCGGGATAAAAGGCTAGCACCCCGCGCCCACTCCGACCGAGCCCGATCCGAGCTATGCTTATCGCCCGGAAAGGGCTAGCACTCTTCATGCTTGGGACAACCGACGATTACTTATCCTCGCTGCCATTGAGAGCCCTTTATGAGCAGGAGTTCACCAAAGATAAGGGACTCATGACTCCTCGAGGTAATAAAGGTCCCACGATAAGGACATAAATAGCCCACGTTGAGGACTTAACTCCCACCTGAAACTCCTCAGCTTATGGGACTCATGAGGCTAGCGCACTATTTAAACCGGGAATTCCCTCCAGCGAAAGGTAAGGCCAACACACGCCTAAAACTCCCTGAGCAAGAACCACTTGACGACCTTGGTGTAGAGGGATCTCGTGCTTCTCTTTCCTCCTCCCTTCATAGCTTCCACCACTGCTCTACTGACTTAGGCATCAGAGGGTTTACCCCAGGGAACCATCCCTGGGCCCCCTGATCCGTTTCCCTTCCTTACAGTTCACTGTTCGGTGATCATCTCCCTAGCTCAGGACCAGCGCGAGATCACGCATCTTCACTGTTCATAAGAAGAACACTCAGTGCTTTTACTGTAGACAATTTGGACATGTGATACATAATTGCATTCCTATGAAAAATGAAAATTCTTGTGCTCATGAAAAAGGACCATATGGAAGTGTTGCCCCATTGCATTGCTACTATTGTAGGAAATATGGTCATTTGATAAAATCTTACTTTCAAAAGAAAAATGACAACCATCATGTCAAGAAGAAGAAAAATTTTCATGTTGAAAATAAAAACACTTTCAATAAATCACAGAAATCCAATGCTTATGCATATAAGAAAACTGTGAACTATTTTGGTTATTGTCATTACTGTGGTGAGTTTGGGCATACCATGCATGACTGTGCATTAATGGATTTTGATGATATACATGCCCAAAAATTATGGAGAGCACCCACTAGAGGTGTAACTAACCATCCGGGACCCAAGAAGGTTTGGGTACACAAAACTGTTGAATGAGAATTTTATTACAGGAATGCCTTGAGGCCAAGTGGAAGGCTTGAAAATAGTGGTTGCTCAAGGCACAGATTTTGAAAATAAATTTCTGAATTATCTTTTGAAATATGAAATTTATTTTAAGTGATTTTTTACTCATGAAAATCATGAAAAATATGTCTTTCTTATGAGTTTGCATTGCATCCTTTCTGATTATCATTTGCATGACTACATGGTATATTAAATGGTGACTTGAGGAATGGCAGGTCATTCATGTCTGAAATCTATCACCATGCGTGAGAATGTACCTTCGCCTTGTACCATGAGTCACTTGCTCATATAGGTCATAGGTTGCATGATTTTCAGAAAATGTCGATTGTGAAATTTATGCACATAGTAAGGCGGAGTTTGTTCTTGAATGGATGATTTTGAATTGTGAATCTAACTCATCTTTGTGGAAATACATCTCATGCCAATTGCTATATCTGAATAGATCATGATATTGTTTTGTGATCTTTGGATCAACCATTGTTCCTAACAACTTGATAGAAAATCTCTGAAATCTCTGCAGTAGCTTAAGGTACTTGGTGATGTTGTTCTTAAGACAAGTATTGCTTCTAAATACCTGAACTGATTGTTCCTCCATTCTGATGCGATGAAAATGTCCAAATAAGTTTTTGAACAATTCTTGATTGGAACTGTATGTTTGATACCACATTTGAACTTAACTGCATATCTGGTATATCAAATGATGTTTGTGGAAGATTAGATTATGTCTAGTCGGAAACTCTCACTATGTGTGAGTAGGGTCTTAGGACCTTCACCTCCACCTCGTACCAGAACGTGAAAATTTTGAATGGCTTGTGAATGGTTTTTGAAACTTCTCAAATACTATTAAAAATCTATTTTTGAACAATTTCTGAAAATAATTGGGTTGCATTGCTTAATTTTGATCATTTTTGCACCCTTGTTTATAGAGGCCATGTCATGGAAAATACTTGTTGTTCATCATTTGAATGTGAATTCTTTCTTCTGCAATCTGTCATGATATTCTAAAAATCAAGCTTTTGCATCTTGCATTACATTCTCATATTATTATAGGTTGCAATGCATTAGAACTCATGCATTACGTGCATTTAGATCATTCATATGAAAAATTAAAAACTTGCATTTTGCATCCATGTTAAATTCTGAAATGCGTTTGGAATGTTCATATAAAATCTGAAATTTTACATTCATAATGCATTCTACAATGCACATTGCATATCTTCCAAATTGTGTGCTTGCATGTTTATGTGTATGGTAAACAACCCCCATCCTTGGAATTACTATGACCTTATGCTTTCTTGCTAAATAATGTTACATTTGAGTCATCATTGGTGTGTTTCATGTCACACACTCAGGGGGAGTAAATATTTGATAAGTGCATCTATTTAAGAGGAGTTACATCGTTATTTGTTCTTGAAATTTTTGATATACATGCTGAATCAAATTCATACACTTCATGCACAAAATGTGAAAATGAGTGTTTAATATAAGGATGTAGGAATTTTCTTTCAACACTCTAGAGATTTTAAACTTGTTGCATTAATGTTAAAGAGGTAGTTAAGGAAAAAGCTTCATGCCTATTTTTATAGAGAAAATATGAAAAGAAAATGAATGGCAGAGCAATGCTTAATCTCACTAAGTAAATTGGATACACGTCACCTGAGACGTGATGTGGTTCATTTACGAAAAGTGTTGACTAAAGTACCTCTGTTCAAAATGAAGTGAAATGGTTCAATATTTTGAGTAACCGGGGAGTCTGGCATGAGCTCCATATGTCTACTCGAGTAAAAAAGAATTATTTGAACCTGATCATTCTTAGAAGAATTTTGATTGTTCTTGAGATATGAAATGAAAAATTCTGGTGAAAAATATATTGTGGCAGAGCGTGGCCTCTAATACGCTGTTCTCATAAATTAAAGTGCAGTATGTATAATCTCTCATTGTGTTGATCTAAAAATCTGAATATCCATATTGTACCAATCTATTTTCATGTTATTCACCTACACATATGGAAATTTGATTTAATATGTATTTAGAAAATTAATTGACTACATTGACTATTGCATAACTCTTCTATATGCTTGCACAATCTTTTAGGTGTTACACATGAGCATCCTAGTTGTTTTGACACTCATGCACCTTTCTTATACCCATTCCCTTCTTAAATAAGTAAGGGGGAGCTATGTTGTATGTATATATACATATATGCTTGGTTGCATTGTGTGCATCTCATATGTCATCATTTGTTTGCATCTTGCTTCATGCATTTCAAAAGAAAACTAAAAATCTGAAAATCTGAAAATCAAGAAAATCATTTGATGTGTCAAAGACATTCCATGAAACATCTTGTTATGAGCTTTTATTGCTTAATGAATCTGTCATTCCGAAATTTAAACTTCATTGCCTTCCTCCCACTTTTTGATAATGTCAAAGGGGGAGAAAGATTTATGTTTTTGTCAAATGAAGAGAAGGATCTTGTGTCATCATAAATCATATTGTCATGTCAATCATAAAGTCATAAAGTTTATCATCATCAAAAAGGGAGAGATTGTTGTGTGCTTTGCACATGTTTATGTTTATATTTTTGATGATAACTAAACCTTATATCTGCTTGCATATGATTTTGATGACAGTGTGCATTCATGATCATTGTCATGTTTCATATGTCTTAGAATCTAGAAGACTTGCCCATGCTACATGAGATTGTAATTCTTGAGATAGTAATGAGCTTAAGGCCTTTATACAAACCTTTGTGATATATGGCTTCATGATGTGTTTATAATACTCTTGATGTTTAAATATGGTTGAGTTGGCAAATGGTTTTTGAGGCTTACACATATTTTTTAAATTCATGGTTTTTATAGATTTTCATCTTGAGTCCTTGATGTTTTGAACATACTCAATCCATGTTCTTCAAAGAGGTTTTTGAGTTGCCTTGGTTATATGCTAAGAGTGTTCGTTTAGCAAAACTGAGTTCTTGCTTGTGTCTTCATGTATATTCTTCAAGAGTTTTCTTGTTAAGATCTTGAATGGACTTTCATGCATATCCTTTCATGTGCTCTTAAGTATGATGATTGTACTTCATGCATATTTCTCATAGGGTCTTTATGCCAGCTGTAAAGTTTGAATTCCTCATGCAAACCTTGGCATAAAACTTTTGAATCATTCTCTCACACTTGTATGGTGCTTGTTTTCACATGTTGATCTCAAGTGTGGGCCCTCATGCCTTTTTCATAGAGTCGACCCCATGCTCTCTAAGCATCATGCCAAAGTATTTCATACTTGATCTTGTAAAGAAAACATGTGCTCAGATCATTCATATCACTCATGTGTATTTCTGTTTCTAGTTGCTTGCATATGTTGCATAAATTGCACATCCATATGATTTTGTCTCTTGATGTAAGATGTGTATTGGGTCTTGGTGTTTAAATCGGTTTGACAATTCTAAATAGACTCCCAAGACACCAAAGTATTGATTGAATGTTAGATGACATCAAAGTGGATGAACTTACATGGTTTTCACTTCATTTACCCTGTTATGTAGGTTTAGAAAGCAATGCCAATCCCATATGCAAAGGTATCATAAATCATGGTGAGAACTTGGCACTTTGCATATGTGTGTTTTTGGGAAAAATGGTAAGTTTCCATTAGAAGTTTTTAATCTTGATAGAATGTGGTTGGTATATGTTTATACAATGTTTAATACCAAGGAATACTTGGTTGATTATTTTTATCCACTAACCATTTCATTATTTCGTTGGATTTTACTTCATTGGACTGAACTATGCATAAAATGTATAGCAGCAGAGTTCGGTCGACCGAACTGGGCAGTTCGGTCGACCGAACTTCCTAGAGCTGACCGGTTTCAGCTCTGTAAATTTTAGGTCGACCGACCCCTTCAAATGGTCGACCGATTGTGGTGAAAACCGAAATACGTAAATCCGAAAACTCACTAAACCCAATCCATTTGTGCTTAAACCTTTACCCTTTTGCCCCAAGGTTCTTAGAAGTTATATAAGGGTCTTTTTGGAGGGTTCTAGAAGGGTTATAATGGTCTTTTCATGTCTTGTATATATACATATATGTGACCTACTAATTTTGTAGAGCATCCCATTATATGAGCTTATCTTTCTATCTTGTAGGAGAAGAAGGCAAAGGAGGAGAAAAGAAGATCTTGGGAGAACATTTTGATCTCCATTAAGGTATCTCCGGGGTTCGTGGAAGAAGAAGAAAAGGAGCGGATCGATGAGAGGAACAAGATGACACAAGAATCGTCATCATCCGACTTCATCCCGATCGGTGCTTGAAAGAACATCATCAACCGGGTTTTGGAAACCAAGGGGGATCCTTCCTATATCTTTTCTATGTTGTTTTTGATGTGCTTCATGATCTACATCTTGGGTTAAGCATGTGTTGAGTGTTTGTGTTTATTTTCTGAATCTGAAAATACATTGTGTGTGTGTGACCGTCTGTGTACGGTTGTGGATTCATTGTGTTGCGGTTGTTGCAGCGTGTGTGTGTGTGTTTTGATCCGTGGTCAGATTGTGTGGGAGACTCTATCTCCGTGTGTATGTGTGTTGGGGTGTGTCCACGTGTGTGTTTGGAGCGTCACCTCCGTGTTGGGGATTTATGCCCGAGTGAAGCCTTATCGCTTTGGTAAGGGGTGGACGTAGGGAGCCCGTCGTGGTCCCGAACCACCTTAAAAATCCCTGTGCACTATGATTTGGTTTGTGGCATTATGTGGTTTGCATGATATATCCGTTTGTGTGATCGTGTGAGATCGGAGAGATTGAGAGAATTTAGTTATCTTGTTTAGTTGATTCTTCAATCTCGTTAAAAGTTTTCAATTCCGCTGCGTAGAGTTTTAATTTGCCATCTAGTGTGGGGGACAATTCAACCCGCCTTCTTATCTGCTCGCCTACCCCGGGGACCAACACAGACCTATACGGAGATGGTCCAACGTGCACATCTTTGCGAAAGGACCTTGGAGAAGGTCGAGAAATTTAGAGGCAGGAAAGAGGAGTCTAGCCGGAAGTTCGATCGGCATGGAAAGAAAGAAGAAAGATTTAGCATCACAGAACCCTATAAATCCCATGATAATAAGAAGAGATCCCAGAGTGGGGACGATAATGGAAATGGCAAGAACAAGAAGGCCAAGGAGGAAGATAAGCAAGTCATGGCGGCTTGTTCATTATGCGAGAAGTTCGGCCACTCGGCCGAGGAATGCTAGAAGCACCTTGGCACTTGTCCACGTTGTAGAAGCCGGGAGCATCGGATGCCCAAGTGCCCCCTCATGAAGAAGCAATCTTCTAGCGGTGGACGCAAGCGGCAAGCTCATCTTAATGCCGTGATGGACGATGAAGCGCCCAAGGATGATGGGCTAATGGAAGGTATTGTTCAAATTTATTCGCATCCTACATTTGTGTTATTTGATATTGGTGTCCTCACTCTTTTATATCTACTGCCTTTGCAAAAACTTTACCAATTTCACCTCTTCCTCTACCTTCGGACCAAGCTATCATTACACCTTTAGGTCTCAGAAGTAAACTGACCACCCGCTACCCCGATAGTGAGGTAATTATAGAAGGCCATAATCTCCCCGCTAACTTAGTATGCCTTGACATGGAGGGTTATGCTGTCATTCTAGGCATAGAATGGCTTGCCGATCACTATGCCAATATCAATTATCGCCATAGGAGGATTTCCTTCCATAAACTGGATCTTCCACGGTTTTCTTTCCTTGGAATAATATATAGGAAACATCCTATTCTCATCTCTTCTCTTCACGCTTGCAAGCTTATCACGCAAGGTTGTGAAGCTTTTTTTGCTCTTGTGATCGTTACCGAATCTAAGGAAATCATTCTAGAAGAAATCCCCATTGTTCGAGAGTTTCTTGACGTCTTTCCATCCGAACTACCTGGGTTACCGCCCGAAAGGGAAGTAAACTTCTCCATTGAACTTATACCTGCAGTGGAACCCGTTTCAATAGCTCCTTACAGGATGTCCCCCACGGAACTTAAAGAAATAAAGAAGCAACTTCAGGAGTTACTAGACAACGGCTTCATTCAACCCAGCATATCCCCTTGGGGTGCGCCAATTCTATTTGTCCAGAAGAAGAATGGCTCCCTCTGGCTATGCATTGACTATCGACAGTTAAATCAACTCACCATCAATAACAAATATCCACTGCTGAGGATCGATGAGCTGTTTGATCAACTCTCAGGAGTAGAATATTTATCTAAAATTTACCTTAGGTCGGGTTATCATTAGCTCATAATTAAAGATGAGGATATATACAAGAGACATTATGAGTTCATAGTGATGCCGTTCGGGTTAACCAATGCCCCTGCAGCATTCATACAACTTATGAACAATATCTTTAGGACCTTATCTTGACCGATTTGTGGTCGTCTTCATCGATGATATCTTGATATAGTCTAAGACCAAAGAAGAACATGAAGAACACTTAAGGGTAGCTTTGAAAACCTTAAGGGAACATCAATTATACGCCAAGCTCAGTAAATATGAATTTTGGCTAAAGAAGGTTTCTTTCCTTGGGCATATTATTTCTAGAGAATGTATCGCGGTAGATCCTTCTAAAGTTGAAGCTGTCAAGAATTGGGGTCGACCGACAACGATCTCTGAAGTAAGAAGTTTTCTTGGTCTGGCTGGCTACTATCGGTGATTTATCAAGGATTTCTCAAAGATCGACGTCTTTTTGACCCGGCTGACCAGGAAGGAAAACCCTTTTATATGGTCAAAGGATTGTAAAGAGAGTTTCCCAACTCTTAAGGAACATCTCACCATTGCCCCTTTATTGCCACTACCTGTCGAGGGTGGTAGATTTGAAGTTTACATGGACGCATCGGGCATTGGCCTTGGATGCATTCTTATGCAAGACGGTAAGGTGATTTGCTATGCTTCAAGACAGCTAAAGTGACATGAAGAAAATTATCCCGTCCATGATTTGGAGTTAGCTGCTGTTATATTCATCTTGAAAATCTGGCGACATTACCTCTATGGAGAGAAGTTCACTATAATTTTGGACCACAAAAGTCTGAAATATCTTTTCACCCAGAAAGAGTTAAACATGAGACAACGAAGATGGTTGGAGTATCTCAAAGACTTCGACTTCTCTATCCAATATCACCCAGGCAAAGCGAACGATGTGGCCGATGCACTCAGTAGGAAACCACTGGCATCTCTAGCAAGCCTCAGGAAAGGTGTGACCTATCTTTTATAAGATTTTTCACAATTGAATCTAGATGTCGATACTAAAGAAGAAAGGGGTATTATTACTAGTATCCAATCGCAACTTGCGTTAATTGAAGACTTAGTTAAACTACAAGAAAATGACCCTATGCTAATGGAAATCAAAGACAATGTTGATCAACGGTCGGAATTTTCTATTTCGGCTGATGGAAGGCTACTATGTAAGGATCAGATATGTGTGCCGGATAATGTCGACACTAAGAAGCTGATCATGGAAGAAGCTCATAAGTCAAAATATGCTATTCACCCTGGTGCTACCAAGATGTACCAAGATTTAAAGAGGAATTTCTGGTGGCCCAACATGAAGAGAGAGATAGCAGACTTTGTATCACACTACCTCACTTGCCAATAGGTTAAGGCGGAACATCTCAAGCCCGCTAGAAAGCTACATCCCTTAGAAATTCTCTAGTGGAAGTGAGAAAGTATAGGGATGGATTTCATCATGGGTTTACCCAAGACAAGAGGTGGACATTATGGTATATGGGTGATCATAGATCAATTGACTAAATCTGCAAACTTCCTAGCAATCAAAAGTCGATGGTCTATGGATATACTTGCAACATTATATATGAAGAAGATAGTCAAGTTATATGGAGTTCCTGTCACTATTATTTCTGATCAAGACCCTCGATTCACATCACAATTCTGGAAGGGTCTACAACATTCATTAGGGATTCGACTTAACTTTAGCACTGCTTTTCATCCACAAACTGATGGTCAACCTGAAAGGACCAATGAGGTGATAGAAGATATGCTCAGGGCATGTGTTATGGATTTTGGTGGGAGTTGGCACGATCATTTACCTCTAGTGGAATTCGCCTATAACAATAGCTATCAAGCTAGCATTCAAATGGCACCATTCGAGGCATTATATGGAAGAAGTTGCCGCTCACCTATATGTTGGAATGAAGTTGGGGAAAGATAACTTCTAGGCCCTGAAATCATCTGAGATACTAACGAGACGGTAAAGCTTATTTGAGAAAGACTCTATATGGCTCAAGATAGGAAAAAATCATATGCTGACAATAGAAGGTGAGATATGGAATTTCAAGTGGGAGGCCATGTGTTTCTCAAGGTTTCTCCAGGTCGAGGTATTCGAAGGTTCGGCATTAAAGGCAAGCTCATCCGAGATTCATCAGCCCTTTTGAAATTCTTGAAAGGGTTGGCGAGGTCGCATATCAGATAGCTTTGCCCGCTCAATTTGCTGGAGTCCATGACGTATTTCATGTTTCTATGCTCAAAAGGTACATTTACGACCCTTTCCATGTTATAAGTCATGACGACTTAGTGATTCAAAAGGATATGACATACGAGCAAAAGACAATCAGAATCATTGATCAAGTAGTGCATCAACTTCGGAACAAAACCATTCCCATGGTAAAAGTCCCATGGAATAAGAATATTGATCAAGAGGCGACATGGGAAACCGAAGAAGCTATGCGTAACAGATTCCCGGAACTGTTTGATTGTAAGTATACTCTCCACAAAAACTCATGAAATGAATCTGGGGACCAAATTCTTTTTAAGTGGGGGAGGGTGTAATGCCCGAGCATTTTCTAGGATTTTTTGAAAATTAAATAGAATTATTTAGCATTTAAAAGACTTGATGGGGTAATTAAATGAATTATGAGTAATTTAAAAGCCCTCTATTTACCAAAGGGCCAAGCCCACTAAAATTCGGCCCAAAGACCAATTTCTAAGATTGTTAGGCCCAAGCCCACATCTAGAAACGTAATAGGATTATTTTTCCAAAGTTTAAGTGGATAATTAGTGATAATTACAAGAGGAAATTTGAATATAATTCAAATTCTGGCGCCCTGGCTAGTAGCGGTCTATCGCAAGACCGCTACTTGATGAAAACGGTCCAAGGGAGACGGCCACATCCTTCCGAAAACGAGAGTTGAAGAAGCGTGGGACAATGAGATTTTTGGCATTCCAATCCACATGATTCGATACTATCTGTCATGGTAACTTAGTCTAGGACTCTAGAGGATCGATCCTACTCCAAATGACAACTCCTAAATCGATCTAATCCTAAGCCGTAGGCCATACTCTATAAATAAGGCCCAGATTCAACCTGCGCGAACCCTAGTTTTGGCTCGCCTGGTTTGACGGTAAGGAGATGGTATTATAAGTTTGTACTTTAGACTTTATTATTCCCTTTAGTATCTTCTAAACTTCTTAAAAATGTCGTGCTAGGAGGTCAAGCATACAGAGAGTTAGAAAGGCCGGAAGTTGTTGTTTCTCTGCAAATCGCGTAGGAACATATGTGTTCTCCTAGTGAAGATTTGGGGGTTAGGGACCCAAATCGAGATATTTTTAAGTTCATCCTTGAGAATAAGTTGTTCCTCTTTATATCTTCTCATCATCCTCCAAATTTCATGAATTTAGGAGAAGAGGATAAAGAGTTAGAGCGTTTGGAAGTTAAAGGTTGCACACAGGACGTGTAGGAACTTGTATCTCCTTCCAGTAACAAATTTGAAGTGTAGAGCCCAGTCCAAAGGTAGCTTATCTCATGATTGGCACAAACATCAAGTTAGGAGTAAAAGTCCTCTATTTTCTCCTGATTTCATGCCTTCTACGCATCGTATTTCATGTTTTACCATCATTGCGCACTTAGGTTTTTATTGCATGCATAGCCTTGCACCTTAATAGAAAAGATGATACTTTTGGCTTAGTCCATGCAACCCATGCATCTTTGATATTCTAAACACGTTCCCATATGGTTAACCTCCTATTCTACATGCTTCTCATGCATTTATTGCTCTAGATTAGCCCTATACTTTGGTTTTCTATTTCTGTCTATAGCTGGCAAGAAACGGTCTCAAGGAGACCGCTATCATCAAATAGTGGTTCCCAAACGACCGCCACCTCATAGAAACGATACTCTCTAGACCACTTTCTGGTTTTGATTTTTTGCACTCTGTTAACCCTAAACAGAACACAGAACGGCCCTAATAAACATATGTTAAACCTAAGTTATTAGGCTTTATTCCCAGTTTTGACTTCATATTCATGATATTGGTTATATTGTGCATCTATCATGGTAGGTTTTATACTCGGCATATTTTATAAACTTATTTTAATCTTATTCTAATTTCATGCCAAAACCATATAGTCTTGTATTAAAGTTAATTTTTACATGGTTTATGGAAAGTTGTTTTATTGATGATTTGATCGCTGTTTCTATGCGATTCACTCTTATGAGTTTTTATTAAGTACATGGCACGTATTCCGATATGATATCATTAGTTACACTTGCACTTATAGGCACACTCTCTTGGACTTGTGATCCTCTCTGTTGGATATTCCTTCCACCGGACTAGGTGATCTTATTTCAAGGCCTCCGTGATGCGGGACGAGCGACGCGACCGGGCTAAGACGTACGACCGACTAAAAGTGTGGCTACCACTAGCACACTAAGGTAAGCTGAGTGGCTGACTACCGTGGCATTCTCCGGGTGGCGACGTCTCTCAACAGTAAATCACTCTAGCCCGACGATAGTCCCTTGCGAGGGAAACGCGGGATCGCAGCAGTTAAGGAACCACTGTCGCCTAGGGTAATGCAGTCTGAGCTCGGTGCTCGACTAGAGCTAAGGAACGGGCGCTCACAACTCACAATCATGGCAATTTGCAACTAGCTAACGACCCTATTCTTACAAACGTAGCATGATAGAAAATATACTAAATCAGCAATGTGAGTGTGGAACGAAGCGCGTACCTCCACGACTAGCGCGTGGGGAAGAATTCCCGGCTGAATCCGACAACCCCAATACACACACTTAATAACCGTACACTTTCGGAACTTGAGGCCCACTCCACGCAGGGAGGTAAAGGGCTACAAACTTAAATTTGGGATTGCTGGAATCCGGGTTGACGGGCCGCACTCGCAGGTGGCGAGGGAAGCGAGTCGGGGCCGATCGGGTGAGCCGATCGGAAGCCGACTTGATTCTGCCCGCGCAGGCCACTCGGCACAGAAAACTTATGGAGGCCGGTACACCAAGGTCCGATGTCTAATCGGAGTGCCGTTTGTTGGAGAACATTGGCGACAGTATGAAGATTCTTTGTTCCGAAGGGCGCGATGAGATCGTACCAGATCTGGGTGCAACAACGACTGTTCTCAGCCTCAGGTTCTACGCACATAGAACTACACAAGAAGACAAATAATTACTGGAAAAATGGTTCTCGGTGTTGGAACGAGGCGCTGTTTGTTGAAGATCATCGGAGACGTCTTGAGGAAGGATCTGACCAAGGGGTTTGGTCAGATCGGCAAAGAAGA
This sequence comes from Amorphophallus konjac, assembly GCA_022559845.1. Classification (NCBI taxonomy): domain Eukaryota; kingdom Viridiplantae; phylum Streptophyta; class Magnoliopsida; order Alismatales; family Araceae; genus Amorphophallus; species Amorphophallus konjac. Next base: position 257,361,480 of record CM040118.1, on the reverse strand, counting down.
GGGCGTGGAAGCTTCTGGAAGTCGCCTCTTCTTCTGGGTCGGATCTGCACAGGGTGGACGGCGCAGTCCCACAAGAATCTCCTCCACAGCCAGCACCAACGTCAGAACGACACGAGCTCGGTGACAACGTGAAGAGGACAAATAATCCTACAACCCATTAGGATCTCAGATCCAGAGAGCTTGGGAGTAGATCTGGAGAAATTCAGGATTAGGAAACTAAAGATCTGGACTGCAGGCTAGGGCAGATTTGCGCGACTTCACAGGAAGAATTGTTGTCGACGATGCAGAGTCCGATCGACGCAAAACCAGCGCCAACTTATTGTTAACATGCATAATCTTGACTTAGAATTTTCACAGAACCATATATGAAAAGGATAGGGATAATAGAGGGGCGAGTCACAAGCCCAAAAGAATCCAGTCACAGGAATTGATCAAGGGCATCACACCCAAGAGGAGGAAGAGAATCACTCTCTTAACATAATCTTCTCTCATAAAAACTTCATTAACTCCTCAAATAACACTATACATGTGATTATATATGGAATGACAAGGGGTAGGGGGTTGGGAATTTCATGGGAGAGAGGGGAGGGAGAGGGGGTGCGCCCCCTTGACTTAGGTGGAAGAGGGAGACAAAAGGGGAGGGGGGAGGAAGTTTCCTTCCTTTGAAAATGGGAGGGAGGGGAGTCAAGCTACATAGGTGGCAGCCTCCCACTTGGACCAAGAAGGGGGAAGTCCCTTTCCAAGACTCCAAGCCTCCATTCTCTTAGCCCCTTTCACACCTAGCACACTAATCCCATGACTTGTTCACATTTAACCCCATTTGACCCATTCATACCTAGCCCATGGGCCTTTTCACACTTGGCCCTTTTAAAGCCCAAGAGAAAAGCCCAATAGCTCTAGACCACTATTCTAGCCTATTAGCCCTTATAATAATACAATTGTCCAACATGGACTACAATAGGGCCCAACATGGACTAAAAATGTGAAATAAAGATGATGGCTCGGCCGATGCGTCCACGTCCTCTACGAGCTATCCGGGCCCCGGCGTGTCGTCATCCACTGACGTGTATTGCGGCGTGTGTCCGCACCAATTCTCCCCGGGTGGGAGGAAATCGACCCCGTCAAGTAAGGGTCCCAAAGCTGAGCTCTCTGCGGGTGATCAAGGCATCGTCTGGCACGGGGCGTCTTCTCTAATGCACAAGGAAGTGTTGGTAGGCTCCGTTCTTGGTGGTGATCACCTGCTCATCCAGTATACAATCTATATGCTAGCGTTGAGGCTTGAAGAGGTGGACTCTCGGGTGGTGTGTCACTCACAACGGGAGGAGAAAGCCCAAAAACTCACTAGGGATCACTGCTGGTTTTCGATATGCTACCAGATCTGAAACATTGAACGTCGAACTGACAACATAGTCGTCTGGTAGTTCAATAATGTACGCATTTGAACCCACTTGTTTCTTGACTCGGAAAGGGCGGGTATCGCGGACCTGGAGTTTCTTTACGGTCCTTGAGGGGAAACCGTTCAAGTATGACCCTGATCATGATGTACTCTCCCTTTTGAACTCATGTGCATGTCGGCGTACATCAGCTAACCCCTTATACGTGCATGGTTGGCATTTTATTGGGACACGACTTTATGCAACTCCAAATGCATGACAAACAAACTGTATAAGCAAAAACTGACTCATACATGACTTTAGAAAATCCTAGACAACCATAGAAATACTCGCAGACAAACAATGCAACCCAGAGTTGTGGACTCCTAGACATCCTAACATGAACTTACTGACTTCTAAATGTGAGTTCAGAGGGTTGGGAGGATCACACCCAATTGCACATTGCTCTGGGACTGAGTACCCGGGTCGGCAGCGTGCTCTTCTAAGAGCTCATCAAAGAACTCCTCCGCGAGTTCTGGATCCAGCTCATAGCTGACCTGCACTAGCTCCGGTGTGGGCTCGCGAGCTGGAGTGTCTGAAATAACCAATGAGTCCCGAGTGGGACACTTGACCACAAAGTGGCCAATCCCACCACACCTATAGCACTGGTCATGTGGCCCTATGCTAGAAGATGCTCCACCGGTCATTGGCCCCTTTCCCTTGTCTTCTCAATGTGCCGGGGGTGGGGGAAGCTGAGGTAGGGAAGGTAATGTGGGCTGCGGAAGGCGGGGAGTGGAGAATGTTGATTGTTGGCGAGGGGGAGGGTCCCTTGGAGGGAGAGAGCGAGGTCCGAGAGTAGTGGGGTCCTGGCGAGGGGGTTGGGATTCTGGGGGACGAGCCACCGGAAACTGGCTATAAGAACTGGGCATGGTCCGAGAGTCGAACACACGCAGATAGATGGTCCCCGGTCGCTGGACAGGAGTGAACTCTGACTCAAACTGCTCTAACTCAAGAGCATCCTGATATGCGGCTTCCAGGGTGGTCACATTGTAGTGAAAGAGTTCATACTGAAAGTGGGGCCGCAGACCACGACGAAAGCTAGACACAAGTATCGTGCTCTCTTCTGAGACGCCACATCGCAAAAAATATTCATCAAACTCTGCCATGTACTCGGACACGGACCGATCTCCTTGGTTGAGATTCTGCCACCTATCAATGAGCCTCTGACGATATGTGGCAGGAAGATACTTGGTTCTAAGTCTTTCCTTCATCTCATCCCAAGACTCAACCTGGGGCTCCCGACGCTGATATAGCAAGCTCTCCACATTGCTCCAATAAGTTTGTGCTTGCCCTAACAGCTTCATTTTAGCGAACTTAACTCTCCGATGATCTGTCATTTTGAACCACTCGAAGTACCAGTCCATGTCGGCCTCCCAATCAAGATAGACCTTCGGGTCCAAGGACCTGTCAAATGTGGGAGGGTCTGCTCGCACGGTCCTAAGGACTCTATCGTCCTCTTCATCCCTAGGCTGATGAAAGCCATGACGGCATCGGCCATACCCCTCAAAAGCATTATCGGACCCATAGTCTTCGAGACCAAGGTCACGATGCTGTGGTTCGATGGCTCGGTGAGGGGCGGGCTGAGGAGCATGTGCGGGCTGCTCTTGTGCCGCGGGAGCGGGTTGGACCTGGGCCTTGGGAGCGATTTGGACTTGGGCCACCCTGGGAGCAGGTGCGGGTGGGCCCTGGGCCGCTCCAAGAGAGTCCCCGTGTGACAATCTATCCAACCGTCCAACTAGATCTTGGACAGATCTGTCGGATGACTCCATGCGTTCCTCCATGGCTCGAAGGCGACCATCCATATTATTGGAGAAGTTCTGAAAGGTAGCCTCGGACTGGTCCAACCGAGCCATAATGGCCAACATCACCTCATGCAAAGAGTGAAAGTCTACCAAGGAGACATCACGTGGGTTTGCCATAGACGTGGGGCGATGGTATTGGGTACCTTGCCGGGTGGGCATGCAAAGACATAAAGACTGGGGTACACGGACTAAAGCAAAGATGATGAACCTAGACTTAACCAAGATCCGGTACCTGGCGGAGTTCTGGGATCTGAAGATCCTCTCACGTGAGTGAATCACCTTCCTGATAGGCGTAACCTAATATTCAGGCAACACCTTTTGATATACCGAATATTGGGATGCAATGCAACCTTTGACTTAGACGACCCTAGACTTAAACCGACGCTGTGATACCAATTTGATGCGGGACGAGCGACGCGACCGGGCTAAGACGTACGACCGACTAAAAGTGCGGTCAGCACTAGCTCACTAAGGTAAGCCGAGCGGCTGACTACCGTGGCATTCTCTAGGTGGAGACGTCTCTCAACAGTAACTCACTCTAGCCCGACTATCGTCTCTTGTGAGGGAAACGTGGGATCGCAACGGTTAAGGAACCACTGTCGCCTAGGGTAATGCAGTCCGAGCTCGGTGCTCGACTGGAGCTAAGGAACGGGTGCTCACAACTCACAATCACGGCAATTTGCAACTAGCTAACGGCCCTATTCTCACAAATGCAGCATGATAGAAAATATACTAAATCAGTAATGTGAGTGTGGAACGAAGCACGTACCTCCACGACTAGCACGCGGGGAAGAATTCCCGGCCGAATCCGACAACCCCAATACACACAATTAATAACCGTACACTTTCGGAACCTGAGCCCCACTGCACGCAGGGAGGTTAAGGGCTACAAATGTAAATCTGGGGTTGCTGGAATCCGGGTTGATGGGCCGCACTCACAGGAGGCGAGGGAAGCGAGTCGGGGCGGATCGGGTGAGCCGATCGGAAGCCGACTCGATTCTGCTCGAGCAGGCAACTCGGCGTAGCAAACTTGCGGAGGTCGGTACGCCAAGATCCGATGTCCGATCGGAGTTTCGTTTGTTGGAGAACATCGGCGATAGAATGAACATTCTCTGTTCCGAAGGGCGTGATCAGATCTTACCAGATCTGGGCGCAATAGCGACTGTTCTCAGCCTAAGGTTCTGCGCACATAGAACTGCACAGGAAGACAAATAATTACTTGAAAAATGGTTCTCGGTGTTGGAACGAGGCGCCGTGTGTTGAAGATCATCAGAGACGTCTAGAGGAAGGATCTGACTAAAGGGTTTGGTCAGATCGACAAAGAGGAGGGCGTGGTAGATTCTGGAAGTCGCCTCTTCTTCTGGGTCGGATCTTCATAGGGTGGTCGGCGCAGTCCCACGAGAATCTCTGCCACGGCCAGCACCGACGTCAGAACGACACGAGCTTGGTGGAAATGTGAAAGGGACAAAAAATCCTACAACCCATCAGGATCTTAGATCCAGAGAGCTTGGGAGTAGATATGGAGAAATTCAGGATCAAGAAATTGAGGATCTGGACAGCAGGCTCGGGAAGATTTGCGCGACTTCACAGGAGGAATTGTTGCCGGCGATCCAGAGCTCCGATTGACGTGAAACTAGCACCAACTTCTTCCTGACTTGCATAAGCTTCACTGAGAATTTTCACAGAACCAGATATGAAGTGGATAGGGAGGATATAGGGGCGAGTAACACACCCAAAAGAATCTCATAACATGATTTGATCAAGGGCATCACACCCAAGAGGAGGAAGAGAATCACTCTCTTAACATAATCTTCTCTCATAAAAACTTCATTAACTCCTCAAATAACACTATACATGTGATTATATAGGGAATGGCAAGGGGTAGGGGGCTAGGAATTTTATGGGAGAGAGGGGAGGGAGCGGGGGTGCACCCCCTTGACTTAGGTGGAAGAGGGAGATAAAAGGGGAGGGGGGAGGAAGTTTCCTTCCTTTGAAAATGGGAGGGAGGGGAGTCAAGCTACGTAGGTGGCAGCCTCCCTCTTGGTCCAAGAAGGGGGAAGTCCCTTTCCAAGCCTTCAAGCCTTCATTTTCTTAGCCCCTTTCACACCTAGCACACTAATCCCATGACTTGTTCACATTTAACCCCATTTGACCCATTCATACCTAGCCCATGGGCCTTTTCACACTTGGCCCTTTTAAAGCCCAAGAGAAAAGCCCAATAGCTCTAGACCACTATTCTAGCACATTAGCCCTTATAATAACACAATTGTCCAACATGGACTACAATAGGGCCCAACATGGCCTAAAAATGTGAAATAAAGATGATGGCTCGGTCGATGCGTCCGCATCCTCTGCGAGCTAACCGTGCCCCGGCGTGTCCTCGTCCACCGACGTGTATTGCGGCGTGTGTCCGCACCACTCTATAAGTCTCTGCGAGCTTGGGATTCCCACTAGGATGCCGAGCTGGTTTTACCCTAAAAGGCCAATAGATTAAAGCACATGTCATACTGGCACTTTTCTGTACCCTGGCTAGTTGCGGCCATCAGGCGACCGCCACTGTCAAGCAGCGGCCTTCCCGTGACCGCCTTCTGCCAGATTAGTCCTACGTCGACCCTTTTCCCGTTCTGGCGTCAACCTATATAGAAACGGTCGTAGATTGACCACCTTCTCAAGAAACGGTCCAGACATGACCGCTTTCTGTCTTAGTGTGTTTAACCTAAAGTTTGACTCACGGGTTGATTTTCCTATGTTCCTAGATGGTCTATTGATTATCTAGAACCCAAAATCTTGATCAATAAGTTATTAATGAATTATTAAAGTTAAAGAATGTGCCGTTATGCTGTCGGATTCCTCCCGTAGCATAACCTTTCATTAAATCATCTTTGCACTCATATGGTCATATTTGGGGCATTCTTACCTTGGTTTACTTGTCATGGACCTTATTGTTTGAATTGTTAATTGCTGGCCATACCTTATTGATATACTCATGGAAGTAGCTTGATTTATAACTTGAAGATGCAGATTGGCCACTGATTGTGTCCAAGAGTCGACGCTAGCCCCCTCGGCTGATTGCTGGAAACATACTACAAACCATGGGGTATGATGAACACTGGCGTCACATTGTGTCGAGAGTACTTTTTTTATAAACGGGTGAAATCCATGAATCTCATAATTAAATTTACATGCTTGCTAGTTACATGACTTTCTGGTGCATAACCTACATGGTTATGAAAAGTGCATTCTCGTTCATGAAAGGCCAAACTATATTCATGCTTGATTTATCTTGTTCATGTAATCTTGAACTATCCTATTCCTGTTACTACTCATTGTTTTAGTGTTATACGCATGATTTATCCCATTTTCATTATCCTACTTTCTAGGGCCAAAATGTTAATTACTTAAATATTGCCTTCATGTTCATACGAAGATACCTACTGGGCAAGTGTGCTCATTCCTACTTTTCCAATCTTTTCAGAAAATTCTAGCAGGTCGGATTCATATTACTCAAGTGGCGGAACCGACAGTGACTAAAGTCAAGATAGAAGCCCTAGATTGCTATAGTGTCGAGAGTCATGAGTCAACTATGTGCTTTTCTCTTTATTGAGTCTAGTGAGTCTTTTTGAAATGTCAATGTACTTGGATTATTATCATTCAATAAAGTTGGATTTTTCAATATATACGTTCTTATGCATTCATCTTCGGTGTGAATGTTTAGCGCTCTTAATATATTGCTCACTTGAGGCGCCACTAGCCGACTGCTCATGTCCCTGATTTACTTCTACTGTACATACATCTCGGGACGTGACACGAGTGGACCAAAGGTGACTGCCATCGCGTTTGTTGAAATTCAACCTACAATTTCAAATTGAGGAAGGTTAGAATTTTAAGAAGAGGCCATGAGGCCCCAAATCTTGGCAAAAAAATGAAAGGTGGTCCCGTCCCACCAGGCATGCCAACTTGTTGGATGCACTTTTTTTCATGTATCGTTTTATCTTTTATCCGTTTGTTAAGTGTAGGGGCGTGCCCGTCACCTAGGTGACAATGTGTTCAGGCTCTGAGACTGGAGTGGTCCGGAGGCAGTGGTGCACTCCGTCTGACTAATCAGACGATTGTGGGTATCAGATCAATATTGGAACCCGCTGTGCCATAAAGTTCATGGCGTTAATTACATCCCCTCGGAGAGGGAAAAACCTCTGATTAGTCGCCAATATATGGGGCCTCACAGCCTAAAAATCTAACCTTATAATATGAACGAAAATTATATTGAATAGCATTAAAATCCTCTGCATTAGGATGCGAAGAAGGATATTTGAAATTATATCGGTCATGTATTGACCATTTCATGTTCAGACGGAAGTCCGTGTCGAGAGCGTAACAAAGACGAAGATAAAACCCGTACAAGTGTCTGCCGAGTGCACAGCAAGTTTGATCGGAGATTGGGATTAGATCCCAGTGGGAATGGGTAAGATTTAGTGAGCTATTGGCCCGGGCAATGCCGGGTCATGGCCATATTGGGGTGATCCCCGAGGGCCAAACACGGCTTGCAAGGCACCGTTGGTATCTCCTTTACGCCGGGTCTGAGGAGGTGAGGATTTCCGGATCAAATGCCATTAATTCATTAAGGATGACATTTAAGTTCATTTTATTTATTATTGTGCTTTCGTGGCATTTCTTTTATCATGTCATCTCCCCTTTTTAAGCGTGGTTATTTATTATCCATAGTTCATTTTGATTTTTTTGTTATTTATTATTAGTTTGTTGATTAGTTATTTATTTTGTTTTGTCTTTATTATTTTCTTCTTTCTCTTTTTTTTTGGTTTATGGCAGATCAGGAGAAGGGAGACATAGCTGCGTCGACGCAGGGATTGCCTGCGTCGACGCAGGGGTTTTAGCCCCCGACTTTTCTTGCTTTTTTTTCTTATTCTTTTTTTGGCTATTTGATGAAGGCTGAGTCGACGTAGGGGCTGCCCGCGTCGACGCGGTACGAAGGGGGAAGTAGTCCTGAGATCCCGGATTGGCTGCGTCGACACAGGAGGCTGCCTGCATCGACTTAGCACACAACAAGGAGCAACCTCAGGAGCTAGGGCGTGACTGCATCGACGCAGGCAGCCGCCTATGTTGACTCACCCCTCCTTATCATTTCATTTCTTTGTTATTTTGTTGCTATTTTCTCTCTCTTTTTTGTTGAAATGGGGATTTTAGTCGATCAAAAATTAAGTTCGGTCGACCGATCCTCCCAGGTATGGGGGCCTGCTGAAATCGTCGACCTCAGCAGCGTGGAGTGTCGACTCCACTACTGATCGGTCGACCGATGAAGGGTTTCGGTCAACCAATTTTCTTGTTTGATGTGTTTTATTTTGCTTTGTTCATTCTCCTTTTTCATTGGGTTCATGTTATGGTTTCATCACCATCATTTTTTTTGTGTTTCATTTCTTCTCTCTCTCTCTCTCTTTTTTTACTTCTCTTTTTGCAAATGGGAGGAACAATGCAATATGCATATGCATGCATGCAGGGGAGCAAATGGGCTAGATTGGGTATCTCGGATAGGGGTGCGTCGACGCACTATGCACAATGCGTCGACGCACTCCCCATGTCAGTAAGGTTGGAGCGGGGTTTTGCTTCAGGGCATTCAAGTTGATCCAATGCCTTGGGCACTTGCAGGAGGTTGTATGCAATTTCTAAGAATGCATGAACGGTTTCGACAGGTCAAATACATATGGCATCCAAGGATTTAATGTTATTTTCATGCAAGGTGACCCCTCAGTACATGGCGGAGTACTCGACTCACGCATATTGAGGGTTTCCGTTCGGACGTAATCTGGACTTCTTCCGCACACCATTTGATATACGCATGAGGCCATGGCATGCAAACACCTAGGCATGAAGTGTGCACGAAGGTTCATTTGAATTCATGAGTCAATGCAGGTTGCATTAGAACATGTATTGGGGTGCAAATGCCATGTGTGTTCTTGAATGATGGAAGGAAGGGCGAGCATGCCCGGGCTCATGGAAATTCAGTGGACATGCACAATATATGATCATTTTCATGAAAAGACTCAATGAGAATTTTAATCATGCTTGTGAAATTTTAAGAGAAATTACTCATCTAAAGGCTATCATGCAAATGCACATATGATTCTTTTTCTTTTTTCCTTTCTCTTCTTTTTTTTTTATAAGGTAGAAAGGGCTCAAAAGGGGGGGTCGACCCCCTTGGATAAGGGGTCGACCCCTGTGCAGACCTCTACATAGGGGCGGCCCCAGACAGAACTGCCCCAAAGAGGGGTCGACCCTCTCAGCGGCCAGTTCTGGAATTGGTTTTTGTTTTGGGGGGGGGGGAGCATTAATCACCCACGGATAATCATGCAAATTATGTACAAATACTCATGCAGAAGTTATTGATTGGATCTGAGAAGCTTATTCCTGTTCCTTTTATTTCGTTCATCACTTCAATCAAATTTTTTTGATCTCGTTCATCCTTATTTTCAACAGTTTTCTGAAATTGTATTGATCATTGCATTGCTTTAAGCTTCTTATGCATTAGTTCATATTGATGATTTTTTTTGTTCAATGATCTACTTACTATTTCTTGAGTTCGGTCCGTTTGCCATCACTAATCTCCAAATTGTCCGATGAAAATCCGATAGCACCTCCCCTAGACCCGGAGCTTTGGGGGGTATAAATTTGGTACGCGCCCACGGAGAAACTCCGAGGTGGCCCCAAAACAAGAAGGATGCACACGGAAGCGGCAACATCCAATGACCCGATTTGGACTTTGAAATCCCAAGGACTAGCCTACAAGTGAGTCCGATGACCCATGAGCCGCCACAATTCCGTTTTCGGAACGTGAACTTAGATTATTGCCACGTCATGTGGCCATCAATATTTACCCCTTTCAAAAGAGATCGTCCGGAGACCACGCTATAAGGAAGCGAGTCCCCGCTATAAGGAAGCGAGTCCCCGGAGATCTGAGAGTGGTCAAGACTGCAGAAGCCGAAGTTTATAAAAAATGATTGATTTAAGATTAAATCCCATATTTCTAACCCCTTTGGCATCATGGTCATGAAATTGGTCCAACTCCCAAAGCGGGGTTTTGAGAGGAAGAAAAAAGTATCCCTACTGAAATTTGCTTATGGCAAGAGAAAGTGAGGGGAAAACATCATGAGCTGGAGATCAGGGAGAGAGGGAAAGCAGGGGCATAAAAGAGTGAACATTATAGGAGCTGCAGCACAAAAATCTCCCAAAGGGGAGTGTTTCTTTCATTCTAGGTCATGGGGGAACAAAATACATTGGAGAGTAGAATAGGAAAAAAATAAAATACAAACAAAAAAGGGGGGAGGGAGCAAGGGCCAGAGCCTCCTGCTCCCCTTCCCTCACCTCTCTCTTCTGTTTCTCTCTCTTCAGCTCTTGTAGCAAAGATTCTTCAGTGTATCAGCCTCTCCCCCCTTTTCTTCTTGCCATGGGGGCTGTATTTATAGGAAAGCGGGGGTATAGGGGTCCCGTTCGGAGGGAGAGCCCCCGCTTCCTCTTCTCTTCTTCTTCATTTTTTTATCTGCCGCTACTACTGCTGGTGCTGGGCATCCTTTTGCTGCCGTGGCTGCCTCACAGGAGGGCACATTTGCTGATGTTAAGTCTATAAGATGGTGCAAACCGGATTTAGAGGGGGGGGTGAATGAATCTCCCCTTTAAAAATTTTGCCCAACTGAAACTGTACTAATAAACTTTTACGGAAATGAAATCTGATAAGATGAACAAGACATAAGTTCTATTAAGATTCACTCTAGAACACTTGTCTAGAAGTTCTAATGTGATTCTCACTATAGTACTTGGATAGCAGTGAGAGAATTTCCTCAGATGGCAACTTTGCTGAAACACCAGATAGCAGATATGATGCAGCCAATGCAATTTGAATGTAGAATTGCTTAGGCTAAATCTATACAACAAAAATGAACCTAAGCATACATCTATCGATAGTCAGAATTGCATTCAAATCAAACAAACCACTGCACAGATAATTTTTAGGTGGTTCGGTCCTCCAGACCTACATCCACCCCACACTCAACCCGAGGGTGGATTCCTGCTGATACACAGCTTAAACCACTGTGCCTTACAGCTTGCCTACAACCGCTGTGCGTCGCAGCTTCCTCCACTGGGCATTACAGCTTAAGCCACCGTTGATTCACAGCTTCAAACCGCTGGGCCTTACAGCTTCGCCTCCGCTGATACACAGCTTAAGAAATGGAATGTAAAATGGAAAAATAAGAAGGATAAAGTTCAGCTACGGAAAGTTGGAAATAAAGCACAATAATGTAGCTCGCTCAGGAGCAGTGTAGCTTGGATCTGATCTAGAAGCTATTGATCTTCCTTCTCCTTCAATGTTGCTGCTACACTCTCTTCTTCTTCTTCCTTCTTCACTCTGGCTCTCTTTTCTCTCTCTCTGTAATTCCTCTCTCAGAATTTGTCTCAGACTCTCCTCTTCTGCTGCTCTCTTATCTTACTCTCTGATTCTTTTCTGAAGCTCTTCACTATTTTTCTGCTTCTGCTATCTTCTTCACTGCTCTACCCTCTGCTACCCTCGAATTGGACGATCTATCTCCTTTTTATATGCACCAAGAGATGAGAGCGTGACTACCACGTTTCCCGCCTAATTCACCAAGCAGATCTGATCCAGACCTTTCCACGTGTCATCATCACTGGGATTTAGCACTCCACGTGGCAGAATCACTAGCTCACTCATTGCCTTTGATCACGTGCCAGCTTTCAACATTCTGAGAACACGTGCCTACTTAGTTCGAGCTCACGAGTTCACTTTAACCTGTCATTTAGAAGTAATTAGTCATATGGTATAAAACGAAGTTTGCACTAAGTTAATATGGTATATGCAAAGTATGCACAGACCTTGATATACATATAGGAAGTATGCACAGACCTTGATGCACGTATGAGAAAGTATGCACAGACCTAATGTGTTGAACCAAAGTGTGCATCGACCTGCTACAGTGTGTTCACAGACCTTCAGTATGCAAGATGCCATATTTACATCGACTGCTACAGTGTGTGCACAGACTTGTTTATGCTGCAGGAAGACAACATGCACAGACTAGATGTAAAGGCTTAACATACTAGCACTGACCTTGTATCAAACAAGGGCATACGTTCACTGACTTGCTATAGTGATGTGCTCCGACTTGGCCATGCATAAGGCAAGACATGCACAGTCATTATATGCAACAACTAGTAACATGCACAGACCATAGCTGAATGTGCTACAGTGCATGCACAGACCTGAATATGCATGTGCACAGACTTGAACAGTGTATGCACAGACCTCATATGCATTGAAAACAAACATGCACCGACCTTATACCCTTCATAGTGCAAATGTGCACCGACCCTGGAGAATTATATGCACAGACTTCATATGTGAGGGAGGAAAGCATGCATTGACATTAGATAGCTAGCATCGACCCTAGTGTGCTTAAGGGACAACTAGCTTCGACCTTGGTCATGCCTAAGGAACAACTAGCACCGACCTTGTATAACACATAGCTCAGCTAGCACCGACCTTGGTGTAGACAAGCTCAAGGTAGCATAGACCTTGATATCGTAGCTAGCGTCGACTTTGAGCTCGCAGCAAAAGCTGCACCGACCTCAAGTGCTCGTAGCAAACCTGCACCGACTTGAGCTCGCAGCAAAAGCTGCACCGACCTATATGATGCATACACAAAATCTGCACTGACTATTACTATAAGCATAAGCAGTAACATGCACTTAACCTGTTTGATGAAATGTCAATGCAACACACACATGTGCACAGACCTGAAAACATGCTTAGACTTGAACGCATGTGCTTAGACTTGTATGAAAATGGTTTGACCTGCATATTTTATATGCTTTAACCTTGAACATGTGTAATAGTGCATTGACTTAATATGTATGACTCTGCAATATGCACTAACTTATGATCAACAGGGAAGGCATCCATACACTACACTTCATATCAACAACAACATCAAAGCAAACATCTCACATGAGTTTGACAATATCAAAACACATCAAAGCAACACATATGATCACATGAGTCATAGTGTTTAACATCATCAAAATCACAGGATTACAACAATCGCCCCCTTTTTGATGATGGCAACACTATGAGTCATACACAAATAAAATCTAGACTCATATCAAATTATTCTCCCCCTTTGACTTCAACAAAAAGAAATCAATAATTTGATTAATGCAGTGATGTCGTGTAACACTCTCCCCCTTTATAAATGCAACCGTACTCCTTGTGAGAAATGAAGATCAGTGAAGAGAAAACAGGGGTAGGAATGGAGAAATTTTAGAAGGTAAACATATGCTCCCCCTTTGACAATAAAGGAATGGAAACCACAGCATACATAAGTTCATAAAAAAAAAAACACACAGGAGCGCACACATGATATGATATGAATATTCAGATAGTTTGAAGATTAAGCACAAGAGCAATTTGACAAGATGAGGTGCAACAGAATCAGAACAGGAACAAGAGAAGTTCCACTAAGCTTCCAAAAGTTTTAGAGAATATTTTCAATGAGTTATCAAAGTCATAATTCTAAAGTTAAAGGTATTTCAGATTCTTCCACTATAAAAACTTATGACATAATCTTTATTGAACAGCCTGGTTTAAATATGATATATTTAGAGTTTGTTCATAAATTCTGTAATCATATCTGAGAATCAATCTTTTTAATACAAGTGAATCAATCCTCCATATTAACATCTAGTTTAAACCTCCCTTCTTCATAATCATTCAATTTCAATGGCCCCTCTAGGAGTTACAGGCAATGGTATTAAGGTTAAACATACAAGAATGCATCTGATTATGTCTACCATTTCTGAAATTTTTCTGAGGAATTATGTTTTCAAAGCAGAATATCTTTTCATACTAATAGTTGGTCATGTTTTACAAGAGCATTCAAGTTTTAGTTCACATCTTGTAGCTATAGAATACACGTTGTTTAGACGCAAGTATTCCTAAGTACTTAGTATGACTAACTGTCATGCTTCACAATGAACAGAGATAACTAGAGCACTTCATGACATATATTTATTCCATTTCTTTGATGAATAACCCAGTTTCTCAGTACAACTCAGTCATTGCTCTGCCTTAATTCTATATTGCAATAATTTTTCAGTAGAGTTAACTATGGTACATCATGACACAGTCCTTTAGACATGGTTTCTTAGTAACCACAATCATTGCTCTTGCCAACTCTTATTTTTTTGACATTTTCAGATGTTTAAAGACAATACTCACTACATATAACTCTGCCAGAGTTAGCCATGATCTCAGAATTTTCAAATTTCAGAAGATCTTATAAGATATAACATGAACCACCTGGTTAAAGTTTATTAAAAGATTTGATTATGATATTTTCAAGATGTTCAAATCAAAACTCATTAAATACATAGGACTTAAACCAGCTGAGTATTTTAGACATTCATAGTTCCATATAATGGAAGAATACTAGTTCAAATGTTTTCAGATTTATGATCAAGATATCCCCATTAGAATCTTCATGAATTTCTAACAGAAAATTTTAGCAACAGTCAAGAGTTCAGAATTAAGATCATCAAAAGGTATGCAAATTTGTGAGAAGTTTTCAGAAGGTCTGATAATCAAAGAATAATCATAGAAGTTGATCGAACAGTTCAAGAATTTCATCATCCAGAAAAGATTTTCACTGAATGACAATTAAGTCAGGTAAGGCTTCAAAGTAGAGTTTAAGACAATTAGCTCCCCCTTAGCAAATGCAACATAGTGGATTCAAGAGTGATGGGAAAGATGAGCTCAAAGGAATTTCAGAGCATATAACTAGCTTGGTCGGACTGACAGAGTTTGAAGAAAATCATCATTCAAAGTTCAGAAGTTAAGAATAAAACCAAGCAGCAAAGATATCACTTAATTATATGAGAATTTGAAGCTTCGGTTGACCAAACTGGACAAAAATGCAGCACGATGTTCCCTTTGAATTGTGCAAACCACCAATCTTTTTGGAATTTTCTGGATAAATGATATGCAATGAAATATGTATGCATATACATTAACTCTTTTTCACAGAATGCTTTGAGTCATCATATATGACACGAGAATAATGCATGGACTTAATCTAAACACATATGTATGACACAAGAATTATCCTGATTGACTGTAGCACAGAAGATGAATGTCAGTCAACCAATTTCAAGAATATGATTTGCTCCCCCTAAATGTAAGCATGAATCAATCAATCTTTTTGGAATTTTTTATATGAATGAAATGCATTCAATTCTAAAATCATTATATGCATGAAAACACATGCACATGAGCAGACAGTGAAGTGTCTTACAGCAAAAGATAGAACACTTGCAAAGTAATGTCGACTCAAGGTGTCGACATTTCTAACAAGATAAGTGTAGTGATGTGTTCAACATTCATTAAGGCATAATCAGAAATTTTCTTGATGTGAACAAATAGTATGCAACATATGCAATGAACACAATGCTTTCTTGACATAAACTCCCCCTGACACTATGCACTATATGACTGAAATCTAAGTATAATGCATGCAATGAAATTTATGTAGGGAATTTAAAGAGTTATGATCATTAAAACTTAGACTGCTTTATATGCAATTTGACCTATGGTACTTGGCGGAGCACATAGGTCCAAAGGACCACCTCACACATGATGTGGGTTTCCAGACAGGCAGTGTCTGCCCTTCTCCCAACATACCATTTGATATACCAGTAGGTCAACCTGTGAAACGCAGTGCCAATGCAGTCCTATATGCATTAAGACCAATATCAATCAAATGCAATTGTCACATGTCCATATCAAATGCAATTCAGAATTTCATGACATGCAATTCATTTCTGATGTAAGACTTCCACAGACAACACATCATATGCATTGAGAGGTTCAACTGCAAATTACAGATATACATGAGAACATGTATTCATGAGTTTTCAGATGATAAGATATCATGATTTTACAGTTATCTAATCAGGATTCAGTAAATTCAAATATCAGACTAGAAAAGCACAAAATAGGGTTTTACCATACTTGGGTGCCTTGGCTCATAAAACCCCTTTATTCATCAGCTTCCAAGGCACTCCTGCAAAAATAGAATCTCATTTTGCATATTGAGGTACCCAAGAATTCCTGGGCCCTCTCTGGTTAGCAACTCCTCTGGCAGGAGTTCTCCAAGATTTCAGGGCATTGTTATTATCAAATTTCAACATGAAATAATTTTCCATGTCATGCCCAAACCTACCACAGTAATGGCAATAACCTGAGGTTCTCACAATTCTCTCAAATGAATGACTATTAGATTGTTGTGAGTAAGCAGGCATGTTATCATTTTTGACATGAGAGTTTCTTTTATCATAGTCAGCAAACCAGCATTCTCTAGCCTTTTGACCTGATTTTCTACAATTAAAGCACTGAATATGCTGACTGTTTGAAACAAATTTATTTCTTTAAAAACCATGATTTACAGAATATTCAGCATGAAGATTATGAAGGTGAGGTTTCTTCTTTGGATTGACAGACCAGCATTTGGCTGCCATGTGGCCTTTCTTACCACAGTTATAACAATAAGAAGAATTTCTTCTTTCAACAACCGACTAGTAGTGACTAGCCCTATGGCCTAGCTTTCCACAATTGAAACACACAACATGCTGGTTCATTGAGGCAGAATTATTCCTACCAAAGATATGTTGATTCTCATAAGGATTTGTATGATGAGAATACAATGTACAACTACTCTTAACAGCATTCACATTTTTAAAAGCATTTATATCATCAATTTTCATAACATGGCAGTCATGCATCATATGCCCTGCCCTACCACAATAGTGACATGAATTAATTTTTGAGTTTGCATGTAAATGAGTTTGAAAATTTTTAACAGCATGCACTGATGAACTACTAGGATTCTCAAAAATAGCAGAATGAATAGAGTTCATAGCACTAGTAGAAACAACTCAAAATTTATCCAGATTGGCATTCTTTTTCAACTTTTCAGTCTTTTTCAAGTTCTTATTTTGGTTTCCAGTTCTTTGAGCAGTAAATTGGAAAATGGGTGTTGTAGAACTAGAAACACAAGAAGTTTGAGTTTTATTTCCAAATTTCTTTTTATTGACAGGGTTATAACCCAACCCTTCCTTCTGAAAATTTATTTTAACTCCAAGGATCTTATCAAGATTGTCCTTCCCTTTAACAAATTCGGATAGTGAATTTCTTAGATCCTGGATTTCAGATTGCAAAGATGAAACATTAAGTTCATAGCCAACAATTTCAGTCTCACATGAAATGACCTGTTTATGCAATGCATCATTTAGATTTTTTAATGTTTCAATTTCCTGTTTTAGCTCTTGTTCCTTGTTGACTTCAGTTTCTTTCAAAATACATTTCCCTTTTTCAATTGTCAGCAATTTTTCTGACATAACAATGTTTAAAACCATGAGTTTCTTATTTTGCTCTTTCAAATTTTTGTTTTCAACCATCAAAGTTTCTTTAGATTCTTCTGCTTCCTTTTTCTTTTCAAGCAACAAATGATTTTCATCTTTTAAGGATGCAATCAAATTCTTCAGCATGTCAACCTCAGAATAAAGATCTTTAATCACTTCTTTTAGAAAAACACATTCATCATTTTCTACTTTTGAGCATGTGTTTTCTGCTTCAAAGGATTTATTTCTAAGACTACCATTCTCAGATTTTAATCTGTTCAATTTAGATTTCACCTTGTTGAATTCCTGTAATTTCATTTTGAGTTTATCAATTTCAGCTTTCAGTTCTTCATCTTCAATATGATCATCATTCATTGAATTCAGTTCCAAAATTTTCATATTCAGCTCTTCATTCTCTGTTCTAGAGTTGTTATTCAGGAGAACCTTATTCTTTTCGCTTAATGAAGCAATTAGATCTTTGTGCAACTCAACATCAAATAAAAGATTTTTATTCAATTCTTTCAAGAGTGAGCAATTATTACAAGATGAACAATCATCAGAAGTATTGAGCAAATTTTGTTCAATTTTCTTTTTTAACTTCTTATTTTCAGATTTCATTTTCTTACATTTGTCTAATAGTTCTTCATACATGCATACTAATTCATCAAATGAAATGTTTTCTGATCCAGAGCTTACCTGAGACGATGAATCCTCATCCATTTGATTATTGCTTTTACTGCTTTGATTGGCCATCAAGCATTTTTCTTCTTGCTCTTTATGAATAGCCATCACTGCATTCAGAATCTCCTTCCCAGAAGTGTACTCGCTGCTGGAAGAAAACATGTTAGTATCAACTGCAGTCTTCAAAATGTTAAGAACCATTTTGCTTTCTCTGTCCGTCGATCTGTCCTCATTAGACCACTCAATCTGGTCATGAGACAGTTTATGTGGGCCTTTTGATACAAGATTCCATAGATTAGAATCAATGGAATTCATGTAAGTCCATAGACCACCTAACCAACTGCAAAAGTTAGAACCATTGAAAACCACAGGAGAAGTCATTGAAAAACAGTTAAACAAATTTAAGAAAATTAACAAAAGAGCAATGCACCAAACACAGTAGGATCCTCTGCAAATCGTTGGATCTGGAAAGTCAGAGACCTGCTCAGATACCAATTGTTGAGTCTATAAGATGGTGCAAACCAGATTCAGAGGGGGGGTGAATGAATCTCCCCTTTAAAAATTTTGTCCAATTGAAACTGTACTAATAAACTTTTGTGGAAATGAAATCTGATAAGATCAGCAAGACAAAAGTTCTAATGTGATTCTTACTAGAGTACTTGGATAGCAGTGAGAAAATTTCCTCAGATGGCAACTTTGCTGAAACACTAGATAGCATATATGATGCAGCCAAGGCAATTTGAATGTAGAATTGCTTAGGCTAAATCTATACAATAGAAATAGACCTAAGCATACATCTATCGCTAGTCAGAATTGCATTCAAATCAAACAAACCACTGCAAAGATAATTTTTAGGTGGTTTGGTCCTCCAGACCTACATTCACCCTACACTCAACCCGAGTGTGGATTCCTATTGATACACAGCTTAAACTGCTATGCCTCACAGCTTGCCTACAACCGCTGAGCGTCACAGCTTGCTCTGCTGGGCATTACAGCTTATGCCACCGCTGATTCACAGCTTCAAACCACTGGGCCTTATAGCTTCTCCTCCGCTGATACACAGCTTAAGAAATGGAATGTAAAATGGAAAAATAAGAAGGATAAAGTTCAGCTACGGAAAGTTGGAAATAAAGCACAATAATGTAGCTCGCTCAGGAGCAGTGTAGCTTGGATCTGATCCAGAAGCTACTGATCTTCCTTCTCCTTCAATCTTGCTGCTGCACTCTCTTCTTCTTCTTCCTTCTTCACTCTGGCTCTCTTTTCTCTCTCTCTGTAATTCCTCTCTCAGAATTTGTCTCAGACTCTCCTCTTCTGCTGCTCTCTGATTCTTTTCTAAAGCCCTTCACTATTTTTCTGCTTCTCCTATCTTCTTCACTGCTCTACCCTCTGCTACCCTCAAATTGGACGATCTGTCTCCGTTTTATATGCACCAAGAGATGAGCGCGTGACTACCACGTTTCCTGCCTAATTCGCTAAGCAGATCTGATCCAGACCTTTCCACGTGTCATCATCACTAGGCTGTGGCACTCCACATGGCAGAATCACTAGCTCACTCATTGCCTTGGATCACGTGCCAGCTTTCAACATTCTGAGAACACATGCCTTCTTAGTTCGAGCTCACGAGTTAACTTTAACTTGTCAGTTAGAAGTAATTAGTCATATGGTATAAAATGAAGTTTGCACTGACTTAATACGGTATATGCAAAGTATGCACAGACCTTGATATACATATAGGAAGTATGCACAGACCTTGATGCATGTATGAGAAAGTATGCACAGAACTAATGTGTTGAACCAAGGTGTGCATCGACCTGCTACAGTGTGTGCACAGACTTGTTTATGCTGCAGGAAGACAACATGCACAGACTAGATATGAAGGCTAAACATACTAGCACCGACCTTGCATCAAACAAGGGCATACGTGCACTGACTTGCTATAGGGATGTGCTCCGACTTGGCCATGCATAAGCCAAGACATGCACAGACATTATATGCAACAACCAGTAACGTGCACTGACCTTAGCTAAATGTGCTACAGTGCATGCATAGACCTGAATATGCATGTGCACAGACTTGAACAGTGTATGCACAGACCTCATATGCATTGAAAACAAACATGCACAGACCTTATACTATGCATAGTGCAAATGTGCATCGACCCTGGAGACTTATATGCACAGACTTCATATGTGAGGTAGGAAAGCATGCACTGACATTAGATAGCTAGCATCGACCCTAGTGTGCATAAGGGACAACTAGCTTCAACCTTGGTCATGCCTAAGGAACAACTAGCACCGACCTTGTATAGCACATAGCTCAGCTAGCACCGACCTTGGTGCAGACAAGCTCAAGGTAGCACAGACCTTGATATCGTAGCTAGCGTAGACTTTGAGCTCGCAGCAAAAGTTGCACCGACGTCAAGTGCTCGCAGCAAACCTGCACCGACTTGAGCTCGCAGCAAAAGCGACACCGACCTCAAGTGCTCGCAGTAAACCTGCACCGACTTGAGCTCGCAGCAAAAGCTGCACCGACATATATGATGCATACACAAAATCTGCACTGACTATTGCTAAGATATAAGCATGAGCAGTTACATGCACTTAACCTGTTTGATGAAATGTCAATACAACACACACATGTACATAGACCAGAAAACATGCTTAGACTTGAACGCATGTGCTTAGACTTGTATGAAAATGGTTTGACCTGCATATTTTATTTGCTTTAACCTTGAACATGTGTAACAATGCATTGACTTAATATGTATGACTCTGTAGTATGCACTGACTTATGATCAAAAGGGAAGGCATCCATACACTACACTTCATATCAACAACAACATCAAAGCAAACATCTCACATGAGTTTGACAACATCAAAACACATCAAAGCAACACATATGATCACATGAGTCATTAAGTTTAACATCATCAAAACCATAGGATTACAACAGCTGCTGCTGACGTCGCTTACTTCGCATGAGAGTGCGGGAGAGCAGGTGGTGAGCAACGGAGCATGGGAGAGGAGGCCTCTCCCTGCGCAAGATGGGCAGGCCGTTGGCAGACGCGGCGCGGAGTGGGATGGCCGCCTCCTTGGTGTGCGTTTGAGCACGCGTGTCTGGGCTACACATGCATGGTGGAGCCATCTGCAACGTCGACGAGCATTCAATGCTAGGAGGGGGGCGAGAATGGAACACAGGAAGGGTGGGTGTAACATAGGAGGAATAGCGCCGTGATTTTCCTTCTATTTTCATTTTTAAAAAAAATGCTTGGACTTTTATTCCTTTTCCCCCTTGCGCCCTTTTTCTATTGCACATATGCTCCTTCCTCCTTCCATCCCTTGGGCCGATTTCAGTTGGGCCCTTTCATTGTTTTGCCCTTTTCCTTTCTTATTTCTGCTCTTATTTCATTCTCTTTTTTTTAGTGCTAACAGGAACTGGCCGTGTTAATGTGATCGCCGTCTCCCGAAGGACCACAATAAACCAAGTCATGATTGGTCGGGCAACCATGACCTTGACCACCTTACTGTTTGGCTTCAAGGATGAATGTGGTGTCTGGGTACACAGCGTCCCTTCCCATAGGCTTAACACGGTCGGAAGGCCGATCGCGACCTCGTTCCTATCCAGAACATCGCGAACCCAGTGCAAATTTGCTTGTTCCATGCCCCATTCACTTCGAATGAAGGGGAATACATTCAAAAACCATTCATATGTCTTCCACACCCTGGAAGAACTCAAAAATATGAAGAAAAGACTAAAGAAAAGGGTGATTCCATCAATTGCCCCAAACACGTACCCATGCCACACACATAGCACGTTCGGCCTCATCCCGGCCTCAAATTGCGAGATAGTACAACCAAAACAAGGGGAAGCACTCCCCGACATGCCATTAGCTCAAGCTCGAAATCGAGCATTTAATCCAAAAATTGTTGCCCGACTCGGCGGGTTCGTCTCACACCCCCAAAACATGCTATTTAACCAAAAAAAGGGAAAACCCGCTCAAACCCGCCCCATTCGGCATGAAATCGCAGGAAAACAACGTACAAGGGTTAGGATTCTGTCCCCTACCTCTTCCGAAGAAAGCACGTGAATCAAGTGTTGATTTACGTCAAAAATACCTCGTTCCACGCTCATTTCTTCATGAAACTGTGAAAACTCTTTGCCCCGATGCTGCCTCTTGATCCACGCACCAGTCCTTGCCACTTGTCACCCGCGCCGTCCTCCGCCTAGCTCGCCGGTCCCCTCCATCGGTCGCCAAAGAAGAAGAGGGGGAGAGGGAGAGACGTGAGAGTAAGAGGGTGAGAGAGCGTGAGTGAGAGAGGGGGAGAGTGACGAGAGTGAGTGTGGGGGAGAAATGCGACGGGAGGGGGTTTTAAATTTTTTTTATTTTTTATATTATTTTTTATTTATTTTCATTTCAATTTGAAAATTTGAAAAAACTCCAAAAAAACTCTAAAAAATACATTCCGACTCTGAAAAATCTAGAAAAATGCTAGGCCGCTCCATGCACCACCACGGTCCAAAAATAATTCACATACACACCATCAAAGGGTTTGATAATCTGATATTAAAGCCCGAAACCAACACAGACATGATCCGCAACCCGCGGGAATACAATCCGAGAACCCGGGGACATTATAGTCCTCCTCCCTTTGAGAAATTTCATCCTCGAAATTTAGGACAATGCACAGAACTCACGGGGAAGAAGTCACCCAATAGAAAGGATGTCACAATCACCACACAACATCCTCTAAGGATCGCTGCCAGACCAAAACAGCCAATAAAGCCTTTTGCTATAGCATGACAAACCACATCGAACCCCAGACCAATCAGGGCACACAAACTGACAAGTCCGGCATCATGTTAGCTTCCTTGAAACTCTTATGGCTCGCCGGTTACATCGGTCTTGAAATCAATGTCTCACCGGTCACCGCCAGCACTCATGGAACACATCACAATCAATGTTGGTGACTTCACAATCCAAAATTCACCACTCACAACGGCCGACTCATCGACACACACAAATCTGCTGCAGAAAACCATCTACCAACCACCAGTCACAGATCGCTTGGCACCATCTTGGTTCTTCCTAGCCATTCAGCCAATAGCAGCTTCTCGAGTGGGGAGAAAACAATGAGGTCACTCACACGAACCTCGAATTCCTCAATCATACTAATATTGGGCACGCCGCCTTGACTCCTTTCCAAGGACGGGGCCCCATCTCACATCACACTTCAGGAGATTCTTTCGTCGAGAAGACAGCTATCCCATATCACAACCGTCTAATCTACAGTTATCAACTCCACAATTCCTCCTGGATTGCCAACCAACAGTGACCAACTTTCGGTGCCCACTCTCACGATCCCTTGCACAGCTCTTCCGAGCCAGGGGGGTGAGGACACTAGAGCCAGAGTACGGCTCGACTCAGCGAGCCGCCAATACCGGACACGTAGCACGACTCGGTCAACACCGACCTCTTTGTGGCTGGGGGACAGTCTGGAGTCTTCACCGGACCCTTGATACTTTAGTATGTATTTTTATATGTATTAGTATTTTATTCATATTTTGTCATATTTGGTGTGTATTTGGCATGTATTTGGGTTGTATTTTGGTTTGTATTATTTTGAGTTTTAATATTGGGTCAATGGGAGAATAATTGACCATATATTTGTATTTTTGATTTATTTTTGTCCAAGGGGGAATTAATATGGTCCAAGGGGATTAAAATACACCAAGCCCATTTTGTTGACTTGGGAGAGAGGGGCGCCCCCTCTTTTGTCCCCTTGTGGGATTATTTTAATCCACCTTGTCCCCCATTTTCCCATTATACCCCCTTGACCAAGGGTATCCTAGGTCATTTGGCTAGGTCTAGGGTTTAGTATTTAATGTCCCTCGTTGCATTTTTATCAATTTTATTGAAGAAAATTATTGGAATTTATGCCATGGGCGCACCCCCCTCTCTCCCTTCTTGCTAGTTCTTCTTCTTCCTCCTCCATATTTCCTCAGATCTAGGGCTGAAACCCTAAGATTTATGAGAGTTCTTCCTCCCTTTCTGTTCCTCTTGCTGCTGCAAACGATCGCCGCCACCGCCGCCGTTCGTGCCACCATCAAGCTACCACAACCGGGCTTCCACCTATTGCCCTAAAATTCGGAGTTCCTAGACAGCAGCTTGGTAAAAAGGCTCGTACGGGAGATCCAACCGTCTGATCGTTATGAGGTTTTGAGGGTAGGTTCCTCCCATCGTCCACCATTCCCAGTTTAATTTCCACGCACATCAGACCCGTTTTTCCCCTTCCCAGCCATTTGTTTTTCCCCCTCACAGTCTGCCTGTGTGCAGATCTGTGAGATAGCCTGTGGTAGCCGAATTTTCCACCCCCTCAAACGTTGTCAGAATTATGTGCGTTATCACCACCCTCCCCCCTCTCTCCAAAAAAATCCCCAAGTCCTAGATCCTCCATTTGATTGTCAGTCAAACCCCATAAACGGGGAGAACCCGTTCTGCCCTGTCTGTTCTATGTTCCGGGATAGAGAACTCAGTCGTGTCTCAATAGTTTTTATTTCCAATCCAGCCGTTGGATGGATCTGAAATTCTAGTGTGTTGAAGATCTCTGAGTCTTCTTTCCAACAGCGCTAACCACGCCCCGATCCAACTTCGGATCTGGTCGTGCTGGCCATTTTCGTGGAGGCGTGCATTTTTGCTCCGAGATTGGCCAGCAACAAGGGGTCACCGGATAATTCCAGAACAAATACTTCAAGATAGCTTCAACAACCGCCACTCACGGGGGTCGACCAGGGACCCTCGGCCACCGTCCCAGTACACCACCACCGTCAGAAGATCCCAGGAGGCTGACGCCCCTTTGGATGTCCGTGTTTGCTGTCTTACCGGCCAGCAAATCGCAGAACTGGAGCCGCTGCCCGCCGCCGTCCGGAACCCGCCGCCTTGCTGTTCGTCAACCCAATTCGGTGCTCCCGGCATTTTTTGTGTAAGCCCTTTACCTCCCTGCGTGGAGTGGGCAAGAAAATCACTGTTGTAATTAACTTTATTCACTGTACCGGGAGTCACGGAACTTGGCCGGGAAGTCTTCCCCACGCCCTGACAGTGGAGGTACATTTGCCATCCTCTTTGTCATATTTGCTTGTTTGGTATGTGTTCTAGATGTCACTGCATGTGAGTAGGTTATTTTACTAGCTAGTTCATACGTATTCACCGCTGTGAGTTATGAGTGCGAGACCCGTCCCGTGACTCGTTCTGAGCACGAGAGTGAGCCGACCACTCGAGACTCAAAGCCGGTTACTCAACCATGTAGATCGTTGCGTTTCCCTCTCCGGTGACGACTGTGAGTTAGCGCTTCTTGTTTGGGGCATGTTCGCCTCTTCTGGAGCTCTTTCGGTGCCGCATTGTAGTGTTGTTGCTGGTCGCGTCGTCTCTTTAGTCGTGTCATCTTGTAGAGTCCAAGGTTCGCACATAATTGGAGTCGAGTCTCGTTGTCGTCCCGCATCAAATTGGTATCAGAGCCGGTTTGAGTCTAGGGTAGTCGGTCCAAGGTGCTCCATTTCATCTGGTATATTCAAAGGTGTTCGCGGAGTGATATGCTACGCCTATTGGGAAAGGGGCATACTTGCGTGAGCGTGATCTTTGGATCAAACCTCCGCCTCGTACCAGATATTGGAGTCTAGGTCGTCCTTCATTTTGCATTAGTCCGTCCATATAGGTCATAGTGAGTCACCCCTTAGTTCCCTTTAGGTCCCATTGCATGCCCACCCATGGAGGTGCCCAGTACCATCGCCCTGACACTATGCGTGAACCCCGAGGTGCCAATCCAGGAGGCCGATCACTAAAGGACTTGGTGGCTCTACTCATGGAGAGCATGGACAAGTCCGACCAAACTCTTAGGGAGCATATGGGGAGGTCCGACCAAACTCTTAGGCAGCATACCGAGCGTATAGAGATCCGTTTCAAGGCCATGGAGGGCCACGCTCAGGCTTCCGACCGATCTGTCCAAGGTCTCGTTGGAAGGGTAGAGAGTGTGGAGGGAGTCCCCCGCCGAGAGATCCCAGGAGTTGTCCCGGCCCCTCAAGCGCCTGCTGCCCAACCCGCCCCACTCAGGACTGAGGAGCGACAGCCTCGTGCCCCCGATGTTGAGGACTATGAGTCTGACAATGATTATGGGAGAAATGGCCGACGCCGTCGTGGTCACCGACCACAGAGGGATGATGAGGACGAGCGGGTCCTCAGGACGGTGCGAGCAGACCCTCCCACGTTTGATGGGTCCTTAGACCCGAAGGTGTATCTTGATTGGGAGGCCGGAATGGACCAGTATTTCGAGTGGTTTGAGATGACGGACCACCGGAAAGTCAAGTTTGCCAAAATGAAGCTGCTAGGGTAGGCACAGACTTATTGGAGGAACATGGAGAACTTGTTGTTTCACCGTCAGGAGCCCCAAGTCGAGGCGTGGGATGAGATAAGGGATAAACTCAAGAAGAAGTACCTTCCTTTCACATACCGCCAGCGTCTCATAGACAAATGGCAGAGTCTCACCCAAGGAGATCGTTCAGTCTCTAATTACATCACCGAGTTCGATGAGTACTTTCTACGATGTGACGCCACGGAGGAAAGCTATTTTTGGCGTGGTCTGCGGCCACACCTACATCATGAGCTTTTTCGCCGCAAGGTGGCCAAGTTGGAAGACGTGTACCAAGTTGCCCTCGAGGTGGAGCAATTTAAGGCGGAGTTTGCTCCTACCCCATGCCCGAGAGTTACATATCCACGTGTGTCTGATCCTAGGACCACGCCTGGTTCCTACACTAGGTGGCCTATGGCCGGCCCCCAGGAACCCCCTCGCCAGGACCTTACTGCTCCTAGGGGACCCCTCCCTCCGAGGGATCCTCCCTTTCACCAGCAGGCACCCGTCCCTGCCCCTAGGCCTCCCCAGCCTGTCGTGCCGACTCGACCCCTACTTCCTACACCCCCAGTCCATCTTGTGGACAAAGGTAAGGGGCCGATGGCTAGTGGAACATCCCAGGGCTTCGGGACACAGGGAACTTGCTATAGATGTGGTAGGGTTGGCCACTATTCGGTCAAGTGTCCCACTCGGGAGTCGCTTGTCATCTCTGATCCCTCTGCTAGCGACCCCATACCTGAGCTAGTGCCGATCAGTTACGAGGCTGACCAGGACTTAGCGGAGGAGTTCTTTGATGAACTAATGGAGGGAGAGCCAGTTGATGTCCCAGGTACCCAGCATCAGGGTGATGTACAGTTGGGTGTAGTTAGGTGCATCCCAACCTAGTCTCAAGTGAGTGACGACTGGCATCGTAACACCATCTTCCATACATTTTGTAGGCTGGGAGGAAAGGCCTGCAAGGTGATCATAGATAGCGGGAGTTGCGTTAACACTATCTCTACGAGCACTGTTAGGCGTCTGGGTTTGACGCCCGTGGATCACCCCGCACCCTATAGAGTTTCTTGGGTGGATTCTGAAGAGGCGTGATCTCGCGCTGGTCCTGAGCTGAGGAGATGATCACCGGATAGTGAACTACAAGGAAGGGAAACAGATCAGGGGGCCCAGGGATGGTTCCCTGGGGCAAACCCTCCGATGCTTAAGTCAGTAGAGCAATGGTGGAAGCTATGTAGGGAGGAGGAAGGAGATGCACGAGATCCCTCTACACCAAGGTGGTGAAGTGGTTCCTGCTCAGGGATTTTAGGCGTATGTTTGCCCTTACCTTTCGTTGGAGGGAGTCCCAGGTTTAAATAATGCACTGGCCTCATGAGTCCCGTAAGCTGAGGGGTTTCAGGCGGGAGTTACATCCTCAACGTGGGCTCTTTACGTCCTCATCGTGGGATCTTTATAGCCTTGAGGGATCATGGGTCCCTTATCCTCATAAACCCCTACTTATAAAGGGTTCTCAACGGCAGCATGGATAAGCATTCGTCGGTCGACTCGAGCATGAAAGGTGCCAACCCTGTCCGGGTGATAGGCATAGCTCGGATGAAGATAGGTCAGAGTGGGCGTTGTACGCCTGCTTTTATCCCAGTGAAGGAATAGATCGGGCGTGGGTCTTTCTCTGACCTGACCGATGTTCGGGCCTTCCGAGCCTAAGGGCCGTCGAGGAAGGTTGTGATCCCGAGTGATCTTATTGGGCTTTTCAACCTATGTGGGCCCTGCGGGGCTGTCACTTGGATGAGTTGGGCCTCGTTTCATCATGATGGACCTAGTTTGGCTGATCTTTAGATGGGCTACAGAAATCCCCCTCTCCACTTGTCCCCCTCCTACTCCCGAGCCTTGTTAGGCTCGAAAGAGTAGCCGTTAGGGTTTCGGACCAGCGTGGCTCGGGTGGGTGGAGATCTGTCGGTGTTAAGACGCCACGTGTCGTGGTCACCTGGGCCCGTAATAATGATAATCCTGACATATTAGAAATGAAGGGCCCCCCTTTTTCTCGGAGGTCGGAACGGCACGCCGCCTCCGACGTGGGGATAAAGGCGTTGGGCGCTTGTTGTCATTCCAGACTCCCTCCGTCTTTAAGGTTTGGCTGGCCTTCGTGCTTGCTTTAGGCTCTTTGATGCGTCGTGAGGACACGACGGAAGAGCAGAGGCTTGCAGCGGTGTTCACGGAGCTGGCGGAGATAACCGCAGAGGCAGTCCGGCGGCTTCCTCTTCCTCTGGAGTCTTCGGGGTCCCAAGAGCGTCTTTCTTCAAGCCCTTCTCTGGATTCCATGGTGGATCAGCGTCCGGATGCTGAAGAGTGGGAGGATGAGCCGGTGGTGAAGGCGGTGGTTCCAAACTGCAGTGAATTGGGGGAGGCGGAGGTGAAAAGGCTGGAGCACTAGTTTCGCCTGCCCTACAAGTTTTGCTTTGCCGCGGCTGCTCCGCATTGGACGAGCTTGGACTCTCGTACTGGCCATATCTGTACCTTCCTTCTGTCGTGGAAGGGCGGGTTCCGCCTTCCCTTCGAGCCTTTTATTCTTAAGCTTCTCAATTTTTTCCAGTTGGCGCACATTCAGTTGGTAGTCAATTCCTATCTTCTTCTTTCCGCCTTTCGCATCCTCTGCCGCCAATGTGGAGTTTCTCCTTCCTTGGATCTCTTTCACTACTTTTTTGACTTGAAGGCGCATTCCTCGGCTGGGAAGGGTTTCTATTTTATTTAGGCGAGGCGGAATAGGAGTTGCATCTCCTTGGCTGCGAAGGATTCTTCGCATAAGGGGTGGAAAACTCAATTCTTCTGGGTGGATATCCTCTCGGTGGAGGAGACTTGGGGATGCCAAGTAATCCCCAATTTCCATCTGAATATCCCTCCCAGGCAGGACGAGTTCCCCCCACACGTGGAGGAGTACGCGACTATCTTGCTTAAGCACCGCCATGCTACAGAAGAGAGGGTTACTCCAGAGAACGTCGAGCAGTGTCTTCTTTCGCGGCTGCATCCTTCGGGCTCAGGTGCCACAAATTAGACTCTTCTTCGGATGTTGAGACCATTTTTCTTTTTCTGACTCTATCTTTCTTCTGTGCAGACACCATGCGACCGGCTTTGGAGGAGACCACAGAGGTGATCGATCTCGGCAATGACTCGGCCACCGACGAGCTGCGATCTCCCGAGGGGAGCACCCGAGCCTGAGGTAAGGGCAAGAGGGCGGCCCAGGAGGGGTCTTCCAAGCCGCGGGGGGCCAACTGCAAGGATCCCATGGAGGGCATGATACGGGATGCCGTGAAGGCCAAGAAGCGGGCTAGGAAGGCCGGATCCGTCTCCGTCGTCGAGGGCGGCTCTAGCTCAGCGGCTCTCCCCTCTTCTGAGTGAGACAGGGCCGACCTTGTTAGGCCGGCTCTCCCATCTGCCGAGCAAGAGAGGGTCGAGGTGGTTGGAGTTGCTCTTGCGGTTGGTGATGATGCTGGTTCGGGTCTCCCCTCAGTCGGAGCCGAGGGGGCCGAGGTTGCTTCTGTGATTGGCAGCGGCACTGGCCCGGCTCTCCCCTCAGCCGAAGCCGAGGGGGCCGTGGACGAGGCCGGTGATGCTGGGGCCACGGCTGAGATTGGGGTGGGCGACGCTCCAGGTGGCGGTGTAGGTGCCATATTGGTCCAGGTCGGAGGGTCGCAAGAAAATCCGACCGAGGCACAAGAGGCAACCGAGGCCGCGGCTCGGTCTGGGCCGACCGGTGGGATACCGACCGAAGGGGGGATCTCCATTCCGGCGGCCTTGGAGAGGCTTGGCATCCAATGCCCTTTGTATCAGATGTGTCGCGGCATAGTTGCGAAGGTGAGGGGGGGAAGCAGGCAGCACTCCCCATCCGTAGCCCTTGAGGCAGTTATGGAGGGCAGCTTGGTCTTGGCCCAGATGGGGGCCACTCTGATGGAAGCATACGCTCAGTTGGAGTCAGAGCGGGCGACCGTGGCCTGGACCCTCGGTGGGTCTGACATGAAGTTGGCTCGGCTTGCAGAGGAGCGTGATGGGCTTTGGCGAGAGCTTTCCTCAGTTAGGGAGCTGGTACGGTCGAGCCAGGTGGAGGCCCGGGCGCTAACCGAGCAACTAGCTAAGGCCCACGAATCGCTCGAGAGGAAGAGAAGGCTTCTTGAAGAGGAGCGCCTTGTTCGCGTCGAGCTGGATGGCCGGTGGGAGGTCGAGCGCTCCGAGCTGGTGGACCGGGTGGAGGAAGCTGAGCGCCTTCGGGGGGAGGCCGAGGCCGATCGAGCCAAGGCAGAGAAGTGGGCGGTAGAGGCCGAGGTGCGGACGGCTGAGGCCGAGCTGAAAATAGCCGAGGCGGAGCGTGAGAAGGCCGAGCTCATTGGTAGGGTGGGATTGGCTGGGGCAGATGCGCTTGAGCAGTACAAATGCTCGGAGGCCTACCGGGTCGACCTTAAGGAGGCTGCCCTCCCCTACTATGAGTCAACGCTTCGCTGAGGCATCAGCAAGGGGTTCAAGCAGGGCTATGACCGGGCCATATATTATGCCGAGGAGCAGGTGTTCGGGATAATTGAATTCCCGTCTGGACAATCCTACGACTCGGATCTGTCATCCTCCGGCTCCTCTACTTCGGCGTCGGAGGAAGAAGATTAGGAGGGCTCTTCGCCCAAGGGGTCGCCAGCTCCGGATGTCTCGGGAGGGCACACAACAGAGACAGTTCCCACGCCGGTGGGGTCAATGCTAGGGTCAGCCGTCGCAGAGGGTGCAGGGGGCAAACCGCCTGAGCCTTCCACTTCCGAGCTTCAAGGTGGGCCAGAGGCCTAATGTATCTGCTTTACTTCCTCTTTTTGTATGTCTTTTTCCTTTTGAAAAAAAAATTTCTCTGTTGTGTAGGAAAATAGATAAGGCAATAGTATTATGATGAAGACTTAACTGTTCCGTATCGCCATTACCGTATTTTGTTCAGCGTATCTGCAGTAGTTGGAAAGTGCCGATACTTTCTGCGTGGTTTTCGCGCGATGGTTGGGCGAGCCTCTGACAGGGTGTCTTTCCATTTTCTCATGCTTTGAATGCTTGGCCGCTTCGTGTGTCCCGCTGGGGCGGAAACGAGAAGTTTGAGGTGACCCTTAATAGGGAGAAATCCCCTTGGCGTGCTTTCGAGGAGTGAATCATTTAAGGCAAATAGCCTCCCTTCACCTATAAAAGGTCTGAAGGGCGTCCCTTCCTCTCCACCGCTTAGGGTTTTCCCTAACAGTCTTTCCCCATTCTTTCTTTACGTAGCGTTGTGCCGCTATATTCGAAACATGGAAGATACTCTGGAAGATGAGGTTGCCGATGAGGGAGGGCAGAGAGTCCTTGCTGCTTCGGGTTTAAAGAGGGCTCGACGGTTGGCGGGTAAGGTTAAAGAGGGCTCGACGTGCGAAGGCACGTCGTCCTCTTTTATCAGTTCCGGCGGCGCTTGCGGGGGGGCAAGATGGCGGACGGATGGGGGCATCATGCATCTTGTCGCCAGTCCCTTCCTGCTCGTTCCATGGAGGGGGGGAGGAAGCCAATTAAGCTCCCTCCCTTCTGGGCTTTCCCCTGCCTCCTCGTCCAGCTGTGCTGGTTTCTTTTTCCCTCTCGCAGCCTCTTTTTCCCTCTTCTACTCTTCTCCTCATTTCTTTCATTCTTCGGAGGATGTCTGAGCTTCCTTCCTCCCAAAGAGTTGGCAGATTGGTGGGGAAGATGTCTTCATAAGTGTTTCCTCTCCCCTTCCTCTTCCAAATTCTACTTGGAAGGTAGCCTTCTTCTTCCTAATCCCTCTGTCACCTTTGTCCCGAGCTACCCAAGCCAACGGGGTCGACTACCCTTTATCCGGGCCAGTTTCTGCACAAGGCAGAGCCAGTGGGTGGACGCAAGAAAGTCAACCGAGTCAGCCGAGCGATGGGCTCATACGGCAGTGCCAGATGGATTTTTTGCTTTTTTGACATGTATTTTTTTGGCTTCGGCCTTCCCGATGTACAATCGAGTTGTTTGAATAAAGGAAAGGGAAACTTTTTGTTTTATTCCATGTTGCTTACACAATGTTTGGTATTCAGAAGTAGAACTTGTGTAGTGTAGTCGCGTTCCACGTCCGAGGGATGGGCTCTCCTTCCATCATAGATAATCGGTATGCTCCTTTCCCGAGCATCTCGACCACTCGGTAGGGGCCTTCCCAATTAGGGGATAGCTTGCCCGCCGCCTCAAGTGGTCGAGAGGCTTCGGCTTTCTTGAGAATGAAATCTCCTAGTTGAAAGTGTCTATCTCGGACTTTGGCGTTGTAGTATCTAGTGAGGCGGCGCTGGTATTCCGTTGCTTGGATGCCTGCAATCTCTCGGAGTTCATCTGTTAGGTCAAGGTTTTCGAGTAGTTTCTGATCGTTTGCCTTAGGAGAGAAATAGATGACTCAGAGGGAGGGATTGGCAATCTCCAACGGGATGACGGCCTTTGCACCGTACACCAACTAAAAAGGACTTTCACCGGTTGCCGCTCTGGGAGTCGTTTTGTGTGACCAAAGTACGTTCGGCAATTCCTCAAGCTAGCTGCCCTTGGCTTTGCTGAGCCTGGTCTTGATGCCTTTTAAGATAGTCTTATTGGCATTTTTGACCAGTCCATTAGCTTGAGGGTGGGCGACCGAGGTGAAGTGATTGCGAATGCCCAGGTCGGCACGTCTGTCTCGAAAATAATGAGAATCAAATTGCCGACCATTATCGCTTACTATCACCCGGGGGATGCCGTAACGACATATGATCGACTTCCAGATGAAATTACAGATGACTGTCTCGGTGATCCTTGTTGTGGCTTCGGCCTCGATCCATTTGGTGAAGTAGTCGATGGCGACTATGATGAACTTCTTCTGGGCTTGGGCCGTGGGGAATGGCCCGAGGATGTCGATTCCCCAACGAGCGAAAGGATATGGCTCGGCTAAGGTGATGAGCTCCGTTGCTGGCTGATGGACCAAGTGGTCAAATCGCTGGCATCGGTCTCAGTGTTGTGTGTAAGTCAAGCAGTCGTGCTGCAAAGTGGGCCACCAGTAACCTTGCCGTAGCAAGATCCTGGCGAGCGACCTTCCTCCTAAATGCGCTCCGCATAGACTTCGTGAACTTCTTGAATCGCTCGGTTGGCTTCATCGAGGCTGAGGCACTTCAGGAGGGGACCGGAGAAGGATCTCCGGTAAAGAGTGCCGCCCAGAGTGACGTATCGCCGAGCTTGGTACTTCAATTTTCGGGCTTCCCGAGGGTCGGGAGGCTCTTGAGAATCTTGGAGCCACAACAGGTACGGGGTACGCCAGTCGCTTGGGGAGGCCGAGTCAACATCCAGGAGCTCTGAGTCGATGCTCGGTCGCTCCAGCTCTTCAAGGAGGACCGATCGAGTGCCCTCGGGGTCAAGAGAGGAGGCCAGCCGAGAGAGGGCGTCCGCTCGGGAGTTTTCCTCCCGAGCTATTCTCGCAGTCGGAGGGATAGCTCCGGGTGTCGCTGTGCCGTGGGGCTGGGGGGGCTATCTTGGCGTTCCCCAGGGACTTCGGTCTCTGGGTTCAGATGACGTGCCTCGAGTATTCCCCTTTTCGGCATGGAGGAGGCCTCTTGCTCCGGAGGAGGGGCTTGTGAAGGTCCTCCTGACCTGTTACGGATGATCTGCTGGCCTCAGAGGGTGAAGCGACCTCCGGTGGTGTGCTGGGACACGTTCACTCGGGGAGGGCTCTCCGGAGGGGCGCGTGACCTTCCATCCCTGGCCGCCTGGGTCCTCATGAGTTCCACGAGGACATCCAGTTTTGCGTTGAGGGTTTGGAAGGCGTCAGCGCCACCGTTGAGTGGTAGCCCTGCTGCCGAGGGGGGAGGGGGCGGGAGCCCTACCGCCGCGGGGGGAGGGGGGCGGTCCGTAGGTGGGGGTGCTGGCATTGGAGGGGAGATTCTGTGAGGCTTGAGAGGGGCCTTCTCCCGCCACCACCATGGCCTTTCCCCTATCGCCGGCGGACCTCCTCTCTGAACTTCTTCGCACCATGCTCGCTCTTTGGTCGTTTCCCACAGACGGCGCCAGATGAAGAGGCATGATCTCGCGCTGGTCCTGAGCTGAGGAGATGATCACCGGATAGTGAACTGCTAGGAAGGGAAACAGATCACGGGGCCCAGGGATGGTTCCCTGGGGCAAACCCTCTGATGCTTAAGTCAGTAGAGCAATGGTGGAAGCTATGTAGGAAGGAGGAAGGAGATGCACGAGATCCCTCTACACCAAGGTGGTGAAGTGGTTCCCGCTCAGAGAGTTTAGGTGTATGTTTGCCCTTACCTTTCGTTGGAGGGAGTCCCAGGTTTAAATAATGCACTGGCCTCATGAGTCCCGTAAGCTGAGGGATTTCAGGTGGGAGTTACATCCTCAACATGTGCTCTTTACGTCCTCATCGTGGGATCTTTATAGCCTTGAGGGATCATGGGTCCCTTATCCTCATAAACTCCTGCTTATAAAGGGTTCTCAATGGCAGCATGGATAAGCATTCGTCGGTCGACTCGAGCATGAAAGGTGCCAACCCTGTCTGGGTGATAGGCATAGCTCGGATGAAGATAGGTCGGAGTGGGAGTTGTGCGCCTGCCTTTATCCCGGCGAAGGGATAGATCGGGCGTGGGTCTTTCTTTGACCTGACCGATGTTCGGGCCTTCCGAGCCTAAGGGCCGCCGAGGAAGGTTGTGATCCCGAGTGATCTTATTGGGATTTTCAACCTAAGTGGGCCCTACGGGGCTGTCACTTGGATGAGCTGGGCCTCGTTTGGTCCTGATGGACCTAGTTTGGCTGCTCTTTAGATGGGCTACAGAAATCCCCCTCTCCAGATTCTACTTCCATCCCGGTCAGACTACGATGTCTGGTGCCACTGCAGTTCCAGGCTTACAATGATGAGATCTGGTGTGATGTGTTGCCTATGGAGGTGGGTAGTATTATCCTTGGTAGGCCTTGGCTTTTTGATCGGGATGCCACCCTTCAAGGTCGGTCGAACACATGCACATTCGACCACGGGGGTCATAGGTCACCCTCCACCCCACCCAGCCGAAGGATCCTTCTGTCCGAGGACCAGCCGGTCCCAGCACTTCGACTCCTCTTAGTCAGGAGACGGTCGGTCCTGCCACCTCATCCTCGGCGCAGGATACTATCGCTTCGACTACACGTAGCATAGGAGACATCCCACCCCGAAGGTTAATGATGATTAGCCCGCGAGAGATGGAGCAAGATGTGACCGGGGGTAGCCCTATCCTTATCGTTGTTGTCCGAGGAGTGGAGGATGTCGCTCCTGGGTCTGATGATGAGCACGCCCCAGAGATAGCTACGATCTTACGGGAGTTTTCTGATGTCTTCCTGGAAGACCTCTCTGAAGGCCTTCCACCTATGAGGGATATCCAGCACGAGATCAACCTTGTCCCGGGCTCATCTTTGCCCAACCTCCCCCACTACAGGATCAGTCCCACGGACCATGCCGAACTTCAAAGGTAGGTCGAGGAGTTGATGAGTCGGGGATCTCTTAGGGACAACAAGAACCCTTGTGCTATTCCCGCATTACTGGCCCCGAAAAAGGATGGCACATGGAGGATGTGCGTTGATAACCGTGCGATCAACAAGATCAAGGTGAAGTATCGCTTTCCCATTCCCCGATTGGATGACTTGTTAGACATGATGTCGGGAGCCACTATCTTTTCAAAGATAGATCTTCATAGTGGCTATCACCAAGTGCGGATCAGACCTAGGGATGAGTGGAAGATGTCATTCAAGACCTAGGATGGTCTTTATGAGTGGTTGGTTATGCCCTTCGGGTTTTCCAACGCCCCTAGTACATTCATGCGGTTGATGACCCAGGTTTTACGTCCTATGATAGGGGTCATTTTGGTCGTCTACTTTGATTACATTCTTATCTACAGCCGCACTAGGGAGGACCACTTAGACCACCTTAGGTAGGTCTATGACGTTTTGAGGCGAGAGAGTTTATTCGCCAACCCGAAGAAATGTGCCTTCATGACTGATCAGATTACCTTCCTCGGGATTGTGTCTACGGATGGAGTCTCCGCTGATCCGGAGAAGATTAGGGTGATCAGGGAGTGGCCCAAGCCCTGCACCCTCCACGATGTCTGGAGCTTCCATGACTTAGCGACGTTCTATCGCCGCTTCATTCGTGGCTTCAGTTCCATCACCGCCCCGATCACTGATTGCATAAAGAAGGGGGCATTTGTATGGACTAAGGCTGCAGCCACGGCCTTTCAGGACATTAAGGAGCATATGACCTAGGCACTTGTCCTTGCATTACCTGATTTTTCTAAGGTGTTTGAGGTCACATGTGATGCTTCTGGAGTGGGTATTGGTGGAGTGTTGAGCCAGGAGTCTAACCCTGTCACGCCCCGAGCCTTTATTACAGCGGAAGACTAACTCGGGGAACGTGAATAGCCGGCATGGTAAGTCTCTTGCGAGCAAGAACGATCAGAGCGCAAGACAATCACACATAATAATGCAATTGCACAATAATTTACTCAAACTCCAACTTATTTCATTAATAAGAGAAATATTCCAATACAATAACTTTTCAACCTCCTTCAATCCATCAGACTCAAGAAAAAAGGAAAAATTACAAGACTCGATCTAAACAATATTGACTTTCCTAAGTCTTCACTCTTATTTTGATATGACTTTCATTCGCTCTCGGACCCGCTACTTGTATAACTCGAATCCGAATTCAAATCACTTCCATCTCCAGAAAAAGATTGGAAATAGGTAATGAGCACACTTGCCCAGTAGGTATCTTCATATCAACATGAAGGCACTATTAAAGTGATTAGTAATTTAGCTCTAAAGAATAAGGTAAAATCATGCGAATGCGATAAATCATATGTAAATAACCAAGGCAACATGAAGATCGTATAAGATAGAATAAACAAATATGAATTCGCAAGAATGTATCAAGAACATGATATGGCCTTTCATGAACAAGAATGTATCGAGCATATACTAGCGAATCACGTAATCATCACACAAACATCCTTTGCTTATGAGCAAGTATTTGGTGAATTTCTTGTGGAATATCATGTAACAAGCAAGAAAGTCATATACGTATATATGTCGTGTCTTGTGGATTTTCACTTCACGAGCCATGGATTTTCACTTATTTATAAAGAAAGTACTCCCAGTGCAATGCGATGCCAGTAGCATCATATCCCATGGTTTACAATATGTTTTCGATAATCAGCCGAGGAGACTAGCATAGGGCCCTTGAACACAATCAGTGCTCGATCGCATCTTCAAGTATAATTCAAGCTACATCCACGTTTCAAGCAATAAAATATGGCCAGTAATATAACAAGTTCAATAAGTTTCAATGAATGAACGCTTCAATTTAGGAATGCGAGGGATCAAGAATGACTTAAAATAAGGTTATGCTCATGGAAATAATTCAACAGCATAACAGTACATTCCTTATCTTCCGTAATTTAAAATTAAGTATCTTGAATAATATGACAAGTCCTAGACCATCAATAATCATCTAGGAACTTTGAAATATCAACCCGTAGGCCAAACCTCGGGTTAAAGTACTCAGAAATTGTGACGGTAATTAATGGGCCATTACGTGAATGTGACGGTCTATAATTGGGCCGTCATAATGGGCTGAATCCAGAAAGAATAAATTGGACTCAGTATATGTAACAGTTGTATACTGGACCGTTAGATGGGCCTGACGATCGAGTAATAGGCCGTTACATAGTCAAAACCAGAAAACATCAATAGTGCTTTCTAAACAATTGGGCTTTAATGGTACAACCAACTCGTCGTCCTAGTGGGAATCCTAGGCTCGCGGAGAATTACGGAGGCCTTGAAACAAGAATTCCTAGTCCATTGGAAGGAATATCCAATAGAGAGGTCCTCAAGTCCAAGAATATGTTCCTATGTGCAAAGTGTGAACTAATGGTCATATACCGAAATATATGCCATGCACTTAGAGAAATTGACTCTATAGACGGAAAAGAATGTGTAACGATGTGAAACCATGATAAAACTCCGTCAATACATCAGTTAAAATCATGTTTTTTAATACAAAACTATAGAGTTTTAGCAAATGAAATTAACATGTACTTAAAATAACTCAAAGTGCTTTAGACATGCATGAATCAATTTATAAACTCAAAGTTCATGAAGATAGGTCAAAACTTAGATAACTAGGCTTATTTATAAGCTACTTTGACTGTTCTCAATTCTGACTCGAATAGACAGAACACAGCACTCTGGCGGTCTAATGTTAGCGCAGCAAGAGTGATATAGAAGGGGGGGGGATGAATAGATCACTCCCAATTTGTAAAAACTTAGGCGAAAAATTAATTCTACTGCTTACGCCCCTCATGAACCCGCACACAGAGAAATGCAAACGCAGTCACCAAATAAGACAGTATAAGTAAATGAGAATGAAGAACTGATCACATGGAAGCAAAGAGACAAGCAGATGGAGAGCGCAGATAATAACAGCAAACCACAGAAGAGGCACTCGGTTTTTAGGTGGTTCGATTGCAGTCCGCAATCTACATCCACCCCTCACTCCAACTAGAATGAGGATTCCACTAGACAATGCTAGAACACTGCAGACTCAGTCTGCGAACAACATGCTGCCACACAGCTTGAACAACCAAGGGAAACAAATCCCTCAACCAAGCTCTGCTACCCACAGAACTTGAAACCTGTTCTAGCTGCCAGCTAGAACAGAACCGGAGACACCTCTTCCTTCCTCCACACACCGGAGGGAACCTGCTAATGACAACCTGTCACTAGCAACACCAGAGATCACCGATCTCTCTTCCTCTGCAACCCAGAGGGAAACCGGAGTAACACTCCCTTCCTCCACACACCGGAGGGGAACCAATTCGAATCAGAAGAATGAACAAAATAAAAAGAAAACAAAATAGAAACAAAGACCAACGAAGAAGCAGTCGGTTCTGAAATCAATACAAATGTAGCTTCAAAGGAAGCAATTCATCAAACCACAGACACTACTCTCTCTCTCTCTCGAACATACTCCTCTCGGATCTGGACACTATGGAACTCTCTGCTCTTTTTCCTTTCTGGATCGTGCAGTCTCACACAAATGGCTTCTGCTTTTTCTTTTCACGATCACTCTTCTACTGAAGGACGAAGCTCCATATTTATAGCAGATATTGGGCGTGTGGCTGCCAGGTTCCCGCCCATGAACTTTTTGCTAGATCATTTGAATTTCGACCACATGGCAGCATCCTGACTGGGTTGCCATCCACGTGTCATGTTCCTGGTTTCTTGGATCACGTGCCAGGTGCCAACCTCGGATCACGTGCCCAATCATCAGCCTGAATCGCCTGCAGACAGAGACAGAAGGAATGTATATACTTAGTTAGTTTAGGCTATTAACACAAGTGTATATACTTCAGAAACAGCAACTGAGTAAGTGTGTACAACGTGAGAGAGTGTATAGACTTAATGAATAGGCGCATGTGAAGACAGTGTATATTTTTTTTCTCTAAAGCTCTAGTCATCTATTGGCTTAAGGGAGAGTGCACCCCCTACCAGAGGAAGGGAATGGACCCACTCCACCACATGCACAATAGATGCTGAAATTTTATTAAACTTCCAAATGGCTTATGTACAATGAGGCGGTGCCTTTACAATGCAGAAGGAGACCAAGCTATTAGGTCTCTAAATACAGAAAGAATACAAAAATCTATACAAAATGCCTACGAATATTGGGAACAGCAGCTGCATCCGCCCGCACATAAGCTCTAGCTTGGACTGGTAACTCACCAAGTGAATGGAAGTCCTTATTCCGGCCCATCAAAATGGCATGTGAAGCAAGATAGTCCGCTACTTGATTAATCTTTCTAAAGGAGTGAGCAATAGGGCAATTGCACCAAGCAAATAGTTTCTTTAATGCAGGCCACCACGACAGAAGACTCCAAGGTGGATTCATCTGTCTGGATAGAAGATCCACCAACATCTTTGAATCCGAGAAGATGATTGATACAGAGATGGAATGCTGCCTCAGCAAGCACAGAGCATCTAGAAGAGCTCTCCCCTCTGCTAACAGGGAAGTACCATGCCCATAAAAATAAGAGAAACCCAGAATAAAGTTGCCATGTGTGTCCCTTACACAACCACCCCCTCCTGCAAGGCCTGGATCCCCCTTACATGCCCCATCCACATTTAAAGAAAATTTTACCACTGGAGGAGTCCATCTAACTATTGATATAACCGGCCTTTTTGATTTCACTTCAATGCCAAACTCACTAATTATATTCCTGTAGCTGGAGTGAACAGAATTTTTAAAAACCATAGAGAGCATGATCTGTTTAATATCAGCCAATATGTTATCAGCCACCCTTGGCATATCAGGGGCACAGCCCTCAAACCTAACTGAACATCTAGTTTTCCATATCTCCCAGGAAACAAGCAAGACCACCAGCCGAGCAATAAAACCTTTAGGGGAAGCAATACTGAACCCAGTGGTAAAGGAATTCAGCCAGCAACAGAAGTTTTGAGTGCTCGGCCTAATACCACCAAGTAAAGGCCCAAACTTTTCCCATAAGAACTTAGCAATCTCACTGGTGACAAATAAGTGGTCATAGCTTTCAATTTCCTTAAAGTTCAGACAGCATGAACATCATGAAGCCAGAGGTATCCCTACTGACTGGATTCTGCTGTCCACAGGCACAGCTTGCTGAGAGAGCTTCCAACAGAAAAGTGCAGCCCTAGGAGGAAAATTGCAGTTGAACGAATTCTTAACCCCAGGACCATGCTGGAGATTGCTGCCACTTCTTATATACCTGTAGGTAGATTTAATGCTGAATTCTCCTGAGATGGTAAAAGCCCAGATGGGAGAATCCTTGCCAGCCTGCAAAGAGAAACCCTGTAGAGCCTGACAGGTCTGCAAATCAAAAATAAAATCCCAAGCAGAGTGTAGCCTATTAGTTAGGACTTCCTTAACTGAAACATGCACAATGGAGGGAGGAGGGGCCATCTGAACTGGTATTACACTATCCTTGTACCAAATGTCCTTAAAAAACTGGTAGAAGCTCCATCCATAACCACCATTCGAAGGCCAGATAGCAGGATTTTCTTAGCCTTTACAAAAGCTTTCCTCCTAATCCCTACCGGAAAAGGAGCATCACATTCAGATATATGTCTTCCATGCAAGTACTTGCTCCTGATAAACTTAGCCCACAGTGAATCACTCACTAGAGAGAGCCACAACTGCTTAACCTGACAGCAAATTTGAATGTCATCCAGGCTTCTAATACCTAGACCTCCACTGTTAAGGGGAGAACATAATTTTTTCCAAGCAATCCAATGCCTCTTATGGGTAGAGTCCACACCCTGCCAAAAAAAACTCGCACAGATCTTAGCTATCTGATTCCTAATAGTACAAGGAATGGATGTAGCACATGCAGAATAAATGGCAATTGAAGATAACACTGAGCGAATTAAGACTACTCGGCCAGCTTGGGACAGAATCTTGCTCTGCCACCCAGCAAGTCTAGCATGAACTTTATCAAGGAGATACTTGAAATGAATGACCTTGATACTACCTTTGAACAATGGAATTCCCAGGTATTGAATTGAACCAGTCCTGTACTGAAAACCAGTGAGCTTCTTTATCCTGTTCACAGCTAATGCAGGCATATTTTTTGAAGCCATAAAGCAACTTTTGGATGCACTCACTCTTTGGCCAGAAGACCTCTCATAACTCCCCAAAAAAGTAAGAAAGTGTTTAATTGTTAACATCCCACCATTCAAAAAAATAATCGAATCATCAGCATATAAGATGTGGGACAGTAAAGGAGAACCACGAGGCAAGTGATAGGGCTTGCATTTCCCAGACAAAAAAAGTTGATGTAGGCCTCTACTCAAGACCTCCTCTGCTAGTATGAACAAAGCTGGGGCAAAAGGATCTCCCTGACGAACCCCTCTTGAAGACTTAAAGTAACCTTGAATCCGACCATTAAAGGCAATAGAAAACCAACAGTTCACAAGGAGCTGAGAGATAAGAGAAAGAACCCTGTTGGAAAAGCCAAACTTCTTTAATACTTGAAGAAGAAAATCCCATTCT
This sequence comes from Amorphophallus konjac, assembly GCA_022559845.1. Taxonomy (NCBI): domain Eukaryota; kingdom Viridiplantae; phylum Streptophyta; class Magnoliopsida; order Alismatales; family Araceae; genus Amorphophallus; species Amorphophallus konjac. The sequence goes on along the minus strand of CM040118.1, from coordinate 257,318,609 downwards.
ATGTGATCATAAGCTTTTGCCATATCTAATTTGATTAGCATGTTATGACCTCTGACCGGCCTATCCAGCTCCATGAATAACTCCCTAGCCAGCAGGAAATTGTCAGAAATCAGTTCCACTAGTAAATCCACTCTGTTCACTAGATACAATATTAGGGAGCACAGGCCTCAACCTATCACTTAGAATTTTGGAGACTATCTTGTAAGAGAAATTACACAAGCTGATCGGCCTAAAGTCAGCATAAGAGACAGGGTTCTTTACTTTGGGAATCAAGCAAATTATAGAGGAGGTAACACCCTGTGGGAGACCCCAGCCCTGAAAAAAACTTTGCACTGCTTTCACCACATCCAAGCAAATAACATCCCAACAGTGAGTAAATAAGCCTCCAGTGTATCCATCCGGACCTGGAGAACTATTCCCAGACAATGAGAAAACAACACTTCTTATCTCCTCCTCCAGAGGAATAGCACAAAGGGAATTATTCTGCTCATCAGTCATCAATGCAGGAATAACAGATAAAATCTCAGATTCAATACTGTGGGCTTCGGAAGTGAGTAGGTTTTGAAAGTATTTCACTGCTCCAGTCATCAGTTCCTCCTGCTTGTCCACCCAAACATCATCCACTTTAAGTTTTTGAATGAAGGATCTCTGCTGCTTAACTCTAGTATAATTATGGAAAAATTCAACGTTCCTATCCCCCGCTTGCATCCACTGAACTCTAGACTTCTGAAACCAGAAAGTCTCCTCCCTGGCCATAATCAACCTCATTTCAGCATTAGCCTTGTTAAGAAGTTCTCTATTTATAGCAGAAGGATTAGCATCAAACATATTTTGAGCTTTTTCAATTGATTGGGATGCCTCAAGCTTAGCTTTGAAAATGTTACCAAATACTTCCTTGTTCCAGGTTCTCAATTGAACTTTAAGAAATTTCATTTTACTTTGAAGAGAATAGAAAGGATGAATTGCAGGTTCAGCCATCCGGATCTTGTTCCATTGCTCCTTTACGAATTCTAGGAAGCTGGAATGTGAATGCCACATGTGTTGGTATATAAACCTCCTTGGGAATTGAGAGGAAGGGATAGTAGAAATAAGTAAAGGAGCATGATCTGACGGCCCCCTGGGTAAGTGTGTGACTGACAGATTAATGTTTTTGTCCAACCAAAGAGAGTTGTACATAACCCTGTCCAACCGAGCTCGGATATGAGAGGAGCCTAATTGATTGTTAGACCAAGTGAAACTGGATCCATTATAACCTGCATCAACCAAACCGGCAGCTGCAACAAATCCCTGAAAGTCTAACATTGAAGGGGCTGAAGGAAGGTTGCCTCCAAATTTCTCATCAGTAGACAGAACACAGTTAAAATCTCCAGCAATTATCCAAGGGACATTCACCCCCTGACTAAACTCCATCAGAGAATCAAACAGCTCTCTTCTGATCAAACGATTACAAGAAGCATAAACAACAGTGATCAATACTGTGCTGGAACCTTCTTCTTGAAGACCGACTGTAATGAACTGAGGATGTGATAACACAACCTGTAAGTCCACTCCCAAATAGTGGAAAATCCAAATTTTGGAAGCATCTCCATTATTCCCAATGACTGACTGCATTCTTATTTTCCCAGCAACATCAGAAGCTTGTTTAAAACTAATGTGAGGTTCAGAGATAGCCACTATATTAATTTTATTTGCTCTAATGATCTGAGCCAAGCTACGGGTAGAAGCAGCATTACCTATCCCCCTAATGTTCCAAACCAAAGCTGAATTAATCATTATTAAATGAAGAAGAGGATTCAACAGCCAACTCCTTGGCTTTAGCTCTAGTCAGACGTGTATCACAGAAAAGAACTCCAGGCAGCATTATATCAGTGATACTATTCTGATTTATATATTTAAGGGAACTATTGGTAGGACAAACCATCTTAATATTTTCTGCAGCCGAAATAGAAGAGGCCCCTTCACCACAGACACCATTTAGAGACTGGCAGAGGTTACCTGATATTGTTTGGTCAACTCCCTCCTCTGGACTCAGAGGAGCCGAAGGAAGTTCCCCAAATTCTGAGGTTTCCTCAATGCAGGATAGCCCACCGAGATTTGAACTAATGGAAGCTGCAGAGTTTATTCTTGAAACTAGAATTCTCGGGGCTATTTCCTCCTGTGGAACAATAATAGCTGAGCCCAGATTTTTAACAATTGGAGGAGTCTCATCAATTTTCTTTTCTTGAAATGGGACTGACTCTGTGTCTGCTTCATCAGCCACTTGATCCAGCACAGCAAACCGATTTCCATTTGAATGGAAAACCTCAACTGAGTCTAACCTTTTTGGCCTAAAAATTGGCCGGGCTTTCCGAGCCTTTTCAAAGTCTGCAGAAGTCTTCCTGTCTAAACCTCTCCCCGACCTTCTCTTGCATTCAGATTCCTGGTGGCCAATCTTGTGGCAATATGAGCAAAGTCTAGGAACCCTGTGGTAGTTTATCTTCTGCCAGAACCCTCCATGGCCGGAGCCTATCCAAATTCTCTCCCTCATTTGCTTATCAAGATTCAACTCAACACAGACCAGAGCCTCAGCGGTATTTGTGAGTGCTACCGAAGTTTCGTGAATTCGTAAAACTTGACCAATGTTGCCTGCAATCGATCGCAACATGTCTTCATGATAGTAATTGACAGGAAGGCCCGGGAAACCTATCCAAGCCGGAATAATCGGGGGATCCGCCTTGAAATCGAAATCCGGCTGCCATTTAAAAAATCTGAACATAAAACCTTTAACCAGGAGATTGCGCTGAAGAAGTACGCGCAGGAAGTCCGCTTCATTCCGCAAGCGAATCAGCAGGTGCCTAGGGTTCATCCGACTGATAATCGGATCCCCCTCCAACTGAAGCGAATTAATCAAACAAGCCTTAACCTCAGGAATTGACGGCCTTCCATATGAACACTTAGCAATGATCGCAAGCTGCAGGAGATCACAGGAGGCTTGAATGTCTTCTGGCGAGAAGAACACAGCCGGCTCACCTTGCTGCGTGTATGCTGGGGCCTTCACCGGAATCCGGCGACGAGGGCTCTGAAGACCTTCCAAGACCGTCTGAGCAAAAGATTTGCTGGTCTGTACGGGAACGGCTTCAGAACCTGTCTTCCTTCCATCACCGGAGGTTGAGGACTCCCCCACCAAACCCTCCATGGCCGGCGGGGGAGGAAGCTACTGGAGGCGTTCTTGATGCTACCGTGATGGGGGCGATACCTCTCTTCCTTGCTACGACATCAGCCTCATACCTCCCGTTAGATACAACTTCTCTCTTGAGGTCGAAGACAGTGTATAGACTTAATGAATAAGCTCATGAATGGCAGTGTATAGACATGTGATGAACAATGCAAACGAGCCTTACCAATGTGTAAACTTTACAAAGCTTCAGCCACTGTATAGACTTCACGAAGCCTAACCAGTGTACAGACTTGGAACGAGTGTGCTGTGAGCACTGGATAGACTCAAGATATAACAACCGAATGTATAGAGTTGTGGTCGAACAACCCAATGCATAGACTTGAAGCAAGAGGCCAGTGTTCAGACTTTGAGGAAGAGATGCACTGTTCGCAATGTACAGACTTGATAGTGTAAGACTCTTTATAAGACGGTGAACAGTGTATTGACTTGATGCCCAACGGTGATGTATAGACTTCGACAAGCTTGAGCCAGTGTATAGACTTTGCCAGAGTGAGACGATGCATGAGACGCTCGGCTGTACAGACTTGCAAAGTTCTGAATGAGACGATCGGCTGTAGGACCGATGTACAGACTCTGAATGTGAAGGCAGGCTGTTTAGACTTGAGTCGCTTGAAGCGATGTACAGACTTGGTGAGGCTCAAGCAGTGTACAGACTTGTGAAGGCTTCAGCGTTGTACAGACAAGGAAGTACCACTATGGATGTATGGACTTGATAATCCACTGTGGATGTATGGACTTGAGTGAATGAAGCCGATGTACAGACTCACCGATTCGAAGCCACTATACAGACTTTGAAGAACAGTTCAATGTATAGACTTGAAGCCCCTGAGCTAATGTTTAGACTTCATGCTGTACAGACTTTGAGGCTTTGAACGTGTAAGCTGAATGCAATGTAGAGACTTAGCGCTGTATAGACTTGACCAGGAAAGCGTAGGAAAAGGTATGAGTGTATGGACTTGGCCAAGCGTAGGAAAAGATGTGGAGTGTACACACTTGGTAAAGCAAAGTCTAGTGTATAGACTTGGTAAAATGAAGTCCAGTGTATAGACTTGTAGATGCGAAGATGATGTACAGACTTAGAAGGATTTGAATGGGAGAGTGTATGGACTTGGTTCCTGTAGCAGTGTATAGAGTTGAAGGTCTGAAGGCGATGTATAGACTTGGTGAACACTGCAACAGTAATCAGATGTATAGAGTTGAAGTTTAGACAAACCAGTGTATAGACATGAAGCTTGACAATCCAGTGTATAGAGTTGAAGCTTGGAAGGATGTATAGAGTTGAGCTGTACTGACTTTGGCAATATGCAGACTTAACTGGTCGAGCAGTGCACAGACTTAGAATATTAAGACAAGTGTATAGACTTTAGTTAGAAGGTGCCCGATGTACAGACTTGAAGATGATATGCCAGTGTATAGACTTCAGTTAGAAGGTGCCCGATGTACAGACATGAAGATACCCAGACAGGCAGTGTTCTGATGGGTCGACGCATCAGCAAGGGTGGGTCGACCCACTACTGTTCATTCTAACTAAGCAGAGTGTAGATAGATGAACTAATGAAACATCATATGAACTGTACTCACTTACATGATGAACCAGCATAAATCTAGAGATAGTAGATTGATTTATAGTGTGAGACATCATCCAAACCATAGGGATGCAATAATCTCCCCCTTTTTGATGATGGCAACACTATGAATCAAGCAATATCAAAGTTCAACAAGAAATTAATATCAGCTGCAACAAACAGAGTAAATTCAAGGCATGCTCATGCAAGTGAATTAAACATTCCCTACCACACACTCTCATCTCCCCCACAACTCATAAACATATCTTCCCCGAAGCAACATGACTCCCCCAAAGCTCAAGACAAATCCAAGACTCACTGATATTGCTGAACTTCTCTCCCCCTTTGACATCAGCAAAAAGAAATACAGAATGTATGACAGTGCTGGAAACATGAAGAAAAAGGGTAGTAACTTCTTAGTGCAGAAAGTCACGAGTAGGTCTTAATAGAATAAGTGAGTTTCTAATCTCAAGAGAAGATTCTTTAAACTCCAGTACACAATTGAGAAGTAGAATGATAGTAAAGTTTATCAGCATACATAGTGTATGATTTAGAGCAGGAGTTAACAAGTATGGCCAGATATAGCTGATCATTCAACTATCCCACAAGACAGCAAGAGGCTAAATTAGAGAGGTGTTCTCAAGGTATTGAGGACAAGCAATCCATTAGTTGCAAAACAACAAGGAATTTTTTTTCTTTTTGAGATGATTTTCAAGAAGATCAATGAGTAAGTTGGTACTTCACTCCTTTGACATTAGGGAGACACCTTGATTAGAGGCCTGAATCCCCAGTTACTCAGAGTGAGTACCTTATTACTTCCTTCCTTTTTTTTTGTTAAGGAACAGAGTTAGTGTTAGGATTGGTGCGGAGGATTCAGAGGGGGGGTAAATGAATCCCACCCTTAAAAACTTTTCGGCTCAATAATAAAACTAGAACTCTAACAAAGCAAGACAACCAATCTAAAGAACAGGTAGAATATCCTTTTAAACCAAAGATCAAATACGTAACCTGCGCCCAAATAAACAACTAGCGGAAGCAGCACAGATATAAACGAGAATGCAATGTAACCTGTGAAGTAGATAGGAGATGTGGAGCAACCAACCACTACACAGAGATTTTTAGGTGGTTCGGTCCACGGACCTACATCCACCCCACACTCAAACCGAGTGTGGCTTCACTAACAGCTGGGCAACACAGCTTGCCAACAGACACTGATACACAGCTTACCTAGGGGAACAATCTCCCCTCTTTCTCCTACACGGAGGGAACCTCTAGCAACCCACAGTCACTAGAAACCAGAGACTCACGTCTCTCTTCCTCTATACCAAGAGGGAACCCCACTAGTAGCAGCCCCGCTACCAGTGAACCAGCCAGTAGCACTCTGCTACCAGCAATACACTAGAGGCCTAGCCTCTCTTCCTCTTATCCAGGAGGGAACCCACAAGCAACCCCTCTGCTGCTTGCAGACCAGAGATCAGATCTCCCTTCTCCTGACCCACCAGGAGGAACCCGACCTCAATCCAGAGGATCGGAAGAACAATAGCAATAGGAGTATATAAAAAAAATAAGAAACAAGAAAAGCCCAGCAACGAAAGCTGGAAATGAATCACAATAGTCGTTCTGGATTTGATCAACGAACAGACTGAATAGGTCTTCAATAGACTTCTCTCCTCTTCTTCTTTTCTTCCTCTTCTTTCTTCTTATCAGCTCACGCACTCTTTCTATTCTGCTCCTTTTTTTTTCTTCGATTAGCCTCCATCAGAAGACGAAGGCTCCTATATATACCAGCAGCGGCCAGGGCGTGTGTCTTCCACATTTCTTGCCCAATACTTGGCCCACGTGTCAGCAACTAGAGTCAGGTGGCGTCAACTCACTTGCTCCAAAGGGTTGACGCTGCCTTCAAGAATATTCTACAGCAAATCTCAAGTCTGCTGTGTTGACTCCATCAACATGCTGCGTTGACGCATTGATGTTCTAGCATCTGAACTTAGATGGCTTCAGCCCTCTCACGTTTCGTGTGGAGTGCGTTGACGCATTGTGCAACTGCGTCCACCCACTGGTCACCTTGTCGATCCATCAACTTGCTGCGTCGACGCCACTTGATGACTGCGTTGACGCACCAGAGTAATCCAGTAAGCCATTGGCTCTTCCTTTGTAACTGCTGCGTCGACGCCACTTGATGAATGTGCGCAGTGAAATAACTTGTGAAGGTCTCTGCTTCGTGGAGTTAACATTGTGGATATTAGTGAAGGCTTCTTCAACTGATGCGTGGACGCTTTAAGCTCCCAGCGTCGACCCTGTTCCTTTCTAGCAACAAGAATGAAAATTAAGTGAAAGTATTATTGAATGAAACTTTAAGTCATCACTGAATTGAACACATCATTCATATCTCATGGTTGTCATCATCAAAACCAGGGGCACAACAATCTCCCCCTTTTTGATGATGGCAACTATGAGGTGAATGCCATTAATGCCATTGCATCTAAACAACCATGGTTATTCATATCAAGTATGGAGCTTTAGATTAACAGGAAACCTATTCATTGACTGAATCGAGCATTAATTTTGTCGTCCATTCAAGTTCAAGACTTTACAGACTTTACATCATTGAACCAGACAAACAGAAGAAAACATATAGTTAGTCAGCAGGATTAATGTAGATGCAATGAACTCTAGTTTAGATTCCAGCTTGACTCCAGCTTGACTTCATAATTCTCCTTCCCCTTTGACATCATCAGGAAGGGGAGTAGATGTGGGAGAGCTATGGAAAGTAACGATTGAATTTTCTGGCAGAAGAAGGCGTTTGTTGCTGACGAGAGGATTGCCCTTGAGGTGGCTGATGAAACTGCTGTCCTGAGGCAGGTTGATCTCTGGCCAGTATATTCCTGATATCCTGAGAGATTTCGCTCAGCTGGTGACTTAGAGTGGTGCGCACACTATCAATGGCAGAAGAGAGATCAACTGTGGCAGAGTCCTTATTGTGAAACTTGTCTCCAAGTGACTGAATTGCTGCAGTCACTTTGTCAATCTTTTCTAACACAACTTTAAGGCATTGGGGAATTGCATTGACAGGACTCTTGATGGTTTCAACTGCTATCCTCACATCATAGCACAGATCAGTAATCTTAGCAAAGGATGAAAAAGTTGTAGCTTGTTGGCTGTGCATTTCTGTCATCAAAGTGGCTAGTTTGTCAAGGAGAGATGATATGTGCTGAAGGACTATCCTTGTAGCTTGGTCAGAAAGCATCTTGGAGAGTAAGAATTTTTGCCACTCAGATAAAACAGAAACTTCGAATTGTATAATCCTAGTAGTCAGTTTGTTGAGATGGTGATTTGTGAATTCCATTAATTTGTCCATCTTGGTATCCTGACGCTGCATCATCATAGTCATGTTCACTAACATTTCTTCAATAGTTGCTGGGGGTGGAGCTGCATCAGAAGTTGGAGAAGGTCTCCTATAAACATCAATGGTTCCAGTTATAAGGGGTTCCATTGTAGGTGCTGAACCACTGGGTTCCCCAGTTTCCAACTGAGGGCTAGATGATCTAGCAAATGTGTCCTCAACCTCTGGTCTTTCTTCTCTCACATCTGATGGAATCTGTATCTCTGTCCAGTTCACTTGACTTTCATCCATAGTGGCTGTTCTTGATGCCTGACCTGTTTCTGATGGAGCTATTTTCTGACTGGGAAGAATTCTAACTAGCTTACCATCAATGACTTTAAATCCCATAAACTTCTGAATGTAAGTAAGGGTGTAAACATTCCCTTGAGGAATGATTATTTTCTTCTCAGAACCAAAGTCGACACCCACTTTTCTAAAAATGGCAGTTAATGGAGCAGCAAAAGGAAGTGTTTTGGACTGTGTGAGACAAGATCCCATAGTTTGAATCACTACATCAGACAGGGAAATCTGTATTCTCTTTAGCATACAGTAAAGTAGAAACCTTTGCATCTCAGTCACCCTTTCTCTACCACTGCTCTGTGGTGTGATCATTGAAGTGCAAATATGGTGGAGCAGTCTATTCAATGGAGGGAATTGATTAGCTTTGAGACTGGCTAAATAGGTTTCTCTGACATCGGAATGGTCACTGGGTTTGTCGGTCAGGAGCGCAAAAGCATCGTGCTCATCGTACTCAAAATCATGCAGCTGAACTCCATTTTTGGGGATTTTCCAGGCTCGGGCAAACAGCTTATTTGTTAGTTCGAAACAGACATTCTTGACAGATGATGTAAGTTTTGGAACTTGTGGTTCATATTTCAAATTTTTGTAGAACTCTCTGACCAGGGTAGGATAATAGACCTTATGGTTTGTGACAAACGACCACCAGCCCTGATAGTCTAAGGTCGGAAACAGTTCCGGAAAAACTGCAAGCATCTCATGGTCGGTAGCATCAACATACCGGGAGATGAGAACTTTCAGAGGTTCTTCTGCTGTGACTGGAAGAGATCTGTCCACACCTTTCTGACCTGTTACAGAGCCTGAAGATGAACCCTTCTTTTCTTTCCTGACTTCAGATGCCTTCCGCTTTTTGGTTGGCAGACTAGGATTGCGGGGACGTGTCTCCTTCCTCTTCCCTTTATCGTGATCAGCTATGGAGCTGGGCTCCATTATGCCTTCGGCTGATGCTGAGCGTCTGGGAGGTTCCTCTGCCCTCTTCTTCCCCTTTGTAGCGGATGTCGGAGGAGCCATGGCTGCGAGGTGAATGGAACAGGGAAAAAGCTGTGAGGGTTTTGGAGAACACGGAAGGTGGAATGACCAAGGGTTTTTGAAAGGAGTGGAGACGAGTAGTGGTCAAGCTACGCTTTTAAAGAAGCTTCGAAGACCCTTTTAGTGAACGGTTCAGCCGGTTCAAGTCGGTGAACCGGATTGTGAGGAAGGTTGTATTAGAAGTAATGCGTGGACGCCAGGGGACATTGCGTCTACGCAGTGAGGCAGATATGAACAGAAGAAACAAGATAAGTAGCCAGAAGGACATCCGTTCAAGGAATTTCCTTAAGATACTAAGATAATGAGTTGACATGTTTATATTCAAGAATTTAAGAGTTGCAGATCAAGTTCCCATGAAAGAGATGTATGTAAATAGGCTCCAATTCATTTAATGATAAAGAGTTGAAATAATCTTAAAACATCGAATTAAAAACCATGAACCACTAAAGCCACCTGTCTGGAGAAAAAGTGGAACTCTTTTCACACTAGAACCATTTTCATATTTGTCCCTTATATCTGTCAATTTTAAGAAGCCTTTCAGAGAGAGAAATTTAACTGGCATTGATGATAGACTCAGTTGAATAAGGAGCTTCAGATCAAACATACTCACAAGTTTTGATTATTTTCACATTTTCAGCATTTTCAACTTATTTTTACTTTTTCATTTGCAGTCAAGTATAGCTAGCCTTTTGACACGAGTACACATGTTTATCAGACACCCGAGTCCCCGGTTACTCAGCATAGCAAACTATTCTGCATATACGAACCAGAGTTGGCAACTGATGTCATGACATGCCTATCACCACTTCATAGGTGCATGAAGGTAGTTTCTCAGTTAATAGTTACCATTGCTCTGGAATAATTTATTTTTCACTTGAAGACAGAGATAGTAGTGAACCTCATGGCTTGCTCTTCAACACTTCTTTGGTGCATAGGGCTAGTTTCTCAGTGAATAACTACCATTGCTCTGCATTTTATTACATGTGTAATATATTGCATCTTCAGTGTTTATAAAAAATTTCTGAGTTCATTATCAATACAAATATTAAATTCCTCTGCACACATTGGTTTCTTTACATTTGAGCAATAAGGTTCGAGAGATGATAAGGTCCTGGTTTTATTAAAAGGTTCAGCTTTTGTTCCATACATAGTGCATTAATGGGTTCAAAAGTTATTAAATCTAGATATCATAAGAATTATAGATCTCTTATCATTAGCATATCATAGAGCTATTCAGAACATATCTCATACTCAACAAGAATTATCACTTTAACTCCCCCTGAATTTAAGACATCATCTACATATCTCAGTGCTCTAGAGTTCTTCCCTCATACTAAGAAGTCAAGGAGGCTTTATTGTGGGATAAGAACTGAAGGGACGGAATTGATGGACAAAACAAGTTGATGTGAGATAGGGAAGTTTTCAAAAGAAAGATATAACAGAGAGATTTTACCATGGCATGGCTGTTTTGACTCAGTTCTAGCTCACAAACCAATCCAGTTTCCAAATTATATTCCTCATTGCGTTAACTCAACCTCAGTACTGCGTCAACTCATCCAACTAGACAGCACAAACATTTGCTCAAATTCAAAAACCAATTTCCCACAGTGTTAACTCAGTTTCATCATTGCGTCAACTCACTCATCCAACCAGCAGTAACAACTCTGTACTTTATTCAGCATTTTGTCACCGAGAAATTAATCTTAAGCTAACTCCCCCTCAGACCATGTATGAATGAAATTATAACAGCCAATAAAATGAGTATCAAGCTGAAACTGTATTCATGATGAGATGATTGAAGAAAAGATAGACACAACAAGCAAAGATGACTAAGCTCCCCCTGAGAACATGCAATCCTATATGTAATTCAGAGGTTCAGTGAGCTATGCATGCAAGTCACATATATGCACTTCAGATGAGGAAAATTCAGAAACATCAATTTAGACAATGCAGATGAAGAGTGAATAAAAAATATTTAACATGCTATGCAGTAACACTAAAACCAGGAAGTGCAAGAAATTTACCTGAAAAGTTCGGGAAGGGGTTTTTCTTCTTGAGTGCCTTGGTTTATTACCCCTCTTTATTCTTCAGCTTCCAAGGCACACCTGCAGGTTAGCAAGCTATCTTGCACAAATAGGCACCCAAGAAATCTTGGGTCCTGAATTAGTAGTGACATTCCTAGCAGATTTTCTAAACAATCTGCTAGCAGCATGGTCATCGAATTTCATCAGGTAGCAATTATTCATTGAATGACTAATTGTACCACAATAATGGCAAGATGCAGCAGGTTTCAGATTGGATTTATGCACATTCTTATTAACATGATTTTTATGTGCATATGTATGAAAATTTCTGTTTACAGAATTAAAGTTCTGTTTACCAAAACCAGCATTGCTTTGGTATCCTACCAGCCAACAAGTTGCAGCCTTGTGACCCGGCTTTCCACAGTTAAAACAATGAGAGGAATTTATTCTCTTAAAATTATCATGAACAGCATGTCTATTTGCAGGGATTTTAGCATGTTTAAAATTCTCTTTTCTACCCTGAGCATGCCAACAGTCCTTGACTGTGTGGCCATGCTTTCCACAGTGAGAGCATTTGAGAGAATTTCTTTCAAAAGTACCTGACCAGCATTCAGAGGTCTTGTGACCAATTTTGTTGCAGTTAAAACAGATGATGTGCTGGTTCATTGAAATAGACTTGTTTCTATTAAAAACATGTTGGTTTGCAGGGAATTTAGCATGATATGAATAGAAGGTTTTCTTACCACTAGCAAACTAGCACTGAGCAATTGAGTGTCCTAATTTGCCATAATTAGAACATGTGACACTCCTTTTCTGAGATGAAGGATTTTTAACATGATATTTCCTAGCACTCAGATCCTCCTTTTCCATCAATCTACATTCATGCATCAAATGACCAGGTTTATGACAGTAATGGCATGAGGTTTTCTTTTTAGATACATGTGAGTTTGTGTGAAGACTGTGATCAACATGCACTGATGGACCCTTTTTATTCACTTTCTGTTTTCCAATCATTTTCTGATTTTTATCCAGTTTTTCTATTTTCTTAGCCTTATACTGAGGTGGAGATGATGAAGTAGAAGGTTTCTCCTATTCAGAAGATTTAACAAAAACGGTTTTCAAATTGGATCCATCTTCCTTCCTCATGACTGGACTGTAGCCCAGTCCCTCTTTCTTAAAATTAGAGCTAGAACCAGAAGATGTCTGAATTTTCTTTTCAATGTTCTTTTTATTTATAGGGTTATAGCCTAACCCCTCCTTCTGGAAGTTGACCTTTGTTCCCAGCAATTTGTTCAGATTATCCTGCCCATTAACAAATTTAGACAGAGAACTCTTCAAATCTAGAATTTCATTTTCTAAAGAGGTGATTTGTAACTCATAGCTGGCAATTTCTTGCTCACTGCAATTCACACATTCAGTTAACACCTTGTTAGCAGTTTTGTAATTTTCAATTTCTTGTTCCAGATTGCTCAATTTTTCAGGAACTTCAACACTAACTGTTTTTCCTTTTCCCAAGGTTAGAAGTCTCTCTGACATAGTGGAGTTCAGCATTTTTAACTTCTCATTTTCTTCCTTAAGTTTGTCATTCTGAACCAATTCATTTATTAGAAGTTGATCTTCTGAATTGACTTCTTGCTTTCCTCTGTTTTCAAATTCCTTAAAATCTTTTTGCTATTTTTCAAGATCTTTCTGTAATTCTACGTTTACAGATTTTATGGCATTACATTTCTCAGTCAGCACCATGTTCTCCTTTTTGAGTTTCTCTAACCTTCCTTCATTTTCTTTAATAGATTTTAGCTTGCTTAGTTATGAGCTAACACATTCAAAATCCTTCATCAATTTTTCATACTGATTTTTATGTGTGTGAATATCAGATATGCAGGCATTATGAAATTGCTTCATCTTAGAACAATTTTTACATGGAGAACTTGAACTAACTAATCCAGTACCCTTCTTCAATTTTTTATACTTTTTCTTTAACAGTTCATGAGATTCAAGCAGCTCAGAATATGCATTCTCCCAATCATCTAAATCATAGTTTTCAAAGGGATTTACCTGATCATCATTGTCCTCTTCATCACTTTGATTGTTGCTGTGATCAGTCCCATTGGCCATCATGCAGGCGTCCTCCTTTGACTGGAAAGCTATCTTCAGTTTGTCCAGGATTTCGGTGGCTGACCTGCAATGATAAAAACACGAGTGTAAGGCCTTGTCAGTGGCAGCCTTCATAATTTCCATAGCCTTCATGTTTTGATCACACATGGATCTATCACTGTCAGTCCATTTGGACGTTTTCTTTGGCAGTATGTATGGACCATGCGAAATCAACTTCCACAGATCCGGATCAAGTTGTTTAACATAGATACGCAGACCTCTAAGCCACAACTTAAATCCAGAACCACTAAAGATCGGTGGATGGTTCATTGAATCAGTTCAGGAGTAACACCAAGCAATAAGACCCGATCAGAAATGCACCTATTAGACCAGCAGGATCCCCTACATATCGTTGAATCTAGAGAAATAGGGAACCGCTCTGATACCAATTGTTAGGATTGGTGTGGAGGATTCAGAGGGGGGGTGAATGAATCCCACCCTTAAAAACTTTTCGGCTCAATAATAAAACTAGAACTCTAACAAAGCAAGACAACCAATCTAAAGAACAAGTAGAATATCCTTTTAAACCAAAGATCAAATACGTAACTTGCGCCCAAATAAACAACTAGCGGAAGCAGCACAGATATAAACGAGAATGCAATGTAACCTGTGAAGTAGATAGGAGATGTGGAGCAACCAACCACTGCACAGAGATTTTTAGGTGGTTCGGTCCACGGACCTACATCCACCCCACACTCAAACCGAGTGTGGCTTCACTAACAGCTGGGCAACACAGCTTGCCAACAGACGCTGATACACAGCTTACCCAGGGGAACAATCTCCCCTCCTTCTCCTACACGGAGGGAACCTCTAGCAACCCACAGTCACTAGAAACCAGAGACTCACGTATCTCTTCCTCTATACCAAGAGGGAACCCCACTAGTAGCAGCCCTGCTACCAGTGAACCAGCCAGTAGCACTCTGCTACCAGCAATACACCAGAGGCCTAGCCTCTCTTCCTCTTAGCCAGGAGGGAACCCACAAGCAACCCCCCTGCTGCTTGCAGACCGGAGATCAGATCTCCCTTCTCCTGACCCACTAGGAGGAATCCGACCTCAGTCCAAAGGATCGGAAGAACAATAGCAATAGGAGTATATAAAAAAAATAAGAAACAAGAAAAGCCCAGTAACGAAAGCTGGAAATGAATCACAATAGTCGTTCTGGATTTGATCCACGAACAGACTGAACAGGTCTTCAATAGACTTCTCTCCTCTTCTTCTTTTCTTCCTCTTCTTTCTTCTTATCAGCTCACGCACTCTTTCTATTCTGCTCCTTTTTTTTTTCTTCGATTAGCCTCCATCAGAAGACGAAGGCTCCTATATATACCAGCAGCGGCTAGGGCATGTGTCTTCCACATTTCCTGCCCAATACTTGGCCCACGTATCAGCAACTAGAGTCAGGTGGCGTCAACTCACTTGCTCCAAAGGGTTGACGCAGCCTTCAAGAACATTCTACAGCAAATCTCAAGTCTGCTGCGTTGACTCCATCAACATGCTGCGTTGACGCATCGGTGATCCAGTGATCAAGGCTTCAACAGATAGACATGCTGCGTCGACGCTCTCAGCATGCTGCGTTGACGCATTGATGTTCCAGCTTCTGAACGTAGATGGCTTCAGCCCTCTCACGTTTCATGTGGAGTGCGTTGACGCATTGTGCAACTGCGTCCACCCACTGGTCACCTTGTCGATCCATCAACTTGCTGCGTCGACGCCACTTGATGACTGCGTTGACGCACCAGAGTAATCCAGTAAGCCATTGGCTCTTCCTTTGTAACTGCTGCGTCGACGCCACTTGATGAATGCATTGACACAGTGAAATAACTTGTGAAGGTCTCTGCTTCGTGGAGTTAACATTGTGGATATCAGTGAAGGCTTCTTCAACTGTTGCGTGGACGCTTTAAGCTCCCAACGTCGACCCTGTTCCTTTCTAGCAACAAGAATGAAAATTAAGTGAAAGTATTATTGAATGAAACTTTAAGTCATCACTGAATTGAACACATCATTCATATCTCATGGTTGTCATCATCAAAACCAGGGGCACAACAGTTAGTAACTGTGGCTTTTGACATGAGGAAACACCTTGATTAGAGGCCAGAGTCCCCAGTTACTCACCAACAAGTCACCATTGCTCTGTCATGTCTTTTCATTCATTTTAAGCATTTGACACCTCATGACATAGGAGAAATATTCATTTCATTGATGAAGCTCCCAGTTTCTCAGTGATCAAAATAGAACATGTTTGTTCAGTTAAGCCCTTGAGTTAAAGAGATAGAATGATTGAACACAATACCAGAAGGACTATTTCTTGAATTGAGTCTTGAGGTCTAGATTTCAAGCTGATTGGGTCAGATATCAAGACATACAGGTTTTGGCCTGAACCAGAATCAATGACAATGTAGGAAGATATACTTTATGCAATTAGTCCAGATCTCTGAAGGAGTACCAAAGGAAAGATTCTAACTAGATTTTAGAGTCACTGACTTATAGACTTAAGAGATAAGTGACACTCTACTGTCTGAGAGAACCACACTAGATCAGTCATGCAAAAACCAGCAAAGTTACACATCTAGACAATCCTTTTGAATCTGTCAAAGAACTTCTCTTCTCATATTTCAACTCAGCTCCCCCTAAGACATAGCATTCCTCAATAAAACAATCCAGCATAATCTCAAAGCTTCCCCTCACTCAAAGCATTCCTGAAAGCTAACCAGCAGACATTCTGAACTCCCCCTTAAACCAGCATGAAAGAAGGCTAAACATCAGATAAACACAACTCCCCCTCACAACAAGAACATGCTTCATAATTAAGACAATTTGTATAAGCCTAATTCTCTTCTCAATGTGGTGAATTTTTCATTATCCAGAGGTTTTGTGAATATGTCAGTAATCTGATTATCTGTGCCTACATGAATCAGTTCAAAAGTATTCTTAGACACCTCATCTCTTATAAAATGATGTCTTATCTCTATGTGTTTGGTTCGTGAATGCAAAACAGGATTTTTAGCAATATTGATGGCACTAGTATTATCACAGTAGATTGGAGTGCACCCCAGGTCTACTTGGTAGTCCTGAAGCTGGTGTTTAATCCATATGACTTGTGTTCCACAACTCCCTGCAGCCACATATTCAGCTTCTGCAGTGGAGAGGGCCACAGAATGTTGTTTCTTGGAGCCCCAAGACACTAAACACCCACCCAAGAATTCACAATGACCACTAGTGCTTTTCCTGTCTAGTTTACAGCCTGCATAATCAGCATCTGTGTATGCAACTAAGTTAAATGTGTGAGATGCAGGAAACCATAAACCAAGAGAATGAGTAGCTGACAAATATCTGAAGATTCTTTTAACTGCAGCTAAGTGTAATTCAGTAGGTCTAGACTGATACCTTGCACACATTCCTACACTGAATTGTATATCAGGTCTAGAGACTGTCAAGTAAAGAAGTGATCCAATCATACCTTGATAAAGTTTGGCATTTACTTCTTTACCTGTCTCATCTGCATCCAATGAGGTATTGGTGCCCATGGGTGTTGTAATGTGCTTTAAGTTTTCCATACCAAACCTCTTGAACAGTTCCATTGTGTATTTGGTTTGGTTGATGAAGCACCAATCCTCTAGCTGATGTACCTGCAATCCAAGAAAGTATTTTAGTTCACCAACCAAGCTCATTTCGAATTCAACAGACATCATGGTAGAAAATTCATCACATAGTTTATGCTTAGTTGATCCAAATACAATGTCATCTACATATACCTGAACTATGATGAGATCTCTATTTATGCCCTTGGTAAATAAAGTTTGATCAACTTTACCTCTTTTGTAGCCCTTGCTGATCAGAAATTCAGACAATCTTTCATACCATGCTCTTGGAGCCTGTTTTAGACCATACAAGGCTTTGTTTAACCTGAAAACTTGGTTAGGTTGAGGAGAGTATTGAAATCCAGGAGGTTGTTCAACAAAA
Organism: Amorphophallus konjac; assembly: GCA_022559845.1. Taxonomy (NCBI): domain Eukaryota; kingdom Viridiplantae; phylum Streptophyta; class Magnoliopsida; order Alismatales; family Araceae; genus Amorphophallus; species Amorphophallus konjac. Next base: position 257,300,983 of record CM040118.1, on the reverse strand, counting down.
ACTTCTTCTTTAATGACTCCATTTAAAAAGGCACTTTTAACATCCATTTGTTGGAGTTTTATATTCTTTGAGCAAGCAAAGGCAAGCAACAATCTTATAGCTTCCATCCTAGCAACAGGTGCATAGGATTCATCAAAGTCTACATCGAATTCCTGACAGTAGCCTTTGGCTACTAATCTGGCCTTATTCCTCGAGATGATTCCATCTTCATTCATCTTATTTTTGAACACCCACTTGGTTCTAATGATATTAATACTATCTGGTCTTGGGACAAGCTCCCAGACATTATTCCTTTCAAACTGACCTAATTCCTCACACATAGCATTGACCCAAGCTTGATCAGCTAAGGCCTCTTCTACTGTTTTGGGTTCAATTTGTGAGACTAAAGCAATTAAGTCATCATTATTCACATTTCTAAAATGAGACCTAGTCCGAAGAGGATCTTTAGGATGGCCTATGACATTATCTAATGGATGGTCTTTAAGAAATCTAACATTTGTTGAAGACTCACCTGTTTCTCTTGGCCCTTCCTGATTGGGGGAATTTATTTCTCCACTAGGCTGAGTCTTCTCTTCTTCTTGTTGGTCTTATAGGAAATCCCTATCATGATTGGAATCCCTGTCAAGATTTTCAACATTAGAAACATCTTTCTTTTCACTAAAAAGGATGTGTGGAGACTCTTCCACTTTATAATCTGATATGTTAAATACCCTATATGCCCTTGACACTTCAGAGTAACCCAAGAATATTCCTAGGGAGCTTTTAGCTTCAAACTTGTCTAAATCTTTCTTATCATTGTTATGAATAAAACATTTTGCTCCAAAAATTCTGAAATGAAACAAGTTTGGTTTCTTACCTTTTAGAAGCTCATAGGGTGTTTTCTTGTGTATGGGTCTTACCATGGCCCTGTTGATTATGTAAGTTGCTGTATTGGCCGCTTCTGCCCAAAACCTTCTAGGTAATTTACTTTCAATCAACATGGTTCGGGCCATCTCCACCACAGTTCTATTTCTTCTCTCCACAATCCCATTCTGTTCAGGTGTCCTCCATGGTCAGATTGAATAGAACAGACCTTGTATTTCCCTTCTTGTTTGACCTTATTGAAAAACAGAGTAAACTTTTGAAATGCATCACTCTTATTTGCTAAGAAAAATATCCATGAATATCTAGAGAAGTCATCAATGATGACATAGCCAAACATGTTTCCATTAAGACTCTGAGTTCTAGTGGGACCGAAAAGGTCCATATGAAGAAGTTCCATTGGTCTAGAAGACAATGGCTCAGATCTTAATTTAAAGGAATTTCTGGTCTATTTGCCTAGAGCACAGGCATCACATGCTTTTGATATCGAGTTGAATTTAATTCTAGGCATGCCTCTAACTAAATCATGCTTGACCAATTTATTTAAAGTTGTAAAGCTAGCATGACCTAGACGTCTATGCCATTTGAAAGCATCATTTTCAGAGTTGGCAGATAAGTAAATAGTAGATTCAGATTCCTCATCTAAGTCTACAATGTAGACATTATTAATCCTGTTGGCTACAAATTTAATCACATCAGAATTTGTTTCAAGGATTTTGCATGAACTATCATCAAATACAACCCTGTGACCCCTGTCACATAACTGACTAATGCTAATCAGGTTGTGTTGAAGCCCTTCCACAAGTAAGACTTTTTCAATGGAGTTTGTGGAAGACTTACCTACTGTACCAACTCCAATTATTTTACCTTTGTTCTTTCCTCCAAACTTGACCAGACCCCCTGGCTTCATCCCTATCTTGCTAAACTTGGATCGGTCTCCTGTCATATGCCTAGAGCAGCCACTGTCGAGGTACCACTTGTTGTCTTCAGCTGCCAGGCCGACCTACACAAATACATCAAGCAGAGTGATTTGGAACCCAAGATGAGTTGGGTCCAAGGACATTGTTCAAATCTCTGATCAAGTGTTTAGGTATCCAGATTTGCTTCAGCATGGTTTTCTCTGGCACCTTCCTTTCTGGTTTATTAAAGTTGAATCCAGCTGGACTGGAGAAGTGAGTTCTATTCCATTCATTAGTCTTCCTATTCCTAGGAAATTTCCTGTAATCTTGTTGATTAACATATTTTTGACCATGAAAATTATTTCTCCAGTAGGTCCTGTTTGGACCCATCTGATTGTTGTAATTCCAACTCTTATTCTGATTCACTTTCTTGGTCCATCTACCATTTGTGTTCTGGTGAGTGGGCTTAGTGATATTCTTCATAAAATTCATTCCCATCTTAAATGGTTGTCCAGCACTGGTTTTTGTGTTTTCTTTAGGACTTTGAATTCCCTTAGTGCTATTTGAGCTGGATGGTGTGTCCAGCTTCTCTTTTCCCTTCTCTGGGCAGAAGGTGATGGTCTTGAATTGCAAGGGTCTCTTATTAGTTGGGTCATAGCCTAGACCCTCCTTATTAAAATTGACCCTAGTCCCTAGTATAGCATCTAAACTAGTTTTTCCTTGGACAAACTTTTCTAAGACTTTCTGTTTGTCTTCCAGCTCCTTTTGAAGGGACTCAGAATTTTTTAGGAGTTCAGCATTTACTTTCTTCACAGCTTCATATTTCTCTGAGTTCACTCATTTCATTCATGCTTTCTTCAATTTTAGTTTTGAATTCATTGAGCTGATTTTGACTTTCTTGAATTTCTCCCTTGAGCTTATCATTTTCTTTCCTTAGTGAGGTCATTTCTTCTAGTTGTTCTTTTAGCTTCTCATTTTCCTCACAGACCTGAGTTTGTTCTTCAACATTTGTGTTAAATTTTCTTTTCAGAACTCTGTGCTCTTTACTAAGAGAATTAAATTTATCTAACAATTCACCATAAGCATCCTCCCTGTCATCAATTGAGAAATTTTCAAAAACATTTATTACCTCCTCTTCACTGTTTGCCATAAGGTAAATTCCATCTTCATATTCTTCTGAGGAAGTGTCTTCGGGGTCTTCTTCTTCCTCGCTCCATGTGCAGACCATCGCCTGTGGCTTCTTCTTCTTCTGCACCTTTATGTTTTTCTTCTGAAGATAGGGACCCTTCTTTTGGAGGTCTGGGCATTCGCCTTTCATATGTCCCTGTTTGTTACAATTAAAACAAGTCAGTCTCTTAGGATTTCTATCCCTGTAACTAGTAAATTCAGCATTCTTGTTGAAAGAGTGTGGTTTCTTCTTCCTAAAGGTCTTTCCCTTTTTCTTCAAAAATTTTCTGAACTGTCTAGTGAGCATTGCCTGCTCCTCCTGGTCGAGATTTGAAAAACCTTCAAGCTCGGACTCAGACTCGGGGCTACTGCTGCTACTCCCGCTGTTGCTACCCTTGTTGCGGGATGCCCTTAGAGCCACATTCTTAGCCTTCCTCTCACTTCCTTCTCCACCTCCTTGGAAATTCATCTCATAGGTCATAAGGGATCTTATGAGTTCATTCACAGTCAAGATAGTCAGATCTTTTGACTCCTCAATCACAATGGCCTTAGTGTGCCATGTCGGGGATAAAGATCTAAGAATTTTCCTGATTATATCTGCCTCAGCAAGATCCTTCCCTAGCCCTTTAAGTGCGTTTGTGATCAAGGACAACCTGGCATACATTTCAGTTATATTCTCATCTGCATTCATCCTAAACATTTCATACTTAGAAGTGTAGAGGTTTACCTTCGAGGCTTTCACTTGAGCTGTACCTTCATAAATCAATTGCAGCTCATCCCACATTCACTTGGCAGTCTTGTAGGCAGATATACGGGCATATTCCTCTTGATGAACAGCACACTGGATGATGTTCAGCGCCGTCTAGTTGAGTGAAGAGAGCTTGACATGGTCATCTATCCAAGCGTCCTCGTTTGGTGGCAGATCATATGGCCCCACAGTAATTACTCTCCACAGTTTATGGTTTTGAGCCCTGATAAACACTTCCATCCTATTCTTCCAAAACAGATAGTTACTACCATCAAAATACGGAGGGCAACTAATGGATTGACCTTCGGCCATGAAGGTTCTAGGACCACTGGCATTTCCTTGACCGTTCATCCACATGGCGTAAACCTACTCTGATATCAAATGTTAGCGCAGCAAGAGTGATATAGAAGGGGGGGATGAATAGATCACTCCCAATTTGTAAAAACTTAGGTGGAAAATTAATTCTACTGCTTACGCCCCTCCTGAACCCGCACATAGAGAAATGCAAACGCAGTCACCAAACAAGACAGTATAAGTAAATGAGAATGAAGAACTGATCACATGGAAGCAAAGAGACAAGCAGATGGAGAGCGCAGATAATAACAGCAAACCACAGAAGAGGCACTCGATTTTTAGGTGGTTCAATTGCAGTCCGTAATCTACATCCACCCCTCACTCCAACTAGAGTGAGGATTCCACTAGACAATGCTAGAACACTGCAGACTCAGTCTGCGAACAACATGCTGCCACACAGCTTGAACAACCAAGGGAAACAAATCCCTCAACCAAGCTCTGCTACCCACAGAACTTGAAACTTGTTCCAGCTACTAGCTAGAACAGAACCGGAGACACCTCTTCCTTCCTCCACACACCGGAGGGAACCTGCTAATGACAACCTGTCACTAGCAACACCAGAGATCACCGATCTCTCTTCCTCTGTAACCCAGAGGGAAACCGGAGTAACACTCCCTTCCTCCACACACCGAGGGGAACCAATTCGAATCATAAGAATGAACAAAATAAAAAGAAAACAAAATAGAAACAAAGACCAACGAAGAAGCAGTCGGTTCTGAAATCAATACAAATGTAGCTTCAAAGGAAGCAATTCATCAAACCACAGACACTGCTCTCTCTCTCTCTCTCTCGAACATACTCCTCTCGGATCTGGACACTATGGAACTCTCTGCTCTTTTTCCTTTCTGGATCGTGCAGTCTCACACAAATGGCTTCTGCTTTTTCTTTTCACGATCACTCTTCTACTGAAGGACAAAGCTCCATATTTATAGCAGATATTGGGCGTGTGGCTGCCAGGTTCCCGCCCATGAACTTTTTGCCAGATCATTTGAATTTCGACCACATGGCAGCATCCTGACTGGGTTGCCATCCACGTGTCATGTTCCTGGTTTCTTGGATCATGTGCCAGGTGCCAACCTCGGATCACATGCCCAATCATCAACCTGAATCGCCTGCAGACAGAGACAGAAGGAATGTATATACTTAGTTAGTTCAGGCTATTAACACAAGTATATACTGAGTAAGTGTGTACAACGTGAGAGAGTGTATAGACTTAATGAATAGGCGCATGTGAAGACAGTGTATAGACTTAATGAATAAGCTCATGAATGGCAGTGTATAGACATGTGATGAATAATGCAAACGAGCCTTACCAATGTGTAAACTTTACAAAGCTTCAGCCACTGTATAGACTTCACGAAGCCTAACCAGTGTACAGACTTGGAACGAGTGTGCTGTGAGCACTGGATAGACTCAAGATATAACAACCGAATGTATAGAGTTATGGTCGAACAACCCAATGCATAGACTTGAAGCAAGAGGCCAGTGTTCAGACTTTGAGGAAGAGATGCACTGTTCGCAATGTACAGACTTGATAGTGTAAGACTCTTTATAAGACGGTGAACAGTGTATTGACTTGATGCCCAACGGTGATGTATAGACTTCGACAAGCTTGAGCCAGTGTATAGACTTTGCCAGAGTGAGACGATGCATGAGACGCTCGGCTGTACAGACTTGCAAAGTTCTGAATGAGACGATCGGCTGTAGGACCGATGTACAGACTCTGAATGTGAAGGCAGACTGTTTAGACTTGAGTCGCTTGAAGCGATGTACAGACTTGGTGAGGCTCAAGTAGTGTACAGACTTGTGAAGGCTTCAGCGTTGTACAGACAAGGAAGTACCACTGTGGATGTATGGACTTGATAATCCACTGTGGATGTATGGACTTGAGTGAATGAAGCCGATGTACATACTTGCCGATTCGAAGCCACTGTACAAACTTTGAAGAACAGTTCAATGTATAGACTTGAAGCCCCTGAGCTAATGTTTAGACTTCACGCTGTACAGACTTTGAGGCTTTGAACGTGTAAGCTGAATGCAATGTAGAGACTTAGCGCTGTATAGACTTGACCAGGAAAGCGTAGGAAAAGGTATGAGTGTATGGACTTGGCCAAGCGTAGGAAAAGATGTGGAGTGTACACACTTGGTAAAGCAAAGTCCAGTGTATAGACTTGGTAAAATGAAGTCCAGTGTATAGACTTGCAGATGCGAAGACGATGTACAGACTTAGAAGGATTTGAATGGGAGAGTGTATGGACTTGGTTCCTGTAGCAGTGTATAGAGTTGAAGGTCTGAAGGCGATGTATAGACTTGGTGAACACTGCAACAGTAATCAGATGTATAGAGTTGAAGTTTAGACAAACCAGTGTATAGACATGAAGCTTGACAATCCAGTGTATAGAGTTGAAGCTTGGAAGGATGTATAGAGTTGAGCTGTACTGACTTTGGCAATGTGCAGACTTAACTGGTCGGGCAGTGTACAGACTTAGAATATTAAGACCAATGTATAGACTTCAGTTAGAAGGTGCCCGATGTACAGACTTGAAGATGATATGCCAGTGTATAGACTTCAGTTAGAAGGTGCCCGATGTACAGACTTGAAGATACCCAGATATGCAGTGTTCTTATGGGTCGACGCATCAGTAAGGGTGGGTCGACCCACTACTGTTCATTCTAACTAAGTAGAGTGTAGATAGATGAACTAATGAAACATCATATGAACTGTACTCACTTACATGATGAACCATCATAAATCTAGAGATAGTAGATTGATTTATAGTGTGAGACATCATCAAAACCATAGGGATGCAACATCTAAGACAGGCGTGTCATATGGCTATGACGGTTTATCGTGGAGCCGTCAGAGTGTTGTAACGCTACGATCCTGGTCCGTCAAAGATTACAGAGAAATTTAAGTACAACAAGCGGTGTAACGGCTCATCGTAAGGCTGTCAGAGTCATGTGATGGTCTAACTATAATCCGTCAGAGCACTGCTGATAGTAAGTAAAAGATCTATGATTTAAAACCTTTCATGCAAGAAGAATCAAAATAAACAACTACTCTAGTCATGACAGAACGAAGAATAGGACATCTAGATGCATAGGTCGTAGTGAATGAACAAGAGAATATCTTTTATCTTTAAATTAGGCTAAGGACATGCATGTATGCATAGACCTACTAAAACATGAAATTCATGGTCTATAGTGCATGGAATCAAGTAAAACCAGAGAACTTTTACTCCTATCATGATATTCTTGTCGTTCATGAGATAACCTACCTCTTTACTGGGCTTTCAACTTCCAATTTGGGACTGCAAGACACGCCCTAGTTCTTTCCTTCCAGTGAGTTTTCAGCAACTTCACGTCGCTCAAACTCCTCAATCTCTTGACCTAAGGATGTGAAATTTGGAGGGTAAGGCGGTGAAACTAAGGGGAACAGAAAGTTCTAAAGACACTTAGGCTAATTACCTCGATTTGGTGTTCTAATCTCCTGATCTTCTGTGGACTTTCGCTCAGATTCCTGGGTTGCTATGGTCATACCAGCAACTTTGGAGGCTTCAAACTCCTTGTGTAGTTGATCTCCTAGCATGAAATTTTAAGGAAGATTAGTCCTATATATTAACAACAAAAAGTTCTAAAGAACTTACCCAAAATACTATCTCCTTACCTTAGTTCCACGCAAGCCAATGTAGAGGTCGCGCAGGTCAAAACTAGGGTCTATTTATAGGTTCTAGCTAGGGTTTTGAGGATTAGATCGATTCTAGAGTCCTTAGATCGACTTCTGAGTGTCCTTAACACGTTTACTAGTCCTCCCATCTCGATCCCTAAGAGATAGACAAACAAAAATGTAATCTTTTTGCTCTTTCTTCCATTCACGGAACTGACAGAGCGTGACGGTCGACTCTTGGTGCGTTACATGCCTGTGGTGGTCGCACGATAGACCGCTACAGCTACTGTGCGCAGAATTGAACTTAATTCAAACTCTTTTATTTGTTTTATCCACATAATTATCTATAAAATGATATTTATCTTTCAAATTCATGAATAGGCTAAATAACCTTCTAGAATATGGGCCAAACTTAATGGGCTTGGTCCTTAAACCTTTTAATTAAATAGGCTAGATTAATCGTTTACCATAATTGGGCCTTAATGAATTTCTAATAAATTCCTAAAAATCATTAAATAATTCCTGAAATAATATAAATATTCTGGGTCATTACACCCTCCCCCACTTAAAAGAATTTGGTCCCCAAATTCAATACATGGATTAGATGTAGAGTGTACTTACAATTGAATAATTCCAGGAATCTTTTTCGCATGGCTTCTTCTGTTTCCCAAGTTGCTTCGGACGACCATGATTTCTTCCATTGAATTTTGACCATAGGAATAACTTTATGCCTTAGTTGACGCACTTCCTGTTCCAGAATCTTTATTGGTGTTTGCTCGTACGTCATATCGTTCTGAATCTCCAAATTATCGTAAGTGATAATATGGTAAGGATCATATACATACTTTTCAGCATAGAGATGTGAAATACGTCATGAACTCCTGCTAATTGTGGAGGTAAAGGTAATCTATAAGCCACTTCACCAACCCTTTCGAGAATTTCAAATGGGCCAATGAACCTTGGAGTTAGCTTGCCTTTGATGCCAAATCTTCGAATACCACGACCCGGAGAAACCTTTAGATACACATGATCTCCTACCTGAAACTCCAAGTCGCGCCTTCGATTATCAGCATAGAATTTTTGCCTATCTTGTGCCACCAGCAATCTTTCTCGAATGATCTTAATTTTCTCTGAAGAATCCCTGATAATGTCGGGGCCTAGAATTTGCCTTTCCCCTGTTTCATTCCAACATATCGGTGATCTATAGCTTTTTCCATATAAAGCTTCAAAAGGTGCCATCTGTATGCTGGCTTGATAACTGTTGTTATATGCAAATTCTACCAGAGGCAAGTGATCATGCCAACTTTCTCTAAAATCAATAGCACAAGCCCTGAGTTTATCTTCTACCACTTGATTTGTTCTTTCAGTCTGACCATCAGTTTGTGGATGGAATGCCGTGCTAAAGTTCAGTCTGGTCCCTAGTGAATGTTGTAGACCCTTCCAGAATTGCGATGTGAATCTATGATCTCTATCAGATATGATAGTGACAGGGACACCATGTAGCTTGACAATTTCTTTCATGTATAAGGCTGCTAGAATATCCACAGACCATCGACTTTTGATTGGTACGAAATGTGCAGATTTTGTCAATCGGTCTATGATTACCCAGATATCGTTGTGTCCACCTCTTATCTTTGGTAAACCCATAATGAAATACATTCCTATACTCTCCCATTTCCATGATGGAATATCTAAGGGATGTAATTTACCTACAGGTCTAAAACGTTCTGCCTTTACTTGTTAACAAGTGAGACATCGGGACACGAAATCAGCTATTTCTCTCTTCATATTGGGCCACCAGAAATTTCTTTTGAGATCTTGATACATTTTTGTACCACCTGGATGAATGGTGTACTTGGATTTATGTGCTTCTTCTTGGATCAGTTTCTTCGTGTCCTCATAATCTGGTACACACACTCGGCCCTTAAATAGCAATCTTCTGTCATTGGAAATAGAAAAATCCGGCCTCTGTTCTATGTTGGCTTTAATCTCCAGTAATACGGGATTATCATTTTGCAGCTTGACCAGATCTTCTATTAATGTAGGTTGAGCTTGAATATTAGCTATGAAATAATCTTCTTCCTTCATGTCAATATCAAAGTTCAACCGAGCAAATTGAGGAATAAGATTAGTCATACTAATCATAAGACTTGATAGCTTTCCCATTGGTTTTCTGCTGAGTGCATCGGCTACAGCATTAGCCTTGCCAGGATGATATTGAATAGCAATATCAAAGTCTTTGAGATATTCTAACCATCTCCTCTGCCTCATATTTAACTCCTTATGAGAGAATAAGTATTTCAAGCTTTTGTGGTCTGAGTAGACCATGAATTTCTTTCCATAGAGATAATGTCGCCAAATTTTTAAGGCGAAAATGACAGCAGCCAATTCTAAATCATGCACAGGGTAATTTTCCTCGCGACGTTTCAATTGTCTTGAAGAATAACATATTACCTTTCCATTTTACATAAGGACGCACCCTAAGCCAATGCCAGACACATTCGTATATACTTCAAATCCACCACCTTCCACCGGTAGTGATAGAATAGGAGCTGTAGTAAGATGGTTCATAAGAGTTTGAAAACTCTCTTCACATTCCTTTAACCAGACAAAAGGATTTTCTTTTCTTGTGAGTCTAGTTAAAGGAACAGTAATTTTTGAGAAGTCCTTAATGAACCTCCTATAATAACCAGCTAGACCCAGAAAGCTCCTTATTTTTGATACAATCGTTGGCCAGTTCCAGTTTCTGACAGCTTCTACTTTAGAAGGATCCACAGCGATACCTTATTTTGAAATAACGTGACCTAGGAATGAAACTTCCTTGAGCCAGAACTCACACTTGTTAAGCTTGGCATAAAGTTTATGTTCTCTAAGTGTTTGCAAAGCTATCCTCAAATGTCCTTCATATTCCTCTTTTATCTTGGAATATACCAGGATGTCATCGATAAAGACGACGATGAATTGGTCCGGATATGGCTGAAAAACATTGTTCATAAGTTGCATAAATGCTGCTGGGACATTTGTTAACCCGAACGACATCACCACGAATTCATAGTGGCCATAACGACTTCGAAAAGTCGATTTATAAATGTCTTCTTCTTTAATTCTAAGCTGATGATAACCTGATCTAAGGTCAATATTGGAGAAATACTCTGCTCCTGAAAGCTGATCGAAGAGCTCATCAATACGCGGCAACGGATACTTGTTTTTTATTGTATGTTGATTCAGTCGCTGGTAGTCTATGCATAACCTAAGAAAGCCTTCCTTCTTCTTGACGAATAGAATCGGTGCACTCCAGGGGGATGTGCTAGGTCTGATGAAACCCTTATCTAATAGTTCCTGCAACTGCCTCTTTAGTTCCTTAAGTTCCGTGGGGGACATCTTGTAAGGGGCTATAGAAACAGGTGCTGCTCCTGGAATGAGTTCAATAGTGAAGTTTACTTCCCTCTCGGGTGGTAAGTTGGGTAATTCAGGTGGAAACACATCTGGGAACTCATTTACAATCGGACTGTCTGCTAGGATGATTTCCTTGGACTCGGTAACAATGACAGAAGCAAGTTTAGCTTCACATCCTTGCGAGATAAGTTTGCAAGTGTGAAGAGAAGATATGATAGTGGGATATTTTCTATACTTGAAAATCTTGGAAGACCAGATTTTCGAAAGGATATAATCCTATTTCGGCAGTTAATATCAGCATCATGATCTATAAGCCAATCTACCCCTATCTACACGATGAGCCATTGTAATAATGAGGTACCTGAGAGAAATAACAATTTGTTAATTATCATGGAATTAGAAAGAGATAAATCTTAAAACTAAGTAACTATCTTATCCCAGGCTCTACCCAATTCTCGCATGGGTGAGGAAATTTCTTCCTTAGTTCCTAGGTATGGGTCCTTAAGTCTTGGACTTATCCTATGACGTGACTCTTTTCCCTAAGTCCTGAGACTTAGGCTATTATACTAACTTAATTGTCACGCCCCGAGCCTTTATTACAGTGGAATACTAACTCGAGGAATGTGAACAGCCGGCATGGTAAGCCTCTTGCGAGCAAGAACGATCAGAGCACAAGACAATCACACATAAAAATATAATTACATAATAATTTACTCAAACTCCAACTTATTTCATTAATAAGTGAAATATTCTAATACAATAACTTTTCAACCTCCTTCAATCCATCAGACTCAAGGAAAAAGGAAAAATTACAAGACTCGATCTAAATAATAATGACTTTCCTAAGTCCTCACTCTCATTTTGATATGACTTTCATTCGCTCTCGGACCCGCTACTTGTATAACTCGAATCCGAATTCGAATCACTTCCATCTCCTGAAAATGATTGGAAATAAGTAATGAGCACACTTGCCCAGTAAGTATCTTCGCATCAATATGAAGGCACTATTAAAGTGATTAGTAATTTAGCTCTAAAGAATAAGGTAAAATCATACGAATGCGATAAATCATATGTAAATAACCAAGGTAACAAGATGATCGTATAAGATAGAATGAACAAGTATGAATTAGCAAGAATGTATCAAGAACATGATATGGCCTTTCATGAACAAGAATGTATCGAGAATGTACTAGCAAATAACATAATCATCACACAAACATCCTTTCCTTATGAGCAAGTATTTGGTGAATTTCTTGTGGAATATCATGTAACAAGCAAGAAAGTCATGTACGTATAAATGTCGTGTCTTGTGGATTTTCACTTCACGAGCCGTGGATTTTCACTTATTAATAAAATACTCCCAGCACAATGCGAAAGATCTATGGTTTAAAACCTTTCATGCAAGAAGAATCAAAATAAACAACTAATCTAGTCATGATAGAATGAAGAATGGGCCATCTAGATGCATAAGTCGTAGTGAATGAACAAGAGAATATCTTTTATCTTTAAATTAGGCTAAGGACATGCATGTATGCATAGACCTACTAAAACATGAAATTCATAGTCTATAGTGCATGGAATCAAGTAAAACTAGAGGGCTTTTACTCCTATCATGATATTCTTACCGTTCATGAGATAACCTACCTCTTTACTGGGCTTTCAACTTCCAATTTGGGACTGTAAGACACGCCCTAGTTCTTTACTTCTAGTGAGTTGTCAGTAACTTCACGTCACTCAAACTCCTCAATCTCTTGACCTAAGGACGTGAAATTTGGAGGGTAAGGAGGTGAAACTAAGGGGAACATAAAGTTCTAAAGACACTTAGGCTAATTACCTCGATTTGGTGTTCTAATCTCTTGATCTTCAGTGGACTTTCGCTCAGATTCCTGCGTTGCTATGGTCGAACCAGCAACTTTGGAAGCTTCAAACTCCTTGTGTAGTTGATCTCCTAGCATGAAATTTTGAGGAAGATTAGTCCTATGTGTTAACAACAAAAAGTTCTAAATAACTTACCCAAAATACTATCTCCTTACCTTAGTTCCACGCAAGCCAATGTAGGGGTCGCGCAGGTCAAAACTAGGGTCTATTTATAGGGTCTAGCTAGGGTTTTGAGGATTAGATTGATTCTAGAGTCCTTAGATCGACTTCTGAGTGTCCTTAACACATTTACTAGTCCTTCCATCTCGATCCCTAAGAGATAGACTAGCAAAAATCTAATCTTTTTGCTCTTTCTTCCATTCACGGAACTGACAGAGCGTGACGGTCGATTCTTGGTGCGTTACATGCCTGTGGCGGTCGCACGATAGACCGCTACAGCTACTGTGAGCAAAATTGAACTTAATTCAAACTCTTTTATTTATTTTATCCACATAATTATCTATAAAAGGATATTTATCTTTAAAATTCATGAATAGGCTAAATAACCTTCTAGAATATGGGCCAAACTTAATGGGCTTGGTCCTTAAACATTTTAATTAAATAGGTTAGATTAATCGTTTACCATAATTAGGCCTTAATGAATTTCTAATAAATTCCAAAAAATCATTAAATAATTCTTGAAATAATATAAATATTCTGGGTCATTACAAACCCCATTGCATTCTTTAGCGAGAAGCTTAATGATGTCAAACTGTGTTATTCCACTTATGATAAAGAATTTTACGCAGTTGTCCAGACATTGAGGTATTGGAGGCACTATCTTTTGCATCAGGAGTTTGTCCTCTTTTCTAATCATGAGGCCTTATGATTCCTCCATACCTAGAAGAAGCTGAACGCTCGCCACGGTCGTTGGGTGGAGTATCTCCAAGAGTACACCTTTGTGCTCAAGCACAAGGCAGGGGCGGAGAACAAGGTAGCCGATGCGCTAAGTCGGCGGATGATGATGTTGACCACCATGAGTGTAGAGGTGGTGGGCCTAGAGAGGCTGAAGGATGCTTATGTTAACTGTCCAGACTTTGGTCTGATCTATGTCATCCTTCAGGCCGGTCCTTCGCGTGATTACAACGAGTTTGTGCTTCAGGAGGGTCACCTATTTCGGGGTGACAAGTTGTGCATCCCACGGACTTCTATTCGTGACTTTCTTACGTGGGAGATGCACGCAGGTGGTCTTGCTGGCCACTTCTGCCGGAACAAGACCATAGAGATGGTTAAGCATCGATTCTATTGGCTGAGCCTGAAGAGGGATGTTGCTCGCATCGTGGCCCAGTGCCGCATTTGCGCTATGGCCAAACAAAGGAAGCAGAATACCAGCCTCTATACTCCCCTCCCCATCCCGGATAGTCCATGGCAGGACATTAGCATGGACTTTGTGTTGGGATTGCCCCACACCGTCCGACGGTATGACTCTATCTTTGTGGTTGTAGACAGGTTCTCAAAGATGGCATTATTCATCCCATGCTCTAAAACTTCGGATGCCTCTAGAGTTTCCCGTCTATTCTTTTCACACTGTGTCTCCAGGTTCGGACTCCCACGCACTATAGTGTCTGATAGGGATGTGCGCTTCACTAGCTATTTTTAGAAGACCCTATGGCACATGATGGGCACCCAATTGAAATTCTCCACTGCATATCACCCTGTGAGACCCGTTCTTTAACGGATCTTTACCAGCTTTAGAATAGAATTTAATCCGTGACTTTTGGCTATTTTTATGAAATTTATGGACTTTTAATAGCATTTAATCTTATTAGATTAAAGAGTTTTAAGAAATTAGTGGGCATATACATAATTTCGCTTCATAGGGGGTTTAGAATGCAATTAAGGGTTAAAAATCAAATATATATATATATATATATATATATATATATATTAATCTTTTTTTAACTCTCTCGATCTCCCCTCTCTCTCCCACTTTCCTCTTTCTCCCCCCCCTTTTCTTTCACCCGTGGGCGGCGAAACCCACAGGCGACTGCGGGCGAACCCGCGACGGCGACCCCCCCCCCACCCCCGTTCGCCTCTTCTCGGTGCGGCGACCGGTCGGACGAGGTAGAAAATGGCGGCGGCCACCGGCCGGTGACGGCGGAGGAGCGCCGGTGGTGACCTAGGAGCAAGGAGGAGGCGGCCCGCGGCTAGCGACCCCCCCCTCTCTCGCCTTCCTCTTCTCAGCGGCGCACTGCAGCCCAAGACCGGTGGAGGACGGCCGACGGCTCCGCCGGCGGGCTAGCGGAGGCAAGACCACATCGGCATCCTCATCGGCTCCGATCCCGGCACGGAGGTGCGACCCCTCGGCGGCTTCGGGCACTCATCTCTCCCCCTCTCATGGCGTTCTCACGGCTAATCGGCCTTCCTCTCGTGCTAGGATTGGCGGAGACTTCCTCCGCGACGCGAGGGACACGGAGGCATCCACCTGGGATGAACCGTGGAGTAGAGAGACATCCAGGAGAGGCGTACCGCGGCCAGATCGGATATTTCGGCACGTTTAAGGTAGGGGGATCAATGCCCTAGCCCGTTAAACTGTTCTAATAGCATGCCCATCGTTGCTGGGTTCATAGATTAATAAAAGCATGCCCATCGTCTTTATGTTTTAATATTATGCCCATTGTCTTTATGTTTTAATAGCATGCCCA
Organism: Amorphophallus konjac; assembly: GCA_022559845.1. Classification (NCBI taxonomy): domain Eukaryota; kingdom Viridiplantae; phylum Streptophyta; class Magnoliopsida; order Alismatales; family Araceae; genus Amorphophallus; species Amorphophallus konjac. The sequence goes on along the minus strand of CM040118.1, from coordinate 257,285,329 downwards.
TCGTCGCCGAATTCATAGATTAAAAGCATGCCCATCATTGCTGAGTTCATAGATTAATAAAAGTATGCCCATCGTCGCTGAGTTCATAGATGAATGAAAGCATGCCCATCATCGCTAAGTTCATTGAGTAATGAAAGCATGCCCATCATATCATCGCTGAGTTCATAGATTATGAATTGTTATATTGAAATGATGGATGGGAAGGGAACATGTTAAAAATAATAACTCACATCGAATTAAGTCGACCGGGAGGGGATCCGATTATGATTCTGGTGAATCCGGTTCTCCGGTAAGGACTATGTTTCAATTATTCTAGACTTTATAACGGTCTGCCATACCTGTTTATTAACCCGAGCGGTTGACGATTAGACCGCGTAAATTATTTAAATTTGAATGGCGGTAGAAATTTCACGATTAGTCCGTTTAGCAGCACGTAACGGTCCGTCATTCGACCGACTAAGGCTATAACGGCTTTAATTTAACCGCATGTTCTGCAAATTATGCGTGTTCATTTAACTATGCATTTAATAGTTGCATAAGCATAATCAGTTATTTTTGCATGTAATTAATGGAATAATTCCCATTTTGGCATGTTCAAATTGTTTAAGCATTGAATTATTGAACAACGGCCATTTTAGTATACTCGGTTAATTATGCATTTAATCTTGCTTAATTGCCATGTTTTATCGTTATCATAAGTTATGGCATGTTTTTAGATCCCAATAGAGATTTATTCTCTTTCCTAGTGATGGAAGCACCAGTCGTAGCCCGATGACTTTCAGTGTTGATCCCACCCGGGAGAGGTGGCGGGGTATCCCAGTTTACAGTTTTTAAGCTAGTTCCGTGGGCCCCAGTCCAACCGTAGCGTCCTACGGAGGGGAATACTAGCTAGAGACATGCCTCTAGGCATGAGCCGGTGTGTGCACACGTGGTCAGAGACTTGGACTAACGAGTGTTGCTCTGACTAGTTACTTGTCCTGGTACTGTTACACGTCTCGCTTGCTATGATCAGGCTTGCGTAGATGCTTGAGACGCAGTGTAAGCCGTCAATGGACACATCTTGTTTCTTCTTCTGGTGGATCTCCTCTCCTTCTCTCTTTAGTCACTTGGAAATGATTAAGTTATTGTCTATTGATAGATTTTGAGTACTTGCATTTAAATTCTAACTGGCATGCTAGTTAGCTGTTCATGAACTATTTAGTTAGTTTTATAGCTTTATTAGATTGTCGTTTGTTTATTCCAATGCATGCTTTACTGCTTTCCTTTAGTTAGTTGCGAGTTAGGGATTTCTGTGAACCCTACTGAGTCTCTGCTATGAGACTCACCCCTTCCTTTTACAAGTGAGGAGGAGCAACCGACTGCAAGATACTTGCGTGCTTTTGGCGATAAACCTTAGAGCCAGCAATGGTCTGTCAGTGGTCGGTCAGTGGTCAGTCTGTCCTTTTTCTTCTTTTGGCTGGGCTACGTCCCATGTAGTTATTTATTATTGGACCATTGTACAGTGTGGGGCTTGTGATATATGAATCTGGACTACTTGTATAAATTTACCACTCTGATATATATAGATGCTTCTGTTTAATGTTCAAATGAATGCTTTAATTAATATTGCACATGTAATTTCTATTCATTATGCATCCCCTCAACAAACACTCACTAACCCTTACGGGGCCTCATCAGCCTCTTGGGTGGCTTCCCCGAGCTCTTGGTATCGGTAAATCGATGATATCAGGTTATCGGTATCCGGATCTACTAGGTCGTCACAGTTGGTATCAGAGCGGTTTTGAAGATTTGTATAAGGAATTGAAACTGCATTAGTCCAGAACAAGTCTATGTGAGTCTACTATTGGCTTAGGATGTTTTTCGTGATTACTAATGGAGTTTCTGTTATTTTGTGTTTCCTTCTAGATTAAAATGTCACCTCGTAGAAGGGCACACGTCCCGAGGGAAGGTAGTGGCACTTCTCCTCCGGCTCCGGCTAATGTGCCAGCTCCAATTCAAGCTGACCCTACTCCTCAAGCTGAGTTGCCTCCTGGTGGCCGTGGCAAAGCTTTGAAAGAATTTTTGTTGTTCCACCCACCGACTTATGAAGGACTGGCAAGTCCAGATGCAGCCAGAGTGTGGATAGATGCAACTGAACGTGTATTCTGTTCCATGGAGTGCACAGAGGATGAAAAAGTCATGCTGACTACTTTTCAACTCAAAGGAGCAGCACTCACGTGGTGGACCACGGAGTGGGAGGCGCTTTTAGATCTCGTCCTCTTCGTCAAATTACATGGATGGAGTTTGTCATAGCCCTTGAGCGCACCTTCAGTCCAGCTTATCTCAGGATGGATAAAATGCACCAATTTATGGAACTAGCTCAAGGCAATATGACTGTGCTAGAATATCGGAGCAAGTTCATGGAATTGGGTCGGTATGCACCCCACATTCTTGCTGATGAAAGCTTAAAGATCGAGCAGTTTCTACGTGGATTAAAATTAGAGTTGAGGCAGCCGTTGATCGCGACCAGAGTGGCAGAAATGGATGCAACATATCAGGCAGATGCGGCTTTAGAGCTTGACTTGGCAAGAACCTGAGGGCATACTCAAATGGCGTTAATCCAGCCGGGTGTGCCGTGGCAACAGTTCAGTCAGCCATCTGCTACAGGAGTCCCATCTGCTATTCCTGCGGCCAGTGGCATTCCTGTTACTAAGCCTAAGTTTAAGAAATTCAAGAAGTTTAAGAAGCGATATGGCAGTCAGGCATCTTCGGGTACCGTGCAGCAGCAATCAACACCTTCTTTCCAGCAGCGTCAAAGATCAGCAATTAGTTAGCCGAGTGTGTGTGCAAGATGTGGTGGGAGCCACCCAGGCAAGCCGTGTTCGCTGCTGGTGGTTTGTTTCCGATGCGATCAACCGGGACATGTGGTTCGAGACTGTCCGTAGAGGCCGAAGCCAGTGCAATTTTCTCAACGGGAGCCTTCTCAGTTCAGACCTCCTCCACCACCTCAGGCACAACAGTATTATCCTCAAGCTTCAATGTCTTCTTCCCAGCAGTCTACTACAGCGGGCAGGAAGCAGAAGGGAAAAGTCTCTCATATTCTCCGGGCTGAAGCTATGGCGTCTCATCTTATTAAAGGTACGATTATGATTTATGGACATGCGGCTCGTGTCTTATTTGATTCAGGCGCTTCTCATTCGTTTATTTCTGAAAACTTCATTGCCTGTATTGAGGAGCCGACTTCTGAAATTACTTGTGAGTTGCTTATGGAATTACCTTCTGGGGATTTCATGTTCACTCCTCTTTATCTGGAAGAGTCGCCTATTATGATTGGTAATCATCAGTTGCCGGCTAGATTATATGCGTTGCAGCTGGTTGATTATGATATTATTCTGGGCATGGATTGGTTAGAAAAATGTGGAGCCGTGGTTGATTGCAGATCAAAGAAAGTCCATTTTCTGCCACATGGGAAACTAGCATTTTATTTCCAAGGTATTCGATCTCTTTCTTCTCGTTTGCTTATTTCTGCTATTCGAGCCTGTAGATTGCTTAATGAAGGTTGTCAGGGATTCTTAGCTTCCGTGGTTGCTATTGAGGCACCACAGCAGGATATCAATGCTATTCCTGTGGTCCGTGAATTTTCTGATGTATTTCCTGATGAGTTACCAGGCTTACCTCCACAGCGAGAAATAGAAATGGTAATTGAATTGATTCCAGGTACGGCACCTTTAGGAAAGGCACCATACCGTATGGCTCCAGCTGAATTGAAGGAACTGAGGGCACAATTGGTAGAATTATTGGAAAAAGGCTATATTCGTCCCAGCTTTTCTCTATGGAGTGCCCCAGTCCTGTTTGTGAAAAAGAAAGATGGAAGCCTGAGGCTATGTATTGATTACAAGCAGTTGAATCAGGTGACTGACAAAAATAAATATCCTCTGCCCAGGATTGACGATTTGTTTGATCAATTGTAGTCTGCTACTGTCTTTTCACGAATCGATCTTCGATCTGGCTATTTTCAATTGCGGATTCGAGAATCTGACATGGAAAAGACTACTTTTAGCACGCGTTATGGTCATTATGAGTTTTTGGTTATGCCGTTCGGGATAACCAATGCTCCAGCAGCTTTTATGGACATGATGCATCATGTGTTCCATCCATATCTGGACCGGTTTGTGGTGATCTTTGTCGATGATATTCTTGTTTATTCAGCTTCTGAAGAGGAACATGTTTAGCATCTCAGGATTGTATTGCAGACTCTGCGAGATCACGAACTCTATGCCAAATTTAGTAAATGTGAGTTTTTGCTACGGGAAGTTCATTTTCTCAGCCATGTGATTTCTGGGGACGGAGTAGCAGTTGATCCAGTTAAAATCAAAGATGTTCTTCAATGGCAGAGACTGAGGACTGTGAGAGAGATCAAAAGTTTTCGGGGTCTTGCTGGTTATTATCAAAGATTCATTCAAGACTTTGCACAGATTGCCGCGTCGATGACTAGACTGACACGGAAAGATGTACCTTTTGTCTGGTCAGATCAATGTGAGCAGAGCTTTAATGAATTAAAAAGGCTTCTCAATTCTTCTCCATTGCTGGTATTACCTTTTGGCTCGAGTGGATTCGTGGTTTGCACGGACGCTTCTCGGGTAGGTCTGGGTGCAGTGCTTATGCAACATGGTAAATGTAAGGTTCCACACAGCACTGCTCAGGCAACGCAGCGGATATTAAAATTTTATTCACCCGAACCCGGCTTGATGGAATCCTAGATCCATGGTCTAATCGATGCATTAATTACCCAACCCCTAACTATGGGTTACCGATTTCACCTTGCGTGGAACAACACTGTCCGCAGTGCTGGTTGCAGAATCTCACGAACACCGAGCCGCACAGAAGTATGGCCTCTAGAGCTGATCCACACGGATCCTTGTGCAGCGACGGCGTCCTCCAGGGCACGATCTTCCCATTCTTTACCTTTCTGGAGAGAGAGAGCAAGAGGGAGGAAAGGGGGGGAGGAGCTAATCCTTCTCTCTTGCCTTAATGCTTGATTAGGCCGAGAAGAATAGAGAGCATTCTCGTAAGGCTCATATATATAGATTTAGGACCTTTTCAAAAGAGCCCATAAGGACCAAAATATATATATGACCTTTCTATTATTATACATATGTATTAAGCCCTTTTTAACTCCTTTCCAAAAGGAATTAAAGGGAATTAATATATACATTTGTAAAATAATAATCCGTCACTCAAGAATCCATTGTGTGTGATCCTCTAGGCCCATAGTCACTCTAGTTTAATGCCTATTAACTTCTAATTCCCAATTAGAAGTAAATTAAACTTATTATTCGCTTCTACCAGAGCTGAATAATAATTTAATTTATTCCGAACCATTGATCATGTTGGGTCAAGCAAATCTGCGTGATCCTAGAGGACGCTAGGTTTAAACCAGCCTGTCTGGTACCTATAAGTCTACAGTTGCCGCATCGCTATAATTCCTCGCTCCTTCTATGAGTCTGGTTCGATCGAGGGTATGGTTTCTGTCAAATCCCATGATCGTGCCATTTGACCATGACCTCCTTAAAGTGTATGACATCCGTTCTAAACGAACTCACACGACCCTGGCCAGGGGTTTAATGGAGCGTCAGTGTCATGACCCATTAACTATCTGATCTATACCCGACAGTAAGCGATCCTCTCTTGACTATTAATGATCTTCACACGTATCCTGAAATGGTTAATGACTCAGCAATTCATGACTTATGGTTAAAGTCACTTAGCCAAGTAATTAAACCATTCCATTCCTCGTGTAAGATCCGATCAATGTCTCAGGTCAAAGGACAAACGATGCTACTGAGACAGTTGGATCTTCAGTCGACATTAGGTATAATCAACCATCTGAAGATCCAATAGAGGATCAGTTCAGTGTACATCCTTCAAGGACATACACCTACACATATGTGTTGGTGTCCCGCACCAATGACCATGAGACTGGTCAGTCATTCATCATGTGTACTGGTTTAATAGGTAATCAAAGTCCCCGAGTGATTACCCTCCAACCAGGAATAGTTTAAGGTATGTGTCCATGTAAAGTCAGTCTCATGTTTGAGATCCCATCTCGAGTTGACTTTACAACCACATATCATAGGGACATCGTAAAGTAATATACAATCACATATTTATGCTCAAATATCACTTTATTAATAATGAACAAGATCGTACAACTATTGGGCCTACCCGACCCAAAATTTGCCTGTAGCACACCAATATTAACAATCTCCCACTTGGACTACAGCCAATTACCCACAACTTTGAGGCCCATCTTATCCCGATGGCGCTCAAATATAGTTTGTGTCAAAGGCTTAGTCAGTGGATCTGCTATGTTATCTTCTGACGGTACATGCTCTACCACCACATCTTCACGATCAACAATCTCCCGAATAAGGTGGAAGCGCCTGACAATATGCTTCAACCTTTGGTGAGACCTCGGTTCCTTCGCCTGGGCGATGGCGCTATTATTATCACAAGATAATGGGATGGGAGCTGATATCTCGAGAACTACGCCGAGTTCCAAGATGAATTTCTCCATCCAGACGGCTTCCTTAGCAGCTTCAGCTGCAGCAATATATTCTACCTCCGTCGTCGATTCTGTAGTGGTATCTTGCTTGGAGCTTCTCCAACTGACTGCCCCTCCATTCAACATGAACATAAACCCAGACATGGATTTGCAGTCATCTGGATCTGACTGGAAACTAGAGTCTGTGTAAGCTCTAAGCTGTAGGTCCTCTTCTCCATAAAGCAGAAAAAGATCCTTAGCCCTTCGCAAGTACTTAAGGATGCCCTTTACTGCCTTCTAGTGCTCTTCGCCTGGATTTGTCTGATATCTACTGACAATGCTCAAAGCATTGACAACATCGGGCCGTGTACATAGCATTGCATACATGATTAACCCTATGGACGAAGTATAGGGTACGTTATTCATGTGTGCCACCTCCTCAGATGTTTTAGGGCTCATCCCCTTAGATAGGCAAATTTCATGTCTCATAGGAATGAGACCTCTCTTGGAATTTTCCATTCTAAACCTTTTGAGGATAGTATCTATGTACATGGATTGGGATAATCCTAGCATCCTTTTAGATCTACCTCGATAGATCCTTATGCCCAGCACATAGGATGCTTCTCCCAAATCCTTCATGGAGAAGGTCTTAGACAACCAAGACTTAGTTGATGTCAACATCCCTACATCATTCTCAATGAGTAAGATGTCATCAACATAAAGGACCAAGAAGGTCACAGAGCTCCCACTGACCTTCTTGTAAACACAGGGTTCATCTTCATTCCGAATGAAGTTGAAAGATTTGACAACTTCATCAAATCTTAAGTTCTAGCTTCGAGATGCCTGCTTCAATCCATAAATAGACCTCTGAAGTTTGCATACCTTATTAGGATGAAGCATGGAAGTGAATCATTCAGGCTATACCATGTACACCTCGTCTGACATATTTTCATTCAGAAAAGCTATCTTCACATCCATTTGCCAAATCTCATAATCCAGGTATGCAGTAATGGCAAGGAGGATTCTGATTGACTTAACCATGGCCACAGGTGAAAATGTCTCGTCATAGTCAATACATTGTCTTTGACGATACCCTTTCGCCACTAATCTGGCCTTGTATGTGTCAATCTGTCCATCTGCACCGTTTTTCCTATTGAAAATCCACTTGTAGTCGATAGGGACTTTCCCTTCGGGTATATCAACCAAGTTCCAAACTTTGTTGGTGTACATGGATTGGATCTCTGAATCCATTGCCTCTTGCCATTTCTCGGAGTCCGCACTATGGATCGCCTCTTGGTAGGATTGAGGATCTTCATCCTCATCGATGCATACCTTAGAGGACCTCTCTGAGACATGTCCAACATATCTCTCATGTTCTCTTGGTAGTCTATCAGATCTCTGTAGTGTCTGTGTTTCACTCTGAATAGGATCAACCGATACACTCTCGATACCTATGAGAGTGTATCGGTTGATCCTATTCAGAGTGAAACACAGACACTACGGAGATCTGATAGACTACCAAGAGAACCTGAGAGATATGTTGGACATGTCTCAGAGAGGTCCTCTAAGGTATGCATCGATGAGGATGAAGATCCTCAATCCTACCAAGAGGCGATCCGTAGTGCGGACTCCGAGAAATGGTAAGAGGTAATGGATTCAGAGATCCAATCCATGTACACCAACAAAGTTTGGAACTTGGTTGATATACCCGAAGGGAAAGTCCCTATCGACTACAAGAGGATTTTCAATAGGAAAAACGGTGCAGATGGACAGATTGACACATACAAGGCCAGATTAGTGGCGAAAGGGTATCATCAAAGACAAGGTATTGACTATGACGAGACATTTTCACCTGTGGCCATGGTTAAGTCAATCAGAATCCTCCTTGCCATTGCTGCATATCTGGATTATGAGATTTGACAAATGGATGTGAAGACAACTTGTATGAATGAAATCCTGTCAGAAGAGGTGTACATGGTATAGCCTGAAGGATTCACATCCATGCTTCATCCTAATAAGGTATGCAAACTTCAGAGGTCTATTTATGGATTGAAGCAGACATCTCGAAGTTGGAACTTAAGATTTGATGAAGTTGTCAAATCTTTCAACTTCATTCGGAATGAAGATGAACCCTGTGTTTACAAGAAGGTCAGTGGGAGCTCTGTGACCTTCTTGGTCCTTTATGTTGATGACATCTTACTCATTGAGAATGATGTAGGGATGTTGACATCAACTAAGTCTTGGTTGTCTAAGACCTTCTCCATGAAGGATTTGGGAGAAGCATCCTATGTGCTGGGCATAAGGATCTATCGAGGTAGATCTAAAAGGATGCTAGGATTATCCCAATCCATGTACATAGATACTATCCTCAAAAGGTTTAGAATGGAAAATTCCAAGAGAGGTCTCATTCCTATGAGACATGAAATTTGCCTATCTAAGGGGATGAGCCCTAAAACATCTGAGGAGGTGGCACACATGAATAACGTACCCTATACTTCATCCATAGGGTTAATCATGTATGCAATGCTATGTACACGGCCCGATGTTGTCAATGCTTTGAGCATTGTCAGTAGATATCAGACAAATCCAGGCGAAGAGCACTAGAAGGCAGTAAAGGGCATCCTTAAGTACTTGCGAAGGGCTAAGGATCTTTTTCTGCTTTATGGAGAAGAGGACCTACAGCTTAGAGCTTACACAGACTCTAGTTTCCAGTCAGATCCAAATGACTGCAAATCCATGTCTGGGTTTATGTTCATGTTGAATGGAGGGGCAGTCAGTTGGAGAAGCTCCAAGCAAGATACGACTCCAAACTCGACGACGGAGGTAGAATATATTGCTGTAGCTGAAGCTGCTATGGAAGCTGTCTGGATGGAGAAATTCATCTTGGAACTCGGCGTAGTTCCTGATATATCAGCTCTTAGGCGAAGGAACCGAGGTCTCACCAAAGGTCGAAGCATATTCTCATGCGCTTCCACCTTATTCGGGAGATTGTTGATCGTGGAGATGTGACGGTAGAGCGTGTACCGTCAGAAGACAACATAGTAGATCCACTTACTAAGCCTTTAACACAGACTGTATTTGAGGGCCATCGGGATAAGATGGGCCTCAATGTTGTGGGTAATTGGCTGTAGTTCAAGTGGGAGATTGTTACTATTGGTGTGCTACAGGCCAATTTTAGGTCGGGTAGGCCCAATAGTTGTACGATCTTGTTCATTATTAATAAAGTGGTATTTGAGCGTAAATAAGTGATTGTATATTACTTTACGATGTCCCTAGGATATGTAGTCGTAAAGTAATATACAATCAGATATTTACACTCAAATACCACTTTATTAATAATGAACAAGATCGTACAACTATTGGGCCTACCCGACCCAAAATTGGCATGTAGCACACCAATACTAACAGTAAAGTCATAGCTTATGCATTCCGAAAATTAAAACAGCATGAAGAGAATTATCCAACTCATGATTTGAAGCTTGCAGCGGTGATCTTTGCACTAAAAATCTGGAGACACTACTTGTATGGCGAGAAATTTGTGATCTTTACCGATCATGAAAGCTTGCAGTATATGTTTTCTCAAAAAGATTTAAATCTTCGACAGTGCAGATGGATGGAATATATGAAAGACTATGATTTCACTCTCTCCTATCAGCTAGGAAAAATGAATGTTGTGGCTGATGCTCTGAGCAGGAAAGTCCAAATTAGTCATTTGCTTGTTCATGAATGGAAGTTGTGGGAATAATTTCCTAGTGAAACTTTCAGCGTGGACATTCCTTCTGATCCGACGGCAGCTGTGTGTGCTAGTCTTGTAATGACTCCTGCTATTTATCAGCAGATCAAGGAAGCTTGACAGATAGATTCTTATTTGTCCCGTGTTATAATGATGCACAATGTGGAATTTGATGATGAGTTGGTTGTCATCTTCCGTGACAGGCTGTATGTTCCAGCTGTTGATGAGTTGAGAAATACCATCTTACGTGAAGCCCATGGATCCCGTTATGCTATCCACCCCGGCACTACCAAGATGTATCAAAATTTGAAAAGGCAATTCTGGTGTCCAGGAATGAAAAAGGATGTAGCACATTTGTGTCTAAATGTTTGACATGCCAACAGGTTAAGGCCGAGCACCAAAAACCTGGAGGGATGCTTCAGCCTCTAGAAATTCCAATGTGGAAATGGGATCATGTCACGACAGATTTTTTTGTGGGTTTACCCCGGACTTCACAGGGCTTCGATGGAATCTGGCTGTTAGTTGATCGGTTAACAAAGACAATAAGATATTGCCAATTAAAGTTACCTGGAGTGTTCAAAAATTGGCCGAGCTTTATGTTCAAAAGATTGTGCCATTACACGGAATTCAAATATCAATTGTGTCAGATCGCGACCCACGGTTTACTTCTGGCTTCTAGCGTAGTTTTCAAAAAGCGTTGGGCACAGAGTTAGCCTTTAGTTCAGCTTATCATCCGCAGTCAGATGGTCAGTCAGAAATGACTATTCAGACTTTAGAAGATATGCTAAGATCGCGTTGCCTAGATTGGGAAGGTTTGTGGAGTTAGCATTTGCCACTTGTGGAATTTGCTTATAATAACAGTTATCACTCGAGCATCGGCATGGCACCGTATGAAGCTTTGTATGGCCGTCCTTGTCGTACACCTTTAAGCTGGTTTGAGTCCGTGGACATATTATTGACAGGACCTGATATGGTTCAGCAATATGCTGATGTGGTTCGCTTGATCAGGCAGAAAATGTTGATAGCTCAGAGTCGACAGAAAAGCTATGCAGATCTGTGCAGGCGACCATTGCAATTTGAGCCTGGAGATATGGTGTTTGTAAAAATATCTCCGATGAAAGGTGTTATGAGGTTTGGGAAGTGTGGAAAGCTCAGTCCCCATTATATTGGTCCATTTCCTATTATGGAACGTGTGGGCCAAGTGGCGTATCATCTTTAATTGCCAGCGGCGATGCAAGCAATCCACGATGTCTTTCATATGTCTCAGCTAAGAAAATATGTGTCAGATGCATCTCACGTCCTTGATGATTCAGTTTGGCCTGAAGTGACTGCAGATTTTTCCACACCAGAGTATCCGATCAGAATTGAAGATCTCTGGTTAAGGTTGTCTGGCAACGTCACTCTGGCAATGAAGCTACATGGGAATGTGAGGATGAAATGCGTCAGTAATTTCCCTTCCTGTTCGAATAAGGTTTATTCCTTTCAATTCTCTCCTTGTTCTTCCTTTTAAATTTCGAGGACGAAATTTTTATTAGGAGGGAGGGACTGTGAGACCCGTTCTTTAACGGATCTTTACCAGCTTTAGAATAGAATTTAATCCATGAATTTTGGCTAATTTTATGAAATTTATGAACTTTTTATAGCGTTTAATCTAATTAGATTAAAGAGTTTTAAGAAATTAGTTGGCATATACACAATTTCGCTTCATAGGGGGTTTAGAATGCAATTAAGGGTTAAAAATCAAAAAAAAATATTTTAATATATTTTTTAACTCTCTCGATCTCCCCTCTCTCTCCCACTTTCCTCTTTCTCCCCCCCCCCCTTTTCTTTCACCCGTGGGCGGCGAAACCCACAGGCGACCACAGGCGAACCAGCGACGGCGACTCCGCCCCCCCGTTCAACTCTTCTCGGTGCAGCGACTGGCCGGCCGCGGCAAAGGACGGCGGCGGTCACCGGCCGGTCACGGTGGAGGAGTGCCGGCGGTGACCTAGCAGCAAGGAAGAGGCATGTAACACCTAGTGTTTTTAGGCTAAATAAGAACTAAATATTTATGAAAAAGATAGTTTACACTTGATAATATTTACATATTCCTATAAATAGTTAATAATGGTGAATAAATAATAATTTGGGTATATTGTTCCTAGAATAAATAAAAGGCTAGTTAATATTACCTTTTGGAATGGAAGTAATTATTTTACCTAGGATCGAACCTGCCTCTGATACCCAAGATAATGGTTAAGAAGGAAATAAAAGTGAAGGAAATTATAAGAAATGAAACCCCTATATGAAGTACTACTAAGACCCTAGTGTATATTGTGACCAGCCACATCAATTTAATAAAATATAAAACACTAATGGCAAATCCGAGGACCTTGCATATGAACGTAGCTTAAGGCTGATGGGCCTTATATACATATACATATATTCATGTAGACTATTAATAGATATAGGTCACGTATATGAGGTTTAGTAACTAACAAAGGGGTTTTGTGATATATATATATATATATGTGTGTGTGTGTGTGTGTGTGTGTGTGTGTAAATATACGTATATCCAGATACATGAATGATAAATTAAAGCCTCACAGATAGTGCAACCCATCCGATAAATTAAAACATACTTAGCTAATGTCACGCCCTGAGCCTTTATGACAGCGGAAGACTCGCTCGAGAAACGTGAACAGCCGGCATGGTAAGCCTCTTGCAAGTAAGAACGATCAGAGCGCAAGACAATCACATACATAAATGTAATTGCACAATATTTACTCAAACTCCAACTTTATTTCATAATAATCAAATACAATACTCAAATACAATCATTAATTCCACTTATTCCAATATACCAGACTCAAGAAAATAAGAAAATTACACAGACTCAATCTAAACAATTTAGACTTCCTAAGTCTTCACTCTCATCTTCACAATACTTTCATTCGCTCTCAGACCCACTACTTGTATAACCCGAATCCGAATTCGAATCACTTCCATCTCCTGAAAAGATTAGAAATAGGTAATGAGCACACTTGCCCAGTAGGTATCTTCGCATCAACATGAAGGCACTATTAAAGTAATTAACAATTTAGCTCTAAAGAATAAGGTAGAATCATGCGAATGCGATCAATCACACGATTAAACCAGGTAACAAGACAATCATGTAAGATAGAATGAGAGCAAGTATGCACTAGCAAGAATGAAACAAGAACATCATATGGCCTTTCATGAACAAGAATGTAACGAGAATGTACTAGCAAGCCACATAATCATCACTCCAGTATCTTTTGCTTATGAGCAAGTACCTCGTGAATTTCTGTGGAATATCAAGAAAGTCAAGTATCAATCATGTTGTATTGTGTTGTGGATTTTCACTTATTTATAAAGAAAGTACTCCCAGCGTAATGCGACGCCAGTAGCATCATACCCCATGGTTTATAATAGTATGTTTCCGACAATCAGCCAAGGGGACTAGCATAGAGCCCTTGAACACAATCAGTGCTCAATCGCATCTTCAAGTATAAATGAAGTTTTATCCTCGCATGTAGCAATAAAGTATGGCCATGAATGTACAATTCTAACAAGCTCTTGATAACGATAATTCAATAAATGATTGCTTCAATAAGAATCATGAAAAATCAAGAATGACTTAAGCAAGGTTATGCTTATGGAAATAAATCAGCAGCATAACGATACATTCTTTATCTTTCATTCATTATATTAGGTTTTTTGATCAATATGATAAGTTCTAGATCATCAAGTGATGTGGCACAGCCCAAAGACCACTAAATATGATAAGGTGACCCTAGGACTTAGACCCGCAAGCATACAAGCGCTCAATGATTCTCACAACGACGATTTCTGCTCACTCGGTTCACACGTTCACCCGGTGGGTCCGGGAGATGATGGTGAGGGTCCGAGACGGGACCCAATTGTCCTAATGGACTTACAATGCTTAGGCTGACCTCCAATGGGCCTGGGAGTCCCAACTTTGTGGGTGGCTGGTCCGCAAGGCGGGGTGTGGGGTGGCACTCACTCACGGGCCGCGGTGGGCACGATATTGCTTAAAATGAATTCCGAGCACTCTCTTACCGTCCGACGGGCATTCAAGGCAATACTACATTTGCAGAAATGAAGCTACAAGGGTGTGATCAGAAGCTCACCTGATCGGTGTGAAGACACCGATCCCGTTCGGAGACGAGGGCGCGCCGGGAGGCGAGGGTATACACCCGATCGCCGCGGCGATGGAGCTTGACCTGAAAATGTGAAGAGGTACAGCACTACGCCCCTTGCAAGGGGGGGATCTTGGGGTGGGGGTTAATGTATTACAACCAAAAATTACCTCCACACAGGGAGGGGCCTTCAGCCGGCCAAGCGGGGAGGGGAACGAGCGAGATAGAGTCGACTTTCCGAGCTTTGCCGATTCTGCCTAGCTTCTATAATTCTGAACAGAGGGCCGATGTCGATGCTGCCAATAATTCCACCGAGCTTGGAATCTGATGAAACGTGCGCCAAAAGCTTGCTAACTGGAGAGGGGTGCGGCTTGAATTTTTGGACGACGTTCTGATCTGGGGACTGACTGCTCCAGCGACTGGAAGATGGATGCAGCTCTGGTCTCTGGCCGAGCTCAGTCTGAAACAGCAGGTTGCAGAAGATGCCACGATCGCTCCTGAGCTCAAAATTTGGCACCGCTAGACTCGTTGGAATCGTGGACGAGTCTAATTTGCAGCAAAACAAACGGGGAAGTCTTCTGATATTGGAGATGAGCGGGGGGTCCAGAGAAGTGGACGGTGGTCGGTGCAGACTGTGAGGAGGCAGACCGGCGTGGGTGTGGTAGAAAATTGGTATCTCTGGTTGTCTGATGCCGAACGGGGTTCCGCCTTCTGTTCCTGGACGCTGACAGGGGGAGGAAGAACTTTGTAGAAGACCTCGAAGACTGGTTCCTTCAAGGTTCGTCGTGGGAGAGTCTTCTCTGCCGCTCTGGCTCCTGGTCTGAGAGGTTCTGCGCAGTCGGGGAAGAACAGCCTTCACGGACGGCCACGAACTTGGAATGGAGTGATTCCACCTCGCCTGCGAAGAGCACAGGGATGCCTTTCCATAAAGTTAGGCCATGCTACTAGCAGAACCAGGATGCAGTCGTGGACGTTGCTGCAACAGAGTGCTAAACTACAGGTCGGCCTGCACACAAAGCTGGAGTGGAGAAGAGAGGAGGGGGCGAACTTGGCTTGAGGGGAGAGGAGGGGTGCGACCTAGGGAGCAAGGAGGGAAGGGGAGATTCGAATTTGGGCTTTGGAATGAGTTAATTCAGCCTTGGGAAGGTGGAGATATGCTTAGGGAAGTGAAAGGGGTAGGTGGTGGTTGGAGGGTGGGGTTTTGAGTGGTGGAACTTCCTTGGGACTAGGGATTAAAGAGGGGTTGTGGGAAGTTGTGGGGAGTTAATGGAGGTAGGTGGGGGTTGGAAGTGGTTGAGAGAGGGAGGAGAGAGAGTGAATTTCGAAATTTAGAGAGAGGAGGAGAGAGAATGGAGAGATAATGAGAGAGAGAGAGATATTGAGAGAGTTTGAAAGGGTTTTCTTCAATATTCATCAAAAGTTGAATACAAGAGGAGAGATGGGGCCTATATATAGGCAACCATTTTTTACATGACCAAAATACCCTTGACAATAAGATAAAAGACCGAGCATATCCTAGACTCAATCCTATGGGCCCATAACTAAAGTAATAAGGCCCAATTAAACATAACAAGGGAAATGGACTAAAACCATATGACTCAATAAAGGAAAATACATAAGATAGGACTCAATAAAAAGAAAATACATAAAATGAAACTTGGGAAATGAAGATAACAAGTGTAGATCATGATCAATCCATATCAAGAGTGTGCAGGCGATCAAAGCTAGAGGGGTGTCGGGAGATGCCCTCATCAAATCCCCCGGGGTGGGGAGAGCTCGACCCTGTCGAGTATGGGTCTGCCTGGCTGTCGTACTGCTCCATCATGTCGGGATCCAAGCATATCAAATCCTCCCGACTCACCCATGTATCCTCGATCGGGGGACGGCTCTTCCACCTAACCAGATAGCGCTGATACACCCTGTGCCTCGTAATGATACTCTGCTCATCCAGTATTGCCTCTACCTGCTCTCGTCGGTCTCTCAAGCTAGAAAGTGGAGTCCCTCCGGGAGTGTCTCTCATAAGGGGGGGTAAAGGCTCAAGCTCCTCACTGGGTTACACCGCGGGGCCTTTGTGGGGTACCAGGTCCGCCACAATGAAGGTAGGGTGCACCCCATAGCTTTCTGGTAGGTCAAGCTCATAAGCATTGCTGCCAAGTCGTCGTAGAACTCGAAAGGGTCCCGAACCCCGTGCCCTCAACTTGGAGGCAGGTCCCGGAAGGAGCTGCTCCGCCCTCACCATCACCGAGTCTCCCACTTGGAACTCGTAGTGGCGCCGATGAGCATCTGCCCGCCTTTTGTAAGTCTCATTGATCCTTCCTATATGCTTGCGAGAATGCGTATGCCAAGGTGGACCTGGGCAGCCAAATGTAGACCGATCACACTTTGATGCTATGAAGACTGTGGTAGTCTTAGGAGGGCCGGGACATCCATAGATGAACCTTTTATGCATGGGTGTGATAAATGTCGGGGGACCCGGACATCCATGTATGCTCCTATCATGCTTAAGACTCATGATGAATGAAGGTGGGCCAATACATCCGAATATGGTCCACTTATGCTGCCTACTTGACATGTGGGTGATGTGGATGAATGTACCCGACTTATGAATCATGTCAAATGGTGTGGTAGGCCTGGACACATGCATGTTTATCCCAAAGGTGACTTCCATGTGCATAGATGTGGGATGACTTTTGAACGTCCACGTGAATGGGTCGAAGGGATCTACGAACTTGGTTATGGGGTGGGGCACTTCATCAATCCCAAGGTGTTTGTTGCCTAAGGTCAAGGCTCTCATGTTGTAACCCGATTCTAGGAAGAGAGGAGTTTGGGTCGACATGGGCGATGTGGGTAAGGTGAGGTGGGTGGTGAATAGGGAAAGTGGGTCACATGGAGATTTAGGCTCCCATAGAAAAGGGTCAAAGGGATTATGGTAAGGGTCACCTAGGTAGGGGTACTCCATGTTCTCAAGGTCCTCAAATGGCGAATCATCTCTCTCTAAGATAATTGGGCCAAGGTTGTTAATGGGTTGGTCAATCAAAGTACTTGGGATCTCAATGGTTGGGGAGTAGACTAGGATGGGTTCCTCCTCCATGGGAAGAAAAAGTATGATCTCACTTGTAAATTGGCCATTGGTGTAGATGGAAGTGATGGAGCCAATGGTGGGGTAAGCTAGGCTAATGGTGCTAGACTCTGATGGCCTCATGGCTAGCATATCGGTCAAGTGGACTTGCCAATGTAGGTAGGCCACTAAGTCTCCCAAATCTTCTACACAATAGGAGGTTTGATAAGTGACATGAGGCTGAGTGGGAATGAGTTGGGATTGATGTCCCATGAGTAAGTGGCTTGGTTGTAAACTAGGAATGGTGAGGCCTCGCTTGAGCCACAGGAATATGGACTTATCTATGGTGATGGTGTCATGGGGAAGGGTGTATAGCTCTTGAGGAACTAGGTTAGGAGGGGTGGGTGAGTTGTATGGCCCTTGGATTTCCTTGATTTTGGGAGGTGGATCCGAATTGGTATCCATCTCCACTTGGGTAGGTGTGTGGGTTGCAACTCCTAAGGACAATGGGGTAGGAAGGTCTATGGTGGGTGGGTTGGTGTTAGTCGAGGCATGGCGCACTCGAGGAGGTGAGCAAGGTCGGACATGGGTTGGACTTGGGAGTGGAAGTAGTGGAGGCCTAATTTGGGGTAAGATTGGTGTAGGAAGCGGGAGGTGGGTTGGGTGAGGGGTTTTGGGTTTTGGGGTGGTGGCCATTATGGGCCTTGGTGGAGGGGTGGACATGGTGTCCACATGGTTTTTAATGGTGAGGGTTGGATGAGTGGTGGTCACCATGGAGGGAATTGGGTTGGTTAGGGGTCTCTTGCCCTTGGGATCACTTGGGGTGGAAGTGGGGGCTAAAGGGGCTTGACTAGTGTAGGTTAGGGAAGGGGGTTTTGGTTGGGATGTGGGGGACCTCATGGGGTTAGGTGGGGAGGTGGAGGTCTTAGGTACTTGGGTTTTAGTGATAAGGGTTTGGACGGGTGGGGTGGGAGGAGTGGGAGTGCTCCTTGGGTTTTGGTGATCCGAGTGGGAAGGGGACACATACCTAGCCCTTAGTTGATCCTTCATGTCCTCCCATGTGGTGAGGGGAGCTTCCCGTCTAATTATCCTTAAGCCCTCAATTTTACACCAATGAGTTTGAGCCCTTTTGGTTAGTTGTATTTTGGCAACCCATGCCTTTTCATCCTCGGAAATATGATACCAATTGAAGTATTGGTCCATTGTAGCTTCCCAATCTAAATATTTGCTAGGAGAGGTCCCATCAAAGGTGGGAAGTGGGAAAGGGGCCATCCTATCGTCTGTCCTTAGGGCGGGCCTATTTTTTCCAAGTTGGTTGAGTCGGCCTGATATGTTATCAAGCCGCTCATTGGCATAGGTCAAGGCTTTCATGAAGTAGTTGAAGTCATGAGTGTTAGTGGTAGGCATCCCTTGGGGTTTTGGATTCATTGTGGGATTGGAAGATGTAGTATTGGGTTGAAAGCGAGTACCACTACGAGTGGTCATGCAAGGTTGGGTGGGCTATGCAAGGGTGTGCGGATGCACCTATGAAAGACTTAGTGTGACCCAAGACTAGACTTGTAAGGACAAGCCTATGACCGCTCTGATACCACTTGATGTGGCACAGCCCAAAGACCACTAAATATGATAAGGTGACCCTAGGACTTAGACCCGCAAGCATACAAGCGCTCAATGATTCTCACAACGACGATTTCTGCTCACTCGGTTCACACGTTCACCCGGTGGGTCCGGGAGATGATGGTGAGGGTCCGAGACGGGACCCAATTGTCCTAATGGACTTACAATGCTAAGGCTGACCTCCAATGGGCCTGGGAGTCCCAACTTTGTGGGTGGCTGGTCCGCAAGGCGGGGTGTGGGGTGGCACTCACTCACGGGCCGCGGTGGGCACGATATTGCTTAAAATGAATTCCGAGCACTCTCTTACCGTCCGACGGGCATTCAAGGCAATACTACATTTGCAGAAATGAAGCTACAAGGGTGTGATCAGAAGCTCACCTGATCGGTGTGAAGACACCGATCCCGTTCGGAGACGAGGGCGCGCCGGGAGGCGAGGGTATACACCCGATCGCCGCGGCGATGGAGCTTGACCTGAAAATGTGAAGAGGTACAGCACTACGCCCCTTGCAAGGGGGGGATCTTGGGGTGGGGGTTAATGTATTACAACCAAAAATTACCTCCACACAGGGAGGGGCCTTCAGCCGGCCAAGCGGGGAGGGGAACGAGCGAGATAGAGTCGACTTTCCGAGCTTTGCCGATTCTGCCTAGCTTCTATAATTCTGAACAGAGGGCCGATGTCGATGCTGCCAATAATTCCACCGAGCTTGGAATCTGATGAAACGTGCGCCAAAAGCTTGCTAACCGGAGAGGGGTGCGGCTTGAATTTTTGGACGACGTTCTGATCTGGGGACTGACTGCTCCAGCGACTGGAAGATGGATGCAGCTCTGGTCTCTGGCCGAGCTCAGTCTGAAACAGCAGGTTGCAGAAGATGCCACGATCGCTCCTGAGCTCAAAATTTGGCACCGCTAGACTCGTTGGAATCGTGGACGAGTCTAATTTGCAGCAAAACAAACGGGGAAGTCTTCTGATATTGGAGATGAGCGGGGGGTCCAGAGAAGTGGACGGTGGTCGGTGCAGACTGTGAGGAGGCAGACCGGCGTGGGTGTGGTAGAAAATTGGTATCTCTGGTTTTCGGATGCCGAACGGGGTTCCGCCTTCTGTTCCTGGACGCTGACAGGGGGAGGAAGAACTTTGTAGAAGACCTCGAAGACTGGTTCCTTCAAGGTTCGTCGTGGGAGAGTCTTCTCTGCCGCTCTGGCTCCTGGTCTGAGAGGTTCTGCGCAGTCGGGGAAGAACAGCCTTCACGGACGGCCACGAACTTGGAATGGAGTGATTCCACCTCGCCTGCGAAGAGCACAGGGATGCCTTTCCATAAAGTTAGGCCATGCCACTAGCAGAACCAGGATGCAGTCGTGGACGTTGCTGCAACAGAGTGCTAAACTACAGGTCGGCCTGCACACAAAGCTGGAGTGGAGAAGAGAGGAGGGGGCGAACTTGGCTTGAGGGGAGAGGAGGGGTGCGACCTAGGGAGCAAGGAGGGAAGGGGAGATTCGAATTTGGGCTTTGGAATGAGTTAATTCAGCCTTGGGAAGGTGGAGATATGCTTAGGGAAGTGAAAGGGGTAGGTGGTGGTTGGAGGGTGGGGTTTTGAGTGGTGGAACTTCCTTGGGACTAGGGATTAAAGAGGGGTTGTGGGAAGTTGTGGGGAGTTAATGGAGGTAGGTGGGGGTTGGAAGTGGTTGAGAGAGGGAGGAGAGAGAGTGAATTTCGAAATTTAGAGAGAGGAGGAGAGAGAATGGAGAGATAATGAGAGAGAGAGAGATATTGAGAGAGTTTGAAAGGGTTTTCTTCAATATTCATCAAAAGTTGAATACAAGAGGAGAGATGGGGCCTATATATAGGCAACCATTTTTTACATGACCAAAATACCCTTGACAATAAGATAAAAGACCGAGCATATCCTAGACTCAATCCTATGGGCCCATAACTAAAGTAATAAGGCCCAATTAAACATAACAAGGGAAATAGACTAAAACCATATGACTCAATAAAGGAAAATACATAAGATAGGACTCAATAAAAAGAAAATACATAAAATGAAACTTGGGAAATGAAGATAACAAGTGTAGATCATGATCAATCCATATCAAGAGTGTGCAGGCGATCAAAGCTAGAGGGGTGTCGGGAGATGCCCTCATCATCAAGAGTCTATTTAGAACCTTGGAATATCAACCCTTGGTCAATCCTTGGGTTAAAATACTCAAGTACTGTGACGGTCGTGTACTGGGCCGTTACATGATGTGACGCTCCAGTAATGGGCCGTAACATTAGTCTGAATCTAGAACTAAGAAATCGGACTCAGTTGAATGTGACGGTCGTACATTGGGCTGTTAGATGCTCCTGACGGTGTAATGTAGAGCCGTTAGATTACCGATAACCAAAAACATCGATAGTGTAATCTAATCAATGGGCTTTAATGGTACAACCAACTCAGCATCCTAGTGGGAATCCCAGGCTCGCGGAGAATTATGGAGGCCTTGGAATAAGATTTCCTAGTCCATTGGAAGGAATATCCAATAGAGAGGTCCTCATGTCCAAGATTAGTTTTCCTATAGTGCAAAGTGAACTAAATGGACAACATACCGGAATATGCGCCATGTACTTAAAGAAATGACTCTATAGATGGAAAAGAATGTGTAACAATGTGAAACTATGAGAAAACTCCGTCAATACAACATTTGAAAAAATCATGATTTAGAATACAAAACTATAGAGTTTTAGCCGATGAAATTAACATAACTTAAAATAATCCTAAGACACATTAACCATGCAATTTGATTATGAAAATGTAACTCAACTTAAAGTCATGATAACATGTCCAAACTTAGCTATCTAAGCTTATTTATAAGTAAACTCTAACTGGTTATCATTCTGCCTCGGGTTGACAGAACACAGTGCCTGACGGTCTAGGATAGGTGCGTTACAGTATTGTAACGGTTTATCGAGGGGCCGTTACAGTGGTGTAACGCTCCTACTAGGGTGCGTCAGAGACAATAGAACAAATAAAAACACAACAGAATGTGATGGTCTATCGTAAGGTCGTTACATGCATGTGACGGTCTCACGTTAAAGCGTCAGAGAACCTGCTGGCAGTAAACTAAAGTGAAGGTTTATGAAAACATAACATACCTGGAAATCAACATATTACCACTGTCCTAGTCATGATAATGATGCATAGGCCAACTATATGCAAGGGTTTAGTGAATAGACAAGATAATACCTTTTAATTTCCATTTAGGGCTAAGAGATGCATGAATGTATATAACTATGAAATCATGAAATTCTTAGTCTATAATGCATGAAATCAAGCACAATCAGAGGGATTTTATCCCTAACAAGTTGTTTTTGCCAATCATGAGATAACCTACCTCTTTTAAAACCTTTAAACTTCGAATTTGATGCTCGGTGCTACCCTTAGTCCCTTGTACTTCTTGTGATAAATCAGCAACTTTAATCTGCTCTATTTCCTCAGCATCTTGACTTAAGGATGTTAAATTTTGAGGGTAAGAAGATGAAACTAGTGGGAACAAAGAGTTCTAAAGGATTAAACTCTAATTACCTCGTTTAGATGTCCTAATCTCTGGATCTTCAGGGGTCTTGCGTTCAGATTCCTGGGTTGCTAAGGTTGAATCAGTAACTTTGGAAGCTTCTATCTTCTTGGTTGCTTGGTCTCCTAGTACGAAATTTGGAGAACTATTAGTGTAAAATATACTAAACATAATCTTCTAAAGAACTTACCCAAAATTATGACTCCTTACCTTGATTCTTTACGGGCCAAAAGTAAGGGTCGCTCAGTTCAGAACTAGGTCCTATTTATAGGGTTTTGGTTAGGATTTGAAGATTAGATCAATTCTAGAGTCATTAATTTATCAGAACCTAATCACTAAGAGTCCTTAGCAATGTTATAATCTATCCCAAATCGATCTCTTGTAGATTGGATTTCAAAGTTCTAATCTTTTTGTAATTTTCTCACCTTACGGAATCTGCAGGATGTAACGGTCATGTCTAGGTGCGTTACAGAGTGGCGGTCGCCCGATAGACCGTTACATGTAACGTGTATGGAGTTTCAATTTAATAAAACTCTTTTATTCGTTTATCCATATAATTATCTTATATAATTAGTATTTATCCTTAAAATACGTGAATAAGCCAATTACCCTTCTAGAATATGGGCCAAACTTGATGGGCTTGGTCCATAAACCTTTTGGACAATTATTAGATAGGCTAGGTTAACTAATTAGCCTTTTTGAGTCTTATATTGACTTATTAATCCAATAACCCCTTCATTAATTTATTTAAGCATTTATAATTTCCAAAAAAATATTTTATAATTCAAAAATTATTTATAAATTCTGGGGCACTACACCCTCCCCCACTTAGAAGAATTTGGTCTCCAAATTCAATATATGGATTTCGGAGAGTGTACTTACAGTTAAATAATTCTGGGAATCTTTTCCGCATGGCTGCTTCGGTTTCCCAAGTTGCTTCATATGGCCATGTTTCCTTCCATTGAATCTTGACCATAGGAATAACTTTATTTCTTAGTTGACTCACTTCCCGTTCCAGAATCTTTATTGGCTTTTGTTCGTACGTCATATCCTTCTGAATTTCCAGATTGTCATAAGTAATAATATGGTCAGGATCATATACATACTTCTTCAGCATAGAGACGTGAAATACGTCATGAACTCCTGCTAATTGTGGAGGTAAAGCCAGTTTGTAAGCCACTTCACCAACCCTTTCGAGAATTTCAAATGGGCCAATGAATCTTGGAGTTAACTTTCCTTTAATGCCAAATCTTCGAATACCACGACCCGGAGAAATCTTTAAATATACATGATCTCCTACCTGAAACTCCAAGTCACGTCTTCGATTGTCAGCATAAGACTTTTGCCTATCTTGTGCCATTTTCATTCTTTCTTGAATGGTCTTGATCTTTTCTATAGAGTTCCTGATGAGATCGGGGCCTAGGAATTGTCTTTCCCCTATTTCACTCCAACATATTGGTGATCGACAACTTTTTCCGTATAAAGCTTCAAAAGGTGCCATTTGTATTCTGGCCTGGTAACTATTCTTATATGCAAACTCTACTAGAGGAAAATGATCATGCCAACTACCTCCAAAGTCGATAGCACAAGCCCTGAGCATATCTTCTACTATCTGATTTGTTCTTTCCGTTTGACCATATGTTTGTGGATGAAAAGTTGTGCTGAAATTCAATCTAGTCCCTAGTGACTGTTGTAGACCCTTCCAGAACTGTGATGTGAATCGAGGATCTCTATCAGATATAATAGTGACTGGGACACCATGTAGTTTGACAATCTCCTTTATGTATAATGCTGCTAGAATATCCGTAGACCATCGACTCTTTATTGGTATGAAGTGTGCGGATTTAGTCAATCGGTCTATGATTACCCATATTCCATCGTGTCCATCTCTTGTCTTAGGTAAACCCATAATAAAGTCCATCCCTATACTCTCCCATTTCCATTCGGGAATACTCAAGGGGTGTAATTTACCTACGAGTCTAAAATGTTCTGCTTTTACCTGTTGGCAGGTGAGACAACGGGATACGAAATCAGCTATTTCTCTCTTCATGTTGGGCCACCAGAAATTTCTTTTGAGATCTTGATACATCTTTGTTCCTCTTGGATGAATTGTGTATTTGGAATTATGCGCTTCATCTAAGATCAGTTTCTTCGTAGCCTCATGATCTGGTACACATATTCGGCCCTTGAATAACAATCTTCCATCATTGGAAATAGAAAAATCCGATCTTTGTTCAATATTGGCCTTAACTTCCAGTAATATAGGATCATCATTTTACAGTTTGACCAGATCTTCTATCAATGTAGGTTGAGCTCGGATATTAGCTATAAAACAATCTTCTTCCTTTATGTCTATATCTAAGTTCAACTGATCAAATTGGGGAACAAGGTTAGTTACACTAATCATAAGACTTGATAGCATACCCAGGGGTTCGCTGCTGAGTGCATCTGCTATAGCATTAGCCTTGCCAGGATGATATTGAATAGCAAAATCAAAGTCTTTGAGATATTCTAACCACCTCCTCTACCTCATGTTAAGCTCTTTTTGAGAGAATAAGTATTTCAAGCTTTTGTGGTCTGAGTATACTGTGAACTTTTCTGCATAAAGGTAATGACGCCAAATTTTCAAGGCAAAAATAACTGCTGCCAATTCCAAATCATGTACAAGATAATTTTCTTTGTGACGTTTTAGTTGTCTAGAAGAATAACAGATTACTTTTCCACTCTGCATGAGAACGCATCCTAAGCCAATTAATGCCAGACGCATCCGTATACACTTCAAATCCACCACCTTCCATTGGTAGTGATAAAATAGGAGCTGTTGTAAGATGATTCTTAAGACTTTGAAAGCTCTTTTCACAGTCCTTTGACCAGACAAAAGGGTTTTCTTTTCTTGTGAGTCTAGTTAAAGGAACCGCAATTTTTAAGAAGACCTTTATGAATCTCCTATAATAACCTGCTAAACCCAGAAAGCTTCTTACTACCGATACAGTCGTTGACCGACTCCAATTCTTGACAGCTTCTACCTTAGAATGATCCACAGCAATACCTTCTTTTGAAATAATGTGGCCTAGGAATAAAACTTCCTCGAGCCAGAATTCACACATATTGAGTTTGGCATAAAGCTTGTGTTCTCTAAGTGTTTGTAAAGCTATTCTCAAATGTTGTTCATGTTCCTCTTTTATCTGGGAATATATCAAAATATCATCAATGAAGACGATGATGAACTGGTCCAGATATGGCTGGAAAACATTGTTCATAAGTTGCATGAATGTTGCGGGGGCATTAGTTAATCCGAATGGCATTACCAAGAATTCATAGTGGCCATAACGACTTCGAAAAGCCGATTTATAAATGTCCTCTTCTTTAATTCTAAGCTGATGATAACATGATCTGAGGTCAATCTTAGAGAAATACTCTGCTCCCGAAACTTGATCGAAGAGCTCATTAATACGTGGCAACAGATACTTGTTTTTAATTGTGAGTTGATTCAGTCGCCGGTAATCGATGCATAGCCTGAGAGAACCATCCTTCTTTTTGACAAATAGGATAGGCGCACCCCACAGGGATGTGCTAGGTCTGATGAAGCCCTTATCTAGAAGTTCCTGCAATTGCTTCTTCAATTCCTTAAGCTCTGTGGGGGACATCCTGTAAGGGGCTATAGAAACAGGTGCCGCTCCTAGAATGAGTTCAATAGTGAAGTTCACTTCCCTTTCGGGTGGTAAACTGGGTAATTCGGATGGAAACACGTCTAGGAACTCATTTACAATAGGGATGTCTGCTATGATAATTTCTTTGGACTCCGTAATAATGACAAAAGCAAGAAAAGCTTCACATCCTCGCGAGATAAGTTTGCAAGCGTGAAATGAAGATATGATAGTGGGGTGTTTTTTGTACTTGATGCCAAGAAAAGAGAATTTCGGAAGACCGGGCTTTCGAAAGGATATAATCATATTTCGGCAATTGATATAAGCATCATGATCTACAAGTCAATCTAACCCTAAAATGGCATCATAACCTTTCATGTCAAGGCATATTAAATTTGCGGGGAGATTATGACCCTAAGGGTGTGGAAATAGCAAGATCTGAAGGTAAGGGAACTGATGCGATTGGTAATGTTTTTGCAAAAGTAGTGGAGATAAAAGAATGAGAGGCACTAGTATCAAACAGCACGAATGCAGGATGAGAACAAATTTGAAGAGTACCTTCCATAAGCCCATCATCCCTGGGCGCTTCCTCTTCTTCTAGAACGGCATTGAGGCGAGCCTGCCTCCTGCGTCCAATACCAGATGACTGGTCCTTCATAAGGGGGCATTCTGGCATGCGATGCTCCCTGCTTAATTCCACAATGTAAACAAGCGCCAAGGCGCTTCCAACACTCCACAGTCGAATGACCGAATTTTTCACAAAATGTGCAAGCCGTGGCAACCTCCTCCTTCTCCTCCTTGACTTTCTTTTGCTTATGGGAACT
This sequence comes from Amorphophallus konjac, assembly GCA_022559845.1. Taxonomy (NCBI): domain Eukaryota; kingdom Viridiplantae; phylum Streptophyta; class Magnoliopsida; order Alismatales; family Araceae; genus Amorphophallus; species Amorphophallus konjac. The sequence continues at coordinate 257,258,215 of CM040118.1, read as the reverse complement.
TCCACCATTCCCATTCCTGGATCTCTTCTTACTATCACAGCTCCTGTAAGGCTCCATGATGCTGAATTTCTCTTTCTTATAACGCCGATCAGAACGTCGGCTGGATTTTTCTCCCATTCCTTTCAATTTTTTGACCTTCTCTAAGGTCCTTTCACATAGGTATGCCCGCTGAACCATCTCCGCATAAGTACAGATGTTTTGGATCCTGAGCTGCTGGATGAAATCAGGACGTAACCCGTCCATAAACCGATTCGCCTTTAATAAATCGGTACTGATTAGATGTGATGCATACGGTGCTAGCCTTGAGAATTGTAGTTCATATTCGGCAACCGTCATCATTCCTTGCCGAAGGGTGGAGAACTCCATAGCCTTTCATTCCTTTACGTGCTCCGAAAAGTATTTGGCACGAAATAGGGTGAGGAACTCATCCCATGTATGAGGTGCATTGGATAGAGGTGCCGGAACTGACTTCCACCAGGTGCGATCATCTTTGTTAAGTTGAAAAGTTGCGAGACGCACCTTCTCCTTATCGGTGCATTGGATGACGTCAAATATTCGATTCATTTCGTCAATCCAGTTCTCTACCTCGTCGGGATTAGAAGAGCCATAGAATCGCGGAAGATTTAAACCCCCGGAAATTGCGATGAAGGTCACCAGCCCTTGCCCCTGCGCCGCCTTGCGCTATGGTTTGCAATGCCTGAGTAATGTAGACACGCCATTCCTGACGTCTCCTGAGAAAGTCTCATATTACTATACGACGCCCCGCGATGGCCTACGCATTTCGAATCGCTCGAGTGCTTCCTTTTCCTGAGTCTTCTTCCGCCTTTTTCGGCATCCGGAATCATCTCGTCACGGCATTCGGACGGCATCAACACCAGTCAGACGCATCAAGAGGTTCCGGAATCAAGAAGGATATCTGCCGGGCGGCCACCGACGCCCGATCCAAGGACCCGGGTGGGTCTTAATGGGGGCGTCCAGGCCCCTGGACGCCCCCATGATTTTAATTTGTTTTATTCTTTTCTAAGGGCCCCAACACCAAATATAAAATATAAAAAATATATATATTTATGGAGGCGTCCAGGACCCTGGACGCCTCCATAAAAACAAAAATAAAAAATAAGTGTAAAATGCCAGTTGGCATAAAAACAAAAAAATAAATAAAATTATATATATTAATGGAGGCGTCCAGGTCCCTGGACGCCTCCATAAAAACAAATAAAAAAATAAAAATGCCAGCCTTGGCATAAAAGACAAAAGAAAAATAAAAAATAATAAACTTTTGGAGGCGTCCAGGCCCCTGGACGCCTCCATCAACTCACTCACGGGCGCCGGCCACCGAACGACGGTTTGTCGTGTGTGAAAAAAGCCAAATTTAGAGACGTCCAGCTGACTGGACGCGCCCATTTCTGAATCACGAGGCGCCGCTCACAAAACCACGCGTTGTGCCAAACCGCGTGCGGCCGTCGTCGGTTTTCGGTGGACCTGTTAGAGGCGTCCGGGACCCTGGACGCCCCCATAAAAGTATTCTAAAAAAATCAATAAAAATAGAATAAAATATTATTTCGGCCCTGATGGAGGTGTCCAGGGTCCTGGACGCCTCCACCTTCCGGAACTCTATAAATAGAGGCCCACCCCCTCAGTTCTAGGGGAGCTAAGCAGTGATCCGATAGGCTGCCGGAGCCCAGAGGCTACGGAGTCATTTTTCTAACCCGTGGGTTCTTTTGTAGGTGGAGGTTCTGCCGGCTTCTCGGGTGCTCACGCTCGCGAGAGGAAGGTCGTCTTCATCCACCGCGCTTCCACGTCGTCCCCACGCTGCCGGAGCTCCGCCGGATTTCACCCTCGGCTCATCCAATAAGCCTTTTCTTCCCCTTTTTCTCCATAGTCCTTTACATTCATCATATTGCATCATCTATCCCCCTTCACAAGGGGGCCTCTTCTCTTATACTTCTTACATCCATCATCTCATTTTCCTCCTACTCGAGTCCGAGAGGGGTTTAAAAGATAACACCAACCAGGTGTGTGTCTTGCCATCATTTCGTTATTTTTATCGCAAGGATTCGAATACTACACCTCCATCTTTCTAATCCACTTGTCATTTATTTGTCGTTGTCTTGCAAGGGTACCCGAGGAAAGCCCTCTCCGTCGGCCGGCCGGAAGGAGAGGAAGAAGCAACCCGCCATCTCCCGCTTTGAGGTAGGCGCGATCACCTTCTTATTTTGGGGTCTTTTGGCCCCTGGCGATCACATCTTATCATCGAGGCCGCGGCGAGTCACTTCCCCAATGGCCGTTTAAATTTCTGTTTCCTATATTCTCTTTATATTTTGTTATATATTCTGCTTATATCATCGAGGCCGCGGCGAGTCACTTCCCCAATGGCCGTTTAATTTTCTATTCCTACTATCTCTTTATGCTTTGTTATATTCTGCTTATATCATCGAGGCCGCGGCGAGTCACATCCCCAATGGCCGTTTAAATTTCCGTTCTTATATTTTCTTTATATTCTGTTATATTCTGCTCATATCATCGAGGCCGCGGCGAGTCACTTCCCCAATGGCCGTTTAAATTTCTGTTCTCATATTTTCTCTATATTCTGTTATATTCTGTTCATATTCTCGAGGCCGCGGCGAGTAACTTCCCCAATGGCCGTTTCAATTCTTGTTATTTAATTTTTGCATCATTCCCGTCCCCCCGAGGTCGCGGCGAGTCACTTCCCGCTATGGCCGTTTAATCCCCATATTTTGCTATATCATACTTGTCCCGCTCGCCCCGCCGGAGCAATCTCCCGTGGTGGCCCCTTCTCTCTTTCCTCTCATTTCTGTGTTGCAGCAAACAAAACAAACAAAAAAGAGGAGCCCGCGCGCTCTCCGCTTCTTCCTCTTCCCCGCTCTACTCCGAACCGCGTGACGTCGCTCACAGATTGGCGATCACGGTGGGACTTCTACTGCTTCCTCTCGGCTACCCTTGCAAGTTCGGCACCATCCGTGCCTCTCCATCTTGGCGCCCGCGCGCGCCCCCGTTGTGCTCACGGCAGCACTGTCAGTTGTTTGGTTGTTTGTTATTATATGTCTGTTATTTTTGTTGTTTTCCCACTCCATATATCTGTCAGCATTCCATTGCATACATCCATTCCTCCTTTCTATCTTTTTTTCATTTTTTGAGGATCACCCTTTCCCGGTGAAGGAAGGACTCTCCGTTTGGGAATTCCTCTCAACGGACTAGAATCTCCTACACTGGGACCTCCGTAAGTCCCCGACATCGAAGAATCTCCTCTTCGTTCACTGGGCTGGTTGTACCATTGAAGTTCCCCGGAGTTAGTCATTTCGTTCGTGGTGAGACGAGAGACCCTAGCTGACACGGCGGTGAAACAAAAACAAACTAGGGTCCCCATTTTGTGTGAACTTCGGATCTCGCTAAAAATACAAAAAAAAATCATCAAAATCAAAACACAAAAAAAGGGCGTAAAGGCATCCACTTGTTTGATAATCTCTGCTACCTACTTGCTAGTGTATGTTTTTGCGTTCTGGGAGAACTGTGAGCATGTCTCACGAGTCTTCTGAGGAGAACCACCCTAGCCGTGGTTTGACAGCCGACCCGCGAGTCTATGCTATGGACTCGGGTCCTTCTCATGACCCCTCGCATGAGGTGCAGGTTATTGCCGGGGACACGTCCCCGCCACAGGATATCACTTCCTTACTGGGCGTCCTCGCCAACACGGAGCTTACCTCTGAACAGCTCCGGGCCTTCCAGGCCATTCTAAAGGGGAAATCTGTTTCCCCCACGCCCCAGGAGTCAACTCCGGCTATCGCACCTCTCCACGAGTCCGTGCAGGCCATTCCATCTCCTTCATTGGCGCAAGCCATCCAGTCTCCCTCGCTTCAAGGACAAGCGAGCCAACAACCTCCCTCATTCCAATTCCCGTCACAATCTCAAACTCCCGGTGTTCCTCACACACCGTTTCAGCCAGGGCCAACTGTCGGTGGTCCGACAGTTCCCTCTCATTCCGGGTTTCCCCCTCAAGTCTCCGGGAGACAGTTTCTCCCCCAATGGCAAGTGCCACCTTCACCCCCAGAGGAGCTCGCCCAATCGCTCCTCAATAGGTTCAATCGCATGGACGAGCAGTTTCAAAATCTGAGAAGAATGGTGGACGTGAAAGCCACCCCGGAGGTTGCTTTGCCAATCCTCCCTGTCATTCATCTTCCTCCTTCCGAAATGCCCACGTACCGCAGATACAACGGTACCGGCAACCCCTTCATTCACCTCAAGGACTTCATGTATGAGTCCTCCTATTGGCAAAATGATCAGAGGTCCCTGGCGTACCTCTTTCGGAGATCATTGGATGGTCCCGCGCTTGAGTGGTTCTATTCTCTGGAGCCCCGCGAGGCCGAGAATTTTGAAGTAGTTCAGAGAAGGTTCTTGCAGAAATATAGGGATAGGGTCGGTCCCTCACTCTCCATTACCGACCTAGTGGCCGAAAAGATGAAACCCGACGAGGATTTTGTCCGATATGCTGATAGATGGAGGTCTCTGGCGGAAAGAATAAGGGATACCCTCTCCGAGCCCGAACAAGTGAAAATGATTGTGTCTAATGCAACCCCACAGTTCAGACATGTCCTGGCCATGAATAAACTCACTACAATGGAGGAGCTCTATGAAAGAGCCCGATACATCCAAACCCAGCTAAAAGACTCCCCCATCATGAATATGTTTGAGTCGCCGAAGCCCAAAGTGGTCAGAAAGACAGGCGCTGGTGTCCCGGGCGGAGCCACAGAAGGGGTCGTGACAAATGAGCAAGTCAGTGCGGTCAACAATGCCAACTATGCAGTCAACCCAAGGCCTCCACAAATGCCCCGACTACCCCTTCAACCAGGTCCTTTCCCTCTCCGTCCTCCACCCCAAAATAATCCACCCCAGGATAATATGCCTCCATTACGCCAACCCCAGCAACAACAACCACAACCTCAGCAACAACAACCACCGCTTCAGTACAACCAAGTTCCACCTCCAGGGAACTATGGTCCCCAACAGCAACAAAGGAGGCCGCTCGGTCCCAAGAGAGCCTACTATCCACCATTGCCAGAAACTTTAACAGACATTTTTAATGCCCTCATGGCATCAAACCAACTCGCCTTACCCAGAGAAAGGCCGCTGTGGCCCCCCAATGTTGATACCTCCAAATACTGTGTTTACCACAGGCAGCCGGGACACACAGTAGATTACTGCTTCCATTTCAAAGATTACATACATGATATGAACGATGAACATCAAATAGATTGGGATGAGATGAGACGATACGTCGCCGCTCTCAAGGCTAGGAGACCTCCTCAGAGGCCACAGCAGCAGTTACAACAGCAGCAGCAGCAGCAACCACAACAACAACAGCAGCCTCAGCAGGCCCCACAACAACAGCCCGACATGGGCATAATCCAGAATCCACTACCGGAGCACCAACAGCCCAATCATCAGGTTAACCCCATCTCCTCCTTCCCGGAAGTCGGGAGAGAGCAGGTGTGGCACCAGGAAAGTACCTCCATTCTTTATACCTCCAACCCTATCGTCATGCAACCCCCTCACCTTGCCCGGGTAGCACCTCTCTCTCATCAACCCGCATCGGTATCGCCTTCGCCATTTCCACTACCATTACGCCCTCTCATCCGCACCCCAACCTCCTATCAACCGACACTTTCTACTACGCCTTCACACCCTCTCACCTTCTCCCACTCCCCCACTTTACCATCCACCTCTACCACATTTACCCCTACGCCTTCTAAACCCCTTATCATCCGTACACCATACATAACCCCGTCTTTCTCCACCACATCACCACTAATGCCTTCAAAACCACTCATCACCCACCGTCCGCCTCAAAACCTTTACCCGTTTCAAACCTTACCTCCACCTCCACCTTCCAAACCCCTTATCCTTCATAATCCGCGTGATATCCCCTCTACCTCCACCATGCCTCCACCTAACAAACCCCTCATCAGAATCCCTGCTCCCGTCATCACCCCTGCTTCATCAACCATTCCTCCACTACTACCCCTCAAACCCCTGTTAAAACCCACTGCTACCCCCACAGAGGTACAAAAGCCACAGGCAATGGTGCTCCGGAGTGGAAGGATTTTCCACAGGGTTTTCCCCCACAACAGTCAGAATCCCGAGCAATCTCAGCCAGAGAAGGATGACGGAGAACAACCAGAAAAGCTATCCCTGGAACACAGTATGATCTATTGAAACACCTGGACAAGACGCCTGCTCGGATCTCCATCCTGGAGCTTCTTCAAAGATCCACATCCCACCAGGCGGCCTTGATGGAATATCTTCAAAAAGTCATGGTTAATGAAGACCTCCCCGTGGAGAAGATTTCAACCGTCCTGACCCCAACAGACACACAACCGGCCATCATGTTCCACAACTACGAGCTCGCTCCCAAGGAGGCTCGGAAATATGCACTGTGCATTTCAATAAAAATTAATGGGGTATCCATAAACCCGTGTCTTGTGGACACGGGTGCGTCCATAAATGTGATCTCCATGAGCACTCTTCAGTTGTGTGGGATCGACGAGGAACAAATAAGACCTTCCTCGATCACGGTCACGGCCTATGACAATAGCAAAAGGCCGCCGCAGGGGATGATTATTCTGAAGGCAGAACTAGGCCCCATGTCAATTCCCACGGAATTCCATGTCCTCGACATGGACCCCACATTCAAGGCTATACTGGGTCGACCTTACATCGAAGCCATGGACGCTGTGCCTTCCACCAACCATCAATGCCTGAAGTTTCCTTACAATGGGAGAATTATTAAAGTGGTCAGTACACCTGTCCTTCACACAGTGGATGCTATCAACACCTCTCTGCCATCTGTTTGGCCGTCTCATCGGCCCATATTGTCACTGCTGGACGTACGTGATCCATCTCGCATTCCACTAGCACCAAAGGAGCCGGTCAGGGCAACCACAACATCATGTCTCCCTCTTCACTCCAAAGGTTGGGAGATTATGAGGAACATCGGCTACCAACAAGGAAAAGGTCTGGGCGCACAGTTACAGGGTATGCTCAAGCCGCCAAAAGAAATTAGGCCGAACCGTAGGTTTGGCCTAGGCTTCAAAGGACCGTTCAAGGCAGATTGGAAGCCCCTCACATGGACTCTATCAAACCACTTCAACAGAGGGCCCGTTGTTCAGATAGGAGATCACCCACGAGAAGCATATGGTGAATCACATGCTGTATATTTTGCTGAAAAATGTCCGAGGATCACCAAAAGAGGCAAGATCAAAGATCCGGAATGCGAGTGGGATAAATGGTTCGACATACGGGACATTTCTGTTGCACTGGAAAGGATGTTCTCGTCCCCACAGCTTGAAGGACCACCATTGATCTCCGAGATACCAGAGAACATTGCCACTCTTGCCAAGGTTCCAAACTATCCTCGTCCTCGCCAGAAGGACTCTGTCATCGACGGATCTTCATCCGTCCTCAACATTGCCATCGACGGCTCATTAGCCGCCATCCTCTCCATCCACTCGTCTCAGCCTTTGCTGATATTTTCTTCCTGGGCCAGACGATTGTCTGATGATCTTCCCAGGTCCCCTTCTTTGCTTACATACCTGCGCGGGCTTTTCAACCCGCGCCAGGTCTTCAACCATGATCTGCTCTACGAGCCCCACAATCCTCTAGCCATAACCACTTTCCTCTCTCCTCCAATCTCTCTTCACTGCTTTGTCATTAAAAATGAAAACGAAAAAAAAAACGTCAATTTTCAAACTCTCCAACAACACATCTTCGTTGAGGAAACCTCCTACATCTCCCACGGGTGCGTACCGCCTTGCGGACCACCCGTCCAAGGTCCGATGAGCGACCTTTTCTACCCCTCCTCTGAGGGGTCTTCTCCTGTACATTCTACACCATCCTCTTCGTCTTCCTCCTCTTCTGTAAATATTGTCAGTCAATCTAGGAATGACAGGCCAAGGGTAGTACCTAGGAAGAAATCCAAGGGTAGGCAGATCCCTCGTCGATTCCTTCTGGATTTGGCCGCCAGGTGTCAGGCCCTTCTTGCCATCCCCCAGTTGTTAGAAAATCCCATCCAGCTACCCGAAATAGAATGCGAGGGCGACTGTGCATCTGATGAAGGGTATGGAGTCTACGAGATCACGAATGAAGAATGCCCCACTGAAGATGAGGGTGAAGAATATGAGGATGTGGCGGGCGCATACGCTAGTGGAATGAGGAGATTCGACGAGCCGTCAACCGCCGTAGAAGAATCCACCAAGGAAGTCAACTTGGGAACTGAGGAAGACCCTAGGATCATCCTCATAAGTGACAACTACCACCCTCTGAAGAAGAGGCATTAATTGAGGTTCTCAAGGAATATAAGGACACGTTTGCATGGAGCTACGAGGATATGCCGGGTTTGGATTCAACCTTGGTCGAACACCGTTTAACCCTAAAACCAGAGTCCATCTCGGTAAAACAAAGGTTAAGGCGTTTCCACCCTCAGATGGCTTTGAAAATGAAAGAAGAGGTCGATAAGCTCCACAAAGCCAGGTTCATTAGAGTCGTTCTTTATCCTCAATGGGTGGCGAACATTGTCCCGGTCATGAAGAAAGATGGGAAAGTCAGGATTTGCATCGACTTCCGAGACCTTAACCGCGCGTGTCCAAAGGATGATTTTCCCTTACCTCACATTGATGTGTTGATTGATAACACGGCAGGTTTTGAAACCCTCTCTTTCATGGATGGATTTTCAGGATACAATCAAATTCGTTTGGCAGAAGAGGATCAGGAAAAGACGTCATTCACTACCCCTTGGGGAACATATTGTTACGTGGTCATGCCGTTTGGGTTAAAGAATGCTGGAGCTACTTACCAAAGAGCGATGATGGCCATATTTCATGACATGATGCACATATATCTGGAAGTGTATGTGGATGACTTATTGGTAAAATCAAGGACCAGGATGGAACATCCAGAAGTTTTGGCTAAGGTCTTGCAAAGGTCCAGAGAGTTCCAATTGAAAATGAACCCGAAAAAGTGTGTGTTTGGTGTGTCATCAGGTAAATTGTTGGGGTTCATTGTGAGTAAAAGAGGGATCGAGATTGATCCCGACAAAGCCAAGGCTATCAGGGATATGCCGCCTCCCAAGAATTTGAGGGAAGTCCGAGGTTTAATCGGGAGGTTACAGTTTATTCGTCGGTTTGTGTCTCAACATTCACAAAGGTGTAGACCTCTCTACGAGTTGACCAAGCCAGGAGTAGAATTCCACTGGAATTCTAAATGTCAGAAAGCTTTTGAAGGGTTGAAGGAATATCTGGCTAGTCCACCCGTTCTCATTCCACCCAAACCAGAAAAACCTCTGATCCTTTACGTCTCAGTCTTGGATGACTCCGTGGGAGCCGTCCTCGCACAAGCTGATGAAGAAGGCAAGGAACGGGCAACCTATTACTTGTCCAAACTTCTCAATCCCTGTGAGCAGAAGTACACCGGCATGGAAAAAACCTGTGCTGCCCTCGTTTGGGTAGTGCAGAAATTGAAGCACTACTTCTTGGCTCACGAAGTCCACTTGATTGCTCGGATGAATCCTATCAAATTCCTTCTGGAGAAAGCCGTCCTTACGGATAGGCTAGCACGCTGGCAAAGTTTTCTCTCTCAGTTCGACATCACCTACATCCAGCAAAAGGCGATTAAAGGCTATGCCATAGCCGAGCATCTCGCTCACCATCCTCTTCCCAAGTTCGACCCCGTCCAATCAGAGTTTCCAGATGAGGAACTAATGTCCATCAACCAATCAGATGAGCCAATGTGGACACTATATTTTGATGGAGCTCTGAATTCTCAAGGGAAAGGAATCGGCGTCGCCCTCCTGTCACCGGAAGGCCTCACATTCCCATTGGCGTACCAGCTCAAATTTCCAGTTACCAACAATATAGCCGAATATGAAGCCCTTCTAGCTGGCCTAGGACTCGCTCATTCTTTACGTATCACTGAGTTGCGAGTTGTAGGTGACAGTCAGCTCATCCTTCGCCAGGTACTCACTAAGTATCGCACTCGCGATCCCAAACTCAAGCCATACCAAGAACTCACTGCTGCCTTTGCCAAACTGTTCACAAAACTGATCTTTGTTCATATCCCTCGTCATCAGAATATTCTCGCCGATGCCCTCGCCTCATTGGCATCATCCATAAGGTTCCCTCTAGGAAGATGGTTTAAGTCCATTTCCATCTACAAACTTCACGCCCCTGCAGTCGATGATGCTTCCTACGTAAACATCAAAGACAGGATAGCAAGGAAGATCCTGCAGGAAGATATCCTTGAGAAGAGGGAAATCATGTTGGCAGAGGCCGAAGAAGAACTGGCTGATGAAGAGAAACCATGGTTCTATGAAATTGTCAAATATTGCCAAGATCAGTCTTATCCTGAAGGGGCCACCACAGAGGACAAGAAAGCCATAAGAAGGGTGGCTCAGAAATACACATTGATCGGAGGTCTACTCTATAGAGGAGCCTTACTGGTATTCTGTTAAGATGTCTTGATGACGATGAGGTTTGGAAATGTGTAGAAGAGACGCACTCGGGTGTGTGCGGTGGCCACGTGAATAGTCAGATGCTCGCCAAGAAGATCATTCGTCAAGGCTTTTATTGGCCCACTATGGAAGAGGATTGTGCTGTCTATGTCCGTAGGTGTGTCAAGTGTCAACTTCACGCCGATAAAATCCATTCACCATCTTCCTCACTTCATCCAATATCCTCCCCATGGCCTTTCTCCATGTGGGCATTCGACATCATTGGTCCCCTAGGTGATCCCAATTCCCTCACCAAGCAGAAATCTTTCATCCTTACTGCGACGGAATACTTCACCAAATGGGCCGAAGCCGAAGCTTACGCGGAAATCAAGGCGTCAACAGTCTGCAAGTTCATCATGAAGAACATCCTCGCCAGATTCGGCATCCCAAGCACGATCGTCACCGACAATGGGCCACAATTCATTTCTCAGGACCTACAAGACCTCTGCAAAAGGTACGCAATTGCATTGCATCATTCATCGCCTTATTACCCACAAGGTAACGGCCAAGCGGAGGCCACCAATAAAACATTGCTCAAAATCATCAAAAAAACCTGCGAGTCTAGTAAGTTTTCAGACTGGCCAGAAAAGCTTATCGAAGCCCTATGGGCCTATCGCACTTCAATCCGTACCCCCACCGGGCAGACTCCATTTGCCCTCACTTATGGTATGGAAGCGGTAGTCCCGTACGAGACTCTGATCCCTTCTCTCAGGGTACAATTGGATGAGGAATTTCCCCTCGACGATCGTCGTAATTCACTCCTCGCCCAGTTGGAACTCTTGGATGAGAAGCGGCTGGCCGCCGCCGAACACGCGCGTGTGTATCAAAATAGACTCGCTCGCTTTTACCAAAAGAAAGTCGTTGAGAGAAAATTCAAAGTCGGTGAGATGGTCGTAAAAAGAATTTTTGTCAAACCTGGAGGGCCGCGTTCTAAGCTCCAACCCAATTGGGAAGGACCATTTGTAATTCAAGCCGTGTACCCTGGCAACGCCTACAAGCTAGTCAACGCCGAAGGGACCGAGTTATCCCACCCTTGGAATGGGCTTTATCTTAAGAAATACTACCCTTAGCACAAAACAAAAAAAAATGAAAAGATAAAAAACATCAAAAACAAGGAAATATTGAAAACCACTAAAAATATGGAAAATTCAAAATGCCGATGCCCGGCAGTCACCATATAGTTAAGTCTCTGCATTTAACCTTCATGTTAGGATAGGGCCCATTAAGGCTTGGTAGGTACCGGGTCTTGGGTTGCCAGAACCGTGGAGACCCCTGTCCGGCCACGTCGGCCTATGCTCGCTCGAAGGAAACTAACATGTGTTCACTTATGTATTTTATTCAAAAAAAGTTGGTAGCATCACCTACGGTAGGGCCACACCTAGAAGATCTCCGGAAGCTGTAATCTTTATTCTTTTCTCTTCGACCAAATGAGACAGTCGGCGCCCTTAAAACGCTGAGCATGAGAAACCGAAACTCAAACCCCAAGGGCAAGAGTAGGATCCATTTCCTCGAGCACCGATCAGAGCACGAGAAGAGGGCAGTGTCCCCGCAGGCATACGAAAAGGGAGCCCACCAATGTCAAACGACTATATCTCCCTCACAGAAAGAAATACAAAATCAAAATCAAGAGAAAAGCCTGGTCGTGACCGTGCCTGGTACGATAAACGGAACCCCTCAAAGCAAAAGTCTGAATCCACAAAGGGGGGCCGTGGAATGTAAATGCTCGAGATTTGGTCCGAAGTTGTCCGAAAGGAAAGAGTTAATGGGCCCTTATTCGCTCGCCGGGTTAACGGCTTTGCCGGTCCTCTCAGGAGGTTTATCCCCTACGCTCTTCCTTCTCCCTCTAAAGATGAAGGTTCGATGGAGTTTCTGAAAGGTGAAAACTGCCCAGGGTCTGCGACCTTATTTTAATATACACATTTTGGTTGCCTACTTTGAAAAGCAAAAGCTATCGCTGCGAAGGAGTCTCTGTGTTTCTGGCTGGTCAAGACCCCTGTTTACCACCTTGATGTCTTCTTGTTTAACCTCGGGCTTAGGCCAATGCAAGCGCGTCACCTATGGGTACGACGGCGTCTGATTCCGGGTCAGCGTCGCGCGGTTGGTCGTTAGGGTTCCAGGGTGTTCCATCTTATACCATCTAGAGTTGTGAGGAAACAGACCCGGGTCGGGCAAATCATCTACCTCAAACACCTTTTGGGTGAATCCCTGTGGTCGGAAGCAACTGGGAGCCTAAGCATGGCATGACGGTATTGTCATCAGGGTAAGTCTTAGCCGGCGGGATCGTCATTCGAGGGGTCTAGAGGCCCAAATCAACCTAGATGTGCACTTAGGATACCTGGGAGGTTAGTAAGAAACCCCTGTCTCACGTAGGTTAGGTGCCATTTGGGTGCTTGCCGGGCGTTAGCAATAAAAAAAATTGAAATGATAAAAGCAAAAAAAAATAGAAAAGAGAAATGTACATATTTGCAAACAAAAAAATCTTTTTATGATAAAACAAAAAAAATGTCAAATATAAAAAAGAAAACAAATCAATTTTGCATGATTGCATTTACGTGCATCATCTCACTTTAATATCGCTTGCATTCGTGTGCTTGCCTGTCGCATTTATCATCACCGCATCTTTCCCTTGCCTTCGTTAAATAAAGGCTTGGCCCCTTGACCAGTTATCAAGGACAGTCACAGTGACCATTTGCTTATTGAGCAAGGGGCCAAGTCAGAACAGAAATTCTGATTTGTTTGTTTCAGTGATATGTGCAGGGATTCAGGTAACTGAAGCAAAGGTGAAAAACAAACAAACCGAACCTTGTTTTTTATTCCAAAAAACCAAAAAAATTTACATCAAGTTCCGCCCTCTCTCTCTGCATTACTCGTCCCACTACTCTCCGGGCAAAACACTCTCAAAGGTGCTACCCAACTACGAAAAGCGGTACTCCTGCCGCTCTGTACTCCTCTTCCTATTCCCACATCCCGGCGTTGATCCGCGGAAGCAGCAGAGAAGCTACCAACACGAAAGCCACGCTCTCGTGCTCTTCGGTAGCGCTCCTCACCTTCTCTCAGCCACTGTTCAGCAAGACCAAGGCTGATTCGGAGTTCGAATAGTTGGGCCTCCATGGCCCTTCGTTCCTCCCTTTCAGTCAATCTGTTGGCTCTTTCTCTCTCTGCGTCTCTTTCTCTCTCTGTCCGTTCTCTCTCACGGTCTTCCCTCTCCAACTGGAGAGTGATCCTCAGTTCCATAGCATCCCTGGATGAGTCGTCATCAGGATGACGCCGCAGTTCCCTCTCCAGTTCTGCTATCCTAGCCTCCTTCTGCGCAGCTTGGGCAAGCGCTTCTTCCGTCTCCTTTTCCTGTCGAGTGTACCATCTCAGATACGCGATAAGGCGTAAACAAAGAGAACTCAACGCTGAAACTTTTACCTGTATACGAAGCATTCCTTCTGCCTCCGCAGCACGCTGCGTGGCGTGAGCAAGTTGCTCATGAAGCGAGTCAAGTTCTGAGGTGGGAATCCACAAGCTGGAAGAGGCACCACCTACTCCCATCGCTGGGGAGGCTGCGCCAATCTGGGCATGCTGCGACCATGTGAATTAGCAGCCAACATCTGGAATCTGGGGTTTTAACTAGGAACGTACTGTACACCTACCAAGGCGCTCGTAGCTCCGCGGGTATCGCCCAACTGTTGTTCCATCTCTGCCAAGCGAGTTCGTAAATTCGCTATCATGGCATCCCGGACATCCTGCGGCCTTACAAGTCAGCATTTTCACCAGAAAACCAAGGAAAAGAGAAAGAAGAGAAGAGAAAAGGGGAAACCTACCTCCACGAGTCCCCGGGGTTGGAACCGTTCTGCGTACTTTGTCCTATATAGACGCAAATAGTCTTCGCTGTCCCGCGCCTGCGATTCTACAATCGTGCCACCCCGTTGCCAGTCTTCGTACTGTTCAGGGAACCGCACGCGCCAGTCAATGCAGGTCGCCGGTCCTCGCGTCTTTCTCCCGACACGAGGTGGCGCGGCCGTATCCACCCATTCCTGAGCCAGTCCTAAGGTTCTCATAACCAATCGTAGCCGGAGCGGCTCGATTTCATTCAGGCAGTGCATCCACAGTTCACGTCCGAACCGGGCACGACTTGCTAGAACCCACGGCTGGTCGGCATCGACCATGTCTGAGTAGGGTCTCCAGTTTACCATCGCTGCAGGGAACTCCTGTAGCTCTCGCCTCAGCACCATCAGTTGATAGGTTAGGGGTGCCGCACTCATGATGGGTTCCCACCGCCTGGCTAGCGGCACCATCGCAGGTCGCCAATGTCGAGCTCTCCCCATGGGGAGGTAATAATAGCTCCATAACTGCTCGGCGCAGGTCATCAGTACCATGCAAAAAAAAAAAAATATATATATATATATATATATATACAAAACAAGCAAAACCAAAAAAAATACCTGGATGAATGGTGTGAAGCCACTCACAGTCATCTCACGATCCGTTTCTTGGAATAGGCCTGCAAACAAGTGTGCCAGCATGGCGGCTCCCCAGGCATAATACCCTACTCTTTCAAGGTCTGACAGCAGCTCCAGGAAGCAACATTGGATACCATCCCCTTTCGAGCTCAGTACCAATCTCCCCAAAAGGAAGAGGAGAAATCTCCTCAAATCTATGTTACATCTTTCCCAGTTGCCGAAATCTGTGCAATACACGGCGCGGCATCCTATTTCTATCCTTTCCATGAACTCTTCTGAGGATTCGTCATCCCGCCGACGAGTGTCGGTGAGCCCTAATGCATCCATGAGGGACGCCCTAGCTACCGACCGTTTCTTCCGACCATCTAGGTCCAAACCCAGTAACTTCTGGGCACCTTCTCTGTAGTCCGCGTAAGTGACTCCGGTCACTGCCTCGCCCTCTACCTTCAGGCTTGTGATCCGGACCACATCCTCCAAGCTGGGCACCATGTGCCCCCAGGGCATCAGGAATGCCCGGCTCACTGGGTCCCATCTCTCACACAAGGCTTGGATCAGAACCAGGTCGGGCTTGATCGGCTCGATCCGAAGAAAGGTACCAAATCCCATCACGTCTAGCCTCGCCTTCTGAAAATCTGGGAGGCCCCTGTACGCCGCTACTACCAACTCCCACAAGATTTGTGATTTCATCACAACCTACACATACAAGGAATGGGGGTGAGGTTTGGTCACAAGAAAGGAAGAAAAAATGAGAAAAGGGCAAGAAAACTTGGCTTACGAGTTGTGATTGGGCCCTTTCGCTGAAGTGCCCTTCAAGGTCTGAAAGCCTTCTGGAACTACTACCACTGGACCTGCTTCTCTTCGAGGAATGGGAAGATTCGCCCTCCATCCAACTCTCGGAATTTTGAACTCCTCTTCTCCCGTAAGAACTTGTGCTCCTCGAGTTAGCTCTCGATATACCTGGGAGGATAAAAGGGACAAGAATTTATAGAAATGGAAGGAGTGCGGGCCAAGATTGCCTCCATCACCTGTCGATGATAGCCCTCGCAATGAGACACTGGCCAAGCGACCCCATGTGTCGCTTCACCGCTCACACAGGGTGATTGACTGGACGAAGAATAGGACGAATAGCCCCTATGTTGTCTAGGGATACCCTATCATGTTTTGGAGGACGCACGCAAAATTTGGCACAACATCCGGGAAAAGGAACTAGGGCTGTCAGTATTGACTTCGACGGCAGATTCTCGTGGAAAATGGTCACAACAAGACGTGATTCTCCGCTCGAGGCGGAGTCTCGACAGATCCGTCACATGGGAACAGTGCAGAGGAGAAGAAGTGTAGTGAAGAAGGAACGCACAAGAGAACAAATAAACAGCAGAAAATCAAATCACTCCATAAGCTGTCATAAGCACTACAATCATAGAGAGGTGACGGGACCGCTAGCCCGCCAAACCTCACCATCACTCATCTCTCCGGGCACTCTCCTCCTCTCCCCCGAGGTGAGGGTCCCTCAGAAGCCTCCAGGATCCCCGTGCAGTAGCACCTGCCTCGCCTCTGGGCGCCTGCTCCGCAGCAGTGACTCGCTGCTCCTCCCCTGGCGTGGCGAAGAAGCCACTGGCGGCAAAGCGACCGGACTGGCGGAGTCGCTCCCCGAACTCTCGCGCTCTCTCGTAGCGCGTCTCCATCCCTCCTAGCCTCTGCACGACGGCCTGAAGGCCCAGCTGGAGCTCCCTCACTTGGGCCTCCAAGGCCCTCCTCTCGGTCAGATCCCGCTGTCGCTCGGACCTTCTCTCGGCCTTCTCTCTCTCTACCTCTCTCCTCATCATCTGCAGAAGAACCCTTAACTCCAGGATGTCTGGAGAAGGTCTCTCCTCACCACGGTGCCGCAGCTCCGCTACAGTCGCCACCCAGGCGTCACGCTCCTCTTCCGCCCGGGTCGCACGGGCCACCGCACCGGCAAGTTGCTCCCGGAGGGAAGCAATCTCGAGAAAAGGGGCCGAGGAGCTAGAAGATCCGCCAGCCGCTCCCACCGTCGCTGTCTGCTGGGCACGCTGGAACAAAATAAACAACGGCCGTCAGTGAAACTCCGAAATCTGAAGTTAAAAGGGCAGCACGTAACTTACCAGGAGCGACAGCTCATGTTGAGCGACGGCCAGTTGCCGCCTAGTCTCTGACAGCTGGGCGCGCGAGCCGCCGATGCCACGCGTGTCCCCAGCTTGGGGAAGCCCCGCGTAACTCTCTCTCTGCCGCCGCAGGAAGTCGGCACTGTCCTGCACCAGTACACCCCCTTGCTGTCCAGGGAGACGCACGGGCCAGTCCTCGAGCCTCGCCTTGCCGCGACTCTCCCTCCTGACGCGGCTCGGCTCGTCTGCACTCGCCCACTCATCGGCCAGGCCCAGGGTCCTTGCCATGTCCTGCACCAAGAAAGGGGTCCCATATCAGTCAAAAGGAACGCGTCCCCTGTCTAGGACGCGTCCATCATTTGAGTGCAACACTCTCCGAACCCTTTCCTCCTCGCCCGGCTCGCTTCAAAACCCAAAATGAATTAAAAGAGGAAGAGATCGGAGGACCTACCGGACCGTATTCACCTCCTCCCACGCCAGCGGGCCCCTCGGGTCCCTCGGGGGCCCGAAGCGGCCCTTCCTCCTCCATGGACGCCGTTCCGTGATCGGGCGCGTCCCTCCTTGGGCGAGGATTTCCTCGTCCCTCTCCACCTTCACCACGGTCGGGCCCACCGAACTCCATCGATCAAAAGAGGAGGAAGACGAAAAAGGGGCAAGCGCGTTTCGGCGAGAGGCGGGCTCGTTTGCGGGTAAGGCACGGGAGAAGAAAGGACCACCCGTCGCTTTAAATTTAAAATCAAGGATTAAGACGCGTCCTCGCGCCTGGACGCGCCCAAAAGGGGGGAAAGGAAACAAAATCCCCCCGTGCAAAACTTAGTTCCCCGCTGTTCAGGGCAAGGTCTCGCGAAGCACGCCTCAAAGGACAACTCAGTAAGTGTGGGAGAGAGAAGTACACACAACACAAAAGCCATTTTCATTTCATATAATAGCCGAAAGTACATCATACAGTGAGAAGGGTGGCGTGTACAAGCAACTCTCTAACTCTCACCGTCACCCTCCTGGTCATCTCCTTCCTCCCTCCTCTGACGGAGATCCCTAGGGGGCCTCCGCGACCTCTGTGAACCCTGAGAAGCCGTGCTCGCCTCGCCCTGCGGTGGCACTCCAGCCTCGAAGGCGCGACGACGCTCCTCGGCCGAAGAAACCAAGTAGCTGCCCATGGAAAAAGAACCAGACTGACGAAGTCGCGCCCCGCGTTCCTTCGCCCTCTGGTACCGCTCCTCGCTCTCCCGAAGCCTCCCCTCCGCCGTGCCAAGACTCAATCGGAGCTCCAGCAGCTGGGCCTCTAGAGCCCTCCTCTCGGTCTGATCCCGCTGTCGCTCCTCCCTCTCTCTCTCTCTATCCCTCTCCCTCTCTCTCTCCACGCTCTCCCTATCCCTCTCCCTCTCCTCTCTCTCCCTCATCGCCTCTCTCCTCGACAGCTCGAGGGCGATCCGCAGATCCACTACGTCGCGAGGAAGCTCCTCAGCCTCCCGTCGCCGCTCCTCCTCTAGCTCCGCAATCCGGGCGTCACGCTCTGCCACCCGGGCATCGCGCTCCTGCTCAGCACGAACCGCACGCGCCAGGGCCTCTCGGATCTCGGCCACCTGTCAAGGCACGTGTGCACCGTAAGAAAACAGTGATAGAAGGAAAGTAGCTAGAAAAGGGTCGCGGCCAAGCAAGCACTCACTCGAGCCTCGCGGTCACGCTCGGCCTCCTCAGCCCGAGCCACCGCGTACGCCAGCTGCTCCTGGAGGGCAGAAACCTCCGGAGGAGGGCCCCGCGAACTGGAACCCGCTCCACCAGCCATCGCGGCTGCCGCTGTCTGGTGGGCCCGCTGAAACACGGGGCAAACGTCAGTCAAAGGCTAAGCATCAAAAATCCAGGTCACAAAAAAATGCATTGCATAAACTCACCAGGATCTCCAACTCCTGTCGGATGGCCACCAACTGTCGCCTGGCGTCCGCCAACTGGGCCCGCAGGTCGGCAATCATGGTATCACGAGCATCCTGCATTACACATAAGTTAGTATCCCATGCATACATATAGAAAGGTGGAGCAGTTTCATTTCACTTACCCCTGCCATACCACCCAAGGAGAGGCGGTCCCCGTACGTAGCTCGGTACCGTCTCATGTAGTCTGTGCTATCCTGTACGTGGGACACTACTGGGACCCCGCCCTGCTGCCAGTCCTGGTACTGTGCTGGGAAGCGCGTACGCCAGTCCACGATCTTCGCCTTCCCCTTGGTCTTCCGCCCAATGCGGGCCGGCGCATCTACGTCTACCCACTCCTGGGCCAGCCCCAACGTCCTCATGACCAGTCTAAGCCGCAGCGGCTCAATCTCGTTCAGGCAATGGACCCACACGTCCCGCCTGAAGCGAGGAAGACCCGCTACAACCCAGGGCTGGCCAGCATCGCCCATGCCCAAGTAGGGCCTCCACACCACCTGCATCACCATACATACATCATGTTAGTTATCATTCAGTCACATGCATAAACACAAAAAAATCATGCGCATCATACCATGGCCTCGGGATACTCGCTCAGCTCTCGACGAAGTGACGCCAGCTGGTAGCCGTGGGGTGCTGCAACCACGACCGGCCTCCACTGCCGCGCCAGAGGCACGGCCCTCCTGTTCCCATGCCTAGCCCTCCCCATCGGGAAATAGTAATAGCTCCACACCTGCATCCATCATACATCATTAGTACAATAATTGCATATTTAACTGTGAGAATGCATAAATAAAATGTTTACCTGGAGGAAAGGTGCGAAGCCGCTGACTGTCGTCTCCTTCTCCGAAGTCTGGGAGAGATCGGCAATCAGATGGGCAAGCAGAGCCGCTCCCCACGCATAGTGCCCCACTCTGTCCAGATCCGCCAAGAGCCCGAGGAAACGGCAGTGGATGCCATCCCCCTTCGTCCCCAGCAGAAGGCGGCCCAGGAAGAAGAAAAGAAACCTCCGAAGGTCTAGATCCACCAGCTCCCTCTCGCTCGGATCCTGGGTGAAAGCTGCACGAGCATCCCCCTCCAGTCGAGCCAAGAACTCCGCTCCAGTCTCGCTAACCCGCTGACGCGGGTCGACGAATCCGAGCGCCTCCATGATCTCCACTCGGCCGACTACCCTGCTGTCTCTATCAGTCACGCTCGTCTCTAACCACAGCAGGTCCAGGGCACTCTCTCGGTAGTCGGGATAGGTGACCCCGCTGACTGCCTCTCCGTCAACTCGTAGCCCGGTGATCCGAGCCACGTCCTCCAGTGACGGCACCATGTGCCCCCAGGGCATCAGAAACGCCCGGCTCGGTGCGTGCCACCGCTCCCTCAGTGCCTGGATAAGAGGAAGGTCGAGCCGGAAGGGCTCGATCCTAAGGAAAGCTCCAAAGCCCATGGCGTCCACACGCGCCCTCTGGAAATCCGGCAGCCCACGGTATGCTGCCACCACCAAGGACCAGCTGATCCGGCCCTTCATCACGCCCTGCAAACCACAAAACCAACAAAGAACACATCAGCATCATGAACAGTAATCAACAATAACACTGTATATACTATTTTATTTTATTTAAAAAAAAATACATATATATATTTTTGGAGGCGTCCAGACCCCTGGACGCCTCCTTCCTATTTTCTTTTTTTCTTTTTCGAAAAAAAAATCCAAAAAACAAAAATAAAAAATATATATATAATATATATATAATTATGGAGGCGTCCTAGGCCTTGGACGCCTCCTTATTTTTTTAAATTTATTTTATTATTTACGAAAATAAATAAAAAAAAAAGAAAAAGAAAACATGGAGGCGTCTAGGTCCCTGGACGCCTCCTTCTCTCACTACCCGCCTCTCTCTCACAACCTCTCGTACACCCGTTTTAGCCTATTGAACCACAGAGTGAGGATTCCGAGGTACTTACCGGGTCGTGATCATCCTCTCCCGCGTCACCAGCATCCGCAGCAGCCTCCGCGGCCAGGAGAGGCACCTCCATCCCCTCCTCCGCAACAATCTCCTCTGCTGCAGCCTCCTCGGCATCATCCCTCAACCTCCTCGCACGACGAGCCAGTCGTTTTCGCTTCCCTGGAACCTGGCTCGATCCTCCTCGCTCCATGGGGACTAAGAATAGGCCGTCTGGGTGACTGGGTCGTCAGATTGAACAGTAAATGAGCAAAAGGGGGGGGGGGAGCCCTTAAATAGGAATTTCTTTTTTTGGAGCGTCCTGGCGCCTGGACGCCCCCATTTTTTTATTTTTTTCAAAATTTAAAAAAAATTTTGGGGCGTCCAGGCGCCTGGACGCCCCCAAAACAAAAATAAAAATAAAAAATAAAATAAAAATTTGGGGCGTCCAAGCGCCTGGACGCCCCCAAAACAAAAATAATAATAAAAAAATAATAAAATAAAAATTTGGGGCGTCCAGATGCCTGGACGCCCCTAAAACAAAAAAATAAATAAAATAAAAAAATAATAGTTGGGGCGTCCAGGACCCTGGACGCCCCCAAAACAAAAAAATAAAATAAAAATAAAATAAAAATTACGGGCGTCCAGATAGTTGGACGCCCCCAAAACAAAAAAAAAATTATTATAATAGGGGCGTCCAGGCCCCTGGACGCCCCCCATAATAAAAAAATTTTTTCAAACAAAAAATATATAATATATTTATATAAGAATATGTATATAATCCAAACAAAATAAAAAACACAAAGAAAAAGAAAAACCATAAAAAAAGATAATAATTAAGGGGACGGGGGTCCGAAACATCCAAATGCCAAATTTTATTCCATTAGAAAAGCAGAGTGAACTACATCAGGGGCTTAGGCGCTTTAGGCCTTAACTTCCCCAGTTCGGTTACATAAGCCCTCCACGGCTCGCATTCTTCCACCACGTGCGCTAACGCCTTTCCCGCAACACTTGTCTTCCAGGGAGCTTTAATGGCCTTCGCTTCTTTCGCATCCGCTTCAGTGCCCAATTCCCTTTTCTTCAAAGGAACAATGTCAGTCGGTGGCGGGAACGAATGGCGTGGGATGCCAATCTGGAGGCAGCACCGATGCGCGTTGTAAAGAACAAACTCGGTCGCGCCGATCAGTTGAAGATCAACTTCGGGAGAAGGCCTCATGAGAAGATCAAGCGAAAGCAAACATGCCGGTGCGCAAGTGAAGAAGCCTTGTGTCACGGTGCGGAAGTGAGACCGCCAGTCTTCACGTTTCTTCAGCCACGGAACGCGGTTCACTACAGTACCACCAAAGCCTAACACGTCGGCTATATGGTGAAGCGGGCTTTGTTGGAAGAGCTTCGAAGCGGTTGGCATTCCCTCGCGGTGGTCGAATTTGAAATGCAAATCCAGCCAGCAATTTAAGACAAGTGCACAACCAAATGGAGGCTTACCCAGGCTCGAGGCAGTAAGACCGCTGTAAAGATAGGCGAGGACGGCGGGTCCCACCCTCTTTCCATGCCAGATCCCGCAGATAGCACCCAGTTGGTCTTCCTCCACCATGTTGTCGGTATAAGGGAACAAGAGAGCACCCGCCAGACAAATGGTGAACCCCTTCATGATTCCCTCCAAATAGTCATCGTCTGGTGACCCTCTCAGGGCGTTCATGACCCACTCCGCAAGCTTTTGGAGATCGATCCCCTTCTGAGTACGGACCTTTCTAGCTGCGTCGGGCGGCATGAAGCTTCCAAGGACGCTTTCAGAAGTACCCCGTGTCAGCATCCGCATAGCCTTCACCTTCCCGTCGCTCTTGAATTTCTTCAAACCAAGCAGAAGTTCCACCTCCTCGAGGAGGATGGTCACCTCGAAGGTCGGGAAGACAAAAGTGTGGGTCTGGGGATGCCAGACCTCCACTAGCGCGCCCATAGCCGCCCAGTCCATACGAATCTTCTCGTAATGCTTGGCGTGAATAAGGAGCCCCTGCAGATGCCACTTCGAGAGTATGGCCCTCATGCCAATGGAGATATTGGAAGTCAGCTTTGAAAGCCACGGCAGCTTGGAAAACTTCCTCGGGCCTGGGAAGAGTGGATATGGCTGGAAAGAAGAAGAAATGAAGGAAGTAAGAAGAAGGTTCACGTGCAGAAATTTGAAAAGAGTCGGCTTACCATATGCGACATGATCGTCCCACTCAGATGACCCTCGAGGTCGGAAAGTCGCCTAATCTCGCTGCTAGGCTTGCTCCTCTTCATAACGCGGGAAGACTCTCCTTCCATCCTGAAGATCTCTAGATTCTCCTCTCCTTCCTCTCCTGAGCTTCCAAAACCCACCTTGGTGCATTTGAATGAACTAGCCTAAGGGGAGTTCTTATAGGAAGGGAAGGGTGCTACAGGACAGAACATGTCACATCAGTGGTCATTGTCAAGATTTTGTCTGGATCTCCTTTGAACTGTGGTGCGATTCTGCTACCTTTTGATGTTGCTAACCTTTGCTGGCCTGTGCAGGTTTTACTAACGGACGTCTTTGTCCTATCTCCTGTCCCACCTTTCATTGGTTGGTCCCACCATGTCATGCATCATAGTATATGATACCTACGCTACTAGAACATGTCAAGGACCTTGCGGCCCGAACGAATCTGGGATTTGAGTTCCCCTTCAACAAAAACGGTGATGATCCCGGAAGAGTTTGGGTTGTACGGATAGGCCGTCAATTTGTGATAGAATGGGGACGACGGTTCCATTCAGTGAGTTGGTGCGCGGATAAACGGGCCCCAGCCCAGTATCAGCTCACCGGGTCGGTATCCTGACCCGTTCTTCACAAGTTGACAATATTATCCTTGGCTATTTTCTATTTTAGTTTGTTTTGAACTTTTCTTTAAACCCAGCATGCATTCATATAGGACTTTGATTTATTGCGGAAGATCATTCAAGCGATTCGATTGTGAAAGCCGTTGTGTTTCAATTCCTACAAATATGAGATATTCCACTCTGAATGAAATACTGAGTTTCTTTGAGACAGCCCTACGCTGCTCTTCCAAAGGAGACCCTTGTTTGGACAGACCCTCAGATATTCCTTTACCTTTTGACCCACCTTGGCCGCAGCACTTCCACATTAGCTGGTAACCGCTCCCCAAAGGTGAAACCTCCGGTTTATGACCCAGGTACTTCCACACCGAGAAGTTGGTCTTCTTTTGTTTCGTGCCTGAGTGCACATCTCACCCTCCCTTATTTGATCTCCGTCCAAGCAATCGTCAATATTTGAAAGACCTCCTTCGAGGTCGCCTCATTGAAACTTCAGGAAAGATTCCAAACAGTAACGTCACAAGCGTGTCTCATCACACCTTGGCATCAACTTATCAGTCCGCTCCCACTCCATTTCACTCCACTTCGATACCATTCCACTACGTATCGCTCCCTTGCAAAGCAGACGCCAAGGCGGGGCAGCTGTAGACACGCCATTCCTGACGTCTCCTGAGAAAGTCTCATATTACTATACGACGCCCCGCGATGGCCTACGCATTTCGAATCGCTCGAGTGCTTCCTTTTCCTGAGTCTTCTTCCGCCTTTTTCGGCATCCGGAATCATCTCGTCACGGCATTCGGACGGCATCAACACCAGTCAGACGCATCAAGAGGTTCCGGAATCAAGAAGGGGGTCTGCCGGGCGGCCGACGACGCCTGATTTGAGGACCCGGGTGGGTCTTCATGGGGGCGTCTAGGCCCCTGGACGCCTCCATATTTTTAATTTATTTTATTATTTTATTATTTTTTTCAGGGCCCAAAAATAAATAAAAATAAATATATATTAATGGAGGCGTCCAGGACCCTGGACGCCTCTATAAAAACTAATAATAATAAATATTTATAAAATGCCAGTTGGCACAAAAAAATAATAAATAAAAAATATATATATTAATGGAGGCGTCCAAGTCCCTGGACGCCTCCATAAAAACAAATAAAAAAATAAAAATGCCAGCCCTGGCATAAAAGACAAAAGAAAAATAAAAAAAATAATAAACTTTTGGAGGCGTCCAGGCTCCTGGACGCCTCCATCAACTCACTCACGGGCGCCGGCCACCGAACGACGGTTTGTCGTGTGTGAAAAAAGCCAAATTTAGAGACGTCTAGCTGACTGGACGCGCCCATTTCTGAATCACGAGGCGCCGCTCACAGAACCACGCGTTGTGCTAAACCGCGTGCGGCCGTCGTCGGTTTTCGGTGGACCTGTTAGAGGCGTCCGGGACCCTGGACGCCACCATAAAAGTATTCTAAAAAAATCAATAAAAATAGAATAAAATATTATTTCGGCCCTGATGGAGGTGTCCAGGGTCCTGGACGCCTCCACCTTCCGGAACTCTATAAATAGAGGCCCACTCCCTCAGTTCTAGGGGAGCTAAGCAGTGATCCGATAGGCTGCCGGAGCCCAGAGGCTACGGAGTCATTTTTCTAACCCGTGGGTTCTTTTGTAGGTGGAGGTTCTGCCGGCTTCTCGGGTGCTCACGCTCGCGAGAGGAAGGTCGTCTTCATCCACCGCGCTTCCACGTCGTCCCCACGCTGCCGGAGCTCCGCCGGATTTCACCCTCGGCTCATCCAATAAGCCTTTTCTTCCCCTTTTTCTCCATAGTCCTTTACATTCATCATATTGCATCATCTATCCCCCTTCACAAGGGGGCCTCTTCTCTTATACTTCTTACATCCATCATCTCATTTTCCTCCTACTCGAGTCCGAGAGGGGTTTAAAAGATAACACCAACCAGGTGTGTGTCTTGCCATCATTTCGTTATTTTTATCGCAAGGATTCGAATACTACACCTCCATCTTTCTAATCCACTTGTCATTTATTTGTCGTTATCTTGCAAGGGTACCCGAGGAAAGCCCTCTCCGTCGGCCGGCCGGAAGGAGAGGAAGAAGCAACCCGCCATCTCCCGCTTTTGAGGTAGGCGCGATCACCTTCTTATTTTGGGGTCTTTTGGCCCCTGGCGATCACATCTTATCATCGAGGCCGCGGCGAGTCACTTCCCCAATGGCCGTTTAAATTTCTGTTTCCTATATTCTCTTTATATTTTGTTATATATTCTGCTTATATCATCGAGGCCGCGGCGAGTCACTTCCCCAATGGCCGTTTAATTTTCTATTCCTACGATCTCTTTATGCTTTGTTATATTCTGCTTATATCATCGAGGCCGCGGCGAGTCACATCCCCAATGGCCGTTTAAATTTCCGTTCTTATATTTTCTTTATATTCTGTTATATTCTGCTCATATCATCGAGGCCGCGGCGAGTCACTTCCCCAATGGCCGTTTAAATTTCTGTTCTCATATTTTCTCTATATTCTGTTATATTCTGTTCATATTCTCGAGGCCGCGGCGAGTAACTTCCCCAATGGCCGTTTCAATTCTTGTTATTTAATTTTTGCATCATTCCCGTCCCCCCGAGGTCGCGGCGAGTCACTTCCCGCTATGGCCGTTTAATCCCCATATTTTGCTATATCATACTTGTCCCGCTCGCCCCGCCGGAGCAATCTCCCGTGGTGGCCCCTTCTCTCTTTCCTCTCATTTCTGTGTTGCAGCAAACAAAACAAACAAAAAGAGGAGCCCGCGCGCTCTCCGCTTCTTCCTCTTCCCCGCTATACTCCGAACCGCGTGACGTCGCTCACAAGTAAGGCCGGTAACTATTTGTTGCATGCCATCCCAATCTACACGATGAGCCATAAGGTACCTGAGAGAAATATAACAACTTGTCATTTCTCATGAAATGAAAAATCAATCTTAAAGCTAATTAATTATCTTATCCCGGGCTCTACCCAATTCTCACATGGGTATGGAATTTCTTCTTTAGTTAATAGGTAGGGGTCCTTAAACCTTGGACTTATCCTATGACATGATTCTTCTTCCTAAGTCCTGAGACTTAGGCTCTGATACCAACTTAATTGTCACGCCCCGAGCCCTTATGATAGCGGAAGACTCGCTCGAGAAATGCGAACAGTCGGCATGGTAAGCCTCTTGCAAGCAAGAACGATCAGAGCGCAAGACAATCACATACATAAATGTAATTGCACAATATTTACTCAAAATCCAACTTTATTTCATAATAATCAAATTCAATACTCAAATACAATCATTAATTCCACTTATCCCAATATACCAGACTCAAGAAAATAGGAAAATTACACAGACTCAATATAAACAATTTAGACTTCCTAAGTCTTCACTCTCATCTTCACAATACTTTCATTCGCTCTCGGACCCGCTACTTGTATAACCCAAGTCTGAATTCGAATCACTTCCATCTCCTGAAAAGATTGGAAATAGGTAATGAGCACACTTGCCCAGTAGGTATCTTCGCATCAACATGAAGGCACTATTAAAGTAATTAATAATTTAGCTCTAAAGAAGAAGGTAGAACCATGCGAATGCGATCAATCACGTGATTAAACCAGGTAACAAGACAATCATGTAAGATAGAATGAGAGCAAGTATGAACTAGCAAGAATGAAACAAGAACATGATATGGACTTTCATGAACAAGAATGCAACGAGAATGTACTAGCAAGCCACATAATCATCACTCTAGTATCTTTTGCTTATGAGCAAGTACCTCGTGAATTTCTGTGGAAATCAAGAAAGTCAAGTATCAATCATGCTGTATTGTGTTGTGAATTTTCACTTATTCATGAAGGAAGTACTCCCAACGCAATGCGACGCTAGTAGCATCATATCCCATGGTTTATAATAGTATGTTTCCGACAATTAGCCGAGGGGACTAGCATAGAGTCCTTGAACACAATCAGTGGTTGATCGTATCTTCAAGTATAAATCATGTTTTATCCACACATGTAACAATAAAGTATGGCCAAGAATATATAATTCCAACAAGCTCTTGATAACGATAATTCAATAAATGATTGCTTCAATAAGAATCATGAGAAATCAAGAATGACTTAAGCAAGGTTATGCTTATGGAAATAAATCAGCAGCATAACGATACATTCTTTATCTTTCATTCATTATATTAGGTTCTTTGATCAATATGATAAGTTGTAGATCATGAAGAGTCTATTTAGAACCTTGGAATATCAACCCTTGGTCAATCCTTGGGTTAAAATACTCAAGTAGTGTGACGGTCGTGTACTGGGACATTACATGATGTGACGCTCCAGTATTGGGCCGTTACATTAGTCTGAATCCAGAACTAAGAAATCGGACTCAGTTGAATGTGACGGTCGTACATTTCGCCGTTAGATGCTCCTGACGGTCCAGTGTAGAGCCGTTACATTACCGATAACCAAAAATATCGATAGTGTAATCTAATCAATGGGCTTTAATGGTACAACCAACTCGGCGTCCTAGTGGGAATCCCAGGCTCGCGGAGAATTACGCAGGCCTTGGAACAAGATTTCCTAGTTCATTAGAAGGAATATCTAATAGAGAGGTCCTCATGTCCAAGAATAGTGTTCATATAGTGCAAAGTGAACTAAATGGACAACATATCGGAATATGCGCCATGTACTTAAAGAAATGACTCTATAGATGGAAAAGAATGTGTAATAATGTGAAACCATGATAAAACTCCTTCAATACAACATTTGAAAAAATCATGATTTAGAATACATAACTATAGAGTTTTAGCCGATGAAATTAACATAACTTAAAATAATCCTAAGACACATTAACCATGCAATTTGATTATGAAACAGTAACTAAACTTAAAGTCATGATAACATGTCCAAACTTAGCTATCTAAGCTTATTTAAGTAAACTTTAACTGGTTATCATTCTGCCTCGGGCTGATAGAACACAGTGCCTGACGGTCTAGGATAGGTGCATTACAGTATTGTGACGATTTATCGAGGGGCCGTTACAGTGGTGTAACGCTCCTGCTAGGGTGCGTCAGAGACAATAGAGCAAATAAAAACACAACGGAATGTGACGGTCTATCGTAAGACCATTACATGCATGTGACGGTCTCACGTTAGTGCGTAAGAGAACCTGCTGGCAGTAAACTAAAGTGAAGGTTTATGAAAACATAACATGCCTGGAAATCAACATATTACCACTATCCTAGTCATGATAACGATGCATAGGCCAACTATATGCAAGGGTTTAGTGAATAGATAAGATAATACCTTTTAAATTCCATTTAGGGCTAAGAGATGCATGAATGTATAAAACTATGAAATCATGAAATTCTTAGTCTATAATGCATGAAATCAAGCACAATCAGAGGGCTTTTATCTCTAACAAGTTGTTTTTACCAATCATGAGATAACATATCTCTTTTAAAACCTTTAAACTTCGAATTTGATGCTAGGTGCTACCCTTAGTCCCTTGTACTTCTTGTGATAAATCAGTAACTTCAATCTGCTCTATTTCCTCAGCCTCTTGACCTAAGGATGTGAAATTTTGAGGGTAAGAAGATGAAAATATTGGGAACAAAAAGTTCTAAAGGTTAAACTCTAATTACCTCGTTTAGACGTCCTAATCTCTAGATCTTCAGGGGTCTTGCGTTCAGATTCCTAGGTTGCTAAGGTTGAATCAGCAACTTTGGAAGCTTCTATCTTCTTGGTTGCTTGGTCTCCTAGCACGAAATTTGGAGAACTATTAGTGTATAATATACTAAACAAAATCTTCTAAAGAACTTACCCGAAATTATGACTTCTTACCTTGATTCTTCACGGGCCAAAAGTAAGGGTCGCTCAGTTCAGAACTAGGTCCTATTTATAAGGTTTTGGTTAGTATTTGAAGATTAGATCGATTCTAGAGTCCTTAATTTGTCAAAACCTAATCTCTAAGAGTCCTTAGCAATGTTATAATCTATCCCAAATCGATCCCTTGTAGATAGGATTTCAATGTTTCAATCTTTTTGTAATTTTCTCACCTTACGGAATCTGTAGGATGTAACGGTCGTGTCTAGGTGCATTACAGGGCTGTGGCGGTCGCCCGATAGACCGTTACATGTAACATGTATGAAGTTTCAATTTAATAAAACTCTTTTATTCGTTTATCCATATAATTATCTTATATAATTAGTATTTATCCTTAAAATAGGTGAATAAGCCAATTACCCTTCTAGAATATGGGCCAAACTTGATGGGCTTGGTCCATAAACCTTTTGGACAATTATTAGATAGGCTAGCTTAACTAATTAACCTTTTTGAGCCTTATATTGACTTATTAATCTAATAACCACTTCATTAATTTATTTAAGCCTTTATAATTTCTAGAAACTTATTTTATAATTCAAAAATTATTTTTAAATTCTGGGGCACTACAGCTAATGTACAAAACCACGCATAGTATGTTATAAGGGCCTTTAATGCATCAAAACTTTTACAACTATATGAGAGAAGCAAGGGAAATACCTAACTGAAGACCCATGTATATATAGATATCCATATGTATACATATATATTTTGTGGGACTGGGCGTGACCTTATATATATATACTAGTCCTTGACCAACCCATCTTTATATTTAGTAGGCCTCACCTAAACGAAACCCAAATGCATTTACATGGGCTCTCACCCATTCACCGATAGCAAGCCCAGGGTATATATATATATAAATAAATATTCACAACCCATGTACCCACATACACAGCAAAGCCCACAAATTTGTACGGGCCTAAAACCAAACCTTAACATATAAATATATATACATACAAATAAAAGGGGTCGACCTGCATATACCCAAAACCCATTGTACAAACTTTAAAACTATATGCATATATAATATTCTATGCATGTGATGTGGGACGGACACGCGACCTGGGACTCTAGCTCACGATCATCCCTATGCGAGGGAAACGCTGGACCGTACGCGGTTGAGAAATCGGTAATGAGTCTCGGGTATCGACTTTCCGCGTGTACTCGGATTGAGTCAAGGGACGGGTCACACTCACTCTCTCGCAGCGGTGATACAATTGATATAACGGGCTAATAACCTATCACATGCATTGGCATTCAAAAATATACGGGTAAATCAAATGCCGAGTAAGAGAGCGAACACAATACCTCCACGCTCTGGACGTGGGGAAGGCGACCCCAGCCATTTACGGTATCTCCCGGTACAATGGTAAAAACTTAATTACAACAGTGAATTTTATTGCCCACTCCACGCAGGGAGGTAAAGGGCTACAAGTGGGCACGGGAAGACCGACCCTGGGTTGACGGGCAGCAAGTTGGATGGGCATTTGGGGCGAACTCGGTCTGCTGGTTCGACTCGGTACTACGCCGACTCGATGCTGCACCGACTCGCTGGACAGCAAGCCTTGGCCTCCAAAGGAACGTCTCCTTCCTGAGATCTTCTGGAGGCGCCGCTTGACTAGAACGTTGGCAGGACGTCCTTGGTCAGCTCCTAGGAGTGGCGGCTCCTGAAGTTGATTTTTGATATTTATTTGTGAATTTTTCTCGGACTGCAATTTCAGACCTGCACAGGGAACAAATTTGCACGCCTCAGCAGAAAGAATTAATTCTCACAGATCCGGAATCAGATCGAGGCAAGACCAGTGGCATTGCAAAGAGGACTCCCAGATATACAACATATATTGTTTTCAACTCGATCCAATAAAAGGATGAGAATTGAGAGGCTCTATAAGACTATATGTTTTCTGTGGATCTGTTTACAGACACTCATGACAGAAGGGGATCTGACTGAAACTGACCTTTGACCGAGGGGTAAATGATTTTTCCAGGGGCTGAAAAAATTATGGGTGGTAGGGGGGAACGTGAGGAACATTGAGAAATGTTTGTGGATTTTCTGGAAATTTTTAAGGGGGTGGAAAAAATACGAATAGGTGACACTATCTCGTGGATCTGAATGGCAGATTACAGGGGGGGAACAAGAAATAAGGGGAAAATACCAAACAAAAGCCAAATGGCACGAAATTTGAACTGGAGACTAGGGGTGGCAGGTAGAAAAAGTCCGCAATGTTTGGGCTCGATCAGACAATAAGAAAAAAATATAAAATTCTAGAGTTGAGGTTCTGTCATTATTTGGACAAAACTCCGATGATGGTGGTGGCGGTGCGATGGCGGTGGCGACAGAATCATAATTCAGAAGATGAGAGGAAGAGATAGAATGGGTCTCACACCCTGGAAGACTGGAGGAGGAAGAAGCACAGTAGAGGGAGAGGGGAGAGGGGCGCACCCTTCTTGGAGCTCCAACCAAATTCACTAATTTTTCTTCATTAATTCCCATAAAATGTGAAATACAAGCTATTTATAAGAAATGTAAAAAGACTCTAAATATCCCTAGATCTAGAATTGGGAGGGGTAAAAGATGGAGGTCAAAAGTTATTTTCCTATGTGGTTTGGAACCACATTAAACAAGTAATTAAGGGGGGGGGCGCCCCTTGGACTTCCTTGGTGGCACCTTGGACTTTTTAGTCCATTTGTCCCCCTTTGAATGTCAAACCATCTAGAAGCAACATAGGATAGTTGACCAGCCCCACATGGACCCCTATGGCTTAGGTGGACCAATGGGGAAGGAGTGGGGGCCCCCTTACTGGACCTACTGACATTTTACAAATAAACCCAAAGATCCTTAGGGAATGACACATTGGCTTATAAAGCCTTACAATTGTGAACATATTTTCCCAAGGATATAAAAGCAAACTAAAGAACACAAATGTAAATTAAAAATGTCAATGCTTGGCGTCGATTCCCATCAATTCTCCCCGGGTGGGAAGAACTCGACCCCGTCGAGTAAGGGGTGCGGCTGCTCGAGTAGCTCCGGCGGATGCGTCACCGAACCTGGAAGCGCGGAGTACGCTCCACTCCAAATAATCGACACCTGATCATCCCGTATAGATTCGATATGCACACACTGTTAGGGAATGAGGCTAGAGGTGGACACTCCGGGGTGGGGTCACTCTCAAATGAAGGGAGGTGGCTCAAAGGCTCACTAGGAATCACCGCTTGTCTCTTATGTGACTAGATCCGATATGTAAAGTAGAACCGATCCCAAAGTCCGACAAGTCTCATACTCGAAAGGGACTAACAATGCGAGCGTACGAAGACCGACTCGACTTGATGTATGCAAAGACACACAAGACCCTAGACACACCTAATCTTAGTCCGACCTACGCACAGGCGATGGTGGACCTGGACACCCGAATGTGTGCCATGCATGCATGTTATGCAACTGGAGGTTGGTGGCATGGGGAACATCTAGACGTTCAAGTATGACCCAGTCATGCATGGACGGCCCTTTGGATTTGGGAGACTTGAGAGGGCTAGGAGAGTCGGGTGTGGAAGAGCCGGGTGTGGGTGTATCGAGATTGAGATTGGTGGGTGTAGAAGACCCGACCCGTGGGGTAGAGGTGTGGTAGTGGACTCCCTCGAAGAAGTGAAGTATATATGGTGGGTCAAGGGGCCCACTAGGGAATGGGTCAAAGGGATCAAAGAAGGTATGACCCCTTGTGGTGGGTTCCCACAAGTCACAGTCCCACGTATGGAAGTCTAGAAGGTGTAGATGTGGTCACCTTCATGCAGTGTGGTAGGTGGGACGGTGATCATATGTAGGAAGTATGATTCCTCCCTCGGACAAAAGGGTATGAAGTCGGGCTTGGCCGACATGGGGAGGAATAAGAGAATCTCCGTGGTGACACAACCCACGGTGCACACGGAGGTAATGGACCCTAAGGCCGGATGGGTGAAGCTAAGACTAGTGAGT
Source organism: Amorphophallus konjac (assembly GCA_022559845.1). NCBI lineage: Eukaryota > Viridiplantae > Streptophyta > Magnoliopsida > Alismatales > Araceae > Amorphophallus > Amorphophallus konjac. The sequence goes on along the minus strand of CM040118.1, from coordinate 257,224,533 downwards.
TGGTCGAAGCCTCGGGCCAATAAGTGCGTCAACTTCCATTGCCAACTAAACTCAAAATATGGTCACCCAATGTATCAACATGGTGACTATACCGGAATGTCGTGTGGTAGGAGTTGACCGGAACTAATGGTAGGGTGGGGTCCATGGATGGGTAAGGAGGTGGGACCAAGCCATCCTTGAGCCAGCTAAGAAGTGGCTCGGCTATGAAAAGCGTACCCGTTAGAAACACGGGTGGCTCGGGCTGAGGTGGCTCCGAATAAAGATCGAAAGGTGAGGGTGATGGCAAGGAAGCCCTCCTAGGTGGGGAAGGACTGCCCTCCTTGAGGAGAAGAGGTCCTTGGGGTGGCACTGGGATGTGAGGCTCGGGCAGGCCTAGGCCATCCACTCACGTACTCAACCCTTCCATCTGATCTACCACTGTGGTCAACACATCCAAGCATGTACTCAACCCATCTATACATGTAGTCACCCCTTGCATTTGTCCCCATAATGGCTTGGAAAATTGCGGCCACTTCATCTGAACTATGGGCTCGGGATTCGGCCATGGGTGCAAAGATGGGGTTGGATCCCCTAGGAAAGGATATGCAAGGCCATTTTTTTGGTTTTTATAAACAAAATGTTATACCAACTAATGCAAACACCTAGACACGACGTAGAATGTGATGTAAATGTAAAGTTGAATGAGACTCGACTACACACCTAGACACGACCAAGATTCGGTACCTGGCAGAGTTCGGGGATTCGAAGATCCTCTCACGCGAGTGAATCACCTCTCCGATAGGCGTAACCTAACGGTCGGGTGACACCTTTTTATATACCGAAAAATGGTATGCAAATGCAACCTAGACCGACTTAGACAATGACTAGACGTAAATGACACTTTTTTTTGTTGCGGACTTCGACACAAAGACTACCCGAGACTCAAACCGACTCTCTGATACCAAATTGATGCGGGACGGACACGCAACATGGGACTCTAGCTCGCGATCGTCCCTATGCGAGGGAAAGGTTGGACCGTGCGCGGTTGAGAAACCGACAATGAGTCTCGGGTATTGACTTTTCGCATGTACTCGGATTGAGTCACGGGACGGGTCACACTCACTCTCTCGCAGCGGTGATACAATTGATATAACGGGCTAATAACCTATCACATGCAGCGGCATTCAAAAATATACGGGTAAAGCAAATGCCGAGTAAGAGAGCGAACACGATACCTCCACGCTCCAGGCGTGGGGAAGGTGACCCGGGATAGTTACGGTAACTCCCGGTACAATGGTAAAAACTTAATTACAATAGTGAATTTTACTGCCCACTCCACGCAGGGAGGTAAAGGGCTACAAGTGGGCCCAGGAGGATCGACCCTGGGTTGACGGGCAGCAAGTTGGATGGGCGTTTGGGGCGAACTCGGTCTGCTGGTCCGACTCGGTACTCCGCCGACTCGGTGCTGCGCCGACTCAGTGCTGCGCCGACTCGGTTCTGACTCGCTGGACAGCAAGCCTTGGCCTCCAAAGGAACGTCGCCTTCCTGAGATCTTCTGGAGGCGCCGCTTGGCTGGAACGTTGGTAGGACGTCCCTGGTCGACTCCTAGGAGTGGCGGCTCCTGAAGTTGATTTTTGATATTTATTTGTGAATTTTTGTCGGACTGTAATTTCAGACCTGCACAGGTAACAGATTTGCACGCCTCGGCGGCAAGAATTAATTCTCACGGATACGTAATCAGATCGAGGAAAGACCAGTGGCGTTGGAAAGAGGACTCCGATATCTACAACATATATTTTTTTCAGCATGATCGAACGAAAGGATGAGAATTCGGAGGCTCTGCAAGACTGTGTTTTTTTCCGTGGATCTGTTTACAGACGCTCAGGACAAAAGGGGATCTGCTTGAAACTGACCTTTGACCGAGGGGTAAATGATTTTTCCAGGGTCTGAAAAACTTATGAGAGGTAGGGTGAATGAGAGGAACACTGAGGAATGTTTGTGGATTTTTTGGAAATTTCTAAGGGGGTGGGAAAAATATGAGTAGGTGACACTATTCTGTGGATCTATAGAATGGCAGATTACAGGGGGGAAAACAGAAATAAGGGAAAATTACCAAACGAAAGCCAAATGGCACGAAATTTAAACTGGAGACTAGGGGTGGCCGGTAGAACAAGCCCTCAATGTTTGGGCTCGATCAGACAACAAGAACAAAATATAAAATTCCGGAGTTGAGGTTCTATCCTGATTTGGACAGAACTCCGACGATGGTGGCGGCGGTGCGATGGCGGTGCGATGGCGGCGGTGGCATAATCAGAATTCAGAAGATGAGAGGAAGAGATAGAATGGGTCTCAGACCCTAGAAGGCTGGAAGAGGAAGAAGCACAGTAGAGGGAGAGGGGAGAGGGGCGCACCCTTCTTGGAGATCCAACCAAATTCACTAATTTTTCTTCATTAATTCCCATAAAATGTGAAATACAAGCTATTTATAAGAAATGTAAAAAGACTCTAAATATCCCTAGATCTAGAATTGGGAGAGATAAAAGAGGGAGTTCAAAAGTTATTCTCCCATGTGGTTTGGAACAACATTAAACAAGTAATTAAGGGGGGGGGGGCGCCCCTTGGACTTCCTTGGTGGCATCTTGGACTTTTTAGTCCATTTGTCCCCCTTTGAATGTCAAACCATCTAGAAGCCACCTAGAATAGTTGATCAGCCCCACATGGATCCCTATGGCTTAGGTGGACCAATGGGGAAGGAGTGGGGGCCCCCTTGCTGGACCTACTGATATTTTGCAAATAAACCCAAAGATCCTTAGGGAATGACACATTGGATTATAAAGCCTTACAATTGTGAACATACTTTTCCAAGGATATAAAAACAAATTAAAGGACACAAATGTAAATTAAAAATGTCAGTGCTTGGCATCGATTCCCATCAGCATGCCAATCCTTAAGCCACTACCCACATATATGTGTGTGCAAATTTATAATACAATAAGATATATATTAAACATATATATATATCAACCCCATTACACCATGTATATTTGTAACCCACACCTATATAATGAGTAAACCCTCTCATCCTCATATCTATGTATATATTTAATGCAATATATATATATATATAAATACATGTAACTGGGTTTTCACCATTAACTAGCAAACGTGGGTTTTAAAACCATAAAAAGTGAAGACGTGTTACCCATGACCAAAGCCCAAATGTAAACACCCCTTCGAACCATATGTGGGCCTTAAACCCAATTGTAGGATAAAAAGGGGATATAAATATAAATATAAATATATATATATATATATATATATATATATATATATATATATATATATGAATATAACCCTTCGTAGGGTGTTTAGAAATAAAGGGCTGTATAAAAGGGAATAGATATATATATATATATATATATATATATATATACATATGTGTTATCAAGAACCTTCTTTTAAACATGAGGATTGTTTCACAATCGAACACGAACTGAATAAGGCAATGGGATTTGGCTTAGGAAAGGCGGCCGTGGATCTGGAAGCATAACATAGGTTAGGATTGGTACGAGGGAAATACCAATGCTAGCAGGATGCTTCAAAAGGAAACTTAAGTCCTAATAAGATTCTCACCCTCTAGCTTTATAAATAACTCTTCAATCGACAAGCCGGTCATTTGATGCTGCTCGAACAAACGTCGCCCTCTTTTCTTCTGTTCGAGAACAAAGTCGACCTTTGTTTTTCTTATTCTTCCTGCGAAGCCCCTGTTCTGCACTGTGGTTTACCGTGAGAAGCCGTTTCGCTTCTCCCTTCGCGTGAAGTTGTAGAAGCCTTGTCGTTGGTGCAGCTGCTACTCTTGTTACCGCACGAAGAAGAGAGCTTCTTCCTACTGCGTCTTCATCCGCTACTGCAGTTGCTATCTGCTGCTGCTCTTGTTATTTTCCTCTGCCTAGCCATTGCTGCTGTTAGAATGATTGCAGCTGCCATATTCTTCTCTCTAATTTGTCCCATCACCCCAAAATTATATCAAAAGGTAGGTGTTCTCAAGTTCTAAGCAAAACCCTGTGAATTAATAGGCCTTCTGCATGCATATAGGTTGTTAGACATCCTTAGAGAGATTTGCCGTATCAGGTTTTCATGATTTTTGCATATACAGTAAATAGCGACCCAAGCTAGGGCGCTATTTGATATAACGACGGTGCAAACAGTCGTCAATTAGCTAGTTAATTAATAATTACACATGTTCCAAATTTAATAACTGTGAACCATGGCATCTAACCTAATGCATGAGTATACTATTAGATTCCTGCTATTTTTCTCTGTTTGAACATGTCTCTAGTTTCTTCATTGGACATACTTCAAAAATCATGTGTCTATGATTGTACCTGCCCGGTGCATATCATATGACAAATAAATAACGACCGCCTTCAGGTCGTCAATTGAATGAACGCCCCCACACTCAGGCGCTAATTAGTGATAACCTGTGAACTTTGATCTATGCATGACCTAATTACATGGATTTTGAAATAACGACATGCACCCTGCCATCAATTTGAGATATGACGCCCCTGACTAGGGCGCTAATTACTGAATTAAAGACTTAAGCCAAGTCATCATTTACATAATATCTGGAATTGAGAATTTTTACAGACTTTAATAAATATGGAACCAGGATATAACGACTGAGTGAACAGTCGTTATATATTAAACTAGCGACCTTGCCCAGGGCGCTAGTTCATGAAATGAAGATGTGATCTAAGGCGTCACTTTACTATTTTCTGATTTCGTGGTTGTCTGTAACCCTTGACAGTGGGTTATACGTATAGGTACTATATTCCATTCCATGAGTATAGTCCCACGTTTCATAATGTTTTATCGATTACCTCACTATTTCTCGGTGATAGATGAACCCTCCACGGGACATTCTGTTCCTTCGGACTGGTGATTTTATCATAAAGACCTCCGTAAGACTCCTCGTAGCCTTGGATTCCCTTAAGGCCGATTGAGCAGGTTGTACCATCAAAACCCATGACACTACTTGATTGCCACATCACTCTAAAGAAACATGGTATACCGGCCCTCATGACATGCTACTTGGATGTCATGAGAATATTTTTGAATTAATGGAATGGGAAACCATGCCATTAATGTTTATTAAGAATTACATGTCATACTTGTGGACACTAATTCCATCTACCTTATTGTGTACAAGAACGAGCGACCATTGTTATATGAGCGCTTATTCTTAATGTCATGGCACCTAATTTGGGAGCCAATTCCACCTAGTTTATCGACATGTCACGGTTTGCCTATGCTCTTTGCGTGGATTTTATCGCTAGTCTGTCCTTACCCAAGGGCCTTGCCCTTGAGTTCCATAAACTCTATTTATAATTCTATTAAAGCTTCTTCTTTGGAACTCTCTATTGGCTACAAACTATAGTGGATGTCTATATCTATTTTTAATGTTGTGCATATAGGGCCCGATCTGGTCCTTTGAGGAGCACCCAAAAGTACTTGTGCCCATGGGGGTTATAATGATCAGGGTGTCTGGCATTGCACCAAAGTGCATAACTAGTTTGATCTATTGGCATTCCACTCTCTCTCTCTCTCTCTCTCTCTCTCTCTCTCTCTCTCTCTCTCTCTCTCTCTCTCTCTCTCTCTCTCTCTCTTTTACGTGCATTGCGTGACTCGACTTGCGTGGCCCGGAATGGGCAAAGTACTTGCGTGACTTGACTAGCGTGTCCCGGAATGGGCAATGTACTTGCGTGAAAGTAGCCAATAAATCTTCAATTCTCTCTCTTGACTATCTCTTCTTAAAGACTTGCTTAATCTCTTGCTAGTTTCCCGCAGTTATCTCTACATGCATAGCTTTATTGCATTTACATGCGAAGACGTAATTACTTAAACCAATTACTTGTTCTTGAGATATAATTCCTACTGAGCTTTTGCTCACCCAGTTTATTCCAACATTTTTCAGGTATCCCGATGGCTAGCGAGACTGAGACTCACACGGGAGGGACAAGTGTGCAAGCGAGCTCTGGAAATTAGTGAACCCGAGTCTTTTATCTTTCTTGAGTCTAGTATGGTGTCTCTTATTTAGTTATCTTGTCTAAATCTGTTAGTGTGTCGTCTCCTTTTCTTTCATTATGATGTAGTTGAGTCTTCAAGTTTTAGAACTTGAAATTGTAAGAGACTTATATTTGAAATAAAATTTTATTATTGCTCCAAATTATTTGGTCTTATACGACTGCTCTTGATTATTCACGACTGTTTAACTGCCACGTTCCGAGCAAACGACACGTTCCGCTACTATCGGTTCGGGGCGTGACAGAGGTGGTATTAGAGCATGAGTTCCAATGATAGGTCAAGTATCCTTGCCAGTCATATCAGAGCTTTGGGTTTCACATCCTCAAGTTATTGAGTTCCAATGATAGGTCAAGTATCCTTGCCAGTCATATCAGAGCTTTGGGTTTCACATCCTCAAGTTATTAGGTTCCAATGATAGGTCAAGTATCATTGTCAGTCATATCAGAGCTTTGGCTTTCACATCCTCAAGTTATTAGGTTCCAATGATAGGTCAAGTATCATTGTCTGTCATATCAGAGCTTCGGCTTTCATATCCTCCAGTTATTAGGTTCCAGTGATAGGTCAAGTATCCTTGTCAGTCATATCAAAGCTTCGACTTTCAAATCCATAGGTCATTAAGTTCAAGTGATAGGTTTAGTATCCTTGTCAGTCATCCTATAGGAATTTCGTGAGAGATGGGTAGAGCTTGGGGTTAAAGTTATAAAAGAAAGATAAAATACTTACGTTTCATTAACATTAATTCTGGAGTCAATAAATCATCTCCCCACTTATCCTTGCAGGAACCTAGTTAAAATGGAAGCGTCTAAGCCGAGCTTTGTCCCTGAGATGGTACTAGTAGATGTTCAAGCTTATGCGAACCTCGTTAGAAGGGTCCAGGAGTTAGAGAAGGCGGTAAAAGAAAAGGAGAGAACTGAAGGGAAAGACAAATCCAACAATCTCGAAAGTTTCTCCATGACCCGGAAAAGGCCAAACGAGGGTGGTAGTTCCCAAGAATGTAAGAAGTGCAAACTATGTAAGAAGTGCAAGAAGGGTAAAGATTTGGTAGATCCTCGAGAAAGATGTCAGTATTGTGGTAACAAAAACCATCAGTCAGAGGAGTGTTATCGAAAGACGGGAGCGTGTCTGTGTTGCGGGAGCTTGGAACATAAGTTAGTAAAATGTCCTACTAGAGACCGTCGAGGAAAGACTCAAGCCTCGGCAGAAGTCGATGTCGCATGGGAAGGAAAAGCTATGGAAGGTACCCTCACCCTTAAGCCTAAATTAGTTCTTCCTAAAATTAGTTCTTTTCCATTCGATATATCTAGACTTTTTCTTCGCATTATAGCTGGTTCCCCATCTTGAGTAATGGACGATGTGAATTTGGGTACCAAATTCCTTTAAGTGGGGGAGGGTATAACACCCGGTGTTTTTAGGCTAAATAGGAACCAAATTAATATGAAAAAGATAGTTTACACTTGATAATATTTACATATTTCTATAAATAGCTAATAATGGTGAATAAATAAGAATTTGGGTATATTGTTCCTAGAATAAATAAAAGGCTAGTTAATATCACCTTTTGGAATTCAAGTAAATATTTTACCTAGGATCGAACCTGCCTCTGATACCCAAGACAATGGTTAAGAAGGAAATAAAAGTGAAGGAGATTATAAGAAATGAAACCCCTATATGAAGTACTACAAAGACCCTAGTGTATATTGTGACCAGCCACATCAAATTAATGAAATATAAAACACTAATGGTAAACCCGAGGACCTTGCATATGAACTTAGCTTAAGGCTGATGGGCCTTATATACATATACATATATACATGTAAACTATTAATAGATATAGGTCACGTATATGAGATTTAGTAACTGACAAAGGGGTTTATTGATATATATATATAAATATATATATATATATATGTAAATATACATATATCAAGATACATGAATGATAAATTAAACCCTCACCGATAGTGCAACCCAACCGATAAATTAAAACATACTTAGCTAATGTACAAAACCACGCATAGTATGTTATAAGGGCCTTTAATGCATCAAAACTTTTACAACTATATAAGAGAGCCAAGGGAAATACCTAACTGAAGACCCATGTATATATAGATATCCATATGTATACATATATATTTAGTAGGCCTAGGCGTGACCTTATATATATATACTAGTCCTTGACCAACCCATATTTATATTTAGTAGGCCTCACCTAAACGAAACTCAAATGCATTTACATGGGCTCTCACCCATTCACCGATAGCCAGCCCAGGGTATATATATATATATATATATTCACAACCCATGTACCCACATACACAACAAAGCCCACGAATTTGTACGGGCCAAAAACCAAACCTTAACCTATAAATATATATACATACAAATAAAAGGGGTCGACCAGCATATATCCAAAACCCATTGTACAAACTTTAAAACTATATGCATATATAATATACTATGCATGCCAATCCTTAAGCCACTACCCACATATATGTGTGTGCAAATTTATAATACAATAAGATATATATTAAACATGGGTGTTTGAGGAGCACCTAAAAGTGCTTGTGCCCATGGGAGTTGTAATGATCACGGTGTCTGGCATTGCACCGAAGTGCATGACTAGTTTGATCTATTGGCATTCCACAATCTATCTCTCTCCCTCTCTCTCTCTCTCTCTTTTGCGTGCATTGCGTGACTCGACTTGCGTGGCCCAGAATGGGCAAAGTACTTGCATGACTTGACTAGCGTGTCCCGGAATGGGCAATGTACTTGCGTGAAAGTAGCGAATAAATCTTCAATTCTCTCTCTTGACTATCTCTTGTTAAAGACTTTCTTAATCTCTTGCTAGTTTCCCGCAGTTATCTCTACATTCATAGATTTATTGTATTTACATGTGAAGACATAATTACTTAAACCAATTGCGTGTTCTTGAGATATAATTCCTACTGAGCTTTCGCTCACCCAGTTTATTCCAACATTTTTCAGGAATCCCGATGGCTAGCGAGATCGAGACTCACACGGGAGGGGAAAGTGTGCAAGCGAGCTCTGGAAATTAGTGAACCTGAGTCTTTTATCTTTCTTGAGTCTAGTATGGTGTCTCTTATTTAGTTATCTTATCTAAATCCGTTAGTGCATCATCTCCTTTTCTTTCATTATGATGTAGTTGAGTCTTCAAGTTCTAGAACTTGAAATTGTAAGAGACTTATATTTGAAGTAAAATTTTATTATTGCTCCAAATTATTTGGTCTTATACGACTGCTCTTGATTATTCATGACTGTTTAACTACCACGTTCCGAGCAAACGACACGTTCCGCTGCTATCGCTTCGGAGCATGATAAGGCGGCCCGTGGCTAGCGACCCCCCCTCTCTCGCCTTCCTCTTCACAGTGGCGCGCGGCGGCCCAAGACCGGTGGAGGACGGCCGACGGCTCCGCCGGCAGGCTAGCGGAGGCAAGACCACGTCGGCATCCTCGTCGGCTCCGATCCCGGTGCGGAGGTGCGACCCCTCGGCCGCTTCGGGCACTCCTCTCTCCCCCTCTCATGGCATTCTCGCGGCTAATCGGCCTTCCTATCGTGCTAGGATTTGCAAAGACTTCCTCCGAGACGCGAGGGACGCGGAGGCATCCACCCGGGATGAACCGTGGAGTGGAGAGACGTCCGGGAGAGGCATACTGCGGCACGTCTCTTGGCTTGTTCGCGGCCGGATCAGACATTTCAGCACGTTTAAGGTAGGGGGATCAATGCCCTAGCCCGTTAAACTGTTCTAATAGCATGCCCACCTTTGCTAGGTTCATAGATTAATAAAAGCATGCCCATCATCTTTATGTTTTAGTAGCATGCCCATTGTCTTTATATTTTAATAGCATGCTCATCGTCGCTGAGTTCATAGAGTAATGAAAGCATGCCCATTGTCGCTGAGTTCATAGCTTATAAATTGTTATATTGAGATGATGGATTGGCACGGAACAGGTTAAAAATAATAACTCCCATCGAATTACGTCGACCGGGAGGGGATCCGATTATGATTCCGGTTCTCCGATAAGGACTATGTTTCAATTATTCTAGACTTTATAACGGTCCGCCATAACCTGTTTATTAACCCGAGCAGCTGACGATTAGACGGCGTAAATTATTTAAATTTGAATGGCGGTAGCAATTTCAAGATTAGTCCGTTTAGCAACACGTAACGGTCCGTCGTTCGACCGGCTAAGGGTATAACGGCTTTAATTTAACCGCATGTTCTGCGAATTATGCGTGTTTGTTTAACTATGCATTTAATAGTTTCATAAGCATAATCAGTTATTTATGCATGTAATTAATGGAATAATTCCCATTTAGCAGGTTCAAATTGTTTAAGCATTGAATTATTGAACAACGGCCATTTTAGTATACTCGGTTAATTATGCATTTAATCTTGCTTAATTGCCATGTTTAATCGTTATCATAAGTTATGGCATGTTTTTAGATCCCAATAGAGCTTTATTCTCTTTCCTAGTGATGGAACCACCAGTTGTAGCCCGTCGACTTTCAGTGTTGATCCCACCTGGGAGAGTTGGTGAGGTATCCTAGTTTACAGTTTTTAAGCTAGTTCCGTGGGCCCCAGTCCAACCGTAGCGTCCTACGGAGGGGAATACTAGCAAGAGGCCTGGCTCTAGGCACGAGCCGGTGTGTGCACACGTGGTCAGAGACTTGGACTGACACTGATGAGTGTTGCTCTGACTAGTTACTTGTCCTGGTACTGTTACACGTCTCGCTTGCTATGATCATGTTTGCGTAGATGCTTGAGATGCAGTGTAAGCCATCAGTGGACGCATCTGGTTTCTTCTTCCGGTGGATCTCCTCTCCTTCTCACTTTAGCACTTGGAAATGATTGAGTTATTGTCTATTGGTAGATTTCGAGTACTTGCGTTTAAATTCTAACTGGCATGCTAGTTAGCTGTTCATGAACTATTTAGTTAGTTTTACAGCTTTATTAGATTGTCATTTGTTTATTCCAATGCATGCTTTACTGCTTTCCTTTAGTTAGTTGCGAGTTAGGGATTTCTGTGAACCCTACTGAGTCTCTGCGGTGAGACTCACCCCTTCCTTTTACAGGTGAGGCGGAGCAACCGGCTACAGGATTCCCACGCGCTTTTGGCGATAAACCTTAGAGCCCGCAGTGGTCTGTCAGTGGTCGGTCAGTGGTCAGTCTATCCTTTTTCTTCTTTTGGCTAGGCTACGTCCCGTGTAGTTATTTATTTTTGGACCATTGTACAGTGTGAGACTTGTGATATATGAATCTGGAGTACTTGTATAAATTTACCACTCTGATATATATAGATGCTTCCGTTTAATGTTCAAATGAATACTTTAATTAATATTGCTCGTGTAATTTCTATTCATTATGCATCCCCTCAACAAACACTCACTAACCCTTACGGGGCCTCATCAGCCTCTTGGGTGGCTTCCCCGAGCTCTTGGTATCGGTAAATCGATGATATCGGGTTATCGGTATCCAGATCTCCTGGGTCGTCACACAGCCCCAGACCGATGGTCAGACTGAGATTGTCAATAGGAGTTTGGGGGATCTTCTTAGGTGTCTGGTCCGAGATCGAGTCAGGGATTGGGATTTGGTCTTACCCTTAGCAGAGTTTACCTACAACGATTCGGTCAATAGGTCTATAGGCATGAGTCCCTTTGAGATTGTCACTTGCCGTAGACCTAGGAAGCCCAAAGACCTAGTCCCATCTTCTATCCAGTCCCGTGTGTCCGAGTCAGCCGAGTCCTTTGCTGATCATATTAGACAGTTGCATGAGCATGTGCGTCGTCACATTGAGTCTAGCAATGCATGATACAAAAAATTGGCTGATGCCCATAGGCACCACTGTGAGTTTCAGGAGGGGCGATTATGTCATGATCAGGGTCAGACTTGAACGGTTTCCCTCGGGAGCCATGAAGAAGTTGCACGCTCACGGTGCCGGTCCCTTTCGGGTAGTGAGGCGAGTCTGATCAAATGCATACGTTATGGACTTGCCAGAGGATTACGGGATCAACTCCACTTTCAACATTTCAGATCTAGTCGCTTATAGGGACCCAACGGTGATACCCAGTGAGCCCTTTGAGTCGTCTCCACCCATTGTGAGCGACACCACCCTAGAGTGTCCACCTCCAGCCTTGTTACCACAGCAGTGAGAGCAGATAGAATGCATACTGGATGATCATGTAACGACTACTCGAGGCGGAGTGTACCAGTGCTATTTGGTGCGTTGGAGGGGACGGCCCGCGTCCAATGACACGAGGATCACCCGGGCGAAGCTACAGAGGATAGATCCAGATCTGCTGGAGCGATATAATAGTGACCCTGACCCCTACTCGACGGGGTCGAGCTTCTCCCACCCGGGGAGAATTGGTGAGGACACCAGAGTACTGCTCGACTCAGCGAGCTGCCGATACCGGACACGCAGCACGACTCGGTCGACACCGACCTCTTTGTGGCTGGGGGACAGTCTGGAGTCTTCACCGAAGCCTTGATACTTTAGTACGATTTTTTATACATATTTATATTTTATACGTATTTCGTCGTATTTGGTGTGTATTTGACATGTATTTGAGTTGTATTTTAGTTTGTATTATTTTGGGTTTTAATATTGGGTCAATGGGAGAATAATTGACCATGTATTTGTATTTTTGATTTATTTTGGTCCAAGGGGGAATTAATATGGTCCAAGGGGATTAAAATACACTAAGCCCATTTTATTGACTTGGAGAGAGGGGCGCCCCCTCTTTTGTCCCCTTGTGGGATTATTTTAATCTGCATTGTCCCCCATTTCCCCATTATACCCCCTTGACCAAGGGTATCCTAGGTCATTTGGCAAGGTCTATGGTTTAGTATTTAATCTCTCTTGTTGCATTTTTATCAATTTTAATGAAGAAAATTATTGGAATTTATGCCATGGGCGCACCCCCCTCTCTCCCTTCTTGCTAGTTCTTCTTCTTCTTCCACCTGCTGCCCTAAAATTCAGAGTTCCTGGATAGCAGCTCGGTAAAAAGGATGGTACGAGAGATCCAACCGTCTGATCGTGATGAGGTTTTGAGGTTAGGTTCCTCCCATCGTCCACCATTCCAAGTTTAATTTTCACTCACATCAGACCCCGTTTTCCCCCTTACCAGCCATTTGTTTTTCCCCCTCACAATCTGCCTGTGTGCAGATCTTTGAGATAGCCTGTGGTAGCCGAATTTTTCACCCCCTCAAACGTTGTCAGAAAAATACAAAACAATTATGTGCGTGATCACCACCCTCCCCCCTCTCTCCACAAAAATCCTCAAGTCCTAGATCCTCCATTTGATTTTTGGTTAAACCCCATAAACAGGCAGATCCCATTCTGCCTAGTCTGTTCTGTGTTCCAGGATAGCGAACTTAGTCAGTTTTTAATAGTTTTCATTTCCAATCTAGCTGTTGGATGGATCTAAAATTCTTCTGTGTTGAAGATCTCTGAGTCCTCTTTCCAACGGTGCTAACCACGCCCCGATCCGACTTCGGATCTGGTCGTGCCGGCCATTTTCGTGGAGGCGCGCATTTCTACTCCGAGACTGGCCAGCAACAAGGGGTCACCGGATAATTCCAGAACAAATACTTCATGATAGCTTCAGCAACCGCCACTCCCGGAGGGCGACCAAGGACCCTCTGCCACCGTCCCAGTGCACTGCCGCGTTTAGAAGATCCCAGGAGGCTGACACCTTTTTGGACGTCCGTGTTCGCTGTCCTTCTGGCCAGCAAATCGCAGAACTGGAGCCGCTGCCCACCGTCTCCCGGAACCCACCGCCTTGTTGCCCGTCAACCCAATTCGGTGCTCCCAGAATTTTTATGTAAGCCTTTTACCTCCCTGTGTGGAGTGGACAATAAAATGACTACTGTAATTAACTTTATTTACTGTACCGGGAGTCACGGAACTTAGCCGGGACGTCTTCCCCACACCCCGAGCGTGGAGGTAAATTCACCACCCTCTTTGTTGTATTTGCTTGTTTAGTATGTGTTCTAGATGCTACTGCATGTGAGTAGTTTATTTTACTAGCTAGTTCATACTTATTCACCACTGTGAGTTGTGACTGCGAGACCCGTCCCGTGACTCGTTCCGAGCACGAGAGTGAGCCGACCACACGAGACTCAAAGCCGATTACTCAACCATGCAGATCATCATGTTTCCCACGTCGAGGATGACTATGAGTTAGCGCTTCTTGTTTGGGGCATGTTCGCCTCTTCTGGAGCTCTTTAGGTGCCGCATTGTAGTGTTGTTGCTGGTCGCGTCGTCCCCTTAGTCGTGTCATCTTGTAGAGTCCAAAGTTCACACCTAATTGGAGTCGAGTCTCGTTGTCGTCCCGCATCACAGGGAAACACCGAGATCCAGACAATAACACCACAAGGGGCACCGAGTTTCAAACTTTCTCGAGTCTTGTCATAGCCAAACTCTCTATTCACAAACATCACTTAACGGGTCTCGAATATCAAGTCTGCCGAACAACCGACGCACTAGATCATTTATCCTCGGGGCGCTAAAATAGGGTCTCCTCTCAACACTAGCACCTCTTATTCCTTGGATATAGCCTTGGAACATTCACACCGACCGATGTTGGTCGATTCACTATCTCAACACTGAGCAACGCGCACCTGAACCTTATAACCTACCCAAACAACCATGACCTGCCTTAATACCAATGGCCAAGTGACTTCAGTCTAAGCCACGCAGCACAAGTCATGAAAGGAATTGGCACCATAATTATCATTATTTAACGATTCTCACCACTGAGCTTCCCAAATCTTAATTATGCTAATGCCACTTAGCATAATATTGTCGACGATGCACAACAACCGAGGCCACTCACTTGGCCAACACACCATTTCATCTGAAGTCAACTCCCCTCTATGGACTATAGAATATCTAGGACTCGCTTACTAATGAAACATATGCCATCCGCTACCACTCATCTGATTCTATTGCCTGTGTGGGTCATGGGCCCACCACGCTTCCACTGCGCAACTCTACACCAACCATACTACAAAAATAGGGGGAGACCCGACATCTGCCATGACACGGCTTCCAATTAGAATTAACAAAATCTAAACACGGGGGTGGAAAAACTCACACTCTGTAATTCTGGGACACAACCTCCCTTCCTCACCTGATAATCCGCATACACATGCAGATCTTTATATCATAGCACGATGGGAGGCTCAACACCAGCTCTCACAACACCACACGATAATCCAGCTGGTGGTTCTACTCACCTCACTCTACACGACCTTACCGACACCTACACCTCAATAAATAAAGAGGGATGAACACATAACCCCCACAGGCAGCTCCACTGCCGACATATGAGACATCCTCGGAAACTCCCGATTACACTACAGAAAAACACAAGCGTGTGAAAACATAATTATAACAAGGAAACAACGGAAGTAACAGAAATACACCGCATGATAATCAAAGTTCACCCATACCTTCCACGAGGTGGGGTACCACCACCATACAGCCCAGTCAGGTGCCTCGCGCACACCGAGATCCCTGCCTCGCCAGGCTAGTGAACTACTGCTAAGATGGCTGGGACAGAGGTGGCCGCCATGGACACTTACGCGCAACATGTCTGATCAAACGACACCGAAAACATTCCAATTCCACTTCATCCACGGTTCACGGCCTTCCCTCATGAAACCAGCCACATCTCATACACTATCCTGACTGCTCATTCATACCATGCAACTGTGGTCGAACCTCAGGTTGTAGATCAAACACTGTTGAAACCTACTCCTCCTGCTCTTTGCGCCTCCGACTAGACTTGTTTCTTTTGAATAACCTTGACACCCGATTGAATCTCGATCCTGAAGGGGAAGAACTCATGCCAAGAGGTGGAAGAGATGCGAATTCAAGCTGACTAGTGTATCTAGGGTGAGTGTAGGCCGGGAGTGTGTCGGGATGAGTAGTCGGGAACTGGTTCGATGGTGAACATTAGTGTGTTTGGGGGCAACTGCATGTAAGAGATATATCATGCAAGTACGATCTCCAAAGCGCTTCCTTAGCTAACTCCAACTAGCGAGGTGGAACAGTTTG
Organism: Amorphophallus konjac; assembly: GCA_022559845.1. Taxonomy (NCBI): domain Eukaryota; kingdom Viridiplantae; phylum Streptophyta; class Magnoliopsida; order Alismatales; family Araceae; genus Amorphophallus; species Amorphophallus konjac. The sequence goes on along the minus strand of CM040118.1, from coordinate 257,208,382 downwards.
TTGTTGGCTCAGAAAGAGCAATCAACGTGCGGCCCTGACGCATGGTTGAATTTAGCTTGCGGGTCTCTCCCCTATTAGCATTTCGCATCGTGCATAGGTGGACCGACATGGGGGTGTATTCACCATTAACATGACACATCATACATAGCGAAAGGGAAGGCTTGTGTGAATCGGCTAGACACCGTATGAAGGGTATTGATGTGACATACCCTCTACGTGTATTAATCCGAACAAGCAAATCAACCAATGAATGCCTTCGAAGCTCCTCATGCTAAGTCCTTTGTGTTGGATCTGTGTATGCAGGATGTCTATCTGTGTCCCCCTTGGAATTCCTAAGGGGAGAATTTATAGAGAATGCTGGAGGGGAAGGGGAAGGGTCAGGGTATTGGGTTTACACGGACCAGGCTGGTAGGGGTAGCCTTGTCCATGTAAAGCCCCCCCTTAACGTCGACTAGGTTTAGGGTAGAGAGAAAGGATGTTTTTTCTTTGTTTTGGGATGGGTTTACATAGACTAGGCTTGGGGAGCCAGCCTAGTCTGTGTAAAGCACCACCTTTTCTCGAATTGGGTTGGGCTGCGACAAAGAAATCCTCTTATTTTCGAGAGAGAGAAGAGGGCATCACGTGGACCAGGCTGGGGGTGGCAGCCGAGTCCGCATAAACAAGGGGGTTTACGTAAGATAAAAAAGGTTTTTTTTATTTTGCCTGCGTTTACGTGGACCAGGCTGGGGAGGGCCAGCCTGGCTAGCCTGGTCCACATAAACCACCCACCCTAGGGGTTTACGCTATCACGTCCCGAACCGATAGCAGCAAAAACTTGCTCGAAACGTGACAGCGAAACAGTCATGACAATTAAATTAATAACTTAAAGACACCGGAAGACCAGAAATTGATAAAAACCAAGCTTTATTAATATAAACTCATTATTACAACCTTTGATTCAATTTTACAACTTCAAGAAAAAGAAAAGACACATTGACTAGACTTAGAAATTCTAATCTAGACTCAAGAAAATAAAAGACATGTGTCTTCTAACTTCAGGAGCACTCATTCACACTCTTCCCTTCCTGCTAGAACAACGTCCTCGCTCGCAACCTAATTACCTGAAAAACATTAAAATAAATCTGAATGAGCGAAAAGCTTAGTAAGAATTACATCTCTATCACCAGGCTTGCTTTAAGTAACATGTTATATGAATGCTATTATAATCACGCATAAATGAGCTTAAGATAGATAGGAATAAATGTGAATCATGAAATAGTTAGCAAGAACTGACAAATTCACTAGTATAGCATAAAGAGATATTGGCAATTCAAGTTCAAGCAAGTATCATTTCGAGTCAAGCACATCAAGACATTAAGTAATATCACATCTAGAGTGGAATGCCATAGATTAATCTAGAATGTCATGCACTTCGATGCAATGCCACACCGCGGTCAATAATACCTCCCATGGGAACAAGTACTTTCGGGTGCTCATCCCAAGACAAGACCGGGTCCCATTAACGTCAGGCATTGAGTCATTGGATCAAAGATCCCACGTAAATATCTAGACATTGATGGGGGCATCTCTCGCCCTTGATATTTTTTCACAGCTCTGATTGCTCGCCAGCATGGCTCCATTGTGTCCGTCACCTTTTTGTGTGTCAAGACATGTAATTTTCATATTTTATTTGAGTCATATCATTGTAATTTTCCTTTTATTTGAGTCCGATACCTAGGTTAGGTAGTTATTTACCTAAGTCTTGAGTCATTATGTTGGTTTGATAGGTTAATGGGCCCAATTATATGGGCTTGGCCCAGGGGCGTCCACTTCCCCCCCTTGGTTATTTGTCATTAGTCCAAAAGTCAAGGACTTTTTGTAAATTGTGGGTTCCCTATAAATAGGACCCCAACCCACCTTTGGAGAACTAATGAATGAATGAATATTTGAGAAATTTTTAGAAATTGAGTGTTCCTTTGGAGTGAGAAGCTCCCTCCCTCTCTCTCAAGGGGGTGGCCCCCATTCTCCCTCCTCCCCTCCCCCAAATTTTGAATTTCTTCTCTCTCTCTCCCCCATTCACTCCTCATTAAATCCATCCCCCTTCCCCATACTTCCCATTTAATTCCCCTCCAACCCCTAGGTGGAATTCCCCTCTCCTAGACACCCGTTCACTCCTCATCACACCCCTTCACCATCCCCCGGTGACTCTTCAATCTCCCAAGCACCCCTTCCTTTCTCCAACTCATCCCTTCCCCTTCCCAAGGCCACCATTGATCACCCCTCCATTAAGGAAAATTCAAATTCGCATTCCCTCCACCCACTTGTGCCCCCTCACCTTCCCTTTCTCCCTCCCAGCCCCAAATTCGTAGCCCCACTCCCACCCACTGCAAACTCCATCACCCAGCCCCTTCCCACTCCATTTCCCCCTCCTCATCTCCCCACTATCATCCCCTTTCACCACCATACCATGTTCAGGTCGCAGGCAGCAGACTTGCTGCTGGTTGCAGAGCAAGCCACGACGTCATCACGTAGATTCAGGCTGCACATATTACACTTCTGGAAAGCTTTTCGAAGTGGCTTCGCAGGCGATATGGTCTCGCATCCGTCCGAGCTCCGAGTTGCCCGAGAGAGCCATTCTCCCACGACTGTGCAAAACTGCTCTGCCAGGGAACCAGAAGTCAAGGACAGAAGCAACCATGGCTCCTCCATGGCAAATTTGGACGTGATTTCTTAGCTGAAGTCTTCTCCTCCACGTCCCCTAGCATCTTCAAGAAGTGGGGCATCATTTGAAGCCCGAAGCACAAAGTTCTGAATTTCTTACCCCGAGTACGCAGGTCAGTCTGACTGTAGATAGATTCGAACCCCTTCCACTCTTCTGGTCTTCCCAGTCAGCTCCCACATCCGACGGTGGCCTCGTTGGTCCCGGATCGAAGGGGACTCGGCCACGGACACAGTGGTTCTGGTCCCGCATCATTTGGACACCAGGACCGTTCGTGGCACCTTCATCCTCCAGCAGCAACAACCTGAGAGCAACCAGAACCAGTGTAGGCCAGCCCTGCTCCAGGCGCTGCCCCGGCCAGCGGCATTGTCACGAAATTCCATGAAAATTCAGGCGGCCTCCTGGGTCAAGTCAGAGAATTTCGGCACTGGTTTCAGCCCATTCGGAGCTCGGTAGTGACCGTGGCGGTGCCATCTTCAACTGTCTATCCGGCAGTTCCAGAAACTGATAGTACCGGCAGATCGTGGCGTAACGGCTTTCTAGCTTCACTCCCTCTCCCCTCCTGGCCGGCTTATAGCCCCTCCCTGCGTGGAGATAGTATGATGGTTGTAAGTCTCTTAACCCCACCCCAAGATCCCCCTCCTGTGTGAGGCATAGTGATTGTAATTTGATTATTCAGGTTGAAGCTTCATCGGCGCAACGTGCGGGTAAGCACACGCTTCCTCGCTCGCCCTCGTCTCCGACCAGGATCGGCATCTTCACGCCGATCAGATGAGCTCCTAATTGCACTTCTCTGCTGGAATCACTTTGCTTGCTTAGTATTGCATCTTAGTGCTGTCGGTCAGTGAGTGAGTGCCCGATCTCAAATTATCATCGAATTGAGCGACCACTGCGGAGCGAGTTGAGAGAGTGACCCTACAACCCACGCCCTTGGCGTGCTGGCCGCCCATGGAAATGGGCATCCTAGGCCCTTAGGGGTTCAGCCCAAGCTAGCCAAATCCTCGGAAAGGCGAGGTCCCACTTCGAACCCTCTCCACCATCCTCGGTCCGTCTATGGATTCGAGTGTGCGCTACACGGGTAAGTCCGCTAGAGTTGGTTCGCCAATTTGTTGCTTGCTTGCGAGTATAGGTCCAAGGTGCATTGGCCTTGTGACTAGCACCCCAAGGTGGTGTCACATCAATTTGGTATCAGAGCAAGTTCACAACTTGTCTCTATCAAGTTGGTCCTAGGGCACATTTACCTTTTGAGTCACCCGGTGCATCACCCTTGTCCACCATCATGACTACCTCATACTTGGCATATTCGCCACTCTTAGGCCCATTAGAAGCCTTTGTGTTTGACGGAACCCACCCTAGTATATATCTAGAGTGGGAGGACTCCATAGATCGACACTTTGGGAGGTTCACTCTATCAGGGCTTATGCAAGTCAACTATGCCAAGAGTTTGCTCTGGCGCCAAGCTAGGAAAGAATGGGAGAACATTGTACGTTTGAGAGAAGCCAAAGGGGAAGCACCCATTGAATCTTGGGATGAAATGAGGACCGATCTTAGAAAGATCTACGCACCCCAATCCAAACCTCTTCAACCAACCGATCTTCCACCCCCGACCCCAACTCCAACCCAAGAACTTCCCCGACCAAGCCCAACCCAAGTCCACCCTTGTTCACCACCCCAGGAGTACCATGCACCGACCATTATCACTCCACCCACCATAGACTTTCCTACCCCATTATCCTTGGAAGTTGTGTCCCACACACATACCCAAGTGGAGATGGATGCCAATCCTGATCCACCTCCCACCATAGAGAACATCCTAGACCCCCCACTTCCACCCACCTCTCCTAGCCCGAGTCCTCATGAGCCACACACTCTCGCCATGAATGAGTCCATACTCCAATGGCTCAAGCGGGGCCCCACCGTTCCTAGCTCACCACCCTACCTCTCACCCTTGGGATATTAAGCCCAACTTGTGCCCACCCGGTCTTCCCATGTCACACTTCCAACCTCCTACCTCGTGGAAGACTTTGGGGACCTAGTGGACTGCTTACAATGGCAAGTCCACCTAACCAATATGCTAGCCATAAGACCATTGGAGTCTAGCACCATCTTCCTATCTTACCCCGCCACCGGTTCCATCACCTCCATCTACACTAGTGGCCATTATATGAGTGAAATCCTCCTCTTTCTCCCCAAGGGTGAGAAACCCATATTGGCCCACTTCCCACCCATCAAGATTCCAATTGCTTTGATTGGCCAACCCACTAGAGACCTTGGCCCAATTACCTTGGAGGAGGATGACTCACCGTTTGGGAACCTTGAAGACATAGAGTGCCTCCCCATAGGAAGACCTTTCCACAACCCCTTTGATCCCTTCCTATGGGACCCATGTGACCCACCCACATCACTTACCACTCACTACTTCCTACCCTCACCCACCATGTTAGACCACGCCCACCTCTCCCAAGTCTTGGGCGACACAAGGGTAGCCATGACCAAGGAAGATCTACACCTAGGGAACAAGGAAGTGCCTCTTCCCATGATGTCCCCCTTCCATGATCCCTTTGACCCCTACCTTTGGGAGCTCGAGTACCCAAGTGACCCACCCACATCACCCACCACCCACCCTTTCCTACCCATACCCACCATGTTGGACCAAGCCCACCCCAACCATGACCCAGGTTACACCCTAGGAACCATGACCTTAGGCAGCACCCGTCTACAGATCGAGAATGTGCCCCACCCCATATCCACCTTTCTAGATCCCTTCATCCTTTCCACATGGGAGTCCAAAGGCCACCCCACACCCATGCACATGAAAGTCATCTTTGAGATAGGAATGCATGTGCCTAGGCGTACCGCACCACTTGGCATGATTCAAAAGTCGAGTCCATTCATTCATATCACCCACATGTCAAGTAGGAAGCATGAGTGGTCCATATTCGGATGTAATGGTCCATCTTCATTCATCATGAGTCTTAGGCATGTTAGGAGTATTCATGGATGTCCGGGTCCTCCGGCACTTATCACACCCATGCATGAGAGGGACACCTATGGATGCCCCGGTTCTCCAAATTCCATCGAAGTCTCCATGGCGTTTCTACATGATTGGTCCAAATATGGTTGTCTTGCCCCCCCCCCCTTTGCATATCATACATTTTCCACTCACACCACATTGTAGTACATGGCATGAATATTTAAGCAAGCAACAAGCAACGAGCGGTGAGAATCACAAGAAGCGGGGAAAAGCTCACGAGCGCCACTTGGAATTCGAAGTTGGCAACTTGGCGATGATGACTTGGGAGTGGCTCTACCCTAGGGTCACCTCCAATTTGAGGGCACGAGGACTTGAACCTTTCCAAGTTCCGAGTGGCTTTGGCAACCCAGCTTATGGGTTGGACTTCCCGATGGATTTTGGGATACACCCCACTTTCTGCGTGGCGGATCCGGCACCCTCTAAGGGCACCGCGGTGGAACCCAGTGAGCACCTTGAGCCTACCCCAACCTTTATGAGTGATGCCCTCGGAGAGCCTCCACATATCAGCCTGAGAGTCCAACGTGTACACACAGAGGCAATACTAGGCAAGCAGGGTACCATCGCCAGCAAGAGGGTGTGCCTAAGCCATCTTGAGAGGATGAAGGGCTGTCCCCCGGCTAAGGACGCGAGGATGAGATTGGAGGTCATGGCTCGCCCGGAGCTGCATTGGAGCACCACTTCCCCGGTAGACCCATAGTCGACGGAGTCAAGTTCTTCGCACCCCGGGGGAATGATGGGGGCATATCTCGCCCTTCACATTTTTTCACGGCTCTGATTGCTCGCCAGCATGGCTCCATTGTGTCCGTCACCTTTTGTGAGTCAAGGTATGTAATTTTCATATTTTATTTGAGTCATATCATTGTAATTTTACTTTTATTTGAGCCTGGTACCTAGGTTAGGTAGTTATTTACCTAAGTGTTGAGTCATTGTGTTGGTTTGATAGGTTAATGGGCCGAATTATATGGGCTTGGCCCAGCGGCGCCCCCTTCTCCGCCTTGGTTAATTGTCATTAGTCCAAAAGTCAAGGACTTTTTGTAAATTATGGGTTCCCTATAAATAGGACCCCAACCCACCTTTGTAGAACTAATGAATGACTGAATATTTGAGAAATTTCCAGAAATTGAGTATTTCTTTGGAGTGAGAAACTCCCTCCCTCCCTCCCTCTCTCTCTCTCTAAAGGGGGTGACCCCTATTCTCTCTCCTCCCCTCCCCCAAATTTCGAATTTCCTCTCTCTCTCTCTCCCCCATTCACTCCTCATTAAATCCCTCCCCCTTCCCCATACTTCCCATTTAATTCCCCTCCAACCCCTAGGTGGAATTCCCCTCTCCTAGACACCCATTCACTCCTTATCAGACCCTTCACCATCCCCAAGTGACTCTTCAATCTCCCAAGCACCCCTTCCTTTCCCCAACTCATCCCTTCCCCTTCCCAAGGCCACCATTGATCACCCCCCCATTAAGGGAAATTCAAATTCGCATTCCCTCCACCCACTTGTGCCCTCTCACCTTCCCTCTCTCCCTCCCAGCCCCAAATTCGTAGCCCCACTCCCACCCACTACAAACTCCATCACCCAGCCCCTTCCCGCTCCATTTCCCCCTCCTCATCTCCCCACTATCATCCCATTTCACCACCATACCCTGTTCAGGTCGTAGGCAGCAAACTTGCTTCTGGTTGCAGAGCAAGCCACGACGTCATTACGTAGATTCAGGCTGCACATCTTACACTTCTGGAAAGCTCTTCGAAGCGGCTTCGCAGGCGAGGTGGTCTTGCATCCGTTCGAGCTCCGAGCTGCCCGGGAGAGCCATTCTCCCACGACTGTGCAAAACTGCTCCGCCAGAGAACTAGAAGCCAAAGACAGAAGTGACCACGGCTGCTCCAGGATGAATTTAGACGTGATTTCTTAGCTGAAGTCTTCTCCTCCAAGTCTCCTAGCATTGTCACATAGCGGGGCGTCGTTTGAAGCCCGAAGCACAGAGTTCTGAATTTCTTACCCCGAGTGCGCAAGTTAGTCTGACTGTAGACAGATTCAGCCCACTTCCACTCTTCTGGTCTTCGCGGTCAGCTCCCACATCTGACGGTGGCTTCGTTGGTCCCAGATCGAAGGGGACTCGACCATGGACACAGTGGTTCTGGTCCCGCATCATTTGGACACAGGGACCATTCGTTGCACCTTCATCCTCCAGCAGCAGCAACCTGGGAGCAACCAGAACCAGCATAGGCCAGCCCTGCTCCAGGCTCTGCCCTGGCCAGCGGCATCGTCACGAAATTCCATGAAAATTTAGGCGGCCTCCTGGGTCATATCAGAGAATTTCGGCACCAGTTGCAGCCCATTCGGAGCTCGATAGTGATTGTGGTGGTGCCATCTTCGACTATCTATCTGGCAGTTCCAGAAGCTGATAGTACCGACGGAGCGCGGCGTAATGGCTTTCTAGCTTCATTCCCTCTCCCCGCCTGACCGACTTACAGCCCCTCCCTACGTGGAGGTAGTATTTTGGTTGTAAATCTCTTAACCCCACTGCGAGATCCCCCTCTTGTGTGAGGCGTTGTGATTGTAATTTGATTATTCAGGTTGAAGCTTCATTGGCGCAGCGTGCGGGTAAGCCCACGCTTCCTCGCTCGCCCTCATCTCCGGTCGGGATAGGCATCTTCACGCCGATCAGGTGAGCTCCTGATTGCACTTCTCTGCTGGAATCACTTTGCTTGCTTAGTATTGCATCTTAGTGCCGTCAGTCGGTGAGTGAGTGCCCGATCTCAAATTATCATCGAATTGAGCGACCACCGCGCAGTGAGTTGAGAGAGCGACCCTACAACCCACGCCCTTGTCGTACTGGCCGCCCACAGAATTGGGCATCCTAGGCCCTTAAGGGTTCAGCCCAAGCTAGCCAAATCCCTGGAAAGGTGAGGTCCCACTTCGGATCAACTCCACCATCCCGGGTCCATCTACGGATCCGAGTGTGTGCTACACTGGTAAGTCCGCTAGAGTTGGTTCGCCAATTTGTTGCTTGCTTGCGAGTATAGGTCCAAGGTGCATTGGCCTTTTGACTATCAACCCAAGGTGGTGTCACATCAGACATCCACTTATTTTAATAGCCAATGGAATTCCAAGGATGCACATTGTAGGAATAATTTAGGAAGATTTAATAGAATAATTAAGTCAAGGATACAACCATGTACAAGGGGAAAAAACCACGATTTAGACCCTTGAAAACCACGAACGCATGAATCTGGGAAGAACTGGCATCCACTCCGGATGCCGTTAATTCTAAGAATTTGAGTCTTCTGCTCTAGATGCCAATTCTTGTGAAAAGTAAGGCACGATTGAATTTGCATCAACTGTCAGGATGCTACTTCAAGAATTGACGACAACTGCACCAGACGCCAATTCTGGGCAGTGTCTGGACTCTCACAGAACACCCAATCATGGCGCTCTCTGATGGCTGGATGTCATATTTATTTAGAGTGACATAACTAAATAAGTTTAAGGGTTTATTACGTACAACCCGCTCGGTGTCCTAGTGGGAATCCCAGCCCACGGAGACTTATAGAGGTCTTAGAGAGAGAATTTTCAGTCTGGCGAGATGAATTCCCAACAGAGGGTCCTTCTTTCCCCAAGAAATAAGGTGTATAACATAGAAATCCATGAAAACAGGGACCATGTCTCGATAGTGAGACAACGGTGCCAAAAGATCCACGGTGTAGGATCAAAACCACGTGAAACAATACTGGTGGAATTAGCGTCAAGGCCAGTAGGTGTTAATTCTCTGAATCAGCGTCCATTGTCAAGACGTTAATTCTTTTGGAAACCAATTCCTTGAAAATAAAGGAGGAAATTGATGTCAACGGGTCAGGCGCCAGTTAATGTGCGTCTCTGCAGAGAGGCGCAGAAATTTGAGTAGGCATCTGGCTCACAGACGTTAATTTTTTATAAGTGCAAGAACATTAAAGAATTAGCGTCAATTCACAAAGGCATAACTTCTTCAATTTGCGTCTAGGCACTGGACGTTAAATCTTTTAAACGTTAGTAGACAGATGTGCCTAAAGAATTTGCGTCTTCGTAAAGAGGAGCAAAATCTTGAATATATGTCTATCCTCTAGTCGCCAATTTTAATTAATTCTTGATTTTAATAAAATCAAAGAATTAGCATCAATATAGCTGACGCGTATTAATATGTGTCCCTCTGGTAAGGCGCAGACTCTTTGAACACGCGTCAATCATCCAAACGCAAATTCTAGCATTTAATGCGATCATTGTTCATTTCTTTTACAAAAGATGAACAATGTCACTTTCAAACTACAAGGCTTTTCAGGAAACTAAAAACATGATAATTCCCCAAAAAAATCTAAGGATCCTAAAAACGTGCATATCATAATTTTACTCATCATGGCTCAATATATATTTAATTTTAAATGTTGCTGATTTTATTAACTTACTTAAGAAATTTACGTCAGGGTAGTTGACGTGTATTAATTTGCGTCTATTGTCTAGACGCAACTTCAAGAATTAGCATCTACCTCACAGACGCAGATTAATTAATGTCAACTGCTCTGGTCGTAGATTCAACGTAAAACAGAAATGATCAAAACACGTAAAACTTGAGACTAGACATGATCTTTCATGGATTGCATGGATCGTAAGGCACTAGGAAACAACTACTACATGCATGGTTCATTATACATGATTAATTGTGTTATGCCTGACATATAACCTACCTGATAGCACGAAGAGGAAGAGGAAAAGGATGAAGAAAGTAGACGCGCAGAAGAAGAAGAAAAGGAAGAAGACGCTCCCTCTGCAACACGACGCGCACGGCTAAAACCTCACGAACCCAGCAACAACAGTAGCACGATGGCTTCTATTGTAGCATAGGGGTCCTATGTATAAGATTCTACCCTTTGAATCCTACTAAGGACTCCCACCTCAATCGAATCTCATCCTTTCCACAATTCATCCTAATTTTTCCTCAATTACAGCCTCATGCCATCTTCAATCGGCTCACTCCAAGCCCTAATGTAACCGACATCCTACCTGCCGACCTATTTGCCCATTAACCAACCCATTAATTAATCTAGATGGACTTAGTTTATTAAAACTCATTACTAGACTTTCAACCTATTTGCTAATCGTGAGGCCTATTAATTAATTGGGCTAGTCTTAATAATTAAATGGTTTAAGCTCATTATTAATTATTCACTAATTTCATATTTAAGTTGGACTTTAGATATATTTTTGTTCTCGTTAATTTCGACTACTTATATCATTAACAATTTTATCAATTACACGTCATCTCATTAACTTGAAAGCATTAAGTAGTTTGGGAGATTACATATTATATTAGCTCACCACGTGTTATGAGATTTATTTTAAAGATGATCACCTGAGTTTTATCTCTCATATATAAATCTTAAATATTCTTGGTACTTCATAAAATTTAAGTCACTAATGATTAATTAGATTTCTTCTTAATTTAGAATTGAAATGAGATAATCATTACTCAATTATTTTTTAATCTTTTCGCATAGATCTCCATTTACTTATATCTCATTTATTGACTTGATTCTTCGTTAAGTTAAAATCTATGGTTTCTGGATGACGTTATCTTATTTAAAGTTCTTAGTTCATTTTTATTTGTTCTTTTATTTATTTCATATGGACTTACCCTGCCTTTAACATTCCTAATTATCTTTTCTCTCTCTTCTTCTTTTCTAAGAAAATAGATAATTATTTCTGTTTTAGTTTCTATAATTAGCCAGACATTACACCCTCCCCCACTAAAGGAGAATTTGGTCCCTATATTCACACCACAACCTTCTCCAACAAAATGGGTAAAACTTCTAATCACTAGGGTAACTATGCAAGCAAAAGAATCTAAGAATTACATAATAGGAAGAGAAATAACTCAAGGTTAAGGATGAGGGATACCTTCTACAATTCCTTCATCGGCAGCCTCGACTTCCATTAAAGCTTGAACTTGTCCTTGACGCTTCAGGGATGGAACATGGCATCTTGCTATCTTATGGTCTATGCTTTCACAACGAAGACACACTCCTGACTTCCGCCAACAATCCTCTGATTGTTGACTACGCTTACAACAAAATTCACACCTTCCTTGAGATGAATCTATAGGAACAGCCCAACCATCCTCTCTCTTAAACTTCTTTCCCTTCTGCGAGCTACAACCCTTGTTAATTCTTTTCTTGGTAGAGTTAACCTGTAGCACCCCGAATGAAATGTAGAAAATATTTAACCCAATTTAATAATGGGCTTGTATTAAAGATAAAAACCAATAAAAGAAACCCATTCACGTGTAAGCCCAACCCAAACTTTAAGGCCCAACAATGACACTCACCCACATTTTTAGCCAAGCCCATTCCTTAGAAGCTTAATGGGGCCTTACGTAACCCAGTTGAGAGCCCTGTTCGAAGGGGTTTTGGTCGACTCATGCATAGAAGGCCTTAGGGTTTTCAATCAAATAGGGATAGTGGCGTTGGATAAGGAAGGATTTGGTTAAACATAGGAAGTTAGAGTTCGATCAGACTAAAACTCCTTAGTAGGATTCGGAGAAGGGAAAACCCTAATAAATAGGACCTTGCATGCACAGTAGAAGGTTACTGCTGTTGCTGTGTTCGAAGGGAGAGAAGACTATGAATCATCTTCTTCCTGTGCATCATCTAGTCTTCGTCCTCTTCTGCTTCCCATTCGTGTCTGCTTCTTGTGCGTCGACGCCTAGTTCCTCTTCCTCCTCTGGGTGCAGCGCAGTTTATCTATCTGCATCCTATTCGAGTCTTCTTTTTCCTCCTTCCATCTTCTTCGATCGTCGTTCAAGGTAGGTGTTCTCAATAATTTTAAGCCAAACTTGATAATAAAAGTACTATGCATGCAATTATAGAGTAGTGTACATGTTCCATACTCGTTCCTGCATGTTTTATGGACGTTTCTGGAAGCTTTTTTTTAGGCCATCTATTTCACATGAAATTGGCGACCAGAATAGTGGACGCTATTTAATGAGCGCCTGTCTAGAATGGCGTTAATTCTTGAATTAGCGTCAGCCCGATAGGCGCGGATTAATGAGCGCCCACTATCTCTGACGCCAATTCTTTCAGTGTATTTAATAATTAACGCATATTTAAAATTTAATAAGTATGGAACCTGATGGAAAAATTTTTTGTATGAGCATGATTTTAGGATCCCCATATTTTTCTTTCAATTATCATGTATTCTGATCCATGAAATTTTAGATAAACGTCAAAGTGCTACTGTTCATACAATTCCTAAAGAAATGAACAATTGTTTGTTCCTAAGAGTGTACCTGCCCGATGTATGAAGGGTTGTAAACCGAAAAGAATTAGCGTATGTTTACACAGATGCGAATTTATAAAAAAGTGCCACTTCACAGAGACGCTAATTCCTGTTTAATTTGTTAAAATTGAAATAACCAGTAAATTGTGAATTAATGTCCGTTCCCATGGACGCTATTTAAAGAACTGGCGCCTTCGTACACAGATGCCAACAATAAATAATTTTAATTGATTATTGGAAATTCTAGAATTGGTGCCTCCTTAAAGTGACCCGAATTTTTAAATTAGCGCATGCTTACATTGACGCGAATTCTTGTCTCTCATGTTTTACCGTTGTTTTGACCCATACTGCGGGTCTGTTAGCACTGTTGTATCATGGCCAAGATGGAGTCTCTGTTTCCATGAGTTTTATGCTGACACCTCAATTCTTGGAGATTAAATGACCCTCTGCCGGATATTCCTTCCGTTGGATTAGAATTTCTTTCTCTAAGGCCTTCATAAGTCTCCGCTAGCCTTGGAATCTCTTAAGATGGCCGAGCAGGTTGTACCCTAAAAACCCATGAACCGTGTCTATTCATGTCACTCTGAAGAAACATGACGCCCGAGACATCATAGAGCGTTGTTCAGGTGTTCTTTGATAGTCTTGTCACTATCTGGAATTAGCATCCAGTACAATTGACACCATCAGGGAATTAGCATCCTTCATAGTTGACGTGATTTCTTTCGTGCCTATGTTGTTCATAGAATTAGCGACCACCGCAGTGCATGTGAATTCTGTAATTGATGGCGGTCTGAGTGGATGTCAATTTATCCCAGATTTATGAATGTCTTGGTTTTATGTGAGATTTATCGCCATGTCATCTTTACACAAGGTCTTATCCTTAAATTCTCTATCTCGTGAATCTACCTTAATATTCCTACAATGGCTTATTCTTTTAGAACTCCATTGGCTATAAACTATGGTGGATGTCTAGATATTTACATGACTCAATGTCTGAAGTTAATAGGGCCCGGTCTGATCATGGGATGAGCACTCGAAAGTACTTGTGCCCATGGGAGCTATATTGACCATATTGTGGCATTGCACCGAAGTGCATAACTTTCTTGATTATTCTATGGCATTCCACACTCTCTTGTGACATGAAAATACATGATATTACTTGACGTGCTTGACTCGACATGGTATGTAAGACCCCAGAATTTTTATAAATTATTCTTGGAATATTTAATTACTTTCAAAAATTTATAAAGGCCTAAATAAATTAATAAAGAGAATATTAGATCAATAAGTCATTATAAGGCCCAATTAGGTTAAATAATTAACCTAGCCTATTTAAAGATAATCCAAAAGGTTAATGGACCAAGTCCATTAAGTTTGGCCCATGTTCTAGAAGGTTAATTGACTTATTCACGTATTTTAAAGATAAATACTATTTTTATAGATAACTATAAGGATAAATGAACAAGAGAGTTTTATTTAATTGAAACTCTGTATACGTTTGGTATAACGGTCTATCGGGCGACCGCTACAAGCATGTAACGCACCAGTCTGGATGCGTTACACTCTGACAGTTTCGTGAAAGAAAGGATGAGTAAAAAGATTAGAACTTTGGGATCTTATCTATAAGAGATCGACTCAGGAGAGCTTATAACATTACAAAGGACTCTTAGGGATTAGGTTCTGGCAAATTAAGGACTCTAGAATCAATCTAATCTTCCAAACCCTATAAATAGGACCTAGTTCTGAACTAAGTGACCCTTACTTTTGGCTCGTGAAGAATCAAGGTAAGGAGATATAATTTCAGGTAAGTTCTTCAGAAGATTTTGTTTAGTATACTTTAGACTAAGAGTTCTCCAAATTTCGTGCTAGGAGATCAAGCAACCAAGGATATTGAAGCTTCCAAAGTTGCTGGTTCGACCATAGTAACCCTGGAATCAGAGCTAAAGGGCACTGAAGATCAGGAAATTAGGACGTCTAAACAAGGTAATTAGAGTTCGGTTATTTAGAACCTTTTGTTCACCTTAGTTTCATCTTCTTACCCTCAAAATTTCACGCCCTTAGGTCAAGAGGCTGAGGAGCTAGGGCAGCGTGAAGTTGCTGAAGAGTCACAAAAAGAGAGGAACTAGGGCGGTCCTTGAAAGCTCAAAATAGAAGTTTAAAGCCTAGTTAAGCGGTAGGTTATCTCATGATTGGCAAAAACATCTTGTTAGGAATAAAATCCCTCTGATTGTTCTGGATTTCATGCATTATAGACTATGAATTCCATGTTTTAGTGGGTTCATGCATACATACATATTCTTAGCCCTAATCGAAGATCAAAGATATTATCTTGTTAATTCACTGCAACCTATGCATCTACATGACCTTTACTTCATTTTGTCATGATTGGGGTAGTTAAATCTTTTCAAAATATGACATGGTTTCAAATCATAGTCTTTTTATTTCATTATACTGTTAGCAGGGACTCTGACGCATCATACTTAGACCGTCACAGATTGTAACGGCCTTACGATCAGCCGTCACACTCTCTGTTATATTTAGATTACTCTGTTGTCTCTGACTCACCATCTATGGAGCGTTACATTATTGTAACGGCCTCTCGATAGACCGTCACAATCACGATGACGCACCCATCCTCGACCGTCAGGGTAATCGTAGATAGAATTGAAAATCAGTCAAGTTAACTTATAAATAAGCCTAGTTATCTAAGTTTTGACCTAATTTCATGTCTTTAACATTATCTACTGATTCATGATAGAAATTGCATAATTAAGGTATCTTAAGTTATTTTAAGTTATGTTAATTTCATGTGCCAAAATTCTATAGTTTTGTATCTAAATCATGATTTTTCCAAAGATGTATTGACAGAGTTTTATCATGATTTCCTTTTGTTACACATCCTCTCTATCAATAGAGTCATTTCTTTAAGTACATGGCACATATTCCGGTATGTTGTCCATTAGTTCGCTTTTCACTGTAGGAACATTATTCTTGGACATGAGGACCTCTCTATTGCATATTCCTTCCAATAGACTAGAAAATCTTGTTTAAAGGCCTCCGTAATTCTCTACGAGCATGGGATTCCCACTAGGACGCCGAGTTGGTTGTACCATTAAAACCCAAGTGATTAGATTACACTATCGATATTTTCTGATTATCAGTAGTGTAACGGATCTATATTGGACCGTCAGGCACATGTAACGGCCCAATATACTACCGTCACATTCAACTAAGTCCGATTTCTTGGTTCTGGATTCAGACTAATGTAACGGCCCAATACTGGAGCGTCACATCATGTAACGGCCCAGTACACGACCGTCACACTGCTTGAGTATTTTAACTCGAGGTTTGACCAAGGGTTGATATTCCAAGGTTTCTAGATTGACTCTTGATGATCTAGAACTTATCATATTGATCAAGAAACCTAATATAATGAATGGAAGATAAAGAATGTATCGTTATGCTACCGATTTATTTCCCTAAGCATAACATAGTATAAGTCATTCTTGATTTCTCATAATTCTCATTAAAGCATTCCTTTATTAAATTGTTGTTATCAAGAGCTTGTTGGAATTGTACATTCTTGGCCATACTTTATTATTACATGCGTGGAAAAACTTGATTTATACTTGAAGATGCGATCGAGCACTGATTGTGTTCAAGGGCTCTATGCTAGTCCCCTCGACTGATTGTCAGAAACATACTATTATAAACCATGGGGTATGATGCTACTGGCGTCGCATTGCGCTGGGAGTACTTTCTTTATAAATAAGTGAAAATCCACAACAGGATACAGCATGATTAATACTTATACATGACTTTCTTGATATTCTACAGAAATTCACGAAGTACTTGCTCATAAGCAAAAGATACTGGAGTGATGATTATGTGGCTTGCTAGTACATTCTCGTTACATTCTTGTTCATGAAAGGCCATATCATGTTCTTATAACATTCTTGCTAGTTCATACTTGCTCTCATTCTATCTTACATACTTTGGTTTAATCGCATGATTGATCGCATTTACATGATTTTATCTTATTCCTCTAGAGCAAAGACGTTAATTACTTTAATGATGTCTTCATGTTGATGCGAAGATACCTACTGGGCAAGTGTGCTCATTACCGATTTCTATTCTTTTTCAGGAAATGAAAGTGATTCGAATTCGGATTCGGGTTATACAAGTAGCGGGTCCGAGAGCGAATGAAAGTATTGTCAAAGATGAGAGTGAAGACTTAGGAAAGTCTATATTGTTTAGATTGAGTCTATGTAATTTTCCTATTTCTTGAGTCTGATAGATTCGAATAAGTTGAATTAGTGGTTGTATTTGAATATTTGATTATTATGAAATAAAGCTGGAGTTTGAGTAAATATTGTCCAATTACATTTATGTGTGTGATTGTCTTACGTTCTGATCATTCTTGCTTGCAAGAGACTTACCATGCCGGCTGTTCGTGTTTCTCGAGCGAGTCTTCCGCTGTCATAAAGGCTCGGGGCGTGACAGTTAAGTTGGTATCGGAGCCTAAGTCTCAGGACTTAGGAAGAAGAGTCATGTCATAGGATAAGTCCAAGGTTTAAGGACCCATACCTATGAACTAAGGAAGAAATTTCTACACCCATGTGAGAATTGGGTAGAACCCGAGAAAAGATAGTTAATTAGTTTTAAGATTGATTTTTCCTTCCAATTCCACGAGAAATAACAAGTTGTTATTTTCTCTCAGGTACCCTATTATCATCATGGCTCATCGCGTAAATTGGGATGGCATGCAACAAACAGTTGCTGGCCTCGCTCAGGCATTACAAACCATGGCGCAAGCTGGCGCAGGAGCAAGGGCTGGTGATTTGCATCATAACTTTCAAAGCTTAAACCCTTCGCGTTTCTATGGTTCTTCTAATCCTAACGAGGCAGAGAACTGGATAGATGAAATGAACCGTATCTTTGATGTTATCCAATGCACCGATCAGAAGAAGGTGTGTCTCGTAACCTTTCAACTCAACAAAGATGCTCGCACATGGTGGAAGTCAGTCCCGGTACCTCCGGCCGATGCACCTCATACATGGGATGGTTTTCTTACCCTATTCCATGCCAAGTACTTTTCTGAGCACGTAAAGGAACGAAAGGCTATGAAGTTCGCCGCTCTTCGACAAGGAATGATGACAGTTGCCGAATATGAACTGCAATTTTCAAGGCTTGCACCTTACGCACCGCATCTTATCAGTACCGATTTATTAAAGGCTAATTGGTTCATGGAAGGGTTACGACCCGGTTTCATTCAGCAGCTCGGGACCCAAAACATCCGTACTTATGCGGAAATGATTCAACGAGCATATTTGGGTGAAAGGACCTTGGAAAAGGTCAAAAAATTAAAAGGGAAAGGAGAGGAGTCTAGCCGACGCTCAGATCGGCGTTATAAGAAAGAAAAGTTCAGCATCACGGAGCCTTACAAGAGCCGTGATAGTAAGAAAAGATCCAGTAATGGGAATGGTGGAAGTTCCCATAAGCAAAAGAAAGTCAAGGAGGAGAAGGAGCAGGTCACCACGGCTTGCACATTTTGTGAAAAATTCGGCCATTCGACTGAGGAGTGTTGGAAGCGCCTTGGCGCTTGTTTACGTTGTGGAAGCAGGGAGCATCGCATGCCATATTGCCCCCTTATGAAAGACCAATTGTCTGGTGGAGGACGTAGGAGGCAGGCTCGCCTCAATGCCATTCTAGAAGAAGAGGAAGCGCCCAGGGTTGGTGGACTTATGGAAGGTACTCTTCAAATTTGTTCTCGTCCTGTATTTGTGCTATTTGACATTGGTGCCTCTCATTCTTTTATCTCCACTACTTTTGCGAAAATGTTATTAATTGCATCAGTTCCCCTACCTTCAGATCTCGCTATTTCCACACCTTTAGGTTCTGGAACAAAGCTTATCGACTATTATCCTGATAGCGAAGTGATAGTAGAAGGTTACAATCTCCCCGCAAACTTAGTATGCCTTGACATGAAAGGTTATGATGCCATTTTAAGGGTATATTGGCTTATAGATCATGACGCTTATATCAATTGCCGAAATAGGATTATATCCTTTCGAAAGCCCGGTCTTCCGAGATTCTCCTTTCTTGGCATCAAGTACAAGAAGCATCCTACTATCATATCTTCTCTTCACGCTTGCAAACTTATCTCACAAGGAAGTGAAGCTTTTCTTGCTTCTGTCATTGTTACCGAATCTAAGGAGATTATCTTAGCGGACATTCCTATTGTAAATGAGTTCCCCGATGTGTTCCGGTCCGAATTACCCAGTTTACCACCCGAAATGGAAGTGAACTTCACTATTGAACTCATCCCAGGAGCAACACCTGTTTCTATAGCCCCTTACAGGATGTCCCCCATAGAACTCAAGGAATTAAAAAGGCAGTTGCAGGAATTACTAGACAAAGGCTTCATCAGACCTAGCACATTTCCTTGGGGTGCGCCGGTTCTATTTGTCAAGAAAAAGGATGGTTCTCTCAGGCTATGCATCGATTACCGGCGACTGAATCAACTCACAATTAAAAACAAGTATCCATTGCCGCATATTGATGAGCTCTTCGATCAGCTTTCCGGAGCAGAATATGTTTCTGAGATAGACCTCAGATCAGGTTATCATCAACTTAGAATTAAAGAAGAGGACATTTATAAATCTACTTTTCGAAGTCGTTATGGCCACTATGAATTCGTGGTAATGCCATTCGGATTAACTAATGCCCCGGTAGCATTCATGCAACTTATGAACAGTGTTTTCCAGCCATATCTGGACCAGTTTATCGTCGTCTTCATTGATGATATCTTGATATACTCCAAGACAAAAGAAGGACATGAAGAACATTTGAAAATAACTTTGTAAACACTTAGAGAACATAAACTCTATGCCAAGCTAAATAAATGCGAATTTTGGCTCAAGGAAGTTTCATTCCTAGGCCACATTATTTCAAAAGAAGGTATCGCTGTGAATCCTTCTAAGGTAGAAGCTGTCAAGAATTAGAGCCGGCCAACGACCGTATCGGAAGTACAAAGTTTTTTGGGTGTAGCTGGTTATTATAGGAGATTCATTAAAGATTTTTTCAAAGATTACAGTTCCTTTAACTAGACTGACGAGAAAAGAAAATCCTTTTGTCTGGTCAGAGGAATGTGAGAAGAGTTTTCAAACTCGTAAGAATCAGCTTACTACAGCTCCTATTCTATCACTACCGATGGAAGGTGGTGGATTCGAAGTATATACGGATGCGTCTGGTATTGGCTTAGGGTGTGTCCTCATGCAAAGTGGAAAAGTGATATGTTATTCTTCTAGACAGTTGAAACGTCACGAGAAAAGTTATCTTGTACATGATTTGGAATTAGCAGTTGTCATATTTACCTTGAAAATTTGGCGTCATTATCTCTATGGAGAAATGTTTATGGTCTACTCGGACCACAAAAGCTTGAAATACTTATTTTCTCAAAAAGAGCTAAATATGAGGCAGAGAAGATAGTTGGAATATCTTAAGGATTTTGATTTTTCTATTAAATATCATCCTGGCAAGGCTAATGCTGTTGCGGATGCACTCAGCAGAAAACCAATGGGTATGCTATCAAGTCTTATGATTAGTATGACTAATCTTATTCCTCAATTTGCTTAGTTGAACTTAGATATTGACAGGAAGGAAGAAGATTGCTTCATGGCTAATATCCGAGCTCAACCTACAATTATAGAGGATCTAGTCAAGTTGCAAAATGATGATCCTATATTTCTATAAATTAAGGCTAATATTGAATAACGGTCGGATTTCTCTATTACGGAGGATGGAAGATTGCTATTCAGGGGCCGAGTGTCTGTACCGGATCATGAGGATACGAAGAAATTGATTCTAGAAGAAGCACATAATTCCAAGTACACCATTCATCCAGGTGGTACAAAAATGTATCAAGATCTTAAAAGAAATTTCTGGTGGCCCAACATGAAGAGAGAAATAGCTGATTTCGTATCTCGCTGTCTCACTTGTCAACAAGTAAAGGTAGAGCATTTTAGACCCACAGGTAAACTGCATCCCTTGAACATTCCCGAATGGAAATGGGAGAGTATAGGGATGGATTTCATTATAGGGTTACCTAAGATAAGAGGTGGACACAATGGTATATGGGTAATCATAGACCGATTAACTAAATCTACACATTTCATACCAATCAAAAGTCGATGGTCTGTGGATATCCTGGCAGCATTATACATAAGGGAAATTGTTAAATTACATGGTGTCCCTGTTACTATTATATCTGATAGAGATCCTCGATTCACATCATAATTTTGGAAAGGTCTACAACAGTCACTAGGGACTAGATTGAATTTCAGCACAGCCTTTCATCCACAAATTGATGGTCAGACATATAGAACAAATCAGGTGGTAGAAGATATGCTCAGGGCTTGCGTAATTGATTTTGGAGGTAGTTGGCATGATCACTTGTCTCTGGTAGAATTTACTTATAACAACAGTTATCAGGCCAGCATACAAATGGCACCTTTTGAAGCTCTATATGGAAAAAGTTGTCGATCACCAATATGTTGGAGTGAAATAGGGGAAAGACAATTTCTAGGCCCCGATATTATCAGAGATTCTACAGAGAAAATCAAGCTTATTCAAGAGAGAATGAAGATGGCCCAAGTGAGGTAAAAATCTTATGCTGATAATCGAAGGCGTGACTTGGAATTTCAAGTAGGAGACCATGTGTATCTCAAGGTTTCTCCAGGTCATGGTTTTCGAAGATTTGACATTAAGGGCAAACTAACTCCAAGATTCATTGGTCCGTTTGAAATTCTCGAAAGGGTCGGTGAAGTAGCTTATAGACTGGCTTTACCTCCACAATTAGCAGGAGTTCATGATGTATTTCACGTCTCTATGCTGAAGAAGTATGTATATGATCCTGACCATATTATCACTTATGACAATCTGGAGATTCAGAAGGATATGACGTACGAGCAAACGCCAATAAAGATTCTGGAACGGGAAGTGCGTCAACTAAGAAATAAAGTTATTCCTATGGTCAAGATTCAATGGAAGAAAATATGGCCATATGAAGCAACATGGGAAACCAAAGCAACCATGCGGAGAAGATTTTCAGAATTATTCAACTGTAAGTACACTCTCCATAATCCATGTATTAAATTTGGGGACCAAATTCTCTTAAGTGGGGAAGGGTGTAAGACCCTAGAATTTTTATAAATTATTCTTGGAATGTTTAATTATTTTCGATAATTTATAAAGGCCTAAATAAATTAATAAGTAGAATATTAGATCAATAAGTCATTATAAGGCCCAATTAGGTTAAATAATTAACCTAGCATATTTAAAGATAATCCAAAAGGTTAATGGACCAAGCCCATTATGTTTGGCCCATGTTCTAGAAGGTTAATTGACTTATTCACGTATTTTAAAGATAAATACTATTTTTATAGATAATTATAAGGATAAATGAACAAGAGAGTTTTATTTAATTGAAACTTTGTATACGTTTGGTGTAACGGTCTATCGGGCGACCGCTACAAGCATGTAACGCACCAGTCTGGATGCGTTACACTCTGACAGTTCCGTGAAAGAAAGAACGAGCAAAAAGATTAGAACTTTGGGATCTTATCTACAAGAGATCGACTTGGGAGAGTTTATAACATTACTAAGGACTCATAGGGATTAGGTTCTGGCAAATTAAAGACTCTAGAATCAATCTAATCTTCAAAACCCTATAAATAGGACCTAGTTCTGAACTGAGCGACCCTTACTTTTGGCTCGTGAATAATCAACGTAAGGAGATATAATTTCAGGTAAGTTCTTTAGAAGATTTTGTTTATTATACTTTAGATTAATAGTTCTCCAAATTTCGTGCTAGGAGATCAAGCAACAGAGGAGATTGAAGCTTCCAAAGTTGCTGGTTCGACCATAGTAACCCTGGAATTAAAGCAAAAGGCCAATGAAGATCAGGGAATTAGGACGTCTAAATAAGGTAATTAGAGTTTGGTTATTTAGAACCTTTTTTTCACCTTAGTTTCATCTTCTTACCCTCAAAATTTCACATCCTTAGATCAAGAGACTGAGGAGCTAGGGCAGCGTGAAGTTGCTGAAGAGTCACAAAAAGAGAGGAACTAGGGCGGTCCTTGAAAGCTCAAATTAGAAGTTTAAAGCCTAGTTAAGCGGTAGGTTATCTCATGATTGGCAAAAACATCTTGTTAGGAATAAAAGCCCTATGATTGTGCTTGATTTCATGCATTATAGACTATGAATTCCATGTTTTAGTGGGTTCATGCATACATACATATTCTTAGCCCTAATCAAAGATCAAAGATTTTATCTTGTTAATTCACTGCAACCTATGCATCTAGATGACCTTTACTTCGTTTTGTCATGATTGGGGTAGTTAAATCTTTTCAAAACATTACATGATTTCAAATCATAGTCTTTTTATTTCATTATACTGTTAGCAGAGACTCTAACGCATCATACTTAGACCGTCACAGACTGTAACGGCCTTACAATAAGCCGTCACACTCTCTGTTGTATTTAGATTACTCTGTTGTCTCTAACGCACCATCTATGGAGTGTTACATTATTGTAACGGCCTCTCGATAGACCGTCACAATCATGATGACGCACCCATCCTCGACCGTCAGGGTAATCGTAGACAGAATTGAAAATCAGTCAAGTTAACTTATAAATAAGCCTAGTTATCTAAGTTTTGACTTAATTTCATGTCTTTAAGATTATCTACTGATTCATGATAGAAATTGCATAATTAAGGTATCTTAAGTTATTTTAAGTTATATTAATTTCATGTGCCAAAATTCTATAGTTTTGTATCTAAATCATGATTTTTTCAAAGATGTATTGACGGAGTTTTATCATGATTTCCTATTATTACACATCATCTCTATCAATAGAGTCATTTCTTTAAGTACATGGCACATATTCCGGTATGTTGTCCATTAGTTCACTTTGCACTATAGGAACATTATTCTTAGACATGAGGACCTCTCTATTGGATATTCCTTCCAATAGACTAGGAAATCTTATTTCAAGGCCTCCGTAATTCTCTGCGAGCCTAGGATTCCCACTAGGATGCCGAGTTGGTTGTACCATTAAAACCCAAGTGATTAGATTACACTATCAATATTTTCGGATTATCAATAGTGTAACAGATTTATATTGGACCGTCAGGCACATGTAACGGCCCAATATACGACCGTCACATTCAACTAAGTCTGATTTCTTGGTTCTGGATTCAGACTAAGGTAACGGCCCAATACTGGAGCGTCACATCATGTAACGGCCCAGTACACGACCGTCACACTGCTTGAGTATTTTAACTCGAGGTTTGACCAAGGGTTGATATTCCAAGGTTTCTAGATGGACTCTTGATGATCTAGAACTTATCATATTGATCAAGAAACCTAATATAATGAATGGAAGATAAAGAATGTACCGTTATGCTACCGATTTATTTCCCTAAGCATAACATAGTATAAGTCATTCTTGATTTCTCATAATTCTAATTAAAGCATTCCTTTATCGAATTGTTGTTATCAAGAGCTTGTTGGAATTGTACATTCTTGGCCATACTTTATTGTTACATGCGTGGAAAAGCTTGATTTATACTTGAAGATGCGATCGAGCACTGATTGTGTTCAAGGGCTCTATGCTAGTCCCCTCGGCTGATTGTCGGAAACATACTATTATAAACCATGGGGTATGATGCTACTGGCATCGCATTGCGCTGGGAGTACTACTTTCTTTATAAATAAGTGAAAATCCACAACACGATACATCATGATTGATACTTATACATGACTTTCTTGATATTCCACAGAAATTCACGAAGTACTTGCTCATAAGCAAAAGATACTGGAGTGATGATTATGTGGCTTGCTAGTACATTCTCATTACATTCTTGTTCATGAAAGGCCATATCATATTCTTATAACATTCTTGCTAATACTTGCTCTGATTCTATCTTACATACTTTGGTTTAATCGCATAATTGATCACATTCGCATGATTTTACCTTATTCCTCTAGAGCAAAGACGTTAATTACTTTAATGATGCCTTCATGTTGATGCGAAGATACCTACTGGGCAAGTGTGCTCATTACCTATTTCTATTCTTTTTCAGGAAATAAAAGTGATTCGAATTCGGATTCCGGTTATACAAGTAGCGGGTTCGAGAGCGAATGAAAGTATTATCAAAGATGAGAGTGAAGACTTAGGAAAGTCTATATTGTTTAGATTGAGTCTATGTAATTTTTCTATTTCTTGAGTCTGATAGATTCGAATAAGTTGAATTAGTGGTTATATTTGAATATTTGATTATTATGAAATAAAGCTGGAGTTTGAGTAAATATTGTGCTATTGCATTTATGTGTGTGATTATCTTGCGCTCTGATCATTCTTGCTTGCAAGAGGCTTACCATACCGGCTGTTCGCGTTTCTCGAGCGAGTCTTCCGCTGTCATAAAGGCTCGGGGCGTGACATGGTACTTGTTAGAACTTAAATAGCCAATTCTCATGACATGACTTGATGTTACATGCTTGATAGCCTTCTTAACTTTGCTTGATATATCTCAAAATCTTGCTAGTTCCACTCTATTGTTTCTACTAATCTCTATTCCATATTATCTTGAGATCATTCATGAATAGCCATAATTGCATTTAACGTAACTTGTAATCTACTTAAAGCTTGTTTGTTATTGAGATGTAATTCCTACTGAGCCTTCGCGCATCTAGTGTTTTCCCTTAATTTTTCAGGTAATTCCGCTGATGAGATTCAATCGGATGTAGATGGCCAAGAGTGATGAGCATAGAGTCGATCCCGAGTGTCACTTGTTATCATCAAGTCAAGTCTTTCTATTTTTCCAGAGTCACTATTGTAATTTTTCTTTTATTGAGTCTAGTTCTTATGGAATAGTGGTCGGAATGATGATGTAACTTGGATCATTAATATTGGAGCTATTTGGAATAAAATGGACTTGGTTATTTCTCTCTAGCACACGTTGTCTATGTGTTGATTACTTCGTGCTCTTATTGACATGAATGATATAAACTCATCGCGTAATCCTGGGTTCCTTCTGCGCTCGGGGTGTGACATAACCCCTTTAGAATTAGTGGCTTGCTCATTCTCTTCTACTCTCTCTCTCTTCTCTAAGGCTTCTTCTAATAGCTGAACTCTTTGTTTGCGACCTTTTTCTTTCTTTCACGGGTCGATCGACCAACTGACTAACTGGTAGTCAAATGATCAATTAACGACGCGGGCGTGCCAGTCACATGAGTGACGAATTTGTGATGCGCTCATTCTGACCCATGTCGGGCGAATGTGAGGTTTGGTCGGGACCAGCAGTCCGCCATACCATAAAGGCTATGGCGTTAATTACATCCCCCACGAGGAGGGAACACCTTTGATTAATTTTCGAGATAGCGGGCTGTCGAAGCCGAATTAAAAAGAGCTACACGATGATCATGACGAAAGCATGCAAGATGCATACATTTATCATGCAGAGGATGCATAATTCATGGGATTATGGATCCTCGGTACGTGGCGGAGGACATAGGTCCGAAGACCACCGTTGCGCATAGCGAAGACTTCCGACCAGACGTAATCCGGTTTTTTGTCGACGCCATTTAATACGCCCGAGGATCTATGCATGCATGCACACATGACGTTCATGACTATATTAAGCATGATAATAGAATCATGGAAGCAAATGATGATCAACCACGTTTATTACTCCCCATCGAGAAGAGCGAAGGCAACACAAGTATGATAGCGAAAGCACAATGCTAACGGACATGGTGATGAAGATATGATAAAAGTATAGCTTGGACTCGCTCGGCCCTTCCTTTATTCAATTTATTACCAATTGTGGTTTATTAACGCCAACCCCGAGGGACGAGATCCACTCAGGGGCAAATGAGCGATTAAAGCAACAAGAGGTTTCAAAATCGGCGCGACCATGTAAGGATAGCTTATACGGCGCGATAAAGCGTAGGTATAAACGGTTAATACGGCATGGCCATATAGCTGGTTAAGACGGCGCTCAAAGGATTGGGGCGCGCCGGTTCATGGCGCGCCGGAAAGGCGCAAGGAAGTTTTTTTTGTTTTTTGAGTGTAGGGTTAATCGGTGCAGGGGGGTACCGCGCCGTATTAGGGCGCGCTGGGTTAAGGCCGCGCCGTTTTAGCTTATTTTCGATGAATTTTGAATCATTTGAGTTTGTTAAGTTTATGTTGAGGGTTTTGAAGCCATTTGAGGCCAATTGTTTGTTAAATTGAAGTGCAGAACCCTCCAAGAATGACGTGATAAGCTAGTGCGAGGTTCCTACTCGAGCACCGGGATAATTGGGTCCAGAATGAGTATTTCGTTATGGTTTATTCATTATTAATCTGTCCAAAATTAGACAGCATCTCCCCTGAACCTGAAGAGTTGCATGGGAGAAGCGTGGTCATGCTCACCTATGGAACAAGCCCCTAAACCGCCGGTCTACACGAAGGCAGCCAGCAAACCCCATTGGATAGGATACCCCGAGGACTAGCCTGCTAGGGGCACCAAAGTTCCATAGGGGGAAGAAACGGAGAGATGAAGCCATTGACGATGGGAACAACACCCCGATGGCTAGCCTGCAAAGGGTGGATGACCCACAGTGTATGACTTATCCCTTATAGGGACTGACCATTAGGAAGATGAAACTCTGAGGGCTAGCCTGCGAGGAGCACATATCCCCGGCCTTCATTGGGTCCTGAATTGTTGGTGGCGAGCTCGTTGAGCTAAGACCCCTCTGTTGCTATCTTCTATGGGCTCAGGGAGAAACACCTGCCATCGAGGGGTAGGGTTCTTAGTTGCCCCGCAGTTCCGTGAAGCCACGGGGGGAATGTTCCCCTCCCCGGGTGATCGAGACGATGAGAAAACCTCGAAACAATTTGGATGATCGTGACGCACAGATGCAGTAAATGCATAAACGAGACGGGCTCATTGCAGGGGCATATGCTCAAACAATTGGAAAGCAACGTTCAGGGGATGGACCCTATGCATGGCGGAAAGAGGAGCACGCGCAGAAGCATGTCTCCATCCGAGAAGAGAAAGGGATGCGAAAACCCTTGAATCAAACATGAGAATGATCGAAAGAAAAGCCCCCGGGGAGGGGGTGTCTCTGTAGCCCACGATGATTCGGGGCACGATGTAGACCTCGGAGAAACCGGAATTAGAGCGGTGCGGAGAAGAGCTCAGACACACGCATTGGCATAGATAAAAGAGGGGCTGAGGATCATTCATTCGATCTATTCATTTGAGCATTTACACACGCACGTATATTACCATCCCAGAAACGGGAATGGTTTAGCATTTACATGGTGAGAGTACAGCGCCGGCACCATTGCTCGGTCGCCGTTCTACAATATCATAGGCAGAGGACGCTCGGAGCGCAACAACATGGGAAGAACAAAAGAGAAAATCGCGTAGAAGGGGGGAGGAGAATCGACTCATATCATCGTCGCTCCTCCCCCCCTCGCTTACATTCGATGGGTGGAAGTCTCAGAAGAGAGATCTGCAGAAAACAGGAAAAGAATCAGCACCCGCGCCCACCTGTTCCTGAAACAGGGTATCGTAGAGGAAGAAGACGACCGGCCGAAGCTCCTCCGAAGGAACCCTACTCCCTCTCTGTGTCCTCCCTCTTTTTTTTTCTCAGGTCTCGATCTGTCCCCCTTTCTTCTTTTTTTCTTCGCTCTCCCCTTTCTCTTGTCGAAGAGCAGCCACCTATATAGGCGGCAGGTTCGAATCTTAATCCGGCGTGAGATTAGCGCGCCGAGAAGAAGCCTCAGCAAATTAGCGTGTCGATCTTGGAGGGCGCCGGTTTAACGGGCGCGCCGTATTAGCATTTCCCGTGCATTGCAGGTTAGCCGATGAATCCGGGGATGATCCCGGAGGTCATCGTGAAAATTTATCTCGCCAATGCCCATCGAAACCTTGACGAGGTGTTTTGTGAAGCCCCTCGGCTGACGTGCATCCGTTCCCGAGACTCCAGATAGCTTTGGCTTAATTACGTGGGTTTCCCGCTAATACGGCCTGCGACTTTGTGATTCGTGCTGCTGGCTCGGTCTGGCTTGTACCCAAGCTCCTTAGGGGGTTGGATGACACCAGGGATATTTACGCCTGCGCTGGGTGATCATTCGGCCACTGACGGGCCCATCTTGGCGGGAAGCCGCACCTGTGCCGGGTGATCGGGGTCTTCTGTCGACAGAGCTTTCGGTCCTCCGTCTCGGAGAGCCAGGTGGGACTCCTTTATCTTCAGGAGAGCCTTTCATGAGGTGGGTAGCCACCGGGTTGACCGTTGTCCTTGATCGGATGACGGATGTAGGGTAGCGACATGACGGGGTCGATGCCGGATCATTGGGCAGGCTTGGTCGCACTGCCGGTTGGTTGTGGATTCATCTCGACTCTCCTGAGGTGAAGTCCCTGGTATTCACTTCAAGGTGACTCGGGGCCCTGGCAGCTTGAGGAGCCTTTAGTAAGTTGATCTTCATCAGCTTCTGTGCTTCAGTGGGCCATATCATTAGTCTTTGCGGCTTGGTCGCCGAAGGATCATATTTTGGGTGCCAACACTCTTCCAACTAGATTTGCATAAGCCTGGATATCTACAAGCGCTACCTGGGGAACAAAGCCAGACCTAGCCGCCTCCATCAAAATATAGGTTCCTGCAAGAATAATTGTGAAAATTAATTATCCTGTTCTTATTAGAATTACACCCTTTTACTATTTTGCCCCCAAGCTCTACCCAATCTCAATGGGTAACAATAAGGAAAGGACCTAAAATAATACATACTCATGGTCAAACCTAGGGTTTAAGTAAACCTAGGCTCTGATACAACTTCTGTCACGTCCCGAATCGATAGTAGTGGAAACTTGCTCAGAACGTGACAGCGAAATAGTCATGACAATCAGAGCAATAACTTAAAGACATCGGAAGACCAGAAACTGAGAAAAACCCTGCTTCATTAATATAAACTAATTATTACAACCTTCGATTCAATTTTTCAACTTCAAGAAAAAGAAAAGACACACTGACTAGACTTAGAAATTCTAATCTAGACTCCGGAAAATAAAAGACATGGGTCTTCTAACTTCAGGAGCACTCATTCACACTCTTCCCTTCCCGCTAGAACAACGTCGTCGCTCGCAACCTGATTACCTGAAAAATATTAAAATAAATCTGGATGAGCGAAAAGCTCAATAGGAATTACATCAATATCGCCAAGCTTGCTTTAGGTAATTAACATGTTACATGAATGCTACTATAATCATGCATAAATGAGCTTAAGATAGACATGAATAAATGCGAATCGTGAAATAGTTAGCAAGAATTGACAAATTCACTAGTATAGCATAAAGAGATATTGGCTATTCTAGTTCAAGCAAGTATCATTTTGAGTCAAGCACGTCAAGAGATTAAGTAATATCACGTCAAGAGTGAAATGCCATAGATTAATCTAGAAAGTCATGCACTTCGGTGCAATGTCACACCGCTGTCAATAATAACTCCCATGGGCACAAGTACTTTTGGGTGCTCATCTTAGGACCAGACCGGGCCCTATTAACGCCAGACATTGAGTCATTGGATCAAAGATCCCACCAAAATATCTAGACATCCACTTATTTTAATAGCCAATGGAATTCCAAGGATGCACATTGTAGGAATAATTTTTGAAGATTTAATAAAATAATTGAAGTCAAGGATAGAGCCATGTACAAGAGAAACAAACCACGATTCAGGGACATGAAAACCACGAACGCTTGAATCTGGGAAGAACTAGCGTCCACTCTGGATGCCGTGAATTCTAAGAATTCGTGTCCTCTGCTCCAGACGCCAATTCTTGTGAACAGTAGGGCACGATTGAATTTGCATCAACTGTCAGGACGCTACTTACGGAATTGATGACAACTACACCAGATGCCAATTCTGGGCAGTGTCTAGACTCTCACATAACACCCAATCTTGGCGCTATCTGATTGCTGGATGTCATGTTTCTTCATAGTGACATGACTAAATAGGTTTAAGGGTTTTTAGGGTACAACCCGCTCAGTGTCCGAGTGAGAATCCAAGGCTCACGGAGACTTACGGAGGTCTTAGAGAAGGAATTTCTAGTTCGGCGAGAGGAATTTCCGATGGAGGGTCCTTCTTTCTCCAAGAAATAAGGTGTATAATGTAGAAATCCATGAAAATAGGGACCATGTCTCGGTAGTGAGACAACGGTGCCAAAAGATCCACGGTGTAGGATCAAAACCACGTGAAATAATACTGGAGGAGTTAGCGTCACGGCCAGTAGGCATTAATTCTCTGAATTAACGTCCACTGTCAAGACGTTAATTCTTTTAGAAACCAATTCCTTGAAAATAAAGGAGGAAATTAACTTCAACAGGTCGGACGCTAGTTAATGTGCGTCTTTGCAGAGAGGTGCAGAAATTTGAGTTGGTGTCTAGCTCACAGACGTTAATTTTTTATAAGTGCGAGAACGTTAAAGAATTAGCGTCAATTCACAAAGGCATAACTTATTCAATTTGCATCTAGGCACTAGACGTTAAATCTGTTAAACGTTAGAAGATAGATGTGCCTAAAGAATTTACGTCTCCGTAAAGAGGCGCAGAATCTTGAATATGCTTCTGTCCTCTGGACACCAATTTTAATTAATTCCAGATTTTAATAAAATCAAAGAATTATCATCAAGATAGCTGATGTGTTTTAATTGCATCCTTCTGGAAAGGTGCAGACTCTTTGAACATGCATCAATCATCCAGATGCTAATTCTAGCATTTAATGCCATCATTGTTCATTTCTTTTACAAAAGATGAACAATGTCACTTTCAAACTAGAAGGCTTTTAGGAAAACTAAAAACATGATAATTCACAAAAAAATCAAAGAATCCTAAAAACATGCATATCATAATTTTACTCATCATGGTTCAATATATATTTAATTTTAAATGATGCTGATTTTATTAACTTACTTAAGGAATTTACGTCAGGGTAGTTGACGTGTATTAATTTGCGTCTATTGTCTAGACGCAACTTCAAGAATTAGTGTCTGCCTCACAAACGCAGATTAATTAACGTCAACTATCCTGGTCGCAGATTCAACGTAAAATAGAAATGATCAAAACAAGTAAAACTTGAGACTGGGTATGATCTTTCGTGGATTGCATGCATCGTAAGGCACTAGGAAACAACTACTACATGCATGCTTCACTTTACATGATTAAGTATGTTATGCCTGAGAGATAACTGATGGGAATCGACACCGAGTATGTACATTTTATTTTGCATTTGTGTCCTTTAGTTTATTTTTATATCCATGGGAAAGTATAAGCGCAATTGTACGGCTTTGTAAGCCAATGCGTCATTCCCTTGGATTGTGTGGGTTTTTATGCAAATGTGTAGTAGATCCAGTTAGGGGGCCCCCTCCCCTTCCCCATTGGTCCACCTCATCCATGTGGGGCTGGTCAACCATCCTAGGTGGCCATGTAGAAGGTTTGAATGCTAATTGACCACATGGGAGACAAAGTGGTTAAAATTTCAAAGGTACGCCACCTACCTTACCTACCTAGTCAAAGGAGTGCTCCATTCATATGTAATTTATTTTTTTTGAGTTTTGACCACATGGGGGATGAAAATGACATATTTCCCACGAAATTATCAGCCCCCCCACCCCTTGCTATTTTCTATATAAACCTATGTATAGTGTCATTAGAGATTAATGAAGAAAAGTTTGTAAAATTGGCTTGAGCCATTGAAGGGTGTGCCCTTGTTCCTCTCTCCCCCTGGTGTTCTTCTCCTCAAACCTCAAGTTCTAGAGTGTATCAATCTTCTATCTCCCCCTCTCAACCTCCGGTGATCGTTTGTACCGCCGCCGTTCATGCCGCCTTCGAGCCGCCACGGGATCGTCTTCGGTTTTCTGTCCTGCTGGACAGAGGTGCAGTTCGTGAATTCATGAAGCTAGCCACGAGCTCAGATCGATTTGAAATTTTGAGGGTTGGTTCCTATCTTCTATCCCATTCTCCACAAAAAAATCCAGGTTCAAAAGCCACCGTTTCATATCTTTACCATTTCGTTCAACTCTCAATCTCAGATCTGTTCTGTCACTGTCTACAGTGACAGTAGCCTTCAGTTCTCCACCTTCGACCACCCTTTTGATTTATGTTAGACCTCCCAATTTAACTGGGTGTTCTGTCCATCGTCCCCTACCACCACAAGTTTTCTTAAATTTGTATCATCCTTGTACCTATTTTTAATAATTCATGTTCTACAGGAGCTACAGTACTTTCAGTCAGATCCCAGATCCGACCTTTGTCCAGTAAACAAATCACAGTAAATCATATACACATCCAAACGTGTCCAAACCAATTTTTCTGTCTTCCCAACTCAATTTTCCACAACTTTGCTGAAGAACCTAACCCCAGATTTGAACGTCTACCTCACGGTCAAAGGCAATCCACAGTCAAGTTCTCTGTAGGCCTGAGTCTTTGGTTACTGTACAACAGGAGATTGAAAATTCCATAAGTCAAGATCCGAGCAAATCCAGGCCAGATCTTTGGCCCTAGGTTGAAGAACTTCAAGCTAGCTTTCCAACGGCCCCAGTCTCGTGTCGATCCGACATCGGGGCTGATCGCAGCGCCCATTCTCGCCGGAGCGCGCGCCGAAATACAGAACCGGCAGACTTCCGATCGGGTTTTCCGACCGGTGCCGAACGGAGCCGCTGGGCCTCCGACCGGTGAACCAGCGTGCCGCCATCCCAAGGAGCGACCCTCCAGGCATACACCACTACAGCGGTGCCACCGGGTCCCACACGGACCCTCCGGACAGCACGTGGGCCCCACCGTCATGTGTTCGGGTGTTGCCGAATCAACACGAGAAGCCGCCCGTCAACTCGAATTCGATCGTCCCGGACCCCATTGTGTAGCCCTTTACCTCCCTATGTGGAGTGGGCAGCGAGTTGCATTTCTGTAATATCAGTGTATAATTGTTCCGGGAGTACGACTTCGGCCGGGTCCGTCTTCCCCACGCCGAGCGCGTGGAGGTATCATCTTCGCTCCTACACTTGGCATTTCGCTTATTTCATATATGCTTGTTTATGCCACTGCTAGAGAGCATGATAGGGTAATTAGCTCGCTTTCTATTTATATCACCGCTGCTGCGAGAGAGAGCGTTACCGTCCCGTGACCCGATCCGGGCACAAGTGAGAGCCGACCACCCTAGCTCACAGCCGGTTTCTCAACCGCGCACATCCAACGCTTCCCTCGTTAAGGGGCAGTTACGAGCTTGTCGTGTCCGTGGTCTCGTCCCGCATCAATTTGGTATCAGAGCGAGTTTGAGTCTAGGGTGTCAAAAGAAAAAAAAAAGAGTGTCATTTACGTCTAGTCATTAGTCATTGTCTAAGTCATGTTTAGGGTCATCATTATTTTAAAACAAACAAAAAAGTGTCTTTTGCATCGCATCCCTTTACTCGGTATATCAAAAGGTGTTGTCCGAACGTTAGGCTACGCCTATCGGGAAGGCCGCACACTTGCGCGAGTGATCTTCGGATCGCTTATCTCTGCCACGTACCGAGTCTTGGTTGTATCTAGGTTGTCGTCGAGTCACATTCCAACTTTGCATTACTTAGGGTCGTGTCTAGTGTTTTGTCCAAATGGCCTTGCATATCCATTCCTAGGGGACCCAACCCCATCTTGGCCACCATGGCCACATCCCGAGCCTATAGTCCAGATGAAGTGGGCGCAATGTTCCAAGCCATGCTGGGAAAAGTGCAAAGGTTTAGTACAAGCCTAGATCGGTTTAGTACTAGCCTAGATCGGTATATCGGGGTAGATTGGTTGTTCCCGGAACCACCCCAAGGACCCCTTCACCATGAGAAGGACATTCCTTCCTCACCCATGAGAGCTCCAATGTCATCACTCTCTATTTCCGAACTTGATTCGGAACTATCCCATTTGGATCCACCAAGGCCCGAGCCACCCGTGTTTCTTACGGGAACACTTTACATAGCCGAGCCACTTTTTAGTTGGCTCAAGGATGGCTTGGTCCCACATCCCTTTCCATCCATGGACCCCATCCTACCTTTAGTGCCGATCAACTCCTTCCATAGCACATTTCGATCTAGTCACCATGTTGACACGTTGGACGATCTTGTCATGGGATTAGATTCGCAATGGAAGTTGACGCACTTACTGGCCCGAGACTTTGACCAACCCGCTAGTCTTAGCTTCACCCATCCGGCCTTAGGGTCCATTACCTCCGAGTGCACCGTGGGTTGTGTCACCACAGAGGTCCTCTTACTCCTCCCCTTACCGGACGAGCTCGAATTCATACCCTTTTGTCCGAGGGAGGAATCATACTTCTTACCTACGATTCCCGTCCCACCCGTTACAATTCAAGAAGGTGACTACCCACATCTTCAAAACATCTACACATGGGACCGTGACTTGTGGGAACCCATCACAAGGGGTCATACCTTCTTTGACCCTTTTGACCCCTTCACTATTAGGCTTCCCGAGTTACCACCCGTATTCCCCTTCTTCAAGGAAGCCCACTTTTATGCCCCTTCCCCTCAGGATGGTCCATCTACATCAACCAACCCCGACCCACCTACACCCGGCCCTTCTAAATCACCCGAGTCGCCCACATTCAAAAGACCATCCATGCATAGCCACACCCGACGTATAAGTGTTTCCCATGCCATTCATTCCCAGTTGCATAACATGCATGCATGGCACATATTCGGGTGTCCTAGTCCGCCGTCACCCATGTACGGGTCGGACTAACATTAGGTGTGTCTAGGGTCATATATGAGTCGGTGTGTTTTCCTTGTGTGGTTTGTTTGCATGGTTTGTGTGTATTGCATGGTGAGTCTGCATGTGTCTTGTGCAAGCTCGTTGTCGGTCTCTTATGAGTAAGAGGCGAGTGGACTCACTTGATGAGTATTGGGTCGATTCTACATCTATACCCGGATCAGTCACCTATTGGGACTCAGCGGTGATTCCTAGTGAGTCTTTGAGCTGCTTCCTTCCCTTTTGAGAGTACCCCACTCGGAGTGTCCACCTTTAGCCCACAACAGTTTGTGCATATCGAGTATATATGGAATGAGCAGGTGATGGTCACTTGGAGTGGAGCGTACCCGCGTTACTTGGCACGGTGACGGATCCGCCGGAGTATTCGAGCATCCTTACCCCTACTCGACGGGGTCGAGTTCCTCCCACCCGGGGAGAGTTGATGGGAATCGACGCCGAGCATGTACATTTTATTTTGCATTTGTGTCCTTTAGTTTATTTTTATATCCATGGGAATGTATAAGCGCAATTGTACGGCTTTGTAAGCCAATGTGTCATTCCCTTGGATTGTGTGGGTTTTTGTGCAAATGTGTAGTAGGTCTAGTTAGGGGGCCCCCTCCCCTTCCCCATTGGTCCATCTCATCCATGTGGGGCTGGTCAACCATCCTAGGTGGCCATCTAGAAGGTTTGAATGCTAATTGACCACATGGGAGACAAAGGGGTTAAAATTTCAAAGGTAGGCCACCTACCTTACCTACCTAGTCAAAGGAGTGCTCCATTCATATGTAATTTATTTTTTTTGAGTTTTGACCACATGGGGGATGAAAATGACATATTTCCCATGAAATTATCAGCCCCCCCACCCCTTGCTATTTTCTATATAAACCTATGTATAGTGTCATTAGAGATTAATGAAGAAAAATTTGTAAAATTGGCTTGAGCCATTGAAGGGTGTGCCCTTGTTCCTCTCTCCCCCTGGTGTTCTTCTTCTCAAACCTCAAGTTCTAGAGTGTATCAATCTTCTATCTCCCCCTCTCAACCTCCGGTGATCGTTTGTACCGCCGCCGCCGCCGTTCATGCCGCCTTCGAGTCGCCA
Organism: Amorphophallus konjac; assembly: GCA_022559845.1. Lineage (NCBI taxonomy): Eukaryota > Viridiplantae > Streptophyta > Magnoliopsida > Alismatales > Araceae > Amorphophallus > Amorphophallus konjac. The sequence continues at coordinate 257,171,422 of CM040118.1, read as the reverse complement.
CGGGATCGTCTTCGGTTTTCTGTCCTGCTGGACAGAGGTGCAGTTCGTGAATTCATGAAGCCAGCCACGAGCTCAGATCGATTTGAAATTTTGAGGGTTGGTTCCTATCTTCTATCCCATTCTCCAAAAAAAAATCCAGGTTCAAAAGCCACCGTTTCATATCTTTACCATTTCGTTTAACTCTCAATCTCAGATCTGTTCTGTCACTATCTACAGTGACAATAGCCTTGAGTTCTCCACCTTCGACCACCCTTTTGATTTATGTTAGACCTCCCAATTTAACTGGGTGTTCTGTCCATCGTCCCCTACCTCCACAATTTTTTTTAAATTTTTATATCATCCTTCTACCTATTTTTAATAATTCATGTTCTACCGGAGCTACAGTACTTTCAGTCAGATCCCAGATCCGACCTTCGTCCAGTAAACAAATCACAGCAAATCATAGACACATCCAAACGTGTCCAAACCAATTTTTCTGTCTTTCCAACTCAATTTTCCACAACTTTTCTGAAGAACCTAACCCCATATTTGAACGTCTACCTCGCGGTCAAAGGCAATTCACAGTCAAGTTCTATGCAGGTCTGAGTCTTCGGTTACTGTTCAACAGAAGATTGAAAATTCTATAAGTCACGATCCGAGCAGATCCAGGCCAGATATTTGGGCCTAGGTTGAAGAACTTCAATCTAGCTTTCCAACGGTGCCAGTCTTGTGTCGATCCGACATCGGGGCTGATCGCAGCGCCCATTCTCGTCGGAGCGCGCGCCGAAATACAGAACCGGCAGACTTCCGATTGGGTTTTCCGACCAGTGCCGAACGGAGCCGCCGGGCCTCCGGCCGGCGAACCAGCGTGCCGCCATCCCAAGGAGCGACCCTCCAGGCATCCACCACTACAGCGGTGCCACCGGGTCCCACACGGACCCTCCGGACAGCACGTGGGCCCCACCGTCACGTGTTCGGGTGTTGCCGAATCAACGCGAGAAGCCGCCCGTCAACCCGAATTCGGTCGTCCCGGACCCCATTATGTAGCCCTTTACCTCCCTGCGTGGAGTGGGCAGCGAGTTGCATTTCTGTAATATCCGTGTATAATTGCTCCGGGAGTACGACTTCAGCCGGGTCCGTCTTCCCCACGCCGAGCGCGTGGAGGTATCATCTTCGCTCCTACACTTGGCATTTCGCTTATTTCATATATGCTTGTTTATGCCGCTGCTAGAGAACATGATAGGGTAATTAGCTCGCTTTCTATTTATATCACCGCTGCTGCGAGAGAGAGCGTTACCGTCCCGTGACCCGATCCGGGCACAAGTTCACCCTAGCTCACAGCCGGTTTCTCAACCGCGCACATCCGACGCTTCCCTCGTTAAGTGGCAGTTACGAGCTTGTCGTGTCCGTGGTCTCGTCCCGCATCAATAACCAACCTGATCGCACGAACAGGAAGAGGAAAAGGATGAAGAAAGTAGACGCAATGTGGAAGAAGAAAAGGAAGAAGACGCCCCCTCTGCAACACGACGCGCACAGCTAAAACCCCACGAACCCAGCAGCAGCAGTAGCACGATGGCTTCTGCCGTAGCATGGGGGTCCTATATATAAGGTTTTACCCTTCGAATCCTACTAAGGACTCCTACTTCAATCGAATCTCATCCTTTCCATGATTCATCCTAATCCTTCCCCAATTACAGCCACATGCCATCTTCGGTCGAATCACTCCAAGCTCTAATGTAACTGGCATCCTACCTGCCGACCTAACAGCCCATTAACCAACCCATTAATTGTTCGAGATGGACTTTGTTTATTAAAACTCATTACTAGTCTTTCACCTTATTTGCTAATTGTGAGGCCTATTAATTAATTGGTCTAGTCTTAATAATTAAATGGTTTAAGCTTATTATTAATTATTCACTAATTTCATATTTAAGTTGGACTTTAGATATATTTTTGTTGTCGTTAATCTCGACTACTTATATCATTAATAATTTTATCAATTAAACGTCATCTCATTAACTTGAAATCATTAAGTATTTTGAGAGATTACATATTATATTAGCTCACCATATTTTATGAGATTTATTTTAAAGATGGTCACCCGAGTTTTATCTCTCATTTATAAATCATAAATATTCTTGGTACTTTATAAAATTTAAGTCACTAATGATTAATTAGATTTCTTCTTAATATAATTGAAATGAGATAATCATTACTCAACTGTCTTTTAATCTTTTCGCATAGATATCTATTTACTTATATCTCATTTATTGACTTTATTCTTCATTAAGTTAAAATATATGGTTTCTTGATGACCTTATCTTATTTAAAGTTCTTAGTTCATTCTTCTTTGTTATTTTATTTATTTCATAAGGACTTACCCTGCCTTTAACATTCGTAATTGTCTTTTCTCTCTCTTCTTCTTTTCTAAAAAAATAGACAATCATTTCTGTTTTAGTTTCTATAATAAGCCTGGCATTACATACGCGGACCACCTTGGTGGTCTGAGAGAAAGGGGGAGGAAATCCTATAAAATTCCACTAATTTTCTATTTCGTCCCAACTTTGACTGAGTGTGAACTCCATACGCAGAGGATACAGGCTGGTTGGTCGGGGCACTCAAAACGAGGCTAACCCAAACTTCTTTGCGTGGTGTTCCTTACGTTTGTGCTCGAGCACAACTTCTGCCGTTTCCACGCATTCCCTCGGACTGGTGAGTTGACTAAAGATGAGGCACAATCTAGGATTGGGTCAATCTAGGACTGGGTTTAGTGGCCCTAGGTAGGGGGACCTTGGAGAGCGCACCCTTCCTGGGCATGATCGTGCCCAGCGTGAGTCCCCCCCACCCTCAGGGTGGGTTGCTACTGAGGGGAGCAACTTGGGGGTTGCTCCTTGTCTCTTCTTGGTGCCGCGTGGTGCAGCCATTCTTCTAGGATGTGGACTTTGACCTAGGGTGCTCGCAATGAGGTGGCACTGGTGTCGCCCACAAGGTGTTCAGGGGAGGTCCTCACACACACTGGGGTGTCAAATAATGCAACCAATAGACCCCCTAACTTATGTATGACATAGTAGCCGTGGTTGGTAGCTGGTAGTTGTCAAATAAAGGCATTTTGGGCATGAAAGCTTGGCCTTAATGTGGTATGCCATGCTATATGGCCGGCTAGTGTATAGCCCTAGGTTGGCCCGATGGCTAAGAAGTAAGCGGCCCATCGCCGCATGTCTGGGGGTTGGGGGCAGTCCTCATCTTTGTATAGTTTCTGCATAGTGTGGCAAGTGTCCCGGAGCCATAGGTTGGCCATGGATAGTTGTAAAGTAGCCAGAAAAATGAGCACCCTTAAGGTGTTCGAGGAAATTCCTGACCCTTGATTAGGAGCCATATGAGCTAGCTAATGGTCGTTGGAGCCCAAATTCAGTTAAAGAACGAGGTCCATTAGTGTTGACTAGCTGTGAGGATGCATTTTGGGGATGGCCCCAGCCTCATTGCTAGGTGCCGCATGGCGCGGTGTACTACTGGGAGCCCCAGGTTGGCCCGGGCGGCTAATTCATGAGCAAGCGAATGCCGCGTGCTAGGTGGTCAGGGGTACTCTCTGCTTGTTGTTGGAGTTGCCGTGAGTCATGGCACATTGACTTGGGTCCAAGGTCAGGCTCGGGATGCCGTAGAGTCACTAAATAAATAGCATCTGTAAGGTGTTTAGGAGTGGTCCCACAACTTTGTATCTTAGTTATTTCTGGGAGAAATACTTGTGTACAACAAATCCCTCTCAAAGGGCATGTGTCTGAGTCGAAGACGAGGGCGGATGACCCATGAGTCTTGTGTTTTGCACGTTGTAAAGGCTTACAAATTTGTATTTTTCTTTCATGCTAGCACTTTGTGTATATTGCTAACATTTTGTTCTAACCTCTTGTGCAATTCTTCCATAGAAATGGCTAGGTTTGGCACAGATGATCGGGCTTAGAGCCATGTGGAGCGTGATGAGGATTTCTGGGTGTAGAGGATAGATATGTCGATGCCTTTTTTGGGCCCACCTATGATCTAACTGGCCAACTTTGACCAGATTGATCTGGGATTGACTTTTGTGGCAGAGGGCCCATCTGGCAAGGGCACTAATCTGGCTGGGGTTGTGGACTTGGCCAGACTTTCACTAGTGGGTGTTGTCTACCACTATGATTGCCTAGGAAGCTACTCGGAGGAGTTCCCACTACACTGATACATGTTTGAGTTTGTGAGGAGTTTCATCCCAGTTGGGATGTATACAACCGGCCCACTAGTAGTTGTAGAGTGCCACCGGCTGGAGCGAGCGATGTTACTGGGCCAATATAGCTTGTACGGAGTTGCAATTTTCAGCTATCCCAGTTTTTCAGCGGACTTCTAGAGGCAGACACAATTCTCGAGTGCTGATTGCTTGGGTTTCTTCAGCCCGGCAGATGAGTTTGGGGTGAGGGTTGAAGCTATGAACCCCGCCTATTGGGACTTACATAGCCACCACTGAGCCGAGGGCAAGAGTATGACTTGGTTGTTGCTAGAGCCATCAGGGCTGCAATTTTCCAGGGAAGGTTATGATCATTAAAGTATTCTAGACGGGGTATTACGTTAAATAGTCATAGGTTGGTACGGCTGATGGGCCATTATTTTTTCCCACCGATACCACCAAGGGGAGACTGAGTGGTTGATGGGGGTCATACACCATTATTGGATACTTTTGAAGCGAGCTGGGATCTTCTATGCAGTGACGACGATGCTATACGGATGTCCATGTTACACAGGGCTGCTTCAGGCATTGACAGAACACTTCAACCACCGGTGGAATACCATGGCTACAGTAGAGGGATAGACTTCACTGGACTTGTGATCTCTCTAGAAAATTTCAGGACTACCGATCGGGGGCGAGGGATACGAGGAGTGATAGAATAGATGGACGCTCTGATACCAAGTGATAGAATAGATGGACGCTCTGATACCTATAGATAGAGTATCTATAGACAATCTAGAGGGGGGGTGAATAGATCAGTCACCCACTAAAATTTACTACAGCAGAAATAGTTGCGAAAAATAATCAAACTGTTGTAGGATGATCGGAAGGCACTCAATCACAACCAGAATGAAATAGATCAAACAGATTAGCTCTCAGGTGATCCTAAACAATCGTCTACTGAGCGATGAACAAAGATAAAGGACAAAAGCAAACCACAAACAATCGCACAGTGGACAAAGGATTTTTAAGGTGGTTTGATCTCAAACCCGAGATCTACGTCCTCCCCACACTCAAACTAGAGTGTGGCTTAACTGCTGATACACAGCTTCCGCTGATCCACAGCTTCAGGGTACAAACCTTACAAACCACTGGGCCTTACAACTTACGCCGACCAGAGGAGTCCTCCTCTACAACTGCAGGGGCTTATAACTTTATACGTCCAGAGGATACCACACCTCTGTAACCGCTGGGGCTTATAGCTTTACCCGCCCAGAGGATACCACACCTCTGCCCGTTGAGCGTCACAGCTTGCTCCGTTGACAAATAGCTTGAAAAAGAGTTTCTAAAACGAAAAGGAAACAAAGCAAAAAGCCAAAAAAACCCATGAAGAGAATGTAGCTCACACTGAGCAAATTCAACTCCGGTTCTGAACCTGGAGACTGAAAAAGAACTTTTCTCTCTCAAATATCTCAAAACACTTCTCTTAGAACTCTCCTTCTTTTCTGCTCTCTCTGTCTTCTTTTTCTCTCTGGATCGTACAGGTGCTGGCTCTCTCAATACAGCAGTCTGCTCTTCTGGCACAATTAGTCTTCTCTAGAAGGAGAAGCTTCTTATTTATAGTATCAACAGAGAGGTAGGGTGTGTGCTCTCCACGATTCCCGCCCAAACACCTTGGTCACGTGGCAACATCCCAGCTTACTACTTTACACGTGTCACGATCTTGGCACCTCCTTCAATCTTGGATCACGTGCCCTTCTTAATCTTCACGAAAAGGCATCTGTCAAGGCATCAGGCATAAAGTCACCTTCAGACAGTTATACGAGTTATAAAGAGATTGCACGGAGTAAATATTCTGACAGACTGGAATGCACCGACTCAAAGTGGTGTTCACACACACATGCACAGACTCAATCATTCATGCACAAGCAGATGCACAGACTTCACTTCAGTACATGGCTAACAGGTGCAAAGACTTATGTGTGAGTGAGTTGCATCGAATGCACCAAGTGCGTATCTGCAACGTGCAAGCATTGAACAGACCTATCGTGCACGCACTGGACGCATGAACACTTATGCATCGAGTTGCCTAAGACATGATGCATGAACTCTAAGTCCCCGATGCAAGTGTTGCACAGACCTGATCAAACCGTGAGAGGCCTTGCTTAGACTACGACAATGCGAAGATAAGAGTTGAACAGACTTATTGTGTTCGGTGCAAGTATTGCACCGACTCGGTGACTTTGCATTGACTTAGCTATGTGTAACGGCAACCAATGCACCGACTAGCTCAAGAAGGAATGCACAGACTCTATGTGCATGGTGTAGATATTGCACCAACTCGAATGCGTGCGACTATGATTATTGCACCGACTTACCACAAGCAACGAATGCACCGACTTAGAAACTGATGTGCATAAGACGAGCATGAGGCAAAAATTGCACCGATGCAAGGGTTGCACCGAACGTGCTTACCTAATGCAAAGATTGCATAGACATGCAAGACTTGAACATTTGAAGTATGCACCAACCTTACGAATGTTGACTTATAGTGTTTGCTATCATCAAAACCACAGGGGGACAACAATCTCCCCCTTTTTGATGATGGCAACACCAATGGACAATGCATATGCAGACTGATGCATCTTTAAAATGCTCCCCCTGAATATATGACTCTCCCCCTGAATTAGAAAGAACAAGTTCTCCTCCTTTGAAGAACAAGTTCTCCCCCTTTGAAGAAGTAAACAATTCTCCCCCTTTGACTTCAGCAAAAAGGAGGAAGGGAAGAGAAGAGATATATGGAAACCAGGGATGAGACTGAATAACATTCTATGCAATGGTTCAAGAAATGAGCAAATTATAAAACAACCCTTAGGATATAAGAATCATCAATATGCATTCTTAATTCAGTTCAGATTTAACAGTTATAGAAAGTAGAGAAAAACAACTGACTTCATGAAATAGGGCTATAGACTCCGTTTATAGCAATGAACCTAAAACACATAGCCATGATAAACTAAGTCAGGACAGTACCCTACAAATTTCAGAAACAGTGAATATCAAGGAAAGTCACTTGAATTTGTGTTGAAGTTAAACATTTGACACTCAATGACCTTTGTTTTCCAAGGTTTACAGCAGTTCATTTTCACTTTTGGGTTTCTGAATCTGAACTTGGTGAACAAACAAGTGTCATTTATGCCGTTGACATTAGGTGTACACCTTGATTAGAGGCCAGTACCCCTAGTTACTAAGCATAAACTATTATATCTATTTCTGATCAAAAACTACAAAGATAGTTTGCACCTTTGACATTAAGGGTACACCTTGATTGGAGGCCAGTACCCCTAGTTACTTAGTGAAACCACCCCTATAGATTTGACCAACTGAACAGAGTTAACTTGAATCACTTCATGACTTAAGGTATTTTCTATTTCTTTGACGGAGACCTCAGTTTCTCAGTGTAGTTCAGTCATTGCCCTGCCACTTTGTTCATTTCTTTTCTTTTAATGATCTTATTTCTGCTGCCCTTATAACTTTTAGAGTGACTATTTAAAGACAATACAAACTCTAGTTTTCTCCATCTAGACTTCACTAAGTCTTTTATGTTCAGGTACAGTGAAGACCTTTTCTATTCTAACTATGAGAAAATAAGAGCTTAAGAGCTATAAACAGTTTCTAACACCTTATTTTCTGATGAACAGTCTCTGAATTCTTCAGTCTACTAAAGTTAAACCTTCAATTTAGTCAAGAGGTAACTGTGATTCTTATAAATGAAGAGTTGCAATAACTGCAGCTTACTGTAATGAACCGAAAGCAAGACTGGTATTCAATCGGGATGAAAGAATTAAGCATGAAAGCACAGGAGCAGCTCAAATGATTTTCAAGAATAAGTCAAATGAAGATGATGTCATGAGATAGTAACTTATGAGATTGAGGAGAGAGAGTGGAAAGAGTTGAACTTTGATCAGACATCACTCAACTCCCCCTAACAATATGATGCATCGACCCTATCATGCATGAGGTATGCAGTGCATCGACCTTATCGTACAGAATGTAGACAATGCACCGACCTATGTATGTGTGCGGTATGCAAGTGCACCGACCTTCATGCGGCTTGAGTACGATATGAACCGACCTATATGCTCATGCAATGCATCGACTAGGTGTAAGACGTGCATCAACTAAGACTCTGTGCAACTCATGCACCAACATCAGAAATAGTCTGTGCAAGACATCAAACAGCCATTGTACTCTGTGTAAAACAATTTTTCAAGCATCAAACATTCTTTATTCAAAATTTAAAGAACAGAATGACACAATCATCACAAAACATTTTAACAAACAGTTTAAGAATGAAATTATTCATCAATTTCCTACTGAAATTTGCAAAGCCCCAATTCTTTTCTTAGATATTTAAACCTTTCATTTCCAAGGGGCTTGATAAATATATCGGCAATCTGTTTTTCAGTTTCAACAAACACTAATTCAATTTCATTTTTGCTCACTACATCTTTAAGAAAATGGTGTTTAATTTCGATGTGCTTAGTCCTAAAGTGGTGAACATGATTTTTAGTTAGGCAGATGGCACTAGTGTTATCACATAGAAGTGGAATGCATCCCAAATTTATCTGATAATCTGAGAGTTGGTGTTTAGTCTATAGTACCTGGGCAGCACAGTTCCTTGCAACAACATACTCTACCTCTACAGTGGAAAGTGCTACTGTGTGTTGCTTTTTAGAAGCCCAAGATACTAGGCAACCACCTAGGAATTGGCAATAGCCACTAGTGCTCTTCCTATCTACCCGACACCCAGCATAGTCTGCATCAGTATAGGCTAGTAGCTCTAGCTCACACCTAGCAGGATACCATAAGCCTAGTTCTTGGGTGCCTGATAAATACCTAAAGATCATTGTCACTGCACTAAAGTGTGATTCTTTAAGATTATCCTGAAATCTAGCACATAAACACACTACAAATTTAATATCAGGCCTAGATGCAGTGAGATACAAAAGGGATCCGATCATACCTCTGTACAGCTTTTGATCCACAGGGTTACCTTTGGTATCTTCATCAAGACTTGTTGAAGTACCCATTGGAGCTGCAATGTCCTTGAGGTTGTCGAATTTGTACTTCTTTAGGAGATCTCTTATATATTTGGACTGAGTGATGAAGGTTCCATCTTTGGTTTGTGTCACCTACAGTCCAAGAAATAGTTTTAGCTCACCCATTGAGCTCATCTCAAATTCTTGTGTCATAAGTTCAGAAAATTCCTTACACAATTTTGGATTGGTTGAACCAAAGACTATGTCATCCACATAAATCTGAACAATGAGAATGTCAGGATGACTTACCTTGATGAACAAAGGTTGGTCAACCTCACCTCTTGTGATTTCTTCTCGGTAAGGAATCTACTGAGCCTGTCATACCAAGCTCTAGGAGCTTGCTTCAAGCCATAAAGAGCTTTATTCAATTTATAAACATGAGAAGGGAAATCTAAGCATTCAAAACCAGGAGGTTGTCGGACATAGACATCATCTTTTATTTCTCTATTGAGGAAAGCAGATTTTACATCCATCTGCTGGAGAGTTATTCCAAAAGAGCATGCATAAGCCAAAAGAATTCTAAATGCCTCTAACCTAGCTACAGGGGCAAATGACTCTTCAAAGTTAATTTTGAATTCCTGGTTGTACCCCTGAGCAACAAGTCTGGCGTTATTCTTCACTACATTACCTAGCTCATCTGATTTATTTCTAAAAACCCATTTTGTTCTAATGACAGTCCCATGGTCAGGAGGTGGGACTAGGTGCCACACCTTGTTCCTATCAAATTGATTAAGCTCTTCGTGCATGCCATTGATCCAATGCACATCTTTGAGAGCACTATCAATGGTTTTGGGTTCAACATGAGAGACTAATGCAAAATTATTCAATTCATTTTGTGCTCTAAGGAAGCCTCTAGTCCAAGGGGGTTCATGCAAGTCACCAATGACATTTTCAACAGGATGATCTCTTAAAAATTTGACATTAATAACTTGGTTACCTTGACCTTCATTTACCTCCCCCTGAACAGCAGGCTCCTCTGCATTGATCTCTTCAGCTTCTTCTTCTTGATCTGATTGGTCTTCAGGTTTTTCTTCCTTAAGGATTTCTCCATCATCTTCTTTCCTGAATTGACCAACATCAGAGTTATTCAGGGACTCATCAAAGACAATGTGTTGAGATTCCTCAACAATTTTAGATTTAAGGTTGTACACTCTATATGCTCTAGTGTTTTCAGAATATCCAAGAAAAATTCCTGCATCACTTTTAGGTTCAAATTTATCAATGTAGTACCCCGATTTATTAAAGAATAAAATTTAGAGAAATTAATAAGAAATTCCTTAAGAAATAGAATGAGTAAAATTTTGAACATTTTGTAAAAATCTGGAAAAATTAGAATCTTGTAGAGGATGAAACGTTAAGAAAAATTCTCTTCTATGACTAGCCCAAATAAAATTAGTAAACAAGCCGAATTAGCAGATTAAGGCCCAAAACCACGCTTAGCCTAATTAGACCTTAAAACGTAAAATTTGAGCCCAATACTAAACCAATTAAGCTAAAACCGGATGTAAATGAATGGTAAGGATCAACTCTTTGTTTCCCCTCGGGTTAATCTTCGAAACCCTAACCCTAGGAGGTGTATTTGGTGGCGGAATGGCAGATTGACTTGGTCTCGCGTGAATCTCACACGTCCGCGGTGCAAGGGCACTATCTTCGCGATTAGGACTCCCCAGACGCAATTGAACCTATATAATCGAACTTAAGCCACTCTAGAATCGTTTAGTTGCTGTGGCGGCCGGATTGGAGTTCGATCGAGGGAGGATTTCGACGATCATCGACGGTGTGTACCTAGCGCGATCGGCTTCCCTCTCCTTCCTTCACCCTTTGATTAAGGTAGGTGATAGCAAGCCAAACCTTAACTATTTTATATCAATAGAAGCGTTGTCCTGTCCTCTTTCCATTGATCTAAAAAGTGCTAAATCTCATCTAGTATCGTGCTAGGATTTCGAGTTTTAGTGGAAGCATGCTAGAACTAGGGTTAACTATGTTCTATCTCGATTTACGCAGGGATTTCAGGCACTAAACATTAAATTGATCATGCTATCTTGTATAACTTTTCATGCTCATTCTATTGATAGTAAAAGCCCTAATTTTCATGCTCTATATTGTTTTGTAATTAGTTATTTTTGCTAACCCTAGCCAACCCCGCAGGAGACGGGCAAGGCGAAGGGGCGGCAGACAGATCTGACTTGCGCGGCCTCTCGATAGACCGCCAATATTCTATAGGCGGCCTGTTTTCGACCATCCATATGTTTTACCTTCGATCGGTGTTGTAGATTACGTGGTGTAACCCTAACCACCCTTTCCTTTAAGCGGCCAGTCCCAGACCGTGCACTGTTCCCAGCGGCACATTATAGACCGCTCGTCACCAGCAGGCCTTCGGACCTGAGACGGTGTGAACGGCCTGTCGTGCGACTGCCGAGGCCAGTGAGCGGTTCTGCACGAACTGCCCAACTATACAGAACAGCTTTTTTTTTTTAGCATGATTTATCTTAGTAAATTTATGGTTAATGGTAAGTTAGCAATCCACATGACAACTGGAACTTATGGAAGTAAACAATCAGGAATTATGCTAGGTTGTTTTCACTTGATCTTGATTCATCATGGCCTTGACTTATTTCAATATGTTAATTTAAAACATGATTTCATAAAACTATTAGGATTGTTTAACAATCGTTCTACTCCGGTAGGATTGACTGACCGCTATACTTGGTTTTCGATGGTTTGACAACCTCATTTCCTTGTAATGGTTGGGACTCTCCGCCGAATATTCCTTCCATCGGATAAGGATCTTCATTACGGGACCTCCGTAAGCCCCCACGAGCCTAGGATTCCCACTAGGACGCCGGGCAGGTTGTACCACCAAGACCTGAACTTGTTTACGTGATTGAACCGCTTGAATTATTGTGCTGTGAGTCACGGCTCAATGTGGACTGACTGAGTTTTGAACGGTTAGAATTGAACAGTTTTAACTCAATAGACGGCCCATTATGAACCTTGCATTTCCTGGCCAAGTGCCACTTACATTGGTCGATTAACCTTGTTTTATCTTCGACCAAATCATGTTTGGATCGACCCAATAAGCCCTAGGCTGACCAGTGGAGAATGGGCTGGACCCTGGTTCAGTTCTGCCCCACTTATGGCAGCCCGGAGCCCATTTTTGGGTGGATTTCTAGTCTTCTACTTAGGCCTAGTTTGAGCGGTCTGACTAAAACCGTCCATATACTAGAATGGATCTTATTGGATCGTTCATCCATTGAGCGGCCCTATAAGGACCGTTCACCTTGTTCTTGGGCTTCCAATTCTTCTGGTCACGTGCAGCCCAATTCTGTCCTGAACGGTCTAGTGTAGACCGTGTATAGTTTGAGCGGCCCATTTTAGACCGCATATCATCCAGAAGTGATTTTTCCATGGTTATATGTGTGTGAATCCAAGGATCTGATTGATTCATGATAATTTGAACATTCTAGTCAAGTATCTCTTCAACTTACCCTTGGAATTCTCCGAGGTAAGTCTTATATCTTGTCAGATTGGCCATTTAACTTGTGACGACCCAGAGCTCCGGATACCGATATACCGATAACATCGATACACCGATACCAAGAACTGGGGAAGCCACCCAAGAGGCTGATGAGGCCCCTGAAGGGTTAGTGGAGTTTGTCGAGGGGATGTATAATGAATCGCAATCACAAGTGCGCATGTTCTTCATTAAGCAATAAAATTTAACAGAAGTGCGGAAGCAATTTCAAAATAGACAGAGTGCTAAATATATTAACTAGTCCAGAGGGCATAAGAGTGCGAGTCCACAAGGTATAACTACTCGTGGCATACCCTGGCAAAAGTACTAATGAAGGCCAAAAAGGTGACCCGTCTACTGCTGGCAGCTAAGAACGGTCTCCGAGCACACGTGAAACACCGGGAGACGGCGGGCGCGGCTCACCTGAAAGGAGAAGGCTGAGTCACAGCCAGACTCAGTAGGGGTCACGCGGATCCCTACATCGTGCTAAACATGCAATCGTGCAAAATTAAAGCAACTAGAGCATGCATTTAAACAAATGAACAGGCAATGGCATGATTAAAACTAAAGACTGAACGCTGTAAATCTAACTAAACAGGTAATACAGCTAATACATGTCAATAATAATTAAATCTAAACGACAGAAACTAAATGTACCAATAGAATATGCCTCAACTAACCAAGCAACAGGGAACATGACAACCACTGGGAAAAGAAACCAGATGCGTCCACTGACGACTTACACTGTGCCTCAAGCACTCACAGTCTGTAACACGACAAGCTGAGCGCGTAAACAGTACCAAACGAAGTGACCAGTCAGAGTGACACTCGTTAGTGCCAGTCCAACGCCCCTAACCACGTGTGCACACACTGACTCTCGCCTGAGTCAGCCCCTCTAGCTAGTTTTCTCCCTCGGTAGGATGCTACCGTTGGCGGGGAGCCCACGGAACTAGCTTAAAAACAGTGTGACGTGAACACCCCTCCGCCATGCCCAGGTGGGTCGGCAACTCAAAGGCCTTAGGGCTACAATAGTGGCTCCATCGCAAGGAAAGAGAAGCTACTTTGTTGGGATCTAAAAACATGCCATAGTTTTACAAAGTAACTTAAACATGGCGTATAAACATTGTGGAAACCATTAAAGAATGAACAGGCAGCTTTTGAAAGCTACAGGGGTGTGACGGTCTACTGCCACCGCGTCACAAGGCATAACGGTCGTGGGGTGGTGCGTTACATTGACTGTAACGCATCCCCCCATGGCCGTTAGAGCCACCCGAAGCTGAAAATTAACCACAGTTTTTCTAATCGTTCAAATAGGGTGTGACGCGCCCCCGGAGACGTGTTACGAAGCCCTAACGGTCTCCTGACAGATCGTCAGGCCAATTGCCTTACCAGGTCAACTGTAGTCAAACGAAATGTAACGGTCGTGGGCTCGACTATTACACACACTGTGATGCACCAACTCAGGTCCGTCTCAGGACTGTAACGCGTCCCATGAGGGCTGTTACCAGTGTGACGGTTCTTGGTAGGACCGTCACACCGTCTGAGTTATGGACGGGTTACGTTTGTATATGGGTTCCCTCCCGAGCGACCGAAATCGCCGGGTAATCGACGAAAAACCTGTTCCCTGCCAAACCACACATCCACAACAACAATATGCTACTAGAAACGTTCAATTACAACGCTCACAATGGATTAAACGTGAAGAACGAAGCTTAAGCACAAAAAATGAGGAATATCTATTATGCATGCCACAGGAGCTTAACAAGGAAAACATGCTATAGGGAAGGATCCTAGCGAGATTTGGATTCCATCCCCCTACCTCGTTCAAGCCGGAACGGCCGATCAAGCCACATGCAAGGGAAAGGAACCGCCAAGCTTCCTCGCCCTATCTCGCTCCCACGAGCCGCGAACCACGTCAAGGTGGGCGTCAACACGCTCCACTCGACGCAAGGATTCCAACGGCGTTCTCCACGCCTCGAACCGCCGCCGTTTCACCCGATTCCCCTAAGAAGGAGGGAGAGGGCGAACGGAGGAGAGAGAGGGCGAGAGTGAGATCGACGGGGGGGGGGGGGGGGGGAAGAGAGGAGTGGGGAAAATGGGAAAAAAAGGGTTAATATAAATATTATATTTATTTTATTTTTTGTTTAAGAAAAACCTTATTTAGCCCTTTTAAAAAACCCAAACAATTCCAATTAAATCCTGAAAAATGCCAAAAAAAATTCCTAAAAATTCAGGAAAATAGCCGAAAATTCCAGAAGGAATTCTAGGTCCGAACCACTAAGGATTGATTAAGGCACGGGCCTTACAGTCCCTCCCTCCTAATAAAAATTTTACCCACGAAATTTAAAATAGTGGATAAGGAGGAAACTGAGAAAAAGAATTATACCTTACTGGAATAAGAAAGGAAAAAGCTGACGCATCTCATCTTCACGTTCCCAAGTGGACTCATTACCGGAGTGGCACTGCCAGGCGACTCTTACCAGAGGGATAACCTTGTTTCGCAACCGCTGCTCACGACGGTCTTCTATTCTAATAGGAAACTCTGGCGTAGACAAATCAGCAGTCACTTCGGGCCAAACAGAGTCATCGGGGACATGGGATGCATCAGATACATATTTCCTCAACTGAGAGACGTGGAACACATCATGAATAGCTTGCATAGCCGCTGGTAGTTGCAGTCGATAAGCTACCTGACCCACAGATTCTAAAATAGAAATGGGCCAACAGAACGTGGACTAAGCTTTCCACGCTTCCCAAATCTGGAAACACCTTTCATTGGAGATACTTTGATAAAAACCATGTCTCCAGGTTCAAACTACAATGGACGTCTACGCTGATCTACATAGCTTTTCTGTCGACTCTGAGCTGTCAACAATCTCTGCCTGATCAGACGAACCACATCAGAACATTACTGCACCATGTCAGGTCCCGTCAAAAGTCTGTCCCCAACGTCAAACCAGTTCAAAGGAGTACGACAAGGATGACCATACAGCGCTTCGTAAGGAGCCATGCCGATGCTGGAATGATAACTGTTATTATAAGCAAATTTGACAAGTGGTAAATGTTGACTCCACGAACCTTGCCAATCTAGGAAACACGACCTCAACATATCTTCCAGTGTCTGAATAGTCCTTTTCGACTGTCCATCTGACTGCGGGTGATACGCTGAGCTGAAGGCTAACTCAGTGCCCAAAGCTTTCTGAAAACTATGCCAGAAGTCGGAGGTAAACCGTGGATCACGATCTGACACAAGTGAAATAGGAATTCCATGCAGTCGCACAATCTTTTGAACATAAAGCTCGGCCAACTTCTGCACATTCCAAGAAACTTTTATTGGTAACAATCTGGCAGTCTTAGTTATTCTGTCAACAAGCAACCAGATACCATCAAAACCCTGTGAAGTCTGAGGTAAACCCACCACAAAATCTGTAGTGACATGATCCCATTTCCACATTGGAATTTCTAACGGCTGAAGCAATCCACCTGGCTTTTGATGTTCGGCTTTAACCTGCTGACAAGTCAAGCACTTAGAAACAAATACAGCCACATCTTTCTTCATACCTGGCCACCAGAACTGCTTTTTCAAAATTTGATACATCTTAGTGGTGCCTAGGTGAATAGCAAAGCGGGATCCATGGGCTTCACTCAGAATCACATGTCTCAATGTATCATTGGCGGGAACATACATTCTGCCATGGAAATTGACAACCAGCTCATCATCAAATTCAACATCATATCTTGATATAATACGAGCCAAATCAGGATCAACCTGCTGAGCTTCTTTAATCTGCTGATATAAAGCTGAACCCAAAGCCAAACTAGCACAAACTGCTGTCCTCGGATCGGCAGGAATCTCTATGTTAAGTGCCTCTCTTGGAAGCTGTTCCCACAATTTCCATTCATGAAGCAACAGATGACTGACTTGCACCATCCTGCTCAGAGCATCAGCCACTACATTCATTTTACCAGGCTGATAGGAGAGTGTAAAGTAATAATCTTTCATGTATTCCATCCAGCGACGCTGTCTGAGATTCAGATCTTTTTGGGAGAATATATACTGTAAACTCTGATGATCAGTAAAAATTTGAAACTTCTCACCATAGAGATAATGTCTCCAGATCTTTAAGGCAAAAATAACTGCAGCTAACTCCAGATCATGCGTGGGATAATTTTCTTCATGTTGTTTCAATTGCCGAGATGCATAAGCGATAACCTGTTCATGTTGCATCAGCACTGCACCTAAACCCACTCGAGAAGCGTCTGTGCAAACCACAAATCTACCCGAGCCGGATGGCAAAGTCAACACTGGAGAAGAAGTCAAGAACCTTTTCAATTCAACAAAACTATCCTCACACTGATCCGACCAGATGAAAGGTACCTCTTTATGAGTCAGTCTAGTCATTGGTGCTGCAATCTTTACAAAATCCTGGATGAATCTTCGATAATACCCAGCCAAACCTAAGAAGCTTCTGATCTCTATCACAGTTCTTGGTCTCTGCCAATTTAGAACAGTTTCAATCTTTGCAGGGTCTACTGCTACTTCGTCACCAGAAATCACGTGGCCAAGAAAATGAATCTACCGAAGCCAAAATTCACATTTACTGAACTTTGCATAGAGCTCGTGATCTCTTAGAGTCTGTAGAACGATCCTCAAGTGTTGCACATGATCTTTATCAGAAGCAGAGTAAATCAGAATATCATCTACAAAGATTACCATGAACTGATCCAGATATGAGCGGAAAACACGCTGCATTAGGTCCATGAAAGCTGCTGGAGCATTTGTTAAGCCAAACGACATTACCAAAAATTCATAGTGACCATAACGAGTACTAAAAGCTGTCTTCTCCAGATCAGACTCCCGGATCCACAATTGATAATAGCCAGACCGAAGGTCAATCCGTGAAAAGATAGTAGCAGACTGTAACTGGTCAAACAAATCATCAATCCTAGGAAGCGGATATTTATTCTTGAAAGTCACCTGATTCAATTGTCTATAATCAATACAAAGCCTCAGGCTTCCATCTTTCTTTTTCACAAATAACACTGGAGCACTCCACGGAGAAAAATTGGGGCGAATATAGCCTTTTTCCAGTAATTCAAGCAACTGTGCTCGTAGTTCTTTTAGTTCAGCTGGAGCCATTCGGTACGGTGCTTTGCTAACGGGGCTGTACCTGGAATCAGTTCAATCACCATTTCTATTTCTTGCTCTGGAGGCAAGCCTGGCAACTCGTCAGGAAACACATCAGGGAACTCACAGGCAACAGGAATATCACTGACGTCCTGTCGTGGTTTCTCAACAGCAACCACAGAAGCTAAGAATCCCTGGCAACCTACACTAAGCAATCTACAGGCTCGAATAGCATAAATAATCAAGCAAGAAGAGAGGGATCGAATACCTTGGAAATAAAATGCTGATTTTCCCTGTGGCTGAAAATAGACTTTCTTCGATCTGCAGTCAACCACACCTCCATATTGCTCCAACCAATCCATACCCAGAATGATGTCATAATCTGCCAGCTGCAATGCATATAACCTCGCCGGAAACTGATGATTATTAATCATAATAGGAGATTCTTCCAAACACAGAGGCGTGATCATAAAATCTCCAGAAGGCAACTCAACAAATAGTTCACAGGTCATTTCTGATGTCAGCTCCTTGATGCATGCAATGAAATCGTTAGAGATGAAAGAGTTAGAACCACCAGAATCAAATAAGACACGTGCTGAATAACCATAAAGCATAATCATACCTTCAACCAGATGGGATGCAATCGCTTCAGCTCGAGAAATGTGAGAAACCTTGCCCTTTTGCTTCTTAGATCTAGCTGAAGACTACTGGGAAGACGCTGAAGCTTGAGAATAAAATTGCTACTGAGGTTGAGGTAAAGGAGGAGGTCTAAATTGCGTCTGCTGAGGATGAGAAAACTGAGGAGTTTGCATTGGTTTCGGCCTCAGTGGGCAATCTCGAACCACATGACCTGGCTGGTCACAACGGAAACAGACTATTGGAAGAGAACACGGTTGCCCCCGATGGCTTCCACCACACCTCACACAAGTCCTTGGCTGATTGACAGCAGAACTCTGAGGAAGAAGGCGCTGACTGCTGCTGCACGGTACTAGTACCAGATGACGACTGTTGAAAAAACTTCTTCTTCTTCTTGAACTTTTTGAACTTGGGCTTGGAAGAGGAAGAAACACTGCTAACATCTGGCGTAATAGAGGGAACTCCTGCCACTGGCGGTCGGTAAGACTATTGCTGAAATTGCACTGTCGGCTACACCAACCCAGCTTGCGGATACCCTCCTGGTCTCGCCATCTCAAGCTCGAGTGCCACAGCTGCCTGACATGCACTATCAAGATCAGCCACTCGACTTGCAATCAATGGCAACTTCAACTCTGGCCTCAATCCTCGTAAGAATTGCTGAGTCTTCAGTGCCTCATTAGCAAGCACATGGGGCGCATATTGACCCAATTCCATAAATTTATTCTGATATTGAAGCACAGACATATCACCCTGACTTAATTCCATGAACTGGTACATCTTTGCCATTTGCAAATAGGCAGGAGTATATGCACGCTCGAAGGCTGCAACAAACTCTGCCCAAGTGATCTGCCGAAGGGGCCTGGAATGAAAAGCAATCTGCCACTCAGTTTTCCACCATGTAATAGTTGTACCTTGGAGTTGAAATGCTGCTAGCATCACTTTTTCATCCTCCGCGCACTCCATAGATAGGAACACGCGCTCGATCGCATCCAGCCACTGCCTCGCTACCTCTGGGTCTGCCTGTCCGTCAAAAGCTGGCGGATTGAATAGGAGAAATTCCTTAAGAGCCTTGCCGCGACTACCAGGTGCTTCAACTTGAGGAGCAACGACTGGCACTGGAGGAGGAACTACAGGAACTGCAGGCGGCTGCGTAGAACCACTCTCTTCTCTAGGCGCATGCCTAGGAACTCGAGGAGGTCTTCCTCGATGAGGCAGCATATTGCAACTGCCTAATACATAAGATAATAGAAAATCCATCAATCTTACGGAAAACATCCTAAGCCAGCAATAGACGACACAATAGGACTAACTCTGGACGAGTGTAAATGCCAATTCCTTACACAATTCCTCAACCTCTCTCTGATACCAACTGTGACGACCCAGAACTCCGGATACCGATATACCGATAACATCGATACACTGATACCAAGAACTGGGGAAGCCACCCAAGAGGCTGATGAGGCCCCTGAAAGGTTAGTGGAGTTTGACGAGGGGATGTATAATGAATCGCAATCACAAGTGCGCATGTTCTTCATTAAGCAATAAACTTTAACAGAAGTGCGGAAGCAATTTCAAAATAGACAGAGTGCTAAATATATTAACTAGTCCAGAGGGCACAAGAGTGTGAGTCCACAAGGTACAACTACTCAGGGCATACCCCGGCAAAAGTACTAACGAAGGCCAAAAATGTGACCCGTCTACTGCTGGCAACTAAGAATGGTCTCCGAGCACACGGGAAACACCGGGAGACGGCGGGCGCGGCTCACCTGAAAGGAGAAGGGTGAGTCACAGCCAGACTCAGTAGGGGTCACGCGGATCCCTACCTCATGCTAAACATGCAATCGTGCAAAATTAAAGCAACTAGAGCATGCATTTAAACAAATGAACAGGCAATGGCATGATTAAAACTAAAGACTAAAAGCTGTAAATCTAATTGAAAAGGTAATACATCTAATACATGCCAATAACAATTAAATCTAAATGACAGAAACTAAATCTACCAATAGAATATGCCTCAACTAACCAAGCAACAGGGAACAGGACAACCACTAGGAAAAGAAACCAGATGCGTCCACTGACGGCTTACACTGCGCCTCAAGCACTCGCAGTCTGTAACACGACAAGCTGAGCGCGTAAACAGTACCAAACCAAGTGACCAGTCAGAGTGACACTCGTCAGTGTCAGTCAAACGCCTCTGATAACATGTGCACACATTGACTCTCGCCTGAGTCAGGCCCTCTAGCTAGTTTTCTCCCTCGGTAGGATGTTACCGTTGGCGGGGAGCCCACGGAACTAGCTTAAAAACTGTGTGACGGGAACACCCCTCCACCATCCCCAGGTGGGTCGGCAACTCAAAGGCCTTAGAGCTACAACAGTGGCTCCATCACAAGGAAAGAAAAGCTACTCTATTGGGATCTAAAAACATGCCATAGTTTTACAAAGTAACTTAAACATGGCGTATAAACATTGTGGAAAGCATTAAAGAATGAACAAGCGGCTTTTGAAAGCTATAGGGGTGTGACGGTCTGCTGCCACCGCGTCACAAGGCGTAACGGTCGTGGGGTGGTGCGTTACATTGACTGTAACGCATCCCCCCATGGCCGTTAGAGCCACCCGAAGCTAAAAATTAACCACAGTTTTTCTAATCGTTCAAACAGGGTGTGACGCGCCCCCGGAGGTGCGTTACAAAGCCCTAACGGTCGCCCGACGGACCGTCAGGCCAACTGCCTTACCAGGTCAACTATAGTCAAATGAAATGTAATGGTCGTGGGCTCGACCGTTACACATACTGTGACGCACCAACTCAGGTCCGTCACAGGACTATAATGCGTCCCATGAGGGCCGTTACCAGTGTGACGGTTCCTGGTAGGACCGTCACACCATCTGAGTTATGGACGGGTTACGTTTGTATATGGGTTCCCTCCCGGGCGACCGAAATTGCCGGGTAATCGACGAAAAACATGTTCCCTGCCAAGCCACACGTCCACAACAACAATATGCTACTAGAAACGTTTAATTACAACGCTCACAATGGATTAAACGTGAAGAACAAAGCTTAAGCACAAAAAATGAAGAATATCTATTATGCAAGCCACCGGAGCTTAACAAGGAAAACATGCTATAGGGAAGGATCCTAGCGAGATTGGGATTCCATCCCCCTACCTCATTCAAGCCGGAACGGCCGATCAAGCCACATGCAAGGGAAAGGAACCGCCAAGCTTCCTCGCCCCGTCTCGCTCCCACGAGCCGCGAACCACGTGAAGGTGGGCGTCAACGCGCTCCACTCGACGCAATGATTCCAACGGCGTGCTCCACGCCTCGAACCGCCGCCGTTTCACCCGATTCCCCTAGGAAGGAGGGAGAGGGTGAACGGAGGAGAGAGAGGGCGAGAGTGAGATCGACGGGGGGGGGGGGGGAAGAGAGGAGTGAGGAAAATGGGAAAAAAAGGGTTAATATAATTATTATATTTATTTTATTTTTTGTCTAAAAAACCTTATTTAGCCCTTTTTAAAACCTAAACAATTCCAATTAAATCCTGAAAAATGCCGAAAAAATTCCTAAAAATTCAGGAAAATAGCCAAAAATTCCAGAATGAATTCTAGGTCCGAACCACTGAGGATTAATTAAGGCACGGGCCTTACATAACTTGATTAATGTCTAGACATAACTTAGATCTTGGATCCATTAAATCAATGCCAACGCATCATAAGGGCCCGGTCTGATCCTGGGAGGAGCGCTCGAAAAGTACTTGTGCCCCGGGGAGTTTGAATGACATGGTGAGGCATTGCACCGAGTGCATGACTAGCGTGATGTCTACGACAATAATCTATTACTTGAAACTTTTCTTGACTTGGTTAGTTCCTACTTGTTGGTCAATTTCCAGTTATATCATGATCTTGCCTTCTCTTTATATTATTGTTTCGTCATATCATCATTTCGTTTCATTACTTATTTTCTCGCATATAATTGTAATTAATTGGTTAATCACTTAAACTTGCCTGTTATTACCTACTAAGCATTCGCTCACCCAGTTGTTCCCCCTTTTCAGGTAGCTCAGGTGAGGATTCACAGACTGATGGGGACGGGCAAGAGTGATGGCCATGGAGTGAACCTATTAGAACCGTGTGGAGCCAGTCATAGTTGTTTGTCTATTTATGTTTTAGAGTGTGTGGTGGTAGAAT
Source organism: Amorphophallus konjac (assembly GCA_022559845.1). NCBI lineage: Eukaryota > Viridiplantae > Streptophyta > Magnoliopsida > Alismatales > Araceae > Amorphophallus > Amorphophallus konjac. The sequence goes on along the minus strand of CM040118.1, from coordinate 257,148,693 downwards.
TGTAATTCGAAGTCAGCAATTGTAATAGTGTCAAGTGGATGTTAAGTTGAAAGTTTGTTTCAGTTGGTTTATGTGGTTGGAATATGGATTATTTAAATGATTATTTAGTGAATGGACTTATTTTTCTGTTCATGGTGTTTGTGTTGACCCTTAGCGTTATCATATCATGTCTGTAAATCAACATATTATTAATTATTTCTACTGCCAGTCCCGATATTTCGCGTCGGGGTGTGATAGTTAGGTGGTATCAGAGCCTAAGTTTCTAATATTCATAGGTTTTCTTAGTTCTAGGTTTCTAAGTGATGTCGTAGAACCTATAACCCTTGTTATGAGTCTAAGAATCCGACCTAGTGAGAATTGGGTAGAGACTTGGGTTGAGTTAATAATCTAATTCTGAACTATTCCTTCTAAATGATCCTAAAGTAATCTATTCTATGTGTAGGACGTTCAAAAGGCAGCCGAACGTGTGCAATCGCGAGACATGCAGCGAACGGTCCAAGGACTTACTCGGGCCTTGCAGCAATTGGCCCTAGGAGGAGCAGCGAACCACGGAGCTGGCGATCATCACCAGAACTTTCGTGGGATGAATCCCCCGCGTTTTTGAGGGTCGATCGACCCCGATGAAGCCGAGTACTAGCTAAAGGAAATGGAGAGGATCTTCGAAGTGATGCAGTGTAGTGACCAGGAGCGTGTTCTTTTAACGACCTTCCAACTGGAACGGGATGCGAGAACATGGTGGGATGCAGCGAAGGCTACCCTCGGTGATAGACAAGTTTCATGGAAAGAGTTTAAGGAGCTCTTTAACAGTAAATATTTTTCTGGTAGAGTACAAGAAAGGAAAGCGGCTGAGTTTGCGGCTTTGAAACAACGGAGTTTATCGGTGACGGAATACGAAGCTCAGTTCTCTCGATTATCTCGTTATGCCACTCACTTGATATCTATGGAGAAGATGAAAGCCAAGCGTTTTCTCAACGGGCTGAAGTTACATTACATCCATCAGTTGGTACCAATGGAAATTCAAACGTATGCGGAGATGGAAAGGAAAGCTCAAGTCTTGGAAGATACCTTGGAGATGACGGAGAGAATATGTGGAAAGAATGTTAAGAAGGAACAGTCTACTGGATCTGGGAGTGTCAAACCTAGTAATGGCAATAAGAGACCAAATGGCGGGTCTGGATCATGGAAGAACAAAATGCCGAAGAATGAAGACAAGAAGCCCGGCCCGATTGTGCCATTTAAAGGCATGTGTAAGTATTGTGACCATCCAGGCCACAGGATGGAAGAGTGCTGGTGCAAGATGGGCACCTATTTACGTTGTGGTAGTAGGGACCATCGTATCCCTGAGTGTCCCCTTTTGTCAGATCAAGCTACCCCGACTAAGCCCCAAGGAAACAAGAAGTAGCAGGGCAAGCTCCAAGCCCTACAGGATGATGATGTAGGAACCACCGAGGAGGGTGGACTCGTTGAAGGTACTCTTATTATACATGATAAGCCAGCATTCATTCTCTTTGATACCGGTGCCACTCATTCTTTTGTTTCTCAGAAATTTGCCAAGTATTTTGCTGTGAAGCCGGTCTTGATGAATTCCCCGTTAGAGATTTCAACCCCTATTGGTTCCAGTTCAGCAATTAAGTATTTCTATCCTTCTAGTAAGGTTATGATTAATGAACAGAACTTGCCAGCTGACTTAGTTTGCATGGATATGAAAGATTATGATGTAATTTTAGGAGCAGATTGGTTGGCTAAGTATGAGGCCAATGTTCATTACAGTTCTAGTTCTGTGTCTTTTTCTAGACACCTTGGACTTTCTTTTATAGGGGTTAGGCACCATAAGCCTGTGCCACTTATTTCAGCCCTTCGAGCTGATAGGTTGATGAGGAAGGGATGTCAGGCTTTTCTAGCCTTTGTGTATGAGACCCCTGAGAAGAAGATCGAGATTAAGGATATTCCTGTCGTTCAAGGATTTTCGGATGTCTTTCCTGAAGATTTGCCAGGACTTCCACCAGAGAGAGAGGTTATCTTTTCTATTGATTTAGTTCCTGGCGCGACCCCTGTTTCTAAAGCTCCTTATCGTATGTCTCCCGCGGAGCTGAGAGAATTAAAGCAACAGTTAATGGAATTACTTGAGAAGGGGTTCATACGTCCAAGTACATCCCCGTGGGGAGCCCCAATATTATTTGTCTGGAAGAATGATGGTTCGTTGAGATTGTGCATCGATTATCGGCAATTGAACCAGCTGACTATCAAGAATAATTATCCATTGCCGAGAATTGACTAATTATTTGATCAGATAGCAGGAGCTCAGTATTTTTCTAAGATTGATCTTCGATCAGGATACCATCAGTTGCGGTTCAAGGATGAAGATATCTATAAGACAGCCTTTCGTAGCAGGTATGGGCATTTTGAATTTGTAGTAATGCCTTTTGGACTAACGAATGCATCTGCAACTTTCATGTAGTTGATGAACAATGTGTTTCGGCCCTATCTTGATCAGTGGGTCGTTGTGTTTATTGATGACATCTTGATTTATTCTAAAAGTAAGGAGGAGCATGCTGAGCATTTGAGGGTGGCGTTGCAAATATTGAAAGACCATCAGTTATACGGCAAGTTTAGCAAGTGTGAATTTTGGCTACAAGAGGTGTCCTTTCCAGGGCATATTATTACAAAGGAAGGTATTTCTGTTGATCTCTCGAAGGTAGAGGCAGTGAAGAATTGGGATAGGCCCACTAATGTAACTGAAGTAAGAAGTTTCCTAGGCCTAGCAGCCGATTACCGGATGTTTATTAAGGATTTCTCCAAACTTGCGATGCCTTTGACAAGATTAACCCGCAAGGAGAACAAATTTGATTGGTCAGAGGATTGTGAGAGAAGTTTTCAGACTTTGAAGGAATGTCTAACTACTGCCCCTGTTTTGGCTTTATCATCTGGAGAAGGAGGTTTTGTGGTGTATATTGATGCTTCAAGCATTGGTCTAGGTTGTGTGCTCATGCAGCATGGGAAAGTGATAGCCTATTCTTCTAGGCAGTTGAGGAAGCATAAAGAGAACTATCATGTTCATGACTTGGAACTTGCAGCTGTGGTGTTTGCCTTGAAAATATGGAGGCACTACTTGTATGGAGAGACGTTTACAGTGTTCTCAGATCATAAGAGTCTGAAGTATTTATTTTCTCAGAAATAACTCAATATGAGGCAGAGGAGATGGCTGGAGTATTTAAAAGACTTTGACTTCTCTATAGAATATCATCCTGGAAAAGGAAATGTAGTAGCAGATGCTTTGAGTTGCAAGCCAATAGCTAGGTTGTCGCATCTCATGTTGCAAGAATGGAGACTGTTGGAATAGTTAGCTAGTTTGGATCTCAATGTTGACAAGGATCGGGTTACGATTGCTCAGATTCAACTTAGACCAGAAATCTTTATAGCAATGAAGACCTTGCAAGATAATGACCCAGAGTTGGTAGAAATCAAAGAGAGTTTGAGTAGCAGACCTGATTTCATGGTAGCTGACGATGGCAGATTATTGTTTCAAGGAAGGACGTGTGTACCTGATGTAGCTGAAATAAAGAACAAGATTCTCGAAGAAGCTCAAAGATCCAGATACACTATTCATCTGGGAGGTACTAAGATGTTTAAAGACTTGAAAAGATCCTTTTGGTGGCCGAATATGAAGAAGAAAATTACGAAATTTGTGAGTAGATGTTTGGTGTGTCAGCAAGTCAAGGTTGAGCATTTCAGACCTGCAGGAAAATTGAAACCACTTGATATACCCCAATGGAAGTGGGAGAGTATTGGTATGAATTTTATTATGGGTCTACCTAGGACTCGCAGTGGATTTGATGCAATATGGGTTATTATTGACAGATTGACTAAGTCTGCTCATTTCTTGTCCATTAAGTCTAAGTGGACAGTTGATGTCTTAGTTGCTTTGTATATAAAGGAAGTTGTAAGACTCCATGGTATTCCAGTCAGCATTGTGTCCGATAGAGACCCCAGATTTAGTTCACATTTTTGGAAAGGATTGCAAGAATCTTTGGGAACTCGTCTGAATTTCAGTACTGCTTTTCATCCATAAACAGACGAACAAACTGAAAGAACCAACCAGATAGTGGAAGATATGCTTAGAGCCTATATGATTGATTTTGGAGGTAGTTGGAGTGATCACTTGACTTTGATTGAATTCGCCTACAACAATAGTTATCAGTCCAGTATTCAGATGGCTCCGTTTGAAGCTTTGTATAGAAGAAGCTGTCGATCTCCATGATGTTGGGATGAGGTAGGTGAGAAGCAATGGCTGAGACAAGATCTCATTTCTGAATCGTCCAAGAATATCCGTGTTATCAAAAATCGGTTGGAAGTAGCACAATCAAGATAGAAGAGTTATGCCGACAATAGAAGAAGAGCCTTGAAATTTCAGGTTGGTGAGCATGTAGTCTTAAAGGTTTCCCCCATGAGAGGGATTCGAAGGTTTGGCATTCAAGGCAAGTTGAGTCCAAGATATGTTGGTCCATTTGAAATTCTGGAAAGAGTGGGGGAGGTTGCTTACCGTTTAGCATTATCGCCTCAGTTATCGGGAGTACATAATGTCTTCCACGTGTCGATACTACGAAAATATGTGTATGACCCCACTCATGTTATTCAACGTGCGGATTTGGAGCTGAAGGAAGATTTGACTTATGAAGAAAGACATGTCAAGATTTTGGATTATAAGCAGCAGCAACTCAGAAGTCGTTCCATACCCATGGTTAAAGTGCAATGGAGTCGGTGTGGAACTAAAGAGGCTACTTGGGACTCAGAAGATACCATGCGGAAGTAGTATCCCGACTTATTCTAGGTGAGTTATCTCGTTCCTCATATTCTGTAAGTGCAGTGAATTTGGAGGACCAAATTCTTTTAAGTGGGGGAGGGTGTAGTACCCCGATTTATTAAAGAATAAAATTTAGAGAAATTAATAAGAAATTCCTTAAGAAATAGGATAAGTAAAATTTTGAACATTTTTTAAAAATTTAGAAAAATTAGAATCTTGTAGAGGATGAAACATAATAAAAATTGTCTTCTATGACTAGCCCAAATAAAATTCGTAAATAAGCCGAATTAGCAGATTAAGGCCCAAAACCACACTTAGCCTAATTGGACCTTAAAACGTAAAATTTGAGCCCAACACTAAACCAATTAAGCTAAAACAAGATGCAAATGAATGGTAAGGATCAAGTCTTCGTTTCCCCTCTGGTTAACCTCCGAAACCCTAACCCTAGGAGGTGTATTTGGCGGCAGAATGGCGGATTGACTTGGTCTCGCGTGAATCAAGCACGTCCGCGGTGCAAGGGCTCTATCTTCGCGATTAGGACTCCCCAGATGCAATTGAACCTATATAATCGAACCTAAGCCACCCGAGAATCGTTTAGTTGCTGTGGTTGTCGGAGAGGAGCTCGATCGAGCGAGGATTTTGACGATCATCAGCGGTGTGTACCTAGCGCGATCGGCTCCCCTCTCCTTCCTTCACCCTTCGATTAAGGTAGGTGATAGCAAGAAAAACCTTAACCATTATATATCAATAGAAGTGTTGTCTTGTCCTCTTTCCATTGATCTAGAAACCCCTAAATCTCATCTAGTATCCTGCTAGGATTTCAAGTTTTAGTGGAAGCATGCTAGAACTAGGGTTAACGATGTTCCATCTCGATTTACATAGGGATTTCAGGCACTAAACATTAAATTGATCATGGTATCTTGTATAACTTTTCATGCTCGTTCTATTGATAGTAAAAGCCCTAATTTTCATGCTCTATATTGTTCGTAATTAGTTATTTTTGCTAACCCAAGCCAACCCCGCCGGAGACGGGCAAGGCGAAGGGGCGGCGGACTGATCTGACTTGCGCGGCCTCTCGATAGACCACCCATACTCTATAGGCGGCCTGTTTTCGATCGGCCATATGTTTTACCTTCGATCGGTGTTGTAGATTACGCGGTGTAACCCTAACCACCCTTTCCTTTAAGCGGCCAGTCTCAGACCGCGCACTATTCCCAGCAGCACATTACAAACCGCTCATCACCAGTAGGCCTTCAGACCTGAGAGGGTGTGAGTGGCCGGTCGTGCGACCGCCGAGGCTAGTGAGCAGTTCTGCACAAACCGCCCAACTATACAGAACTGCTTATTTTCTTTTTAGCATGATTTATCTTAGTAAATTTATGGTTAATGGTAAGTTAGCAATCCACATGACAACTGGAACTTATGGAAGTAAACAATCAGGAATTATGCTAGGTTGTTTTCACTTGATCTTGATTCATCATGGCCTTGACTTATTTCAATATGTTAATTTCAAACATGATTTCATAAAACTATTAGGATTGTTTCACAGTCGTCCTACTCCGGTAGGATTGACTGACCGCTATACTTGATTTTCGATGGTTTGACAGCCTCATTTCCTTGTAATGGTTGGGACTCTCCACCGGATAATCCTTCCATCGGACTTGGACCTTCATTACGGGACCTCCGTAAGCGCCCGCGAGCCTGGGATTCCCACTAGGACGTCGGGCAGGTTGTACCACCAAGACCTGAACTTGTTTACGTGAGTCATGGCTCAATGTGGACTGACTGAGTTTTGAACGGTTAGAATCGAACCGTTTAACTCAATAGACGGCCCATTATGAACCGTGCATTTTCTGGCCAAGTGCTACTTACATTGGTCGATTAACCTTGTTCTATCTTCGACCAAATCATGTTTGGATCGACCCAATAAGCCGTAGGCTGACTAGGGGAGAATGGGCTGGACCCTGGTTCAGTTCTGCCCCACTTATGGCAGCCCGGAGCCCATTTTTGGGTGGATTTCTAGTCTTCTACTTAGGCCCAGTTTGAGCGGTCTGACTAAAACCGTCCATATACTAGAACGGATCTTATTGGACCGTTCTTCCATTGAGCGGCCCTATAAAGACCGTTTACCTTGTTCTTGGGCTTCCAGTTCTTCTGGTCACGTGCAGCCCAATTCTGTCCTGAACAGTCTAGTGTAGACCGTGTATAGTTTGAGCGGCCCATTTTAGACCTCGTATCATCTAGAAGTGATTTTTCTGTGGTTATACGTGTGTGAATTCAAGGACCTGATTGATTCATGATAATTTGAACTTTCTGGTCAAGTATCTCTTCGACTTACCATTAGAATTCTCTGATGTAAGTTCTATATCTTGTCAGATTGGCCATTTAACTTGATTAATGTCTAGACATAACTTGGATCTTGGATCCATTAAATCAATGCCAACGCATCATAAGGGCCCGGTCTGGTCCTGGGAAGAGCGCTCGAAAAGTACTTGTGCCCCGGGGAGTTTTAATGACATGGTGAGGCATTGCACCGAATGCATGACTAGCGTGATGTCTACGGCAATAATCTATTTCTTGGAACTTTTCTTGACTTGGTTAGTTCCTGCTTGTTGGCCAATTTCCAGTTATATCATGATATTGCCTTCTCTTTATATTGTTGTTTCGTCATATCATCATTTCGTTTCGTTACTTATTTTCTGGCATATAATTGTAATTAATTGGTTAATCACTTAAACGTGCCTGTTATTACCTACTGAGCGTTTGCTCACTCAATTGTTCCCCCTTTTCAGGTAGCTCAGGTGAGGATTCACAGACTGATGGGGACGGGCAAGAGTGATGGCCATGGAGTGAACCTGTTAGAAGCGTGTGGAGCCAGTCATAGTTGTTTGTGTCTATTTATGTTTTAGAGTGTGTGGTGGAAGAATTGTAATTCGAAGTCAGCAATTGTAATAGTGTCAAGTGGATGTTAAGTTGAAAGTTTGTTTCAGTGGGTTTATGTGGTTGGAATATGGATTATTTAGTGAATGAAGTTATTTTTCTGTTCATGGTGTTTGTGTTGACCTTTAGCGTTAGCATATCATGTCTGTAAATCAACATATTATTAATTGTTTCTACTGCCAGTCCCGATATTCCGCGTCGGGACGTGACAATCAAGGTCTCTTTTATCTTTAACATGAATAAAATATTTACAGCCAAAGACCTTGAAATAAGCAATTGAAGGCTTATTACCTTTTAAAATCTCATAAGGAGTTTTCTGAGTCAAAGGCCTTACCATAGCTCTGTTGATTACATGGCATGCCGTGTTCACTGCCTCTGCCCATAATTTTCTTAGTAAGCCACCAACAAGTAGTGTACGAGCCATCTCCACAAGTGTCTGGTTCCTCCTCTCCACTACTCCATTCTGCTCAGGTGTTCTTGGGGAGGAGAACCGATGAGTAATCCCATTGTCCCTACAAAAATCATCAAATTGTGAGTTTTCAAACTCACCTCCATGATCGGACAAAATATTTTTAATCACATTTTCATTTTTCTATTTGATATTCAAATAGAACTCTTGAATTCAGAAAATGCATCATTTTTGTGAGTGATGAAAAAGACCCAAGTATACCTAGAGAAGTCATCAACTAGGACATATCCATATCTCCTACCTGATAGGTTGATTGATCGTGTGGGTCCAAAAAGATCCATATGTATCAGCTCATAAGGTTTGGAGGACATGTTTTCGGTTCTTGATTTAAATGACTTCCGAGTCTGCTTGGACTGTGTACATGCATCACACACTTTATTTTCTTTCTTAAAAGACATTTTAGGGAGTCCTCTAACCATGCTATGCTTGTTCAATTATGCAATACAGTGTAGCTAGCATGGCCTAACCTACGATGCCACAAAATGCTAAGTCCTCTTTCTTAGCAGTGAGGCATAGGTTAGAATGTGCAAGATCATCTAGATTTACCATGTAAATGTTATTTATTCTTTTTCCAGAAAATTTAACAACATCGGAATCAGGTTCAAAAATTTTACAATTAAGCGCATCAAATACTACCTTGTGTCCTTTATTACAAAGCTGGCTGATACTAAGTAGATTATATGCTAAACCATCCACCAGCAGGACTTCATCAATGTAGCAGGTAGTGCACTTACCTACCTTACCCGATCCGATGATTTTACCCTTTGTGTTTTCTCCAGTGGTGACAAGGCCTCCATTCTTCTCTGTCAGCAAGCAAAACTTAGCCTTGTCTCCTATCATATGCCTGGAGCAGCCACTATCCAGGTACCACATGTTGTTCCTGGCTACCAGGCATACATGTAAACACAATTAGGGAGAAAATTTTAGAACCCAAAAATGTTTGGGCTCCGAAACAGATGCACAAGAATTCAAACAAGATAATAAACTCCTGGGAATCCACACTTGTTTAAACGTGGTTGGCTTAGTGAATTTCCCAACATTCTTTTCATTGTTTCTTTTCATCTCAGCACCAACAAAGTGAGCCTTCTTTTTCTGGTGCTGTGTCCTGGCACCATTGTCATTAGAAAATTTAGTGTTTATGTGCCAGTGCCTAGGCCAATAGGTATTCAGAAAATGGTGGCCATAGTTGTTCCAAGGCTGACCAAAAAAGGATTGTCTACTATGATCCCATGTCCTAGACTGACCAACCCAATTTCTAGCCTGAGGTCCATAAGACTGAGTGGGAAAAGACTGATACCTAGACCTCCCTTGAACTTTATTCCATGTAGACCTATAGGATTATTGTGGCTATCTATAATTGTAGGTCTAGACACTAGGTCGGTAGAACTAGCCTGGTTGACCTCTAACAGAACTCTATCTCCCATGCACCTTTGACTCACCTGGCTTGTACATTTGTGTATATTGAGTCTTCTTCTTGGCTGCTGGTGGTGGTGGAGACTTGGTGGCCTTGGCTTGGGGTTTGGGTGTGCAAGTAGACTGGCCCCTGACCTGAGACTTACCCTTAGGTGTAGGGCATGGTGTGCTAGGCTCACCAACCTTCTGCTTACCTTTGTCCTTAGCACTGGGCATTTTGAAATTAGTGATTTTAGCAGCAGAATTTTCATTATTCATTTTGATAAGGGGTCTCTTCCCCTTTTCTGCTACAAATGAAATTTTCTTGATAGTAAAACTTTTCTTAGCAGTAGGATTGTACCCGAGACCCTCTTTCTTGAAATTTACTCTTGACCCCAACAAAGTATTCAGATTATCAGATCCTTGGGTCATTTTTTTCAATGATTTTTTCTTTGTCAGCATTTTCTTTTTCTAGTTGTTCGATTGAATTCTTTAATTCATTATTGAGACCTAGGACAGCTTCATACTTTTCATCAACAATTTTCATTTCATTCACAATTTTTTGTAATTTCAATTTCAAATCATCAATAACATTTTCCAGTATTTCATTTTCTTTTCTACAGTCAATCAAAGCATGCTTTAAATCATCAAATTCAGAGCAAAAATTTTTTAACCTATTATTCTCAGACTGTAGACAGGCAAGTTTATTAGACATTGTCTTATCATTCGAAAGAGAATTAACCTTCTTCTTCAAATGCCTGTTCTCTTTCCTAATATCATCTACTTTGTCCAACAAATCTCCATAGGCATCTTCCCAATCAGAAATAGTATAATGTTCAAAGGGAGATGATACCTCATCGGAGTCTTCTCCTTTTTCTTCATCATCTTTTGCCATCAGGTAGATAGGCTTTTCTTCATCCTCGCTCTCAGATGTGCAGCTGAATGTGCCCTCGTCCTCGTCACTCCATGTGCTCACCATCGCCTTTCCTTTGTGAGCTTTCTTCTTTGACTTCTCTTTCAACTTTTGGAGCTCGAGACAATCTGCCTTCATATGGCCGGCCTTCCTGTAGTGGTAGCAAACATTAGTGTCAACTTTCTTGGCAGGGTTCGATCTATACCTTGTTTGCCTCCTGTCGCCACCAAACTACCTTCGGTCGAAGTTTCTTCCCTCCTTTCTCAGAAATCACCTAAATTCTCTGGTCAGCATCTAGTTGGTCTCCATCGATCTCTGACCCAGAGGGGCTTTCTTCGCTTGATGATCCACTATGGCTAGATCTGCTCGATCTACTGAAGCTGGCCTTCAGAGCAATAGGCTTCTTCCTCTTCTCGAGCTCCTTAGTCTTGGTAATGTTCATCTCGTAAGTCATTAGTGAGCCAATAAGCTCGTCGACCTTCAAGTTCTGCAAATCCCTTGACTCCTCGATAACTGTAGCTTTTGTATGCCATACTGGAGTCAGGGACCGAAGGATCTTCCTCACAATTTCATAATCCGAATAATTCTTTCCTAGACTCTTGAGACCATTAGTAATGATCATGAGGCGCGCATACATTTCTATAATGGTCTCACGGGGCTTCATTCGAAAGGCTTCATACTCTGAGACCAGCAAATTCGCCTTGGTCTCCCTTACTTGAGAGGTTCCTTCGTAGATGACCTCCAACTTACCCCACATCTTCTTTGCAGTGGTGCATGATGAAACCCGGGAGAACTCGGTGGGATGAAGTGTGCACTGAATAGCATTGATTGCACTCCAATTGAGGGCAGATCTCCTGATCTCCTCTCTTGTCCAAACTTTCTCGTTCTCATGAAGCTCGAACGGACCTTTGCTAACTACCTTCCAGATCTCATAATCTTTCACCCTCAGGAATACTTGCATATGATTCTTTCAGTATGCATAGTTGGATCCATCGAAGTATGGGGGCTTGGCAGTGGAGTGTCCCTCAACTGTCATCCCTTTCGCGTCCATGGCCGTTGACTCTTCAGGACGTTGATCCCTGCAGAAGCGTTAGGCTCTGATACCAAGTGATAGAATAGATGGACGCTCTGATACATATAGATAGAGTATCTGTAGACGATCTAGAGGGGGGGTGAATAGATCGGTCACCCACTAAAATTTACTACAGCAGAAACAGTTGCGGAAAATAATCAAACTGCTGTAGGATGATCGGAAGGCACTCAATCACAACCAGAATGAAACAGATCAAACAGATTAGCTCTCACGCGATCCTAAACAATCGTCTACTGAGCGATGAACAAAGATAAAGGACAAAAGCAAACCACAAACAATCGCATAGTGGACAGAGGATTTTTAAGGTTGTTCGATCTCAAACCCGAGATCTACGTCCACCCCACACTCATACTAGAGTGTGGCTTAACTGCTGATACACAGCTTCCGCTGATCCACAGCTTCGGGGTATAAACCCTACAAACCGCTGGGCCTTAGAGCTTACGCCGACCAGAGGAGTCCTCCTCTGCAACCGCTGGGGCTTACAGCTTTACCTGTCCAGAAGATACCACAGCTCTGCAACCGCTGGGGCTTACAGCTTTACCCGCCCAGAGGATAGCACACCTCTACCCGCTGAGCGTCATAGCTTACTCCGCTGACAAACAGCTTGAAAAAGAGTTTCTAAAATGAAAAGGAAACAAAGCGAAAAGCCAAGAAACCCACGAAGGGAATGTGGCTCACACTGAGCAAATTCAGCTCCGGTTCAGAACCTGGAGACTAAAAAACAACTTTTCTCTCTCAAATATCTCAAAACACTTCTCTTAGAACTCTCCTTCTTTTCTGCTTTCTCTGTCTTCTTTTTCTCTCTGGATCGTACAGGTGTTGGCTCTCTCAATACAGCAATCTGCTCTTCTGGCATGATCAGTCTTCTCTCGGAAGAGAAGCTTCTTATTTATAGTATCAGCAGAGTGGTAGGGCGTGTGCTCTGCACGATTCCCATCCAAACACCTTGGTCACATGGCAACATCCCAGCTTACTGCTTTACACCTATCACGATCCTGGCACCTCCTCCAATCTTGGATCACGTGCCCTTCTTAATCTTCACGAAAATGCATCTGTCAAGGAATCAGACATAAAGTCACCTTCAGACAGTTATACGAGTTATAAAGAGATTGCACGGAGTAAATATTCTGATAGACTGGAATGCACCGACTCAAAGTGGTGTTCACACACACATGCACAGACTCAACCATTCATGCACAAGCAGATGCACATACTTCATTTCAGTACACGGCTAACAAGTGCAAAGACTTATGTGTGAGTGAGTTGCATCAAATACACTGAGTGCGTATCTACAACGTGCAAGCATTGAACAGACCTATCGTGCACGCACTGGACGCATGAACACTTATGCATCGAGTTGCCTAAGACATGATGCATGAACTCTAAGTCCACGATGCAAGTGTTGCACATACCTGATTAACCCGTGAGAGGCCTTGCTTAGACTACGACAATGTGAAGATAAGAGTTGCATATACTTATTGTGCTCGGTGCAAGTATTGCACCGACTCGATGACTTGCCACGAGAGGCGTTGCATTGACTTTGCTATGTGTAACGGCAACCAATGCACTGACTAGCTCAAGAAGGAATGCACAGACTCTATGTGCATGGTCCAGAAATTGCACCGACTCAAATTCGTGCGACTATGATTATTGCACCGACTTACAACAAGCAACGAATGCACCGACTTAGAAACTCATGTGCATAAGACGAGCATGAGGCAAAAATTGAACCGATGCAAAGATTGCACAGACATGCCCGACGTGAACGTTTGAAGTATGCACCGACCTTACGAATGTTGACTTACAGTGTTTGCTATCATCAAAATCACAGGGGCACAACAAGCAGGTGGTGCTAGTTGACCTCCATCGTAGTCACACTTACGGGTTTGGATGCTACCGAGTGTCACATAGCTATTGGAAGCATCAGAAGACTTGGAGAGATTTGGCTAGGGTCGACAAGGAGAAGCCATCACACACCCCACGCGTCACCTTGAAGGCATGGGTTCGTCATTTCCACAATGGATTGTTTTGCTTTCATAATGAATTTGCATGAGACCAGACCCCCTAGGAGGAGTATACATAGGTGGAGTTGCAATTCAGGATGTATGCTTGATATATTTATGCACCGAGAGAGGGGCGGAATCCCCATTGTCATGCCCCGAGCCTTTATTACAGTGGAAGACTAGCTCGAGGAACGTGAATAGCCGGCATGGTAAGCCTCTTGCAAGCAAGAACGATCAGAGCGTAAGAAAATCACACATAATGCAATTGCACAATATTACTCAAACTTCAACTTTATTCCATTAATAACCAAATATTCAAATACAATCACTAATTCAACTTTCTTCATCATACTAGACTGAAGAAATAAGAAAAATTACATAGACTCAATCTAAACAATGTAGACTTCCTAAGTCTTCACTCATTCTTCATTCACTCTCGGATCCGCTACTTGAATATTCCGAATCCGAACCTGACTCACTTCCGTCTCCTGAAAAGATTGAAAATAGGTAATGAGCATACTTGCCCAGTAGGTATCTTCGCATCAACATGGAGGCACTATCAAAGTAATTAACATTTTAGCTCTAGAGGAATAAGGCAAAATCACGTGAATGCGATGAATCACAAGTATAACCAAGCAACAAGATGATCATATAAGATAGAATGAGCAAGTATGAACAAGAATGTAGCATGGCCTTTCATGAACAAGAATGTAACGAGAATGTACTAGCAATATCACGTAGTCATCATCCAAACATCTTTTGCTTATGAGCAAGTATTTGGTGAATTTCTGTGGAATATCATGTAACAAGCAAGAAAGTCATGTATGTGTATCTGTCGTGCTGTGGATTTTCACTTATTCATAGAGAAAGTACTCCCAGCGCAATGCGACGCCAGTAGCATCATACCCCATGATTTATAGTATGTTTCCGACAATCAGCCGAGGGGACTAGCATAGAGCCCTTGAACACAATCAGTGCTCGATCGCATCTTCAAGTATAAATCCAGTTATTTTCACGTTTCAAGCAATAAAATATGGCCACGAATGTAACAAGTTCAATAAGTTCATGATAACAATAATCAACAAATGAACGCTTCAACTTAGGTCATGAGAGATCAAGAATGATTTAAGACGATGTCATGCTCATGGAAATAATTTGGCAGCATAACAGTACATTTATTATCATTCATAATTTAAGTTAAGTATCTTAGACAATATGACAAATCCTAGACCATCAATAATCCATCTAGGAACTTTAGAATATCAACCCTTTGGTCAAACCTCAGGTTAAAGAATTTAGAACTATGACGGTCTAATAACATGAACGTAATGGTCGAGAACAGGACCGTTAGAACAGGCTAAATCCAGAAACAAAGAAATTGGACTTAGTACAATGTGACGGTCATACTCCGGTCCGTTAGGTAAGCTTGACGGGCTAGTGCAGGTCCGTTAAATTAACAAGACTTAAAACTTTGATTTGTACTTTTCTAGACAAATGGGCTTTAATGGTACAACCAACTCAGCGTCCTAGTGGGAATCCTAGGCTCGCAGAGAATTACGAAGGCCTTGAAATAAGATTTCCTAGTCCATTGGAAGGAATATCCAATAGAGAGGTCCTCATGTTCAAGAATATGTTCCTATAGTGCAAGAGTGTGAACTAATGGACATATATCGGGATATATGCCATGTACTTAAAGAAAATGACACCATAGATAAGAGAGAATGTGTAACGGTATAAAATCATGATAAAACTAATCAATATCTTTTCTAAATCAAGGTTTTAATACAAAACTATAGTGCTTTGGCATGATATTAACATATGCTTGAAAATAACTCTAAAGTATGCAAATTTCTAACATGAATCAATATTGGAATCTTACAACCATGAAAAATAAGTTAAGATCTACTTAACTAGGCATATATATATATTAATTGGACCGATCTTGGTTCTATCTTAAGTTGACAGAACGAAGTGTTGTGTGATGGACTAGTCTGGGTGCGTCATAGGAAGGTAACGGCCTAGATTAGGTCTGTCTGGTTTCACAGAACCTTTCAGTCATTCACGGAGGGTGTGACGGATCCATGCAGGTCCGTTACATGTCCCTGGCGGTCTTACGATAGACCGTTAGGTCCTCTGCTGACAGAAAATAGAAACTACATAAATCTATGATTAATTAATGGCATGCTAACTACTCTAATCAAGTCAAAATGAGAAAAAGGCTATCTAGATGTATAGGTAGTAATGAAATAACAAGAGATAGCTTTTTATCTTCAATTAGGGTTGAAGGCATGTAATGAAATAACAAGAGATAGCTTTTTATCTTCAATTAGGGTTGAAGGCATGCATGAATGTATAGACTAATCCTAAAACATGAAATTCATGAAGTATAATGCATGAAATCCAAATAAGCTAGAGGGCTTTTATCTCTAACAATGTGTTTTTGCCGTTCATGAGATAACCGACCTCTTAACTGGGCTTTAAACTTCTAATTTGAGTCTTCAAGGGTCGCCCTAGTTCTTCTCTTCCTGTGATTTTTCAGCAACTTCACGTTGCCCTATCTCTCCAATCTCTTGACCTAAAGATGTGAAATTTGAAGGGTAAGAATATGAAACTAAGTGGAACAAAAAGTTCTAAAAAACCCTTCCCTAATTACCTCGTTTGGGCATCCTAATTCCTTGATCTTCAGTGGTCAGTTGCTCTGAATCCTGGGCTGCTATGACAGAATCAGCGAACTTAGAAGCATTTATCTCGTTGGTTACGTGATCCCCTAACATGAAATTTTGAGAGTAGTTAGTCTAAAGTATTAGGAATGAAATACTCTAAAGAACTTACCGGAGATTCTATCTCCTTACCTTGATTCTTCACGAGCCAAAAGTAAGGGTCGCTCAGTTCAAAACTAGGTTCTATTTATAGAGTTTTGGCTAGGGTTCAAGGATTTGAACGATTTTAGAGTCCTTAATTGCCAAAAACTTAATCTCTAAAAGTCTTTAGCAATGTTATAAGTTCTCCCAAGTTGGTCTCTAGACAAGAGAATCCCAAAGTTCTAATCTTTTTGCAACTTCTTCTTCTCACGGAATTAGCAGGTTGTAACGGACTAGGTCTGGTCCGTTATATGGCTGTGACGGTCACTCGATTGACCGTTACATCAATTGGGCGTGGACATTCATCTTAATTTTAACTCTTTGGTTAATTATCCACTAAATTATCCCTTTTTAAAGTGTATTTATCCCTATATTTCGTGGATAACTTAAATAACCTTCTAGAATATGGGCCAAACTTTTTGGGCTTGGTCCTTAACCCTATTGAACTATAACTACTAAAGCTAGGTTAATTATTTAGCCTAGTTGGGCCTTATAATCCCAATATCAATTTATTAAGCTTTATAAATGCCTATTTCAATCTAGAAATTATTTATATAAATTTGGGTCACTACACCCTCCCCCACTTAGAATAATTTGGTGCCCAAATTCAATACATGGATTTATGGAGAGTGTACTTACAATCGAATAATTCAGGAAAATTCCTACGCATAGATTCTTCCGTCTCCCATGTTGCTTCGTGTGGCCATTGCTTCGTCCATTGGACTTGGACCATTGGAATATTTTTATTCCTTAGTTGACGCACTTCTCGTTCCAGAATCCTGACCGGTTTCTACTCGTATGTCAGGTCCTTTTGGATCTCCAGATTATCATAAGTAATGACATGATGAGGATCATATACATATTTCTTCAACATAGAGACGTGAAATACATCGTGAACTCCTGCCAACTGTGGAGGTAATGCCAATCTATATGCCACTTCACCGACCCTTTCAAGAAGTTCAAATGGGCCAATGAACCTTGGAGTTAGCTTTCCTTTAATGCCAAATCTTCGAATACCATAGCCTGGAGAAACTTTCAGATATACATGATCTCCCACCTGAAACTCCAAGTCGCGTCTTTGATTGTCAGCATAAGATTTCTGCCTATCTTGCGCCATCTTCATTCTTTCTTGAATGAGCTTGATCTTCTCTGTAGAATCCCTAATAATGTCGGGGCCTAGGAATTGCTTTTCCCCTATCTCACTCCAACATATTGGTGATCTACACCTTTTTCCATATAAAGCTTCAAAAGGTGACATCTGTATGCTGGCCTGATAATTGTTGTTATATGCAAATTCTACCAGAGGAAAGTGATCATGCCAACTTCCTCTAAAATCAATAGCACAAGTCTTGAGCATATCTTCTACTACATAATTTATTCTTTCAGTCTGACCATCAGTTTGTGGGTGAAATGCTGTGCTAAAATTTAATCTAGTCCCTAGTGAATGTTGTAGGCCCTTCCAGAACTGTGATGTGAATCGAGGATCTCTATCAAATATAATAGTGACAGGAACACCATGTAATTTGACAATTTCCCGTATGTATAATCCTGCTAGAATATCCACAGACCATCGACTTTTTATGGGTAGAAAATGTGCAAACTTAGTCAATCGGTCTATGATTACCCATATACCATCGTGTCCTCCTCTAGTCTTAGGTAAACCCATGATGAAATCCATTCCTATACTCTCCCATTTCCATTTGGGAATATTCAAGGGATGTAATTTACCTGGGGGTCTAAAATGCTCTACTTTTACTTGTTGGCAGGATAGACAGCGGGACACGAAATCAGCTATTTCTCTCTTCATATTGGGCCACTAGAAATTTCTTTTGAGATCTTGATACATTTTGGTACTACTAAGGTGAATGGTGTACTTGGACTTATGTGCTTCTTCTAGGATTAGTTTCTTCGTATCCTCATGATCTGGTACACACACTCGGACCATAAATAATAAACTTCCATCATTGGAAACAGAGAAATCCGGCCTCTGTTCTATGTTGGCTTTAATCTCCAGAAATACGGGATCATCATTTTACAGCTTGACCAGATCCTTTATCAATGTAGGTTGATCTCGGATATTAGCCATGAAACAATCCTCTTCCATTATGTCAATATCTAAGTTCATCTGAGCAAATTGAGGAATAAGATTAGTCACACTAATCATAAGACTTGATAGCATACCCATTGGTTTTCTGCTGAGTGCATCTGCTACCACATTAGCCTTGCCAGGATGATATTGAATAGCAAAATCAAAGTCTTTGAGATATTCTAACCATCTCCTCTGCCTCATATTAAGCTCCTTTTGAGAGAATAAGTATTTCAAGCTTTTGTGGTCCGAGTAGACCATGAACTTCTCTCCATAGAGATAATGACGCTAAATTTTTAAGGCAAAAATAACAGCTACCAATTTCAAATCATGCACAGGATACTTTTCCTCGTGACGTTTCAATTATCTTGAAGAATAACAAATTACCTTTCCATTTTGCATAAGGATGCAACGTAAGCCAATGCTAGATGCATCCGTATATACTTCAAATCCACCATCTTCCACCAGTAGAGCTAAAATAGGAGCTGTAGTAAGGTGATTCTTAAGAATTTGAACACTCTTTTCACATTCCTCTGACCAGATAAAAGGATTTTCTTTTCTTGTGAGTCTCGTTAAAGGAACTGCAATTTTTGAGAAGTCCTTAATGAACCTCCTATAATAACCAGCTAGACCTAGAAAGCTTCGTACTTCTGATATAGTCATTGGCCGGCTCCAATTTCTGACAGCTTCGACTTTCGAAGTATTCACAGCGATGCCTTCTTTTGAAATAATATGGCCGAGGAATGAAACTTCCTTAAGCTAGAACTCACAATTGTTAAGCTTGGCATAAAGCTTATGTTCTTTAAGTGTTTGCAAGGCTATTCTCAAATGTTCTTCATGTTCCTCTTTTGTCTTAGAATATATCAAGATATCATCAATGAAGACGATGATGAACTGATCCAGATATGGTTGAAAAACACTGTTCATAAGTTGCATAAATACTGTTGGGGCATTCGTTAACCCAAACGGCAATACCACGAATTCATAGTGGCCATAATGACTTCGGAAAGCCAATTTATAAATGTCTTCTTCTTTAATTCTAAGCTGATGACAACCTGATCTGAGGTCTATTGTGGAGAAATACACTACTCCCGAAAGCTGGTCGAAGAGCTCATCAATACGCGGCAACGGATACTTATTTTTGATTGTAAGTTGATTCAGTCGCCGGTAGTCTATGCATAACCTGAGAGAGCCATCCTTCTTCTTGACAAAAAGAACCGGCGCAACCGAGGGGAATGTGCTAGGTCTAATGAAACCCTTGTATAGTAGTTCCTGCAACTGCCTTTTTAGTTCCTTAAGTTCCATGTGGGACATCCTGTAAGGGGCTATAGAAACAGGTACTGCTCCTGGAATGAGTTCAATAGTGAAGTTCACTTCCCTCTTGGGTGGTAAACTGGGTAATTCGGATGGGAATACATCTGGGAACTCATTTACAATAGGAATGTTTGCTAGGATGATTTCCTTAGATTCGGTAATAATGACAGAAGCAAGAAAAGCTCCACATCCTTGCGAGATAAGTTTGCAAGCGTGAAGAGAAGATATGATAGTGGGATGTTTCCTATACTTGATGCCAAGGAAGGAAAATCTGGGAATACCAGGTTTTTGGAAGGATATAATCCTATTTCGGCAGTTAATATCAGCATCATGATCTATAAGCCAATCTACCCATAAAATGGCATCGTACCCTTTCATGTCAAGGCATACTAGGTTTGCGGGGAGCTTGTGGCCTTCTACAATTACTTCACTATCTGGATAATATTTGGTGAGTTTTTTTCCAGAATCTAAGGGTGTGGTTATAGCAAGATCTGAAGGTAGAGGAACTGATGCAATTGGTAATATTTTGGCAAACGTAGTGGAGATAAAAGAATGAGAGGCACCAGTATCAAATAGCATAAATGCAGGACGAGAATAAATTTGAAGAGTACCTTCCATAAGCCCACCATCCCTGGGCGCTTCCTCTTCTTCTAGAATGGCATTGAGGCGAGCCTGCCTCCTGCGTCTGCCACCAGATGACTGGTCCTTCATAAGGGGGCAATCCGGCATGCGATGCTCCCTACTTTCACAGTGTAAACAAGCACCAAGGCACTTCCAGCACTCTTCAGCCAAATGGCCAAACTTTTCATAAAATGTGCAAGCCGTGGCGACTTGCTCCCTCTCCTCTTTAACTTTCTTGTTCTTCTGGGAACTTCCTCCGTTCCCGCTCCTGGACCGTTTCTTACTATCACGGCTTTTGTGAGGCTCCGTGATACTAAACTTTTTTTTCTTGTGACGCCGATCTGATCTTCGGCTAGACTCTTCTCCTTTTCCTTTCAATTTCTAGACCTTTTCTAAGGTCCTTTCACATAAGTATGCCCGCTGAACCATCTCCGCATAAGTACGGATGTTTTGGGTCCCGAGCTACTGAATGAAACCGGGTCGTAACCCGTCCATAAACCGATTAGCCTTCAATAGATCGGTACTGATTAAATGCGGTGGATAAGGTGCTAGTCTAGAGAATTGAAGTTCATACTCCGCAACTGTCATCATTCCTTGTTGAAGAGAGGCGAACTCCATAGCCTTTCTTTCTTTCACATGCTCAGAAAAGTACTTAGCACGGAACAAAGTGAGAAAACCATCTCATGTATGAGGTGCATTGGCCAGAGGTGCCGGAACCGACTTCCAACATGTACGGGCATCCTTGTTGAGTTGGAAAGTTGCAAGATGCACCTTCTCTTGATCGGTGCATTGGATGACGTCAAATATATGGTTCATCTCGTCAATCCAGTTCTTTGCTTCGTCCGGATTAGAAGAACCATAGAAACGCGGAGGGTTTAAACTCCAGAAATTGCGACGTAAGTCACCAGCCGTCGCCCCCGCGCCACCTTGCACCATGGTTTGTAATGCCTGAATAAGGCCGGCACTGTTTGTTGCATGCCATTCCAATCTACGCGATGAGCCATTTGTAAAATAAGGTACCTGAGAGAAATATAACAACTTGTTATTTCTCATGGGATTTGGAAGAAAATTAATTTTAAAGCTAATTAACTATCTTATCCTGGGCTCTACCCAATTCTCACATGGGTATGGAAATTTCCTCCTTAGTTCATAGGTAGGGGTCCTTAAACCTTGGACTTATCCTATGACGTGATTCTTTTCCCTAAGTCCTGAGACTTAGGCTCTGATACCAACTTAACTGTCACACCCCAAGCCTTTATTATAGTAGAACACTAGCTCGAGGAATGTGAACAGTCGGCATGGTAAGCCTCTTGTAAGCAAGAACGATCAGAGCGCAAGACAATCACACATAATGCAATTGCACAATATTACTCAAACTTCAACTTTATTCTATTAATAACCAAGTATTCAAATACAATCACTAATTCAACTTTCTTCATCATACTAGACTCAAGAAATAAGAAAAATTATATAGACTCAATCTAAACAATGTATACTTCCTAAGTCTTCACTCATTCTTCATTCACTCTCGGATCCGCTACTTGAATATTCCGAATCCGAACCTGACTCAATACCGTCTCCAGAAAAGATTGAAAATAGGTAATGAGCACACTTGCCCAGTAGGTATCTTCGCATCAACATGAAGGCACTATTAAAGTAATTAACATTTTAGCTCTAGAGGAATAAGGCAAAATCATGTGAATGTAATGAATCACAAGTATAACCGAGCAACAAGATGATCATATAAGATAGAATGAGCAAGTATGAACAAGAATGTAGCATGGCCTTTCATGAACAAGAATGTAACGAGAATGTACTAGCAATACCACGTAGTCATCATCCAAACATCTTTTGCTTATGAGCAAGTATTTGGTGAATTTCTGTGGAATATCATGTAACAAGCAAGAAAGTCATGTATGTGTATATGTCGTGCCGTGGATTTTCACTTATTTATAGAGAAAGTACTCCCAGCGCAATGCGACGCCAGTAGCATCATATCCCATGGTTTACAGTATGTTTCTGACAATCAGCCGAGGGGACTAGCATAGAGCCCTTGAACATAATCAGTGCTCGATCGCATCTTCAAGTATAAATCAAGCTATTTACACGTTTCAAGCAATAAAATATGGCCAAGAATGTAACAAGTTCAATAAGTTCATGATAACAATAATCAACAAATGAACTGATGTGAGATGAACATCCAGGTCTGAAATTTTCTCTTCTGTATATTTTCTCCACTCTTGTTTTTCTCACTTATTTTCACTAGAAGATGTCTTAATTATCCGTACAGTCCAGCAGCAACCCCACGTTCACAAATGACTTCAGAAAATAATCAAAGATTTGATTACCTAAACAATCTAGCATAGCCTATAGTCAACTGTGCAGAACATAGCTCATTCAACATTTGCCACCGGGATCAACATAATGGAGCTAGACATTTTCCTATCCTCCAAGTCTGCATGTGCCCTTGCTGCTTTCGAAAGTGGGTTAAGTGTGGTTAACACGAACACATAGGAAACCCGATGCAACATTGGCGAACACTTCCCCCGCTGACTCCAATAGTTCGTCTCGCGTGGCATTGTAGTGAAAAAAAAAAGTGAGGGCCTTGTCAAGAAGAGAGATTTTGAGGCAAGATCCGACAATGGAACATGATCTAATACACTGGAGGACTGCTCGAAGGAGACCATATACCCACAGTGAGCTAAGTATTCAAGTGAACCCTTGAATGTGTCCTTTCCAATAGAATTATAAACAACATTCACCCCTTTCCCTGATGTTATTTCTTTGACCCTGGCACAAAGTCCTCCTTGGTATAGATTATGGCGTGGTGGCATCCATCCTTAGTTGCTTGAGCTGCCTTTTCCTCGGTGGATACTATACCAATGATAGTAGCCCCAAGGGCATTATCCCACTGGCAAAGTAAAGATCCAACCCCTCCAGCTACAGCATGAACGAGGATTGTGTGACCAGGTTCAACCTTAAAGCATCTTCGAAGCAGGCATTGGGCTGTCATGCATTTAAGCATGATGGCAGCTGCCAAGATAGGATCAATGGAATGTGGAACAGGGACCACAACATCTGCCGGAAGTATTTGCTCTTCAGCATAGGAACCCATAGCAGCCTAAAATGGGCCCCTCTTCTGAACCTTTCTCACTATGGCCGACCGAGTTGATGCGGCAGCTACCTGCCGAGGAGAGGGCGCAGTGGGAGGTCCACTGGGAGCATGGCAACAGACAAGGGCTTGTTCGCTTCTCACTATTTGCTTCATAAAGTAGCAGTTGCGGATAAGACTGCATGGCCGAACGATACTCTGTTTGGAATTTTCTTCACCGTGGGCAGTACTGAAAGGGTTTTATAGGGTTTAATGGTGGTGATGGAGGGGAGGGTGACTGGTGGGCTTCACAGTGCTGGAGGGCGTGGGGTGTGGTCTGGCCAATGGAGGGGAGAGGGAGGAAGGGTGCGGCCAAGGGTGGGAGTAGAGAGAGGAGTTGGTGGAGAAGGGGGGGTTCACTAGTGTGGATGGGCGTAGGTGGGGGGGGGGGGGCACAAGACGCAGGGCTGAAAGCCCTGTTCGCGTTGACAGATGGGGTTCGAGGAGTGGAGGTGCGGCCAGGGGATGGGAGTAGGGGGGGTAGTGCTAGAAGCGGACAGTCGGGAGTCTGGGGGGGTGTGTGGGAGCTGGGCAGGGCGGTGTTGTATCTGGTTGGCATTTGTGCCATGGCAGGGTTATAGGGAAAGAGGGTGGGAGACGGATACAGAGCTGGCGGTGGCTGGAGAGAGGGAGACGATGGTACCGGGGTGGGAGGACGTGGGTGGGGCTTCTCACCCATCTCTGTCACGGAGACAATGCAACCACGCTTCTTACCCGAGACCATTGTGGGAGTGATTGTGGGAAAGAGAAAGGGGAAGGGGCGGGCAATGGTGGGGAAGGGGAGAGTGGTGAGAGGGAAGACGATGGAAAGGAGGTGGACAGTGGATAGCCGGGCATCTCACCCAGAGGGGGGGGGGTTCTCATCCCATCTCCTTCTCGGAGAAGAGCACGCAAGGCCTCTCACCTTACTTGCGATATGGTTTCCAAAAATTCTAATCAACTTCATTGCCTTTAAAGAAAGACTACATTACCCTTCTTATACACTCTACAAAGAAAACCAAAAGACAACTCATTAACACCTAACACCTACTTTCTACTCATCATAACTCTCTTAGAGAATACTAAAAGACACAAAATAAAAAAAAGGACTCTTACATGATTATAGTGGACATAATTACTATAAACATAAAACATGACCCATTAGGCCCATACATGTGGCCTCATTAACATGAGATAACATAGACATCTATTTGATAATTTTGTTGAAGCCGCTTGCCGATCCCGTCAGGTTCAACCATGACTCTTGAATCTCGAATCGACGACCCGATCATAAACGCTTCAACTTAGGTCATGAGAGATCAAAAATGATTTAAGACAATGTCATGCTCATGGAAATATTTTGGCAGCATAACGGTACATTTATTACCATTCATAATTTAAGTTAAGTATCTTAGACAATATGACAAATCCTAGACCATCAATAATCCATCTAGGAACTTTAGAATATCAACCCTTTGGTCAAACCTCGGGTTAAAGAATTTAGAACTGTGACGGTCTAATACTGGGTCGTTACATGAATGTAACGGTCGAGAACTGGACCGTTAGAACAGGCTGAATCTAGAAACAAAGAAATTACACTTAGTATAATGTGACGGTCGTACTCCGGTCCGTTAGGTAAGCTTGACAGGCTAGTGCAGGTCCGTTAAATTAACAAGACTTAAAACTTCGATTTGTGCTTTTCTAGACAAATGGGCTTTAATGGTACAACCAACTCAGCGTCCTAGTGGGAATCCCAGGCTCGCAGAGAATTACGGAGGCCTTGAAACAAGATTTCCTAGTCCATTGGAAGGAATATCCAATAGGGAGGTCCTCATGTTCAAGAATATGTTCCTATAGTGCAAGAGTGTGAACTAATGGACATATACCGGGATATATGCCATGTACTTAAAGAAAATGACACTATAGATAAGAGAGAATGTGTAACGGTATAAAATAATGATAAAACTCATAAATATCTTTTCTAAATCAAGGTTTTAATACAAAACTATAGTGCTTTTGCATGAAATTAACATATGCTTGAAAATAACTCTAGAGTATGTAAATTTCTAACATGAATCAATATTAGAATCTTACAACCATGAAAAATAGGTTAAGATCTATTTAACTAGGCATATATATATATATTAATTGGACCGATCTTGGTTCTATCTTAACTTGACAGAACACAGTGTTGCGTGACGGACTAGTCTGGGCGCGTCACAGGAAGGTAACGGTTTAGATTAGGTCCTTCAGGTTTCACAGAACCCTTCAGTCGTTCACAGAGGGTGTGACGGATCAATGCAAGTCTGTTACATGTCCCTGGTGGTCTTACGATAGACCGTTAGGTCCTCTGCTGATAGAAAATAGAAACTATAGAAATCTATGATTAATTCATGGCATGCTAACTACTCTAATCATGTCAAAACGAGAAAAAGGCTATCTAGATGTATAGGTAGTAATGAAATAACAAGAGATAGCTTTTTATCTTCAATTAGGGTTGAAGGCATGCATGAATGTATAGACTAATCCTAAAACATGATATTCATGAAGTATAATGTATGAAATCCAAATAAACTAGAGGGATTTTATCCCTAACAATGTGTTTTTGCTGTTCATGAGATAACCTACCTCTTAACTGGGCTTTAAACTTCTAATTTGAGTCTTCAAGGGTCGCCCTAGTTCTTCTCTTTCTGTGATTTTTCAGTAACTTCACGTTGCCCTATCTCTCCAATCTCTTGACCTAAAGATATGAAATTTGAATGATAAGAAGATGAAACTAAGTGGAACAAAAAGTTCTAAAGAACCCTTCCCTAATTACCTCGTTTGGGCATCCTAATTCCTTGAACTTCAGTGGTCCTTTGCTCTGAATCCTAGGCTGCTATGACAGAATCAGTGACTTTAGAAGCCTTTATCTCCTTGGTTACTTGATCCCCTAACATGAAATTTTGAGGGTAGTTAGTCTAAAGTATTAGGAACGAAATACTCTAAAGAATTTATCTGATATTCTATCTCCTTACCTTGATTCTTCACGAGCCAAAAGTAAGGGTCACTCAGTTTAAAACTAGGTTCTATTTATAGAGTTTTGGCTAGGGTTCAGGGATTTGAACGATTTTAGAGTCCTTAATTGCCAAAAACTTAATCTCTAAAAGTCTTTAGCAATGTTATAAGTTCTCCCAAGTTGGTCTCTAGACAAGAGAATCCCAAAGTTCCAATCTTTTTGCAACTTCTTCTTCTCACGGAATTAGCAGGTTGTAACGGACTAGGTCTGGTCCGTTATATGGCTGTGACGGTCACTCGATTGACCGTTACATCAATTGGGCGTGGACATTCATCTTAATTCAAATTTTTTGGGTAATTATCCACTAAATTATCCCCTTTTAAAGTATATTTATCCTTATATTTCGTGGATAACTTAAATAACCTTCTATAATATGGGCCAAACTTATTGGGCTTGGTCCTTAACCCTGTTGGACTATAACTACTAAAGCTAGGTTAATTATTTAGCCTAGTTGGGCCTTATAATCCCAATATCAATTTACTAAGCTTTATAAATGCCTAATTCAATCTAGAAATTATTTATATAAATTTGGGTCACTACACCCATGATCTTCCTGACAATACATATTTGGCTACCTATCTCACTTACTAGCTGGGAATCTTTGTTATCCCTCATGGCGAGGACATGCTTCTTTATGCAGAGCTATTATTGTTGGCGTGTCTACTGGTAGAAGGATAAAGAATGGCGCTGGCCCATGCAGCCCTGGCCAACATTTACCACGGACTCTCGGCATTGTCAGTGCATCCGGTGCCGAGGGAGAGAAGTATAGTGTTGCTGACCGTAATGCCCTGGATCCTTATTGGATTCTTATTGGTCTTTCGGATCTTCTTCGGAGAGTTTCAGGTCACTTTTGTGAGTCCTGAGTTGAGTTTTACGATCCACGTGAGTTTTTCTCTCGTACTAGTTAAGGAACCGTGTGGTAAGTTTATTTCTCAATTCATCGACTCGTGGACGTCGCGGTTGCATTGTACTCTTCCCGAGGATCGTTTCAACTATTTTTACGTATTTTTCTGAATTAGTGTATTTTCGGCACAAAAATCTAATTTTTAGAAAAATAGGAAAATCCTAATTTTCTTTTCTGTTTATTCCCTCAACCCCCTCTCTCCTCCCTCATTTCTCCCATCTCTTTCTCTATCTCATTCTCTCTCGTCTTTGGGTCTCTCGGCGCGGGGTGCACACCGTTGCGGAGCTGGCCGAGGCGAGGACGCGATGGAGTAATCGGGCCACGGAATGGGCCGACGGTTTGAGCGTGGCGAGACGCAATCCCTCGGTGGATTCTGAGATCGACGCGGTTCAAGTTTTGGCGTTTTCGGCACGGATTAGTCGCTTCGGTGCACGGTTTCTTCGGTGGAGGTAGGGAGATAGAAGCTCTACTTCTCCTCTATATTTTCCATGTAATTTCACGTCGTTCGGTGCAAGTTTGAGTGGGTTTGGCTCAGTTTCAGTAAAATCATGCTTTTCAGGTGTTCGTAGGGTTCACCGAAAAATGACGATAGTTTTTAGATCAGTTGGTATCAATCGAACCCCTGGAATGCCAGCGTTCCAGATCCGTTGATTTCGTGCCATTTGGTTGTCATTTGGGGTCGGTACGAGCCCAGGAACCCCGGTGACTCATTTAGGGTTAGTTCGATAGAATTGCCCGTTTCAAGCTGTTTGTGCGTTGTTTTGATCCCTTCCGGAGTGTGGAAGGTCGGTATTATTATTGTGGATATTTCCCCCTTCGATCGGAATCGAACGGGGCATGGAATCGGGACCGGAGGTTAGGGTTTGGCTGGTTTTCCGCCGTGACCAATCGATCGGACCGGATGGGCCGGTCGACCAACCGCTCAGGTCCAGTCGACCGACCATGTCAGGTCGATCGACCCCAGGGGCCTGGTCGACCGGAATTCCCAATTTTTGTCCGTTTCGAGTCCTTGTCGGTCTTGTTGAGACACAATGTCCGACCTATGGCCTCACGAGTGTCCCGGACACCCTATGGGTTCCGTGTCTGTGTTTCTGGGGTGTCGGGAAGTACCGAAGTTACTTTGATTAATGTGCTCGTAGGTGTGTGTGTCTGGGGGGTTTTGTCCAGTCTGAGATATGGTTCTGGATGCCTTGAGGTATCGTCTTACCTTGATTTGTGTGTCCAGATGTGCTGAGGGTTCTTGGTGTTCTCTCAGGTCTTCATGAGTCGTTTCCTTCGATTGTGTCATTTCCTCTGGCTTAGGAATAGACCGATTAGCGGCTTGTTCCACTTTGTACGACGATCTTGACTCCGAGTCGTAAAACTCAAGGATCGTTGTATTTGCAGGTCTAGTTGCCTTGTCCTGAGTCTGTCAATAGTTGTCTTGCTGCCTTGGTGCTTCATAGTACGTGCGACAGTGCTTCCTTGCTTATCTGTACTACATCACTCTTGTTTCAGAGTTCTGTGTCTAGTGAGCCTCCACTAGTCGTAGCCTGGTGACGCATTACGGCGTGTCGACCCACCTGGAAGTGGTGGCGTGGCACTTCCTGAGATACGGTTTGTAGGCTAGTTGCCGCGGGCTCCCTTGCCTTGCAGTAGCATCCTGTTGAGGGAGAAAACTAGCTAGAGGCTTGGCTCAAGGCATTAAGCTTGTGTGTGCACACGTGGTCAGGGGCTTGGACTGACGCCGACGGGCGTTACCCTGTCTAGTCACTCGTTACTGTAGTTCATGTTCTGGTTCTGAGCGTGTCTTAGTCTCTATTGTGCGTCAGGCGGTAGCGTAGACGAGATACTTGTAGGCACAACATAAGATGTCAATGGACGCAGCTGGCTGTTCTTCTAATGAGGGGGTGCTTCCTTCACGTGACACGTGACTCTCGCGTTTCTCGTATGTCGTGACCTTTCCAGGTTATCCCTCTCGTGATCTTGCTCGAGGTCAGTGTTGTGCACACATTCTAGTTGGGTGTGTATGTAGTCGTGTCTATAAGAGCGTGCACGACAGTCGAGTCGTGTATGCTTTAGGGTGTCTGTATCTGTCTAGGTCTTTTCTTGGCTTCTCGCCTATCTTCGTAGGCCTTCATCTAGGGCCTTGTATTGTGTCAGCATATCGATAACTCTTGACTTTTTGAGATCAGGGTTCACCTTTCTGTTGCTACCCAGAGTAGTTGAGGGACCCGAGGCTTGTTTGGCAGCCGCGCTTATTCAATACGGCTTTTCCCTTTTCTTTTTGCTATTCTTACTCTTTCCGTTCTGGTTTTCTTTTACAGCTTTGTAGTTTAGTTTTCCTGCTTTACTACTCCTGCTCTTTACCTGCTGTTTTAGTGTGTTACTGCATTATTTTTCAGTGGCGATCCGCGTGACCCCTACTTGGCCAGTGACACAAGGCTCACCTCTGCTTTTCAGGTGGGTGGCGTCATTCTGCTTCCGCAGTTCCTGGTGTGGCGTGTCCGTAGTGGCCAACTGTACCTGCGTCGGGCTTCCCCCGACCTCAGTGTACGTCCTTCTTTCCTATTGACTGTACTACTTGTCTTTCCTTTGGACTAGACTCTGGTATAATTGTAAATTGAAACTATTAATTAAAAAGTAATTTTATTTCTGCTACTTTAGTACACCTGATTAATGAAATTTAATTCCTTACTGTTATATCTGCGACTTCAATGTACTACATGACATTCCTTTTTCCCTTTGGAGCTTTATAGCTCTTGGGAGGCTTCACGGGTTCCAAGTGGTATCGGGTCTACTCGGTAGTCCTATCAGGTATATCCAGTATCCGGGATCCAGGTCGTCACAGTTGGTATCAGAGCGATTGTTGTGTGAAGTACATGGGAATCCGAGATATATAGTATCCAGAGTCCTTAAAGTCCAGTATAGTCTTCAGCTAGCATGAGGCTTACGATTCTTTGTCGCTTCATTTTCCGTGTGTTGTCTTGTGCGTGCCATGTTGGCACTGTACGAGATGGTTTTCCTCTCGTCAAGATGCGACGGGATGCCCTTTTTCGTTGTGGTGTTTGTTTTGATCGTGTTGTACTTGGCAGAGTTCACCGGTAGGCTTGAATATGCAGTACATTGTTCAAGATTTTCCGTGGTTCGTTCAGGTTGCTGTTGACTTTTAGCGTTGGTCTGATGGCCGTATACGTTCTTACATTGTTTTGGTCATCCTAGCTTAAATTCGTGCAGCTCCTGATGTGTCTCGCTTCTGTCGAAGTGCTCGATTAGATTCCCTTGATTGAGAAGATGCTCAGGTAACCTAGAATTTTCCTTCCTGGTGAGCTTCTGTTGGTTGAGATTGATTCTTCTCATCTTGTTTGGTGGAGTCTTTTCGAGGTAAGCCTTAGAATTGGTGTCTTGGGTCTTATGCTCTCAGGACGTGATCGTAATCCTTGAGATGCGTTCCTTGAGATTGTCGTTTTCATTGTCGTGGGCCTTTTCTTGGTGAACTGCTCGATGCATGACTCGTCCCTTGTGGTCGTGCGTTCAGCTGTCGTTGTGCCTTGATGTGACCCAGCTTGCGGTTGTGTTCCGTGGTTCTGTGTTCAGTATGGAGCTAGAATCCTACAAGTGTTGCTATTGTCATTTTATCGTTGTTTTTCTATGATTTTGTGTATTTGTTTTGGCACTATGTGGACCAGGTCTTGTCGGTTAGCTTTGCTGTACTCTCTTCTCCTGGTAGAGTTAGCATGCGACTCGATCAGATGTAATACCTGAGAGAGGATAGACTTAATTGTGCTTTTGGTCCGGTGTTGTTGTCATTGGCATCCTGTGTGCCAGGTGTTCCCTGATCAGATGAAGGGGCGTGATCTCGCGCTTGTCCTGAGCTGGGAGGGTGATCACCGAATAGTGAACTGCAGAGAAAGGGAAACGAATCAGGAGGTCCAGGGATGGTTCCCTGGGGAAAACCCTCCGATGCTTAAGTCAGTAGAGCAATGGTGGAAGGTATTGAGAGAGGTAGAAAGAGGTGCACGAGATCCCCCAACACCAAGATGGTGAAGTGGTTCCTGCTTAGGGAGTTTTAGGCCTCTATTTACCTTACCTGCCGCCGGAGGGAGTCCCTGGTTTATATAGCGAGCTCACCTGATGAGTCCCATAAGCTGAGGAGTTTCAGGTGGGAGTTACGTCCTCATCATGGGATCGTTACGTCCTCATCGTGGGATCGTTACGTCCTCGTCGTGGGCTCTTCATAGCCTTGAGGGATCATGGCTCCTTTATCCCCCTAAACTCCTGCTGCGCCATGCGCTCGCCCTTATCCCGATGGAGGGATAGCTCGGGTGTGGGTCTTCCTCCGTTCTGACGCTCGGGCCTTCCGAGCCTAAGGGCCGCCGAGGAAGGATGGGATCTCGAGTGATCTTTATTAGGCTTTTTTGTTGAAGTGGACCCTAGAGGCTGTCACTTGGATGAGCTGAGCCTCGTTCGGTCATGATGGGCCTAGTTTGGCAGCTCTTAATTGTGCTACAAAAATCCCCATCTCCACTTGTCCCCCTCCTACTCCCGAACTTTAGTAAGCTCGGAAGAGTAGCTGTTTGGGGTTTCAGACCAGCGTGGCTCAGGTGGGTGGAGATCTGGCGGTGTTAGGAAGCCACGTGTCGTGGTCACCTGGGCCCGTGTTAATGATGATCCTGACTGATTTGAACTGAAGGGGCCCCCTTTTCCCGGAACGACGCGCCGCCTCCAGCGTGGGTTTATAGGCGTTGGGCGCTTGTTGTCATTCCAGACTCCCTCCATCTTTAGGGTTTTGGCACTCCTTCGTTCTTGTTTTTGGGGCTCTTCGATGCGCCGTGAGGACATGATGGAGGAGCAGAGGCTTGCAGCGGCGTTTAAGGAGTTGGCGGAGATAACCGCAGAGGTAGTCCGGCAGCTTCCTCCTCCCCCGAAATCTTCAGGGTCTCGGGATCGCCTTTCCTCAAAGTCTACTCCTGACTCCATGGCGTGCCAGTACCCAGAGGTTGGGAAGTGGGAAGACGAGCCGGTGGCGAGGCCAATGGTCCCCAACTGCAGCGAACTGGGGAAGGCGGATGTGAGGAGGCTGGAGCACCAGTAGCGCATGCCCCACAAGTTCAGTTTTGCCGCTGCTACTCCGTACGAGACGAGCCTGGACTCTCGTACATGCCACATCTGTATGTTTCTTCTGTCATGGAATGGTGGATTCATCCTTCCATTCGAACCTTTCATCCTTCAGCTTCTTGATTTCTTTCGGTTGGCGCCCATTCAGTTGGTAGCCAACTCTTATCTCCTCCTTTCCGCCTTCCATATTCTCTACCGCCAGTGCGGAGTTCCTCCTTCCATGGACCTCTTCCACTATTTTTTTGAGTTGAAAGCACATCCTTCGACTGGGAAGGGCTTCTATTTCATCCAGACGAGGTGGAATAGGAGTTGTATCTCTTTGGCGGGAAAGGATTCTTCGCATAAGGGGTGGAAGACCCAATTCTTCTGGGGATTTGTTTAGTGGAGGAAACCTGGAGGTGCTTAGTAATCCCCAATGTCCACCCTAATATTCCTCCTAGACATGACGAGTTCCCTCCTCATGTGGAGGAGTATGCTGCCATCTTGCTGAAACATCGCCAGTCCACCGAAGAGCTGGTGACGTCGAAGAATATCGAGCGGTGTCTTCTCACACGGCTGCATCCGTCGGGCTCAGGTGCCACAACTTAGATTCTCCTTCGGATGTGGGGGTCATCTTTCTTTTCCTGAACACATCTTCTTCTTCGTGCAGACACTAGGCGGGAGCCTCTGAAGGAGGCCGCAGAGGTGATTGAGCTTGGAGATGACTCGGCTGCTGATGAACCGGCTGCTCCCGTGGGTTGCTCCCGGACCAAAGATAAGGGTAAGGGAGTGGCCCAAGGCGAATCCTCCAGACCGCGGGGACCCAAGCGCAAGGACCCTGTGGAGGGTATGATCTGGGCCGCTGCGAGGGCCAGAAAATGGGCCAAGAAGGCCAGGGTCGTACCCGCAATCTGAGGCGACCCTACTGCGGCTCACCCCTCCTCCGGGCATGATGGGGCCGACCCTATCGGGCGGGCTCTCCCACCAGCTGAACTAGAGGGGGCCGAGGAGATCGGGCCTGCCCCTGCGGGCGGCGACGATGCGGGCTCGGTTCCTCCTTTGGCCGGGACCAAGGGGGGCGAGGATGCTCCTGCAACTGGCAGCGGGGCCGACCCGGGTCTCCCCTCCGCCGGAGCCGAGGGGGCCGTGGCAAAAGTTGGGGATGCTGTGATCGCGGCCGAGGCTGGCGCTTCAGGTGGTGATGCAAGTGCCGAGCCGGTCCAGGTTGAGCGGCCGCAAGAAAATCCGGCTGGGGCGCGAGGGGCGACCGAGGCTGGGGCTCGATTCGGGCCATACGGTGGGGCGCCGGGCGATGGGGGGATCTCCGTTCCGGCGGCCTTGGAGAGCCTGGGTATCTTGGGCCCCCTGCACCAGGTATGTCACGGCATATCTGTGAAGGTGAGGGGGGGGGGTAGGCAGCACTCCCCGTCCACGGCTCTCGCTGGGGTTATGAGGGCGGCCTGGCCCTGGCCCAGATGGGGGCGGTTCTGGCAGAAGCGTACGCTCGGTCGGAGTGGGAGCGAGCGATCCTGGCCTGGACCCTCGGTGGGTCGGACAGGAGGTTGGCTCTGCTCGTCGAGGAGCGTGACGGGCTTCGACGGGAGCTGGTACAATCGAGCCCTGTGGAGACCTGGGCGCTAGCCGAGCAGCTAGCCAAGGCCCGTGAATCGCTCGAGAGGAAGAACCGGCTTCTCAAAGACGAGCGCTTAGCACGCGTTGAGCTGGATGGCCGGTGGGAGATCGAGCATGCCGAGCTAGTGGACCGAGCGGAGGAAGTCGAGCGTCTTCGGCGGGAGGCCGAGGCTGATCGGGCTGAGGAGGAGAAGTAGGCGACGGAGGCCACAGAGCGGACGGCTGAAGCCGAGCGGAAGTCCACCAAGGCGGAGCAGAGGGAGGCCGAGCTCACTGGGAGGGTGGGATCGGTCGGGGCGGAGGCTCTCAAGCAGTACAAGAGCTCAGAGGCCTACCGGGTCGACCTCAAGGAGGCTGCCCTCCCCTACTACGAGCTAGGGCTTCTCCGGGGCATCCGCAAGGGATTCAAGCAGGGCTACGACCGGGCCGTCTATTACGCCGAGGAGCAGGCGTCTGGGGTTGTTGACTTCCCGTCCGCGCAGTGTTATGACTCACACTTATCATCCTCCAATTCCTCTGCTTCGCCGCAGGATGAAGAGGGGGGCTCATCATTCGAGGAGTCGCCAACTCCAGATGCCTTGGCAAGGCACGCGACCGAGACAGTTCCCACACCGGTGGGGTCAGTGCCAGGGTCGGCCGTAACCGAGGATGCCGGGGGCAGACCGCTCGTGCCCTCTATTTCCGAGCATCAAGGTGGGCCGGAGGCCTGATGTATTTGCTTCGCTTCCTTTTTTTGTATGCCTTTTTCATTTTTGGAGGAAAGAACTTCCTTTTTTGTGTAGAAATAAATAAGGCAGTAGCGTTGTGATGAAGACTTATCTGTTCCGCATCGCCATTGCCGTATCTTGTTCAACGTATCTACAGTGGTTGCAAAGAACCGATAATTTCTATGTGGATCTTGCCTGATGGTTGGGTGAGCGTCTGACAAGGTGTCTTTCCATTTTCTTACGCTTTAAATGCCTGGCCGCTTCGTGTGTCCCGCTGGGGCGGAAGACGAGAAGTTTGAGGTGACCGTTCGTAGGGAGAAATCCTTCTGGCGTGTTTTCGAGGAGGGAAATCATTTAAGGCAAGTAGCCTCCCTTCGCCTATAAAAAGTCTGAAGGGCGTCCCTTCCTCTCCACCGCTGAGGGTTTTCCCTGACAGTCTTTTCTTTATTCCTTCTTCACGTAGCGTTGTGCCGTTGCATCTGTAGCATGAAGAAGCTCCAGAAGATGAGGCTGCCGACGATGGGGGGCATGGAGTTCTCGCTGCTTCGGATTTGAAGAGGGTTCGACGGTCGTCGAACGGAATTGAAGAGGGTTCGACGTGTGGAGGCACGTCATCTTCCCTTTATCAGTTCCGGCGGCGCTTGCAGGGGGGCGAGATGGAGGACGGATGGGGGCATCAGACATTCCTGCCGCCCGTCCCTTCCTACTCGCCTCACGGAGGGGAGGAGGAAGCCAATCAAGCTCCCTTCCTTCCGGGCCTTCCCTTGCCTTCTCGCCCAGCTCTGCTGGTTTCTTTTTCTTTCTGGCAGCCTCTTTTTCCCTCTTCTGCTCTATTCCTCCTTTCTTTCACTCTTCGGAGGGTGCCTGCATTCTCTTTCTTCCAAAGAGTTGGCAGTTTGAAGGGGAAGATGCTTTCATATGCATTCCCTCTCCCCCTTCTCTTCCAAGTTCAACTTGGAAGGTAGCCTTCTCTTTCTTAATCCCTCTGTCACCTTTGTCTCGAGCTGCCCGAGTCAACAGGGTCAACTATCCTTTATCCAAGCCAGTTTCTACACGAGGCAGAGTCAGTGGCTGGACGCAGGAAGGTCATCTGAGTCAGCCGAGCGATGGGCTCATACGACGGCGCCAGATGAATCTTTTGCTTTTTTGGCATGTATTCTATTGGCTTCGGCCTTCCTGATGTACAAACGGGTTGTTTGAATAAAAAGAAAGGAGCCTTTTGTTTTATCTCATGTCGTTTGCACAATACTCAATACTCAGAAGTAGAACTTGCGTAATGTAGTTGCGTTCCAGGTCCGAGGGATGAGCTCTCCTTCCATCGTAGATAGACGGTATGCTCCTTTTCCAAGTGTCTCGACCACTTGAGGCGGCGGGCAAGTTATCCCCTAACTGGGAATGCTTTCATATGCATTCCAAGTTGGGAGTCGATGCTTCATATCGGGAGCCCGCATGGCCCGGCGGTTAGGGGCTGAGCGAGTCAGGATTCACACCGACTCCCAACTGGTCGCTAGCCAGGTCAAGGGCGATTATGAAGCTCGGGAAGCACCGATGATCAAATACCTCCAACTGGTCAAGACTGTGGCACAACAGTTCGAGAGTTTTGAGGTAGTCCGAATAGCTCGGGAAGAAAACTCCCGAGCGGACGCCCTCTCTCGGCTGGCCTCCTCTCTTGACCCCGAGGGTACTCGATCGGTCCTTCTCAAAGAGCTAGAGCGCTCGAGCATCGATTCGGAGCTCCTAGCTGTTGTCTCGGCCTCCCCAAGCGACTGGCGTGCCCCATACCTGTCGTGGCTTCAAGACTCCCAGGAGCCTCCCGACCCTCGGGAAGCCCGAAGATTGAAATACCAAGCTCGGCGATTTGTCTCTCTGGATGGCACACTCTACCGGAGATCCTTCTCCGGCCCTCTTTTAAAGTGCCTCGGTACCGACGAAGCCAATCGAGCGATCGAAGAATTTCACGAAGGTCTGTACGGAGCGCATTTGGGGGGAAGGTCGCTCGCCTGGATCTTGCTACGGTAAGGTTATTGGTGGCCCACCCTACAGCGTGACTGCTCGGCCTACACACAACGTTGTGACCGCTGCCAGCGATTCGACCACTTGGTCCATCAGCCAGCAACGGAGCTTATCACCCTAGCCGAGCCTTATCCTTTCGCTCGTTGGGGAATCGACATCCTCGGGCCATTCCCCACAGCCCTGGCCCAGAAGAAGTTCATTATCGTCGCCATCGACTACTTCACTAAGTGGATCGAGGCCGAAGCCACTGCAAGGATCACCGAGATAGTCGTCTAGAATTTCATCTGGAAGTTAATCATCTGTCGCTACGGCATCCCCCGGGTGATAGTGAGCGATAATGGTCGGCAATTTGATTCTTGATATTTCTGAGACAGATGCGCCGACCTCAATATTCGCAATTACTTCACTTCGGTCGCCCACCCTCAGGCTAACGGGCTGGTCAAAAATGCCAATAAGACTATCTTAAAAGGCATCAAGACTAGGCTCAGTAAAGCCAAGGGCAGCTGGCTCGAGGAATTGCCGAACGTACTTTGGTCACACAGAACGGCAACCGGTGAAAACCCCTTTCAGCTGTTGTATGGTATCGAGGCCGTGATCCCGTTGAAGATTGGTAACCCATCCCTCCGAGTCATCTGCTTCTCGTCCAAGACAAACGACCAGAAACTGCTCGAAAATCTGGACTTAGCAGATGAAATCTGAGAGATTGCCAGCATCAGAGCAACGGAATACCGACGCCGACTCACTCGATACTACAACGCCAAAGTCCGAGACAGACACTTCCAGGCGGGAGACTTCGTCCTCAAGAAAGCCAAAGCCTCTCGACCACTTGAGGCGGTGGGCAAGTTATCCCCTAACTGGGAAGGCCCCTACCGAGTGGTCGAGACACTCAAAAAAGGAGCATACCGTCTATGTACGATGGAAGGAGAGCTCATCCCTCAGACCTAGAACGCAACTACATTACACAAGTTCTACTTCTGAGTATTGAGTATTGTGCAAACGACATGAGATAAAACAAAAGGCTCCTTTCTTTTTATTCAAACAACCTGTTTGTACATCAGGAAGGCCGAAGCTAATAGAATACATGTCAAAAAAGCAAAAGATCCATCTGGCGCCGTCGTATGAGCCCATCGCTCGGCTGACTCAGATGACCTTCCTGCGTCCAGCCACTGACTCTGTCTCGTGTAGAAACTGACTCAGATAAAGGATAGTTGACCCTGTTGGCTCGGGCAGCTCGAGACAAAGGTGACAGAGGGATTAAGAAAGATAAGGCTACCTTCCAAGTTGAAATTGGAAGAGAAGGGGGAGAGGGAATGCATATAAAAGCATCTTCCCCGCCAAACTGCCAACTCTTTGGAAGAAAGAGGATGCAGGCACCCTCCGAAGAGTGAAAGAAAGGAGGAATAGAGCAGAAGAGGGAAAAAGAGGCTGCCAGAAAGAAAAAGAAACCAGCAGAGCTGGGCGAGGAGGCAGGGGAAGGCCCGAAAGGAAGGGAGCTTGATTGGCTTCCTCCTCCCCTCCGTGAGGCGAGCAGGAAGGGACGGGCGACAGGAATGTCTGATGCCTCCATCCGTCCTCCATCTCGCCCCCCTACAAGCACCGCCGGAACTGTTAAAGGGAAG
The DNA here is from genome assembly GCA_022559845.1 of Amorphophallus konjac. Classification (NCBI taxonomy): domain Eukaryota; kingdom Viridiplantae; phylum Streptophyta; class Magnoliopsida; order Alismatales; family Araceae; genus Amorphophallus; species Amorphophallus konjac. The sequence continues at coordinate 257,110,061 of CM040118.1, read as the reverse complement.
ATGACGTGCCTCCACACGTTGAACCCTCTTCAATTCTGTTCAACGACCGTCGAACCCTCTTCAAATCCGAAGCAGCGAGAACTCCATGCCCCCCATCATCGGCAGCCTCATCTTCTGGAGCTTCTTCCATGCTATAGATGCAACGGCACAACGCTACGTGAAGAAGGAATAAGGAAAGACTATCAGGGAAAACCCTCAGCGGTGGAGAGGAAGGGACACCCTTCAGACCTTTTATAGGCGAAGGGAGGCTACTTGCCTTAAATGATTTCCCGCCTCGAAAACACACCAGAAGGATTTCTCCCTACGAACGGTCACTTCAAACTTCTCATCTTCCGCCCCAGCGGGACACACGAAGCGGCCATGCATTTAAAGCGTAAGAAAATGGAAAGACACCCTGTCAGACGCTCACCCAACCATCAGGCGAGATCCATGCAGAAAATATCAGTTCTTTCCAACCACTGCAGATATGCTGAACAAGATACGGCAATGGCGATGCGGAACAGATAAGTCTTCATCACAATGCTACTACCTTATTTATTTATACACAAAAAAGGAAGTTCTTTCCTCCAAAAATGAAAAGGGCATACAAAAAAAGGAAGCGAAGCAAATACATTAGGCCTCCGGCCCACCTTGATGCTCGAAAATAGAGGGCACGAGCGGTCTACCCCCGGCATCCTCGGTTACGGCCGACCCTGGCACTGACCCCACCGGTGTGGGAACTGTCTCGGTCGCGTGCCCTCCCAAGGCATCCGGAGTTGGTGACTCCTCGAATGATGAGCCCCCCTCTTCATCCTGCGACGAAGCAGAGGAACTGGAGGATGATAAGTCCGAGTCATAACACTGCGCGGACGGGAAGTCAACTACCCCAGACGCCTGCTCCTCGGCGTAATAGACGGCCCGGTCGTAGCCCTGCTTGAATCCCTTGCGGATGCCCCGGTGAAGCCCTAGCTCGTAGTAGGGGAGGGTAGCCTCCTTGAGGTCGACCCGGTAGGCCTCTGAGCTCTTGTACTGCTCGAGAGCCTCCACCCCGGCTATCCCACCCTACCAGCGAGCTAGGCCTCCCTTCGCTCCGCCTCGGTGGACTTCCGCTCGGCTTCAACCGTCCGCTCTGCATCCTCCGCCGCCTGCTTCTCCTCCTCGGCCCGATCAGCCTCGGCCTCCCCCCGAAGACGCTCGGCTTCCTCCGCTCAGTCCACTAGCTCGGTACGCTCGGTCTCCCACCGGCCGTCCAGCTCAACGCATGCTGAGCACTCCTCTTCAAGAAGCCGATTCTTCCTCTCGAGCGATTCACGGGCCTTGGCTAGCTGCTCGGCTAGCGCCCGGGTCTCCACCTGGCTCGACTGTACCAGCTCCCTGATTGAGGAAAGCTCCCGCCGAAGCCCGTCACGCTCCTCGACGAGCTGAGCCAACCTCCTGTCCGACCCACTGAGGGTCCAGGCCTGGTTCGCTCGCTCCCACTCCGACCGAGCATACGCTTCTGCCAGAACCGCCCCCATCTGGGCTAGGGCCAGGCCGCCCTCCATAACCACGGCAAGAGCCATGGACGGGGAGTGCTGCCTACCTCCCCCCCTCACCTTCGCAGATATACCGTGACATACCTGGTGCAGGGGGCCCAAGATACCCAGCCTCTCCAAGACTGCCGGAACGGAGAACCCCCCATCGCCCGGCGCCCCACCGTATAGCCCGGAACGAGCCCCAGCCTCGGTCGCCCCTCGCGCCCCGACCACATTTTCCTACGGCCTCGCAACCTGGACCGGATCGGCACTTGCATCACCACCTGAAGCGCCAGCCTTGGCCACGATCACATCATCCCCAACTTCTGCCACGGCCCCCTCTACTCCGGCCGAGGGGAGAGTCGGGTCGGCCCCGCTGCCAATTACTGGAGCATCCTTGGCCCCCTCGGTCCCGGCCAAAGGAGGAACCGAGCCCGCATCGTCGCTGCCCGCAGGGGCAGCCCCGACCTCCTCGGCCCCCTCTAGCTCGGCTGGTGGGAGAGCCCGCCCGATAGGGTCAGCCCCATCATGCCCGGCGGAGGGGTGAGCCGCTGTAGGGTCACCTCCGACTGTGGGTATGACCCCGGTCTTCTTGGCCCATTTTCTGGCCCTCGCAGCGGCCCGGATCATACCCTCCACAGGGTCCTTGCCCTTGGGTCCCCGCGGTCTGGAGGATTCACCATGGGCCACTCCCTTGCCCTTATCTTTGGTCAGGGAGTGACCCACGGGAGTAGCCGGTTCATCAGCAGCCGAGTCATCTCCAAGCTCGATCACCTCTGCGGCCTCCTTCAGAGGCTCCCGCCTGGTTTTTGCACGAAGAGGAAGACGTGTTCAGGAAAAGAAAGATGACCCCCATATCCTAAGGAGAATCTAAGTTGTGGCACCTGAGCCCGACGGATGCAGCCACATGAGAAGACACCGCTCGATATTCTCCGGCGTCACCAGCTCTTCGGTGGACTGGCGATTTTTCAGCAAGATGGCAGCATACTCCTCCACATGAGGAGGGAACTCATCTTGTCAAGGAGGGATATTAGGGTGGAAATTGGGGATTACTAGGCACCTCCAGGTTTCCTCCACTAAACAAATCCCCACCCAAAAGAATTGGGTCTTCCACCCCTTATGCAAAGAATCCTTCACCGCCAAAGAGATACAACTCCTATTCCTCTGCGCCTGGATGAAATAGAAGCCCTTCCCAGTCGAAGGATGTGCTTTCAACTCAAAAAAATAGTGGAAGAGGTCCATGGAAGGAGGAACTCCGCACTGGCGGTAGAGAATATGGAAGGCGGAAAGGAGGAGATAAGAGTTGGCTACCAACTGAATGGGCGCCAACCGAAAGAAATCAAGAAGCTGAAGGACGAAAGGTTCGAATGGAAGGATGAATCCACCCTTCCACGACAGAAGAAACATACAGATGTGTCCTGTACAAGAGTCCAGGCTCGTCTCGTATGGAGTAGCAGCGGCAAAACTAAACTTGTGGGGCAGGCGATACTGGTGCTCCAGCCTCCTCACATCTACCTCTCCCAATTCACTGCAGTTGGGGACCGGCGCCCTCGCCACCGGCTTGTCTTCCCACTACTCAACCTCTGGGCGCTGGCCTGCCATGGAGTCAGGAGAAGACTCTGAGAAATGGCGATCCCAAGACCCTGAAGATTACGGGGGAGGAGGAAGCTGCCGGACTGTCTCCGCGGTTATCTCCACCAACTCTTCAAACGCCGCTGCAAGCCTCTGCTCCTCCGTCGTGTCCTCACGGCGCATCGAAGAGCCCCAAAAATAAGAATGAAGGAGGGCCAAAACCCTAAAGACGGAGGGAGTCTGGAATGACAACAAGCGCCCAACGCCTATAAATCCACGCGGGAGGCGGCGCGTCGTTCCGACCTCCGAGAAAAGGGGGCCCCTTCAGTTCAAATCCGTCAAGATCATCATTAACACGGGCCCAGGTGACCACGACACGTGGCTTCCTAACACCGCCAGATCTCCACCCACCTGAGCCACGCTAGTGCGAAACCCCAAACAGCTACTCTTCCGAGCTTACTAAATCTCGAGAGTAAGAGGGGGACACGTGGGGAGTGGGATTTCTGTAGCCCAATTAAGAGCAGCCAAACTAGGACCATCAGGACCTAACGAGGCTCAGCTCATCCAAGTGACAGCCCTCTAGGGCCCACTTCGGCAAAAAAGCCCAGTAAAGATCACTCGGGATCCCATCCTTCCTCGGCGGCCCTTAGGCTCGGAAGGTCCGAGCATCAGAACGGAGGAAGACCCACGCCCGAGCTATCCCTCCATCGGGATAAGGGCGAGCGCTCCGCGCCCACTCTGACCTGACAGCATCCGAGCTATGCCTATCACCCGGACAGGGCTGGCTCCTCTTATGCTCGGATCGACTGACAAGTGTTTATCCATGCAGCCGTTGAAAGCCCTTTATGAGTAGGAGTTTAGGGGGATAAAGGAGCCATGATCCCTCAAGGCCATGAAGAGCCCACGATGAGGACGTAACGATCCCACGATGAGGACGTAACGATCCCATGATGAGGATGTAACTCCCGCCTAAAACTCCTCAGCTTATGGGACTCATCAGGTGAGCTCGCTATATAAAACAGGGACTCCCTCCAGTGGCAGGTAAGGCAAATAGAGGCCTAAAACTCCCTTAGTAGGAACCACTTCACCATCTTGGTGTTGGGGGATCTCGTGCACCTCTTTCTACCTCCTTCAATACCTTCCACCATTGCTCTACTGACTTAAGCATCGGAGGGTTTTCCCCAGGAAACCATCCCTGGGCCTCCTGATTCGTTTCCCTTTCTCTGCAGTTCACTATTCGGTGATCACCCTGCCAGCTAAGGACAAGCGCGAGATCACGCCCCTTCAACTATGCTTCCTTGTTTAAGCTGATGCTTGCCTTATCTGTCATTTTGTTTTCCCGCTAGCTGTTGTCGTGGCATGAGTCGTGTCTCCTTTCCTGTGAGACGTAAGCGACGTTGCCTTGTTTCGGAGGTGTTGGACTTGTGTTCATTGGTGTACCATGCTCGTTCTGTGGATCGATTTGCCTTGAGATCTAGAGTGTGTACTTGTGATTATGGTCTGACTATGTCCCTCTGAATTGTGTTTCTCAAGATTCGTGTTGTTTCAAGTTGTGTCTTGGGGTTGTTCTTCCCTGCTTCTCTCCTTTGCTAGTCCTTAAATTTTGAGGACGAAATTTCTTGAAGGAGGGGAGGATGTAATGTCTTGGATCCTTATTGGATTCTTATTGGGTCTTTTGGATCTTCTTCAGAGAGTTTCGGATCGCTTTTGTGGGTCTTGAGTTGAGTTTTACGATCCACGTGGGTTTTTCTCTCGTACTAGTTACGGAACCCTGTGGTGAGTTTATTTCTCAGTTCATCGACTCGTGGACGCCGCAGTTACATTGTACTCTTCCCGAGGATCGTTTCGACTATTTTTACGTATTATTCTGAATTAGTGTATTTTCGGCACAAAAATCAAATTTTCAGAAAATTAGGAAAATCCTAATTTTCTTTTCTATTTATTCCATCAACCCCCTCTCTCCTCCCTCATTTCTCTCATCTCTTTCTCTCTCTCGTTCTCTCTCGTCTCTAGGTCTATCGGTGCGGGGTGCACACCATTGCGGAGCTGGCCGAGGCGAGGACGCGATGGAGTGATCGGGACGCGGGATGGGGCGACGGTTTGAGCGTGGCGAGGCGCGATCCCTCGGTGGATTCCGAGATCGCCGCGGTTCATGTTTTGGCATTTTCGTGGCGGAATAGTCACTTCGGAGCACGGTTTCTTCGGTGGAGGTAGGGAGATGGAAGCTCTACTTCTCCTCTATGTTTTCCCTATAATTTTGCGTTGTTCGGTGTAATTTTGAGCGGGTTTCGCTCAGTTTCAGTAAAATCATGCTTTTCGGGTGTTCGTAGGGTTCACCGAAAAATGGTGATGATTTTTAGATCAGTTGGTATCAATCGAACCCCTGGAATGCCAACGTTCCAGATCCTCTAATTTTGTGTCATTTTGTTGTCATTTGGGGGCGGTACGAGCCCGGGAACCCCGGTGACTCATTTAGGGTTAATTCGGTAGAATTACCCGTTTCAAGCCGTTTGTGCGTCGTTTTGATCCCTTCCGGAGTGTGGAAGGTCAGTATTATAATTGTGGATGTTTCCCCCTTCGATCGAAATCGAATGGGGCGTGGAATCGAGCCTGGAGGTTAGGGCTTGGGTGGTTTTCCGCCATGACCGGTCGACCGGATCGCATGGGCCGGTCGACCGGCGGGCTTTCGCATGACTGTGTCGGCCCAATCGTCGGTCCGGTCGACTGACCGCCCAGGTCCGATCGACCGACCATGTCAGGTCGACCGACCCCAGGGGCCTGGTCGACCTGAATTCCCTGTTTGTGTCCGTTTCGAGTCCTAGTCGGTCCAGTTGAGACCCAATGACTGACCTATGGCCTCACGAGCATCCCGGACACCCTGTGGGTTCCGTTTCCGTGTTTCTGGGGTGTCAGGAAGTACCGAAGTTACTTTGATTAATGTGCTCATAGGTGTGCGTGTGTCTCGACGGTTTTGTCCAGTCCGAGACATGGTTCTGGATGCATCGAGGTATCGTCTAACATCGATTTGTGTGTGCATATATGCTGAGGGTTCTCGGTGTTCCCTTAGGTCTTCGTGAGTCATTTCCTTCGATTGTGTTATTTCCTCTGACTTAGGAATAGATCGATTGGTGGCTGTTCCGCTTTGTACGATGATCTTGACTCCGAGTCGTGAGACTCAAGGATCGTTGTGTCTGCAGGTCTAGTTGCCTTGTCCTGAGTCTGTCGATAGTTGTCTTGCTACCTTGGTGCTTTGTAGTAAGTGCGACAGTGCTTCCTTGCCTGTCTGTACTACAGCACTCTTGTTTCAGGGTTCTATGTCCAGTGAGCCTGCACTAGTTGTAGCTTGGCGACGCGTTACGGCGTGTCGACCCACCTGGAAGTGGTGGCGTGGCAGTTCCCGAGATACGGTTTGTAGGCTAGTTGCCATGGGCTCACTTGCCTTGTAGTAGCGTCCTGTTGGGGGATAAAACTAGCTAGAGGCCTGACTCAAGGCATTGAGCTTATGTGTGCACACGTGGTCAGGGGCTTTGACTGACGTCAACGAGCGTTACCCTGTCTAGACACTCGTTACTGTAGTTCATGTTCTGGTGTTGAGCGTGTCTTAGTCTCTATTGTGCTTCAGGCGGCAGGGTAGATGAGACACTTGTAGGCACAACATAAGACGTTAGTGGATGCAGCCGGCTGTTCTTCTAGTGAGGGGGTGCATCCATCACGTGACACGTGACTCTCGTGTTTCTCATACGTCGTGACCTTTTCGGGTTAGCCCTCATGTGGTGTTGCCCGAGGTCAGTGTTGTGTCGTGTGCACAACGTTCTAGTCATGTGTGTGTAGTCGTGTCTAGAAGAGCGTGCACGGCAGTCGAGTCGTGTATGCTTTAGGGCGTCTATGTCTATCTAGGTCTTTTCTAGGCTTCTCACATGTCTTCGTAGGCCTTCGTCTAGGGCCTTGTGTTGTGTCAGCAGATCGGTAACTCCTAACTTTTTGAGATCAGGGTTCGCCTTTATGTTGCTGTCCGGAGTAGTTCAGGGAGCCGAGGCTAGTTCGACAGCCGCGCTTGTTCGGTACGGATTTTCCCTTTTCTTTTAGCTATTCCTACTCCTTCCGTTATGATTTTCTTTTACAGCTTTGTAGTTTAGCTTTCTATCTTTACTACTCCTGTTGTTTACCTACTGTTTTAGCTTGTTACTGTGTTATTTTTCAGTGGGGATCCGCGTGACCCCTAGTGGGCCAGTGACATGAGGCTCACCCCTACTTTTCAGGTGGGTAGAGTCGTTCTGCTTCCGCGGTTCCTGGTGTGACGTGTCTGTAGTGGCCAACTATACCTGCATCGGGCTTCCCCCGACCTCAGTGTACGTCCGTATTTTCTATTGACTGTATTGCTTATCTTTCCTTTGGACTGGACTCTGTTATAATTATAAATTGAAACTATTAATTAAAAAGTAATTTTATTTCTGCTACTTTAGGAAACCTGATTAATGAAATTTAATTGCTTACTGTTATATCTGCGACTTAAATGTACTACACGACATTCCTTTTTCCCTTCGGAGCATTATAGCTCTTGGGAGGCTTCACGGGTTCCAAGTGGTATCGGGTCTGCTCGGTAGTCCTATCGGGTATATTCGGTATCCGGGATTCGGGTCGTCACAGCTGGTATCGGAGCGATTGTTGTGTGAAGTACATGGGAATCCGAGATATATAGTATCCAGAGTCCTTAAAGTCCAGTACAGTCTTCAGCTGGCATTAGGTTTGCAATTCTTTGTCGCTTCGTTTTCCATGTGTTGTCTTGTGCGTGCCATGTTGGCACTGTACGAGATGGTTTTGCTCTCGTCAGGATGCGACATGATTCCCTTTTTCGTCACGGTGTTTGTTTTGATCGTGTTGTACTTGGTAGAGTTCGCCGGTAGACTTGAATCTGCAGTACATTGTTCGAGATTTTTCATGGTTTGTTCAAGTTGCTGTTGAATTTTAGCGTTGGTCTGATGGCCGTACACGTTCTTACGTTGTTTTGGTCGTCCCAGCTTAAGTCCGTGCAGCTCCTGATGTGTCTCGCTTCTGTCGAAGTGCTCGATTAGATTCCCTTGATTGAGAAGATGCTCAAGCGACCTAGGATTTTCCTTCCTGGTGAGCTTCTGTTGGTTGAGCTTGATTCTTCTCATCTTGTTTGGTGGAGTCTTTTTGAGGTAAGCCTTAGAATTAGTGTCTTAGGTCTTGTGCTCTCAGGACGTGATCGTAATCCTTGAGATGCGTTCCCCGATATTGTCATTTTCGTTGTCGTGGATCTTTTCTTGTTGAGCTGCTCAATGCGTGACTCGTCCCTTGTGGTCGTGCGTTCAGCTGTCGTTGTGTCTTGATGTGACCCAACTTGCGGTTGTGTTCCGTGGTTCTGTGTTCAGTACGGAGCCGGAATCCTACAAGTGCTATTGTTGTCGTTTTATCGCTGTTTCTCTATGATTTTGTGTATTTGTTTTGGCACTATGTGGACCAGGTCTTGTCGGTTGGCTTTGCTGTACTCTCTTCTCCTGGTAGAGTTAGCTTGCGACTCGATCAGATGTAATATCTGAGAGAGGACTGACTTAATTGTGCTTGTGGTCTAGTGCTGTTGTCATTGGCGTCATGTGTGCCAGGTGTTCCCTGCTACCTTTGACACTGGTGCCGATGTTGTCGAGCTGTCAGCTGTGAGGACTATGCTTCCTTGTTTAAGCTGATGCTTGCCTTGTATATCATTTTGTTTTCCCGCTAGCTATTGTCGTGGCATGAGTCGTGTCTCCTTTCCTATGAGACGTAAGCGACGTTGCCTTGTTTCAGAGGCGTTGGACTTGTGTTCTTTGGTGTACCATGCTCGTTCTGTGGATCGATTTGCCTTGATATCCAGAGCGTGTACTTGTGATTATGGTCTGACTATGTCCCTCTGAATTGTGTTTCTCAAGATTCGTGTTGTTTCAAGTTGTGTCTTGGGGTTGTTCTTCCCTGCTTCTCTCCTTTGCTAGTCCTTAAATTTCGAGGATGAAATTTCTTGAAGGAGGGGAGGATGTAATGTCATGGATCCTTATTGGATTCTTATTGGGTCTTTCGGATCTTCTTCGGAGAGTTTCGGATCGCTTTTGTGGGTCCTGAGTTGAGTTTTACGATCCACGTGGGTTTTTCTCTCATACTAGTTACGGAACCCTGTTGTGAGTTTATTTCTCAGTTCATCGACTCGTGGACGCCGCAGTTGCGTTATACTCTTCCCGAGAATCATTTTGACTATTTTTACGTATTTTTTTGAATTAGTATATTTTTGGCACAAAAAATCAGATTTTCAGAAAATTAGGAAAATCCTAATTTTCTTTTCTATTTATTCCATCAACCCCCTCTCTCCTACCTCATTTCTCTCATCTCTTTCTCTCTCTCGTTCTCTCTCGTCTCTGGGTCTCTCGGCGCGAGGTGCACACCGTTGCGGAGCTGGCCGAGGCGAGGACGCGATGGAGTGATCGGGACGCGAGATGGGGCGACGGTTTGAGCGTGGCGAGGCGCGATCCCTCGGTGGATTTCGAGATCGACGCGGTTCGTGTTTTTTCATTTTCAGCCCAGATTCGTCGCTTCAGCGCATGGTTTCTTCAATGGAGGTAGGGAGATTGAAGCCTTACTTCTCCTCTACATTTTCCCTATAATTTTGCGTTTGTCGGTGCAAGTTTGAGCGGGTTTTGCTCAGTTTCGGTAAAATCATGCTTTTCGGGTGTTCGTAGGGTTCGCCAGAAAATGATGACTATTTTTAGATCAGATGGTATCAATCGAACTCCTAGAATGCCAGCGTTCTAGATCCGCTGATTTCGTGTCGTTTGGTTGTCATTTGGGGCCGGTACGAGCCCGGGAACCCTGGTAGTCATTTAGGGTTAATTTGGTAGAATTGCCCATTTCAAGCCATTTGTGCGTCATTTTGATCCCTTCCGGAGAGTGGAAGGTCGGTATTATTATTGTGGATGTTTCCCCCTTCGATCGGAATCGAACGGGGCGTGGAATCGGGCCCGGAGGTTAGGTTTTGGCCGGTTTTCCGCCGTGACCGGTCGACCGGACCGGATTGGCCGATCGACCGGCGGGCATTCGCATGACCGTGTCGGTCTAGTCATCGATCCGGTCGACCGACCGCCCAAGTCTGGTCGACCGACCATGTCAGGTCGACCGACCCCAGGGGCCTGGTCGACTGGAATTCCCCATTTTTGTCTGTTTCGAGTCCTAGTCAGTCCGGTTGAGACCCAATGATCGACCTATGGCCTCATGAGTGTCCCGGACACCCTGTGGGTTCCATGTCCGTGTTTCTGGGGTGTCGGGAAGTACCGAAGTTACTTTGATTAATGTGCTCGTAGGTGTGTGTGTCTGGGCGGTTTCGTCCAGTTAGAGACATGGTTCTGGATGCCTCGAGCTATCGTCTTACCTCGGTTTGTGTGTCCAGATGTGCTGAGGGTTCTTGGTGTTCCCTATGGTCTTCGTGAGTCGTGTCCTTCGATTGTGTCATTTCGTCTAGCTTAGGAATCGATCGATTGGCGGCTTGTTCCGCTTTGTACGATGATCTTGACTCTGAGTCTTGAGACTATCGATCGTTGTGTCTGTAGGTCTAGTTGCCTTGTCCTGAGTCTGTCGACAGTTGTCTTGCTGGCTTGGTGCTTCGTAGTACGTGCGATAGTGCTTCCTTGCATGTCTGTTCTACAACACTCTTGTTTCAGAGTTCTGTGTCTAGTGAGCCTCCACTAGTCGTAGCCTGGCGACGCGTTATGGCGTGTCGACCCACCTGGAAGTGGTGGCGTGGTAGTTCCTGAGATACGGTTTGTAGGCTAGTTGCCGTGGGCTCCCTTGCCTTGCAGTAGCGTCCTGCTAGGGGAGAAAACTAGCTAGAGGCCTGGCTCAAGGCATTGATCTTGTGTGTGCACATGTGGTCAGGGGCTTGGACTAACGCCAACGGGCGTTACCCTATCTAGTCACTCTTTATTGTAGTTCTTGTTCTGGTTCTGAGCGTGTCTTAGTCTCTGTAGTGATTCAGGTGGCAGTGCTGATGAGACACTTGTAGGCGTAGTATAAGATGTCAGTGGACGCAGCTGGCTGTTCTTCTAGTGAGGGGGTGCTTCCGTCACGTGACACGTGACTCTCGCATTTCTCGTACGTCGTGACCTTTCCGGGTTAGCCCTCTCGTGGTCTTGCCCGAGGTCAGTGTTGTGTCGTGTGCACGACGGTCTAGTCGTGTGTGTGTGTAGTCGTTTCTAGAAGAGTGTGCACAGTAGTGAAGTCGTGTATGCTTTAGGGCGTCTGTGTCTGTCTAGGTCTTTTCTTGGCTTCTCGCCTGTCTTCGTAGGCCTTCATCTAGGGCCTTGTGTTGTGTCAGTAGATCGGTAACTCCTGACTTTTTGAGATCAGGGTTCGCCTTTCTGTTGCTGCACGGAGTAGTTCAGGGAGCCGAGGCTAGTTCGGCAGCCGCGCTTGTTCGATACGGCTTTTTCCTTTTCTTTTAGATGTTCCTACTCCTTTCGTTCCGGTTTTCTTTTATAGCTTTGTAGTTTAGTTATCTTGCTTTACTACTCATGTTGTTTACCTGCTGTTTAGCGTGTTACTGCGTTGTTTTTCAGTAGGAATCCGCGTGACTCCTACTAGGCCAGTGACATGAGGCTCACCCCTGCTTTTCAGGTGGGTGGCGTCGTTCTACTTCCGCGGTTCCTGGTGTGGCATGTCCGTAGTGGCCAGTTGTACCTGCGTCGGGCCTCCCCTGACCTCAGTGTACGTCCTTCTTTTCTGTTGACTGTACTGCTTGTCTTTCCTTTGGACTGGACTCTGGTATAATTGTAAATTGAAACTATTAATTAAAAATTAATTTTATTTCTACTACTTTAGCAAATCTGATTAATGAAATTTAATTGCTTACTGTTATATCTGCGACTTAAATGTACTACACGACATTCCCTTTTCCCTTCGGAGCTTTACACCTCTTGGGAGGCTTCACGGGTTCCAAATGGTATCGGGTCTGCTCTGTAGTCCTATCGGGTATTTCAGGTATCTGGGATTCGGGTCATCACACTGACCCACTACTCGAGTGTTTGGGCTGGTATGTTATTCCCAAGGTTCGTGACGAGGACTGAGGTGGCTAAGCCAGCCACTCCTTTGTTGTTCACCTTTCCTGGACAGCCAGACAGTGACACCCTGGCTCAATCGGAGGAGGCCCAGAGGGCCCCGCCATTTTTGCCAAGCAGGGGTGATGACAACCTCCCTTTTGACTGCTGCGCAAGGGGCTTCAGGCCTATACAGGTGCAAATGAGTGCAAGAGTAGCTTGCACCCTACTTTTTCGTCGGGAGCCAGACATGTCGGTTTACACTAAGTGGGTGTGTAGCACCCGATCTCCCATTATGGTGCTACACCAGTCGAGCGCCACCATGTTGGAGCCTTACTACCCTTACTGATTTGCATGGAACTTTGGGTATGACCAGGCCATTCCGCCTAACTTGGAATTCCTGTTGGGAGGCCGGTTATACAAGGGAAAAGATACACACTTGGTCGCTGCAACTTTGGGGGATTTCGCTTGCCAAGGTGAGCTGGCGAGGCTACCGACCCCTCGACTAGATCGCCGGGGACATTTTGACATCCACTATGTTTGATGGTGGCTCGAGCATAACAACCTTTCTCACCAAAAGCCACATGCAGTAAAGAAGGTTGAGGAGGAGAGACTACTGCGAGAGGACTTGCCTCCCATTCTTTACGACGAGGAGTTTCTAAGGATGTGTTTCTCTCAGATTCACCGGGAGATTGAGAGGATAGCACGTTAGTGGCCCAAGACAGTTGGGTCTTGTCATTGACACGACGTGGTTACAATGGGGTGATTAAGCCCTTGAGGCTAGAGCAGGCAGAGCCCATCCCCACTACTGTAGTAGGGGTGACAAGTTCTTCTCGAGCGAGGTCCTGGTGGATGCAGTTGCTGACCGACTATGGATTTACAAGGAAGAGGCCGATAGTAGACTGCTTCCAGAGTGGAGCTTTGCCAATAGTGTTGTTCTCGACTAGAGGCAGCACATCGCCAATGCCATAGGGGCAGTCAGATGAGTATAGTTCATTTCCTATGTCGAGTAGGCCCGCACACTAAAGGAACTCAAAGATGCGGTGACAAAGGCCGCACGAGTTTTGGGAATGAAGATGGAGCTGTTGATTCCACTGCCACCGACTCCATTTGGGCGCTCTGGTGAGACACGTTTCTTGTATTATAGTGTCTCGATCTCCTTTCCTTGTGTTTTGCTGGGATGTCATTTCTGACATGTGTACTTTACAGGGTCCCTTGTGACTGGAGGCAGCCCCACGGTAGGGACACCGACTAGGAGCGTCGACATTGAGTCCCAACCGCTCTCGAAGCGCCCCGAAGTTGGCGGCGATGAGGTAGAGGCCGAGGAGTCCTCCTGTGCACAAGCAGGAGAGACAAATACAGAGGCAAAGCTGGCTTTGAGTAACTACCTTTTCGTGACCACTTTACACATGTTGTTCATTTAGCCATTATGTTTGACTAACTTTGCTGATACAACTGGGGTTGTATGTCACGCCCCAATGCAGAAAGTCGGTGTGCGTCAGTTATAATCATTCATGTCAATCAGAGCATTCATGCCGCAAGATAACACCGGCTAAGATTCCAATAATAAATTAAGAAAAACAACTTTACTTAATAATCTAGGTCACACTTATTACAACGACTCTTGTGGACTTTACTATCTATTACATCGACTAAAAAAATTTAAAATTACATCAATCCTGGCTCAACATAACTAGGACATTGACTCAAACACACTAAAAGGCTCGCTCCCCGGCTAGTCGCTCCCGTTCCCATCGATGTGTACATCCTCATCTGTGCTATATGAAAAGGATTGGAAAGAAAGGGGGGGGGGGTGAGCGAAAGCTCAGTAGGAATTACACTCTATCATCAGGCAGAGTTTAAGTAATTAACCATTTTACATATTCATTGATATAAGAATTTAACAAAACTGAACAAGTAAATGAACAAAATGATTTTGAGAATTGTAGAGAGATAACATTCAAATGATTGGCCGACAAGCACGCAAGTACAACAAGTCAAGAGTTTTCCAAGTAAGAAAGATTTGAATGAATGTCATAGACCACACATTTAATAAGCACTCGGTGCAATGCCACACCTAGTCATTACAAACTACCCGGGGCACAAGTACTTTCGGGCACTCCTCCCAGGACCAGACTGGGCCCTTTAATGATGCCTTGGCATTGGTTAAGTGGATCATCGATCCCGAGTAATTGTCTAGACATTCAAGTAATTCGGCCATAAAGTTCCAAGATTAAGCTCATGAAACCCATCTTCTAATATCATGAATTTCCCAAATAAATTTGGAAGGAAGAACTAGAACAGGTTCACTGGCCCAATTTAATAGATGATAGGACAAGAAAAACAGTCCTAGAGGACTATCACAATCATTTACTCATCACAAGAATCACGAAGAAAGAACTAAATCAGGGACTGCTTACGGCCCAATAGGGAACCGCAAGGGTAAATAAACGGTCTAACACAGGACCGCCTCATTCCCGCCCACGCTTGCCTTAATGGGTCAAGCTAGAACGCACAAACGATCTATCGTTGGACCGCATGCAGACTGAAAATGGTCTCCGATGTGATCGCTAAGAAGCCAGACCACCGGAGATCCAAAAATCGATTTGAAATAGGTCCCTACTTGACCAGAGGTATGACTGGACCAAGCCGGGGTATGGTCCTCGATCCCAAGGTCAAGTGAGAGGTCTTATTTAGCTAAAAAATTGTGCTTAAAAGCGACATAAAATCGTATCGGGTCGGACCCACTAACCAGCCCAAAGACAGATCAAATGGCCATAGATATGGCCGCTTGGGTTGGCTTGCGGTCCTAGGCACGACCGTATGCGGTCCCAGACAAGCAGGTCTGTTGTGCCCCTGTGGTTTTGATGATGGTTTTGATGATTGGTTGTTGAGGTTTTGATGATGGTTTTGATGATTGGTTGTTGATGTGAGTTAATCAAATGTTCAGTCATCTTGCTGCTCAGTTTAGTTTAATATATTTTGATGTTCAGTCATGTTAACTGATGCATAAAGCAAAGCATTCATTGCTACACTATGTCTGCACAGTTGTCACTGCAGTGCGTCAACTCAGTGTGCCGATGCGTCGACCCCTTGGTCATATTTGTATCTGTCCATACAGTAGTGCGTCAACTCCTTGAGCTGATGCGTCGACGCTTCAGTTCAGTTTCTTCATTTGATGAAGTCTATACATCATCAGTTGATCATCAAGAATATACGTTGCAGCGTCAACTCATTGGGCTGCAGCGTCAACTCAGCAAGTATGCACATCAGTCTTCACATGCTAAGTCTGTACAGCCTACGTCTCATGCAGCGTCAACACTGTGAGCATTCTCAAGACATTAGCATCAACACTATAAGTGTGTACATCGCTTTCACGTCACCAAGTCATACATTTGTCCTCCTTCAAAGTCTGTACAGCCGTTGGTCTAGCTTCATGAAGTCTGTACATCAGACTGTTACAGGAAGTCTGTACATTGTCCGTCTTCCTTAGCGTCTTGATAGTTGATGTCTATACATTGGCATCCATGCTCCTAAGTCTATGCATTACTGTTCATGCATCAGTCTTCATAAGTCTATACATTGGACTGTCTCTCTCAGCGTCTCATGGCATGAGGTCTGTACACTCGAATTGCCCTTGATCTGGTCAAGTGTATACACTCTCTCACTGTAGCTTTCAGCTATTCAAGTCTATACACTGGACTGTTAGGTCATGTCTATACAACGTGGGCTTCAGTTCTTCAAGCCTACACATCGACAGTTCATGCAAAGTCTAGACATTCGATCAAGTTTGTACATTGGACTTGGCATATGCATTCATAAAGTATATACACTCTTCGGTTGACTTCAACTGAAGTCTGTACATCGGCATGCATTACATCAAGTGTGTACATTGCATAGCTTGTTGCGTCTAAGTCTATACATCACTGTAGCATGCACTTCATGAAACCTATACATTCTCAGTCTTTGCACACGTTCAGCCTGAAGTCTGTACAGCCTTGGCAAATGTTCCTAAGTCTATACATCAGTCCTCAAGTGTTACAAGTCTGTACATTGGCCATCAAAGCCCTCAAAGTCTGTACATCCTTCAAGACTCTCCAAGTCTGTACAGCGTCTGTCTTCATGCGTTAGCCAAAGTCTGTACATTGCTTGCATTCGCTCAAGTCTGTACATCGGCCTGCTATCCTTGACAAGTCTTCACATCGTGAAGTCTATACAGTCAACTCCTTCACACTTCAACAAGTCTGTACAACAGCTGTCTTCACATAGGAAGTATGTACAGCCGTTCACCTTGTGAAGTCTAGACATTTGATGTGCATGGTCTTGAAACATTTAGGAAGTCTGTACTTTGGTCTGCTTTGCATTGCATGAAGTCTATACATTTGTCTGCATTGCATTGCATGAAGTATATACATTGCACGAGCTGAATGCTTTCTAAGTCAATAAACTGCATTGCATTGCAAAGTCCATACATTGGAAGCTCTTCATTTGATTGAGTCTGTACATTGGGTTCAACGTTAACATGAAGTCTGTACACTGGTTTCTCTAGCACGTTAACACTAAGTCTATACACTTCATTATTGTTGCTGAAGGGAACAGGGTCGACGCCTGAAGCTTAAAGCGTCCACGCATCAGTAGATGAAGCTTTCACGATGTCTTCTATTGCGTTAACGCCACAAGCAAGTAGCGTCGACGCAGTAGTTAAAGAAGCAGAAACTCTTACAAGCGACGAAGCTTTCACGAAATCTTCCACTGCGTCAACGCCATCAACAAGCAGCGTCGACGCAGCGGCTTAAGAGACGCCAGTATACAAATGTACATGTCTTCAATGCGTCAACGCAACATGCTGATAACGTCGACGTAGCACGCCCATCTGTTGAAGACTTGATCACTGGACTGCCGATACCGCTGCGTCAACGCAGCAGGTTGATGGAGTCGACGCAGCGGTTAAAAAGGTTGAAGATCTCTGATGGCTGCGTCAACTCTTTGGAGCAAGTGAGTTGACGCCATCTAACTCCAGTTACTGAGCGTAGTGGTGCTGGGCACGTGATCCGAGGATAAGGAGAGTGCCCAGATGAGGACACGTGTTCTGACAGCCTGCTGGTTGCTGCCACGTGGTCCGAATTCTTAGGGCGGGAACTGTGGAAGCCACACGCGCCCTGCTGCTGCTGCTGCTGCTATATATATATGAGCCTTCTTCCACTAAAGAAGGAAGATCGAAGAAAAAGCCTGGAGAGCAGAAAAGCCCTTCGATCCAGAAAAAGAAAAGAAGAAGAAAAGGAGAAGAAGAAGAAAGAGAGGGATCGTGATCGAAGCCTTGAGAGCAATTGCAGAAAAGCAGTAGTGCTGAGAGTTCGATCCAGTGAGAAGAGAAGAAGAAGAAAAAGAAGAGTGGCAGGGTGAGAGAAGCAGCAGAAGTAAAAAGAGAAAGAGAGAGAGAGATCGCGAGTGAGAGAAGGAAGCAGAGAAGAAAAGGTAGAGAAAGAAGAAGAGAGAACGAGAGATAGGAAGCTTCATCTGAAGATCTATCTTCACTGGACCGTGGATAAGATCCAGGCCAGTCTGCTCTGTCGAGAGCCATATTGTGCATTTCGTCTTTCAGCTTTCTGTTTGCTGAAGTTATTTTCATTTTATGTTTTTGTTTCTCCGTTTTCATTTGGTTATCTTGTTCTTCCGATTGCCCTGCTGGGGATCAGGTTCCTCCTGTTGGTTCAGGAGAAGGGAGATCTGATCTCCGGGTTGCAAGTGACAGGTTGTCTCTTGTGGGTTCCCTCTGGTTACAGGAAGGGAGGCTAGTCCTCCGGTTCTGGGCTTGTGGTTGCAAGTCCAGTGGTCCCTCCTGGTCTGGAGGAAGAGAGGTCTTTGACCTCTAGTTTCCAAGTGGCTGGGAGTCACTTGGGTGTCCCTCCAGTTGGGAGGAAGAGGGGAGGCTGTTCCCCTGGTCAAGCTGTGTGGCAGCAACTATTTGCAGACTAAGTCTACGTTCTAGCTTGAGCTAGTGGAAGCCTCACTCCGGTTGGGAGTGAGGGGTGGATGTAGGTCTGTGGACCGAACCACCTAAAAATCTATTGTGCAGTGGTTTGATTGTTTGCTTTGCTTCCGCTAGATGCTTGAATAGGCACGCTCCAAGTGTTTGTATTTGAGTTGAATCGAATTGGTTCTATTCTGTGTCTATCTCTAGCATCCAAGTTTTTATTTGGCCATTATACATAGAAGGATACATTCACCCCCCTCTGTATCCGGGCCTAGCACCCTAACAGTTGGTATCAGAGCGGGTGTCTGCATACAAGGTCCAGCGACCTGCAGATCGATCTTGCAGTCTTAGGTGCTAATTTGTTTTAGTGCATCAATATTCTTGTTGCATTGAATCTATCGGCTATCTGTTTCAATGGCTTGTCCACCCGTCTTTAGTGGTTCTGATTTCAACCAGTGGCACAGTGCTTTACGTGCTTATGTTAAATCTGTTGATCTAGACCTGTGGAAAGTGATTTCACATGGTCCTCATAAATTACCAAAGAAAAGGTCCAAATGGATTGACAGTCACGAATCAATGTATGAGGAGAATCAGACAGCTATAAATCTGATGAAAGCAGGCACTGACAAAGCCTTTCACTCATGTTTCCTTGATTGCAGATCTGCAAGGGATATGTTGGAGATGATGAAGAGAGCCGGGAAAGGAAATCAAACAAGCTGCATGATGGCCAACAGAAGTAATCAAGGTGGCAGCGATCAAGACAGTAATCAAAGTGAAGACGATAATGATGAGGAGGTAAACCCTTTTGAGAACTATACCATGGATGATTGGGAGAATTCATATGCTGAATTATTAGACTCTCATGAACAGTTAAGAGAACAATACAAAAAATTGAAGAAGAATAGTAGGTCAGACAGTTTCAATTCTCCATGTAAGAACTGTGCTGAACTGAAAAATGTTCATGATGCTTTTATGTCTGATATTCAAATGTTGAAGAAACAAATTTCATTGCTGAAAATTGAAGATCAAGATCATGTAAAGGAAATCTCTAAAATTAAAAAGAAGCTTAGCCTAGCTAATCATGAGTCTGTTCAGAGTAAGGATTTGCTGAAAGAACTTGAATGTGTTAAATCTGACTTAAACAAGCTGAAAAATGAGAATGACTCTCTCAGAAAGTTTTCTAAAGAAAATGAAGAACAATTAGAGAAACTTAAACGAGAGAATGATTTGCTAATTGAAAATTTTAATGCCATAAAATCTGTAAACATAGAATTACAGAAAAAATTTGAAAAACAACAAAAGGAATTGAAGGAGTTTGAAGCTAGGAGAGAAAGCATGGTTAACTCAGAGGATCAGACTCTAATAAATGAGTTAATTCAGAATGACAAGCTTAAGGAAGAAAATGAAAAATTAAAAATGCTGAATTCCACTATGTCTGAAAGACTTCTTACTTTGGAAAGAGGAAAAACTATTTGCAACGAAGATTCTAATAAACTGAGCAATCTGGAACAGGAAATTGAAAAATACAAAACTGCTAACAATGTGTTAACTGAAGCTATGAATTGCAGTGAGCAAGAGATTGCCAGTTATGAGTTACACATTTCCTCTCTAGAAAATGAAATTCAAGATCTGAAAACATCTCTGTCAAAGTTTGTGAGTGGTCAAGAAAATCTCGACAGGTTGTTAGGAGTTAAGGTCAATACTCAAAGGGAAGGGTTAGGCTACAACAATGTCAATAAAAAGGCCTTTGAAAACAAGCTGACGACATCCTTTATCAAAGCATCAGATGTAGCCACCACCTCAGAAAATAAACAACCAAATGTTCAGAAAAATCAGAAACAAACTGAAAAGTTGAAAAAGGTTGATGGATCCAAGCTGAAAACTGTTTTCATTAAAACCTCTGAACAGAAAAAGCTTTCTACTTCATCCCCAATTTAGTACAAGGCTAAGAAAACAGGAAAAGAGGATAAAAATCAGAAAAGGACTGTAAATCAGAAAATAAATGAAAAGGGTTCATCAGTGTTTGTTGATCACAGTCCTCACACACACTCACATGCATCTAAAAAGAAGATTATCTGTCATTACTGTCATAAAGCTGGACATCTGATGCATGAGTGTAAGTTGATGGAGAAGGATAATAAGAATGCTAGGAGATATCATGATAAAAATCCTTCATCTCAGAAAAGGAGAATTGAGTGCTTTCATTGTGATAAACTAGGACACAAAATTTCACAATGCTGGTTTGTTAGTGATAAGAATAAATTTCATGCAAACGATCATGCTCTTAACAAGAACAAGTCTGTTCCAATAAACCAGCATATGACATGCTTTAATTGTGGAAAATTGGGTCATAAGGGATTTGAATGCTGGCTGAATGCCGGTAAGAAAAGTTCTAATTCATGCTTTCACTGTGGCAAGATGGGTCACATTACAGCCCACTGTAGACATGCTCAGGGTAGACAATTCAATTCTAAAACTGTTAAACTCCCTGCAAATGGAAATGTGTTTGGAAGTAATGTTTTTAGATTCAAGCACAATGAGTGCTTCAAATGTGAGAAGTATGGCCATACAGTCAAGGACTGTTGGCATATTCAGGGTAGAAATGTGAATCTCAAACATGCTAAATTCCCTGTAAGATAATTTACAAAACTTTCATGTTATAACTGTGGGAAGCCAGGTCACAGGGCTGCAACCTGTTGGCTGGCAGGATATCAAAACCAAACTGGTTTTGGCAAACAGAATTTTTATTCTGTTAACAAGAAATCTCATGCTTATGCACATAGAATTCATGCTAACAAGAATGTGCATAAATCAGATCTGAAAACTGCTCCTAGAAATGTGCTGAGAAAACCTGCTAGGAGTAATACTGTTTTGTCAGGACCCAAGACTTCTTGGGTACCTGTTTGTGCAAAATAACATTGCTATGCAGGTGTGCCTTGGGACTGAAATAAAAAGGGGTAATGATCCAAGGCACTCAAGAAGAAAAACCCCATTCTCACACTTTTCAGGTAATCTCTCTGCATTTCCCATTTTGAAACTCATTGCATATCTGGTCTGATGTATTCTTGCATATCCTATTCTTAGTTTCATCTACTGCATGACATACTAAATCTGTTTTTGCATAATCATTCTTCATCTGCATTGTCTGAATTGATGCCTCTGAACTCTACTCATCTGAAGTGCATTTATGTGATTTGCATGTATAGTACATTGGAAAACCTGAACTACATTTGAATGCTATTTGAAAACTGTCTGTTGCATAACTCATTGAAAAACCTGAATTGCATATAGGACTGTTGATTTTACCTTGTTAATCATGACCTCGATGGTATATCAAATGGTAAGCTACCAAAAGGCAGGGAAATCTGTCCGGAGGTCCTTACTATGTGAGAGCTTGTCTTTTAGACCAAGTGCTCCGCCTAGTAACATGGGTCATCCTGCTGGTTAGGACAGTCTGAATGTGCAGGAATCAAAATCATATGTTCAGTTTTTCAGTGCAAACATTGCATATTTTCAGGGGGAGTTAGTTGCATATCCTTGCATAGCATTCAATGTTAAGACTTTGCATGTCCATGCATACATATAGTGCATTGCATCTCCCTATAATGAAAATGCCAAAAAGAGAGTTTGAATGCATATTGTAAGGGGGAGTCATTGCATTGCATATAGGTTGTCAAATGCATACATGTGTCAGAACTCATTGCATATTCTCTCTTACTGATTTTGTTGACAAACCTTAATCATATTCTGAAAACTTTGAGCTTCACAATCTCTCTTAACAATTGGTATTCCTTCTATCAATTGGTATAATTCGGGTTCAGAATTCAATCAGTCCTTCATGAAGACTTCAATGGGCTATCTCGATCATAAATCTGAAAATTTTGAACTAGAAATCTTCTATGATACAGTTTTAGGAATGTCTGAAATAACTCATGTGGTTTAAGTTTAATGTTCATGGAGTTTGACTTTAAAATCTCTTAAAAATATCTGAAGCATGTTTAATAAACCTTAACCATTTGTTTCATGCTGTGTCTTGTGAAAAACTTCTGAAATCTGCACTTTTGAATACATGACTTTATTTGGTTAAGTACATGATATTGTTATTGCTTTGAAGCAAATGAAATTATCTGAAATGTCTAAAGGGTAAATAGTTGTCAGAGCAATGATTTTGGTCACTGAGAAACCAAGTCCAAAGGACTGTGTCATGAGGTGCCTTAGTTAACTCTGTAAAATAAAATTCATTGAAAATTAGGCAGAGCAATGGCATGCACACTGAGAAATACAACTCACTCATCCAGAAATGATTTCGAGTGTGTCATGATGTGTAAATGCTAACTCTGTTCATACAAAGCATGACTGTTAGTCACACTAAGTGCTTAGGGATATTGGCCTCTGATCAAGGTATATCCTCTAGTTACAAGGTGTGAACTGAACTAGAGTGCTCGTAAAATTGTAGCAAGAAAATTATTGAACAAATTGAAATACCTGAATATTGATGCTAAAATCAAATTGCTACAACCCTAGACAAATTCATATGACTTCATAATTACTTGATTTCAATACAGATGCATGTAATTCCGAAAGAAGTCAATAATTTTGATTGTGTAAGAGAAAGGGAGATTTATCAAGATAAATATGAGGGCTTGGTTCATTTTTATTAAACCATGGTTTTAGATATCAATACAGAATTTTATTGATAAACTCTACATACATCATGTTTAAACCATGCAGTTCAATAAAGCTCATTCATAAGCCCTTATAATGGAAGACTTTGAAAACTTATGTTTTAGATTTATGAGATTGATATCTCTCTGAAAATCTGACTGAATTTTCTGAGATTGAAGCTTCCTTAAAAATCTGGCTGAATTTCTTCTGCTCATGTTATTGGTTCATTGACCTGAACTTCTCCTTGTTTGCCCCTGTGGTCTCCTTCTCATCTATCTCATAAGATTCCACTTATTCAGGGGGAGCATTCCTTGTCATAATGAATCATGTTCATATCATTTGTAACCTTGCATTCATATACTCAGGGGGAAGTATTACATTTCTTGCTGCATCTGCATCTACCATGGTTTATTTTGTTTATACCAAAGGGGGAGATTGTTTGCCAAAGAGGGAGAAATTGACTGAACTTTTATACATGCCTTAATTTCTCAAATTCTTTTCTTTTTGATAAAGTCAAAGGGGGAGAATAATTTGAGTCTTCAGAATGCCTCACATCATCAGAATGACTTAATGTATTGAAAGTGTTGCCATCATCAAAAAGGGGGAGATTGTTGTGCCCCTGTGGTTTTGATGATGGTTTTGATGATTGGTTGTTGAGGTTTTGATGAGGGTTTTGATGATTGGTTGTTGATGTGAGTTAATCAAATGTTCAGTCATCTTGCTGCTCAGTTTAGTTTAATATATTTTGATGTTCAGTCATGTTAACTGATGCATAAAGCAAAGCATTCATTGCTACACTATGTCTGCACAGTTGTCACTGCAGTGCGTCAACTCAGTGTGCCGATGCGTCGACCCCTTGGTCATATTTGTATCTGTCCATACAGTAGTGCGTCAACTCCTTGAGCTGATGCATCGACGCTTCAGTTCAGTTTCTTCATTTGATGAAGTCTATACATCATCAGTTGATCATCAAGAATATACGTTGCAGCGTCAACTCATTGGGCTGCAGCGTCAACTCAGCAAGTATGCACATCAGTCTTCACATGCTAAGTCTGTACAGCCTACGTCTCATGCAGCGTTAACACTGTGAGCATTCTTAAGACATTAGCGTCAACGCTATAAGTGTGTACATCACTTTCACGTCACCAAGTCCATACATTTGTCCTCCTTCAAAGCCTGTACAGCCGCTGGTCTAGCTTCATGAAGTCTGTACATCAGACTGTTACAGGAAGTCTGTACATTGTCCGTCTTCCTTAGCGTCTTGATAGTTGATGTCTATACATTGGCCTCCATGCTCCCAAGTCTATGCATTACTGTTCATGCATCAGTCTTCATAAGTCTGTACATTGGACTGTCTCTCTCAGCGTCTCATGGCATGAGGTCTGTACACTCGAATTGCCCTTGATCTGGTCAAGTGTATACACTCTCTCACTGTAGCTTTCAGCTATTCAAGTCTATACACTAGACTGTTAGGTCATGTCTATACAACGTGGGCTTCAGTTCTTCAAGCCTACACATCGACTGTTCATGCAAAGTCTAGACATTCGATCAAGTTTGTACATTGGACTTGGCATATGCATTCATAAAGTATATGCACTCTTCGGTTGACTTCAACTGAAGTCTGTACATCGTCATGCATTACATCAAGTGTGTACATTGCATAGCTTGTTGCGTCTAAGTCTATACATCACTGTAGCATGCACTTCATGAAGCCTATACATTCTCAGTCTTTGCACACGTTCAGCCTGAAGTCTGTACATCCTTGGCAAATGTTCCTAAGTCTATACATCAGTCCTCAAGTGTTACAAGTCTGTACATTGGCCATCAAAGCCCTCAAAGTCTGTACATCCTTCAAGACTCTCCAAGTCTATACAACGTCTGTCTTCATGCGTTAGCCAAAGTCTGTACATTGCTTGCATTCGCTCAAGTCTGTACATCGGCCTGCTATCCTTGACAAGTCTTCACATCGTGAAGTCTATACAGTCAACTCCTTCACACTTCAACAAGTCTGTACAGCAGCTGTCTTCACATAGGAAGTATGTACAGCCGTTCACCTTGTGAAGTCTAGACATTTGATGTGCATGGTCTTGAAGCATTTAGGAAGTCTGTACTTTGGTCTGCTTTGCATTGCATGAAGTCTATACATTTGTCTGCATTGCATTGCATGAAGTATATACATTGCACGAGCTTAATGCTTTCTAAGTCAATAAACTGCATTGCATTGCAAAGTCCATACACTGGAAGCTCTTCATTTGATTGAGTCTGTACATTGGGTTCAACGTTAACATGAAGTCTGTACACTGGTTTCTCTGGCACGTCAACACTAAGTCTATACACTTCATTATTGTTGCTGAAGGGAACAGGGTCGACGCCTGAAGCTTAAAGCGTCCACGCATCAGTAGACGAAGCTTTCACGATGTCTTCTATTACGTTAACGCCACAAGCAAGCAGCGTCAACGCAGCAGTTAAAGAAGCAGAAACTCTTACAAGCGACGGAGCTTTCACGATATCTTCCACTGCGTCGACGCCATCAACAAGCAGCGTCGACGCAGTGGCTTAAGAGACGCCAGTATACAAATGTACATGTCTTCAATGCGTCAACGCAACATGCTGATAACGTCGACGTAGCACGCCCATCTGTTGAAGACTTGATCACTGGACTGCCAATACCGTTGCGTCAACGCAGCAGGCTGATGGAGTCGACGTAGCGGTTAAAAAGGTTGAAGATCTCTAATGGCTGCGTCAACTCTTTGGAGCAAGTGAGTTGACGCCATCTAACTCCAGTTGCTGAGCGTACTGGTGCTGGGCACGTGATCCGAGGATAAGGAGAGTGCCCAGATGAGGACACGTGTTCTGACAGCCTGCTGGTTGCTGCCACGTGGTCCGAATTCTTAGGGCGGGAACTGTGGAAGCCACACGCGCCCTGCTGCTGCTATATATATGAGCCTTCTTCCACTAAAGAAGGAAGATCGAAGAAAAAGCCTGGAGAGCAGAAAAGCCCTTCGATCCAGAAAAAGAAATGAAGAAGAAAAGGAGAAGAAGAAGAAAGAGAGAGATCGTGATCGAAGCCTTGAGAGCAATTGCAGAAAAGCAGTAGTGCTGAGAGTTCGATCCAGTGAGAAGAGAAGAAGAAGAAAAAGAAGAGTGGCAGAGTGAGAGAAGCAGCAGAAGTAAAAAGAGAAAGAGAGAGAGCTCGCGAGTGAGAGAAGGAAGCAGAGAAGAAAAGGAAGAGAAAGAAGAAGAGAGAACGAGAGATAGGAAGCTTCATCTGAAGATCTATCTTCACTGGACCGTGGATCACATCCAGGCCAGTCTGCTCTGTCGAGAGCCATATTGTGCATTTCATCTTTCAGCTTTCTGTTTGCTGAAGTTATTTTCATTTCGTGTTTTTGTTTCTCCGTTTTCATTTGGTTATCTTGTTCTTCCGATTGCCCTGCTGGGGATCGGGTTCCTCCTGTTGGTTCAAGAGAAGGGAGATCTGATCTCCGGGTTGCAAGTGACAGGTTGTCTCTTGTGGGTTCCCTCTGGTTACAGGAAGGGAGGCTAGTCCTCCGGTTCTGGGCTTGTGGTTGCAAGTCCAGTGGTCCCTCCTGGTCTGGAGGAAGAGAGGTCTTCGACCTCTAGTTTCCAAGTGGCTGGGAGTCACTTGGGTGTCCCTCCGGTTGGGAGGAAGAGGGGAGGTTGTTCCCCTGGTCAAGCTGTGTGGCAGCAACTGTTTGCAGACTAAGTCTGCGTTATAGCTTGAGCTAGTGGAAGCCTCACTCCGGTTGGGAGTGAGGGGTGGATGTAGGTCTGTGGACCGAACCACCTAAAAATCTATTGTGCAGTGGTTTGATTGTTTGCTTTGCTTCCGCTAGATGCTTGAATAGGCACGCTCCAAGTGTTTGTATTTGAGTTGAATTGAATTGGTTCTATTCTATGTCTATCTCTAGCATCCAAGTTTTTATTTGGCCATTATACATAGAAGGATACATTCACCCCCCTCAGTATCCGGGCCTAGCACCCTAACAAGGTCTAGCAACTTGGTATGCCCATCATGCAATCCTTGGTACAGGGTTTAATGGTACAACCTGCCCGACGTCCTAGTGGAAATCCCAGGCTCACAGGGACTTACGGAGGCCTTGAAACAAGAACACCTAGTCCCGCGGAAGGAACATCTGACGGAGAGGCATTCATTGGTCAAGATTTAGGCTAACAAATCAAGCGGAAAACGAACGCAATCGGTCCAGTCACTTCCATCGGAGTGGTATGACCTTAAAAAAAATTCTAAATTTATTCATGACAGGTATAAGAATTAAACTAAATCATTAACAAGGCATTAATCTACTTCCTTTCTTAAATATCACAAAAGATATGAAAGATGGACATGAGTGAAGCAATTATTAAGGAAAGAGTTTCACTTAGTTCATGTATTCCATAAGCCCTAATTTTAGTGCGTTTAACCCTGACCAACAAGTGTACTAACCAGATATAACATGCCGGTATATTTTAAAACATGCCACTGAAACAAGGTAGAAAACGGTCATAGAACAGGCCGCCGGAGGCCATAAGCTGTCAAGAGAAGTGGCCCGCTTACGCGCTGGAAACCCCTTTTTCACTTTAAAATTCGCTGGCCAGAAACAGTCTATCGTTGGGCCGCTAGACCAGGGCAACAATCTATCGTACAACCACTAATCGCCTGGTGGTCCGTGGAACGACCATTTCTTCCAACCTGAGCCCAGAACGTGAAAAACAAGACACCGGTCCAATAAAATCATGATTAAAACATAGACATAGCATGAAAATTAGGCTATTTACAATTAAAATGTACGTAACTTAAAAACGTACATCATGGCATGGTCAATTTAAAGATTCTACTACGATTACTTGATGTAAACTAAACAGAAAGAACATGAGTAAAAACCCTAACTGCATGCTCTACATAAAACTGGGAATACGCCCAAATTAGACAGCCAAAATCGGGCAAATTAGACTCAAAAGAAAGCTAAGGACAAGATCTATCTATCCATGTTATTTAATTAGATTGGGCCTGATAGAAACCTACCTTAATCGAAGAAAAAAAGAGGAGATGCGCTCACTGGAACCCTAAAAGGCGCCGCCGCCAAACTCCAAAATTCTCCTAGGTTCGTCCACGAAACCTCGCGCTGCCAGTTGGATCGTCAAACAGGGTCGTAGGGTCCCAAAATCCCTCTATTTAAAGTGGTTGAAGAGGCTTCTAGAAATTGAATTGGACTCAAGAGTCCAAGGAAATAGAAACGGTGAAATCTTCAGCCCTTGACCGATTCCACGTCACTGCCGCCCCTTAGAAAGGTCTAGAGTCTAGGGTTTCGAAGGCAAACGGGCTACTTGGGTAAACCTATCGGTTGGGCCTGGTTTGGGCTCAAATGGTCGAGAATTAGGCACGAATTTGATCAATCTAGATTAACCCAATAAAAATGACGAATATCTACTCAAATTCCTTAATTCGGCCTAATACCATTTTTGTTAGAGTCTGGCCCAGTTATCGTTATTACTAAACACTTCGGTCTCTTTATGAAAATAATTTTTTTCCATATTTTTATAAATTACCTTAAATTTGATCTAATCGGGAAATCAAAAAAATTAGTCATTATTCTATTTAATTAGTAAAGAAATTATTCCGGGTGTTACACCCTCCCACTTTAAGGAATTTGGTCCCCCAAATTCACCGAACCTTTCGTAGGGGTGAAGAATCATAGAAATTGACCTTGGAATAAATCAGGATATTGCCTCTTGATTGCTTTCTCAGATTCCCAAGTATCTTCTTCCGCTCCACGTCGACTCCACTGGACCTTGATCATCAGAATCGACCGATTCCTATGTTGCTGTTGCTTCCGATCTAAGATTTTAACAGGCTTCTCTTCATAAGATAAATCTTCTTTTAGCTCTAACTATGGGTGCTAGATGACATGAGAGGGGTCGTACACATACTTCCTCAGCATAGACACATGGAAGACATTGTGAACACCTGCCAATTGAGATGGTAAAGCTAGTTTATAGGCAACCTCGCCCATGCTCTCTAGAATCTCGAACGGTCCCACATATCTTGGGCTCAACTTTCCATGAATCTCGAACTGCCAAATTCGTCTTACAGGTGAGACTTTCAAGAATACATGTTCTCCTACCTGAAATTCCAAATCTCTTCTTCAAACATCAGCATAACTCTTCTGTCAGGATTGTGCTACTTGCTAATGGTCTTTAATAATCTGAATGTTCTTAGAAGATTCTGAGACAAGATCTGGTCCCATCCATTATTTTTGGCCAACTTCACTCCAGCACAGAGGTGAATGACAACTTCTTCCATAGAGAGCTTCGAATGGTGCCATCTGAATGCTAGACTGATAACTGTTATTGTAAGCGAATTCTCTTAGGGCCAAATGCTCATGCCAACTATCACCAAAGTCGATTATGCAAGCCCTTAACATGTCTTCGACAATTTGATTCGTTCTCTCAGTCTGCCCATCCATCTGAGGATGAAATGACGTGTTGAAGTTCAGACGAGTACCTAAGGATTCCTGCAATCCTTTCCAGAAATGGGAAGTGAATCTGGGATCTCTGTTTGACACAATGTTCACAGGTATACCATGCAGTCTCACAACCTCTTTCATGTAAAGAGCAGCCTAAACATCCACTGTCCACTTCGACTTGATGGATAAAAAATGTGCAGACTTAGTCAATATGTCCATAATTATCCATATTGCATCAAAATCTCCACCACGAGTTCTTGGTAAACCCATTATAAAATCCATGCCGATGCTTTTCCACCTCCATTGTGGTATATCAAGCGGTTTTAACTTTCCAGCAGGCCTGAAATGCTCAGCCTTCACTTGTTGGCATATCAAACATTTACTTACGAACTCTGCCACTTCTCGCTTCATATTCGGCCATCAAAAGGTCCTCTTCAAGTCTCGATACATCTTAGTGGCTCCAGGATGAATGGCATACTTGGATCTATGGGCTTCTTCTAGAATCTTGTCTTTTGTTTCAGCTATATCAGGGACGCACGTTCTTTCTCGAAACAACAATCTGCCATCATTGGCCAATCCAAAATCTGGTCTATTGCTCAGACTTTCCTTCATCTCGACTATCATAGGATCGTTATCTAGCAGGGTCTTAATTTCCACGAATAGCTCGGGGTGAAGCTGAACCTGAGATATCATGACTCGATCCTTGCTAACATTAAGGTCTAGATTAGCCAACTGTTCCAACAGTCTCCATTCTTGCAACATAACACTAGATAATTTTGCTATCGGCTTTCGACTTAAAGCATCTGCCACCACATTGCCTTTACCTGGATGATACTCTATGGAGAATTCAAAATCCTTTAAATATTCGAGCCATCTTCTCAGCCTCATATTAAGCTCCTTCTAAGAGAACAGATACTTAAGACTCTTATGATCAGAAAATACCGTAAAAGTTTCTCCATACAAGTAGTGCCTCCAAATCTTTAAAGCAAAAACCACAGCAGCGAGTTCTAGGTCATGGACAGGATAATTTTCTTCATACTTCTTTAGCTGTCTAGAAGAGTAAGCTATCACCTTACCATGCTGCATAAGCACACAACCTAGGCCAATGCCCGAGGAGTCAATAAAAACTTCAAATCCTCCTTCTCCAGAAGACAAAGCTAAAATAGGGGCAGTAGTCAAACATTCCTTTAGAGTCTGAAAGCTTCGTTCACAGTCTTCTGACCACTCAAATTGATTCTCCTTGCGGGTTAATCAGGTCAGAGGTACCGAAATCTTGGAGAAATCCTTAATGAATCTCCGATAATAGCCTGCGAGACCTAGAAAACTTCTTACTTCAGTCACATTTGTAGGTCTATCCCAATTTCTGACTGCTTCCACTTTAGAAGGGTCTATCGAAATCCCATCTTTAGTGATAATGTGTCCTAGAAAAGACACTTCCTGCAACCAGAATTCACACTTACTAAACTTGGCATATAACTGATGATCTCTCAATATCTGCAATGCCATCCTTAAATGCTCTTCATGCTCCTCCTTGCTCTTGGAGTATATTAAAATATTGTCAATGAATACTATGACCCACTGATCTAAGTAGGGTCGGAACACACTGTTCATTAGCTGAATGAAAGCTGTAGGAGCATTTGTTAGTCCAAACGGCATTACTACGAATTCAAAATGCCCATACCTACTTCTGAATGCTATTTTAAGAATATCTTCGCTCTTGATTCGCAATTGGTAATACCCCGATCGAAGATCAATCTTGGAAAAGTAATGTGCTCCTTCTATCTGATCGAAAAGCTCATCAATTCTTGGCAACGGATACTTATTTTAAACAATAAGCTGATTTAGTTGACGATAGTCAATGCACAATCTAAGCGATCCATCCTTCTTCCTTACAAACAACACTGGGGCTCCACATGGGGATGTACTCGGACGAATGAATCCTTTCTCAAGCAAGTCCAGTAATTGCATTTTTAATTCCCTTAACTTCGCAGGAGACATACGATATGGAGCCTTAGAAATTAGGGATGCACCTGGTACTAGATCAATAGAGAAGACTACCTCCCTATCTGGTGGAAGTCCTGGCAAGTCTTCAGGAAACACATCTGGATAATCTCAGACAACGGGGATGTCCTTCAATTCCAACTCCTTCCTATCAGTCAAAGAGACCAAGGCCAAAAATGCCTGACATCCTTTTCTTAATAACTTCTCAGCTCAAAGTGTCGAAATAAGTGGCACAGACCTAGAGTGTCTAACCCCAACAAAAGAAAGTCTGGGTTTACCGGAGAAAGTCACTGTCACGCCCCGAGCGCGGAAGATACTCGCATATGCGCGACGAGTTTATATCAATCATGTCAATCAGAGTAGTAGTGTATTCGACACCAAAACAGAGATGCGTAAAATAGAAAGATAACCCAATCCTTTATTTCATAATGGATAGACTATTACAAATCCAATACTCTATTCAATTAAAAAGGAAAAGTACATAGTTGACACAAGAAAATAGGAAAAAGACTAGATGACACTTGGAAAAGCTCTAGCTCTTTCACTCTTGACCATTCCCATCCGATTGACTTCCCTCGTCGTCGGAATTACCTGAAAAGTAAGGGACAAACACGGAGTGAGCGAACGCTCAGTAGAAAATTATATCTCAGGAACTAGCAAGGGTTTAAGTAGTTACATCTTTCATGAATGCACTATAGCTATGCATGCTCGCATAAAACGACAAGATGGAGAGAGAATTTATCAATAAGACAATAAGACGAACTAGTTACGAGCTTTCAAGAAAAAAGATGACAAGATATTCAAGCAAGTACTTTTTAGCAAGTCATGTCAAGAACTTTGGCTATCATGTATCAAGCAAGCAAGTAATTACCCTTTCTCGGGTCACGCAATTCATGTCAAGTCAAGTACGAGTCAAGTACAAGATTTGTGTGGAATGTCCAATCAAGCTAGTCATGCACTCGGTATAATGCCAGATACCTTATCATTCAACTCCCATGGGCACAAGTACTTTCGGGTGCTCCTCCCAGGACCAGATCGGGCCCTATATGCGCAGGCATTTATCATGTATATTTGACATCCACTCTTGTATATATATAGCCAATAGGGAATTTCAACAATTTAAGTTTGTAGACACGTAGGATAACTTTGAGAGAATGGGGTCCAAAAATACGACATTGGACATAGATAGGCGATAACAACGGTACAATCACGATGAACGATAAAACTAGGTGGAATTAGGTTCCCTTAACTCGGGTACCATGACAAACAAGTATGGACATTCTTTATATAGAATTGAGGTCCACATGAACAGTACATCAAAGGCAAGATACCCTCATTCTTATTATAGAATTGAGGTCCACAAGAACATCAACAATGGCATGATATCATCATCCCATTAAGAATTCTCATGATATACTCTTTGCATATCATAAGGGCCGGTATACCATGTTTCTTTAGAGTGACATGGCATTCAATAGTGTAATGGGTTTTTAGGGTACAACCAGCTCAGTCGACCTTGAGGGAATCCAAGGTACGAGGAGTCTTACGGAGGTCTCTATGACTAACTCGCTAGTCCAAAGGAACGGAATGTCCAATGGAGAGCTTGTATGTCAATGAGAGTTGAGGGTGATCGATAAAACATCATGAAACGTGGGACTATACTCACGAAGTGGAGTAATAGTGCCTACATATATATATATACATATAGTGAAACCCTCGGATAACAGCAATCGGGAAAAATCAGTAATGCAGAAAGTAGCGACTCTGGTAAAGTCATTTTTCGTAAAATTAACGCCTTAATCAGGGGCGTTTATATTAAATTTGACGACATATAAAGAGGTTGTCCTTTCCAATATTGCTATTTTACAAGATATTAAAATCTGTAATTTTGTTGAAAGCGCGCCTTGGGTAGGGGCGTTACCAGGAAAAAGGCGCCCTAGTCTGGGGCGTTAGTTAAACAAGAGACGACCTGGTCAAAGTCGTGAATTCACAATTTTACAAATTTCGAGGTAATGAATATGTCAGGAACATGGTATATAGTCAGGACCAGAAAAATAGCAGGATTACAAGAAATTGACCATGCATTAATTTAGAATCATGTTTGCATTGATAATTACTTTTTAAACATGCTATTTATTAATTAACAGGAATTAACGTCCGTGTGCAGGGCGTCAAATCTGGAATTGACGACCTGGGCATGGTCGTGTCTTTTAAATTAACGCCCTTGTTAGGGTCGTTTCTTTCAAAAATTCCGTAGAAAATAACCAGAACGCATGAAAACTATATGCATGAACTACCGATGATAATTATCTATAGTTATATGGTAGTTTGGGCTACGTTCCATGAGAAAATCCTACCTTTTTGATGATTAACTGGCGAACTGATGAAGACACGGTACTCTGCTATCAACAGAGTTGGATGAAAGGGGCAGAAGTCCTGGTGTAGATGTATCGACAGGTTCTCTTTTTGGCACAATCAGAAGCAGACGTTCGTCGATGAAGAACCCACGTTCTTCAGTAGGTTAAGATGACTTCTCTACAGAGAAATAAGATGAAGAAACATCAATTTTTCTTCATAATACTTAACTGAAGGTAGAGGAAAGAAAAACTTACCCGTTAATCTTCTTAACCTGTAAGAAGAGAAGAAGAATAAGAATATTGAGTATTATGAAATCGATAATCGGACGAACAGAGATACAAGAAGAACCTGATGTTCTTCACATACCTTAGAATACTCCGAACGCCAAATAGCGTTCTCGGTTCAAGCAGTAGGTTATTTATAGGATTTCTAGAATCCTAATAGAGTTAGTGTTTGATTGGAAGTAATATTTCCATATTAGAGTTATTACTACATTCGAACTCTTTCTCATAGTTATCATCTTACCCTGGATAGACTCCTGGGTCGAACGAAACTCAAACTGAATTAGCGACCTAGATCAGGGCGTCGAATTTAAATTGACGCCTTTTCAAGCGTCGTTTCTTGTTGAAACGCGTCCATGCAAAGGACGTTACGCTATCTTGCCCTTTTTATTTATTTTGGTCGTTTGAAATTTGACGCCTTGACGTGTGGGCGTCCTTTCTTAAAACACGCCTTAGGCGAAGGTTTTTTATTGTAAAGTAGCGCCTATATCTGAGACGTTATTTCAATCAGGGTTTTAATTATTTTTATTCCAAGCTCTTTCGTTTATTTATTAAATCTTTTAATCTATTTTGATTTATTTATTCCTTTTAAATATATCAGGGTTGCTACAGTCACGGAGCTAGATTTGCAATGGACACTAGCCTCATATTTAGCTCACCAATCTGCTCCTAGAATCACATCATAATCCAGATCGACTGGCATATCCTAATCACCAACCAAAATCTGACTAGAGGGATAATAATGATTAATAGCAGAACCCGAACCAACAGGGGTTGATATTTCCAATTGAAAGTTCATCAACATAGGTTTCACAGATAAAGACTTAGCAAAACTTTATGAAATAAAAGAATGCGTTGCTCCTATATCAAAGAGAACAAATGCTGGCCTATCGAAAACAACAAGTATACCTTCAACCAATCCACCCTCCTCGGTGGCTTCAGTCTCGGTCTCCTGAAGGGCTTGGAGCTTGCCCTGCCGCTTCTGGCTTCCGGGTTGCCTGTCTGGTGTAACTTGATCTGATAGAAGAGGACACTCGGGGATACGGTGGTTCTTGCTCCCACAACGCAAACATGCGCCTAGCTTGCACCAGCAGTCCTCCGTCTTCTGACCCGGGCGATCACAATACTTGCAAAGAACCTTGGATGAAGCAACCTGACTAATCTTCTTATCATCACTTCTTGGCTTCTTGTCCTTCCATGAACTAGACCCACCGTTGGGCCTCTTCTTGCCATTATTGGTTTTGAAATTCCCGGAACTAGTGGTCTGCTCCTTCTTAGAGTTCCTACCTCGGATCCTTTCAGTCATTTCTATGGTATCTTCCAGAACTTGAGCCTTCCTTACAATCTCGGCATAAGTTTGGATCTCCAAAGGTGCCAACTGGTTAATATACTGAAGCTTCAAACCGCTCAAAAATCGCTTAGCCTTCATTTTCTCAATAGATACCAAATATGTCGCATAGTGGGATGATCTGGCGAATTGCGCCTCATACTCAGCAACATATAAACTCCTCTGCTTTAGGGGAGCAAACTCCGCCGCTTTCTTCTCTTGCACATGATCTGAAAAATACTTGTTATTAAAATGTTCTTTGAACTCTTCCCACGTCGCACACCTATTGCCCAATGTAGCTTCCACGGCTTCCCACCAAGCACGTGCATCACGTTCCAGCTGGAAGGTCGCTAAAAGAACTCGGTCTTGGTCTCCGCATTGCATAACTCTAAAAGCTCGCTCTATCTCTTTCAGCCAATGCTCAGCCTCGTCTGGGTCCGTAGAACCGCCAAATCAAGGGGGATTCAAACCTTGGAAATTCCGACGGAGATTGCCAGCTCCTTGATGCGCCGCTCCACCTTGTGCCACTTGTTGGAGGGCCTGAGTCAAACCCTACACCTTGCGTTGAATATCCCTCCATTCTGCGTGTTTAGCTGCCATTAAAATGAGTTCCTAGACGCAAGAAGATAAGTTAGAACCAATCTAGCGGGAATCTTTGAGAGTTCATTAATTAACTTAACCCAAATCTCTACCCGATCTCACCAGGTTGGACCTTAGACTTTAACAAGTTTATGGATTCTATGACACCACTTAGATACCTAAGAGTTATAAAACCTAAGCTCTGATACCACAAAAACTATCACGCCCCAATGCGAAAAGTCGGTATGCGTCAGTTATAATCATTCATGTCAATCAGAGCATTCATGCCACAAGATAACATCGGCTAAGATTCCAATAATAAATTAAGAAAAACAACTTTACTCAATAATCAAGGTCATACTTATTACAACGATTCTTGTGGACTTTACTGTCTATTACATCGACAAAAAGAAAGGAAAATTACATCAATCTTGGCTCAACATAACTAGGACATTGACTCAAACACACTAAAAGGCTCGTTCCTCGGCTACTAACTCACGTTCCCATCGGTGAGCACTTTCTCATCCGTGCTACCTAAAAAGGATTGGAAACAAAGGGGGGGTGAGCAAAAGCTCAGTAGGAATTACACTCTATCACCAGGCAGAGTTTAAGTAATTGACCATTTTACATATTCATTGATATAAGAATTGAACATAACTAAACAAGTAAATGAACAAAATGATTTAGAGAATTGTAGAGATAACATTCAAATGACTGGCCGACAAGCACGCAAGTACAACAAGTCAAGAGTTTTCCAAGCAAGAAAGATTTGAATGAATGTCTTAGACCACACATTTAACAAGCACTGGGTGCAATGCCACACCTAGTCATTACAAACTACCCGGGGCACAGGTACTTTCGGGCGCTCCTCCCAGGACCAGACTGGGCCCTTTAATGATGTCTTGGCATTGGTTAAGTGGTTCATCGATCCTGAGTAATTGTCTAGACATTCAAGTAATTCGGCCATAAAGTTCCAAGATTAAGCTCATGAAACCCATCTTCTAAGATCATGAATTTCCCAAATAAATTTGGAAGGAAGAACTAGAACAGGCTCACTGGCCCAATTTAATAGATGATAGGATAGGAAAAATAGTCCCGGAGGACTATCGCAATCATTTACTCATCACAAGAATCATGAAGAAAGAACTAAATCAGGGACAGCTTACGGCCCAATAGGGAACCGCAAGGGGAAATAAAGGGTCTAACACAAGACCGCCTCATTCCCGCCCACGATTGCCTCAATGGGTCAAGCTAGAATGCATAAACGGTCTATCGTTGGACCACATGCAGGCTGAAAATGGTCTCCGATGTGACCTCTAAGAAGCCAGACCACCGGAGATCCAAAACTCAATTTGAAATAGGTCCCTACTTGACCAACGGTATGACTGGACCAAGCCGGGGTATGGTCCTTGATCCCAGGGTCAAGTGGGAGGTCTCATTTAGCTAAAAAATCATGCTTAAAAGTGACTTAAAATCGTATCGGGTTGGACCCACTAACCAGCCCAAAGACAGATCAAACGGTCGTAGATATGGCAGCTTGGGTTGGCTTGCGGTCCTAGGCAAGAACGCATGCTGTCCCAGACAAGCAGCTCCAGCAACTTGGTCTGCCCATCATGCAATCCTTGGTACAGGCTTTAATGGTACAACCTGCGCGGTGTCCTTGTGGGAATCCCAGGCTCGTGGGGACATACAGAGGCCTTGAAACAAGAACACCTAGTCCGGCGGAAAGAGCATCTGACGGAGAGGCATTCATTGGTCAAGATTTAGGCTAACAAATCAAGTAGAAAATGAACGCAATCGGTCCAGTCACTTCCACCGGAGTGGTATGACCTTAAAACAAATTCTAAATTAATTCATGACAGGTATAAGAATTAAACTAAACCATTAACAAGGCATTAATCTACTTCCTTTCTTAAATATCACAAAAGATATGAAAGATGGACATGAGTCGAGCAATTATTTAAGAAAGAGTTTCACTTAGTACATGTTTTCCATAAGCCCTAATTTTAGTGCGTTTAACCCTGACCAACAAATGTACTAACCAGATATAACATGCCGGTATATTTTAAAACATGCCACTGAAACAAGGTAGAAAACGGTCATAGAACAGGCCGCCAGAGGCCATAAGCGATCAAGAGAAGGGCCGCTTACGCACTGGAAAACCCCCTTTTCACTATAAAATTCGATGGCTAGAAACGGTCTGTCGTTGGGATGCTAGACCAGGGCAACGATCTATCGTACGACCGTTAGTCGCCTGGCGGTCTGTGGAACGACCGTTTCTTCCAACTTGAACCCAGAACGTGAAAAACAAGACGCTGGTCCAATAAAAGCATGATTAAAACATAGATATAGCATGAAAATTATGCTATTTACTATTAAAATTTACATAACTTAAAAACGTACATCATGGCATGGTCAATTTAAAGATTCCACTATGATTACTTGATGTAAACTAAACAGAAAGAACGTGAATAAAAACCCTAACAGCATGCTCTACATAAAACTAGGAATACGCCCAAATTAGACCACCAAAATTGGGCAAATTGTACTCAAAAGAAAGCTAAGGACGAGATCTATTATGCATGTTATTTAATTAGATTGGGCCTGAGAGAAACCTACCTTAATCGAAGAAGAAAAGAGGAGATATGCTCGCCGGAACCCTAAAACGCGTCGCCGCCAAACTCCAAAATTCTCCTAGGTTCGTCCACGAAACACAAAAACGTAAGCTCACTGGTCGTCCCAAGCGAGGGGAAATGTGGATCCGTGCGGTTGAGAAACAGGCAGAGTTAAGGGTGGTCGTCTCACTTCCGTGCTCAGAACGAGCCACGGGACGGGTCACTCTCTCGCTCACAGCGGTGACATGATCTCACGGACTAGAATCTTAACGCACTCACAGCGGCATATGACCTTACACTAAACTAGCAAATGAACTCCAAGAAGTTACGACCATACCTCCACGCTCCCGGTGTGGGGAAGACAACCCCGGCCAAATCCGTACTCCCGGTTAACACATATATAGCGGTACAAATGTTTCGACCCACTCCATGCAGGGAGGTAACAGGTCACATGTGGGGCCCGGGAGTATCGGGAAATTGGTTGACGGGCAGCATGTTGATGTCTCTCCGACGGTGCTGAAATCCGTGTATTAGTGCTGTCTCGACGGTGCGATCTGCGGGTTCGTGGGGCCCACGTGCTGCTCAGTCCTCCGAACCAGATGGGGTGGGTCCCGCTGTGATGGTGACACCTGGTGGCACGCTTCCCTAGATGGCGATCAGACTGGAACACCGGGCGGCTCCGATCTCCACTTGTTGGAAGTGCTGGCCACGGATATGTAACCTCTATTTTGCAGCGCGCGACCCGGCGAGATTTGTTGCTGCGATCAGCACCGATGTCGGATCGGCACGAAATCAGCGCCTCAAAATCCTTCGACCCTCTATCACTCCAGAAAATTCGTTGTGACTGTGCTTCTGGTGGGGAATTTTTGAACCGGACTGATCTCTGTTTCAGATCTGGCCGGACAGAAATGAACTTTCC
Organism: Amorphophallus konjac; assembly: GCA_022559845.1. Taxonomy (NCBI): domain Eukaryota; kingdom Viridiplantae; phylum Streptophyta; class Magnoliopsida; order Alismatales; family Araceae; genus Amorphophallus; species Amorphophallus konjac. Next base: position 257,070,721 of record CM040118.1, on the reverse strand, counting down.
TGAGAGTTGGCATTGCCCGCGATGTAGACCTCCGAATCGAAAGATGATCTCTTCATGAAAGTTGTAGAGGGGAGCGAGAGGCAAACATGGATAATTTTTATGAAGGGTTTGGTGGAGGTTTGGATGGGGAACGATATTTCATACTGCTGGGTGGTTGCATCTGGACAGTGGCAGGCAGAACTGAGTTGGGATCTGAAGTGAATTTTCAGAAAATATGAACGAGATTATAAATTCACAAGAAAATTTTTGGATGGTGGGAGTGGTGGAAAGAACTCCCAATAAAAATATCAAGTCATTTAGATCAAGATATGGTGGGTTCATGAACGTTCTACTGGGTTTCTAGAAATCTGGATAGACTGCAGGCAGATCTGAGAGGAGGTGGAGAACGAAAATGGAAAAATGGAAAATAAAATCTAGAAGCTCCACCAATTTTTCTAGGACGTGGTGATGACCCCTGGAACTCACCCTGAAAGTTTGGGCTTCAGAAGATCTCGTGGCTGAGAGCAAGAAATCCGAAATCAAGGGGCTGTCCTGAGTGGATAGAACTCCGGCGACGGTGGCGGTGGTGCGACGACGGCATGAAGGCGGCGGCGGCGGCGGCGGCGGCAGCGATGACAATCTCACGAACTGATAGAGGAGGCTTCACACCTCAGGATCACAGCCTTCCCAGCTGCAGAAGGGGGAGAGAGGAGAGAGAGAGAGGGGCGGCCCTTGCTCTTTGGAGGAAATTCCAATAATTTTCTTTCATTAATTCTACTCAAAATGAAAATACAAGGTTCTTATAGAAAATACAAAAAGACTAATTCTATCCCTAGATCTAGGATTGGTGGGGGGGTAAAAGAGGGAGTCCACAATTTATTTCTCCCATGTGGTTTGGAACAAATAAAATAAGATTTCAATCCTAATAAACTATATTATACATGGGGCACCCCCTGGACTTATGTGTTCCAAATTTTAAATTTTGTTACCCTTTGTCCCCCCTTGGTCCAACACTTCTAGAAGCCCACCTTGGAGGGATGACTAACCCCACATGGGCCCAAGAGCTGAGTTGGATCAATGGGAGAAGGGATGGGGGGCCCGCGGGACCCAGGTGGTCCCAAATTATAAATAAACCCCTTTTACAATCCGAATTACAATCCGAATAAAGCCAAATAAACACACATTACACACAAATAAAATCCCAGTAAATATGATAAATACTAAGACTCAAGGGGGAGTCTCCAGACTGTCTTCGAGCTAGATGGAAGTCGATGTAGCTCGAGTGGTGCTCCGCGTACGGTACCGACGGCTCGCCGATTCGTGCTTCTCGATCGTGCTGGTGTCCGCACCAAGGGTCGTAGGGTCCCAAAAGCCCTCTATTTAAAGTGGTTGAAGAGGCTTCTAGAGATCGAATTGGACTCAAGAGTCCAAGGAAATAGAAACGGTGAAATCTTCGGCCCTTGACCAATTGCACGCCGCCGCCGCCCCTTAGAAAGGTCTAGAGTCTATGGTTTCGAAGGCAAAACAGGCTACTAGGGTAAACCTATCGGTTGGGCCTGGTTTGGGCTCAAACGGTCGAGAATTAGGCAATAATTTGATCAATATAGATTAACCTAATAAAAGTGACGAATATCAGCTAAAATTCCTTAATTCGGCCTAATACCATTTTTATTAGAGTCTGGCCCAGTTATCGTTATTACTAAACACTTTGGTCTCTTTATGAAAATAATTTTTTCCATATTTTTATAAATTACCTCAAATTCGATCTAATCAGAAAATCAAAAAAATAGTCATTATGCTATTTAATTAGTAAAGAAAATATTCCGGGTGTTACATTGTAGCTCTGTTGGAGACTGGAGTTGAGATGACTTTTTTGTTGTGTTCAGTGTTTTGATGATGTCTAACTATGCCTAATAAAATAACAGTCTGACCTTGTGCATGCAACTAAGACAAATATATCAAGGCCAGGTTATATGAAGTCTTTTGAAAAATTGACTAAGTGTCTAATTCCCAGGAAATTCAGTCGACGAGGACAATCTGAAGTCGACAGACATCAGCAGATTATTCTAAGAAAGGCAAAGAGAATGCTGAAGAACTTGATGATTAAGGCAAGACACAAGAATATGGAATGAGAAGCTCAAGCTACCATGCAAATAGTAGTAATATTTATTACAACAAAAAATTGGGATGAAGATGGCCAGGGTGTGGAGATAGCAATTTATCGGCAACAATAGAGTTGACAAAACAAGGTAATATCAGTCGACTTAGTCCATATTCAGTGAATATAGGTTAATACAAGTCGATAGAGGCAACAAAAGAAACGCCAAGTTGAACATTGTGTCGACCTCAAAGATAGTTATGTAAAGCCTTAGTCAGCAGAGGTTGAAGATCGACTTGGTCCCCATCAAGTTGACAGATGTCTTCAGTCTTGCTCACCTCAACTCAAAGGATGGTCTTGCGAGGAACCACTGAGTCGACCTACCAGCTACGCAAGTCGACTGATATCATCTGGCAGATCGCAACACGCGCAAGTTTCGAGCGTGCCCCCCGGTCACGTGGTCACTTATTCCCAATCATTGGCACATGCCTCAAGGACACGTGCCTCAGTTTTTAGATGGGTCCTAGGTAAGAATATTCCACTATTTTCATGGTCCAATCAGAAAATAGCTCTAAAATGGAAGAATTTACATATTTTTCTGCTATAAATATAGGCGTCTCACTTGGGGAAGAAGTTGCTGAGCCCTTAGCCATTCTAGCACCCCTCAGCTTCCGAAGAGCAAGAAAGAGCATGGGAAAGTGGGAGAGGGCCTCTGATTTTGATCTGAGCCAGTTGTGAGCATCTTGAGAGATTTCTCTTCCCCATTTCATAGTTGGAGCAGTGAAGAGGGATTAGTCGGAGGGTTTTAAGATCTATTTCAGATCTACATTTCTATGCTTATGGAATTCATTCTGAAGCTACATTGTTGATTTTCTATTCTGATTTGTATTTTTCTTTTTCATTTCATCTCAGATTTTTGTGTGTAGTGCTGTGTTGACAACAGATTTCCAATACTCTATTTTAGAGATCGGAGTGTTCCTGGCTGCTAGGCAGACATGTGTGATTGAGGAGAGTGTTCCTCGAGTTGAAGTTGTGAATCAGCGGTTATAGCGGATTATATCTACGTGTGTGTGTGTTACTCTTGCAGGAGTGGAAACCTCATCGATAGATGAGGGGTGGACGTAGGTCTGCTACATAGTAGCCGAACCACCTAAAAAAATTTTATGCAGTGGGTTGAATATTGTGTGGCTTATCTATCTCCTCTATCCCATTTCACAGATTCTCTTGCTAACTTCACTCTCTGCATATTCGAGCTTAATCTGAACACATTGCTCACACCCACCCACCAAGTGTTCGAGTTAAGTCTTATATCAACTCAGTATGAATCTGTCTATTCAATCTCGTTGTGTTGATCATGTGTTTACTCAGATTATTGAAGATCAGCTGATTACATCTTCAATATCTGTGACTTGCTGTCATCTTATTTACTGTTCATTAGACTTCTGTTCTGTGGTTTAGCAGATCCTTTTGTCTGCTACAATTTTTTATTTGGGCAAGGTTTGATAGAACTGATCTATTCACCCCCCTCTAGATCCGTTCTTGCCATCAATCAACTGGTATCAGAGCGGGTTCCCGAGAATGTGGTCCAATGACCAACGGAGATCCGATGGGAGTGTTCCCAGAAGCTTTCTAGCTGAGGGTCATTCCATTAACTGGCCTCCATTTTTCGATGACACTAACTATTCCTATTGGAAGAATGGGATGGAGGTGTTCCTACGTGTGTAGGATCATGAGATTTGGTGGGTTGTAAGCCAATGTCCTCACCAACTACCCAAGGATGAGAATGTCTGGATAAAGGAGCAGATAAAGCTATCAACAACAAACTAGAGCACCATGATCATGCAATGCGCCATCCACCCTATGGAATTTTCAAGGGTGTCATCATGTAAGTCAGCTAAAGAAATGTGGGATCGATTTAAGCTAATGTACAAGGGTACCTCAAAGGTAAGGGCCACCAAGGCCAATCTATTGATTTCTGATTATGAAATGTTTAGGATGAGAACTGATGAAATAATCTCAGAAATGTATGATCGACTGACTTAGTTAACAAATAGTTTCAAATCTCTTGGTAAGGAGTACTCTAATCGTAAGCTAGTTAGAAAAATCCTCAGGTCACTTTCCCCTACATGGCACACAAAGGCCACAGTCATCGAGGATTCAAAGAATCTCTCTGTCACGATTGTCAATGAGTTGATTGGGTCACTGATGACCCATGAACTCAACCTGGGGGGTGTTGACACCCGTTTCGGCCCATTAGTCGCGCTATTTCTCTTATTTATCTCCATGATGCCCAAAATTAACCATTGTTTTAGAGTCATGTTTGAGCCCATCTCGAGCCCATTTTCTCATTATTTATCAAGCCCATTTAGCCTTGGAAGCTTCTATTTTCAATTTCCCAACTTTCAAGTCCGTTCAGGGTCGATTCGGAGGTCAAACGGGCACCCGGGGGCTTAAAAATGAAAAAAAAATAATTTGTTGAAAGCGGTCGTCCGACCGACCGCTTGGTGGGCCAAGCGGTCTGTCGCGCGACCGCTAGCCCACCCGAGAGTCCACTCTCTCAATTTTGTGTCCGCCGTGGCCTTCTTTGAAAGCCTCTATCTCTTCGAATTCTTATCCAAATCAGTCCCCGTTTGTTCCTATGGCTTCTCCTTGGTATTATCTTGAATTCGATCCATAGAACTCCCAATTTCACTGGCTATCTTTCTCAGAATCACGGACGAAAAATGGGGATTTAGGTGTCCTACTATAACACAAACTCTATTTTTTGAGCGACGGGCCCTCCTTCTAGAAGCCATATCTTCTAGATCCTTCATCCAAATAGAGTTCCATTTTCTCCTACATCTTATCTTGACTATTATCTCTAGATTGATCCCTAGATCTTGAGATTTGGTGGACTCTATCTCTTAAACTCGTGGAGGAAAGTTGGGGATTTAGGTAGTTTTCTATATAAAGGGCCCTTTGCAAACTTCACGACGGGGGCGCATTTCCAAAGCGATGGTGAAGCCATGCCGAACTATCTTCATCTTCCTTTGACCCTAGCTTGAAGAGGGAAGTATTAGCTTCGTTTTGGTTCTTTATTTACTCAATTTCATCAATGTTTGCCCTCTCAACTCCATCCTTACTTTTGGCAAATCATCACAGTTTGCTGGTTTTCTGCTACAAGTCCGCGACGGGGGCTGTTCATCAAGCCGGGGCGGAGACATGCTTCATCCTTTTCATCTTCCTTCAACTCCATCTTGAAGATATTTCTTGCGACGGGGGCATGTTTGCGTCGCTGGAGCGAGGCCATGGGGCACCTTTGATTCATCCTTTCAACTCCTGGCTCTTAAGGGAAGTATAATCTTTGTTTTCCTTGATTTTGGGCTCATTATCTCATCATCTTCATACATATTTTTGTCCATAAGTTTTACACTTTCATTCTATTTTTACACTTAGTCTCTATTCTGTTATGTTCTGCACCCCTTTTATTTTCTTATGTTTTTCACCCCGTTTTTCACTGCTGTCTTCCCCATTTTAATCCCTTCTTTTTACCCTAGTTTCACCACAATATTCTCACCTTTCCATAGCATCCTCTCTTTCCTTTTTTGGTGTCTTATTCTATACGATATTCATCATTCTTTGAGTCCATTTTGTGCATTGTTCTGCATTTTCTGCACAGTTCGTGTTTTTTCCCGAAATCTCTAGCATCATAACTTTATGTCCCGACCTCCTTTTGGAGTGATTCTTGTTCCTACTTCTTCACAACACTCAAGTCTTATGTCATCTCAATTTTCACCCTGTTTGGACATCGTTTACCCTACTGTTGGCATCAGTCTTTGCACCCAGTTTACATTGTTTGCATAGTTTTTCTTGTGACTTGCACTTTTGCACCTTGTTTATCTATGTTCATTATGCCATATAAGATCAATCTCTTCATGTTAATCTCATCACAATATACACACCTATTATTTTCACTCTTCCATAGGGCTTAAAATCCCTCCTCCGGTAAGTTTGCCCTCAATCTTTCATGCTACTTTATGCACTTGGGTAGATTTCTACACTTAGCACCTTCTAATGGGTTTTGCCTCTTATTTTGTCTTTGTTTCGCAGGAAAGCATGGAAAGTGAGGCCCTTACCTTCTAGCAGGCTGAAAGGCGAGAAGAGGTAATCCACATAGTCCCCGCATCCTTGATATTTAGCGGGATCATCTCCTTTTTTCAAGGTACACAACGCGCACTTAGTTTCCCCTTTCATATTCTTTTGGCGTTGTCATTCCTTGGTGGCGATCACGGTATTCTTCTATATCTTTTATTGTCTTTTCATTCTTATATGGTCATGCTACCATGTTTTCATAGTCACATGTTCATGATGTTCATTTGATTGGCACCTTATGCTATCACTCATGCACACATGTTTGCCTATGTGACATGTGACGCCACGCTCCACATTTCCACATCATCAGCTCTTTTTTGGCGATCACGGTGGGACATATAGTGCCCATCACTTTGTTGATGCTTTGCTGTGATTTTGGTGTGTATATCCATGTTTAGATAGCATTTCATGTCATATTGTTCACTTTGTTTGCATCCATATTGTTATGTTTGCATATGTTCAGCATACCTTGATTTGTTAGATTTAGGCTAGAAATTGCATGCACTCCGGTGCACATAGGGCCATGCATTGCATATCTTAGTTGCATTTCCTACCTTGGTAGGTGATCCTTTTGCCTCCATATTCCTTGGGGTCGACTAGGTGATCTTATCCGGGACCTCCATAGGTCCCCGCGAGCCGTGGATTCCCTCACGGACGCTGGGTCGGTTGTACCTTTTTCACCATTTAGGCTTGCATTTGTATACGTGTGAGGGAATTAACCTTAGTCAATCCAAAGTTTGGACCTTATTCCCATAGGATTCCTATGTTGAAGGAATTATTATTAATTCAAATCATTAAAAGGTCTATTAAAATCTCTAAAATATTTCTCATCATATCAACTTGTAAGACTTAGGTGAAAACTCTCGCATTGTTTGTGTTGTTTGGGATTGTCCAAGCCCATTAGTGGTTTTTGTGTTGCATTCTTTCATCATCCACATATTTTGTTGTTGTTAGGCCCACTTAAGTCAGTCCATTTGTGTGTCTATTGTCTAGTCCATTGTCCCGTGGTCCGTTCTCCATTCGTTATTGCATTAGTGGGTCAGTCCCCCCTTTTTATTCTCAAGCCCATTAAGCCCTTACTTCCCCACTTGTATTCTCCTTAATATCCTTGTATTAAGTCTCCATTTGCCCTCATGGAGTATCATTCCAACCCCTTGTATCATTCTTCTTCCTAATCTTCTTCCTATTCCCGCGTGGAATCCTCTTCCCATGCGGGCCCATCTTCCCGTGGTCCCTTTGATCCATCCGAGGAACAGGCTAATCTCATGGCCCACTTATCAAGCCTTGTTCGCCAAATGGACCCGGCCCAGGCCCAACGTCTCATAGCAAATCATCTTAATCGACCTTCTTCTCATAATTGGTCTTCCTATCTTCATGGGCCTCCTTCTTCTTCCCATGCGGTTGGCCCGATTTCCAATACTCAATTCTATCTTAACGGGCCTCATTCTTCTTCTTCCCATGTTGCTACCGGCCCAATGAGTCCTTATGCTCACGCTTCTTCCAGGCCCGCATATCCTTCCACTCCCGGAATGGGCCCTTCTTCTTCTCAACCCGGATCCTCTCATCCAGTCCATTATCATCCTGGTTCAAGTTCACAACCTCTTGCTCAAGCTGGCCTATACCATTCTCGATCTCTCCCTACCCAGGAGATGATTGCTCAAGCCCAACGCCAGCTTGCTGAGCTCCAACGCCGGATCGATCCCAAATCCTCCTTGAGTATTCCATTCGCATTTCCAGGTCTTCGGCTCCCGCCATCTTCACAAATTCCCACATATCGCCGTTATGTTGGAGTCGGTGACTCGTATGTGCACGTAAATGAGTTCGTTTATGAGTCGGCCCAGTTTTGACATGACCAACACTCGATGGCTTATCTATTTGGTCTATCTTTAGAAGGCCCTGCCCGGGATTAGTTCTTCTCCCTTCCGTAAGGGCAAGTTGTGAATTTCCAAACCGTGCAAGACAAGTTTATTCAGCAGTTTCAAGACCAAGTTGGGCCCAGGTATTCTATGGTGGATCTGGCCCATGAGAAGATGAAGCCCGATGAGGAGTTCTGCACCTTTGCCGACCATTGGCGCGGCCTCGCAGCACAAGTCCCGGGGCATATTTCAGAGTCGGAGAAAATCAAGATGCCGATTTCCAATACAACACCCGAGTACTGCTTTATCTTAGCTTTCAACGACATTACCTCATGGCAGCAACTCTATAGCCGAGCCCGCTTCATTCGCCAACAAATCCAAGGTTCCCTTGACCCCGAGTCTCCACCATCCCTATCCACCTACACCTCACCCTCCATAAGCCTACCCTACGCTCCCATGAGTCAGCCCGCCCTGAGTCAACCTTTCGCCACATCCACCTCCACATATCAAACCTCCACAAGTCATCCGTCCATGAGTCAACCTTCCACTTCTACATATCCGTACACTTCTACAATTCAGCCCTCCACGAGTCAGCCATCCGCTTATTCGTACCCTCATGTGTCTCCACCTCCATCTCCCCTGCTCAAGGTCACACCACACCCCGAGCAAGTAGATGTCGTCTATATACCCCCTTATCCCGCTCCACATATGCCTTCACCAAATCCCTCCACTAGTTGCCACACGTCTTTGCCTATGCAACCCCCACAATCGTCTCCACCACTTCATACCTCTCGGCATCCACCTTGCCCGAAGCAGGCTCCTCGTCCTCCGCTACCGGGGTGCTTTATCGACATTTTTGGGGCTTTGATGGCCACTCACGTGTTGCGGCTCTCTCCAGTTGTGCCTTGCCGACCCGCGGTTAGGGATATGCTTCAGTTCTATAAATTTCACTGCCAGCAGGGGCATTTGGTTGGGGATTACCCCGAGTTCTGGGGATTATGTTTATGATCTGGAAGCTAAGAAAAGGATTGATTGGGCCACTATTCACAAAGTCATTCTACATCTTCGCAGCAAGCAGCAGCAGCAGCAGGCATCGCCTAAGCAGCCGCCTCCATCTCTACAAGACCCAGGGAACCCTCGTGATCCTTTATCTAATGTTGCACCCGCTTCGTCACCTACTCCAATACACGTTCCATCACCGTTACCTTCTCCCACCACATCCTCACAACCTCCACAAACCCAAGCCTCTGCTCAGGCTAGTGCTCCCATTACCACAACTTCTTCCACCCCCCTTCTACCCCCAATGCCGCTCGTCACGTTGTGTCAATACATCGACGGTTGGCACCACAACCCCCTTCTTCACCCTTGCCATGTCCACCATCCTCTTTCATCCCCTTCATCGCCATCCTCACCTCCTTCTCCATCGCCTACACCATCTCTACCACCCTCACCATTGCCTAAACCTCAAGCATCCTCGCCATCATCTTTGCCCGAGCCTGAGCAAGCTTCGCCTTTGCCGCCCTCGCCCGAGCAAGCCATACCTCCACCCTTACCTTTGCCTCCACCTAAACACACCATCCCCGTTGAAACCTTCGTGTCTTCCGAACCTATTCCTATTGCCTCCACTTCTCCATCCATTTCCACCCCACGGAGCGGGTGTGTGCTACGTACGGTGCCCCTTGGGTCTGGACCCCATGGAGACAATAAGCCAAGACAAGATGATTTAGTGCTGGCCGTGCATTTCAAGATTCAGGATTTTATCTGTCGGATGTCGATCCGCGTCTTGGTCCCTGGCTATTTTGGGGATGATGCGCCTCCACTTTCAAAGATGACAGTTGCTAAGAAGAGTTCCCATGAGTTGATGCCAGTTTCTTCCCAAGCGAGGCCGGTGGCAATCTCTTTGATCATCGGAGAGTTCACCATTGATGCCATTATTTCTCCTCGCTCCGTTGCTGTTCAGATGACAGGCCAAGAAGGGCTCTCTACCCGGATTGTGCTAACTCATACGGCTGCCAAGCAGATTACAGATTCTATGTTCAAGGGGAAATTGGCTGTATCTTCTAGATTTTATAAGGATATTCTGCACGTTCTATGCAATCTCTCTCAGTTTATCAGTATGCCGGCCACGTCAACGCCATGTATTACTCTCCCTCAGTTCTGTCCTTCTCTTCTATCAAGGGAGTTATGCTTCTGGTCTGAATGTCGAGAGAAGTTGCTGAATCTCATACTGCTAGTGCCAAGTGACAAAACTCCGTGGTTTTCTGATGCTCATCTATTCTAGGAGTTCACTGTTCAAGAATGTCCGCATATGGTTAGTACCAGGTGTCTAGAGGTAACCACCCCAACAAAGCTGCATATTCATAATCGGGCCAGGCCGTCTGCTAGATGGGCCCGTTATTTGAGAAGATGTTGCAAGATAAGAAGGTCAAAGGTCCGAGCCCGCACCAGGCGGGTCCGTGTTCAAGAAATTTCGGCCAAAAAGAGGCGGCAGCGTCGGTTCAAGGGCCGTCGATTATGCACTCAGGGGTCCACTCCCTCTTCCCCGTCTGTTCATTCATCTTTCCTTCTACTCAGCTCCCACCCTTGGATGGTGTACCTTCCTTATTCCAATCCCACGTCCATGATCTTCTCCTCTCTTCCCGAGTCCGTAAACCCCCACTCTTCTCATCTGGTTTCTCCGTATTCTCCTTATTCTTACTGTCTTAGGCCTCGGCCCATGTCATCCTTTCATCTTGATCTAGGGATTTCTTCTTCTGATCCTTCTCCTCCGGTATCTCTGGGTTCTGTCTCTAATTCTACTTCCCCGACCATGTCGAGTGATTCTCGTTCTCCTTTCCCGACCTTATCGGGTGTCTATGATTCTCTTCCCCTACCCTATCGGGTGTCTCTCATTCTCCTTCTCCGACCCTATCGAATGATTCCCATTCCCTTTCTCCGACCATGTCAGATGATTCTTCTTCTCATCTTTCTACTCATTCCTCCTCACCCTTTCAAGGTCATCACCCTTTTTCATGTTGTTTTCGAGGCTTTAGCCCGCCTTGATCTCAGCTGATCTGGTTTCTTCTGTATCTGGTTCCTTGCTATCAGGGTCTTCGTGCCTTAACGAGGGAGTTCTAGCCCTCGTCTGTCTTCCTTTTTAATCCTTCTTCGTCCAGTTTGGTGTTTGCCGCTCCTCCGTGTCAAGGAATCTACAACCTCTTGCTATCCTCTCCATTTTGTCCTGACAAGCAAGGAATACAAAGCTCGTGCTGCCCGAAGCTCAATGATCAAGATCGTGTCAGGACACTGGTTTCCACACTATGGATTTGCAAGGTATCTTTATTTTGTGCAAGAACATGCTATTATCACTTATTTTCTCCTACACACGCTTATAATAATGCTATTCCTCAACATGGTTGAGTGGCTTTAGAAAGTTTGCTTAATTCAGCCAAAATGAGTTCGCTTCTGTAGCATCCTTAGGCTGGTGATAGCTTAGTGCTGGGAGTCTAGTTTCTTCCCCGATCATTGAGGGTGACCTTTGAGCATGTGTTTTCACACACTACTCGGTAACCCATAGACGATTTCTCTTAGGCACACCGTTGCTGCTTTGGCCATACCATGGGTATGCACGAAAGTCTTTTCTTTTCTCTGCTCGGCCAAATGTAGGGGCCAGAGATTGACAGATGAGATGACCAACCTAGGCGCTCCCTAATACGAGAGAGGTCTCAAATAGGGGCAATCTTGACCGTCGAATATGAGCGTTCATGTTATATCTAGCCAATAAGGGCTACCAAAATGAAAAAATAATTCAATACAAAATTATGAATCAAAGTCAAGGCAAGAGTGGTAGTACAGTTCCCCGTGAGATGTCATGAGCCTGGTCGCATGCGTGCCTAATAAATATGGGTATCAAAATCAAAGACACAAAGCCCCGGCGCAACAGACTGTATCTTTGAGGGGTAGTGCCCTAGAAGGAATTCAAGTCCTGATATCTCCCATCCTGCATAAAGCTTGTCTCCAATTTTTCTTCTGCTTCTCCCTCTTAGGCGGGGTTGAATCCCGAGTGTGGCCTTAGTAGGGGCACCGTTCTTTAGAGGCGATTGATTGTGGCAAGCCACCCTCACATGCACGTCCTGCTTAAGGGAAGCCTTTAATGAGAAGGGAAGAATGACGATCCCTAGCTAGTAGTTCGAGCCCATCTTTGGGTGCTGCGGATTGCTGTTTCAAAAATTCTAAAAAAATCAGATATGTCAAAAATTCCAAAAAAATTGAATACTTCAAAATTCAAAAAAAAATCAGATATTATCAAAAGTCCAAAAAAATCAAATATTGTTCAAAAACCAAAAAAATTAAATATTTTTGAAAATTTATAAAAATCAGGAAAATTGAAAATTCCAGAAGTATTTATCTTTTTGTTCCTTTCTATCTATTTGTCTGAGAGTAGACACGTGATCTATTTTGTTAAGTGTCCCGGTTGTAGGTACTCAAGCTTTCCTTGCTCCAGATTTTGTTCTATATGTCCCATGTTCATGTCTTTGATCTGTTCTCTCTTCTTCAATCTTGTCTCTCGATCTGATCTGAAGCTCATGTCCTTCTCATCTTATTTAACATGATCATATCTTTATAGAGGACTTTACCTCACGACTATGAACCTAGCGATTCTGCTTCGTCTGATCTTGGGCTTTGATTGAAGGGCGTATTTGTCATGTATTTTATCCCGCCGTGTCCTTGTAACATGTTTATGTCCCTCAGTGTCATCCCATGCATGTTGTTTTATCCCTCACTGCGTGTTGTTAGTTGTCTTGTATATATTGTTAGTTGTCCCTCTATGTCCCATGTGTTGTCCCAACCGTGTGGTCATCCCTCATATTCTTGTCCCAACCGTGTGTTGTCCCACCGCATTGTTATCTTGTCCCACCATGTTCATCGTGCATACATGTGGTTTCTTCATGCCATTGCATATGTGCTTGATTGTCTTGTTGTATTGTTTTCCATTCGTTTGATCATTATGTTATGTTGTGTTGTCTGTCGTTCAGTTGATCGTTACGTTATCTTCGTTATGTTCGTGCTTGTTTGCTCATGTTGTTGTTGTCTTATACAAGAAAATTTAGAAAAATCCAAAAAAACGCCGCTTCGCTTGGCAGGTAAGTCAGGTATGGCTCTCTATCCCTTCTCACTATTGCATTACTACATGGTTTCTACCTTATTATAGCCTCTCAAGGACCGGTTGGTTACCCGTGTGTTCTGGGATCTGATGTTCCCCTTTAACAAAAACGATGATGATCTAGGAGCATACGGTTAATCGATGGATAGGCCGCTCGGTCGAGTCAGGTGGGGGACAATGGACTTTGTCTCGCACACCATGGTTGCAAGAAGACTCTTGACCCCGTCTTGGCTCAGTTTAGCAATAGTATCCTTGAGTACTTACTATTTTTTCTTTCTTTGCATTCGTTTTGATGATTTCTTTATTTTAGCCCAGTATGCATCATGTTATTTTTGAGCATTCACGCCTCGTGATCCGTTAAAGGTTTCTCATCAATAATGGTTGATTGCACTTCAGTTCTCTGTGATAAGAGATTCCTCATTCCACTCTGAATTTGAACGATTTCTCTGATCTGCCCGCTTGGTCTGGTTGGCCAGCGTGATTCCTGTCTGGATTTTATCTCAGTCTTATTCTCCTTTTCCAGCTCTTACGCTCTGTTTCCTTCTGACCCACTCATTGTCCGTGGATTGTGTCCCCAATAAGGTTGGCAGTCTTTCCTTTTCTCCCATAGTTTAGTTCTCCAGACATGTCTCATCCGCGTCATCCATTCCAAGTGGTTAGTTCGGCATTTTCGAGAGAATTCACGTCGCTTGTTAGTTGTGACGGTTGTCTTTTGCCTTGATGCCCGCTTATCAGTTCTCTCTGCTTCATCTCCACTCCATCTCCATTTCTCGTCGCTATCGCTTTCGCTCCATCTCATTTCCATTTCGCCTCCGTGTCGCTTTTGCTCGTTCCCTTACAAAGCAGACATCAAAGAGGGGCATCTGTTGTCACCCGTTTTCAGCCCATAAGTCACGTTATTTCTCTTATTTATCTCCATGATGCCTGAAATTAACCATTATTTTAGAGTCATCTTTGAGCCCATCTCGAGCCCATTTTCTCATCATTTATCAAGCCCATTTAGCCTTGGAAGCTTCTATTTTTAATTTCCCATCTTTCGAGACCGTTCGGGGTCGATTCGGAGGTCAAACGGGCACCCGTGGGCTTAAAAATGAAAAAAAAATTTAATTTGTTGAAAGCGGCCATCCGACCGACCGCTTGGTGGGCCAAGCGGTCGATCGCGTGACCACTAGCCCACCCGAGAGTCCAGCTTCTGCTGGGCTCTCTCAGTTTTGTGTCCGTCGTGGCCTTCTTTGAAAGCCACTATCTCTTCGGATTCTTATCCAAATCAGTCCCCATTTGTTCCTATGATTTCTGCTTGATATTATCTTGAATTCGGTTCATAGAAATCCAAATTTCATTGGCTATCTTGCTCAGAATCACGGCCGAAAGTTGGGGATTTAGGTGTCCTACTATAACACAAACTCTATGTTTTGGGCGACGGGGCCTCCTAGAAGCCATATCTTCTAGATCCTTCATTCAAATAGAGTCCCGTTTTCTCCTACATCTTATCTTGACAATTATCTCAAGATTGATCCATAGATCTCGAGATTTGTTGGACTCTATCTCTTAAACACATGGAGGAAAGTTGGGGATTAAGGTAGTTTTCTATATAAAGGGCCCTATGCAAGCCTCGCGACGGGGGCGCGTTTCCAAGGGGACGACGAAGCCATGCTGAACTGTCTTCATCTTCCTTCAACCCTAGCTTGAAGAGGGAAGTATTAGCTTTGTTTTGGTTTCTTATTTGCTCAATTTCATCAACATTTGCCCTCTCAACTTCGCCTTTAATTTTGGCAAATCATCACAGTTTGCTGGTTTTCTGCTACAAGTCCGCGACGGGGGCATGTTCATCATGCCGGGGCGGAGTCATGCTTAATCCTTTTCATCTTCTTTCAACTCCATCTTGATAAGATTTCTTGCGACGGGGGCATGTTTGCGTCGCCGGAGCGAGGCCATGGGGCACCTTTGATCCGTCCTTTCAACTCCAGGCTCTCAAGGGAAGTATAATCTTTATTTTCCTTGGTTTTGGGCTCATTATCTCATCATCTTCATACATATTTTTGTCCATTAGTTTTACACTTTCATTCTATTTTTACACTTAGTCTCCATTCCGTCATGTTCTGCACCCCTTTTATTTTCTTATGTTTTCCACCCCATTTTTCACTGCTGTCTTCCCCGTTTTAAACCCATCTTTTTACCCTTGTTTCACTACAATATTCCCACATTTCCATAGCATCATCTCTTTCCTTTTTTGGTGTCCTATTCTGTGAGATATTCATCATTCTTTGAGTCCATTTTGTGCACTATTCTGCATTTTCTGCACAGTTCATGTTTTTTCCCCAAATCTTCGACATCATAACTTTCTGTCCCGACCTCCTTTATGAGTGATTCTTGTTCCTACTTCTTCACAACACTCTAGTCTTCTGTCATCTCAATTTTCACCCTATTTGGACGTCGTTTGTCCTACTGTTGGCATCGATCTTTGCACCCAATTTACACTATTTACACAGTTTTTCTTGTGACTAGCACTTTTGCACCTTGTTTATCTATGTTCATCATGGCATATTAGATCAATATCTTCATGTTAATCTCATCACAATATACACACCTATTATTTGCACCCTTCCATAGGGGTTAAAAACCCTCCCCCGGTAAGTTTTCCCTCAATCTTTAATGCTACTTTCTGCACTTGGAAAGATTTCTACACGTAGCACTTTCTAATGGGTTTTGCCTCTTGTTTTGTCTTTGTTTCGCAGGAAAGCAAGGAAAGTGTGACCCTTACCTTCTAGCCGGCTGGAATGCGAGGAGAGGTAATCTACATAGTCCCCGCATCCTTGATATTTAGCGTGATCATCTCCTTTTTCCAAGGTACATAACGCACACTTAGTTTCCCCTTTCATATTCTTTTGGCGTTGTCATTCCCTAGTGGTGATCACGGTATTCTTCTATATCTTTTATTGCCTTTTCATTCCTATATGGTCATGCTACCATGTTTTCATAGTCACATGTTCATGATGTTCATTTGATTGGCGCCTTATGCTATCACTCATGCACACATGTTTGCCTATGTGACTTGTGACGCCACACTCCACATTTCCACATCATCAAGGGGGAATGAGGAAGATCTCAAAATGAAGAAGCTAGTCCACTCAAGGTTGATGAGAGTATAAGTGATTCGAGTGAGTCTAGTGGTAGTGATTCTGATGAAGAATGTGTTGATCAGGCTCTTCTCACCGAATAGTTCAAGAAACTCCTAAGCATAAGAGGTAAAAATTAGTTGAAGAAGAAACCATCGAAGGTAAATAAAGTCTCCAAGTTTAAATCTATTCAGAATAAAAAAATCTGACAAGTTGATTTGCTACCATTGCAGGAAGCCAGGGCATATGCATGGAGAATGCCCATAATTGTTGAAGAAAGCCACTAAGGCCAAGGCAAAAAAGCCTAAGGCCATGGCATGTACTTGGAGTGACGATGAAGAAGAAGAGGGAAGCACTTCAGATGAAGAAGAAGAGGAGAAGATTTGCCTTATGGCAAATAAAGACGACGATGATGTAACTTCCCCATTCGAGAATTTCTCTATTGGAGATTGGGAAGCGGCATATACTGAATTATTTAAAAGACATGAAAATTGTAGGAAAAGATAATTAGTCTATAAAAAAGAAAATTATTGCTATTGTTCATAACAGTCCTGTTAATGAGAATCTAGAAATTCTGAAAACTAAAAATGAAAAATTTATAATGCAATTAGATGAATCTGATTCTGTTAATTTTGAATTGGAACAACTGATATCAGAAAATGGAAATCTGAGAAAATTGATGGAGGAATTGAATAAAAATGTCAGGAGTATGAGAAAGAAAATAAACTAAATCTTAATAAATTTGAGGCCATTAAGGCAATAAACATAGAAATTCAAAAAAATTTGGAGAAGACTAAAAAAGAATTGAAGGATAAACAATCAGCTCTTGAGAACATGGTTCAGGGAAAATCCAACTTAGATGTTGTGCTAGGCACCCAGGTAAATTTCAATAAGGAAGGTTTAGGATTCAATCCCATAAAGAAAAAGGAATTTCAGTTAAAAACCATTCCATTCAAACCGGAAATAGCAAAAGGAAAGCTGATAATTCAAGAACCTGTTCAAAAGACTGCCCCTAAACCCAAAGCCAATAAAATCAAAACAATCAGGGTAAAGGGAAAAATAATAAAAAAAGTCAATTTCAGTCGACATGGGAGTGGTCAGTCGATTTCTCACTAGAGGCCTCCCATTGGGCCAAGTCGACAGAAGTCTACTTAGTTTGGGTACAAGGCTATGAACAAACCCAAACAATTTAGACAACACATTAGATCTGTATGGGCAGACAAACCATATTTGTTCCTCCCACCCAAAGGCCAAACAAAAATCAGTATAGACCTCAATGGAACAATTACTATTATGATTTTAGCTTTTATAGAAACAGAACAAATTGGCCTAAGTCAATATAGAACAGAAGGAATGACTTTAATTTTTAATCAAATAGGGGTATATATCAGAATAGAATCAATCAATTCAGAAAATAATATGGGAAGTCACACACTGCCCCTTAATGCATTTTGGGAAACCTGTCTGCCATGCTTGCAATAGACCTGGACACATAAGTTATCAATGTTGGTCTAGCCAGAAAACAAAGTCTATCAAGCAAGTATGGATTCCCAAATGTTTCTTCCATGCTTTAAATGTTGACTGTGGACCCAAAATTTCTTGTGTTCCAAAATTCTCTGCTTCATTTGTCATGTGCAAGAATGCCTAGCAGCTCATCACAACAGATGGTACTTGGACAACGGCTGCTCGAGACATATGATAGGAGATAAAAAGAAATTCAGTCAATTGATCAAGAGAGAAGCAGGACAGGTAAGATTTGGAGGAAAGGATAAAGGCAAAATCATTGGTTCGAGAACTGTAGGTAAGAATTCTGCCAATCTTGTTGAAAATGTTATGTTAGTAGAAGGTCTGGAACATAACTTGTTGACCATCAGTCAATTATGTGATAAAGGGAATAAAGTTTTGTTTGATGCTCATGAATGCAAGATCTTTGAAATAAATTCTGACAATTTAAAATTTGTAGGACATAGGGTAAATAATGTTTACATGGTAGATTTAGATAGCTCTTGTAATGAAAATCTGTGCTTGTCTGCTAGTCAGTCATAGGATGCTTGGTTGTGGTAAAGGAGACTAGGGCATTTGTTGGCACCTAAAATGTAATCGTGTGGTAGATATGCCTTAACGGTGAAGAAACATGACTGACTAATGCGGAGAAGCCGAAACAACCCGCAAATAGGTCCACTCGGATTGCTGAAGCCCCAGGCCACCTAATAGAGCACTAGGGATCCCATAGCTCATCTCGAGACGTCTAAAAACATTCTGCAAACAACTCGACGACGCTTTATGGCAAGACAAAATCAACAAACCTAACAAACTAGCATTGACTCATTCATGCTGAACAAACCCCACATCGCGTCCGATAAGGATGAAAACACCCTTTGTGGTTCACCACCTGAAGAAAATGCCTTCCGATGTGAAGAGGCATCCCTGGTCCTACAGCACAGGATTCCGAAGGCCGTATCAGTCAAAGAACCCGAGTGACCGGATCAAAATATGGCTTGTGTCTGAAGCCACCTGATTGGAAGCCCATAGACCTTGAGGGCACTTCTCGCAATGGCTCATCGAGTCAGAGGTGGCCTCGAGCTTAAGACACCCTCCTGGGCTAGTCTGGAGCCCACAAAGTTCTTAAAGGCTCAATAAACAACATAAAGAGGCCTTGAATCGGTGGCCTTATACAAGGCTGAATCGGTGGTCTTTTACAAGGCTAAATCGATGGCCTTGTGCGACGCTGGATCGGTGGCTAGGTGAAATGGCGCACCTTCAAGCACTGAATCGGCGCGCATCTTCAACCCTTGAACCAGCGTGAGAAAGAGGCACACCGGTGATCCGACGCGCGATCGCACTCACGCCGGATCACTGGCGTCCCCCATTTTCACCTATAAATAGCCCAGCCCCTGGCCTCTTTGAAAAGAGAACAAGAAAGGAGGACAACAATGAGAGAAACAACGGCAAGAGTTCACCAGAAGAATCCCTAGAGAGGAAGAGAGAGCCCTCGAAGAATCATCCGCCATTCCTAACACCCTAGAGAGCTCGGGAGCCGATCAATCTGCCACGCTTCCAATACTCTATTTTTGTGATTGTAGGTGGGTCTCGCCGCAGTCACATCCCCTTTACTTTCTTTCTCTTGTAGTTTCCTTTCGATTTCAAGTATGTAAAGGGTGATGATATGAGCCCGAATGCCTCTTTTCTTTCACTGTTTCACTGTGATTAGTTCTACTGCCTCTCCATGTTTACTCATTAGAATATCGTGCTATCTGTCTGCAAAAGCCCATCGCGGCAATAAATGTCTATCTCTCTTCGCATATGTAGTGGACGCTTTGAATGCTTCTCCGAAGCGATGGATATATTTAGTTATTGATTGGTTTCTCTATCTTCTGACGTTGCTATATCCCTCTTCACCCCCCTTTTGTCCTCATGGGCTACATTAAATTCATTTATTCCCCCTCCCCGGGGTTATCTACACTACAGGAAAATTGATTTTTACCTACGGCAAATGTGGTAGGTAAAGGCCAAAAAAACCATAAGTAAAACCTTTACCTACGACACTCCCAAAGGCACGGTATCGTTGGTAAAAACTACGTAGGTAAACATTTACCTACACGACAAAATTCCGTAGGTATAGTGTGGTCAATACCTATGACAAACTCATGTAGGTATAGGGTGGTCATTACCTATGGAATTGTGTCACATAGGTAAAGATTTACCTACGTAGTTTTTACCAACGACACATGTCATAGGTAATTACCTACGATTTATCTCGAGTAGGTATTCTCCTACGGCGTAGATGGCATGCCTACGTAATTTTGTACCTACGACAATAGTAGTAGGTAATGCCCTACGATTTATGTCGCGTAGGTATTTTCCTACGATTTATCGTGTCGGTGGTTGTTTGTTGTTACCTACGATTTATATCGCGTAGGTATTTTCCTACGGTTATTGTCGCCTAGGTTGTAGTAGGTAACTACATACGATTTATGTCGAGTAGGTATTCTCCTACCGTTATGGTCGCGTAGGTGGTTGTAGGTAATTACCTACGATTCATGTCACGTAGGTATTCTCGTACGATTTTTTGTCGCGTAGGTACCTACGTAGTTTTCACTAATAATAATTATACTTTTTATGAAATAGGTTGTTTCCTACGATTTTTCGAGCTGTTAATAAAATGTTGGTAACGTGAACGAATCGTAGGTGAACGTTTCTTTTAATCTTAATCCTAAATAATCTATATTAATAGTAGATAATCTATTTGAACCATAGATAACCTAAACTAATTATGTACATAATAAATTCATCTATAATGCCTATATGAACCATAGGTAATCTCTAACTAAATTCATAGATAAACCAACTTGTACACACTCACAAAATTTAAACACATTCAAAACTTGCACATTCACATCATTCACATATCATATATTAAGAAATATGCATATTCACATTCAAACCATAACTTGAACACATTCACAAATTTGACACATTCAAAACATGCACATTTACATCATCCACATAGATCAAGAAATCTACACATTCACATTGAAATCATAACTTGATATTATATATACAAAATACCATCATCAAGTATGATTGTGACAATGTATCAACTTTGCAATCACAAAAAATATAGCAAAGTTTCATGAACAACAAACAAGTGCATGTATGTGAAAATATATACACAATCAAAATTAGTGTAAACATTAAATTACAATGAGTATATATATCGAAAATGAGGGGGGCGGTCTAACATATATCACCATGATAGTAAGGGAATCAAGAACTGTTTCGTGCATCGATCATAACCTACAAAATAATTAAATATTTATAAGTAATTTCACATGAAAGTTAAACATTACAATATTTTCTTAACAAATAAGAAATATATTTTACATGCGACGACCCGGATTCCGGATACCCGGTATACCCGGTAGGACTACCGGATACACATGGTACCGCATGGGACCCGCGAGGCCTCCCAAGCGCGGGAAAGCGCCGAAGGGAAAAAGTACTATCGTGTAGTACATTGAACTGACAGATATAACAGCAAGCAATTAAATTTCATTAGAACTGTTTGCTAAAGTAGCAGAAATAAAATTACATTTTCATTAATAATTCAAATTTTACAATTATACACCAGAGTCCAGTCCAAAGGAAAGACAACGAGTACAGTCTGACAGAAAAGAAATGTACACTGAAGTCGGGGGAAGCCCGATGCAGGTACAGCTGGCAGCTACCGCAACGCGCTCCACTAGGAACAGCAGAGGCAGACGGTGAAACCCACCTGAAAAGCAGGGGTGAGTCTCTAAACAGAAACTTAGTAGGGGTCACGCGGATCCCCACTGGAAAATGCACAGTGCAACGGAAGCAACAACAGAAACAGCAAGTGCAGCAAAGCAGGAAAGGCTACACTAAAAAGCTGTAAAACTATGCTACAGGCAGTAGTAAACAAACAGGAGGTAGGAGTAGGGAACAAGCAAGAAAGGGGAGGAACCCACGCCAGACAAGTGGCGGCCGAACTAACCTCGGCACCCCAAACTACTCCAAACAACAACAGAAGGGCGACTCTGATCCAACAAAGTCAGAAGTTACCGATATGCCAACCCGACACCAGGTCTAAGACGGAGACCTGCAAAGACGGCTAAAACAACCACGACGGCCTACACGATTGGAACATCGTGCATGCAACCCCAGGCTCATCTTGGACACAGCCAAGAACAGACCACACAGCCAGGGAAGCAAATCTTGGACAGGGCCAAGACTAGCCGACACGAAAAAGGAGAACACTGGCTCCGAGAAACGCAAGAGTCGCTGGTCAAGTGATAGGAGTACCCTCACACTAGAAGAACAGCAAGATGCGTCCACTGACGTCTTACACTGCGCCACAAGTGTCATGTCTACCCGACCGTGTGCAGCACGGGGGAGACTAGACACACCAAGAACCAGGTCCAAGGAACAATGACGTTCCAAGGAAAAATGGCACCTCACGGAAACAAGACCGCAGCACCACAACTGCAAGTAACTAGTCAGGGCTACGCCCGTCGACGCAAGTCCCCAGTCCCTGACCACGTGTGCACACACTGACCCGTACCTAGGCCAGGCCTCTAGCAGTATTCCCCTCGGTAGGACGCTACCGCTGGCCGGGGCCCACGGAACTAGCTTAAAAACCGTGTAACGGGAACTGCCCGTCCATCACTCCCGGTGGGTGACGTACTAAGAAAAGCCTACGTCACAGGCTATGACTAGTGGAGGTTCACAAGGCACAGACTCCAAAACACAAGTGCTAGAGTACAGACAGTCTAAGGAAAGCCTGTCGCACGTACCACCAAGCATCACTGGCAGTACCACCGCTGCCAACAGACTCAGGACCAGGCAACTAGACCTACCATGTAACGATCCCGAGTCGAACGACTCAAAGGCAAGATCATCACAGACAGCGGAACAAGCTGCCAATCGGTCTAATCCTAAGTCAGAAAAACCACGCTCCGCAGAAAACAACACACGGAGACCTGAGGGAACACCAAAAACCCTCAGACACAACTGGACATATAAACCGAGGTAAGGCGACACCTCGAAGCGTCCAAAACCAGTGTCTCGGATAGACATAGCCGCCAAGACACCCACACACAAGGTCGCCTGTCAGCCACTGGGTCACCCCGGGTTGACCGGAACCAGACCAAACACAAGCAAAGATAGGATAGAAAATCCTACCTCAAGCAAGAAGACTCCTGGCTACCTTACAACGTAGTCTTAGCCCTCATAGGACGTCAAGAGACATCCACGGGACAGCGGGCAGACCACAAGGCCAAGCCAAGACAAGTAGAAACCGAAGAAACGGAAATTGGAGCACAAGGCATGTAACGCACCACAGCTAGACCGCTACAAGCATGTGACGATCTAAACCTAGGCCGTTACACTCCAAGTGACGGTCGGGGAAGAGCCATCACTCACACCACCCTATCAACTCTAAAACACAGAAAACAGCATGTAACGGCTAGCACCAGACGCGTTACACACACCTGACGCGCCCCACATGGGCCGTCAGAGCCAACAAACCACGAATGAACCAACAGGTTCAAAACAACGGCCAGGGGCATGTAACGGTCCACACCGGACGCGTTACACCAAAAAGGCGCACGGGGCACGGCCGTTACACCATAGAACAGCACAACACCCAGCCCTCAGCCAAACAGCATGTAACGGCCTACACTAGGCGCGTTATAACGCTGTGATGCATGGGAACATGACCGCCGCATCAACCGCCTTACACGGTCAACGCCCAGTCAAAGCACGAACGCAGGACATGTAACGGCCAACCATGGGCGCGTTACACACCTCTAACGCACCTCCACAAGGCCGTCAGAGGAACCGCCATACTCGGCACACAAAATGACAAAAGGCATGTAACGCACAAGCTCAGGCGCGTTACATGGGTGTGACGTGCCACTCCAGGGCCGTCACATACCCAGAAGCCAAAAACTCTCAAGAAGGCCAAACGAAGTGGCGGTCTATCGTAGGGCCGTCAGAGCCAAGTAACAGCCTCTGAAACGACCGCTACATCGGTCACGGCGGGAAAACATAGGAATGGCCAAATCGGCCCGTTCCACGCCCCATACACGCCGAAGCGCAGGGGAAACAAACCCAGACGCTGAAAAACAACACTAGGGTGCTAAAAACCCCACATGCAAACTCAAAAAGACAAGATCCGGGCGATTTAGACGAATCGACCCTAAATGGGTCATCGAGGTTCCCGGGCTTCTACCGGCCTTGAATGAACACCAAACAACACGAAATCAACGTGGATGGGATCCTGACATCCCAGCGGTCAGTTTAAAACTAACTACACCGCAAACGGTCGCCGTTTACCGGCCGACCCTAAAAACCACGAAAATCATGATTTAGGCAAACCAAGCCCAAACTCGACCGTTTCCTAGCCGAACGTCGTGCAATGGCAGGGAAAACGGAGAGGACGAAGTAAGGATCAGTCACCCTACCTCCACCGAAGAAACCGAGCCCCGAAAGGACTAAACCACGCCGAAATTCACTCGCGAACCGATTTCACCGGTTTTGAATCCACCATTCGGGATTGTGCCAGAATCGATCCCGTCTGCAGCCGGAGCCGAGGAGGCGAAACGAGAGAGAACGGAAGAGAGAGAGATGGCGGCGGCGAATGAGAAGGAGGAGAGAGGAAAATGAAAGAAAAAGAAAAGAAATTAGGAAATTATCATAATTTTTAAAAATTCCGTAAATGTGCCGAAAATGCACAAATTCAGAAAAATACGTAAAAATAGCCGAAACGACCGGCTCGAAGAGTACTTCGTCGCTGTAGCATCCACGAGTTCGAGAATTGACAAACAAACTCACCGTAGGGTTTCGTAACTAGTACGAGAGAAAAATCCACACGGCTCGTAAAGCTCAACTCGGAAGCCACCAAAGCAAACCGAAACTCAACGAAACCAATCCAAAAGATATCTGAAAGATCCAACAAAGATCCCACAAGACCTGCAAAGGATCCAGCAAAGATCCAGGGCATTACATTACATATTCTATGAGTCAAAGAATATGGCTTCCAAGTGCATCTCTAATTTTCTTTCTTTGTTGATCTTTAATTATAAGGGGGGCTTCGAGCTTGTTTGCATGTAAAACTGATACTTCACAATAAGTATTTCTTATCTGTCGCCCCATCACAACTTTATCTTTATCAACACTTATTACAAGATCAGTTGCCACATACTCTTCTTCTAGATCTAATAGTTTCACCCACTTCCCTTGCAACTGTGCAACATAAAAAAATAGAACCATCAAATAGAGCTTCAAGTAGAAGTTTGTACAATAACTGTAGAAATACATAGATGCTTAAAAAACTAGTTTTCACTCAAAACAAGAACGTATTTTTCACCATTAAACAACCCATGTGGGTTCAACACAAGTTTCAAATTCTAAAAACACTGACGCATCAGTCCGATTTCACTCAAAATCAGTCAAATTGGACTGTTTCCAAACACTACCTAAAAGTGCAGCGAAATATGTCAATGACCCCATGCTCTCAATTTCACACATTTGATGGAAACAAGAATGTATTCAGAGTGATCATGGTGAAGATTGAATGATTGTAGCACAAGTCAAGATTTATTTCAAGGCTGGGTTTTGTCATTTAGAGCATTGGAGTACAAAGGTAAAATCGTATTCTGTTTAGAATCCAACTGCTTGATTGTATGATCTGATCACCATGGCCATGTGCCCTCTTGAATCGACATGGTTTTATACTGGTTTGGACACCGACCCACATCCAGTACCTAGACCATTGTCTAGGATTTCACCAGTTTTGACAAGAAGTGTATTTAATAAGTTTTGATCAGCTGCTTTAGGTCACCAACAATGTTGCTCGCAAGCAACACACACTATGGCCAAGTCCTAGTAACCACCAACAACTAAGTTTTCATCAGATGCTTCGGCTGACCAATTCCACAACTAAGTTTTGATCACATGATAGTATATCAACACTTGTTGTGTTTTGCTTAGGTTACAACACACCAGCACTGTAGCAACACTGATACAAATAAGATTTTTAAATAAATCAAATTAAAATAAAAGATAAGTAAATAGATGACAAAGAGCCTAAATGAGTAAATCATTAATCAAGAGGAAAATAACGCCTTTTATCAAGGTGCTAATTCAAAAGGAAACGCCTATGTCTAAGGCGTTAATTTAAAAAGGACGCCTATACCATAGGGCGTCAAATTTTAAACGACGGGAAATAAAATTAAGGAAAGGAAAGGAAACGCCCTCACCTTGGGCGCGTTTTTAATAAGAAACGACTAGGACAACGTCATCAATTAAAACAAACGACCTAGCCTAAGGCGTGAATTCAGTTCGAGTTTCGTTCGACCCAGGAGTCTATCCAGAGCAAGTTCTGGATAACTACATCGAAGATGGAAAATAGTAAGGACTTTATCATGGAAGTATTACTTCCAATATAACTCTAACCCTATTAGGATTCTAAAAATCCTATAAATACCCTCCTAATCCACCCAGACCGCTACTTTGGCGATCTGCTGGTGCCATCATACGTGAAGAATAGGTGATGTTTTTCCTCTTCTCCTTCACCTTTGGATGTGTATGACAAACGAACATTAATGTTCTTTTCTTCTTTTCTCTTCCCTCCACAGGAAGCCTGCAAACAACACCCTAATTGAAGAACGTGGTTCTTCAGCAGAAAAGATCTTCTTACGTTCGCTGCAAAAAGGGGAGGAAGTTGATTAGGATCTCTGTCGCAGCATATCTCTCTATTTCCTTCTGGGTGCTGTTGATTATTGATCTAGTTACGGTTAGAAGCTTCGAAGGCTCTGTTTAGAACAGAGCATCGTTTTCGTATCCAGCCCTTCAAACACCTTCATCAAGATCACGATAAGGTAGGTTTTCTCAAGATCGTAGCCCAAACTAGCTTAAGATCTTAATAATATCATCGGTCGTGCATGCATATAGTTTTATTCTGGTTTCAGATGTTTTCTATGTAATTTCAAAAAGAAACGCCCTTGGCAAGGGTGCTAATTTAAAGAAGCGACCCACACTAGGGCGCTAATTATTGTTTTGACGCCCTTCCCAGAAGTCATCAATTTCATGTAATTAATAAATACCCACGTTTAAAATTTAATATCTATGTAACCATGAATCTAATATATTGCATGAGTATACCTGTGAAATCCTGCTATTTTTCCTGTCATGATCATGTACCCTTTTTCCTGAAATTTTATTATCTAAAAATTGGTAAATTCTTGAATTCACGACCTTGTCTAGGTCGTCTCCTACTGAACTGACGCCCCAGACCAGGGCGCTAATTGAGAGGTAACGCCCCTGTCCAGGGCGCGTTTTTGTTAAAATTCTGAAATATTGAAATTCTGTAAAAATCGAAATATAGTTTGGACGACTGCTTCACGAGTCGTCAAAAGCTCAAGAAACGCCCTTATGTAAGGCGTTAATTACGTGATTAATGACTTAACTAAAGTCGTTATTTTCCTGTAAAACTATTTTTTCACTGTTTCTGTTATCCAAGGGTTTCATACTTATGTATATATATATTGGCACTATATTTTCACTCCGTGAATATAGTCTCACGTTTCATGATGTTTTAACGTTCCCCCTTAACTCTCAGTGACATACAAGCTCTCCATTGGACATTCCGTTCCTTTGGACTAGCGACTTAGTCATAGAGACCTCTATAAGACTCCTCGAGCCTTGGATTCCCTCAAGGCCGACTGAGCAGGTTGTACCATAAAAACCCATTACATTATTTGATTGCCATGTCACTCTAAAGAAACCTGGTATACCGGCCCTCATGTCATGCCATGTGTATGATATGAGAATTATCTTAATGAACAGGGTAAAGCATGACATTGTTATGATGTTCTTGTAAACCCCAATTCTATATCAACATTGTTATGATGTTCTTGTAAACCCCAACTCTATATGAACATTGTTATGATGTTCTTGTAGACCCCAATTCTATATTAAACTTGATGTTCTTGTGGACCTCAATTCTATATAAAGAATGTCTATACTTGTTTGTCATGGTACCCAAGTTAAGGAACCAATTCCACCTAGTTTTATCGATAATCGTGATTGTACCGTTATTATCCCCATTCTATGTCAAGTGCCATATTTTTGGACTCTACTCTATCCATGTTTATCCTACATGTCTACAAGCTTTATTCTTGAAATTCCATATTGGCTATACACAAAAGTGGATGTTAAAATACATGATTAATGCCTGTGCATATAGGGCCCGATCTGGTCCTGGGAGGAGCACCCGAAAGTACTTGTGTCCATGGGAGTTGATTGATCACGGTATTGGCATTATACCGAAGTGCATGACTAGCTTGATTGAACATTCCACAAATCTTGTACTTGTACTTGACTTGATATTACATGACTTGCGTGACCCGAAAAAGGGTAATTGCATATTTGCGTGCTTGAACGTGATAGCCAAATTCCAACATGACATGATGAATACACTTGCTTGAATATCTTGATATCTTTTGATATAAGTTCTTGAAAGTTCATGACTAGTTCTCGTCGCTATCTTATTGTTATACACTCTTTCTATCTTGTCGTTTTATGTGAGCATGCGTAGCTATAGTGCATTCATGAAAGATGTAATCACTTAAACCCCTTGCTAGTTCTTGAGATATAATTTTCTACTGAGCGTTCGGTCACTTAGTGTTTCCCTACTTTTCAGGTAAGTCTGACGATGAGGGAACTCAAACGGATGGGGAAAATCAAGAGTGAAAGAGATAGAGCTTCTCCCGTGTTATCTAGTCTTTTTCATATTTTCTTGAGTCAACCTTGTATTTTTCCTTCATTTTAGTTAGTACTTCAAAGGTTTGTAATAGACATATTCTTATGAAGGAATAAATGATTGGGTTATCTTTACTTTTGCGCATCTCTGATTTTGGTGTCGAATACACTAATATGCTGATTGACATGATTGATATAAACTCGTCACGCGTCTCCGGGTATCTTCCGCTCTCGGGGCGTGACAGTTTTTGTGGTATCAGAGCCTAGGGTATTCAATTCCTAGGAAACCCAAGTCCAAGGATAGGTTTAACCTTTAACCGGTGAGATTGGGTAGAACCAAGGGTTAAAGTTAACATAGAAACGCTAGCTTCTAAATGAAATCATGTATTGATCTAGTTATTGTAATTGTAGGACGATGGCTGCCGAACGTGCTCAGTGGCGCAACATGCAGCGTACACTTCAAGGCATGACTCAGGTGCTGCAACAGGTAGCACAAGGAGGAGCACAACGAATAAGGAGTCTCCACCAAGTCTTTAAAAACATGAACCCGCCTAAATTCACGGGTTCTACTGATCCGGACGACGCAGAGCACTGGATCAGGGAGACGGAACGTATATTCCGTGTTATGCAGTGCACGGATCAAGATAAAGTCTTATTAGCTACCTTTCAGTTGGAAAGGGATGCCCAATGCTGGTGGGAATCAATAGAAGCTACTTTAAATCAAGACCAAGTTACTTGGGAAGAATTCGTTGAACATTTCAACGCTAAATATTTTTCGGACCGAGTACAGGAAAAGAAAGCTACAGAATTTGCTGCACTGAAGCAACGGTCCTTGACAGTGGTCGAGTACGAGGCCCAATTTTCTAGATTATCTCGGTATGCTAAGCACTTAGTTAGCACCGAGAAGATGAAAGCTAGGAGGTTCCTAAATGGGCTCAGGCCCTAATATATCACACAGCTGGCACTAATGGATATCCAGGTCTACTCGGAAATTATGCGTCGAGCTCAGCTATTAGAAGACGCCACGGAACTATCTGATAGAATCCGTGGGAAGGACAAGAAAGAACAAGTTACAAGTTCGGGTTCCTTTAAACCCAACTTCAAGAAGAGGCCTAGCAATGGAGGTACTTCCTCACTAGATCAGAAGTTTAAGAAGACCAAGCCCTTCTCCATCACCACTACCCCATCAAATATAGTGTGCAAGCATTGTGACAAGGCGGGCCATAGAGCAGAAGAATGCTGGAGGAAACTAGGAGCATGTCTCTGCTGTGGGAGTCGCGATCATCGAATTCCCGATTGCCACTACTTAATGATCAAGCCGGGGACGGGAAGCGCCCAGTAACCAAGAATACTCGTCTTCACGCAATTAAGGAGACCAAACAAGAAGAAGAAGGCGGACTAGTAGAAGGTACATTGAAAGTTTGTTCCATGTCTGCATATGTCTTCATTGATACTGGTGCTTCACATTCAATTGTTTCCAAGAAGTTCGCTGATCCGTTACCCCTAGAACCGGAATGGATAAAATTAGTCTTGTCTACTCCTCTAGAAAATGAGACTGATATTACACACCATTACCAGAACTGTGAAGTATTGGTTCATGGTAAGAATCTCCCTATTGATCTTATATGTTTAGACCTAAAGGAGTATGATGTCATACTAGGAACGGATTGGTTATCTAAATATCAGGTAACGGTCGATTGCCATAATAGCAAGGTTACTTTCGAGGAATTTCCAGAACTGATCTTTACTAGCCCCAAGAGGCGAAGCAAAACCCCTCTTATTTCGGCTCTCCGAGCTAGCAAGCTCATCAGGAAAGGATGTGTATCTTTCCTTGCATTCGTCACGATTAAGGAGGCTAAGGAAACTAAGATAGAAGACATTCCGGTGGTACAAGAATTTTCGAACGTATTTTCGGAAGATTTGCCTGGATTACCCCCACAAAGAGAAGTGGCCTTCACCATCGATTTAGTTCCTGGTGCGGGTCCAGTTTCTAAGGCACCGTATAGAATGTCACCTGCTGAACTCAAGGAGTTAAAGGAGCAATTGATGGAACTCATTAAGAAAGGATTCATAAGACCAAGTACTTCCCCATGGGGAGCGCCTGTATTATTTGTAAAGAAGAAAGATGGATCCATGAGGTTATGCATCGACTATCGACAGTTGAATTATCTCACTATCAAGAACAAGTATCCACTGCCGAGAATCGATGAGTTGTTTGATCAAATTTCAGGATCCAAGTACCTTTCCAAAATTGATCTTAGGTCGGGATATCATCAGTTAAGAATCAAGGATGAGTACATTCATAAGACTGCATTCAGAAGCAGGTACGACCATTATGAATTTGTTGTTATGCCTTACGGACTAACGAATGCCCCTGCTGTCTTTATGCAGTTAATGAATAGTATATTCAGGCCTTGTTTGGATCAATTCGTGGACTTTATTGATGATATATTGATTTATTCCGAGACCAAGGAAGAGCATGAGGAGTATTTAAGGATTGCATTACGAATATTGAGGGCAAACCAATTATATGCAAAACTCAGCAAGTGTGAATTCTGGCTTGAGGAAGTGACTTTTCTCAGACATGTTATATCAAAAGATGGCTTATCAGTAGATCCATCAAAAGTTGAAGCTGTAAGAAATTAGGAAAGACCGACCAATGCTAGCGAGATCCGAAGTTTCTTAGGTCTTGCTGGCTATTACAGGTGATTCATCAAAGATTTCTCTAAGATCGCCGTACCACTTACGAGGTTAACTCGTAAGGAGATCCGTTACGAATGGAGTGAGGAATGTGAAAGAAGCTTCCAAACTCTCAAGGATCATCTTACTACAGCTCCTGTCTTAGCTTTACCAATGGAAGAAGAGAAATTCGAGGTATACACTGATGCTTCTGGCATTGGCCTCGGATGTGTTCTAATGCAACATGGAAAGGTTATAGCTTACTCTTCTCGTCAATTAAAGAAGCATGAAGAGAACTACCCCGTCCATGACTTAGAATTAGCCGCGGTAGTATTTACACTAAAGATCTAGAGGCATTATCTATATGGAGTACAGTTTACTGTATACTCCGATCACAAGAGTCTCAAGTATCTTTTCTCTCAAAAGGAATTAAATATGAGGCAAAGGCATTGGCTAGAATATCTCAAGGACTTCGACTTCAATATACAATATCATCCCGGAAAGGGTAATCATGTAGCAGATGCCCTTAGTCGAAAGCCGAGAGCACTGTTAGCCAATTGTATGATTCAAGAATGGAAGTTGCTGGAGCAATTCTCTAAGCTCAATATAAGCATGGACACGAACTTCAAATGTGTCACATTGTCTCATATAAGCATTCATCCAGACCTATTAACTGAAATACAAGCACTTCAGGATGATGACCCAATATTAGTGGAAATCAAGGGCAAACTAGAAGGACAGTCTGATTTACAATTAGCATCAGATAGAAGGTTGTTATTCCAAAATAGAACTTGTATACCGGATTGTCCCGAGTTAAAGAAGAAGATCTTAGATGAAGCTCATAGATCAAGGTACACGATTCATCCTGGATCTACCAAAATGTACCAAGATGTGAAAAGAAATTTTTGGTGGCCCAACATGAAAAGGGAAATAGCGGACTACGTGTCGCGCTGTCTCACATGCCAACAGGTCAAGGCGGAACACCAAAAGCCTGCTGGAAAACTACATCCTCTAGATATCCCTAAATGGAAGTGGGAGGATATTGGTATGGATTTCATCATGGGTGTATCTAAATCAAAAGGAGGACATGATGGAATATGGGTTATTATTGACCGATTGACAAAATCGGCGCATTTCTTGCTAATCAAGAGCCGATGGTCAGTCGATATATTGGCTGCATTATACATCAAGGACATAGTCAGATTACACGGTATTCCTATTTCAATCGTGTCTGACAGAGATCCCCCTTTTAGTTCTCATTTTTGGAAGGGACTACAACATTCGTTGGGAACAAGGCTTAACTTTAGTACAGCTTTTCATCCTCAAACGGATGGTCAGACCGAGAGAACTAATCAGGTGGTTGAAGATATGCTCAGAGCTTGCATCATTGATTTCGATGGAAGCTGGCATGATCACTTACCGTTGGTGAAATTTGCATACAATAATAGCTACCAGGCAAGTATACAAATGGCACCTTTCGAAGCTTTATACGGAAGGAGTTGCCGATCACCCTTATGCTGGGATGAAGTTGGAGAGAAACAACTGCTAGGTCCAGACATGGTAAGGGTTACCACTGAAAGAATACAATTGATTCGAGAAAGACTGTAAGTTGCTCAGTCTAGGCAAAAGGCTTATGCCGACACGAGAAGGAGAGATCTTGAATTCCAAGTTGGAGATCATGTATTTCTCAAGATATCGCCTGGACGTGGCATACGGAGATTTGGTGTCAAGGGCAAGCTTACACCAAGATTCATCGGACCCTTCGAGATACTGGAAAGAGTTGGCGAGGTTGCTTATCGCATCGCATTGCCTCCTCAATTTTTCGAAGTACATAATGTGTTCCACATATCTATGTTGAAGAAATATGTACACGATCCATCACATATTATTGAACATGGAGACTTAGTGATCCAGAAAGATCTTACATATGAGCAGAAGCCTATGAAGATACTAGATCGTGAAGTACGTACCCTAAGGAATAAGGTTATTCCCATGCTTAAGGTACAATGGAATAAGAACTCCGAACATGAAGCTACATGGGAGACCGAGGAATCCATGAGGAGACGATTCCCAGAATTATTCTAAGAGGTATATACTCTACACTCTCCAAAATATATATGTACTATTGAATTTGGGGACCAAATTCTTTTAAGTGGTGGAGGGTGTAGCAACCCTGATACAAATAAGATTTTTAAATAAATCAAATTAAAATAAAAGATAAGAAAATAGATGACAAAGAGCCTAAATGAGTAAATCATTAATCAAGAGGAAAATAACGCCTTTTATCAAGGCGCTAATTCAAAAGGAAACGCCTCTGTCTAAGGCGTTAATTTAAAAAGGACGTCTACACCATAGGGCGTCAAATTTTAAACGACGGGAAATAAAATTAAGGAAAGGAAAGGACACGCCCTCACCTTGGGCGCGTTTTTAATAAGAAACGACTAGGACATCGTCGTCAATTAAAACACACGACCTAGCCTAAGGCGTGAATTCAGTTCGAGTTTCGTTCGACCCAGGAGTCTATCCAAAGCAAGTTCTGGATAACTACATCAAAGATGGAAAATAGTAAGGACTTTATCATGGAAGTATTACTTCCAATATAACTCTAACCCTTTTAGGATTCTAAAAATCCTATAAATACCCTCCTAATCCACCCAGACCGCTACTTTGGCGATCTGCTGGTGCCATCATACGTGAAGAACAGGTGATGTTTTTCCTCTTCTCCTTCACCTCTGGATGTGTATGACAAACGAACATTAATGTTCTTTTCTTCTTTTCTCTTCCCTCCGCAGGAAGCCTGCAAACAACACCCTAATTGAAGAACGTGGTTCTTCAGCAGAAAAGATCTTCTTACGTTCGTTGCAAAAAGGGGAGGAAGTTGATTAGGATCTCTGTCGTAGCATATCTCTCTATTTCCTTCTGGGTGCTGTTGATTATTGATCTAGTTACGGTTAGAAACTTCGAAGGCTCTGTTTAGAACAGAGCATCATTTTCGTATCCAACCCTTCAGATACCTTCATCAAGATCACGATAAGGTAGGTTTTCTCAAGATCGTAGCCCAAACTAGCTTAAGATCTTAATAATATCATCGGTCGTGCATGCATATAGTTTTATTCTGGTTTCAGATGTTTTCTATGTAATTTCAAAAAGAAACGCCCTTGGCAAGGGCGCTAATTTAAAGAAGCGACCCACACTAGGGCGCTAATTATTATTTTGACGCCCTTCCCAAAAGTCGTCAATTTCATGTAATTAATAAATACCCACGTTTAAATTTTAATATCTATGTAACCATGAATCTAATATATTGCATGAGTATACATGTGAAATACTGCTATTTTTCCTGTCATGATCATGTACCCTTTTTCCTGAAATTTTATTATCTGAAAATTGGTAAATTCTTGAATTCACGACCTTGTCTAGGTCGTCTCCTACTGAACTGACGCCCCAGACCAGGGCGCTAATTGAGAGGTAACGCCCCTGTCCAGGGCGCGTTTTTGTTAAAATTCTGAAATATTGAAATTCTGTAAAAATCGAAATATAGTTTGGACGACTACTTCACGAGTCGTCAAAAGCTCAAGAAACGCCCTTATGTAAGGCGTTAATTACGTGATTAATGACTTAACTAAAGTCGTTATTTTCCTGTAAAACTATTTTTTCACTGTTTCTGTTATCCGAGGGTTTCATACTTATGTATATATATATTGGCACTATATTTCCACTCCGTGAATATAGTCTCACATTTCATGATGTTTTAACGTTACCCCCTTAACTCTCAGTGACATACAAGCTCTCCATTGGACATTCCGTTCCTTTGGACTAGCGATTTAGTCATAGAGACCTCCATAAGACTCCTCGAGCCTTGGATTCCCTCAAGGCCGACTGAGCAGGTTGTACCATAAAAACCCATTACATTATTTGATTGCCATGTCACTCTAAAGAAACCTGGTATACCGGCCCTCATGTCATGCCATGTGTATGATATGAGAATTATCTTAATGAACAGGGTAAAGCATGACATTGTTATGATGTTCTTGTAAACCCCAATTCTATATCAACATTGTTATGATGTTCTTGTAAACCCCAACTCTATATCAACATTGTTATGATGTTCTTGTAGACCCCAATTCTATATTAAACTTGATGCTCTTGTGGACCTCAATTCTATATAAAGAATGTCCATACTTGTTTGTCATGGTACCCAAGTTAGGGAACCAATTCCACCTAGTTTTATCGATAATCGTGATTGTACCATTATAATTGCCATTATATGTCAAGTGCCATATTTTTGGACTCTACTCTATCCAAGTTTATCCTACATGTCTACAAGTTTTATTCTTGAAATTCCATATCGGCTATACACAAAAGTGGATGTTAAAATACATGATTAATGCCTGCGCATATAGGGCCCGATCTGGTCCTGGGAGGAGCACCCGAAAGTACTTGTGCCCATGGGAGTTGATTGATCACGGTATTGGCATTATACCGAAGTGCATGACTAGCTTGATTGAACATTCCACAAATCTTGTACTTGTACTTGACTTGATATTACATGACTTGCGTGACCCGAAAAAGGGTAATTACATACTTGCGTGCTTGAACGTGATAGCCAAATTCCAACATGACATGATGAATACACTTGCTTGAATATCTTGATATCTTTTGATATAAGTTCTTGAAAGTTCATGACTAGTTCTCGTCGCTATCTTATTGTTATACACTCTTTCTATCTTGTCATTTTATGCGAGCATGCGTAGCTATAGTGCATTCATGAAAGATGTAATCACTTAAACCCCTTGCTAGTTCTTGAGATATAATTTCCTACTGAGCGTTCGCTCACTTAGTGTTTCCCTACTTTTCAGGTAAGTCCGACGATGAGGGAACTCAAACGGATGGGGAAAATCAAGAGTGAAAGAGATAGAGCTTCTCCCGTGTTATCTAGTCTTTTTCATATTTTCTTGAGTCAACCTTGTATTTTTCCTTTATTTTAGTTAGTACTTCAAAGGTTTGTAATAGACATATTCTTATGAAGGAATAAAGGATTGGGTTATCTTTACTTTTATGCATCTCTGATTTTGGTGTCGAATACACTAATACTCTGATTGACATGATTGATATAAACTCGTCACGCGTCTCCGGGTATCTTCCGCTCTCGGGGCGTGACAAGCACATTGAGTTCGTAACTGTCACGCCCCGAGATTATGCAGCGGAAATAATCAGGAACGCGAACAGCTAGCATGGTAAGCCTCGAGCAAGCAATATAATCAGAGCGTAATAACAATCACACAAAGTAATTGCACAATAATTTAATCAACCTTCACTTTTATTTCATATTAAATAACCATAACTCGAGTACATAATATCCCACTTTCTTTCTAGACTCAAATAAAGATAAAATTACATAGACTCAATCTAGACATAATTTGACATTATAAGTTTTCACTCAAGTCCATATATCCTTTATTCGCTCTCGGACCCCATCACTGGAATGACATGAATCAGAATCTGACCCACTGGTACTTCCTGAAACATTGAGAAAGTAGGTAATGAGTACACTTACCCAGTAGATATCTTAGCATCAACATGATTGGCAATGTTAAAGTAATTAATATCTTTTGCTCTAAAGAAAAAGACAAATCATGCAAATACGATCAAACTTGCGATTAAAACTTAAAGTAACAATGTATAATCAAGCTTGAGATACGATAAATCAAGAATATATCAAGAATGTTACTTTGACCTTTTCATTAACAAGAATGTAACAAGAATGTACTAGCAAGTCATGTAACAAGCAAGAATGTACTCTTCACTTAGTAACAAGTACTTCATGAATTTCTGTGGATATTTCACCTCACGAGCCATGGATATTTTCGTGGATTACCGTGGACATTTCACTTATTTATAAAGAAAGTACTCCCAGCGCAATGCAATGCCATTAGCATCATACCCCATGGATTAAATAGTATATTCCCGACAATCAGCCGAGGGGACTAGCATAGAGCCCTTGAACACAATCAGTGCTCGAACTGCATCTTCAAGTATAAATCAAGCTACTTCCACGTATAAAAATAATGTGGCCAAGAATGTATAATTTCAATGAATGTTTCATGAATAAGTATCCAAAAATAAGAATGCTTCTATTGAAAACAAGATGTCAATAAACACATTAATAATTAGGTTACGCCGTGGAAATAAATCGGCAGCATAACGGTACATTTCTCAATTCTCACAATTTACTTAGGTATTTTTGGAATAATGTGACAAGTTCTAGATGATCAATTGGACTGTCTAGGATCATAAGAATACTAACCCTTGGGTCAAACCTCGGGTCAACTATACTTAGGGAAACAACAGTCGTTTACTGGGCACTTTCTTGAATAAAGCGGTCTAGTTTTGGACCGTTAAGGACAAGACTGTTCGATATTTAAAACATATTATCTGGAGTAGTTAGCGGTCAAATAAAGAACCGTCAAGGATCCTTTAGCGGTCTAGTAAAGGCCCACTAACAGACTCTGGCAGTCAACAATAAGGCCGCTAAGTTCCAGAAACATAAAACACCGGTATAAGTGCTTTCTAGACAATGGGTTTTAATGGTACAACCAACTCGGCGTCCTGATGGGAATCCCAGGCTCACGGAGAATTACGGAGGCCTTGAAATAAGACTTCCTAGTACGTTGGAAGGAATATCCAAAGGAGAGGTTATCAAGTCCAAGATTATTTACTTAATGTGCATAAGTGTAACTAATGGTCATATACCGGGATATATGCTATGAACTTATGAAATTGACTCTATAGATGAGAAAGAGATCAATAAAACAGCGATCAAGGTAAACCATGAATTATCTAACTTTAGAAACATGTATTTAATACAAAGGTATATGACTTTGGCAAGAAATTAACTTATGTTAAAAATAATCTTAAGTACAATAAAGAACATGAAATCACTATTATGAATCAGTAATTAAAACTTAGAGTAGTGAAATAACACTAAAACAGGTTCGTATATAGTTAGCTAAGCTTATTTGTAAGCTAGACGAAATGCTCTTGATTCAGTCTCGGGTTGACAGAAATCAGAACATTGACAGTCTATATTAGAGCCGTTACAAATGTTGGCGGTTTATCGTGAGGCCGCCAAAGGGACTTTAACGGTCTATTTCTGGTCCGCCAGAGGTTTCATAAAAATCTGACTAGCGGTTTATCGTAGGGCCGCTGCACAGGGTTGGCGGTCGACGATTAGGCCGCTAGAGCACATCTGACAGTAAATTAAATAAGAAGAACTAATGTTTAAAACATATCATGTCTGGAAATTAACATATATTAACTTCTCTATCATGATAGAACGAAGATTAGGCTAACAATATGCATAGGATTCATGTATTATGCCAAAGAGAATTAATTTAGTTCATTTAGGGCTAAGAAAGATGCATGGATGTATAGATTCTATTAAAACATAAAATTCTCTGTACACAATACATGAAATCAAGTGCAATAAGAGGGCTTTTAATCCTAGAATGATATTTTAGCCATTCATGAGATGACCTACCTCTGGTAACACCTCTAGACTTTGAATTTCGGACTGGAAGTCAACCCTAGTTTTGCACTTCCTGTGATAAATCAGTAACTTCACGCCTAGATATTTCTTGATCCACTTGACCTAAGGAAATGAAATTTGGAGGGTAAGAAGAAGATACTAAGGGGAACAAAAAGTTTTAAAGACACTAATGCTAAATACCTCGTTCTGGATCCCTAATTTCTTGATCTTCACCACACCGTTGCACAGTTTCCTGAGTTGTTGATGTGGAACCAGCAACTTTGGGGGCTTCTATCTTCCTGATGGGTTGATCTCCTAGCACGAAATTTTGAGGCAAGTTAGTCCTTTGTATTAGGAATAAAAACCTCAAAAGAACCTACCTGAAATAATATCTCCTTACCTTAGTTCCACGCGAGCCAAATGTAAGGGTCGCGCATGTGAAACTAGAGTCTATTTATAGGGTTTGACTAGGGTTTCATGGATTAGATCAATTCTAGAGTCCCTAGTTGGTACTATTTCAACTTTTGAGAGTCCTTAAGATGTTTACTAGTCCTCCCATCTCGGTCTCTTGGAAGATAAACGTTAAAAATCTAATCTTTTTGCTCTTTCTTCAACTTACGGAACTGATAGAATGTAGCGGTCTAAGACTGGACCGTTAATCTCCATATAGCGGTTTTACGATAGACCGCCATTATCATTGGGCGCCGATTTTGAATTTAATTCAAACTCTTTTACTCACTTATCCATTTAATTATCTTAAATAGGTGTATTTATCCCTTATATTCTGTGAATAAGCTAATTAACCTTCTAGAATATAGGCCAAACTTCATGGGCTTGGTCCTTAAGTCCTTTGGGCTTATTTTAAATAGGCTAGGTCAATTAGTTATCACACTTGGGCCTTAATAATGATTTATTGAACCCAAAAATTTATTTATTATCTGTTTTATTATTTAAAAATTCTTATAAATTCTCAAAAAAAATTAAATACTTCAGAAACATTCTATAAAATTTCCGGGGCATTACACCCTCCCCCACTTAAGAGAATTTGGTCCCCAAATTCAATGTATGGATTATACGGAGAGTGTACTTACAGTTAAATAATTTCAGAAATCTTTTGCGCATAGCTTCTTCGATTTCCAATGTTTCTCCTACTTTCGTCCATTGGATCTTGACGATAGGAATAGTTTTATTCCACAGTTGACGTACTTCTCGTTCAATAATCTTGACTGGCCTTTGCTCGTACGTTAAATCCTTTTTAATTTCCAAGTTGTCGTAGCTAATGACATGGAAAGGATTAGTGTAGCACCCCGATTTATTAAGGAATAAAATTTCAAGAAAATTAATAAGAAATTCCTTAAGAAATAGGATATATAAAATTTTGACTATTTTATAAAAATCTGGAAAACAATTAGAATCTTGTAGATGATGAAACGTTAAGTAAAATTGACTTCTATGACCATCCAAAATAAAATTCGTAAACAAGCCGAATTAGTAGATTAAGGCCCAAAACCACACTTAGCCTAATCGGACCTTAAATCATGAAATTCGAGCCCAATACCTGATCGTTTAAGCTCAAACTAGTTTCAAAAGAACGGCTAGGATCATCTCATCATTACCCCTCTGATTGATCTTCGAGACCCTAACCCTAGAGAGCGTATTTCGGATGAGAACGGCGGCGGCGCCCTAATCCGCGCAATTCGCGCGCAACCGAGTTTGTGGACTCTTATCTCTGCGACGGAACCCTCTAGAATGCAATTGGACCTATAAAAATAACCCTTAGCCACCCTAGAATCATTTAGTTGCAGCGGTGGCCGGAGAGGAGCTTGATCGAGGGAGAATTTCGACGATCATCAGCGGTGTGTACCTAGCGCGATCGGCTTCCCTCTTCTTCCTTCATCCTTCGATTAATGTACGTGATAGCAAGCCAAACCCTAACTATTATATATGGATAGAAGCGTCATCTTGTCCTCTTTCCATTGGTCTAGAAAGCCCTAAATTTCATCTAGTATCCTGCTAGGATTTCGGGTGTTAGTAGAAGCATGCTAGAACTAGGGTTAACTATGTTCCATCTCGATTTAAGTAGGGATTTCAGGCACTAAACGTCCAATTGATCATGTTATCTTATATAACTTTTCATGCTCGTTCTATTGACTATAAAAGCCCTAATTTTCATGTTGTATATTGTGCGTATTTAGTTATTATTGCTAACCCTAGCCAACCCTGTCGGAGACGGGCAAGGCGAAAGGGCGGTAGAATGATCTGACTTGCGCGGCCTCTTGATAGACCACCCATACTCTGTAGGCGGCCGGTTCTTGACCGTTCATATGTTTATCTTCGATCGCTTTTGTGGATTGCGCGCCAGAACCCTAACCGCCCTTTTCTTCAAGCGGCCAGTCTCGGACCGCTCATCTTCCCCAGCGGCACCCTGCAGACCGCTCAACCCTAGCAGGCCTTCGGACCTGAAGGGGTGTGAACGGCCTATCGGGCAACCGTCGAGGCGTGTGAGCGGCTCTGTACGAACCGCCCAACTACACAGAATTGCTTATTTCTTCACTTAAGCATGATTTATCTTAGTAGGTTAGTGGCTAATGGTAGGTTAACAACCCACATGATAACTGGAACTCATGGAAGTAAATAATTATGAATTTTTGCTAGTTGTCTTCACTTTATTCATCATGGCCTTAACCTATTTCAATATATTAAGTTCAACATGATTTCTTAAACCGTCCTACTAGGATTG
Source organism: Amorphophallus konjac (assembly GCA_022559845.1). Lineage (NCBI taxonomy): Eukaryota > Viridiplantae > Streptophyta > Magnoliopsida > Alismatales > Araceae > Amorphophallus > Amorphophallus konjac. The sequence continues at coordinate 257,029,166 of CM040118.1, read as the reverse complement.
ATCGACAGTCGTTCTACTCTGGTAGGATTGGCTGACCGCTATACTTGGTTTCCAGTGATTTGATAGCCTCATTTCCTTGTAATGGTTGGGACTCTCCGCCGGATACTCCTTCCGTCGGACTAAGACCTTCATTACGGGACCTCCGTAAGCCCCCGCGAGCGTGGGATTCCCACTAGGACGTCGGGCAGGTTATACCACCAAGACTTGAACCTGCTTACGTGATCGAACCGCTTGGATTGCCATGTTGTGAGTCACGGCTCAACTTGGACCCCCTGAGGCTTGAACGGCCCAAAAGGGACTGCTTATCTGATTGGGCGGACTGGTATGAACCGTGCATCCCTGGCCAAGTGCCACTTACATTGGTCGATTAACCTTGTTCTACCTTCGACCAAATCATGATTTGATCGACCCAATAAGCCCTAGGCTGACCAGTGGAGAGTGGGCTGGACCCTGGTTCAGTTCTGCCCCACTTATGGTAGCCCGGAGCCCATTTTTGGGTTGATTTCTAGTCTTCTAGTTAGGCCCAGTTTTGAACGGACTGATTTGGACCGTCCATGTACTCGAGCGGATCTTAGTGGACCGTTCATCCATTGAGCGGCCCTATAAGGCCCGTTTACCTTGTTCTTGAGCTTCCAGCCCTTCTGGCCATGAGCGGCCTATTATTGACCGTCCATTTATTTGAATGGCCCGATATGGACCGTGTATCTTCCAGAAAATGATTTCCGTGGTTGTTCATGTTTGAATCCAAGGACCTATCGGTTCTTGATAATTTGAACTTTCTGGTCAAAATATCTCTTCGACTTACCCTTGGAATTCTCTGAGGTAAGTTCTATACCTTGTCATATTGGCCATTTAACTTGATTAAAGTCTAGACATACTTGGGATCTTGGATCCATTAAACCAATGCCAACGCATCATAAGGGCCCGGTCTGGTCTTGGGAGGAGCGCCCGAAAAGTACTTGTGCCCCAGGGAGTTTGAATGACATGGTGAGGCATTGCACCGAGTGCATGACTAGCGTGATGTCTACGACAATAATCTATTACTTGAATTTTTCTTGACTTTGTTAGTTCTTGCTTGTTGGCCAATTTCCAGTTACATCATGGTATCACCTTCTCTTTATTCTATTACTTTGTCATATCATCATTTTATTTCGCTCTTTATGTTTGTACTTAAAATGCAATTAATTGATAAATTATTTAAACGTGCCTGTTATTACCTACTGAGCGTTCGCTCACCCAGTTGTTCCTCTCTTTCAGGTAGCTCAGGTGAGGATTCACAGACTGAAGGGGACGGGCAAGAGTGATGGCCACTGAGCGAACCTGTTAGAAGCCGTGTGAAACCAGTCTTAGTTGTTGTGTCCAGTTATGTTTAGATTGTGTGTGTTTTGAAAGAGTTGTAATTTCGAGATTAGCAATTGTAATATTGTCAAGTGGATGTTATGTTGGAAGTTGTTTAAGAGAGTTTATGTAACGTGCATCTTTAAATGTAATTTTAGTTATGGAGTTATTTCTGTTTATGGTATTGTGTTGATCTTTAGCTTAGCATAGCATGTCTGTAAATAAACATATTTTCATTAATTGTTTCTACTGCTAGTCCCTATATTCCACGTCGGGGCGTGACAATTTGGTGGTATCAGAGCCTAAATTTCTAATATTTCTAAGTTTTCTAAGTTCTAGGATTCTAAGTGATGTCGTAAGACCTATAGCCTTGCTATAAGTCTAAGATCCAACCTAGTGAGATTTGGGTAGAGACTTGGGTTGAGATAATAACCTAATTCAAAAACTATTCTTTCTAAATGATCCTAAATAAGTTAATCTATGTGTAGGACGTTCTAATGGCAGCCGAACATCCGCAATGGCGAGACATGCAGCGAACGGTTCAAGGACTAACTCGGGCCTTACAGCAAGTGGCCCAAGGAGGAGTGGCGAACCAAGGAGCTGGCGATCTTCACCGGAACTTTCGTGGGATGAATCCCCCGCGTTTTGGAGGCTCGATTGACCCCGATGAAGCCGAGCACTAGCTAATGGAGATGGAGAGGATCTTCGAAGTAATGCAGTGCAGCGACCCAGAGCGTGTTCTTTTAACGACTTTCCAGCTGGAACATGATGCGAGAACATGGTGGGATGCGGTGAAGGCTACCCTCGGAGATAAGCAAGTTTCATGGAAGGAGTTCGACGTACTCTTTAATAGTAAATATTTTTCTAATAGAATACAATAAAAGAAAGCGGCTGAGTTTGCTGCTTTGAAGCAGCGGATCTTTCAGTGGCCGAGTATGAAGCTCAATTCTCTTGGTTATCTCGTTATGCCACCCACTTGATATCTACAGAGAAGATGAAGGCCAAGCGTTTTCTCAACGAGCTGAAGTTACATTATATTAACCAATTGGTGCCATTGGAAATTCAGACATATGCGGAGATGGTAAGGAAAGCTCAAGTCTTGGAAGACACTTTAGAGATGACGGAGAAAATCCATGGAAATAATGTTAAGAAGGAACAGTCTACTGGATCCAAGAGTGTCAAACCTGGTAATGGGAAGAAGAGACCAAATGGTGGGTCTGGATCGTGGAAGAACAAAATGCCGAAGAATGAAGACAAGAAGCCTGGCCCGATTGTGCCGTTCAAGGGCGTGTGCAAGTATTGTGACCATCCAGGTCACAAGATGGAAGAGTGCTGGCGCAAGTTGGGCGCCTGTTTGCATTGTGGTAGTGGGGACCATCGTATTCCTGAGTGTCCCCTTTTGTCAGATCAAGCTACCCCGACTAGGCCGCAAGGGAACAAGAAGCAGCAGGGCAAGCTCCAAGCCCTACAGGAAGACGATGCCGAAACCACCGAGGAGGTTGGACTCGTTGAAGGTACTCTTATTATTCATGATAAGCCAGCATTCGTTCTCTTTGATACCGGTGCCACTCATTCTTTTGTTTCTCAGAAATTTGCTAAGTCTTTTACTGTGAAGCCGGTCTTGATGAATTCCCCGTTAGAGATTTCAACCCCTATTGGTTCCAGTTCAGCAATTAAGTATTTCTATCCTTCTAGTAAGGTTATGATTAATGAACAGAACTTGCCAGCTGATTTAGTTTGCATGGATATGAAAGATTATGATGTAATTCTAGGAGCGGATTGGTTGGCTAAGTATGAGGCCAATGTTCATTGTAGTTCGAGTTCTGTGTCTTTTTCTGGACACCCTGGACTTTCTTTTATAGGGGTTAGGCACCATATGTCTGTGCCGCTTATTTCGGCCCTTCGAGCTAATAAGTTGATGAGGAAGGGATGTCAGGCTTTTCTAGCCTTTGTTTATGTGATCCCTGAGAAGAAGATCGAGGTTAAGGACATTCCTGTTGTCTGAGACTTTCCAGATGTCTTTCCTGAGGAATTATCGGGACTTCCGCCAGAAGGAGAGGATATCTTTTCTATTGATTTAGTTCCTGGCGCGACCCCTGTTTCTAATGCACCTTATCGTATGTCCCCTGTGGAGCTGAGAGAATTGAAGCAACATTTAATGGAATTACTGGAGAAGGGGTTCATTCGTCCAAGTACATCCCCGTGGGGAGCCCCAGTATTATTTATCCAGAAGAAGGATGGTTCGATTAGGTTGTGCATAGATTATCGGCAATTGAACCAACTGACTATGAAGAATAAGTACCCATTGCCGAGAATTGACGAATTATTTGACCAGATAGCAGGAGCTCAATATTTTTCTAAGATTGATCTTCGATCAGGATACCATCAGTTGCGGATCAAGGATGAAGATATCTATAAGACAGCCTTCCGTAGCAGGTATGGGCATTTTGAATTTGTAGTAATGCCTTTTGGTCTAACAAATGCGCATGCAGCTTTCATGCAGCTGATGAACAATGTGTTCTGACCCTATCTTGACCAGTGGGTCATTGTGTTTATTGATGACATCTTGATTTATTCTAAGAGTAAGGAGGAGCATGTTGAACACTTGAGAATGGCGTTGTAAATATTGAGAGATCATCAGCTATACGCCAAGTTTAGTAAGTGTGAATTCTGGTTGCAAGAGGTGTCCTTTCTAGGGCATATTATTTCAAAGGAAGGTATTTATGTTGACCCTTCGAAGGTGGAGGCAGTGAAGAACTGGGATAGACCTACTAATGTAACTAAAGTTAGAAGTTTCTTAGGCCTAGCAGGTTATTACCGAAGGTTTATTAAGGATTTCTCCAAGATTGCGGTGCCCTTAACAAGATTAACCCGCAAGGAGAATAAATTTGATTGGTCAGAGGATTGCGAGAGAAGCTTTCAGACCTTAAAAGAGTGTTTAACTACTACCCCTGTTTTGGCTTTACCATCTGGAGAAGGAGGTTTTGTGGTATATACTGATGTTTCAAGCATTGGTCTAGGTTGTGTGCTCATGCAGCACGGGAAAGTGATAGCCTATTCTTCTAGGCAGTTAAGGAAGCATGAAGAGAACTATCCCGTTCATGATTTTGAACTTGCAGCTGTGGCGTTTACCTTGAAGATTTTGAGGTACTACTTGTATGGAGAGACACTTACGGTGTTCTCAGATCATAAGAGTCTAAAGTATTTGTTTTCTCAGAAGGAACTCAATATGAGGCAGAGAAGATAGCTAGAGTATCTAAAGGACTTTGACTTCTCCAATGAATATCATCCTGGACAAGGGAATGTAGTGGTAGATGCCTTGAGCCGCAAGCCAATAGCTAAGTTGTCACATCTCATGTTGCAAGAATGGAGACTGTTGGAGTAGTTAGCTAGTTTGGATCTCAATGTTGACAAGGACCGGGTTACGATTGCTCAGATTCAACTTAGACCAAAAATCTTGATAGAAATCAAGTCCTTGCAAGACAATGACCTAGAGTTGGTAGAGATCAAGGAGAGTTTAAGTAACATACCTGATTTCATGGTAGCTGACGATGGTAGATTGTTGTTTCAAGGAAGGACATGTGTGCCAGATGTAGCTGAAATAAAGAATAAGATTCTCGAAGAAGCTCATAAATCCAGATACACCATTCATCCGGAGGTACCAAGATGTTTAAGGACTTGAAAAGATCCTTTTGGTGGCCAAATATGAAAAAGGAAATTGTAGAATTTGTAAGTAGATGTTTGGTATGTCAGCAAGTTAAGGCTGAGCACTTTAGACCTGCACGGAAATTGAAACCACTTGATATACCTTAATGGAAGTGGGAGAGTATTGGTATGGATTTTATTATGAGTCTACCCAAGACTCGTAGTGGATTTGATGCAATATGGGTTATTGTCGATAGATTGACAAAGTCTGCACATTTCTTGTCCATTAAGTCGAAGTGGACAGTTGATGTCTTAGCTGCTTTATATATGAAAGAAGTTGTAAGACTCCATGGTATTCCAGTCAGCATTGTGTCGGATAGAGACCCCAGATTCACTTCACATTTTTGGAAGGGATTGCAAGAATCGTTGGGAACCCGTCTGAATTTTGGTACTGCTTTTCATCCACAGACAGACGGACAGACTGAAAGAACCAACCAAATAGTGGAAGATATGCTTAGAGCCTGCATGATTGATTTCGGAGGTGGTTGGAGTGATTACTTGGCTTTGATTGAATTCGCCTACAATAACTGTTATCAGTCCAGCATTCAGATGGCTCCGTTTGAAGCCTTGTATGGAAGAAGTTGTCGATCCCCATTATGTTGGGATGAGGTACGAGAGATGCAATGGCTGGGACCAGATCTCATTTCTGAATCATCCAAGAATATTCATATTATTAGAGATCGGTTGCAAGTATCACAATCAAGACAGAAGAGCTATGCTGACAACAGAAGAAGAGCCTTAGAATTTCAGATCGGTGAGCACGTGTTTCTGAAGGTTTATCCCACGAGAGGGATTCAAAGGTTTGGCATTCAATGCAAACTAAGTCCAAGATATATTGGTCCATTCGAAATTCTGGAAAGAGTGGGGGAGGTTGCTTACCGTTTAGCACTACCGCCTCAGTTATCGGGAGTACATAATGTCTTCCATGTGTCAATGCTGCGGAAATATGTGTAAGACCCCACTCATGTCATTCAGCATGCGGATTTGAAGCTGAATAAAGATTTGACTTATGAAGAAAGACCAAGTAAGACTCTGGATCAAGAGCAGCAGTAACTCAGGAATCGTTCCATACCCATGGTTAAAGTGCAATGGAGTCGGCGTGGAACTGAAGAGGCTACTTGGGAATCAGAAGACACTATGCGAAAGTGGTATCCCGACTTATTCTAGGTGAGTTTTCTCGCGCCCCGTTTCCGTAAGTGCTGTGAATTTGGAGGACCAAAATTTTTTAAGTGGGGGAGGGTGTAGCACCCAGATTTATTAAGGAATAAAATTTCAAGAAAAATAATAAAAAATTCTTTAAGAAATAGGATAAGTAAAATTTCAACTATTTTATCAAAATCTGGAAAAAAATTAGAATCTTGTAGATGATGAAATGTTAAGTAAAATTGACTTCTATGACCAGCCCAAATAAAATTTGTAAACAAGCCAAATTAGCAGATTAATGCCCAAAACCACACTTAGCCTAATCGGACCTTTAATCGTGAAATTCGAGCCCAATACCCGATCATTTAAGCTCAAACCAGATTCAAAAGAATGGCTAGGATCATCTCATCATTTCTCATCTGATTGATCTTCGAAACCCTAACCCTATAGAGCGTATTTCGAATGAGAATGGCGGCGGCGCTCTAATCCACGCGATTCGCGTGCAACAGAGTTTGTGGACTCTTATCTCTGCGACGAAACCCTCCAGAATGCAATTGGACCTATAAAAATAACCCTTAGCCACCCTAGAATCATTTAGTTGTTGTGGCAGTCGGAGAGGAGCTCGATCGAGGGAGAATTTCGACGATCATCAGCGGTGTGTACCTAGCGCGATTGGCTTCCCTCTTCTTCCCTCATCCTTCGATTAAGGTACGTGATAGTAAGCCAAACCCTAACTATTATATATGGATAGAAGTGTCGTCTTGTCGTCTTTCCATTGGTCTAGAAAGCCCTAAATTTCATCTAGTATCCTGCTAGGATTTCAGGTGTTAGTAGAAGCACGCTAGAACTAGGGTTACCTATGTTCCATCTCGATTTAAGTAGGGATTTCAGGCACTAAACGTCCAATTGATCATGCTATCTTATATAACTTTTCATCCTCATTCTATTGACTATAAAAGCCCTAATTTTCATGCTGTATATTGTGCGTATTTAGTTATTATTGCTAACTCTAGCCAACCCCGCCAGAGACGGGCAAGGCGAAGGGGCGGCAGACTGATCTAACTTGCGCGGCCTCTCGATAGACCACCCATACTCTATAGGCGGCCAGTTCTTGACCGTTCATATGTTTATCTTCGATCGCTTTTGTAGATTGCGCGCCAGAACTCTAACCGCCCTTTTCTTCAAGCGGTCAGTCTCGGACCGCTCATCTTCCCCAGTGGCACCCTACAGATCGCTCAACCCTAGTAGGCCTTCGACCTGAAGGGGTGTGAACGGCCTATCGGGCGACCGCCGAGGCGTGTGAGCGGCTCTGCACGAATCGCCCAACTACACAGAATTGCTTATTTCTTCACTTAAGCATGATTTATCTTAGTAGGTTAGTGGCTAATGGTAGGTTAACAACCGACATGATAACTGGAACTCGTGGAAGTAAAAAATTATGAATTTTCACTAGTTGTCTTCACTTGATTCATCATGGCCTTAACCTATTTCAATATATTAAGTTCAGCATGATTTCTTATACCATGCTACTAGGATTGATTGACAGTCGTTCTACTCCGGTAGGATTGGCTGATCGCTATACTTGGTTTCCGGTGATTTGACAGCCTCATTTCCTTGTAATGGTTTGGACTCTCCGCCAGATACTCCTTCCATTGGACTAGGACCTTCATCACGGGACCTCCGTAAGCCCCTGCGAGCCTGTGATTCTCACTAGGATGCTGGGCAGGTTATACCACCAAGACCTGAACCTGCTTACATGATCGAACTGTTTGGATTGTCATGTTGTGAGTCACGGCTCAACTTGGACCCCTTGAGGCTTGAACGGCCCAAAAGGGACCACTTATCTGATTTGGCGGACTGGTATGAACCGTGCATCCCTGGCCAAGTGCCACTTACATTGGTCGATTAATCTTGTTCTACCTTCGACCAAATCATGATTTGATCGACCCAATAAGCCCTAGGCTGACCAGTGGAGAGTGGGCTGGACCCTGGTTTAGTTTTGCCCCACTTATGGTAGCCCGAAGCCCATTTTGGGGTTGATGTCTAGTCTTCTAGTTAGGCCCAATTTTGAACGGATTGATTTGGACCGTCCATGTACTCGAGCGGATCTTAGTGGACCGTTCATACATTGAGTGGCCCTATAAGGCCCGTTTACCTTGTTCTTGGGCTTCCAGCCCTTCTGGCCATGAGCGGCCCATTATTGACCGTCCATTTATTTGAACGGCCCGATATGGACCGTGTATCTTCCAGAAAATGATTTCCGTGGTTGTTCATGTTTGAATCCAAGGACCTGTCGGTTCTTGATAATTTGAACTTTCTGGTCAAAATATCTCTTCGACTTACCCTTGGAATTCTCCGAGGTAAGTTCTATACCTTGTCATATTGGCCATTTAACTTGATTAAAGTCTAGACATACTTGGGATCTTGGATCCATTAAACCAATGCCAACGCATCATAAGGGCCCGGTCTGGTCCTGGGAGGAGCGCCCGAAAAGTACTTGTGCCCCAGGGAGTTTGAATGACATGGTGAGGTATTGCACCGAGTGCATGACTAGCGTGATGTCTATGACAATAATATATTACTTGAATTTTTCTTGACTTGGTTAGTTCTTGCTTGTTGGCCAATTTCCAGTTACATCATGGTATCGCCTTCTCTTTATTCTATTACTTTGTCATATCATCATTTCATTTCGCTCGTTATTTTCGTACTTAAAATGCAATTAATTGGTTAATTATTTAAACTTGCCTGTTATTACCTACTAAGTGTTCACTCACCCAGTTGTTCCCCTCTTTCAGGTAGCTCAGGTGAGGATTCGCAGACTGATGGGGACAGGGAAGAGTGATGGCCACGGAGCGAACCTGTTAGAAGCCGTGTGAAACCGGTCTTAGTTGTTGTGTCTAGTTATGTTTAGATTGTGTGTGTTTTGAAAGAGTTGTAATTTCGAGATTAGCAATTGTAATATTGTCAAGTTGATGTTATGTTGGAAGTTGTTTAAGTGAGTTTATGTAACATGTATCTTTAAATGTAATTTTAGTTATGGATTTATTTCTGTTTATGGTATTGTGTTGATCTTTAGCTTAGCATAGCATGTCTGTAAATCAACATATTTTCATTAATTATTTCTACTGCCAGTCCCGATATTTCGCGTCGGGGCGTGACAATTAGCAACATATTTCTTGAGCATTGAGACGTGAAATACATCATGGACTTCAGATAATTGAGGAGGTAAAGCAATTCGATAAGCCACTTCACCAACTCTTTCTAGAATTTTAAAAGGACCAATGAATCTTGGAGTAAACTTGCCCTTAATACCAAATCTTCGAATACTTCGACCTAGAGAAATCTTAAGAAATACATGATCTCCTTCTTGAAACTCCAAGTCGCGCCTTCGATTGTCAGCATATGATTTCTGCCTGTCTTGGGCCATATGAAGTCTTTCTCGAATAAGTTTAATCTTCTCGATAGTATCCCTAATGATGTCGGGACCGAGAAATTACCTTTCTCCTATTTCATTCCAACAAATAGGCGAACGACAGCTTCTTTCATATAAAGCTTCAAACTGTGCCATTTGAATATTAGCTTGGTAGCTATTGTTGTATGCAAATTCTACTAGAGGCAAGTGATCATGCCAACTTCCTCCGAAGTCGATAGCACATGCCCTAAGTATATCTTCCACCACTTGATTTGTCCTTTCAGTTTGACCATCAGTTTGTGGATGGAATGCTGTGCTAAAGTTCAGTCGGGTCCATAAAGAATGTTGTAGACCCTTCCAGAATTGAGATGTAAGCCGATGATCTCGGTCAAATATGATGGTGACTGGGACACCATGTAGTTTGACAATTTCTCTCATGTATAATGTCGCTAATACATCCACAGACCATCGACTTTTGATTGGTAGAAAATGTGCAGACATAGTCAACCGGTCTATGATTACACATATACCATCATGTCCACCTCTTGTCTTAGGTAAACCCATCATGAAATCCATCCCTATACTTTCCCGCTTCCACTCAATAATATTTAAGGGGTGTAATTTACCTGCGGGTTTTAAATATTCTGCCTTGACCTGTTGACAAGTGAGACAGCGGGACACAAAATCTGCTACCTCCATCTTCATGTTGGGCCACCAAAAGTTTCTTTTCAAATCTTGATACATCTTGGTAGCACCAGGATGAATAACATATCTTGACTTGTGTGCCTCTTCCATGATTAATTTCTTAGTATCATTATGATTTGGCACGTAAATCCTATCTTTAAATAACAATCTTCCATCATGTGAAATAGAGAATTCCGATCTTTGATCAACATTATCCTTGATTTCCATCAATGTAGGATCATTCTCTTACAATTTGACTATATCCTCAATTAATGTAGGTTGAGATCTTATATTGGCAATAATACATCCTTCTTCTTCCCTGTCAATATCAAGATTTAAGTGAGAAAAATCTTTGATAAGACAAGTCATACCTTCTCTAAGACTTGCTAATGTTGCCATCGGTCTTTTGCTAAGAGCGTCAGCCACATCATTTGCTTTTCCTAGATGATATTGAATAGTAAAGTCGAAGTCCTTGAGATTCTCCAACCATCGACATTGTCGCATATTTAATTCCTTCTAGGTGAAAAGATATTTCAGACTTTTATGATCTGAGAATATAGTGAATTTCTCCCCACAAAGATAATGTCGCCAAATCTTCAAAGCGAAAATAACTGTAGCTAATTCCAGATCATGCACAGGGTAATTCTCTTCATGACGCTTCAATTGCCTTGGGGAATAACTAATCACCTTCACATTTTGCATGAGAACACATCCTAGGCCAATGCCAGATGCATCCGTATAGACTTCAAATCCACCACCCTCAACGGGCAATGTCAGAATAGGGGCTGTGGTGAGATGATCCTTAAGAGTTAGAAAAGTCTCCTCGCAGTCCTTCGACCATACAAAAGGATTTTCTTTTCTTGTAAGTCTAGTCAAAGGAACGACGATCTTAAAGAAATCCTTAATAAATCTCCTGTAATAGCGAGCTAGCCCTAGAAAACTTCTTACTTCTGACACGGTCGTTGGCCGGCTCCAATTCTTAATAGCTTCCACCTTAGAAGGATCGACAGTAATACCTTCCTTTGAAATAATATGGCCGAGGAATGAGACTTCCTTTAGCCACAACTCGCACTTATAAAGTTTTGCATAGAGTTTGTGTTCTCTTAGTGTCTGCGAGGCTATCCTCAAGTGCTCTTCATGTTCTTCCTTAGTCTTGGAATATATAAGGATGTCATCAATGAAGACGACCACAAACTGGTCAAGATAAGGCTGGAAGACATTATTCATCAGTTGCATGAATGTTGTCGGGGCATTAGTTAACCCGAATAGCATTACCACAAATTCATAGTGGCCATAGCGGCTCCGAAAAGTAGTCTTGTAAATATCTTCATCCTTGATCTTGAGTTGATGATAACCCGACCTGAGGTCGATCTTGGAGAAATATTCTGCTCTTGAAAGCTGATCAAAGAGTTCATCGATACGCGGCAACGGATACTTGTTCTTGATAGTAAGCTGATTCAGTCACCAGTAATCGATACATAGCCTGAGAGATCCATCTTTATTTTTGACAAATAGAACTGGTGCACCCCAAGGGGATGTGCTAGGTCAAATGAATCCCTTGTCCAATAACTCCTGAAGTTGTTTCTTCAATTCCTTAAGTTCTGTGGGGGACATCTTGTAAGGAGCTATTGAAACAGGTGCTGCTCGGAGAAGAAGTTCAATGGAGAAGTTTACTTCCCTTTCAGGTGGTAAACTGGGTAGATCTGATGGAAATACATCAGGAAACTCATTTACGATAGGAATATCTTCTAAGATAATCTCCTTGGATTCGGTGATAATTACGGAAGCAAGAAAAGCTTCACACCCTTGTGAGATAAGTTTGCAAGCGTGAAGAGATGAAATAATGGCAGGATGTTTCCTATATTTGATACCAAGGAAGGAAAACCTTAGAAGACCAAGTTTCCGAAAAGAGATAATTCTGTTTCGGCAATTAATGTAGGCATCGTGGTCCACTAGCCAATCCACACCTAGAATGGCATCGTAGCCCTCCATATCAAGGCATACTATGTTTGCAGGAAGATTGTGATCTTCTACTACCACCTCACTATCAGGATAATAGTTGGTAAGTTTAGTTCTGGGACCTAAAGGTGTAGTAATAGCAAGGTCTGAAGGTAAAGGAACTGATGAAATGGACAAAGTCTTTCCAAAAGTAGTGGATATACAATACAAGAAAATTGGGATATAGCCACGAATTTTACCTACGCTTTCAAAAAATGTAGGTATATGCGACATATTCCGACGTTTTTAAATTAACGTTGGTAAATTTTCTACGTTTCATTATAACGTAGTTATATGGTCATCATATTCTGACGATTCTTTGAAAAATGTAGGAAAAGTTTATCTATTTCTACGTTTCGTACATAAATGTGACAATAAGTCATAGATATTGTTTCACTTTTAACAAAGTGTAGGAATAAGTCATTTCAAAAAAAATTAATAAAGAAGAAACATAGGAATTGAGTTGACCCCGAAGGCGGGAAAATTACCACCCGATATTTTTCATTTCTTTACCTTTCAACACTCTTTTCTCCCGAATCCAACCCATCCTCTCCCTCTTTCTCTTCCTCTCCCACCCCTTTCTTTTTCATCCTCCCAGATCTGACGAGCAGAAGGAGATATCCTCATACACATACTCTCCCTCCTTCCCACCACCAAGCTCCGCGTCGCCACTAGCATCCTCTCCCGCCGCTAGAGGCACCCTTGGACCCACTGCTCCGCCCTCGACCTCTGTCGCGAGAATGACGGCTGCCCCTTTTACTCCCGCGTCATCGACTACTGCATACAAGCCTGCAAAGCGGCGACCCTCCGATGCTTCACCATCGACATCATCCCGGTGTGGGACGAGGAGGATGACAGGGCAAGAGGGAGTCCCCCGTCGACGAGGCGCGCCGCCGCACCGATCAGTGGGTCCGGTTCACCACAAGGAGGTCTATAGAGGAGCTCCACCTGATCTTATTGCGAGGCAAACCTTGGAGCCCTCCTCTCGTCTCTGGCGTCTGCAGGAGCGCGTAGCAGTGGCTTCAATACCAGCACCGTCGGAGTTGGCTCTACCCGCCTCTATGGCCTCGCCCTCTGCAAGGGGGACATCGGCGACTCCGCTGCTGCCTGCCAGGCCTGCCTTAGGAACGCGAGAAGCAGCATGACCCTGATGTGCCCCCAGAAGACGCAAGGTATCATCTGGTACAAGCAGTGCGAGGTGAGGTACTCCAACGAGAGCTTCTTCGGGGTGGTGGACAAGGTGGGGCACACCTTCTGCAGCTTACAAGACACCTCCCAGGAAATCGATGTTGCCTTGCTAAGTCTGATGTTCGGACTCGTCATGCAGGCCCCTGGCCAGCCGTTGATGTTTACAGCGGGCAGCGTATCAATAATTAGTAGCACGAGTCAGTCGAGTTATGGGTTGGTTCAGTGCACGAGGGATCTCAGCAGCGAGGACTGTAGGAGGTGCCTGAGGGGTGGGATGGCGAACGTGTCGTCTGCCTCCCAGTAGAATATAGGGTGGCGTTACTTGTCGGGGAGCTTCAATCTGAGGTATGAGGACTTCACTTTTTTTGACACCTCTGTGGCGTTACCCATGTCCAGCGTCGATGGTGGTGAGTATCATATCTTAATTAATGCCTGATAGTGTTTGTGATCGGTTTCCTTTGTCTAACTACACTGGGGATTCTTGGAGAGCTGCAGAGTTGTGTTGATTTCCAAGGCCCATATGTCCAGGAAAATTGGAAGTTATACCAGAGTTTTGGTTTACTGACTCTTTATCTGCTCTGTTAGCTTTCCATTTTATCGGGTTTTGACGGTAATATACAAAATCCCAAATGATGTTGGCATAGGCATCATGGTGCTCGTCTGATGATTTGATCATTATTCAGTTATGCTGATAGGGAGCGGCAAATCGTCCAAGGCAAGGGTCATCATAATCGTTATTCCAATCTTTGGAGCAATCCTTCTGGATTCTTTGATTTACTTATTGACGCAGAGGAAGCAGAGACATCATATTCATGGTAGGTATCTGCAAGCGGCGAAGTTACTGGGACATTGAGATGCATGGCTCTTGGTCTTGTTTATATCGAAGTGTGTGAATTTGATTTTCAAATGACATGAGATAGTTCTCCACATTTAAAAGATGCACTCACTTTACACATATCATGGGTAATCATTTGTTCCTAAACACCAAACATGGATATGCAAAGCAGCCCACCAAACATTACATTGACATCAATAATTCTTCAAAAAGTGGAAAGATTTTACACTTAAACCAGTTCAAAGACTGAAATGGAAAATAATAGATCTCATATACCGTACCATGTTCCATTTATGCTAAGAAAAATAAATGATCATTTAGTGAATAATGTTGTGGATCTCTATAGATGACTGTCTCAATCTAATATTTTTTTTGGATCTCTACGAATGACTGTCTCAATTTATCTTTTCTTTTAGGACTATGAAAAACATATTTAGATGATATGGAGACTCTTCGTGACACAGACCTACACATGGTAGATTTCGGAACCATTTGAGAGACAACAAACAACTTCTCTAACATCAACAAGATAGGAGAAGGTGGCTTTGGTACTGTTTATAAGGTAATGTTACCTTTTCCTTAGTACTTCTTGATAATACAGTGAATCCTTAGCAGAGTGTTAGATGAAGTCACTCAAGTGCATGAACTAATTTACAGGGCATACTCAAAGGAGGAGAGCAAATTGCAATTAAGAGACTTTCAGCTAGGTCTCATCAAGGGACAGAGGAATTTAAAACTGAGGTTATATTGATCACAAAGCATCAACACAGGAATCTTCTTAGAATATTAGGATGCTGTCTAGAGAATGAGGAGAAGATGATCATCTATGAATACATGCCAAACATAAGTCTTGATACGTTCATATTCGATTTATCCCAAACTCGAATTCCTTTTGTTCCATATTTGTAAATTCTTCCACAATGAATGAAAAGAACTGGCTAAACTAAACTCTCACAATATAATTTATCAAATGAGCATAGATGTATACTAGTGCTATCTTTTTAAGAATTATTTTAATAACCACACCTCATAACAATATATCTATCCTTCAAAAATTTTAGCATTGGTTGCTTTTGAGTCATACATGACTTTACTTAGTACTTGTTGCATTCTTCAGATTTTTAGTCTTGGTTGTTTTCACTAAAATATGACTTAATAATTTAGTACTTGTTATATTCCTTTTTTGTCTTAAAATGATTGTCACATTGACATTCTGCTCACCTCAAACTTGACTTAGGACAATTTTGTAGCCAATCACATGTAGATATTTTAGTCAAGAAATGCATGCCTCTTTAATTGTGTACTCCTCTATTTTAATTTTCAATCCTTATGATTAAACTAACCATGTCAAATCAACCAAGCACTGAATTACCATTCCCTTTAATATTGACATTTATTTTTAATGTTCCTTTACACGATAATCTGCTACACATAGAATACCATTTCTGCTAATTTCATCTAAATCTTCTCTCACCATATTGTATACAGCCGATCCCCCTATCCAAGTCTTTCATAATCGCAAAGAAAAACATAAATGTCTTTCCATATATAGTACCCTTACGATGGCAACTGCTCATAAGATCAGATAAATTTTTGTTTCTTTCCATTCTAACTACAGATATCAAATGATTACACTTCTATTTTCTTGCATCACAGATGAAAGAAATCGTGCTTCGCAGGGGTGGAAGAGCCAATTTAACATTATCGTCGGGATCGCACGGGGACTTCTTTATCTCCATGAGGATTCCCAACTTAAAGTCATCCATAGGGACTTAAAACCAAGCAATGTGTTGCTGGATCATGACATGAACCTGAAGATATCAGACTTTGGTATGGCAAAGATCTTTATGGAGGATGAAGATGTAGCTAACACGAGAAGAGTAGTTGGAACTTAGTAAGTGATAATGCTTTCAACTAAGAATCATGAATCTTTTTTCTTACAAGCTTTATTTTTCAAAATCTATTATATCTCTCTCAGACCTCAATTCTTCTTATCCAACAGTGGGTATATGGCTCATGAGTATGCCATGGATGGGATATTCTCAGTAAAGTCAGATGTGTTTAGCTTTGGAGTTCTCATACTGGAAATTCTGAGTGGACGAAAGAATGGCAGATCACATTTCTTGGAACATGGTCTAACCCTCTTGATATTGTCAAAGAGTCCTTTAACATTTCTGATAATTCAGTTCAAACTACATGATGTCCTTGTTTATACTTTCGATTTTCTTAATTTCTCTAGCCCTGTTGTTCATGTATAATGTATGATAGCCAGCACATGATTCAGTTATCTAACTTGACTTATAATATTATTATATAATTTAAGACATCATGAGTTCATCTCACAGTATTAGGTGTTCTTCCACGTGGCTACTTGATAATGCTATCTAATAGGATTAGATTAAAGTCACTATCAAGTAAAGCTCTAACCTAACTCAATCTTGTTTCTATTCCACACTTCCTCTTCTTCTTCTGACTTTGATTGTGAAGTCAGGGACGGGAAGTAGATTCTACTTTGATTGCTGAACTTTTACCCTTTTCTCTTTACATGAATCATTATGCAGTCTTTCTCTCCAATGGTCCTGCAGGCATATATACGCCATCAGAAGCAGATTCTACCAAACCGCATGTGCTCCAAAAGATACTATCATCTCATAAATTTGTCAGGCGAGAGACACAAATGGATGAATCTGATCTGAGGAGGAAGAAATGGACATGTGGCATTTTAGTATGGCAAGATTGCATATCCGAAATAGATTCTAGAATATGCAGGGTTCAGAACTGGTCTGCTGATTTTTCAGCTGCTTGTGCTAATTTTGATCGTTCAAGGTTGTCTGGTGATAACTGTACAGCACGGAGCTATTCAAATGAAATGACATGTCCAACACATCTTAAAGAGCACTAAGGATGGATACAAGTCAATAATGAAGAAAAGTGCCACCAAGGTAAATTCATGTTCATGTATCTACATGTATATGTATATATCTTGTATCTAGATGTATATTTGTATATAGGAACATACACATATAAGGTTTATATAAGTGGATTTGCTATATTGAAACTCATTCCAAGTTTAGCACATATGGTTATGCATTTCTGATGGCTCCTTAAACCCATCATGTTTGGTTCAGTAGGACTCATCTCTATCTTTGGCAAATGGTCATTCTGCATGTTTGTATAGTTGTTTGTCTGCCTAAGCTCTATTAATATATCTACATATGTTCATTCTTGCAATTGCATTATCTAATGCCATGAAATACTTGACTATCTCATTGTCCAGTCACTGATGTGGCTAGCATGTTTCCCTTTAGTTTTGAGATAAATTTGTGAGGGTAGCTGTGTATGTATATGGATATTGGATAATAGTTTGCTTTCTTGTAAATATAAAAACATTAGAAAATAAATTTAGTTTTCATTGTTATGGTTCCTAAAATACTTACATGCTCCATGTTGCACCTCGAAAACTAGAATATACATTCATGCTCATGTTCATGTTTGAGTTATCCTAGCAGCAAGTGCAACACGGTTGCATCTCTTCTGTCTGTGTGAAGGCAGTGCTCTACTGAAATATTCTATATTCAATCCTTTTTGCTTTTTTTGGGACCAATCTCTGCTTCATGTATATATGTGTCTATATACACATACAAGTCTATTACAGAATTATTGTTGTTCCTTCACCTGCTGTGATGTGTTTACAAAATCATTCTTTCTTTTTTGTTATTATATTTTTAGAAACATTCTTTGAATTCCTTGAAATTTCCTTGTCAATTTTCTTCACTTGGTTCAGTTTTACCTTCAATATGCATATGTTGTGTCAACTTATGAAATTTAAATGTGAAGAAGCCTTGTGCCCCACACACTGTGGGCAACCATATAAACATCTCCCAGGTAATAATGTCCCTCCGTGTAATGTGAAATGAAGTCACAGGGGCTGATATCTAATGGGGTTTGACCTGTTCTGGCCAAGTTCTTGCTGATCGGTGCAGAGATGATTGAACCACAAGATTTTCTCTTTTGGTTCTTCTTTAGGTCTCAGAAAATTCCAAAAATTTGCTCATCTAAGTCATTAGCTTATTACTATTCCCAGATAATTAACTGATCTTAAGTGACTGCTTGCGAAAGATTGGCCATACATCCTTTGTGGTGGTTCTCTCATTTGTTTAGAGAAACGTCTTTCTTTAAGTATACAAGTGTTAGTTGTAATTGATCTTCACAATTGAAAGTTTATTTGCATATTTCTTTACGGTATTGCAGTAGATAATGTGTTGCACCTTATATGTGTAATATGTGTTTGTTAGTACTCCCTACAATTGTTGCAAACTAATGTCTATCTCCGAGTATGCCTTCATCAGAAAGATTGTGCTTTGAATTCTCAGATTGCCTGGTTCTTAGAGATTTTACCGAGGAACCTTGACCACGTTCAATAAAAGGTCTGAGCAAACTCCACGGGTGGACAGATCCTTCACTCAAGGGTAGGCTTTAGCGGTGGATTCTTTATTGGCAAGGAGGCTTTAGAGATAGATGACTTGTGCATCCCTGTAAATCCATGTCAATATAGCTAATTATGTTCTAGACATGTGTGCTTGCCGGATATCGTTGTAGAGAAACCGTTTGAAATATGCTTTTGATCCCTTTGCTAACTTCTTTACTCATTTGGAGCACTTCATTGGAGACTTACTAGAAGATGAAACGATCCATCTATCCCTCTGCAGGTCCAAATGCAATAATGAAATCATGTACGCATCCTACTATTCTAACTCTGATGATACTGCAAGGATTGGGCTTTTAGATGGAGAAGACTTTTGTCACCAGCTGAGGACTGGCCAAACCATTCCGGAATCAGACAGACCGGCCACTTCTGAATGGTTCCAGCTGGTTCTCAGCAAGCTCTCATTTTTTTGATTAATTTCCAACTGCCTCAGTGCCTGAAATTGCCAAATTGTAGGGTCTCTCTGGATTTAGATCTTGTTTGGCCTGCTCCAGTGCAAACTGTCTATTTTTTCTTTTTCAATTCCCCACCTATAATTGATGTTGAGATAAGTTCTCACTCATTTAGCTATGTCTAAACATTGGGGTTTTCTACGTATGTGCATATACACCTTGAGCCTTCAACCTTGTAGTATTTGTTTGGTCTGGTGCTAGCAACCAGCAACTCAAAATTTAATCTCTACATGACATGAAAGGCAGCTGCCTTTGCTTCTGCCATATATGGAGCGGTCCCAATTACTGGCAAGTAGAACTCACTCCTAGCAAACTAGCATCCTGTAGGATTGTGGCATCCTTAAAAGGCATCTTTTCCCATGTTTGTCAACTGGTATTTCACATGCTTTGGCATAGGAAAGGAGGGCTGCAGCATTAAATTGGTATTCAGCAGAAAAACATTTTTCAAGCATTCCGAGTCATTGTCCTTCAGATCCTTACTCCAGATTGATGGGATATGGCTTTATGGTAGATGCTGAAAGAGCTGATTTGGACTAGGGTTGGTCAGGATTGATCAGTTTTTGTGGGGACAGACATGAGCTGTTGGGGCCTGACAGAGATCATCTAGATCTTGGCCTGAAGTTGGACAATGTCAAAACTCAGAACATGATTGACCACAAAATTGCTCACCCCCTTTTTTAATTTAGACACAGTGTCGTGTTTTGACTGAGATCAGCTAACTCTGGGAAGATCCACCTGGTTCAGGATCAGAATTGGCTCAAGCTTATTTCTAACTGGATCCAATTTCCATGATTTTGGTTACATGGTGTTGCATGCCATCAATCCCACTCTTATTACTGAGGGACCAGTACTAGTTGGATTTTTGTTTAATGTCTCCATTTATCTCATATCTGTATTTGGATGCTTTACAGGTTCTGTCACTTTTCTGAAAGTTAGATATGATGGGGACCTACCAACCTTGGTGTTAAACCCATATTCCTGGACTAAGGTTTGCGATTTGTTTCATCGAGGAAATCCACTCCATGTTCCTTCAATAATCTCTCATGCCTTTTTTACATTTTCCCTTTCCAAATCACGAAATTTGTAGGTTGCGAGTATTATTTTTCTCGATTCCCCTGTTGGGTCTGGGTTCTCCTTCTCAAGAAACCTTGAAGGTTATCATGTTGGAGACATAAGCTCTAGTAAACAAGTTGAGACATTTATAAGAAAGGTGTTGGTTTTTATTCTAGTTTTCACCTTCATTTGGAATTGATATAGCAAACAGTGATAGATTACGACAGCAAAGCACTAACTTTTTCTTTTGTTCCAGTGGCTTGTGGATCACCCACAATTCATCTCTAACCGTTTCTATATTGCTGGAGATTCGTATGCTGGAAAGGTAGTTCCTGTCATCGCACAGTTGATATCTGAAGGTACTTGCATTTGTCAATATGAAAATTGAGGGAAGTAATTACGTTCTTGGCAAAAGGGAGCATTTGAGACTTCATAAATGAGTTTTCAGGAATTGAAAATTTTCAATTTTATATGGTGTGAATCTGACAAGTTGCAACTGACAAATTAAAATGGAAGAAGTAAGACCTTCCTTGGGAAAGATACTAAGGGAGAGCACGTAAGTTCCAACCAAAAGATTCAAAAAATGTAGACGCTAGCTATTCCATATGACTAAGAATCCGGAGTTTCTAACTATGAATTATGAATTATGATTTCTTTTAGCTATTCTTTCCTTTCTTTTGTTTGTATCAAGAATAACTACTGCAATATTTATTGTTTGGCTGCTTTACACAACAGTAGCATTGGTTCATCCTTAATGTCTAAGAAATGGAGAATTAGCTTTTCAGTGTTCTTAAATACACATGATGTAAATGTATGGTGTACAATGAATTTACCTTGAGGATATAAGTTCAAATGATATGACACTTTTGTTCCGAGGATGGGCTATGATGTCAGCTGTGATCCATCTTTTGATGGAAGGTTTAGAGCATCATCATGCTTTTAGACCTATGTGTTAACTAGACCTACGATTCCTCAATCCAGCTGATAGAACATCTTTGTGATTTTTACTTTGCATAGAACTCGGTTTCTAGTCGAGCTCTGCTTATTACCTGTAAAAGGAAAAACAAAAAGAAAAGAGCACGTATGGATTTCAGTTCCTTAGGAAGGAGTGAGAATGTCTTTCTTGCTGTTGAAGATCCATAGTAGCTTATGTTTATATTTTCTGATACATACTTAGAGGAAAAGCTCAACAAGTGATATACTGTATGTCAAAAATGAGAATGATGACTGTAGGGCCTAACGCATTATCATGCTCCAAAAAGCTCCTTTTAACGATCAGAGATGTGTCTTTACATTGGACTGAGAGAAATCTTTCTTGGCTGTTCCTATAATTGTATTACCAGTGCACTTTTCTCAATTTTTTAACAGTAGCTCTTATTTGTTGTTACCCTTACTAAATATTTAATCATTCCTTTGGTGAGTCCCTTCCCCCAGAGCCATCTTTAGGGGTGTGGGATCCTTAAAAAGACTCTGCCCCAATATGTTCCGGGACTTCACCGATGCATTGTTCTGCAGGTGTGGAAACATGGGACAAACCACTTATCAATCTCAAGGTAAATGTTAAGGAACAAAATGTTGATACCTACTTGAACCATTAATGTCAACTCCTAAGATGGAAGCTAGAAATATCTCTATATTTGAAGAGCAAATCCTCATATGCCAGAGGCATAACCTTGAGCTTTTGATATTGAAGAATTGAAATTTGGAGGTGAGTTTTACAATTTAAATATGAAATTTGGAATCAAAAGGAATAGGTTGAATGAAATTTTTGTTTGTTTAAGTTTTTTAAGCATGTGGTCCCTTGGGAAGATGGTGATCTCATCACTTGGGCGGGCATTGTGGGGTGGGTGTCGTTATCCTCATATTCTCAACAATTCAACTCTTATAGCTTAAAAGAATTTGGGGGTTTGGAATTTTAGGCTTCATACATATCATTTAATGTTATTTTTTAGTTACTTCACCATATTTCATGTTTGATCTTAATGTGTAACATGTTTCCATCTGGGCACAACACATCCATAAGCATGTTACACATTTGTTCCTAGACAACTATTTCATGCCTAATGTGTTCACTTCTACAGGGTGATTTTTTTTCTAAGAGGCTATTTTCTTTAAATATTCTTATAGTCATTATTTACTGTTTCAAGGATGGTGATGGTTATTATTGACTTACAGGAAGAGTTGATACTATTAACGTCAGGTTGTCAATGGGACCACAGATCCTAGTTTATGAGGGGGTGATTTCAACTTTGGAGATATTGCATGGGTTAGAATTGATTCTTATTCATGGTGATCTGCCCAGTTATATGCATTTTTTTCGTAGATAAATTAAGTTGAAAATATTTATCACTTTGACAATTTAGGTGTACATTGGATATCATTGGAAATTTGATAGATTTTCTGATGTGAGGACTTTAGTGTTTTAAAATGCTTCAATAATTCTTGTTAAGGTGATTGTTGAGGAACATGCCTATCCTTGTGTGCACTATGAAGATAAGAAGTTGTACATTTATGAAACAAAAAAAATTGGCCATAATTTTGAACTATATGAAGGTTCGCTATCGAGAATCTCTGTCTTTTTCTCATTGATTTCTTTTACTTTTCATATTTTTCTCTCAATATATCCTTTCTCCTATGATTGATTCGTAAGTGTAAGTGTTAATGGATTTTTTTTTGGTCGGGAGTGTGGGGATGGGGTTCTGTCCATGAAATATTGTCGGAAGTTTGATAGTTTTTTTGTTAGCCGAACCTTAGTTTTTAAGAAATGAAGGATTGTAATTTGGTGTGAATAGATTGTTCAGTGAATGGATTGTAAATGTATGTTCCTCAATTATCTTTAGTGAATGGATTGTAAATAGGTGTGAATGAGAATTGTGTGGATCAACATGGTTGTGAGTGATACAATATATGAATGTGAAGATATGAATGGATGCACTATTATAGGTGATAAGAGAACATATAATAGGATTTTTTTTAAAGAAAAGATAATCTATTCCTACATTTTTTATTAACCGACGTTAAACTATTTTGCTACATTTTTTAGAGAATGACACTAATAATTTTTCATACGTTTCTTTCACTACATGGCCAAAAGTAATACATACATTTTGAAAAATGTAGGTACAACCTCTTATATGTGTGTGTATACATATTTTTAACTTACTCTTCTGTTGGACTATTCTTACGCTTTCAAAGCGTAGGTATAGGTCGATATCTACCTACGCTTTTTGTTAGACTATTCCTACGCTTTGAAAGCGTAGGGATAGGTCAAACTATACCTACGTTTCATAGAAATATAGGTATAACCTATAGTCACGCGAGCAAGTACCACACTTTGAAAGCGTCGCAATCAAACGTGGCTAAAGGCTTTACCTACGTTTTTTGGACATATACCTATGTTTTCCAAATGTAGGTAAAGGCCAATTTTCTTGTAGTGATAAAGGAATGAGAAGCACCAGTATCAAATAATATGAATGCAAGATGAGAATAGATCTGGATAGTACCTTCCATTAGCCCATCATTCGGGGGCGCTTCTTCCTCTTCCAGAATAGCATTTAAATGAGCCTGATGCTTACGTCCACTCCCGGAAGATAGTTCCTTCATAAGGGGGCAATCCGGCATGCGGTGCTCCCGGTTGCCGCAACGTAAACAAGTACCAAGGCGCTTCTAACATTCTTCGGCCGAATGACCGAACATCTCACAAAAGGTACAGGCCGTGGCGACCTGCTTGTCTTCTTCCTTGACTTTCTTATTCTTGTAGTAGCCACTACCACTCCCATTCCGGGATCTCTTCTTGCTATCACGGGCTTTGTAAGGTTCCGTGATGCTGAATTTACTTTTCTTGTCACGCCGATCAGACCTTTGGCTTGGTTCTTCGCCCTTTCCTTTCAACTTCTCGACCTTCTCTAAGGTCGTTTGGCACAGATATGCCCGTTGGACCATCTCCTCATATGTACGGATATTTTGAGTCCTGAGCTGTTGAATAAAATCGGGTCTTAACCCGTCCATAAACCGATTTGCCTTTAGTAAATCGGTACTGATCAGATGAGGAGCATATGGCGCCAGCCTGGAAAACTGAAGCTCATATTCTGCCACTGATAGCATACCCTGGCATAAAGAAGCGAATTCCATAGCCTTCCACTCCTTGACGTGCTCGAAAAAATATTTGACACGGAATAGTATAAGAAAACCTTTCCATGTATGGGGTGCATCTGTTGGCGGTGCTGGAACCGACTTCCACCATGTATGGGCATCCTTGTTACGTTGAAAAACGGCAAGGCGAATCTTCTCTTGATCCGCACATTGCATAACTTCAAATATACGGTTCATCTCATCAATCAAGTTTTCAGCTTCGTCTGGATTACAAGAATCATAGAATCGTAGAGGATTTAGACTCCGAAAGTTACGGTGTAAATCTCCAGCCCTTGCTCCTACGCCAGCTTGCGCCATAGTTTTTAAAGCCTAAGTAAGACCAACGACGGTCTCTTGCATTCCATTCCAGTCTACGCGATGAGCCATTATGATAAGAATAAGGTACCTGAGAAGAATAATGAATTCGTTAATTCTAAGGGGATGTTAATCTTAGAAATAATTCTAATGACCATCTCACCCCAGGTTCTACCCAATTTCTCTCACAGGTTGGGATTTTCTTTCCTAGTTAATAGGTATGGGTTCTTAAACCTTGGACATAACCTATGACATGATATTTTTCCCTAAGTCCTTAGACTTAGTCTCTGATACCACCTTAACTGTCACACCCCGAGATTATGCAGCGGAAACAATCGGGAACGTGAACAGCCGGCATGATAAGTCTCGATCAAGCAATACAATCAGAGCGCAATAACAATCACATAAAGTAATTACATAATAATTTAATCAACCTTCACTTTTATTTAATATTAAATAACCATAAGTTAAGTACATAATATCCCACTTTCATTCTAGACTCAAATAAAGATAAAATTACATAGACTCAATCTAGACATAATTTGACATTCTAAGTCTTCACTCAAGTCCATATATCCTTTAATCGCTCTCGGACCCATCACTGGAATGACCTGAATCAGAATCCGACCCACTGGTACTTCCTGAAACATTGAGAAAGTAGGTAATGAGCACACTTGCCCAGTAGGTATCTTCGCATCAACATGATTGGTAATGTTAAAGTAATTAATATATTTTGCTCTAAATAAAAAGATAAATCATGCAAATACGATCAAACATGCGATTAAAACTTAAAGTAACAAAGTATAATGAAGCTTGAGATACGATAAATCAAGAATATATCAAAAATGTTACTTTGGCCTTTTCATTAACAAGAATGTACTGGAAAGTCATGTAACAAGCAAAAATGTACTCTTCACTTAGTAACAAGTACTTCATGAATTTCTGTGGATATTTCACCTCACGAGCCGTGGATATTTCCGTGGAATACCGTTGATATTTCACTTATTTATAAAGAAAGTACTCCCAGCGCAATGCAACGCCAGTAGCATCATACCCCATGGTTTAAATAATATGTCCATGACAATCAGTCGAGGGGACTAGCATAGAGCCCTTGAACACAATCAGTACTCGAACTGCATCTTCAAGTATAAATCAAGCGACTTCCACGTATAAAAATAATGTGGCCAAGAATGTATAATTTCAATGAATGTTTCATGAATAAGTATCCAAAAATAATAATGCTTCTATTGAGAACAAGATGTAAATAAACACATTAATAACTAGGTTACACAATGGAAATAAATCGACAGCATAACGGTACATTTCTCAATTCTCACAATTTACTTAGGTATTTTAGA
Source organism: Amorphophallus konjac (assembly GCA_022559845.1). NCBI lineage: Eukaryota > Viridiplantae > Streptophyta > Magnoliopsida > Alismatales > Araceae > Amorphophallus > Amorphophallus konjac. The sequence goes on along the minus strand of CM040118.1, from coordinate 257,003,068 downwards.
AATAATGTGACAGGTTCTAGATAATCAATTGGACTATCTAGGATCATAAGAATATTAACCCTTGGGTCAAACTTCGGGTCGACTGTACTCAGGGAAAGAGCGGTCGTTTACTGGGCACTTTCTTGAATAAAGCAGTCTAGTTTTGGACAGTTAAGGATAACACTGTTCGATATTTAAAACAGATTATCTGGAGTAGTTAGCAATCAAATAAAGATGACGCGGGACGGGACCTGGTCGGAACAAGGACCTAGTGTAAGCAAGGCCGAATAGGCCAGGTTGGACACGGCGGACAAACACGCGGCGCACTCGGAATTTGGGTATAACCCGGCGATGGGGAAGATGGCCTTTGGCCCACAAGCCGTCTACGTGGTCAGAACTCATGAGTTGGGTTGGTGGAAGGCTGACCTGAAGGGGTGGGATCACTCGGATTCAGCTGGGGCAGACCTCGCGCCCGGGGGCACTATGGGGTTCACTCTCTCGCATGGCAGCAAACTCACATGAAACGGGGTCGGGCTCTCTCTCACCGTCGGCGCAAGCACAAAGAAAATACGAAGGGACAAACCACAGGGGAGCAGGTGGTCAGCCACGTACCTTGTCGAGTCTGAAAAGACAGGCGCCGATCGGAGACGAGGGTGAGCCGGGAGCGTGCGCACCCGGTGGACACGCTGCGTCGCTGTAGCTTCGGCCGTGACCTGTGTGTACAACCAAATGAAAACCTCCACCCAGGGAGGGGGAACACAGGGATGGGGCACTTAATACAATAACTACCCTCACGCAGGAGGGGGGGAGCAAGGGGAGGGGAAGACTGAGGTGCTGGTCGGCGAACTGGCCTGCTGGGATGACGCCGCTTGTCCTGCATGGTATGTTGAGCACGAACGTCCGAATGGAGTGCCGTCGGTGCTCAGACGAAGCCTGGGGTGTGCTGGAACGTCCCTGAAAATCTGACATCGATCCGAGGTCGCTGGAGTGTGGTGCCGGCCAGAGAAGTGGACCCAAGTGATTCTATCCCGTAGGATAGGTTTGTGTAGTCGTGGTGCAGTTGCCGGTACGCTCGCTGTAGAACTCCAAACGAGGCGGGACCAACTCGGTTGGGTAGCAGACAGAGAGGTCTATGTACCCTCAACAGATGGCAACCATTGGATCACCAAGCCGGGCGTGGTCGTACAAGTGGCAAGCCTCTGATTCCTGGGTGAGCAGTCAGATAGGGAGGCGAAGGCTGTGGTGGAACTTTCTGTGCCAAGGTTGGAATGGGACAAAACTACCTTGGTTGGTTTCAAGTCGTCGAGGGGCACAACTTTGATGAAGACGCCTCGGGCCGATGACGAACAGGTTGGGCGTAGCACGCACTCCAAGTCAAGCGCACAAGCTGGACAGGCTGGGTTGCACCTGATCTGCGCAGTCGTGGGAGAACGAACGCCACAACCAGTGCCGATGTTGCAAATGGTACGAAACCACCACTGCTGCGAAGAGGGCTCAGAGATGAACGAACCCACTGAAGGGGGCTTGGGCATATTCGCACTGGAGATGGCGGTGTGGACGCTGCAAGCTCTGACAAGGGTTCTGCTAGAAGTCTGAGAGCAACAGAACGCAGAGATCTCCAACGTTGACGACGAGGATGGTGTCGAGAAATGCCGGGGCCGCCGTGGACACACCTGGAAGGGGATGGCGCGTGGGTTGCAGAGAGGAGGGGTGGCTGGAGGTGGTTGGGGCGTGGGTGGCTGGAGTGGGGGGCGAACTAGGGTTAGGGTAGGGGGGTGCGAACTAGGGTGGGGTGGAAAGGGGGGCTGCGGCTAGGAGTTGGGTGGGGGAAAGAAAATTGACTTTTGGTGATTTTTCCTAAAGTGATGGAGGGATTTTAGGAGGGAGAGGATAATGGGAAAGAATTGGGTGGATGAGATTTAATTAGATTAGGGATTTGGATGGGGATAAAGAAGGTGCAGCTTGATTAGGGAAGTGGAGGAGGGAAAGTAGGAGATTTAGTAGGAGAGGAAGAAGGGGATGATGTGGCAAGGTGGGAGAAAGAGGAAAGGGGGCTGGCTGCGACTTGGAGAAAGGATGGAGAGAGGAGGGAGAGGGGAGGTCGATCCAAAGAGAGAGAGAGGAGATAGATAGAGAAAGATGCGCACAAAGGAGAGAGGGAGTAGCTTCCAAGAGAAAATTCTCAACTTCCTTTAATAATTCTTCAAAAAACTAAAACTCACAAATGATCTCTTGGCCCTATTTATAGGGAGAGCCAGGGGGTACAAAGACCCAATCTACCCCTACTAAACAAAGAAATTCCCCCCTTATCTTGGAGGTGTCAATAAGCAACCTTTGACCTAGAACCGAAGCAAAAGCTAGATTGGCCCTGTGAGCTTATTAATTGGCCCAATAGGAATTACAAACTCAATAAAAGAAAAAATACATCATACTTAGAAGAAATAAATATTCGAACCACTTCCAAATCTGTCTCGAAGGGCCGACGTCGAAGCCGGGGCATGGAGGGTCGCTGATGTCCCCATCAATTCCCCCGGGGTGACGAGAACTCGACTCCGTCGAGTAGTGATCTGGTGGAACATGACGGCGTGGATCGGGGTGCTGTATCTCTTTCCGGCTATCCCATATGTGGTCCGATCTGGGCCGTCCTTTCCATCTGGTGAGGTAGTAGTAGACTGCCATGCTCCAATAAGTGGTGATTTATCTACCCCGTATCTCCTCTATTGGCCCGCGCCGGGCACACCATATGGCCAGTGTTCTCACGGGGTGTGGGTCACTCATGAAGGAAGGTAGAGGCCCAAAAGACTCACTAGGTTTTGATTACATGCCCTCGTATTGCGTTTGGTCTGCCCATGTGAACAACGGGCTCACTCTATTCTCTTCAAGTTGGCCTAACCTAGTAGAGCCTACCCTCCTCATGTTCTGAAGTAGCTTGATGCTACGGGCCCCTAGTTTGTGAGGCTCCACTGGGAACCTCTCCATCCTCACCATCGCAAGTTCACAACTCCAGGACTCTTGGTGACGCCAATGACTATCCGCCAACTCATAATATGAACCATAGCTCAGATGGACTCGCTTGATGTCATAATGATTGATGATGTGGTGAGTCCTAGATAGGCTGCGATGCTGAGTGATATGCATAGACCATCTACATTGCATGGATGGCCCGGGACATCCAAAAGTAGACCTATCATGCATGTGACTCATATCAAGTGGGATAGGCATGGGTGGACTTGGGCAACCAAAATAATGACCTTCTCTATATGATGCTAGACTCTATGACGAATGCATTACCTCCCATGAAATGTGCCTTTTACCAATCAAACACATGTCACTAGAAAAACCATGATGTTAGGTGTTATTGGAGACTTGGGTGAGGGCTGGTTGAATCTTTGGTTCCCAATATGATGGGTCAGATGGATCAAGGAAGGGTAGGTCATTGAGGACATCACCTAATTCCGAGAATTGATTCGCCCAAATCTCAATCCCTCCATTGTGGATTAAGTTATCAGTGGGTGGGTGGGTTGGCGAGATAGTGGGCTGGATGAGCTCCAGAACTTGAGTGGTAGCCTGGGGTTCATCCAAGATTGGCAAAAGTATCAAAAGCCCACACGTGCACCGACCTATAGTGCACACAGAAGTAATGGAGCCAACAGAGGGGTGGGTGAAGCTAATGCCCTTAGGTGGACCCGACCTCCAGGCAAGCATGTAGGTTACCCCTATTTGCCTCTTCAAACTCCAAACTAGATCTTCCACGATCTCCACAAAGCAAAATGATCGGAAGGTTGTGTGGAAGGAGTGGAAGGGTACTATTTGTTGGGCTTGTTCATTTGGGAAGGGGTAGAAGTTGGAGAATTCTAAGATTAGGCTTCTCCTAAGCCACCTAGTGAGGGCTCCACCTATGACAATCTCGCCTCCATGGGCCATGAGTGACTCGGGATGGAGGTTGTGTTGGACTTTAGCCTCAAGTTGGCTGGGGGCTTCCTATACTAAGGGGTAAGGCATAGGGCATCCTCTTGGGTTTGGTATGCTTCAATCAACGAGGGATCAGGGATGTATTTCATGGTCTCTATGGGTTCGTGCACTGTCTCATCCCTAGTCGGAGGTTGAGTTGAAGGAGGTGGTGACTCAAGGATGGGCAAAGCTGGTGGCATGGCTTCTATGGGTGTTTGGGATTCAAATGCTGGTCTAGGGAGTGTGTATTTTGTGGGGCCTACTGTAGCTGGCAGTGGGGCGAGAGGGTCGGCCACGGGCAAATAAGCGGGAGGGAGATACTTCTCGCGAAGCTTCTCCTTCATCATGGCCCAGGTGAACGGCGCTTGGAATCGGGCTGTAAGACATCGCTCAACATCGAGCCAGTAAACTCGGGCCCGATCTCTCAACCTTCTCGTGGCAAACCTCACCTTTTGGAAGTCTGACCAATCATCCCTATCTAAGTAGAAGTCCATCTTGGCTTCCCAATCAAGGTAGATCATGGGATTACAAGAGCCAAAGAAATCTTGGGTGCCCCAACGGGTGCTATAGGGAGTGAATATTCTATCCCAAATCAGTCGTAGAGATTGGGTGAGGGGCCAGCCTGCGGGTAGGAGGGGTGGTTGGACAGACTAGTATGTTGGCCATAGATGTGCATGGGTCTGAACTGAAGGTACGGAGTGCCAACATGAGTGGCCATGGATTGGTTGTGGTGGGATGGTCTGACCCGGTGTTGTGGCCAATCGGACGACCAATCTCCTTGTACGAAGCAACACTATGGATGGACATGGGGTTAGCGGGATGGGGGAAACCGACTGACTAGTCTAACTGGACAAATTATGCAGATTAAGAGACTAGACCACATGACGCTGATGTGAGGGGCTAAGCAAGGGAACAGAAGTTGGCCTAGGACTCGGCATGCAAGAGGAAGTCGAGAACTTGCTCTGATACCAAATTTGACGCAGGACGGGACCCGGTCAGAACTAGGACCTAGTGGATAGCAAGCAAGGCCGAACAGGCCAGGTTGGACACGGCGGACAAACACGCGGCGCACTCGGAATTCGGGTATAACCGGGTGATGGGGAAGATGGGATTTGGCCCACAAGCCATCTACGTGGTCATAACTCATGAGTTGGGTCGGTGGAAGGCCGACCTGAAGGGGTGGGATCACCCGGATTCAGCCGGGGCAGACCTCGCGCCCGAGGGCACTATGGGGTTCACTCTCTAGCATGGCAGCAAACTCACATGAAATAGGGTCGGGGCCGGGCTCTCTCTCACCGTTGGCGCAAGCACAAAGAAAATACGAAGGGACAAACCACAGGGGAGCAGGTGGTCAGCCACGTACCTTGCCGAGTCTGAAAAGACCGGTGCCGATCGGAGACGAGGGCGAGCCGAGAGCGTGCGCACCCGGCGGACACGCTGCGTCGCTGTAGCTTCGGCCGTGACCTGTGTGTACAACCAAATGAAAACATCCATGCAGGGAGGGGGAACACGGGGATGGGGCACTTAATACATGAACTACCCTCACGCAGGAGGGGGGGAGCAAGGGGAGGGAAAGACAGAGGTGCTGGTCGGTGAACTGGCCTGCTGGGATGACGCCGCTTGTCCTGCACGGTATACTGAGCATGGACGTCCGAATGGAGTGCCGTCAGGCTCAGACGAAGCCTGGGGGGTGCTGGAACGTCCCTGAAAATCTGACGTCGATCCGAGGTCGCTGGAGTATGGGGCCGGCCGGAGAAGTGGACCCACGCGATTCTATCACGCAAGACAGGTTTGCGCAGTCGTGGTGTAGTCACCGGTACGCTTGCTGTAGAACTCCAAATGAGGCGGGACCAACTTGGTTGGGTAGCAGACATGGAGGTCTACGTACCCTCAAGAGATGGCTGAAAGTGGATCACCAAGCCGGGCGTGGTCACAGAAGTGGCAAGCCTCAGATTCCTGGGTGAGCAGTCAGACAGAGAGGCGAAGGCCGTGGTGGAACATTCTGTGCCGAGGTTGGAATGGGACGAAATTACCTTGGTTGGTTTTGAGTCGTCGAGGGGCACAACTTTGATGAAGACGCCTCTGGCCGATTACGAACAGGTTGGGCGTAGCAGGCACTGCAGGTCGGGCGCACAATCTAGGCAGGATGGGTTGCACCTGATCTGCGCAGTCATGGGAGAACGAACGCCACGACTAGTGCCGATGTTGAAACGGTATGGAATCACCTCTACTGCGAAGAGGACTCGGAGATTAACGAACCCACTGAAGGGGGCTCGGGCAGATTCACACTGGAGACGGCGGTGTGGATGCTGCAAGCTCTGACAAGGGTTCTGCTACAAGTCTGAGAGCAGCAGAACGCAGAGATCTCCAACGTTGACGACGAAGATGGTGCCGAGGATGCCGGGGCCACCGTGGATGCACCTAGAAGGGGATGGGGCATGGGTTGCAGAGAGGAGGGGTGGCTGGAGGTGGCTGGGGGCGTGGGTGGCTGGAGTGGGGGGCGAACTAGAGTTAGGGTATGGGGGGTGTGAACTAGGGTGGGGTGGAAAGGGGGGCCACGGCTAGGAGTTGGGTGGGGGAAAGAAAATTGAATTTTGGTAATTTTTCCTAAAGTGATGGAGGGATTTTAGGAGGGAGAGGATAATGGGAAAGAATTGGGTGGCTGAGATTTAATTAGATTAGGGATTTGGATGGGGATAAAGAAGGTGGAGCTTGATTAGGGAAGTGGAGGAGGGAAAGTAGGAGATTTAGTAGGAGAGGAAGAAGGGGATGATGTGGCAAGGTGAGAGAAAGAGGGAAGGGGGCTGGCTGCGACCTGGAGAGAGGATGGAGAGGGGAGGTCGATCCAAAGAGAGAGAGAGGAGAAAGAGAGAGAAAGATGCGCACAAGAGAGAGAGGGGGTAGCTTCCAAGAGAAAATGATGAGAATCTACACCGGGTACTAACTTTTATTTTTATATTTGTGTCCTTTTAGTTTGCATTTATATCCATGGGAAGTAGGTTTGAAATTGTAAGGCTTTATAAGCCAATTTGTCATTCCCTAAGGATGTTTGGGTTTTTGTGTAAAAGTCCCGTAGGTCCAGCGGGGGCCCCTCATCCCCTTCCCCATTGGTCCACCTAAGTCTTAGGGCCCATGTGGGGTCAGTCAAAGGTCCAAGGTGGGCTTCTAGATGGCTTGACCATTCAAGGGGATAAGGTGGAAGAAAATTTAAACTTGGACCAAGCAAAGTCCAAGATGCTTCCCCCTTATAATATAGTTTATCCCATGTTATATTTTTTATTTAATTTGGTCATTTGACCACATGGGGATGAAAATCCTCTCTCTCCCGTGAAATTCCCGGCCCCCCACCCCTTTCCATTCTCTATATAAGCCTATGTATAGTGTCATTAGAGATTTTAATGAAGAATTGAGTATTTTTACCAAGAGTAAGCCCAATGGCACCCCTTGTGTCTCTCCTCTCCCCCTTGCAGTAGTGATTGCTGCCCATTCTACAGTGTGAAGCCCTCCTCTTAGTGTGACTCCAAGAACTCCACCTCCGCTGGATGCAACTTCCGGCCACCGCCTTCCGTTCGTGCCGCCAACGCGCCGCCACCGCCGCTTCGCCGGAGTTCTGTCTCCATCAGGATAGAGCCCCAATCCTGAAATTTTAGTTATTTCTCTTGTTGTCAGGTCGAGCCCTATTTTGAGAGTTTGTTCTGCTCGTCTCCCCTAACCTCCAGTTCAAATTTTGTGTCATTTGGACACCATTTGGTATTTTTATCACATTTATTGTTCTTCCCCCTGTAATCTGCCATTCTGCAGATCTACGAGATAGAGTCACCTTGTTGTATTTTTCCCACCCACTTATCACTTTCCAAAAAAAATCACAAAAATTCTTAGGTGTTTCTCACGTCCTACCATGTCTCCCATAATTTATGTCGCCCCTGGAAAAATCAGTTACCCTTCGGTCAAATGTCAGTCTCAGGAAAAACACAGTCTGCCATGTGTGTCTGTTAGTTCGGGTCAGAAAATAAAACAGCGTTACAGTCATTCTCATCTTCAATCCGTTTGGTGGATAGAGCTGTGAAAACTATATGCTGTAGTTCTGTGAGTGCTCTTTCCAACGGTACTAGCCATGCCTCGATCGGCCTCCGGATCTGAGCACCATAATTCTTGCAGCCGAGACGTGCAGATCTGTTCCTTGTGCAGGTCTGAAATTGCAGTCCGGGAATAATTCGTGCAAAAATACCAAAAGTCAACTTCTGAAACCGCAACTTCAGGGAGTCGATCAGGGACATCTCGCCAGCATCTCAGCCAAGCGACGCCTTCAGAAGACGTCAGGAGGGAGACGTTCCTTTGGAATCCGTACCTTTTTATCTAGCGAGTCAGAACCGAGTTGGTGCAGTACCGAGTCGGCGCAGGACCGAGTCGGACCAGCAGGCCGAGTTCGACCCGAACGCACCTCCAGATTGCTGCCCGTCAACCCAGGGTCGGTTCTCCCGGGCCCCACTTGTAGCCCTTTACCTCCCTACGGGGAGTGGGTAATAAAATTCACTGTTGTAATTAAATTTTAATCGTTGTTACCGGGAGTTACTGTAACTGGCCGGAGTCGTCTTCCCCATGCTCGGAGCGTGGAGGTAAACTCGCTACCCTCCTCGTAGGCATTTACTTTACCCGTATATTTTTGAATGCTACTGCATGTGATAGGTTATTATCCCGTTATATCAATTGTATCACCGCTGTGAGAGAGTGAGTGTGACCCGTCCCGTGACTCGATCCGAGTACACGCGGAAAAGCCGATACCCGAGACTCACTGTCGGTTTCTTAACCGCGCACGGTCCCACGTTTCCCTCGCATAGGGATGATTGCGAGCTAGAGTCCCAGGTCGCGTGTCCATCCCGCATCAATTTGGTATCAGAGCGCCAGTTGAGTCTAGGGTAGTCATTCATCATTGGTTAACAAAAATATAAAAAAAGAGTCATTTAAGTCGAGTCTAAGTTTAAGTCGGTCCAAGGTTGCATTGCATACCTTATTCGGTATATTAAAAGGTGTTGTCTGAACGTTAGGCTACGCCTATCGGGAAGACCGCACACTTGCGCGAAAGGATCTTCGGATCCCGTAACTCCGCCAACGTACCAGATCTTGGCTTAAGTCTAGGGCCTTTAGTGTGCATTAGTTAGTGCATTCCAACCTTGCATAGTCGTGTCTAGTGTCTTGTCCAAGTGTCAGCATGTCCATCTTGTAGTTCCCCATTTCCAATGGAATCTCGATCGCCCAGGCGATATGACCGTTGGCCCACTCATGGGCTTGGCAACCATCCTCTCCACTTCCGTAGGCCCGAAGCCTCGGATTTTTATGGCTCCAATGACCCGGGCGACTATCTCAAGTGGGAGGTCGCCATGGATACATACTTTGATTGTTATACCATGTCCGAAGTCGGGCAATTCTATTTTGCCAAGGAGAGGCTTCTACACGAGGCAGCCGAAAAGTGGGACCACAATGAACGCTTACGAGAAGTTAGGAGGCAAAGGCCCATCGAGTCGTGGCATGAGATGAAGGGCAAACTTAGGAATGTCTACCTACCCGACCCGGTCACCTCCAACCGACCCCACCCAATCACCTCGACCCAAGTGGGTCATAGTTAGAGGCAACGAGCCCCACACATAGTAGAGCCTAGACCCAAGCCTAGGCCGGTTGATTACGGGCGAGTCTACCGCGATACCCCTACTCCAACCCACACCATTGCCGAACTTGTGCAAATGATTTCGGATCGGGTGGATAGGAGATGTGCCTATTTTGAGTCGCTGGCCTCCCCTTGCCCACCTTCGAGGCCGGAGGTAGCCATGCCCGAGCCTAGGGAGGCCATAGCCGGTAGCCCCAACCTGGCCCCACCTACGGGGTCCCAAGGATCACTTTTCCTCCGAGAGGACATACCTTCCTCACCTATGAGAGCTCCTTTGCTGTCACCCTCCCATTTTTATTCGGAGCCACCTCAGCCCGAGCCACCCGTGTTTCTAACGGGAATGCTTTTCATAGCCGAGCCGCTTCTTAGCTGGCTCAAGGATGGCTTGGCCCCTACCCCACCTTGCTATCCACCCATGGACCCCACCTTACCTATAGTTCCCATCAACTCCTACCACACGACATTCCGGTCTAGTCACCATGTTGATACCTTGGGTGACCTTATTATGGGTCTACACCGGCAACGGACGTTGACGCACTTATTGGCCCGAGGCTTCGACCAACCCACTAGTCGTAGCTTCACCCATCTGGCCTTCGGATACATTACCTCTGTGTGCACTGTGAGTTGTGCCACCACGGAGATTCTCCTATTCCTTCCCATGTCAGTCGAGCCAACCTTCATACCCTTTTACCCGAAGGAGGAACCATACCTCCTATATGAGATCACCATCCTCTATACCCACGTGCATGAAGGTGACCACCTACACCTTCAAGATTTCCAAATGTGGGACCGTGATTTGTGGGAGCCAGTTCGAGGGGTCATACTTTCTTTGATCCCTTCGACCCATTCTCTTGTGGACCCCTTGGCCCACCATATATACTTCACTTCTTTGAGGGAGTCCACTACCACACCCCTCCCACTCGGGCCTGGCAACCTTCACATGGCAATAGGTCCGAACCGTCATTTGGGGGTAATGAAGACTTTGGTTCTCCCGGCCCACCTAAACCACCCGAACCTCCTGGACTTCCCACATCCAAGCCCAATGTTCATGATTGGTGCATCGTAGGATGTCTAGGAGTCCACCATGACGTTAACCTCCGGTTACGTCAAATGCATGCATGGCACACATTTGGATGTTTTGGTCCTCCTTTGCATATGTACGGTTCAAACTAATAATAGGTTTGTCTAGGGTCTCGTATGTCTGTACATGCATGTGTCGAGTCGAGTCAGTCTTTTGTACGCTCGCATTGTTAGTCCCTATCGAGTGCGATACTTGTCGGACTTTGGGATCGGCTCTACCCCTACATATCGGATCTAGTCACATAAGGGACCCATGGTGATTCCTAGTAAATCTTCGAACCGCCTTCCCTCCTTTGAGAGTGATCCCATCTCGGAGTGTCCACCTCTAGCCTATTCCCACAGCAGCGTGAGCATATCGAATCTATACGGGATGAGCAGGTGTTGATTACTTGGAGTGGAGCGTACTCCGCGCTTCAAGGTTCGGTGACGGATCCGCCGGAGCTACTCGAGCAGCCGCACCCCTTACTCGACGGGGTCGAGTTCTTCCCACCCGGGAGAATTGATGGGAATCTACACCGGGCACTAACTTTTATTTTTATATTTGTGTCCTTTTTATTTACACTTATATCCATGGGAAGTAGGTTTGTAATTGTAAGGCTTTATAAGCCAATTTGTCATTCCCCAAAGATGTTTGGGTTTTTATGTAAAAGTCCCGTAGGTCCAGCGGGGGCCCCTCATCCACTTCCCCATTGGTCCCCCTAAGTCTTAGGGCTCATGTGGGGTCAGTCAAAAGTCCAAGGTGGGCTTCTAGATGGCTTGACCATTCAAGGGGACAAGGTAGAAGAAAATTCAAACTTGGATCAAGCAAAGTCCAAGATGCTTCCCCCTTATAATATAGTTTATCCCATGTAGTATTTTTTATTTAATTTGATCATTTGACCACATGGGGTAGAAAAACCTCTCTCTCCCATGAAATTCCCAGCCCCCCACCCCTTGCCATTCTCTATATAAGCCTATGTATAGTGTCATTAGAGATTTTAATGAAGAATTAAACATTTTTGCTAGGAACAAGCCCAATGGCACCCCTTGTATCTCTCCTCTCCCCCTTGCAGCAGTGATTGTTGCCCATTCTAGGGTGTGAAACCCTCCTCGTGGTGTGACACCAAGAACTCCACCTCCGCAGGATGCGACTTCCGGCCACCGCCTTCCGTTCGTGCTGCCAACGCGCCGCCACCACCGCTTCGTCGGAGTTCTGTCTCCATCAGGATAGAACCCCAATCCCAAAATTTTAGTTATTTCTCTTGTTGTCAGGTCAAGCCCTAATTTTGAGAGTTTGTTCTGCTCGTCTCCCCTAACCTCCAGTTCAAATTTTGTGTCATTTGGACACCATTTGGTATTTTTCTCACATTTATTGTTCTCCCCCCTGTGATCTGCCATTCTACAGATCTACGAGACAGAGTCACCTTGCTGTATTTTTCCCACCCACTTATCACTTTCCAAAAAAAATCACAAAAATTCTTAGGTGTTTTTCACGTCCTACCATGTCTCCCATAATTTATGTCCCCCCTGGAAAAATCATTTACCCTTCGGTCAAAGGTCAGTCTCAGGAAAAACACAGTCTGCCATGTGTGTCTGTTAGTCCGGGTCAGAAAATAAAATAGTGTTACAGTCATTCTCATATTCAATCCGTTCGGTGGATGGAGCTGTGAAAAATATATGCTGTAGTTCTTTGAGTGCTCTTTCCAACTGTACCAGCCTTGCCTCGATCGGCCTCCGGATCTGAGCACCATAATTCTTGCAGCCGAGACGTGCAGATCTGTTCCCTATGCAGGTCTGAAATTACAGTCCGGGAATAATTCGTGCAAAAATACCAAAAGTCAACTTCTGGAACCGCCACTTCAGGGAGTCGATCAGGGACATCCCGCCACCATCTCAGCCATGCGGCGCCTTCAGAAGACGTCAGGAGGGCGACGTTCTTTTGGAATCCGTGCCTTGTTATCAAGCGAGTCAGAACCCAGTTGGTGCAGTACCGAGTCGGCGCAGGACCGAGTCGGACCAGCAGGTCGAGTTCGACCCGAACACACCTCCAGATTGCTGCCCGTCAACCCAGGGTCGGTCCTCCTGGGCCCCACTTGTAGCCCTTTACCTCTCTACGGGGAGTGGGCAATAAAATTCACCGTTGTAATTAAATTTTAACCGTTGTTACCGGGAGTTACCGTAACTGGCCGGGGTCGTCTTCCCCACGCCCGGAGCGTGGAGGTAAACTCGCTACCCTCCTCGTAGGCATTTGCTTTACCCGTATATTTTTGAATGCTGTTGCATGTGATAGGTTATTAGCCCGTTATATCAATTGTATCACCGCTGCGAGAGAGTGAGTGTGACCCGTCCCGTGACTCGATCCGAGTACACGCGGAAAAGCAGATACCATAGATTCACCGCCGGTTTCTTAACCGCGCACAGTCCCACGTTTCCCTCGCATAGGGACGATCGCGAGCTAGAGCCCCAGGTCGCGTGTCCGTCCCGCATCAGAAAATTCTCAACTTCCTTTAATAATTCTTCAAAAAACCAAAACTCACAAATGATCCCTTGGCCCTATTTATAGGGAGAGCCAAGGGGTACAAAGACTCAAGCTACCCCTACTAAACAAAGAAATTCCCCCCTTATCCTGGAGGTGACAATAAGCAACCTATTACCTAGAACCAAAGCAAAAGCTAGATTGGCCCTTTGGGCTTATTAATTGGCCCAATAGGGATTACAAACTCGATAAAAGAAAAAATACATCATATTAAGAAGAAAGAAATATTCGAACCACTTCTGAATCTGTCTCGAAGGGCCGACGTCGAAGCCGGGGCATGGAGGGCCACTGATGTCCCCATCAAAAGAACCGTCAAGGATCCTTTAGCGGTCTAGTAAAGGCCCGCTAGCAGACTCTGGCGGTCAACAATAAGGCCGCTAAGTTCTAGAAACATAAAACATCGGTATAAGTGCTTTCTAGACAATGGGTTTTAATGGTACAACCAACTCGGCGCCGTGATGGGAATCCCTGACTCACGGAGTATTACGGAGGCCTTGAAATAAAATTTCCTTGTCCGTTGGAAGGAATATCCAAAGGAGAGGTTATCAAGTCCAAGATTGTGTGCTTAATGTGCATAAGTGTAACTAATGGTCATATACTGGGATATAAGTCATGAACTTATGAAATTGACTCTATAGATGAGAAAGAGATCTTTAAAACAGCGATCAAGGTAAACCATGAATCATCTAACTTTAGAAACATGTATTTAATACAAAAGTATATGACTTTGGCAAGAAATTAACTTAGGTTAAAAATAATCCTAAGTACAATAAAGAACATGAAATCACTGTTATGAATCAGTTATTAAAACTCAGAGTAGTGAAATAACATTAAAACAGGTTGGTATATAGTTAGCTAGGCTTATTTATAAGCTAGACGGACTGCTCTTGATTCAGTCTCGGGTTGACAGAAATCAGAACATTAGCGATCTATATTAGAGTCATTACAAATGTTGGCGGTTTATCGTGAGGCCGCCAAAGGGACTTTAACGGTCTATTTCTGGTCCGCCAGAGGTTTCATAAAAATCTGACTAGCGGTTTATCGTAGGGCCGCTGCTCAGGGTTGGTAGTCGAAGATTAGGCCGCTAGAGCACATCTGACATTAAATTAAATAAGAAGAACTAATGCTTAAAACACATCATGTCTGAAAATCAACATATATTAACTTCTGTTATGACCACCAATTTTGGCACTGGCCCAATTGAGAATAATTCGGTCCCGTGAACTCAATGAGCTAGAAATATGGACAAATTAGTGAATGATCCTTAGGAAATTGGCAACATACTATAGGGAGGTCAGAATTAGATGAAACTAAAGTCCATGTAACGACCATTAGGTAGGGAACAACCTTGATGAATAGTGTACCTTCTGAAAAATGGGTTTAATAGGAGATAAAAAGGAGTTATGATAATGGGCCGAAGTTATTACAAAAAAATACAGTCACCCGTTAAAATAAGGATATCTTAGTCCAAAGTCAACCAAATGGGATGAAACTAGGCTCATTAGAAAGCTTGGCCCCTTATCCCAAACTCTTCTGTTGACATGGAAATCCAATTCGCAATAAAACCCAAGGTTCTTAGCCCATTTGCTGCCAGTTGTCACGAAGAGGTGTGACTGTTAGGAGAACTCGGATGTAATTAATGGGAAATTCATAACTTCGCCTATGATTAATGAAATGACCTGAAACTAAGGCCATAATTCCGAGTGAGATGTTAGATACAACTTCTATGTTAAGGTCAAGGTCAAATATTGCCTGGATGTTAGAGCTATACCCGGATTACCTTGGGCTACCGAAAGGTCGCCACTCGAATGAGGGAGAATAGATGATAATATTTCAAAAATCATAACTCGGGCTACGAATGAGTAAATTCAATGAAGCCACCTCTGAAAGTTATATCTATAGATCCTCATGATTTCATCTGAAGACATCCCAATCCAAATCCCAACACAAGAGTGCTCCCACTCACATTTATGCCTAGGTAGAAGAAGGGTCGCGACTGGAATAGAGGAGAAATAACATTAATATTGCGAAAATCATAACTCAGGATAGAGTTAATGAAATTCGATGAAACCATGACTGGAAGTTAGATATGAAAGTCCTCTTCATTTCATATGAAGACATCCCAACCTCATTCCCAACATAAGTGTACGTCCAATAGAGTTTATAACAGGAGGTCGAAAGGTCACACCTGTTCAAACCCGAGGAGGTGATAAGCATTAATTCCTCTTCAAAACCAGCGACCTTGGAGCTTGTTAGAGCCTCGAGGGACGTGGATAAACCCTTGGGAAGCCTAAAAACTATATAAGGAGGTGAGTTTCAAGGGTGATAAACCTTTAGCAACCATTCCCATCAACCCTCCACCACCTTCTACCTTTCTTATGTGAGAAGAGAGTGAGGGACTCCGTCTCTTCGTGGGCGGACCATCTGATTTGTGAGTGGACGATCCGGTGTGTGGAGAACGACGAGCAAGGTCTTGGGTGGATATGGGGTGTGGATCTCATCCCCGGATCGAATGGTGAAAGCTTAGGAGGATCTGGGGTGTGGATATAATCCCCGGATCAATCGGTTTAACATTTCAAAGGTAGGCACCTATCCTCAAACCTTAGGGGTCAATGATGCATTAAAACGATTTCAAAGTAGTTTCTATATGCTAAAGAGGGATTAAGGGTATGTGGGATTGACTATCATATTTATTTTCTAGTTTTTCCTTAAGATATGTGATTTTGAGAGGTTTCTCAGAATTTTAACTGAAAATATTGGGAGGTGTCGACACTTCCCCTGGACAGGTCGACACTTTGTAAAACTGCTGGACAGGTTGACACTTCCTTTGTAAAACTGCTGAAAAGGTTGTTGGCCGGGTTAGGAGGCAATTGAGAGGGGGGGGTGAATTAATTGCCCACCCTTTCTGGCAAATTCTTACTAAATTAAGACAAACCACAGATATGGAAAATAAACCTTAGATAAGGCTTGATTAGAATGAATGAATTTAAAGCAAGCAAGCCCTCACAACTTCCCAGCGCAGAAATATACTCACTCGGAGAGCAATATATGAACGGACAATTGAGCAAACTCTCGTCTCACCGCCTCACACTTGTATTGTGAATGGAAAGCACATATCAACAACCATAAGAAAAGCAAACCACGGCACAATGATTTTTAAGGTGGTTCAGATGCACCAAGGGCCGTCCTACGTCCACCCCTCTCACCTCGAGAGGATTTCACTAAACACGTTGCACAACGGCAGCAACCACTACACACGGGCTCGACGGCCCACACACGTGGGTTCTCGCTCGACAACGAGACACCCCATACACACTCGGAGCAAGCTCCAAAGTCATCTACAGATGAAAATAGAATGGAAAATACAATGCCCAGTTCTGAGAATAGCAATCTAAGCACAACATCTAAAAATAGAGAGTATGATTAAACAAGATGGATCTCCCCAAAATATTTCAACCAAAACCGGAGGTATATGAAGTGTGGCTTAGAATGATGAAACCGAGAGAAGGAGGAGCCGGTGTTTGAAGATTCAGACGCCCAGAGCAAGGATGAAGAGGACCGCAGCCGCTACCTCTCGATCTCGGCTCTAGCTCGTGAGGGGACGACTCTAGCGTTCCTTCCCTTCTCCTCCAGCAGAGCACGCACCACCTTCTTCTCCTGCAAAGAAAATGAACACGTTAGAAGCTCTTGGTTGTGTTCGATCGGAAGAAGGGGCGGCGATATATACCCAAAGGATGGCTTCACAAAATGACACAAAAGGCCACACCAAGCCCCATACAAACCATGAACAAAAGATGATGGATGCCCTAAGACTATTCTAGTAAACAGCCAAGCCTAATGGATCTTTCATTAATGGGTTCGAAACAGATCCGGAAATCCCGATTGAACGTTCAGAAAAAGTGTCGACTCATGGAGTCGACTCTTTTTCATGAATGTTTTGCCAGAACATATAAAAACAATACCCCTGAAAAAAGTGTCGACCTATGGGGTCGACACTTTTTACCAAACATTCTGGCCTATGAAATTCATAACATTCGTGGTGAAAAGTGTCGACTTCTGAGGTCGACACTTTTTCACGGAGGTTCTGATTTCACAGTTTGCAAAGATCTTACCTGAAAGTGTCGACCCACGAGGTTGACACTTTCTGCCAGCGTTCTCAACACTTAACGCAACACAGAAGCTGTGAAAATAAGTGTCGACCCATTAGGTTGACACTTTTCCTGACAGTAGAAAAGTTCAATAAAACTCAATAAAACACCACAATACATGGATTCAATGATCAAGAATCAGTCGATTGAGCACAATGACATTCTTCAAAACCTTATTTCAACATAGATTGAATCCATTCACATTGATATACAATTGAACATTCATTCTTACCATTGGCCTTCAAGTTTTGAGTGAGGTCTCACAATAAACCTGTATTTTCTAGATTTGAACCATTGCCTTTTCATCCACTTGGTGTACAACCTACAAATATGTTCTTACCATCCTTTCCAAGATTTGAGACTCAATTCCACATCGAACCTGCAAAATACAGATTGCCATTTAACTCAATCTCAACCCAAGCAAATGAAACAAGTCAATCCATATCATGTAGATTAATCAATGCATCCATTCAATCTTCAAACAAAGCATGTGGCTACTTTATCCATTCAATTCAATCGACAATGTTAGTCCAATCCAAACGTAATCAAGATTGTGCATTTTGCAAGTTATGCCCAATCATTCATTCAGAGTCTGAAATTCATCAAGGTATATCAAACCAAATCCACATGCCATTCATTCAACACACAATTTGATCAATCAAACGTGTTTTCATTCAAAGCCATCATTCATCAAATCTGTATCAATGCAAGTCATACAAACTGAATTAAAGGCATGTTCATTCTAGATCTTCATCAAAACAGATCGGGGCACAACAATCTCCCCCTTTTTGACGAAGATAAAATCATTGAAAAATAACAAGGATTTGCATTAACAATTCAGCACTTTTAGTGTCAACATAAACAGCGATTATACCTTATTTCTTCCCCTTTTTGTCAGAGTCAAATAGGGGATTATTAAAACCATGGAAGTAAAGCCTCAATATGCGCAGTGAACTCAATGAGATGCATATGAAACGCAAGAAATGAGCAGTCAAGCACATATGCATTCATTATTTTATAAACTAGCAAGCATGTTCTAGGAACGGGATAGGAAGTATGCGAGAGACCGAGAACATGATGTTCATGAGCAATAGTAAAAATGTAGTGCTTACAAGCAGTGGTACTACATTACGCATGAGATATGACTGATTCAAAATTTACATTCTAACAATCACTCCCTAGATGTCTAGGTGAAGTAAGAGCAATGAAATCTAAGTAATATAGATGTTCAGATTGTCTAATGAACACAAGTTGGAACTTTTCTTCCCTACACTTCCACACACCGTGCTCGACTTTTGGTAGCTTCACACAACCCCAAAATTATTTTCTATAATAATTTTTTTTATTTAAATAACGTCATGATTAACCTTTTGACGCGAGACATACCGTTTATCTCAGGGGTAATTCCCGGTTACTCGGTGTCGTCATTTATTATAACGTGGATGAGACACTTTCCGATGCGAGTTTCCTCCTTTATTTCAGCGAGGATTCCTGATGTACTCGATGTCAAATCACACTTATTCATTGTTGATGGGGTTGACAGCTTTTCCCACACGAGTCACGTGATTTCTATGTAGGGGCTCAAGTGTCCTAAAGTGTGTTGAGTGCAATAAGTGAAATCCTTATTGACTAGAATCATTAAGCTCAACAGTGCAAGTGGTGTGAGAGATTGCATGGAATGTAAGAGATGAATTAGCCGATTCATAGTGATGTCTCTCCCTAAGTGTATGCACAGTTCTAACAAGAACCTCCCCCTTAATATGTGCCATGTAAAAACATGTCTAAGTCAAAGCATTTTTATTTATCAAGGGTGTAAGGCCATAGGAGATATCAACTGAAAGGTGTGTAAATTATATACACTCAAGCATGTCAAAATGGTGTTTTCAAGCAATTTGATTACCGGTACGTGGCGGAGTACGTAGGTCCGAAGGCCACACTCACGCATAATGAAAGCTTCCAGGTGGACTTAATCCATCTTTCCACTGACGTCATTTTATATACCGGTGAATCATGGCATTCATGCACACGTATATGAAGTATATGCATTTATGTACATGCGGATGCGAAAAGATAAAAACATGTATGAGAACCAAATTGTAAATATCTGTGATATGCACAAAAGGCAAGGTTTAAAGAAGTAGAAGCCATGAAAGGACTTCTTATGTGCAAAAGATAAAGCAGTATGAACAATTTCTTTATGAAAAAGATGAAAAGTGTGTATGTACAATTCAGCTCAAAAGATTTAAGTATCTAACCTGCACACTCCTAATTCTCTCCACAGAAAACAAAATTGTTCAGACTTTAAAGGTTTTGTAAATATATCAGCAAGTTGGTGTTTTGTGTCAACAAAAACAAGTTCAAAATCACCTTTATTTATATGATCTCGTATAAAATGATGTCTAACTTCTATGTGCTTAGCGCGGGAATGTTGGACAGGATTTTTGGACAAGTTTATTGCAGAAGTATTGTCACATATTATGGGAGTATTTTTCAAACAAAAACTAAAATGCAGCAACTGATGTTGGATCCAATGCACTTGAGCCGGATAACTACCGGTAGCCACATATTCAGCTTCGGCAGTTGATAAAGCAACACAATGCTATTTCTTTGAGGCCCATGAAACCATGCAGCCCCCAAGAAACTTACAGTGACCGCTTGTACTTTTTCGATCCATTTTGCAACCAGCATAATCAGAGTAAGTGAAAGCATGTAAATCAAATGAATTATTTCTAGGATACCACGAACAAAGGTCAAGAGTACCATTCAAATACTTGAAGATCCTTTTTACAGCCGCTAAATGGGAGTCCCTGGGACAAGAGTGGTATCTTGCACAGAGACAAACGCTAAAGTGTATATCAGGCCTACTAGCAGTCATGTATAACAGTGAACCAATCATTTCCCTAAAAAGTTTTTGATCGATTTTGTTACCTTTTTCTTCTTCCATTTTCTGTGAGCTGGACACAGGTGTTGCAAAAGGCTTGGCAGTCTCAAGTTAGAATTTCTTCACGATTTCTTTTGTGTACTTCTTCTGGTTGATAAAAATGCCATCGTCCAGTTGCTTTATTTGCAATCCTTAGAAGAAGTTGAGCTCTCCCATCAAGCTCATCTCGAACTCCCCCTGCATAAGTTGGGCAAATTCATCATTCATTTTTGAGTTGGAGGCTCCAAAAATTATATCGTCTACATAAACTTGAACAATTAAAGAATGTTCATCACAAGTTTTTGTAAACAATGTCTGATCTATATTATCTCGTTTGAGGCCATTTTCAATAAGAAATGAACTTAATCTATCATAACGTGCCCGGGGAGCCAGTTTCAAACCATATAGTGCCTTGTCCAATTTGAAGACGTTATCCGGAAATCTTTCATCTTCAAAGCTCGGTGGTTGCTCCAAGTACACTTCTTCCTTGATCACTCCATTGAGGAAGGCACTCTTCACGTACATTTGAAACAGTTTGATGTTCCTGTGACAAGCATAAGCAAGTAAAATTCTAACTACTTCTAATCTAGCCACAAGTGCAAACGATTCATCAAAGTCAATAGCAAATTCTTGAGAGTAGCCCTTGGCTACTAATCTTGCCTTATTCCTCACAATCACCCCATCTTCACTAAGTTTGTTTCAGAAAACCCACTTAGTTCCAATAATAGGATGGTCATCAGGCCGAGACATGAGGAACCACACCCTATTCCTTTGGAATTGGTGTAGCTCTTCTTGCATGGCGAGAACCCAAGAATTGTCATTTAAAGTATCATCTAAGGACTTAGGTTCAATGCTAGAAAGTAAAGCTAAGTTATCGTGAGTTTTAACTTCTCTCATTGAAGCCCGTGTTCTAATTCCTTATTCCACACCGCCGACCACGTTCTCCAATGGATGGTCTTTGTGCATGGTCCATTGGTGTGGAAGGTTCGGATGTTGCTCTTGTTCTGCTTCCTCCTCTTGTTCCTTTTCTTCCTCTTGATTTGCTGCCTCACCTTGTTTACTTGATTCTCCTTTTTCAGCTTCACCTTCACCTGTAATAAGAAAATGATCATTATCATTTGATTTTCTCATTGTATATTCATCAACAACAACATGTGGACTTTCCTCTACAACAAGTGTTCTAGTGTTATAAACACGGTAAGCTCTAGATGATAGAGAATACCCGAGGAAAATCCCTTTATCACTCTTTGCATCAAATTTTTCGAGATTATCTTTTCCATTGTTCAAAATGTAACAGATTGACCCAAATGGCTTAAAATGAGATATGTTCGGTTTCTTACCCTTGTAAAGCTCGTAGGGAGTTTTCTTAAGGATTGGTCTTACCATTGCTCTATTTGTGATGTAGCAGGCGATGTTCACCGCCTCTGCCCATAAGTACCGTAGAAGACGTTTCTCCGCAAGCATGGTACGTGCCATCTCCACGAGCGTCCTATTTTTCCTTTCGACCACGCCGTTTTGTTGAGGGGTTCTTGGTGAAGAGAATTGATGCTCGTACCCCTGCTTCCTGTAAAAAGCATCAAACTCATGATTTTTAAATTCCTTTCCGTAGTCACTTTGATTTTCTGAATTGTTTATCCTTTTTCATTTTGAACTTTAGTGCAAAAACCAATGAATTCATTGCAAGCATCACTTTTATTTGCTAGATATATGATGAGCTCGACACCCGGCGTTTAAAAATGCCGTGCCATACAAATTTCAAAATTTATAAAACCGCACTCACTCACTTAAATGATTTTGGAAATACGAGTAAAGTGGTAAGAACGGGTCGATCCCACGAGGAGAGAAATCTTTATAAATCAAGTTGGAATATATCCTTATGTTTAGAAAATCAATTTTTTATCTTTTGAGTGAGATTAACACTAAAGGAAATTATATTGCATGAAAACTTAACTAAAGAATATGAGATGAGTAAAGAAAAGAAATTGGAAGAGGTAAAAAGATGAGAATTTCAAAACTTTGCATAGATGAATTTTATTCCTTTAAAAGTGAAAGAATGCAATGTAAAATGAAATTATAACTTCAAATAAGAAGAGATAAGTGAAGGAAATTTTAGCCAATGGATGAAGAACGCCGCCGTTTCCTCGCCGAGCCTTGGATAAAGATCACTCCGCCTTGGAAGTCAATACCGTGAGATGACACGAAGATGACTAACCGCTTTGGGTGTGTGAAGAAACCGTGAAGAAAGGGAGATGGATAGAAGTAGAAACAAAGACAAGTTGAAAAGATAACAGAATTATATTGAAACTAGAGGGTTGGAAGAAACAAAATAACTTCAAATCCAAAGGGAATTAGAAGAAGTGGAAGAAATGAAAGTTGTAGAAAATGAAAATAAGAAGAAGTTTGATGAAGATCACAGAGATAGAAAACGAGAGGAGGACAGTGAAAAACGTGAAAAATCAAGATCTATTGGCGCGGATGAACAGTAAAATGGTAGAAAACAGAACAGTAAAAAATTATATATAACTCACAAATGAATAAGAATTAGAAGAAGTGATTGAAGAAGAAACGTTAGATCTACAAAAGATGAACAACTTTCATGAAGAACTCAGAGTAAACGGAGGATTGGAAAGGCTTCAAAACAGAAGAATACTAGAAGGTATCACCTCGGATGAACAGTAATCACATAGAATAGCACTTAAGAAAACGAGTAATAACTTTCAACCTCGAAGGAATTAAGGAAAATGATGAAAAGAGAAATTGAAGAACACTTAAAGATGAACAACTTTCATGAAGACATAAAAATGAAATGGAGATCAGAACAACAAGTAATGGAACTAAGAAAGGACTAGATGCTTAAACAAACCATTCATTAAAACAATCATCAACTTACAAAGTTTACATCAAAAGCTCTCAAAACATAACTCTCTAACTCTCCTATGAAGCTCAACTAAGGCCAACAAGAATGAACTTCAAGAACTCAAAGTAACCCCATTCCAACTCTTCGCAACTACTCCTAATAACTCTTTGCCTAACAACTCTTCTTCTTCATTACAATAGAAGCCCCTTTTATAGGGTTAACACAACCTCATTCCCCATGTGAACATTCCTTGCCTCTTTTGTTGAAAAACATAAGCCATTACTGTAATTGTTGACTTAAGAATGTGTGCCAACATGTATTGCACACTTGGGTATTTTTTTCTGATTTTTCTCTAATTGTTTTCCATTTTTTTCTCCCTTTTCCTCTCTTTCTCTCTCTTCACGGCCGCGTGCGCCGCCCGTGCGCCCGCCGCCGCCTCCCTCTCTCTTTCTGCCGCGTGCGCCGCCCCGCGTGGCCGCGTGCGCCGCCCCTTCCTTTGATGCGGGCGCGTTGACCGCGCCCGCCCTCTCCTCGTCGCCTGTGCCCGCGAGAGAGGCGCGGGTGCCTTCCTCCTGCTGCCAACCTGCACACAATATATATATATATATATTATATTGTTATATATTATGTATATATCTTATAAAAGCCCTAAAAAATATCAAATAAATTTATTATTATTTTCTATTTTTTTTCTTTTCTTTTTGAACAAGTCCATGGGCTTTTGACTTTTATTATTATTTTCCTTCTTTTTTTTATAATTATTTCTTATCGCTTCCCTCGTACCGAGTGCCTGCATAAATAAGTAAATATCGTTATTAAAATTATTTAATTCCATAAAATTAAATATTTGACTCTAAATTAAAAGTAAGAGTGATACGTGCATATTTATTAGTATTAAAGCTCATAACAAATGTGTATAACATGAATTAATATGTAAAAATACACACTTATCACACCCCCAACTTACTCATTGCTAGTCCCTTAGCAATACAAATAATAAAAAATTTTAGGACCAACAAGAGTTTACAAAGTTCATGCCTCATTTCTAGATCATCTTTCATAGAGTCAACTAAATATTAGGAATCTGGAAACATTAACACACACTAGCCTTAGATTTGGAAATTAAGGTACATGATCAAGAATTCTAATCAAAATTCAGTAGCACTTGTGCATGTGTAATGCTAAGTCCACAATGAAGATAATTGCGTCCCCCATTTGCTATTCCGAACAAGTGTCTTTTGACCCTACACTTCTTAATCTGAGCATTAAGAATACTAGCTTTTGTCTGCCTTATTGCTATGTCCCTTTTGGGATCTTTATTTTTTCCTTTGTTTTTTTTTCTACTTTTTTTTCTTTACACACATGATGTTGCACTATCCTTCACTGTTTTACGCGAACCGCAACACGTCTTAGGTGAAGCATGCCCGGTTACACAGATCAAAGTTCCCTTTTCCTTTTGACGCGAACCTCAACACGTCTTAGGTGAAGTAGGCCCGGTTACTCAGAATCGGAGCATTTTTCATGGTGTTTTTCTCAAAAGTTTTCAATAGATAACGTGGCAGAAAGCTTATAAAAGATCTCTTCTTCAAGAAGTGCAGAATATCAGACAGTATGTCTAAAATAGTAGAAGGCTTGTCCTACTTGTTTCATTAGCGTGCAAAGTGATTTTCATTTTTCTAAAGTGCACATGAACTTTAAAGAGAGTCTTAGATCAGTTTTCCATGACTAGATGACATAAATTTTCCATCATCCTTATCTAGTCATTTTTATTCCAGAATTACTTTCAATAGAAGCATGAATCAGGAAACTCAAAATGGGTTTATTGTGGTGATTTTCCAAATTTTTTTTTTAAAATGAGGTTATATGAATGCAACATGTGCAACATGATTTCCGTGTGCAACATGATTTTGGCCCCCCCAACTTAAATGACATTGTCCTCAATGACATGAACAATAGAGAATAATGAACAATGTAGACACGAAATTTGTCAAGGAACGGTACAACCTGACGGAAGTGAACTTCGACGGGCATCCGTGCTGACTAAAAGAGGTACTTGATTTTAAAAATTAGGACAACAATACAAGCAATTATCTCTCTCTCCCCAACTTATCTTTTATTCACGCCTGCAAAATAAAAATACAAACACAAGAAAAACTTGGGTTGTCTCCCAAGAAGCCATTTATTACCACACAAAAATCACTTAGGTTGCCTCCCAAGAAGCGCTAAATTTTATGTCGTCAGCCAGACAGAGTGTAGCTTACTATCCAACGTGTAGCATGTAGAATTAGCCACCAAGTGATCTTATCCTCTTTCAAATTCTAGCCCTTATGCCATTGGAAGACAAGAGTAACCATGTATGGATTGGGGCTAGAAATATATGGGTCACGCACATTATTGATTTTAACGTTAACCATGTGTGTGATCCAGTTTGCATCTTTAGGGATCCAGAAATGATCAATGGTCAAAAATCTGTCATGATCGAGGTGGAACCCTTGTACAAAATCAATCCATTGGTCCTCTTGTCCTGTATCGTCTCTCCTGACGAGCCCTTTAGGAACGACTTCCTCCATGGTAACTTGTTCAGGCCCTGGTAGCTTAGGAATGAGATTGTCATCCTTAGCCACTGTCCTCTTAGTAACAGCCTCATGAACTTTAAGGGCATTGATCAACTTGTCTTCCTGAGAGGAAGTCAAATCAAAGATGAATGTGGTTGGCACATCCCCCTCAGGTCGTAGAATGTTAAATGGGAGAGGCTCAACTGGCAGGGGAATCAAAGTACAAGGAAGCACGAGCCCAGTATCTAACGCATCCACAGATTCAGACTTCATTGGATAGGCTTCAGGGGTTAGATCAAATATGAAATTTTCTAATGAAACCCCTTCATCACACTCATCACTCATCTGAGGATTATTAACCAAATTGCCCACTAATGGGGTGGATAGAGAAAATGTAAATGATTCCAGTCCGGCCCTTTCATCATAGGTCAGATCAAATGTGAATTTCTCTAAGACGGGCCCATCATCACACTCATCACTAAACTGAAAATTATCAATCAAATTTTCAAGAAATGGGGTCGGTAGATGAAATGTGAATGTTTCGAATAAGGCCCCATCATCATGTTCTTCCAGGGGAGGAGGATATTCAGAATTTTATTTCATTAAATCAACAATATTATTACTTACAAAGTAATCCTCCTCTTTATTTATTTCCTCAATTGTGTTGTTTGGGCCATTATCCTTTACAGTAATATTCTCAATATCAAAACATTCATAGAATGGTGTGATATGATCATCATTATCCTTGAAGCCACCCCTTCTTCCTTCCCTTCCTTCATCATGGTATTACGTGCGCACTCCCCCTCACTCTTAATAGTGATATCTCGAGCCAAAATGACAGGTAGAAGACTGTCCTCATCATCATCATTCACATATTGAGGGGGTTGGTGTAATGTTGAAGGAGAGGGTTGATAAGTAGACTGAGAGTACACGATTTGAGGTTCAAAGCAATGGCCCGGTGAATCACCCCTGGTATCAATGTTGATTCCGAAATCTGGGTGAGATGAGTTGGGCGGAGGTTGAGTACACATGGGCCGCTCGTGGGCTGATTGGGGTGAAAGTTTAGACAGATGTGCTTGGAATGTTGGATCCATCCAAGGTAAATTTGGGTGATTACTCCAGTCAAGATTATAATCATCTCAAAATGTAACATGCTTGAGTTGAGAGAACCCTAGGGTATTTTGAACTTGAGCTTGGATGACCAATGGGAGTTGGGGTATAGTAGGACATTGACTCACATGATGAGTGAGACTGGCACAGAATTCTCAGACTTTCGTGAAAGTGTGGATTGGGTTTTCAGCCTGTTTGACATGTCCTACAGATTGTTGATGAGATGAGATGGAGGCACGATTTATCGAATTTGTACTCAAAATTTCAAAAAAATCATATGCATCATCTTCACCTTTGCTCATAAATGCCCCTCCGCAATATATGTCTACCATTTGCTTATCAAAATCGGATAACCCCTCATAAAATGCAAATATAATTTGCCATTTGGGCAACCCATGGTGTGGACATTGACTTACTAGATCCTTCAGTCTCACCCAAGATTCATGAATTCGCTCTCCCGGACGTTGAGTAAATCCTATAATCGCCCTTCTCATCATGTTGGTCCGGACTATGGGGTAATTTTTTTTCAAAAATTCTAACTGCATATATTCCCAAGTCCTGATAGTCTTTCCAAAACTCCTTAACCAATATTTGGCTTTGTCTTTCAATGAGAATGGAAATAAGATCAATTTCAGGGCATCATCATTAAAATTCTGAATTTTGATCAGGGAGCAAACTTCTAGAAAATCATCTAGATGTCTATAAGGATTTTCATTGAGATTCTCATAAAAAGATGGGAGCATCTGGATGAGACTAGGGTGAATCTCATATTGATCAACGAGAATGTCAGGGAGTTGAATACAAGTTGAGGGTTTGTAAGTAGAAGGAATAAAGTGCTCCTTCATAGGGGTTTCCCTCCAAGATGAATTCTTGTTTATTTATGCAAACACAAACAAGTTAACATAAATTACCTAACGACCTAGATGTGACCTAAACCTACAAATAGGGTTTCACAAAATGACTAAAGTGTAATTTAATTTCACCCTCAATATTTTCACCGGCCACGTAAGGGGTGGGGTAGTGGGAGGCTCCCCCTACTTTCGTAGGGACCTAATTATGTCAAACCACTAGCCCGCTTAAGGCGTTTGCCGTCCGACCGTCTTGCCTTAGGTACCGGTTTTCACAAGAGGGTAAACTCAAATCATACTAAAATCACAGTATGATCCTAGGGCCAGTGTCTACTGACTTTTATTTAAGGTTTTGGTCATGCAAAGATGCAAGAGAAATATGGTTTGTGGGCTAAGGAAGGGTGATGAATTCCCCACCTTATGTTATTTAAAGGTAGTGCCCTTAGAATATTTTGAAATGAAATGCACACCATAATTTCAAACAAGGGGTTCTTATGCAATATGCATGCCATAATAGGATAAGTAGAACGTATCTTGCCCCTCGCAATTTTCAAAATGCAATGACAGGAATTAAATAGAGAAAAATTCTATGCTAAATGATGCATGACCTAAAACATGTTATGTGGTTTCTATTCTGGGAATGGGATTTTTTTTTTAGTTTGGTGCAAGTATATATATATATATATATATATATTGTTAATGAACCTATCTAGCCAGTACAAAAATTTCTTTTGTTTTGATTTTTTTTGATTTTGTATAGATTTTTCAAGAAGTTTTCACATTTTTATTGTAGATTTTTCAGAAATTGGAAAAATAAAATATGTTCCTACGTTTCGGCCCTTTAGCGACACTTGACTGCAACAGTTTCAGGCTTTCAGCGACGCTTCATTTTCTGAGAATTTTAGGTTCGATTTTCCTCTTTCTTTGATATTTTGATTTTTTTTCTTTTTCCTGCAAAATGAAAATAGAAAATTATTATACAAATATACACAACAAACACAAGAATATCCCAACATTCAAAAATTTCTCTCCCCGGCAACGGCGCCAAAAATTTGATGCGCTCGACACCCGTCGTTTAAAAATGCCGTGCCACACAAATTTCAAAATTTATAAAACCTCACTCACTCACTTAAATGATTTTAGAAATACGAGTAAAGTGGTAAGAACGGGTCGATCCCATGAGGAGAGAAATCTTTATAAATCAAGTTGGAATATATCCTTATGTTTAGAAAACCAATTTTTTATCTTTTAAGTGAGATTAACACTAAAGGAAATTATATTGCATGAAAACTTAACTAAAGAATATGAGATGAGTAAAGAAGAGAAATTGGAAGAGGTAAAAAGATGAGAATTTCAAAACTTTGCATAGATGAATTTTATTCCTTTGAAAGTGAAAGAATACAATGTAAAATGAAATTACAACTTTAAATAAGAAGAGATAAATGAAGGAAATTTTAGCCAATGGATGAAGAACGTCGCCGTTTCCTCACCGAGCCTTGGATGAAGATCACTCCACCTTGGAAGTTGATGCCGTGAGATGACCGGAAGATGACTAACCGCTTTGGGTGTGTGAAGAAACCGTGAAGAAAGGGAGATGGATAGAAGTAGAAACAAATACAAGTTGAAAACACAACAGAATTATATTGAAACTAGAGGGTTGGAAGAAACAAAATAACTTCAAATCCAGAGGGAATTAGAAGAAGTGGAAGAAATGAAAGTTGTAGAAAATGAAAAGAAGAAGAAGTTTGATGAAGACCACAGAGATAGAAAATGAGAGGAGGACAATGAAAAACGTGAAAAATTAAGATCTATTGGCGCGGATGAATAGTAAAATGGCAGAAAACAGAACAGTGTAAAAATTAATTATAACTCACAAATGAATAAGAATTAGAAGAAGTGGTAGAAGAAGAAAAGTTAGATATACAAAAGAAGAACAATTTTTATGAAGAACTAAAAGTACAAACATGATTGGAAAGGCTTCAAAACAGAAGAATAGTAGAAGGTATTACCTCAGATGAACAGTAATCACATAGAATAGCACTTAAGAAAATAGGTAATAACTTTCAAACAAGAAAGAATTAAGGAAAATGATAAAAAGAGGAATTGAAGAACACTTAAAGATGAACAACTTTCATGAAGACAAGAAAAAAAAAAAGGAGATCATAACAACAAGTAATGGAACTAAGAAAGGACTAGATGCTTAAACAAATCATTCATTAAAACAATCATCAACTTACAAAGTTTGTATCAAAAGCTCTCAAAACATAACTCTCTAACTCTCCTATGAAGCTCAACTAAGGCCAACAAGAATGAACTTCAAGAACTCAAATCAACCCCATTCCAACTCTTAGCAACTACTCCTAATAACTCTTTGCCTAACAACTCTTCTTCTTCATTACAATAGAAGCCCCTTTTATAGGGTTAACACAACCTCATTCCCCATGTGAACATTCCTTGCCTCTTTTGTTGAAAAACATAAGCCATTACTGTAATTGTTGACTTAAGAATGTGTGCCAACATGTGTTGCACACTTGGATATTTTTTTTTGATTTTTTTTTAATTTTTTTTCCATTTTTTCTCTCCCTTTTTCTCTCTTTCTCTCTCTTTCTCTCTCTTCCCGGCCGCGTGCGCCGCCCGTGCGCCCGCCGCCGCCTCCCTCTCTCTTTCTGCCGCGTGGCCGCGTGTGCCTGCTGCGCTGGCACCGCGGTGCGCCCGCGTGCGCCGCCCCTTTCTTTGACGCGGGCGCGTTGACCGCGCCCGCCCTCTCCTCGTCGCTCGTGCCCACGGGAGAGGCCGGGGGCCTTCCTCCTACTGCCAACCTGCACACAATATATATATATATATATATTATATTGATATATATTATGTATATATCTTATAAAAGCCCTAAAAAATATCAAATAAATTTATTATTTTTTTCTTTTTTTTTCTTTTCTTTTTGAACAAGTCCATTGGCTTTTGACTTTTATTATTATTTTCCTTCTTTTTTATAATTATTTCTTGTCGCTTCCCTCGTACCGAGTGCCTGCATAAATAAGTAAATATCGTTATTAAAATTATTTAATTCCATAAAATTAAATATTTGACTCTAAATTAAAAGTAAGAGTGATACGTGCATATTTATTAGTATTAAAGCTCATAACAAATGTGTATAACATAAATTAATATGTAAAAATACACACTTATCACACCCCCCAACTTACTCATTGCTAGTCCCTTTGCAATACAAATAATAAAAAATTTTAGGACCAACAAGAGTTTACAAAGTTCATGCCTCATTTCTAGATCATCTTTCATAGAGTCAACTAAAGATTAGGAATCTGGAAACATTAACACACACTAGCCTTAGATTTAAAATTAAGGTACATGATCAAGAATTCTAATGAAAATTCAGTAGCACTTGTGCATGTGTAATGCTAAGTCCACAGTGAAGATAATTGCGTCCCCCATTTGCTATTCCGAACAAGTGTCTTTTAACCCTGCACTTCTTAATCAGAGCATTAAGAATACTAGCTTTTGTCTACTTTATTGCTATATCCCTTTTGGGATCTCTATTTTTTCCTTTATTTTTTTTCTATTTTTTTTTCTATACACACATGATGCTGCACTACCCTTTACTGTTTCACGCGAACATCAACACGTCTTAGGTGAAGCAAGCCCGGTTACACAGATCAAAGTTCCCTTTTCCTTTTGACGCGAACCTCAACACGTCTTAGGTGAAGTAGGCCCGGTTACTCAGAATCGGAGCATTTTTCATGGTGTTTTTCTCAAAAGTTTTCAATAGATAACGTGGCAGAAAGCTTATAAAAGATCTCTTCTTCAAGAAGTGCAGAATATCAGACAATATGTCTAAAATAGTAGAAGGCTTGTCCTACTTGTTTCATTAGCGTGTAAAGTGATTTTTATTTTTCTAAAGTGCACATGAACTTTAAAGAGAGTCTTAGATCAGTTTTTCATGACTAGATAACATAAATTTTCCATCATCCTTATCTAGTCATTTTTATTCCAGAATTACTTTCAATAGAAGCATGAATCAGGAAACTCAAAATGGGTTTATTGTGGTGATTTTCCAAATTTTTCTTTAAAAAATGAGGTTATATGAATGCAACATGTGCAACATGATTTCCGTGTGCATCATGATTTTCATCCCCTCAACTTAAATGACATTATCCTCAATGGCATGAACAATAGAGAATAATGAATAATGTAGACACGAAATTTGTGAAGGAACGGTACAACCTGACGGAAGTGAACTTCGACGGGCATCCGTGCTGACTAAAGGAGGTACTTGACTTTGAAAATTAGGGCAACAATGCAAGCAATCATCTCTCTCTCCCCAACTTATCTTTTATTCACGCCTGCAAAATAAAAATACAAACACAAGAAAAACTTAGGTTGTCTCTCAAGAAGCCATTTATTACCACACAAATATCACTTAGGTTACCTCCCAAGAAGCGCTAAATTTTATGTCGTCAGCCAGACAGAGTGTAGCTTACTATCCAACGTGTAGCATGTAGAATTAGCCACCACGTGATCTTATCCTGTTTCAAATTCGAGCCCTTATGCCATTGGAAGACAAGAGTAACCATGTATGGATTGGGGCTAGAAATATATGGGCCGCGCACATTATTGATTTTAACGTTAACCATGTGTGTGATCCAGTTTGCATCATTAGGGATCCAGAAATGATCAATGGTCAATAAGTTGTCATGATCGAGGTGGAACCCTTGCACAAAATCAATCCATTGGTCCTCTTGTCCTGTATCGTCTCTCCTGACGAGCCCTTTAGGAACGACTTCCTCCATGGTAACTTGTTCAGGCCCTAGTAGCTTAGGATTGAGATTGTCATCCTTAGTCACTTTCCTCTCAGTAACAGTCTCATGAACTTTAAGGGCATTGATCAACTTGTCTTCCTGAGAGGAAGTCAAATCAAAGATGAATGTGGTTGGCACATCCCCCTCAGGTCCTAGAATGTCAAATGGGAGAGGCTCAACTGGCAGGGGAATCAAAGTAGAAGGAAGCACGAGCCCAGTATCTAACGCATCCACAGATTCAGACTTCATTGGATAGGCTTCAGGGGTTAGATCAAATATGAAATTTTCTAATGAAACCCCTTCATCACACTCATCACTCATCTGAGGATTATTAACCAAATGGCCCACTAATGGGGTGGATAGAGAAAATGTAAATGATTCCAGTCCGGCCCTTTCATCATAGGTCAGATCAAATGTGAATTTCTTTAAGACGGGCCCATCATCACACTCATCACTAAACTGAAAATTATCAATCAAATTTTCAAGAAATGGGGTCGGTAGATGAAATGTAAATGTTTCGAATAAGGCCCCATCATCATGTTCTTCCAGGGGAGGAGGATATTCAAAATTTTATTTCATTAAATCAACAATATTATTACTTACAAAGTAATCCTCCTCTTTATTTATTTCCTCAATTGAGTTGTTTGGGCCATTATCCTTTACAGTAATATTCTCAATCTCAAAACATTCATAGAATGGGGTGATATGATCATAATTATCCTTGAAGCCACCCCTTCTTCCTTCCCTTCCTTCATCATGGTATTACGTGCGCACTCCCCCTTACTCACAATAGTGATATCTCGAGCCAAAATGACAAGTAGAAGACTGTCCTAATCATCATCATTCACATATTGAGGGGGTTGGTGTAATGTTGAAGGAGAGGGTTGATAAGTAGACTGAGAGTACACGATTTGAGGTTCAAAGCAGTGGCCCGGTGAATCACCCCTAGTATCAATGTTGATTCTGAAATCTGGGTGAGATGAGTTGGGCGGAGGTTGAGTACACATGGGCCGCTCGTGGGCTGCTTGGGGTGAAAGTTTAGACAGATGGGCTTGGAATGTTGGATCCATCCAAGGCAAATTTGGGTGAATACTCTAGCCAAGATTATAATAATCTCAAAATGTAGCATGCTTGAGCTGAGAGAACCCTAGGGCATTTTGAACTTGAGCTTGGATGACCAATGGGAGTTGGGCTATAGTAGGACACTGACTCACATGGTGAGTGAGACTGGCACAGAATTCGCAGACTTTCGTGAAAGTGTGGATTGGGTTTTCAGCCTGTTTGACATGTCCTATGGATTGTTGATGAGATGAGATGGAGGCACGATTTATCGAATTTGTACTCAAATTTTCAAAAAAATCATATGCATCATCTTCACCTTTGCTCATAAATGCCCCTCCGCAATATATGTCCCCCATTTGCCTATCAAAATCGGATAACCCCTCATAAAATGTAAATATAATTTGCCATTTAGGGAACCCATGGTGTGGACATTGACTTACTAGATCCTTCAGTCTCTCCCAAGATTCATGAATTTGCTCTCCCGGACGTTGAGTAAATCCTATAATCGCCCTTCTCATCATGTTGGTCCGGACTATGGGGTAAATTTTTTTCAAAAATTCTAACTGCATATCTTCCCAAGTCCTGATAGTCTTTCCAAAACTCCTTAACCAACATTTGACTTTGTCTTTCAATGAGAATGAAAATAAGATCAATTTCAGGGCATCATCATTAAAATTCTGAATTTTGATCAGGGAGCAAACTTTTAGAAAATCATCTAGATGTCTATAAGGATTTTCATTGAGATTCCCATAAAAAGATGGGAGCATCTGGATGAGACTAGGGCGAATCTCATATTGATCAACGAGAATGTCAGGGAGTTGAATACAGGTTGAGGGTTTGTAAGTAGAAAGAATAAAGTGCTCCTTCATAGGCATGGGTTTCCCTCCAAGATGAATTCTTGTTTATTTATGCAAATACAAACAAGTTAACACAAATTACCTAACGACCTAGATGTGACCTAAACCTACAAATAGGGTTTCACAAAATGACTAAAGTGTAATTTAAGTTCACCCTCAATATTTCCACCGGTTAGGTAAGGGGTGGGGTAGTGGGAGGCTCCCCTACTTTTGTAGGGACCTAATTATGTCAAACCACTAGCCCGCTTAAGGCGTTTACCGTCTGACTGTCTTACGTTAGGCACCGGTTTTCACAAGAGGGTAAACTCAAATCATACTAAAATCACAGTGTGATCCTAGGGCCAATGTCTACTGACTTTTATTTAAGGTTTTGGTCATGCAAAGATGCAAGAGAAATGTGGTTTGTGGGCTAAGGAAGGGTGATGAATTCCCCACCTTATGTTATTTAAAGGTAGTGCCCTTAGAATATTTTGAAATGAAATGCACACCATAATTTCAAACAAGGGGTTCTTATGCAATATGCATGCCATAATATGATAAGTAGAACGTACCTTGCCCCTCGCAATCTTCAAAATACAATGACAGGAATTAAATAGAAAAAAAATTCTATGCTAAATGATGCATGACCTAGAACATGTTGTGTGGTTTCTATTCTTGGAATGGGATTTTTTTTTTAGTTTGGTGCAAGTATATATATATATATATATTGTTAATGAACCTATCTAGCCAGCACAAAAATTTCTTTTGTTTTGGCTTTTTTTTTGATTTTGTATAGATTTTTCAAGAAGTTTTCACATTTTTATTGTAGAGGCTTCAAAACAGAAGAATACTAGAAGGTATCACCTCGGATGAACAGTAATCACATAGAACAACACTTAAAAAAACGGGTAATAACTTTCAAACTAGAAGAAATTAAGGAAAATGATAGAAAGAGAAATTGAAGAACACTTAAAGATGAACAACTTTCGTGAAGACAGAGAAATGAAATGGAGACCATAACAACAACTGATGGAATTAAGAAAGGACTAGATGCTTAAACAAACCATTCATTAAAACAATCATCAACTTATAAAGTTTGCATCAAAAGCTCTCAAAACATAACTCTCTAACTCTCCTATGAAGCTCAACTAAGGCCAACAAGAATGAACTTCAAGAACTCAAATCAACCCCATTC
Organism: Amorphophallus konjac; assembly: GCA_022559845.1. Classification (NCBI taxonomy): domain Eukaryota; kingdom Viridiplantae; phylum Streptophyta; class Magnoliopsida; order Alismatales; family Araceae; genus Amorphophallus; species Amorphophallus konjac. The sequence goes on along the minus strand of CM040118.1, from coordinate 256,967,536 downwards.
CAACTCTTAGCAACTACTCCTAATAACTCTTTGCCTAACAACTCTTCTTCTTCATTACAATAGAAGCCCCTTTTATAGGGTTAACACAACCTCATTCCCCATGTGAACATTCCTCACCTCTTTTCTTAAAAAACATAAGCCATTACTGTAATTGTTGACTTAAGAATGTGTGCAACATGTGTTGCACACTTGGGTATTTTTTTCTGATTTTTTTCTAATTTTTTCCAATTTTGTCTCTCCTTTTTCCTCTCTTTCTCTCTCTTTCTCTCTCTTCCCGGCCGCGTGCGCCGCCCGTGCGCCCACCGCCGCCTCCCTCTCTCTTTCTGCTACGTGCGCCGCCCCGCGTGGCCGCGTACGCCCGCCGCACTGGCGCCGCGGTGCGCCCGCGTGCGCCGCCCCTTCCTTTGACACGGGCGCGTTGACCGCGCCCGCCCTCTCCTCGTCGCCCGTGTCCGTGGGAGAGGCGTGGGCACCTTCCTCCTGCTGCCATATATATATATATATATATATATATATATATTATATTGTTATATATTATGTATATATCTTATAAAAGACGTAAAAAATATCAAATAAATTTATTATATTTTTTCTTTTTTTTCTTTTCTTTTTGAACAAGTCCATGGGCTTTTGGCTTTTATTATTATTATTTTTATTATTTTCCTTCTTTTTTTATAATTATTTCTTGTCGCTTCCCTCGTACCGAGTGCCTGCATAAATAAGTAAATATCGTTATTAAAATTATTTAATTTCATAAAATTAAATATTTGACTCTAAATTAAAAGTAAGTGTGATACGTGCATATTTATTAGTATTAAAGCTCATAACAAATGTGTATAACATGAATTAATATGTAAAAATACACACTTATCAATATAGAACCCATGCATATCGCGAGAAATCATCGACACTCATGAAATCATAAAGCTCCGCTCCAAGACTTCGAGTCCTGGTGGGACAAAATAAATCCAAATGTAACAATTGAAGGGTTTTTCTGTTGAAATAATATTTTTGCATTTAAAAGATGTGGTGGTTTGTTTTCCCTTATTACATGCTTCACATATCTTTGAAGTTTCAAATTTTAATTTAGGAAGACCTCTTACTAAATAATGACGGTTCAACTTCCTAATGACATTAAAACTAGCATGCCCAAGATGGCGATGCCACAATCAAACATCATCACTTTTATTGGCAACTAAACAAAGTTTCTTAGATGCAAGCTCATTAAAATCAACTTGATAGGTGTTGTTACATCTCACTCCAATGAACTTAATTTTCTGTGTGTCAACATCAATGATAGTGTAGTGAGAAGACTCAAAGATCACTTTGTGACCCTTGTCACAGAGTTGACTTACACTAAGTAAATTATGGTGAAGACCTCTAACAAGTGAAACATCCTCAATGCAATGGTTAGGGTCCTTACAAATTCTCCCGATTCCGATTATCTTACCCTTGTCATATCCTCCAAAGATTACCGTACTGCCATTCTTTTCGGCAAGGTTTGCAAAGAGGTGTTTATTTCCCGTCATGTGCCTGAAGAATCCTGTCACGCCCCGAGCGCGGAAGATACCCGGAGACGCGTGACGAGTTTATATCGATCATGTCAATCAGAGTATTAGTGTATTCGACACCAAATCAGAGATGCGCAAGAGTAAAGATAACCCAATCCTTTTATTCCTTCACAAAAGTATTTCTATTACAATCCCTTGAAAATGCTAAACTTAATAAAAAGAAAAGTACAAAATTGACTCAAGAAAATATAGAAAAGACAAGACTAGTTGACGCTTTGAGAAGCTCTAATCTCTTTCACTCTTGACCTTCCCTGTCCGATTGAGTCTCGTCGTCGGACTTACCTGAAAAGTAGGGAAACACTGATTGAGCGAACGCTCAGTAGGAAATTATATCTCAAGAACTAGCAATGGGTTTAAATAATTACAATTTATCACATGTAAATGTAATATGGCTATGCATGTAGAAATAACTGATCAATAGAATAACACGTCGTGTAAAACATCCAAGCGAGTCTTAAACAAGAGATATTCATGAGAGACTTTATAGATTATTGGCTATTTCACGCAAATACTTTACCCGTGTCAGGCCATGCTAGTAAAGTCACGTAAGTCGAGTCACGCACGTAAGAAAGAGAGAGTGTGGAATGCCAAAGATCAAGAGAAAAAGTACTTCGGTGCAATGCTAGACACCGTGATCATTACAACTCCCATGGGCACTAGTACTTTTGGGCGCTCCTCCCAGGACCAGATCGGGCCCTTATATGCACAGCATTAAAGATAGATCTAGACATCCACTTTATTTGTATAGCCAATATGGAATTTCAAAGAAAAAGCTTGTGGAAATTCAAGATAGAGTAGAGTTCAAAATTGAACTTGATGTATAAGGACGATAATAACGATATAAACACGAGTATCGATAAAACTGGGTGGAGTTGGTTCCCTAATTGGGTACCATGACAATTTAGTGTCCATATATGGATGGTCATGTCATTTGATATAGAATTGAGGTCCACAAGAACATCATAATAATGGCATGATTTTCACATCCCATTAAGAATATTCTCATGATATCCACATAGCATATCATGAGGGCCGGTATACCATGTTTCTATAGAGTAACATGGCAAAATAGTGTAATAGATTTTTATGATACAACCAGCTCAGTCGGCCTTGAGGGAATCCAAGGCTACGAGGAGACTTACGGAGGTCCCAATGACTAACTTGCCAGTCCAAAGGAACAGAATGTCCAATGGAGGGCTTGTATGTCACCGAGAGTTAGTGGGTAATGCGACAAATCACCGTGAAACATGGGACTATACTCACGGAATGGAATATAGTGCCGATATATACATATATATTTATATAAAACCCTCGGTTAACAGTAAACAGTATAAAATAATTACACAGGAAATTAGCGCCTTAACATAAGTCACTACTTATTAAATTAACGCCCTTCACTGGGTCGTTTATTTTCAGTTTGACGACTTCAGGAGCAGTCGTCCATTATAATTTTTCTATTTTATGATATTTTCTTAATTCTATATTTTTGATAAAACGCACCTTATCCAGGGGCGTCACTTTCAGAAAAGACGACCTACTGGAGGTCGTTAATTCTCTTTGGTTTCCAGGAATATGAACAGTAAAGGTTTTCATGATAAATAATTTGCAGGAACCACATATATGAACTGGACAAGAAAAATAGAAGGATTCAAGGTATATCATCATGCATTAGATTCAACTACAGGTCTCATAGATATTAAATTTTAAACATGGGTATTTATTAATTATGTGGAATTGACGACTCTTCTATCAGTCGTCAAAACTTGAATTAGCGCCCTAGAGAGGGTCGCCTCTTTCCAAAATTTCACAGAAAACTTCGAAAACGCAGTAACACTATATGCATGAATTAACAGATGATATTATCATACATTTTATGCTAGTTTGGGCTACAGTTCTTGAGAAAACCTACTTGATGATGATCTGGGTAAAAATACGGGAAGAAACTGAAGAGATTACGACACTCTGTTCAAACCAGAAGACGAGGATGTTGATGAAGAGCCCACGTTCTTCAACTAGACAAGAGAGTTACTACTTGCTGCAGGCAACCTACAGAAGAAGAAGATGAAGAACATTAATATTCTCCATATCCATAACCGAAGGCAGAGGAAGAAGAACAAACCTGTTCTTCACGCACGAGACAGCAACAGAACACCTTTGACCAAATAGCTAATAGGTTCGACTGAAAGGGGTATTTATAGGGTTTCAGGAATCCCTTAGGGTTAGAATTTGATTAGAACTCTAGTTTCCTTGATAGAGTCCTTACCATAATCAATCGAACACGTAGTAATCCTAAAACTTACCCTAGATAGTCTCCTGGTTCGAACGAAACACAAATAAAATTAACGCCTTAAGTTAGAACGTTAATTCTAATTGACGTCTTTACCTGTGCCGTTTCTTTTGTAATTCGCGCCCAAGAAGAGGGCGTTTCTTTCCCTTTCCTTTTATTCGTTTTGGGCGTTTTTGAAATTTGACGCCCTTTAGTATAGGCGTCACTTTTTGAATTAACGTCTCAAGTGAAGGTGTTTCTTTTTTTAAATCGCGCCTTGTTCAGAGGCGTTATTTACATTTGACTTATTATTTATTCATTTTGGTTCTTATCATTTACTTACTTAATTTTTCTTGAAATCTTCCTTTTATTTTACCAGGGTTGCTACACCCTCCCCCACTTAAAAGAATTTGGTCCCCAAATTCCATCACATATAAACGTGGAGAGTGTAGAGTATATACCTTTTTAGAATAAGTCTAGGAATCGTTTCCTCATATACTCCTCGGTCTCCCATGTGGCTTCGTGTTCTAAACATTTACTCCATTGCACCTTAACCATGGGAATAACTTTATTCCTTAGGGTTCGTACCTCGCGATCGAGGATCTTCATAGGCTTTTGCTCATACGTAAGGTCCTTCTGAATCACCAGGTCTCCGTGATCAATGATATGTGATGGATCGTGCATATACTTCTTCAACATTGATATGTGGAATACATTATGAACTTCGGACAATTGAGGAGGTAAAGCGACGCGGTAAGCAACCTCGCCAACTCTTTCTAGTATCTCAAAAGGTCCGATAAACCTTGGTGTAAGCTTGCCCTTAACACCAAATCTCCTTATTCCACGTCCAGGTGATATCTTAAGAAAAACGTGATCTCCCACTTGGAATTCGAGATCTCTTCTTTGTGTGTCAGCATAAGCCTTCTGTCTAGACTGAGCAACTTGAAGTCTTTCTCCAATCAACTGAATCTTTTCAGTAGTATCCCTTACCATGTTTGGACCTAATAGTTATTTTTCGCCAACTTCGTCCCAGCACAAAGGCGATCGGCAACTCCTTCCGTATAAAGCTTTGAAAGGTGCCATTTGTATACTTGCCTGGTAGCTGTTATTGTATGCAAATTCAACCAAAGGCAAGTGATCATGGCAGCTTCCACCAAAATCAATGATGCAAGCTCTGAGCATATCTTCAACCACCTGATTAGTTCTCTCGGTTTGACCATCCGTTTGAGGATGAAAAGCTGTACTAAAGTTAAGTCTCGTCCCCAGTGAATGTTGTAAACCCTTCCAAAAGTGAGAAGTAAAACGAGGGTCTCTGTCAGACACGATTGAGACAGGTACTCCATGTAACCTGACTATCTCTTTAAGGTATAATGCAGCAAGAACATCAATTGACCATCGACTCTTGATTGGCAAGAAGTGTGCCGATTTGGTCAATCGGTCGATGATAACCCATATTCCGTCTTATCCTCCCTTTGATTTGGACAGACCCATAATGAAGTCCATACCGATATCCTCCCACTTCCACTTGGGAATATCTAAAGTATGTAGCTTACCGGCAGGCTTTTGGTGTTCTGCCTTGACTTGTTGACATGTGAGACAGCGAGACACAACATCCGCTATTTCTCTTTTCATATTGGGCCACCAAAAGGTCCTTTTCAAATCTTGGTACATCTTAGTTGTCCTGGATGAATCATGTACCTTGATCTGTGAGCTTCATCTAAGATTTTCTTCTTTAGCTCTGGGCAATTCGGTATACATGTTTTATTTCTGAACATCAATCTTCCATCTAGTGCTAATTTGAAATCAGGTTGTTCTTCCATTTTGCCCTTGATTTCCACTAGTACGGGGTCACTACCTTGAAGTCCTTGTATTTCGGATAGCAAGTCTGGCTGTATGCTCATATGGGATAAGGTGACACACCTACTGTCCTTGTCCATGCTTATATTAAGTTTAGAGAATTGTTCTAGCAACTTCCACTCTTGAATCATACAATTGTCTAATAGTGCTCTCGGCTTTCGTCTGAGGGCATCGGCTACAGGATTACCATTTCCAGGATGATATTGTATAGTGAAGTCAAAGTCCTTAAGATATTCTAGCCAACGTCTTTGCCTCATATTCAATTCCTTCTGAGAGAAGAGATACTTAAGACTTTTATGGTCAGAGTATACAATAAACTGCACTCCGTACAGATAATGTCTCCATATCTTCAGTGCAAATACTACCGCAGCCAATTCTAAATCATGAACTGGGTAGTTCTCCTTGTGCTTCTTCAATTGGCGAGAAGAGTAGGCTATAACCTTCCCTTGTTGCATTAAAACACATCTGAGGCCAATGCCAAATGCATCGGTGTATATTTCGAATCTCTCGCCTTCAATTGGTAAAGCTAAAATCGAGGCAGTAGTTAGATGATCTTTGAGAGCTTGGAAGCTTCTCTCACATTCCTCACTCCATTCATAACGTATCTCCTTGCGAGTTAGCCTAGAGAGTGGTACAGCTATCTTGGAGAAATCCTTGATGAATCGCCGATAGTAGCCCGCAAGACCCAAGAAACTACAGATCTCGCTAGCATTGATCAGTCTTTCCCAATTCCTTATAGCTTCAACCTTTGATGGATCTACGGATAAACCGTCTTTTGATATAACATGCCCCAAGAAAGCTACTTCTCCTAACCAAAATTCACATTTGCTGAGCTTTGCATATAACTGATTCGTCCTCAATATTTGTAATGCTATTCTCAAATGCTCCTCGTGCTCTTCCTTGGTCTTTGAATAGATCAGTATATCATCAATGAAAATCACTATGAATTGATCTAGATGAGGTCTGAATATACTATTCATCAACTACATAAAGGCAGCAGGGGCATTTGTTAGTCCAAAAGGCATAACAACAAATTCATAGTGCCCATACCTACTTCTGAATGCGGTCTTATAAATGTCCTCATCTTTGATCCTTAGTTGGTGATATCCCGACCTGAGATCAATCTTCGAAAAATACATGGATCCAGATATTTGATCAAATAACTCATCGATTCTCGGCAGTGGATACTTGTTCTTGATAGTGAGATGATTCAACTGTCGATAGTCGATGCATAACCTCATGGATCCATCTTTCTTCTTTACAAAAAGCACATGTGCTCCCCACGGGGAAGTGCTTGGTCTAATAAATCCCTTCTTGAGAAGTTCCATCAATTGCTCCTTCAGCTCCTTGAGTTCGGCAGGGGACATCTTATATGGTGCCTTAGAAACTGGTCCAGCACCAGGGACCAAGTCGATGGTGAAGGCCACTTCTCTTTGTGGAGGCAATCCAGGCAAATCCTCCGGAAACACGTCCGGAAATTCTTGCACGACTGGGATGTCTTCTAGCTTAGTCTCCTTAGTCTCCTTAATGGTGACAAATGCAAGGAAAGATACACATCCTTTCCTTATTAGCTTGCTAGCTCGGAGAGCCGAAATAAGAGGTGACTTGCTCCGACTCTTAGGGCTAGAATAGACTAGTTCTGGAAAGTCCTTGAAAGTAACTTTGCTGTTACGGCAATCCACAGTTGCCCGATACCTAGATAACCAGTCTGCTCCTAATATGACATCATATTCCTTTAGGTCTAAACATATGAGGTTGATAGGAAGATTTCTTCCTTTTACCAAGACTTCACAGTTTTGATAATGGTGAGTAATATCGGTTTCGTTTCCGAGAGGAGTAGATAAAAATATTTTCATCCATTCCGGTTCCATAGGTAGTGGGTCAGCAAACTTCTTGGAAATAAAAGAATGTGATGCACCCATATCAAATAAGACATGTGCAGACTTGGAACAAACTTTCAGTGTACCTTCTACTAGTCCGCCTTCGTCTTGTTCCGCCTCCTTAATAGCTTGGAGACGAGCTTTCTTTGTCACCGGGCGCTTTCCGTCACCGGCTTGATCATTGAGTAGGGGACAGTCGGGAATCCGATGATCACGGCTCCCACAACGGAGACACGCTCCAAGTTTCCTCCAACATTCTTCGACCTTGTGCCCGGCCTTATCACAGTGCTTACATACCACCTTAGAAGGTGTAGTGGTGATGGAGAAAGGTTTGGTCTTCTTGAACTTTTGCTCCTGGGAGGGAGTACCTCCATTACTTGGCCTCTTCTTGAAATTGGGTTTGAAGGTGCCGGAGCTAGTAACATTCTCCTTCTTATCTTTCCCACGGATCCTATCAGATAGTTCCGTGGCATCTTCTAGTAATTGGGCTCATCGAACCATCTCCGAATAGACTTGTATGTCCATCGGTGCCAGTTGTGTGATATATTGGGGCCTGAGCCCATTAAGGAATCTTCGAGCTTTCATCTTCTTAGTACTAACTAAGTGCTTAGCGTACCGAGACAGCCTTGAGAACTGCGCTTCATATTCAGCCACCGACAAAGATCGTTGCTTCAGTGCGGCGAATTCAGCGGCTTTCTTCTCTTGAACTCTATCTGAGAAATATTTATTGTTGAAATGTTCAACAAACTCCTCCCAAGTAACTTGTCCTTGATCTAATGTGGCTTCTACCGACTCCCACCAGCATCGGGCATCTCTTTCTAGTTGAAATGTGGCTAACAGGACCTTCTCTTGGTCCGAACATTGCATGACTCTAAAAACACGTTCCGTCTCTCGGATCCAGTGCTTGGCATCATCTGGATCAGTGGATCCCATGAACTTAGGAGGGTTCATGTTCTTGAAGCTTTGGTGGAGATTTCCTGCTCCACGATGTGCACCTCCTTGTGCCACTTGTTGGAGTGCCTGGGTCATGCCTTGAAGAGTGCGTTGCATGTTGCGCCATTGAGCACGTTCGGCAGCCATTGTCCTACAATTACAATAGCTATATTAGTATGTGATTGCGTTAAAAGGCTTTTAATTCTATGTTGACTTTAACCCTTGGTTCTACCCAATCTCACTGGTTAGAGGTTCAGACTTATCCTTGGACTTGGGTTTCCTGGGAATTGAATACCATAGGCTCTGATACCACAAAAACTGTCACGCCCCGAGCGCGGAAGATACCTGGAGACGCGTGACGAGTTTATATCGATCATGTCAATCAGAGTATTAGTGTATTCGACACCAAATCAGAGATGCGCAAGAGTAAAGATAACCCAATCCTTTTATTCCTTCACAAAAGTATTTCTATTACAATCCCTTGAAAATGCTAAACTTAATAAAAAGAAAAGTACAAAATTGACTCAAGAAAATATAGAAAAGACAAGACTAGTTGACGCTTTGAGAAGCTCTAACCTCTTTCACTCTTGACCTTCCCTGTCCGATTGAGTCTCGTCGTCGGACTTACCTGAAAAGTAGGGAAACACTGAGTGAGCGAACGCTCAGTAGGAAATTATATCTCAAGAACTAGCAATGGGTTTAAGTAGTTACAATTTATCACATGTAAATGTAATATGGCTATGCATGTAGAAATAACTAATCAATAGAATAACACGTCGTGTAAAACATCCAAGCGAGTCATAAACAAGAGATATTCATGAGAGACTTTATAGATTATTGGCTATTTCACGCAAGTACTTTGCCCGTGTCAGGCCATGCTAGTAAAGTTACGCAAGTCGAGTCACGCACGCAAGAAAGAGAGAGTGTGGCATGCCAAAGATCAAGAGAAAAAGTACTTCGGTGCAATGCTAGACACCGTGATCATTACAACTCCCATGGGCACTAGTACTTTTGGGCGCTCCTCCCAGGACCAGATCGGGCCCTTATATGCACAGCATTAAAGATATATCTAGACATCCACTTTATTTGTATAGCCAATATGAAATTTCAAAGAAAAAGCTTGTGGAAATTCAAGATAGAGTAGAGTTCAAAATTGAACTTGATGTATAAGGACGATAATAACGATATAAACACGAGTATCGATAAAACTGGGTGGAGTTGGTTCCCTAATTGGGTACCATGACAATTTAGTGTCCATATATAGATGGTCATGTCATTTGATATAGAATTGAGGTCCACAAGAACATCATAATAATGGCATGATTTCCACATCCCATTAATATATTCTCATGATATCCACATAGCATATCATGAGGGCCGGTATACCATGTTTCTATAGAGTGACATGGCAAAATAGTGCAATAGGTTTTTATGGTACAACCAGCTCAGTCGGCCTTGAGGGAATCCAAGGCTACGAGGAGACTTACGGAGGTCCCAATGACTAACTTGCCAGTCTAAAGGAACGGAATGTCCAATGGAAGGCTTGTATGTCACCGAGAGTTAGTGAGTAATGCGACAAATCACCGTGAAACATGGGACTATACTCACGGAATGGAATATAGTGTCGATATATACATATATATTTTTATAAAACCCTCGGTTAATAGTAAACAATATAAAATAATTACACATGAAATTAGCGCCTTAACATAAGTCACTACTTATTAAATTAACGCCCTTCACTGGGTCATTTATTTTCAGTTTGACGACTTAAGGAGCAGTCGTCCATTATAATTTTTCTATTTTCTAATATTTTCTTAATTCTGTATTTTTGATAAAACGCGCCTTATCCAGGGGCGTCACTTTCAGAAAAGACGACCTACTGGAGGTCGTTAATTCTCTTTGGTTTCCAGGAATATGAACAGTAAAGGTTTTCATGATAAATAATTTGCAGGAACCACACATATGAACTGGACAAGAAAAATAGAAGGATTCAAGGTATATCATCATGCATTAGATTTAACTACAGGTCTCATAGATATTAAATTTTAAACATGGGTATTTATTAATTATGTGGAATTGACGACTCTTCTGTCAGTCGTCAGAACTTGAATTAGCGCCCTAGAGAGGGTCGCCTCTTTCCAAAATTTCACAGAAAACTTTAAAAACGCAGTAACACTATATGCATGAATTAACAGATGATATTATCATACATTTTATGCTAGTTTGGGCTACAGTTCTTGAGAAAACCTACCTGATGATGATCTGGGTAAAAATACGAGAAGAAACTGAAGAGATTACGACACTCTGTTCAAAACAGAAGAAGAGGATGTTGATGAAGAGCCCACGTTCTTCAACTAGACAAGAGAGTTACTACTTGCTGTAGGCAACCTACAGAAGAAGATGAAGAACATTAATATTCTCCATATCCATAACCGAAGGCAGCGGAAGAAGAACAAACTTGTTCTTCATGCACGAGACAGCAACAGAACGCCTTTGACCAAATAGCTAATAGGTTCGACTGAAAGGGGTATTTATAGGGTTTCAGGAATCCCTTAGGGTTAGAATTTGATTGGAACTCTAGTTTCCTTGATAGAGTCCTTACCATAATCAATCGAACACGTAGCAATCCTAAAACTTACCCTGGATAGTCTCCTGGTTCGAACGAAACACAAATGAAATTAACACCTTAGGTTAGAACGTTAATTCTAATTGACGGCTTTACCTGTGCCGTTTCTTTTGTAATTCGCGCCCAAGAAGATGGCGTTTCTTTCCCTTTCCATTTATTCGTTTTGGGCGTTTTTGAAATTTGACGCCCTTTAGTATAGGCGTCACCTTTTGAATTAACGTCTCAGGTGAAGGCGTTTCTTTTTTTAAATCGCGCCTTGTTCAGAGGCGTTATTTACATTTGACTTATTATTTATTCATTTTGGTTCTTATCATTTACTTACTTAATTTTTCTTGAAATTTTCCTTTTATTTTACCAGGGTTGCTACACATCCGCTGTCCAAGTACTATTTATTTTCTCCCGCCTTCATGCAGACCTGCAGTAATTAGCAACCATCCTCATTTCGATTTGGGTACCCATGCAAGCTTGGGTCCCTTCATGTTAGCATTCTCAAAGGATTGATTGTATTTACTGAAAAACATGTCATGATCGTATTGCATGAGCTGGCATATATACATATCATGCCCTATCTTTCCACAATAAAAACATGTGGGTCTTTTCCTACCAAAATTTCTTCTTTTATTTACATTCAAGAAGGTTGAGGGGAAGCTAGAATTAACAGTTGGTTTTTCAAGATGTGTGTGTGAACATTCTCCTTGGCAAGATGAATTCTTAACAGCATATTGAACATTATTCTTGTTGCCATGCATTGTACTTGGATTCTTCTCAATTTGTTTTCCTTTTTCTCTCAACATTTTTCCATTCGCATTTTTCACTTTTTCCAGTTCAATGATAAAACTTTCATTCTTGCCTTTCAATTCTTCTTTCTCTTTCTCACATTCAATCAGTTTAGCATGCAACTCTTCCAATTCTTTGTTCAAGAGATCATACCTTTCTTGGATTTCATCTTTAAGTTTAAAGGCATTTTTCTTTTCTGCATCTAAGCATGCTATTTCATCTTCAAACAAAGCTAATTTGGTTTCCAAAACATCATTAGCATTTTTCAAGCTTTTAACTTGCATTTCAAGTAGATTGCACTTTCCACATGAATTAGATGAGTGAACAATTTCATGAATCTTTTTCTTTAGTGTCCTATTTTCATTTTTCATTCTTCTATATTTCTCATCTAACTCCTCATATGCAAGTTCTCACTGTTCGTTTGAAATAAGCTCCGTGTCAGAAATTACCTATTCACTGTCGCTGTTCACCATTAGACACATTGTCTTCACAAGTTCTTCAATGTCTTGCTCCTTATCATCAGTCGTGGGCTCATATTCATCTTCGTCGCTCCACGTCGCCTTCATGGCTTTCGACTTCATGCCCTTGACCATTTTCCCTTTCTTCTTTTGTAGCTCGGGGCATTCTCTTCGCATGTGTCCCACTTTCTTGCATTCATAACATATAATCTCGGCGGCCTTGGATGGTTCATTTCGTTGCCTTGGCTGCCTCTTTCCTTTCCTGAATTTCCCGCCAAACGGTCTTCTTTGACGCAGGAATTGTCTTACTTTCCTCGTCAGCATAGCAACTTCTTCATCGTTGGTGGTTCCCAACGACTCCTCTTGGCTTGAGACACTTTCCGGGAGTGCTTTTAAAGCGATTGCCTTTTTCTTCTTTGGATCTTCTTCCGTTCTCTTTATCCCATTGATCTCATAGGTCATTAATGACCCTATGAGTGCATCCACGGTGAGCGTTGACAAATCCTTTGAGTCCTCTATTACGGTCATCTTGGTGTCCCAGCTCGGTAATAGTGACCTCAACACCTTCTGTACCAATTCCTTATTTGTGAACTCTCTCACGAGTGATTTCAATCCATTTGTAATCTCCATGAGACGTGCGAACATCTCGAAGATATTTTCTTCATCCTTCATTCGAAACAGCTCGTAATCACGGGTTAACATATTTGCTTTCGTCTCCTTAACTTTTATGGTACCTTCGTAGATAAGCTTGAGCTTGTCCCACATTTCCTTTGCGCTGCTGCACATGGAGACACGAGCATACTCGTTACGGTGAATAGCACACTGAATAATGTTTAAAGCATTAAAGTTCACAGTGGCTTTCTTAATAGTATCATCGTCCCACATGTCCTCATCAGGGTGTACAACATACGGACCATTCCTAATAGATCACTCTTAAACCGTTAGGTTTCTAGAAAACAGAGCCGAGGCTCTGATACCAATTGTTGGCCCGGTTAGGAGGCAATTGAGGGGGGGGGTGAATTGATTGCCCACCCTTTCTGGAAAATTCTTACTAAATTAAGACAAACCACAGATATGGAAAATAAACCTTAGATAAGGCTTGATTAGAACGAATGAAATTAAAGCAAGCAAGCCCTCACAACTTCCCAGCGCAGAAATATACTCACTCGGAGAGCAATATATGAACAGACAATTGAGCAAACTCTCGTCTCACCGCCTCACACTTGTATTGTGAACGGAAAGCACATATCAACAGCCACAAGAAAAGTAAACCACGGCACAATGATTTTTAAGGTGGTTTGGACGCACCAAGTGCCGTCCTACGTCCACCCCTCTCACCTCGAGAGGATTTCACTAAACACGCTACACGACGGCAGCAACCACCACACACGGGCTCGACGGCCCACACACGTGGGTTCTCGCTTGACAACGAGACACCCCACACACACTCGGAGCAAGCTCCGAAGTCGTTTGCAGATGAAAATAGAATGGAAAATACAATGCCTAGTTATGAGAATAGCAATCTAAGCACAACATCTAAGAACAGAGAGTATGATTAAACAAGATGGATCGCCCCTAAATCTTTCAACCAAAACCGGAGGTATATGAAGTGTGGCTTAGAATGATGAAACCGAGAGAAGGAGGAGCCGGTGTTTGAAGATTCAGACGCCCAGAGCAAGGATGAAGAGGACCGTAGCCGCTGCCTCTCGATCTCGGCTCGGGCTCGTGAGGGGACGACTCTGGCGTTCCTTCCCTTCTCCTCTAGCACAGCACACACCACCTTCTTCTCCTGCAAGGAAAATGAACACGTTAGAAGCTATTGGTTGTGTTCGATCGAAAAAGGGGCGGCGATATATACCCAAAGGATGGCTTGACAAAATGACACAAAAGCCCACGCCAAGCACCATACAAACCATGAGCAAAAGATGATGGATGCTGTAACGACCCAAGAATCTGATTACCAGGAAGGCCCGATAACCCGAGACTCGAACCGCCGCCCACGAGCCGGGAGGGCTCGAAAGGGCTAAAAGGAGTGTGGAGGCACAAAGAAATATGAAATAAAGTAGGACAACAATTAACAGAAATAAATAAACAACTACAATAGAGTCCAGTCCAACAGAAAATACAGTCTAAAGTAGTAAAAATGTACTACATGCCGAGTGGACACTCGGCCCGGCGAGCTGGCAACTGAGAACCTCTGCACCGCACCGTCGAACCACGAGGAAGAAGAACCGCTTCACCTGAAAAGCAGGGAATGAGTCTCCAAAACAGAGACTCAGCAGGGATCCCGTGGAACCCCAATCGAAAACAACGGCGGTAGCGGAAAGGAAGGCTACAAGAGCAACCGCAATAGCAGGAATAGTAAACCTGGTGGCCGGTCGAAACCTGGCGCTACAACTACCCCTACTGTACCAGAAACACACCCCGGACTCACTGTCGGGGGCTACCGAACCACACTAGTACCACCCACCGAAGTAAAAACCCACGGCAACCGCACCGTAGAGGCCCGTCTCCCAAGACATGGCCAACCTGGACACGTTGTCCAAGGTGCAACCCAGACCACCTGGTCACGGGTACCGCACAGCAAGACGCAACCTCGATAAAGCTACTAGCACTAGTCTCACGGCACAAGAACCGACACACGTGCCATGACGAGACAATCGAAACTCAACGGTCAACACGACTAAAACCCGAAGGTCAAAGTCATAGAGACTGATAGTCTGACACTCCCGACTCGACAGGAGTACCTCCCACTAGAAGCAAGGCCGGTTGCGTCCCCTGACGACTTACACCGCACCGCAGGTGAACTACCTGACGTGGTAGCGTCTACCAGAGGCACGGACATCGAACAAGTAACCACAAAGCAAGTGACTAGCTGGGGTCACGCCCGTCGACGTGGGTCCAACCGCCCCCAACCACGTGTGCACACACAGACCATGCGTCCTAGGTCTGGCCCTCTGACCGGTTTTCCCCCGTAGCCGGACTCTGGCTAACGACGAGGGGCCCAACGGAAACCAGTCCAAAACCGTCCTCAGGGTCGGCCCGTACACCACTCCCTGGTGAGACCAGCACCGCGTACTGGTGGGCTACGACTAGTGGAGGGTCACTGAAGGAGTAGACTCTCAAGTCAACGGAAAACAACGTCCGAATCTGACGACGTACGGGGACCATCCCACGTACTGGCACCGTCGCACGGCGACCACAGTCGGAGAAGGAACGGGACTCGCAGCTCATGGCTACACACGCACCTTGCGCGAGAGTCGAGAAAAACCAAGTGACGCTAAGCCACTGGACTCTGGGCAGTCCTCTAGACGCACTACAGCCAACGGTCCTTGTGTCAGAAGACTCGGGGTCAAGATCGTCGCACGCAACAGCACAAGGCCGTCAATCTAGTCCAATCCTTAGGTCTAAAACCACGGTAGCACGAATACTGAGGTAGCTCACGAGCCACCGAGACCATTCCCTCGGGAAGGGAACTAAGAAGCCTTCCAGCCCCAGGCAGGGAAACTGGACTCACAGTCCAAGGCCACACGCACGACCTACGGGAAAGCACAGAAGCATGATTCCCAAGGCAGCGCCCAAGCTGCCACGCCGATAACTGGACTCGCAGTCCAAGGCCAAACACATGGCCCACTCAGGAATCATCTTCCAGGAAAACTCAAGACATGCGGGGGAACCCCACCGCACACACACCGATACAAGGTGACTCGATCTAGCCCGGAACACCTGGGGTCACCTGGACCCGCCAAGCCCACGGGCACGCTTATTGAGGTAACACGGTACCTCCAGACACCCCAAAACACGGTAACGAAACCCACGGGGTGTCCGAGACACTCACGAGGCCAAAGGTCGACCACTGGGTCACGACCAGGTCGACCGGAGACCAACACAACACACTCGGAACACTAGAAGGTCACTCGGACCCTTAAACTCATGGGCACGCTAATCGAGCTAAATGGAACCTCCGGACACCCAAGGACACGATCACGAAACTCCACGGGATGTCCGGGACACACATGGCCCAAGGGGAGAACAATCAACCGCAGACTGCTCGCCCTGGGCGGCCCGGTAGGTCCCCTCAAGATAGCGCTACCTTCGCATAGCGCGTTCAGAACAGAACGCGCTATACACTGGTAGCGCGACAAGACAGATCGCGCTATAGGCCTATAGCGCGACCAGGACAGATCACACTAGGATCACCTAGCGCGACAAGGCAGAACGCGCTAGGACCCTATAGCGCGACAAGAACCACCTTACTGTTCATCTTCTCCGATGAACGCGCCCCATCGGGGCGGCGCGACCCTTAAGAACGCGCTACCTGAGACTAGCGCGTTCTCAGTCTGCGCCCGAAAACGGCAGAAACTTCAGAAAAACCCATTCCATGCCCCATTCACCCCCAGGTGAAGGGGAAACAAAAGGGAAAACATTCCCCAACCTCTCTGGCACCAAGAGGACCCATTTAAACCCCAAAAACACAATCAAAACACAAGATTCGGCTCACACACCCGAAAACATGCATTTTCCCCAAAACGCCCAAACAAGCCCTCTCAGCTCACCACGGCCTACAAAACTCACGGGAAATGAAGTACGCGGGTTGAGGGTCCATCTCCCTACCTCCACCGAAGATTCGACGCACCGCGGATGCCGATCCACGAAGAAAACGCCGTTGAAGCCTCGCCGTTCCACGAACCCACGGTCGAGCTTCACCGCGGCTCCACCGCCTCGATCCTCACCCATCCTCGCCCGTGCCTCACCCGCGCCGTCCCCACCTCGCCCACGCTCCACCCCGTCGGCCGCCGGAGAGAGAGGGAGAGAGGAGAGAGCGTGAGAAGAGAGAGGGAGAGAAGAGATAAATGAGAGGGGAGAGAGAGAAAAATGTTATATATATATAGGAAAATCCGGAAAATCCAAAAAATACCAAAAATAGGAAAATCACATTTCCGCGATCCTCAGAACGCACCGATCGCAACGGTACCACACTCGCCTAGGTGAACGGCCCGGTTCACCCGCAACGAGGTTCCGAAGGAATTACTGAAACACACACCGGGAATCGGAAAACACACGCGGAAAAGCCGCGGAACGCTTCCGGGCCTCCGAAACAACTCCAGATCGCGCCAATCTGAACACGAAACATGTCCGAAATGAAATTTCGGACACAACGGAGTCGGACACTCAGAGAAACCAGATCTGGGACCCACGAACAAGGATCCGAAAATATGGGCATTACAGATGCCCTAAGGCTATTCTAGTAAACAACCAAGCCTAATGGATCTTTCATTAATGGGTTTGAAACAGATCCGGAAATCCCGATCGAATGTTCAGAAAAAGTGTCGACTCATGGAGTCGACTCTTTTTCATGAATGTTCTGCCAGAACATATAAAAATAAAACCCATGAAACAAGTGTCGACCTATGGGGTCGACACTTTTTACCAAATGTTCTGGCCTGTGAAATTCATAACATTCGTGGTGAAAAGTGTCGACTTCTGAGGTCGACACTTTTTCATGGAGGTTCTGATTTCACAGTTTGCAAAGATCTTACCTGAAAGTGTCGACCCACGAGGTCGACACTTTCTGCCAGCGTTCTCAACACTTAACGCAAGACAGAAGCTGTGAAAATAAGTGTCGACCCATTAGGTCGACACTTTTCCTGACAGCAGAAAAGTTCAATAAAACATAATAAAACACCACAATTCATGGATTCAATGATCAAGAATCAATCGATTGAGCACAATGACATTCTTCAAAACCTGATTTCAACATAGATTGAATCCATTCACATTGATATACAATTGAACATTCATTCTTACCATTGGCCTTCAAGTTTTGAGTGAGGTCTCACAATAAACCTGTATTTTCCAGATTTGAACCATCGCCTTTTCATCCACTTGGTGTACAACCTGCAAATATGTTCTTACCATCCTTTCCAAGATTCGAGACTCAATTCCACATCGAACCTGCACAATACAGATTGCCATTCAACTCAATCTCAACCCAAGCAAATGAAATTCTCAAGTAAATCCATATCATGTAGATTAATCAATGCATCCATTCAATCTTCAAACAAAGCATGTGGCTACTTTATCCATTCAATTCAATCAACAATGTTAGTCCAAACCAAACTTAATCAAGATTGTGCATTTTGCAAGTTATGCCCAATCATTCATTCAGAGCCTAAAATTCATCAAGGTATATCAAACCAAATCCACATGCCATTAATTCAACACACAATTTGATCAATCAAACGTGTTTTCATTCAAAGCCATCATTCATCAAATCTGTATCAATGCAAGTCATACAAACTGAATTAAAGGCATGTTCATTCTAGATCTTCATCAAAACAAACCGGGGCACAACAATCTCCCCCTTTTTGATGAAGATAAAATCATTGAAAAATAACAAGGATTTGCATTAACAATTCAACACTTTTAGTGTCAACACAAACAGCGATTATATCTTATTTCTCCCCCTTTTTGTCAGAGTCAAATAGGGGATTATTAAAACCATGGAAGTAAAGTCTCAATAAGCGCAGTGAACTCAATGAGATGCATATGAAACGCAAGAAAGGAGCAGTCAAGCACATATGCATTCATTATTTTATAAACTAGCAAGCATGTTCTAGGAACGGGATAGGAAGTATGCGAGAGACCGAGAACATGATGTTCATGAGCAATAGTAAAAGGGTAGTGCTTACAAGCAGTGGTACTACATTACTCATGAGATATGACTGATTCAAAATGTACATTCTAACAATCACTCCCTAGATGTCTAGGTGAAGTAAGAGCAATGAAATCTAAGCAATATGGATGTTCAGATTGTCTAATGAACACAAGTTGGAACTTTTCTTCCCTACACTTCCACACACCGTGCTCGACTTTTGGTAGCTTCGCACAACCCCAAAATTATTTTCTATAATAATCTTTTTTATTTAAATAACATCATGACTAAACTTTTGACGCGAGGCATACCCTTTATCTCAGGGGTAATTCCCGGTTACTCGGTGTCATCATTTATTATAACATGGATGAGACACTTTTCGATGCGAGTTTCCTCCTTTATTTCAGGGGGGATTCCCGATGTACTGATGTCAAATCACACTTATTCATTTTTGATGGGTTTGACAGCTTTTTCCTCATGAGTCACGTGATTTCTATGTAGGGGCTCAAGTGTCCTAAAGTGTGTTGAGTGGAATAAGTGAAATCTTTATTGACTAGAATCATTAAGCTCAACAGTGCAAGTGGTGTGAGAGATTGCATGGAATGTAAGAGATGAATTAGCCGAATCATAGTGATGTCTCCCCCTAAGTGTATGCACAGTTCTAACAAGAACCTCCCCCTTAATATGTACCATGTAAAAACATGTCTAAGTCAAAGCATTTTTATTTATCAAGGGTGTAAGGCCATAGGAGATATCAACTGAAAGATGTGTAATTTATATACACTCAAGCATGTCAAAATGGAGTTTTCAAGCAATTTGATTACCGATATGTGGCGGAGTACGTAGGTCCGAAGACCACACTTACGCATAATGAAAGCTTCCAGGTGGACTTAATCCATCTTTCCACTGACGTCATTTTATATACCGGTGAATCATGGCATTCATGCACACGTATATGAAGTATATGCATTTATGTACATGCGGATGCGAAAAGATAAAAACATGTATGAGAACCAAATTGTTATTATCCGTGATATGCACAAAAGGCAAAGTTTAAAGAAGTAGAGGCCATGAAAGGACTTCTTATGTGCAAAAGATAAAGCAGTATGAACAATTTCTTTATGAAAAAGATGAAAAGTGTGTATGTACAATTCAGCTCAAAAGATTTAAGTATCTAACCTGCACACTCCTAATTCTCTCCTCAGAAAACAAAATTGTTCAGAATTTAAAAGCTTTGTAAATATATCAGCAAGTTGGTGTTTTGTGTCAACAAAAACAAGTTCAAAATCACCTTTATTTATATGATCTCGTATAAAATGATGTCTAACTTTTATGTACTTAGTGCGGGAATGTTGGACAGGATTTTTGGACAAGTTTATTACAGAAGTGTTGTCACATATTATGGGAGTATTTTTCTAACAAAAACCAAAATCCAGCAACTGATGTTGGATCCAAAGCACTTGAGCCGCACAACTACCGGCAGCCACATATTCAGCTTCGGCAGTTGATAAAGCCACACAATGTTGTTTCTTTGAGGCCCATGAAACCATGCAGCCCCCAAGAAACTGACAGTGACCGCTTGTGCTTTTTCGATCCATTTTGCAACCAGCATAATCAGAGTCAGTGAAAGCATGTAAATCAAATGAATTATTTCTAGGATACCACAAACCAAGGTCAAGAGTACCATTCAAATACTTGAAGATCCTTTTTACAGTCGCTAAATGGGAGTCCATGGGACAAGATTAGTATCTTGCACAGAGACAAACGCTTAAGTGTATATTAGGCCTACTAGCAGTCAGGTATAACACTGAACCAATCATTCCCCTAAAAAGTTTTTGATCGATTTTGTTACCTTTTTCTTCTTCCATTTTCTATGAGGTGGACATAGGTGTTGCAAATGGCTTGGCAGTCTCAAGTTGGAATTTCTTCACGCTTTCTTGTGTGTATTTCTTCTGGTTGATAAAAATGCCATCATCCAGTTGCTTTATTTGCAATCCCAAGAAGAAGTTGAGCTCTCCCATCAAGCTCATCCCGAACTCCCCCTGCATAAGTTGGGCAAATTCATCATTCATTTTTGAATTGGAGGCTCTAAGAATTATATCGTCTACATAAACTTGAACAATTAAAGAATGTTCATCACAAGTTTTGGAAATAATGTCTGATCTATATTACCTCGTTTGAACCCATTTTCAATAAGAAATGAACTTAATATATCATACCTTGCCCGGGGAGCCTGTTTCAAACCATATAGTGCCTTGTCCAATTTGAAGACATGGTCCGGAATTCTTTCATCTTCAAAGCCCGGTGGTTGCTCCACGTGCACTTCTTCCTTGATCACTCCGTTGAGGAAGGCACTCTTCACGTCCATTTGAAATAGTTTGATGTTCCTGTGACAAGCATAAGCAAGTAAAATTCTAACTGCTTCTAATCTAGCCACATGTGCAAATGATTCATCAGAGTCAATAGTAAATTCTTGAGAGTAGCCCTTGGCTACTAATCTTGCCTTATTTCTCACAACCACCCCATCTTCACTAAGTTTGTTTTAGAAAACCCACTTAGTTCCAATAATAGGATGGTCATCAGGCCCGGGCACGAGGAACCACACCCTATTCCTTTGGAATTGGTGTAGCTCTTCTTGCATGGCGAGAACCCAAGAATTGTCATTTAAAGCATCATCTAAGGACTTAGGCTCAATGGTAGATCTTCGTCAAAATAGACCGGGACAAAACACAGGTCGACACTTCCCCTGGACAGGTCAACACTTCCTTTGTAAAACTACTGGACATGTCGACACCCTGGGGCTTTGTCCCCAATTTCCAGAAACGTGGAAAAAGAGACTTTTGAGAGGTCATTTTAATTCAAAAAAATCTGAAAAATTAGAAAATGATAGAAGGTTAGGTTAGTAAGCCACTGTAAAAATTTCATACTCCCAAAAATTTCACACTTGTGGTTATGATTTATTTTCTATGCATATATAGGGTTGACAGGTCAACACTTCCTTTGAACAGGTCGACACCTTGGGGCTCTGTCCCTAATTTCCAGAAATGTGGTAAAAGGGAGTTTTTGGAGGTCATATTAATTCAGAAACATATGAGAAATTAGACAATGGTAGAAGGCTAAGTTAGTAACCCATTGTAAAAGTTTCACGCTCCCAAAAATTTCACACTTGTGGTTATGATTTGTTTTCAACGTATGTGTAACCTAGAAATAAAGTTGTCCTGTAATGCCCGATAATTTTGAAATAGGAATAAATATATTTACGGTTTGAAAAGAAAAGTAATCTATACTTGATGATATCTACATATCTCTATAAATAGTTAATAAGGTTCCTAAATTTTATAAAAGACTAGTTAACATTACCTTTGGAATGGAAGTAAAAATTTATCTAGGATCAAACCTGCCTCTGATACCCAGGACAAGGAGAAATAAAAGTTTAAAGAAATTATGAGGAATAAAATCCCTATATACATACAAATTATTAATAGATATATGAGGGTTAGTAAATCCACCCACACACATTGTAAAGGCCCTTAAGTCTCAACCCACTCATCCATATATCTGTGTATATATATATAATGCAAAATAAATAAATATAAGACAACGTAAATAGTTAAGGCCAGGCTATACACAACCCTCTGACAGCCTAAGAAGTCTCACAAGAAAAATGCATACCCCTAAAATTTCCCAATAACATCACATCAAGAAAAAAAGATAAAAATCCAGGAAGATCGTTACGTCTTAAATTAACAAATGCTGAAAGATGAAGGACGCCTCTGAGCAAGTCGTCAATTAAAGAATTGACGACTATGTATACAAGCGTCACTTATAAAATAACGCCTCTATCCTAGGCGTCAGTTTCAGAAGTGACGCCACTATATGTGGGCGTCAAATTTCATATTTACGACGGTAAGTAACGCCCCCTTGGAGGGCGCCATTTTATAAATTGAAGACCCTTTGACGGGCGTCATTTTTAATTAACGGCCCAACCTTAGGCGTCATTTTCAAACTAAACCTATTAGTGTTCGGTTCGAACTGAGATGTTATCCTGGGTAAGTTTAGATTAAGGAAAGGATCAATACGGGGATATTTAAGTTTAGTAAGGGTTATACCTAGGAAATTTTAGTTCCAATCGAACTCCTAGAATCTATTAGCACTTCTTCGCCTATAAATACCCACCCTTCCGTCGAACTCCCTGTCGACAATATTGATCCAAACGTCCTCATGCTACTAGCTACGTTCTTCCTCCTGCCGTTCTCGTTTCCGTGCTGTGAACGTGAGGAAAGGCTTCGTCCCCTTCTTCCATCTTCTTCCTGTTGACGTGAAGGACGAGCATCTCCTTCCTCTCCTTCATCCTGCCAACCGTCTGCACAAGAAGAAGGACGATCCTCTTCTTGCATCTACATCCTGCTGCCGTTCAAGCTACGAGAAGGGCGCTTTCTTCTTCCACTTCTTCCTGTTTACTGTGGACATGAGAAGAGGCAGAAGCTCTCCTTCTCCTTCCTCTTGTTGAAGGCCATTCTCCTCCTTCTGCTGCTGATCATCTACAGCAAGAATAAGCTAAGGCGTTCTCCTCCGTCATCGTCATCGCCGGTTCGAAACAGAGTATTAGAATATTGAATATCTCATCACCGTTCTTCATCGTCTGTCAACCGAAACATCACTCAAGGTAGGTTTTCTTAAGTTTCGTAGCCCAAACAAACATAAAACATGATTATGTTCATGCATATAGTTTTTTTTCGCTGAGTTTTGATGGTTCTAGGAGATTTTGTAAATAACGACCCTTATTAGGGTGCTAATTCTTTCTGACGCCCTCGCAAACGGTTATCACTTTCATATGAATTTAATAATTACACAGCTTAAAAATTTAATATCTATGTAACTGATTATCTGATTTAATGCATGAATAGAGTTTTGGAATCCTGCTATTTTTCTTGACCTGTCCATATACATGTTGTCATAAAAATATTTATATTTGAAAAGTGCTACTGTTCATAGTGGAATTCTGGGAAAAAGGAAAATGACGACTTGAAGTAGGTCGTTTCTTCTAAAAATGACGCCACTGTCAAGGGCGCTATATGTATTAAAGGTGACAACCACCATGTCGCCATTTAATAAATCTTGGAAAAATGGATTAAGTTAATGCATATATCCTGATTGAAATTGACAGCTCTGCACAGAGTCTTCAATTGATTAAATAGCGACCCTGTCTAGGGCGCTATCTATCTTTAACATGGCTGTAGTCCAGGCGTCATTTAACTAATTTACACTGATATATATATAAACAGAAATTGAAATTGACGACTCTTTCCAGAGTCTTCAATTGGTGAAATAACGCCCCTGACCAGGGTGTCATTTACAGAAATGAAGTCATTGGCTAAGGTGCCAATTGTCTATTTTCTGATTTTTCATGATTTTTCATGTAATCGTGGATTTATATATATATATACCTGTTCATGGCACTATATTTCAATCCGTGAGTATAGTCCCACATTTTTCGGCGTTTTATCGATTACCCCTTCAACTCTCGGTGACATACAAGCTCTCCATTGGACATTCCGTTCCTTTGGACCGGCAAGTTAGTCATTGAGACCTCCGTAAGTCTCCTCGTAGCCTTGGATTCTCTCAAGGCCGACTGAGCTGGTTGCACCTTAAACACCTTGTACCCATTTTAATGCCATGTCACTCTAGAGAAACGTGGAATCCCGGCCCTTTCATGGTGCTATTCTTGGCCCATGGGAGAAATTATCTTAGCCGGTGGAATGAGTGATCATTCCACTAGGTGATATATTGAATTGGGTAACTTATTGCAAAGTACCAATTATTCGACTTGCATCATGTCCATTGAACTGGTGACTATCTTGCTAGTCATCTATTCAAGTTATTCATGGCAACCTATCTAGGTGCCAATTCCACCCAGTTTTTCGACATGTCATAGTTTCTATGCTTTCACGTGGATTTTATCGCAAGTCTGTCCCTACTCAAGGGCTTTGTCCTTGAATTCTACGTTATCGTTCTATTTAAAGCTTGATCTTGAAACTCTTTATTGGCTATAAACTATCGTGGATGTCTAGATCTATCTTTAAATGCTATGCATATAGGGCCCGATCTGGTCCTGGGAGGAGCACCCGAAAGTACTAGTGCCCATGGGAGTTATATTGATCAAAGTGTCTGGCATTACACCGAAGTACTTGTCTCTCTTGATCTTTGGCATTCCACACTCGCTCTCTTTCTCTCGTGACTTGTGTGCGTGACTCGACTTGCGTGACTTTACTAGCGTGGCCCGAAATGGGCAAAGTACTTGCGTGAAATAGCCAATATTCTATAAATCTCTCTTGGATATCTCTTGCTTGAAAGTTTTTGCACGACGTTGTTAATCTCTTGCTAGTTTTGTTTCACTTGCTCGGTTAATTCTACATGCATAGCCTTACTGCATTTACATGTGAAAGATGTAATTACTTAAACCAATTGCTTGTTCTTGAGATATAATTCCTACTGAACTTTCGCTCACTCAGTTTATTCCAACATTTTTCAGGTAATCAGGTGGCTAGCGAGACCGTGACTCACATGGGAGGGACAAGTGTGCAAGCGAGCTTCGAAAACTAGTGAACCTGTGTCTTTTATCTTTCTTGAGTCTAGCATGATGTCTCTTGTCTAAGTCTATTAGTGCGTCATCTCCTATTCTTTCATAGTGACGTAGTTGAGTCTTCAAGTTCTTGTAAGAGATTTATATTTGAAATAAAATTTTTATTGTTGTTCCAAATTATTTGGTCTCATGCCATTGCTCTTGATCGTTCACGACTGTTTAACTGCCACGTTCCGAGCAAACGACACGTTCCGCTGCTATCGGTTCGGGGCATGACAGAGGTGGTATCAGAGCTTCGGCTTTCATGTCCTCAAGATATTAGGTTTCAGTGATAGGTCAAGTATCCTTGTCAGTCATATCAGAGCTTCAGCTTTCTTATCCTCCAGTTATTAGGTCCCAAGGATAGGTCATCCTTGTCAGTCGTATCAGAGCTTCGGCTTTCTTATCCTCCAGTTATTAGGTCCCGAGGATATGTCATCTTCTTATCCTCCAGTTATTAGGTCCCAAGGATAGGTCATCCTTGTCAGTCATATCAGAGCTTCGGCTTTCATATCCTCCAGTCATTAGGTTTCAATGATAGGTCAAGTATCCCTGTCGGTCATCCTATAGGAATTCCGTAAGAGATGGGTAGAACTAGGTGTTAAAGTTATAAAAGAAAGAGAAGATATTTATATTTCATTAATATTAATTCTTGAATCGATGAATTATCTCCCCACTTATCCTTATAGGAACCTAGATAAAATGGAAGCATCTAAGCCAAGCTTTGTTCATGAGATGATCTTAGTGGATGTCCAAGCTTACGCGGACCTTGTCAGGAGAGTTCAGGAGCTAGAGAAAGCGGTGGAAGAAAAAGAAAGAGTTGAAGGGGAAGCCCATGAGTCGGGAAAGTTCATCACTACCAAGAAAAGGATAAACGAGTGTGATATTTCACAAAGGTGTAAGAAATGCCAGAAATGTAAGAAGTGTAATAAGAAGGGAACTTCAACAGATCACTCGCAAGGTAAGTGTAAATCTTGTGGAAGATATGGTCACCAATCGAAAAAGTGTTGGTGGAGTTTGGGAGCGTGTCTGTGTTGCGGGAGCTTAGATCATAAGATAGCAGAATGCCCTATTTTTACCAAGAAGCCTCCAAGAGGAGTTCAAGATTTAACCAAACTTGCCAAAGGGAAAGTTACGGAAGGTACCCCTCACCCTTAAGCCTAAATTAATTCTTCCAAAAATTAGTTCCACTCAATATATCTAGACTTCTTCTACGCAGTATAGTTAGTTCTCCATCGTGAGTAAATGATAATTTGAATTTGGGGACCAAATTCTTTTAAGTGGGGGAGGGTGTAACACCCGGTAATTTTGAAATAGGAATAAATATATTTACGGTTTGAAAAGAAAAGTAACCTATACTTGATGATATCTACATATCTTTATAAATAGTTAATAAGGTTCCTAAAATTTATAAAAGACTAGTTAACATTACCTTTGGAATGGAAGTAAAAATTTATCTAGGATCGAACCTGCCTCTGATACCCAGGATAAGGACAAATAAAAATTTAAAGAAATTATGAGGAATAAAATCCCTATATACATACATATTATTAATAGATATATGAGGGTTAGTAAATCCACCCACACACATTGTAAAGGCCCTTAAGTCTCAACCCACTCATCCATATATCTGTGTATATATATATAATGCAAAATAAATAAATATAATACAACGTAAATAATTAAGGCCAGGTTATACACAACCCTCTGACAGCCTAATAAGTCTCACAAGAAAAACTCATACCCCTAAAATTTCCCAATAAGATCACATCAAGAAAAAAACATAAAAATCCAGGAAGATCGTTACGTCTTAAATTAACAAATGCTGAAAGATGAAGGACGCCTCTGAGCAAGTCGTCAATTAAAGAATTGACGACTATGTATACAAGCGTCACTTATAAAATAACGCCTCTATCCTAGGCGTCAGTTTCAGAAGTGACGCCACTATACGTGGGCATCAAATTTCATATTTACGAAGGCAAGTAACGCCCCCTTGGAGGGCGCCATTTTATAAATTGAAGACCCTTTGACGGGCGTCATTTTTAATTAACGGCCCAACCTTAGGCGTCATTTTCAAACTAAACATGTTAGTGTTCGGTTCGAACTGAGATGTTATCCTGGGTAAGTTTAGATTAAGGAAAGGATCAATACGTGGATATTTAAGTTTAGTAAGGGTTATACCTAGGAAATTTAAGTTCCAATCGAACTCCTAGAATCTATTAGGACTTCTTCACCTATAAATACCCACCCTTCCATCGAACTCCCTGTCGACAATATTGATCCAAAAATCCTCAAGCTACTAACTACGTTCTTCCTCCTGTAGTTCTCGTTTCCGTGCTGTGAACGTGAAGAAAGCCTTCGTCCCCTTCTTCCATCTTCTTTCTGTTGACGTGAAGGACGAGCATCTCCTTCCTCTCCTTCATCCTGCCAACCGTCTGCACAAGAAGAAGGACGATCCTCTTCTTCCATCTACATCATGCAGCCGTTCAAGCTACGAGAAGGGTGCTTTCTTCTTCCACTTCTTCCTGTTTACTATGGACGTGAGAAGAGGCAGAAGCTCTCCTTCTCCTTCCTCCTGTTGAAGGCCATTCTCCTCCTTCTGCTGCTGATCATCTACAGCAAGAAGAAGCTAAGGCGTTCTCCTCCTTCATCGTCATCGCCGGTTCGAAACAGAGTATCAGAATATTGAATATCTCATCACCGTTCTTCATCGTCTGTCAACCGAAACATCACCCAAGGTAGGTTTTCTCAAGTTTCGTAGCCCAAACAAACATAAAACATGATTATGTTCCTGCATATAGTTTTTTTTCGCTGAGTTTTGATGGTTCTGGGAGATTTTGTAAATAGCGACCCTTATCAGGGCGCTAATTCTTTCTAACGCCTTCGCAAACGGTCGTCAATTCCATATGAATTTAATAATTACACAGCTTAAAAATTTAATATCTATGTAACTGATTATCTGATTTAATGCATGAATAGAGTTTTGGAATCCTGCTATTTTTCTTGACCTGTCCATATACATGTTGTCATAAATATATTTATATTGGAAAAGTGCTACTGTTCATAGTGGAATTATGGGAAAAAGGAAAATGACGACTTGAAGTAGGTCGTTTCTTCTGAAAATGACGCCACTGTCAAGGGCGCTATATGTATAAAAGGTGACAGCCACCATGTTGCCATTTAATAAACCCTGGAAAAATTGATTAAGTTAATGCATATATCCTGATTGAAATTGACGGCTCTGCACAGAGTCTTCAATTGATTAAATAGCGACCCTGTCTAGGGCGCTATCTGTCTTTAACATGGCTGTAGTCCAAGCGTCATTTAACTAATTTACACTGATATATATAAATAGAAATTGAAATTGACGACTCTTTCCAGAGTCTTCAATTGGTGAAATAACGCCCCTAACCAGGGCGTCATTTACAGAAATGAAGTCATTGGCTAAGGCGCCAATTTTCTGTTTTCTGATTTCTCATGATTTTTCCTATAATCGTGGATTTATATATATATATACTTGTTCATGGCACTATATTCCAATCCGTGAGTATAGTCTCACATTTTTCGGTGCTTTACCGATTACCCCTTCAACTCTCGGTGACATACAAGCTCTCCATTGGACATTCCGTTCCTTTGGATCGGCAAGTTAGTCATTAGGACCTCCGTAAGTCTCCTCTTAGTCTTGGATTCCCTCAAGGTCGACTGAGCTGGTTGTACCTTAAACACCTTGTACCCATTTTAATGCCACGTCACTCTGGAGAAACGTGGAATCCCGGCCCTTTCATGGTGCTATTCTTGGCCCATGGGTGAAATTCTCTTAGCCGGTGGAATGAGTGATCATTCCACTAGGTGATACATTGAATTGGGTAACTTATTGCTAAGTACCAATTATTCGACTTGCAGCATGTCCATTGAACTGGTGACTATCTTGCTAGTCATCTATTCAAGTTATTCATGGCAACCTATCTAGGTGCCAATTCCACCCAGTTTTTCGACATGTCATAGTTTCTATGCTTTCACGTGGATTTTATCGCAAGTCTGTCCCTACTCAAGGACTTTGTCCCTGAATTCTACGTTATCATTCTATTTAAAGATTGATCTTGAAACTCTTTATTGGCTATAAACTATCGTGGATGTCTAGATCTATCTTTAAATGATGTGCATATAGGGGCCCGATCTGGTCCTGAGAGGAGCACCCGAAAGTACTAGTGCCCATGGGAGTTATATTGATCACGGTGTCTGGCATTACACCGAAGTACTTGTCTCTCTTGATCTTTGGCATTCCACACTCTCTCTCTTTCTCTCGTGACTTACGTGCGTGACTCGACTTGCGTGACTTTACTAGCGTGGCCCGAAATGGGCAAAGTACTTGCATGAAATAGACAATATTCTATAAATCTCTCTTGGATATCTCTTGCTTGAAAGTTTTTGCACGACGTTGTTAATCTCTTGCTAGTTTTGTTTCACTTGCTCGGTTAATTCTACATGCATAGCCTTACTGCATTTACATGTGAAAGATGTAATTACTTAAACTAATTGCTTATTCTTGAGATATAATTCCTACTGAGCTTTCGCTCACTCAGTTTATTCCAACATTTTTCAGGTAATCAGGTGGCTAGCGAGACTGTGACTCACATGGGAGGGACAAGTGTGCAAGCGAGCATCAAAAACTAGTGAACCTGTGTCTTTTATCTTTCTTGAGTCTAGCATGATGTCTCTTGTCTAAGTCTATTGGTGCGTCATCTCCTTTTCTTTCATAGTGACGTAGTTGAGTCTTCAAGTTCTTGTAAGAGATTTATATTTGAAATAAAAATTTTATTGTTGTTCCAAATTATTTGGTCTCATGCCATTGCGCTTGATCGTTCACGACTGTTTAACTGCCACGTTCCGAGCAAACGACACGTTCCGCTGCTATCGGTTCGGGACGTGACATGTCCTCTTTTATACAGCAACCTGATCATGCTCCTTTCCACATCAAGTAAGCTTTCGTTGTGATTTGTCCAATTAAACCATTTGGAAGGATGCATGTTATGATAAAGTATCATACTAGTATTTATAAAATGAGTATGAATGCGAATGCGATGTAAATGATATGAATGGAAACAATAGTCTTCTGTGAGATAGGACTTCGGTCCCTCTGTGGGACGGCCCTTTCCTACAGGACAGGGATACGTAACGCCGCAGGAAGTAAAAGATCCCAGGATACGGTGATACGTAATGCCGTGGTTTAAAATCCTATTGATTCAGTCTTCGGTCCCAGTGTGGGGCGGCCCTTGTGATGTGGCGTTACGTAACGCCTCAGAGCCACAAGAATCTAGGTGGGAGTTCGTTCTCGAGTCTGCGCAGTACTCTTTTGTTCGTTCGTTCATTTGTGTGTGTGGGGTCACCTGTGTTGTGGTAGCTGTTTGTTTCCATGAATAATGAAATGTGAAAATGTGAAAATGTGGAAATGTGAAATGTGAAAATGTGAAAATGGGAAATGTGAAAATGTGAAATGCGAAAATGTGGAAAAGTGACATGTGAAAGTGTGAAAATATGAAAATGTGATAATGGGTAAATGCTCATTCACCGTGGTTTTAGCGCATGCATAGGTGCCTTATATGTTAGCTTAAGAATGTGTATTTTACTCTTATGAGTTATTTTCAGCAGACTATAATGAATGGATTATGCTATAATTAACATCTGAATTATGTATATAATTTAGTTATATAAATGCAAGTTAACCCCGATCTGTTTAGGCTGCCTACTGAGTGTCACACTCACCCCCTTGTGACACACATTTTCAGGGGACATGGAGAAGGAGGTTGAGGAAGAGCCTGCAGCTGAGGAGTAGAGCTAAGTTATAGTTCAGCTGGGTATGCTTCGGATGTATGGTGGACTATCCCTCTTATATGTACGGTCATGGGTGGGTGAGCCTATGTGGACTCATGTTCAATCTGGAATAATGTAACTGTACTCCTTTTGGAAATTATGAATGGTTAAGATGTTATTTACATTTCATGTAATTATGATTTCTCTCTCTCTCTCTCATGCGAATGTATGCATGATATATATTGTGCTTCCGCGATACATACGAAGTAATGCATTGGGGTCCGATAAAGAAGAAAAAATAAATATGCCCATAATTTGGGACTCGGATCTCGGGGCGTTACAACTTCTCTATCATGATAGAACGAAGATTAGGCTAACAATATGCATAGGATTCATGTATTATGTCGAAGAGAATTAATTTAGTTCATTTTGGGCTAAGAAAGATGCATGGATGTATAGATCCTATTAAAACATGAAATTCTCCGTACACAATACATGAAATCAAGTGAAATAAGAGGGCTTTTAATCCTAGAATGATATTTTAGCCGTTCATGAGATGACCTACCTCTAGTAACACCTCTAGACATTGAATTTCGGACTAGAAGTCAACCCTAGTTTTGCACTTACTATGATAAATCAGTAACTTCATGCCCAGATATTTCTTGATCCACTTGACCTAAGGACGTGAAATTTGGAGGGTAAGAAGAAGATACTAAGGGGAACAAAAAGTTCGAAAGGCACTAATGCTAAATACCTCATTTTGGATCCCTAATTTCCTGATCTTCACCACACCGTTGCACAGTTTCCTGAGTTGTTGATGTGGAACCAGCAACTTTGGGGGCTTATATCTTCCTGATGGGTTGATCTCCTAGCACGAAATTTTGAGGCAAGTTAGTCACTAGTATTAGGAATAAAAACCTCAAAAGAACCTACCTGAAATAATACCTCCTTACCTTAGTTCCATACGAGCCAAATGTAAGGGTCGCGCATGTGAAACCTAGAGTCTATTTATAGGATTTGACTAGGGTTTTGTGGAATAGATCAATTCTAGAGTCCCTACTTGGTACTATTTCGACTTCTTGGAGTCCTTAAGATATTTACTAGTCCTCCCATCTCGATCTCTTGGAAGATAAACGTTAAAAATCTAATCTTTTTGCTCTTTCTTCAACTTACGGAACTCACAGAATGTAGCGATCTAAGACTGGACTGTCAATCTCCATATAGCGATTTTACGATAGACCGCCATTATCATTGGGCGCCAATTTTGAATTTAATTCAAACTCTTGTACTCACTTATCCATTTAATTATCTTAAATAAGGGTATTTTTCTCTTATATTCCGTGAATAAGCTAATTAACCTTCTAGAATAAGGGCCAAACTTCATGGGCTTGGTCCTTAAGTCCTTTGAGCTTATTTTAAATAGGCTAGCTCAATTAGTTATCACACTTGGGCCTTAATAATGATTTAGTGAGCGCAAAAATTCATTTATTATCTATTTTAGTATTTAAAAATTCTTATAAATTCTCAGAAAATTTTTAAATACTTTAGAAATATTCTATAAAATTTTCGGGGCATTACATATGTCAATGACCCCATGCTCTCAATTTCACACATTTGATGGAAACAAGAATGTATTCAGAGTGATCATGGTGAAGATTGAATGATTGCAGCACAAGGCAAGATTTATTTCAAGGTTGGGTTTTGTCATTTGGAGCATTGGAGTACAAAGGTAAAATCGTATCCTATTTAGAATCTAACTGCTTGATTGTAAGATCTGATCTCCATGGCCATGTGCCCTCTTGAATCGACATGGTTTTATACTGGTTTGGACACCTACCCACATCCAGTACCTTGACCATTGTCTAGGATTTCACCAGTTTTGACAAGAAGTGTATTTGATAAGTTTCGATTAACTGCTTTAGGTCACCAACAATGTTGCTCGCAAGCAACACACACTATGGCCAGGTCCTAGTAACCACCAACAACTGAGTTTTCATTAGATGCTCCGGCTGACCAATTCCACAACTAAGTTTTGATCACATGATAGTACATCAACACTTGTTGTGTTTTGCTTAGGTTACAACACACTAACACATTGAGTTCTTGATTAGGTGTATCTAGCCACCAACACTATTATGTTTAGATTAAGTGCCAGCCCACCAACATGCTGTGTTTTTTATTAGGTGTGTAACGGTCTGACAAGGTCCAACATATTGAATTTCTACCAATTTGGAACCACGTTTTAAAAATTAATAATGAAATTTGCTCTGTATCTAAAACATTTTAGTTTGAGACCTGAAGAGATTACTGATGTTGAGAACAAACATAAAATTAGTGTCATCATGACAAGGATGAGAGGACGCCATTTTCGGAACAAGAATATTAGTCTAGAAACCATGTCATCTATCACAATTCATACTTCCCCATGAAAAAAAATTGCATAAATAAAACTCACACAAACTTGAGCTGACTGGTAGGCAACCCTGCCCTGTGGCTACGTAGAAATGACATCCAAACCTTTCAAAATATTGAGGTATTAAACACAAAGAAAGAACTTTAGAGGCATGCAAAACAATTAAGAAAAATTATTTCTCTTGAATACATGCTTCAAAACTACAAGAATTCTATACAATTAAAGTGCAAGAACTTGCTTCAACACATAACTACAAATGCACATTCAAAATTATTGGAAACAAAGAACTTTTATCATGATCATAATCTCAGAATCTACAAATTCAAGCTTGCACATTCAAGCATCCCAAATGACACTCCTACCTATCTCATTATAGGACCATCTTGTTGGGTCCCTTGGGTGCAACCGGATCTTGAAGGGGGGGTGTTGAATAGATCCTTTCAAAAGACTATGACCAATTAAAACCATAGCTTGTTAAGGCATGCCCAGCAGCTATAATGCACATGAGACACTTAGACACAATGCACAGCAGATGTAATAGGAATAGCTCAAATGAAAACGGCAAAAGCACAGTGCACAGGCTGCTGAGGTCTACTGATGCGGGACGAGACCACGGACACGACAAGCTCGTGACTGTCCCTTAACGAGGGAAGCGTCGGACGTGCGCGGTTGAGAAACCGGTAGTGAGCTAGGGTGGTCGACTCTCACTTGTGCCCGGATCGGGTCACGGGACGGTCTCGCTCACTCTCTCGCAGCAGCGATGATATGAAATTATAGCGAGCTAGGTCCTAAAACATACTCTCTAGCAGTGGCATAAACAAGCATATTTGAAAATAAGCGAAATGCCAAGCAAGGAGCGAATACGATACCTCCACGCGCTCGGTGTGGGGACGACGGACCCGGCCAAAGTCGTACTCCCGTGATAGTTAATACATAAAGATTACAGCAATGAGTTACAGCCCACTCCACGTAGGGAGGTAAAGGGCGACACAATGGGGTCCGGTAGGATCGATTTAGGGTTGACGGGCGGCTTCTCGCGTAGCTTCGGCCGCACACGTACTCGTGCCTGTGGGGCCCACTTGCTGTCCGGAGGGGCCGTGTGGGACCCGGTGGCACCGCTGTGGTGGTGGATACCTGGATGAGCTCTCCCTGGAGTGGAGGCGCGCTGGTTCACCGGCCGGAGGCCGGGCGGCTCCGATCGGCACCGGTCGGAACAACCGGCCACGGATCTGCAACTTCTGATTTTCAGCGCGCGTCCCGGCGAGAACGGACGCTGCGATCAGCCCCGATGTCGGATCGACACGAAACTGGCACCGTTAGAAAGCTAACTTCAAATAACTCAATCTAGGCTTAAAGATCTGGCCTGGATCTACACGGATCTGGGCTTTAATGACTTTACAACTTCCTGTTGTACAATAGCCGAACACTCAGATCTGCAGGGCTATTATCTGAGAACTGCCTTTGATTGATATGTGAACGTCCGAATCTGAAGTGGTGGTCATCAGCAAAGTTGTAGGACATCAATCTAGGAAAACGGAAAAACTAGATTGGACAAGTTTGGATGTGGCTAGGAATTGATAGTATTTTTGCACTAACAGTGGGTCGGATCTGGAAATGGGCTGAAAGCACTGTAGCTGAGATAGAACATGAATTTTAAAAAATGGATCGAGGGCGGATAAAAAATCAAGAAAAATGGTGGATGTAGGGGATGATGGACAGAACTCTCAGTAAAATTGGGAGTCCCAACAAAAATAAAAAAAAAGGTCAGAGATGGGAAACTCAGAGCTACTGTCACTATAGACAGAGACAGGATAGATCTGGGAGTGATTGAAGACCGAAATTGAAAAAATATCAAACGAAGGATTTTCGACCTGAATTTTTTTGTGGATGATGGGATGGAAGATAGGAACACACCATAAAAATTACAAATCACGAAGAAGCCGTGGCTGGTAGCAGGATTTTTGTGAAGACACCTCTGTCCAGCAGGACAGAAAAGCGAAGACGGATTCGCGGCGGCTCGGAGGCGGCACGAACGGCGGCGGCGGCACAGATGAAGATCAGAGGTTGAGAGGGGGAGATAGAAGATTGATACACTCTAGAACTGGAGGTTTGAGGAGAGGAAACCAGGGGGAGAGGAAGGGGGTGCAAGGAGGCTCCTTGAGTATTCAACAAATTTCTGATTTTTTTCATTAATTTTCACATGAAAATACAAGCTTATATATGATTCCAACCAAATCCAACCTCAACCCTTGGATCTAGGGGTGGGGATTGAAGGGCTGAGATGAGGTGTGAATAACACACAAAAACTAATAAAAAAATCAAGGGGAAGGGGGCGCACCATTGACCATGTGTAAGGTTGAATGGGGTAGGTGGCCAACCTATTAGAATGTTGACCCCTTTAACCCCTTGTGTCCATATGACCAGCCCACCCTTCTAGATGTCCACCTAGGAAGGTTGACCAGGCCCACAAGGTGACATGGACCAATGGGAAAGGACTGAGGGCCCCCTTGCTGGTCCTACTGCATAATTACATAAAAACCCACACAATCCATGGGAATGACTCCTTGGCTTATAAAGCCTTACATTTGCGTACATACTTTCCCAAGGATATATACACAAACTAAAAGGACATAAATGCAAAAGAAAAAGTACATGCTCAACGTCGATTCCCATCAACTCTCCCCGGGTGGGAGGAACTCGACCCTGTCGAGTAGGAGTAGGGATGCTCGAGTACTCCGGCGGATCCGTCACCGTGCCAAGTAACACGGGTACGCTCCACTCCAAGTGATCGTCACCTGCTCATTCCATATATACTCGATATGCGGGGACTGCTATGGGCTAGAGGTGGACACTCCGGGTGGGGCACTCTCAAAAGGGAAGGGAGCAGGCTCGAAGACTCACTAGGAATCACCGCTGAGTCCCTATAGGTGACTGATCCGGGTATAGATGTGGAACCGATCCCATACTCATCGAATGAGTCCACTCGCCTCTTACGCATAAGAGAACGACAACGAGCTTGCACAAGACACATGCAGACTCACCAAACACTAACACACATATGCAAATAACACAAATAAGAAATGGACTCATGCATGACTCTAGACAAAACTAGTGTTAGTCAGACCCGTACATGGATGACGGCGGACCAGGACACCCGAATATGTGCCATACATGCATTTGACGTAACCGGAGATGGGTGGCATGGGGTACACCTAAATGTCCAAGTATGACCCAGTCATGCATGGACGACCCTTTAGATTCAGGAGACTTGAGTGGGCTAGGAAAGCCGGGTGTGGAAGAGCCGGGTGTAGGTGTATCGTGGACGGACTTGATGGGTATGGAGGACCCGACCCGTAGGAAAGGGGTATGAAGGTGGACTTCCCTGAAGAAGTGAAGGGAATATGAAGGGTCTAAGGATCAACTAGGGAATGGGTCAAAGGGATCAAAGAAGGTATGACCCCTTATGGTGGGTTCCCACAAGTCACGGTCCCACGTGTAGAAGTTTTGAAGGTGTGGATAGTCACCTTCTTGAATTGTGACGGGTGGGACGGGGATCATAGGCAAGAAGTATGATTCCTCCCTCGGACAAAAGGGTATGAATTTGGGCTCGTCCGGTAGCGGGAGAAGTAGAAGAACCTCCGTGGTGACATAACCCACGGTGCACTCGGAGGTAATGGACCCGAAGGCCGGATGGGTGAAGCTACGACTCGTGGGTTGGTCGAAGCCTCGGGCCAACATATGTGTCAACTTCCATTGCATGTCTAGTCCCATAACAAGATCATCCAACGTGTCAACATGGTGACTAGATTGAAATGTGGTATAGAAGGAGTTGACCGGCACTAGAGGTAGGATGGGGTCCATGGATGAGAAGGGAGGTGGGACCAAGCCATCCTTGAGCCAACTAAGAAGCGGCTCGGCTATGAAAAGCGTACCCGTTAGAAACACGGGTGGCTGGGGCTTGGGTGGCTCCAAATGAGAGGGTTCCGAATTAAGATCGGAAGGTGAGGGTGACAATGGAGCACTCTCGGGTTGTGAAGGAATTAGGTTAGGTAGTCCGATCGGCTTGGGACTCGGTTGGGAGGTAGATGTTTGCCAAAGGGTTCGACCTCTAGAGTGAGAAAAATGAGACTCAAAGTGCTCGACCTCTAGAGCGACCTTATAAGATTGCGCCAGCGAGAACGCGTCGCGGACAAGACATTCAAGTTGGAAGTGAAACCACAAACCTCTCCGAAACTGAAATGCGGTCGTGGTGCTCTCCTCTCCCAAGCCATGTTCCAACCAATACGTATGATATGCCCGGATGTACTCAGACACGGACCTATCGCCTTGGACGGGTCGACATGGGTTGGCCATAGTTGCCAAAATACGGGAATGGATCCCTAGGAATGGATATGCAAGGCCATTTGGACATGACACTAGACCGACTATGCAAGGTTTGGATGCATGCACACTAAGGACCCTAGACGTAAACCAAGACTCGGTACGTGGTGGAGATAAGTGATCCGAAGATCACTCGCGCAAGTGTGCGGCCTTCCCGATAGGCGTAGCCTAACGTTCGGACAACACCTTTTGATTTACCGAGTAAAGGGATGCAAATGCAACCTAGACCGACTTAGACAATGACTAAAGACTAGACGTAAATGACACACTTTCTTTTTTTTTTGGATTTTAGACACCCTAGACTCAACTCGCTCTGATACCAAATTGATGCGGGACGAGACCACAGACACGACAAGCTCGTGACTGTCCCTTAACGAGGGAAGCGTCGGACGTGCGCGGTTGAGAAACCGGCAGTGAGCTAGGGTGGTCGGCTCTCACTTGTGCCCGGATCGGGTCACGGGACGGTCTCGCTCACTCTCTCGCAGCAGCGGTGATATGAAATTATAGCGAGCTAGGTCCTAAAACATGCTCTCTAGTAGTGGCATAAACAAGCATATATGGAAATAAGTGAAATGCCAAGCAAGGAGCGAATACGATACCTCCACGCGCTCGGCGTGGGGACGACGGACCCGGCCGAAGTCGTACTCCCGGGACAGTTAATACATAAAGATTACAGCAATGAGTTACAGCCCACTCCACGCAAGGAGGTAAAGAGCGACACAATGGGGTCTGGGAGGACCGATTTCGGGTTGACGGGCGGCTTCTCGCGTAGCTTCGGCCGCACACGTACTCGTGCCTGTGGGGCCCACTTGCTATCCGGAGGGGCCGTGTGGGACCCGGTGGCACCGTTGTGATGGTGGATGCCTGGATGAGCGCTCCCTGGAGTGGAGGCACGCTGGTTCACCGGTCGGAGGCCGGGCGGCTCCGATCGGCACCGGTCGGAACAACCGGCCACAGATCTGCAACTTCTGATTTTCAGCGCGCGTCCCGGCGAGAACGGACGCTGCGATCAGCCCCGATGTTGGATCGACACGAAACCGGCGCCGTTGGAAAGCTAACATCAAATAATTCAATCTAGGCTTAAAGATCTGGCCTGGATATGCACGGATCTGGGCTTTAATGAATTTACAACTTCCTGTTGTACAGTAGCAGAACACTCAGATCTGCAGGGTGGTCCTCAAACTATTCTTTGAGAACTATTCTTTGAGAACTACCTTTGACTGATATGTGAACGTCCGAATCTGAAGTGGT
This sequence comes from Amorphophallus konjac, assembly GCA_022559845.1. Lineage (NCBI taxonomy): Eukaryota > Viridiplantae > Streptophyta > Magnoliopsida > Alismatales > Araceae > Amorphophallus > Amorphophallus konjac. Next base: position 256,928,033 of record CM040118.1, on the reverse strand, counting down.
GGTCTTCAGCAAAGTTGTAGGACATCAAGCTAGGAAAACGGAAAAACTAGTTTGGACAAGTTTGGATGTGGCTACGACTTGATAGTATTTTTGTACTAATAGTGGGTCGGATCTGGAAATGGGCTGAACGCACTGTAGCTGAGATAGGACACGAATTTTGAAAAATAGATAGAGGGCGGATACAAAATCAAGAAAAATGGTGGATGTAGGGGATGATAGACAGAACTCTCAGTAAAATTGGGAGCCCAAAAAATGATCAAAAAGATGGTCGGGGATGGGAAACTCAGAGCTGCTATCAGTGTAGACAGAGACAGGACAGATCTCGGAGTGATTGAAGACCGAAATTGAAAAAATATCAAACGAAGGATTTTCAACCTGAATTGTTTTTTGGATGATGGGATGGAAGATAGGAACACACCATAAAAATTACAAACCACGAAGAGGCCGTGGCTGGTAGCAGGATTTTCGTGAAGACACCTCTGTCCAGCAGGACAGAAAACCGAAGACGGATTCGCAGCGGCTCGGAGGCGGCACGAACGGCGGCGGCACAGATGAACATCAGAGGTTAAGAGGGGGAGATATAAGATTGATACACTCTAGAACTGGAGGTTTGAGGAGAGGAAACTAGGGGGAGAGGAAGGGGGCGCAAGGAGGCTCCTTGAACATTCAACAAATTTCTGATTTTTTTCATTAATTTTCACATGAAAATACAAGCTTATATATGATTCCAACCAAATCCAACCTCAACCCTTGGATCTAGGGGTGGGGATTGAAGGGCTGAGATGAGGTGTGAATAACACACAAAAACTAATAAAAAAATCAAGGGGAAGGGGGCGCACCATTGACCATGTGTAAGGTTGAATGGGGTAGGTGGCCAACCTATTAGAATGTTGACCCCTTTAACCCCATGTGTCCATATGACCAGCCCACCCTTCTAGATGTCCACCTAGGAAGGTTGACCAGGCCCATAAGGTGACATGGACTAATGGGAAAGGGCTGAGGGCCCCCTTGCTGGTCCTACTGCATAATTGCATAAAAATCCACACAATCCATGGGAATGACTCCTTGGCTTATAAAGCCTTACATTTGCGTACATATTTTCCCAAGGATATATACACAAACTAAAAGGACATAAATGCAAAAGAAAAAGTACATGCTCGGCGTCGATTCCCATCATCTACACACTCTCAAACGTTGGCAGTTCATCAAGAGGCTACGTTGACGCAATGACCTTGTGGGGTCGACGCACCCACATACACAGTTCAACCAGTTAGACTTGATAAGCTGCTCAACAAGACTTTAGTGAGGTGTGTGAGAAGGATGCTGGTGTATGCGTTAGAAAATAACTGAAATGAGCATGTAGAAACTAGCACTCTAACCTGTGAATGGGGATAGGAAACATGGAGCAATCACATAACTCACAGCCCAAAACACAGGGATTTTTATGGTCGTTTAGTTTGTAAACCCACAAACCTACATTCACCCCTCACCAAACCGGTGAGACTTTTCCACACGAGGATGAAGTCCTTAATATACACGGGGACGCCCCCCCCCCATACACACACACATGGGGAGGAACCCCATACACACACACACAAACAAAGAAACACAAGATGCAACTGCAGCAAACCCACGGGGACAACTCCCTAGCACACACATGGCTGAACCCAGCCAGAGCCACTTCTAGTCTCTAAACAAAGTATCGGACACACTGTTGTAAGCACAGCAAAACACATGGTTTACAGATTGACGTTGCAAAGAAAAACCAGCAGAAAGGCAAGGAAAGAACAAATGTGGCTTCAGATGAAAATCTGGAAGCTCTTTCATCAGATCTGGACATAGGTCGGACCTGTGATTTCGTCTCAAGCTCAGACCGGCTACAAGGAGGGTTGCTCTCCTTTCTCTCTTTTCCTTGAACAACACTGGTTTGGGTCGAACCAGGGCTGGGCTGATAATGCTAAGGAGTTGCTCACTTGTCTTCTCTACTTTCTTTTTCTTCCTCTCAACTGCTCACGATGGAAGGCTCGGATTGCTCTTCTCTTCTTTTTCTTCAGATGGCAGCAGCAACAAAATAGCAGCAGCAGTGGCACCAACAACAGCTCTCTTCTTGTAGAGAGCTTCATATATATAGAAAGCTAGGTAGAAAAAATCCCTCCAAGAATCCTGCAATCTGATTGGTCCAGCATAGACACAAGAGCTTCCCTCCTAGATTCTTCAATTTGAATTTCTAGAGTAAGTAAGTAAGGTTTGAGCAAAAGTGCATGTAGTATCTTTAATTATCATGGGCTGGCTAGCAGAGAAGGATGTCCCTTTGACCAGGAAGATTTCTATCAGACATAAATCCTACTGGCAGACAACAGGATTGAGGTCAACAAAGAAGGAGCCTTTTCCCTGGATAGTGTATTGACAGATGTATTGTCCACAAGATGGTTTTGATCACTTATGATGATAGGGACAAAGGTAAGTCTTAGGAACCTCCACCAGACCTCAAAATTCATGTTTTTCAGAGTGTTGCGTCAGATCTTTTGCTATCTGTATGGTTTCTGAATGGCTTCATCGAACAGATGTGATGTAGATAGAAAGTGCTTTGATTTTGTCAGATGAATCTTGAGCGCATCGACGCAGCTTTCCCATGCGTCGACGCAACTGTTCAAGGTGGCCGTTTAGATGACTTCTGGAAGAGCCCTTGCGTCGACGCCCTGAGAGCACAAGGTCGACGTAGCTGGCTGAGCTTCTCCTAGATAGAACCTGGAAAATGAAGAGTTGACACCTGGGGTCGACACTTAAGTGAAGCGCTTGATGAACGGTGTGTTTGGCATTGATCGCGTTGACGCAGTGAGGGAGGCGGTGTTGATGCAACTAAGAACTTTTCACCGTTTGCTGGTGAGCTGGTCGTTGACGGCGTTGACGCTGTGAAGAAGTACATTGATGCAGCCTTCACTCACGGGCCACTTGACATTGCTACGAGCCATTTGTCACCCCTATTGGCTATTTTTCATTCCTATCGGCTATTTTATACCCTTAAGGAGCTATTTGTCACCGTTATTTCATCTCCTTTGGTTCATCCCTTTCTACTTGAAGATCTTCTGGTGCGTTGATGCAGAACTGCCATTGCTTCGACACAACTGAAGAGCCACGCTCGTGTCTGTGCTGGAACTGGAGGTGCTTCTGCTTCACTACGTTGACGCACAGGGACAATGCGTCGACGCAACTATGTTGTTTTTGCAGGTTTCTACTTCACAAGTGATTTTTCACCCTTGTATATCTATTTGTCACTGCTAATATCTATTTGTCACCACTAGCTAGACATTTGTTATTGCTATTGCACATTTGTCACCTATAGAGCTTATTTTTCACCCTTATTTACTGTAGTTGGTGGTCAACTTGAACTTGACTCAACTGAGCTTGACTTAGACTTGATGACTGTAGCTGGCGAGAGGTTGAATGGTCTTGGCATTGACTTTGACTAAAGTCAACTTTAACTAAAGTCAATTTTGACTAAAGTCAACTTTCACTGACGTTGCATTGGCTGGAGTCAGCTCTGATAGTTCACACAGAAAGTGAGCTAGAAGGGGGGGATGAATAGATCACTTCCAATTCAGAGAATTCGAAAAACAAATTATATAATCCTGAAATGCAATAGAGAAACTTTCCTAGTCTGGCCACAGAGCAGATAGATAGACAGAAGTTTATTGAGAGAGAGAGTTAAGATGAGTCATTAATTGAACAGCTGACGTGTCATGCCCCGACACGGAATATCGGGACGCGGCAGCAAAAAAAGTAATAATAATATGTTGACTTCCAGACATGATGTGCCAAGGCTAACAATCTAGATACATCCAACATACACCACATCATAGCAAAATAGGAGTAATTATATTACCATAGACATTTAATTCCACTCATTGAAACATAATAAGAGTCATCATCCACCCAACCCACAAATACCAACAAAACTCCCGTGTCCACCAATTTAACATAATTACATAAAAACTAAGTTAAACAAATTACAATTCTTAAACACACTACATCTCTCCGACTCAAACTATCTAGAATTGACTCCACGAGGCCATCTATCTGGTTCGCTCCAAGGTCTTTACTCTTGCCCATCCCCGTCAGTTTGAGAGTCCTCACCTGAACTACCTGAAACTCCTGTGTCCACCAATTTAACATAATTACATAAAAACTAAGTTAAATAAATTATAATCCTTAAACACACTACATCTCTCCGACTCAAACTATCTAGAATTGACTCCACGAGGCCATCTATCTGGTTCGCTCCAAGGTCTTTACTCTTGCCCATCCCCGTCAGTTTGAGAGTCCTCACCTGAACTACCTGAAAAGAGGGGGAACAACTGGGTGAGCGAACGCTCAGTAGGTAATAACATGCAATGTTTAAGTAATTAACCAATTACAATAATGTGATGCGGTAACGAAAAGATAATCAAAAAAGAACAAGAATATAGCATATCCAAGAATTGGCCGATCAGGCATGTAATAAGGAAGTCATGTAGATAATTCCACGAAGGAAAAAGTTCAAGAGAAGAACCATGTGAATGGAACGTCATAGACATCACGCTAGTCATGCACTCGGTGCAATGCCTCACCATGTCATTAGAAACTCCTATGGGTACAAGTACTTTTCGAGCGCTCTCCCCAGGACCAGACCGGGCCCTTATGATCTGTTGGTATTGATTTGGTGGATCCAAGATCCCAAGTTATGTCTAGACATTCACAGGAGTTTAGCTAGAAAGTTTCAACGTGTAATGAGAACAATCAAGGGATATAAAGAGTACAAGCCACTCCTGGCCCGACTACTGAGGCACACACAAGAAACCACGAAAAATTACAAGCTGGAGGGTACGCGGTCATATCTGGGCCGCTTAACATTTAAAATGGTCGACACTGGACCATGGAAGATGAACTAGGCCAGGGACAACCCAGCTTGGTGCCAAGGAAGTAAACGGTCCTATCATGGTCGTGCATTAACTGAACGGTCAAAAAAGGGCCGCTGAAAGCAATTCCGGGCAAGAAAGAGCGAGGCCTAGTGTCAGGGGTGTACACGGTCCAAGATTGGCCGTTCAAACGATAGAACGGTCATTATGGGGCCGTGAACCAACTGAGGTCGGTGCACACTCCAGGTCGGTCCACAACCAGGTCGGTGCAGGCAAGGTAGGTCGACGCACATCCAGACATTAAATGGTCATGGATGCCGCTCACAAATAGAACGGTCCATATATGGCCGTGTACAAACTAGAATCGACCCATCAAAGGTCGGTGCACAACCCAAGCAAGTCGATGCACCTGGCATGGTACACTGTCGAATTAGGGCTGTTCAACATAGTAAACGGTCCTAGTCTGACTACGAATGGCTCAGACAGTCCAATTCGGTTCGTGCCACGGAATAGAGCTAAAACAAGTGGTCCGAGCGAGATAATTGGTGCAGGATTTTTGGTACAGCCTGGTCGGCGTCCTAGTGAGAATCCCAAGCTCGCGGGGGCTTACGGAGGTCCCATAATAGAGGTCCTAGTCCAACGGAAGGAGTATCCGGCGGAGAGTTCCAACCATTACAAGAAACGAGGGCTAGTAAGACATCAAAAAATTGTACGTTTTGGTCAGTCAGATCCACCAGAGTGGAGTGACTGTCAAAACACTCCTAATAAGAATTTCATAACATGATTAAGGTTATACCTTCATAAGTAAATAACAATAAGAAGGACAAGATTGATAACAAGGATCCAAAGTACATAGACAAGATTGAGTATTAAAATCCTTCATTTATTTCCAATAATTTCGCGGGTTGCTACCTTAATTATTGACTAGATCGAAGAGAACTTGACATTGCTTAAAAATCAGTGATACTCCATCCTGCGTGACAGAACGGTCCGCCCATAACCGTTCAATAGGCGTCAGCGATCTATCAATAGGCCGTTCAGGTCATGCTGCCCCATAGGTTATACAGGCCCTGAGCGGTCTATCGAGGGGCCGCTGAGGTCACTGCACGGTCTAGTTGGAACCGTCGCTCAAGACCACACGGTCTATCAAGGGGCCGTTCAACACAGAGCGGTTACTGTAAGACCGTTAATGAAACAACAAGGCAGAACGATAACGATCATGATAACCACCATTTAGAAAGTCAAATTCGCAAGATATAGAACATGAAATTTGGGCAAAATCTACCAATAGGAAGAGTACGAAAAACTATAGAAGATGGATGGATTAATTGAGTCGTTAAGCCTGTTAAACCCAACATTAATCGATGATAACAAGGTAAACCCTAATTCTAACATGCTCCAACTAAAATGACGATTTCTCTCATGATACTAAATAACTTTTAGGCCTTTTTTTACCAATGGAAAGAGGACCGAGAGACAAACCTAACAATGTATAATACATAGGGTTTGGTCAGCTAAAACCTACCTTAAAAGAGGGAAGAAGAGGGACGATGGTCGCAGGCTGCTCGCGCGAAGAACACCCAAGAATACTCCTAATATCTCCCACGATTGAACACCTCGTCAGCCGCCTCAGCATCCAAGCGTCTCTAGGTCAGTCTGGGGTCGGTTTAAATAGAGGGAATGGTTTTTAGGGCGTCGATTAAAGGGGATAGAGTCTACGAATCTCCTATCGCACGTGAATCGCGTAAGACTCGGTGAAGCCGCCGTTCTTTCCCAAAATTCAAAGTCTAGGGTTAAGGGTTTCGGATGGAAACAGATGGGAAACAATCTCCTCATCAAGGCCATTCATTAGGGTCCGATCTGAGCTCAAACGGTCGGGTATTGGGTTCGAATTTGACGATCCAAGGTCCGATAAGCTAAAACGTGGATTTTGACCTAATTCCCTTAATTTGCCTGACTTAAACTTTTAATTAGGGTTAGACCTAGAAGAACAAAAGCCTTAACTATTCGCCCTCTACGCGATTATAGTTTTTCTGGTTTTTTGTAAATTGGTTGAAATTTATCCTATCGTAGTTTCCACAAAAATTCTATATAAATTTTCATAAGTAAATTTATAAATTCCTTTATTTTTATTTAATAATGCACCGGGGTGCTATACCCTCCCCCACTTTAAGGAATTTGGTCCTCCAAATTCACTGCTCTTGACAAAATGGGGAGTGAGATAACTGACCTTAAAACAGATCGAGATCTTACTTCCGAATAGCATCTTCAGATTCCCAAGTAGCTTCCTCAGTTCCACGTCGACTCCACTGAACCTTGGCCATAGGTATGGAACGATTCCTGAGTTGCTGCTGCTTCCGATCCAAAATCTTGATTGGCCTTTCTTCATAAGTTAGATCTTCCTTCAATTCCTGATCCACATGTTGAATGAGGTGAGTGGGGTCGTAAACATACTTCCGTAACATAGACACATGGAAAACATTGTGTACTCCAGATAACTGAGGTGGTAAAGCCAATCTGTAAACAACTTCTCTCACTCTCTCCAAAATCTCGAAAGGGCCAACGTATCTTGGACTCAGTTTGCCACGGATGCCAAACCTTCGAATTCCTCTCATGGGTGACACCTTCAGGAATACATGCTCGCCAACTTAAAATTCTAAAGCTCTCCTTCTATGGTCGGCATAATTCTTCTATCTTGATTGTGCCACTTGCAGACGGTCTCGAATAATATGGATATTCTTGGTTGATTCTGAAATGAGATCCGGTCCCAACCATTGTTTTTCTCCTATCTCGCCCCAACACAGAGGTGATCTACAGCTTCTTCCATAGAGAGCTTCAAACGGAGCCATCTGGATACTAGATTGGTAACTATTATTGTAGGTGAACTCAATTAAAGCCAAATGTTCATACCAACTGCCTCCAAAATCAATCACACAAGCTCTTAACATATCTTCCACAATCTGATTTGTTCTCTCCGTCTATCCGTCTGTCTTAGGATGAAAGGTAGTGCTGAAATTCAGACGGGTTCCCAAGGACTCTTGTAGTCCTTTCCAGAAATGCGAAGTGAATCTTAGGTCTCTATCTGACACAATGCTTACTGGTACTCCATGAAGTCTCACAACTTCCTTGATATACAGAGCAACCAAAACATCAACGGTCCATTTGGACTTAATGGACAAGAAATGAGCAGACTTCGTCAATCTATCAACAATGACCCATATTGCATCGAATCCACCGTGAGTCCTAGGTAGACCCATGATAAAATCCATACTAATGCTCCCCCATTTCCATTGGGGTATGTCAGGTGGCTTCAACTTCCTAGCAGGTCCAAAGTGCTCAGCCTTTACTTGCTAACATATTAAGCATCTGCTCACAAATTCTGCAACTTTCTTCTTCATGTTTGGCCACCAAAAGGATCTTTTCAAATCTCGGTACATCTTAGTACCTCCAGGATGAATAGTATACTTGGACCAATGGGCCTCCTCAAGGATCTTGTTTTTTAGTTCGGCTACATCAGGCACACAGGTCCTTTCTCAAAATAACAATCTGCCGTCATCGGCTAAGATGAAATCCGGTCTATGGCTCAGGCTTCCCTTGATCTCAACTAACATCGAATCATTTTTTTGCATAGACTTGATTTCCATTAATAGTTCAGGGCGAAGCTATGTTTGCGAAATCATGACCCGATCTTTACTAACATTGAGGTCTAAGCTAGCCAACTACTCCAACAACCTCCATTCTTGCAACATGAGGCTCGATAATTTAGCTATCGGCTTGCGACTTAAGGCATGCGCCACCACATTACCTTTTCCAAGATGGTACTCTATAGAAAAATCAAAGTCTTTTTAATACTCAAGCCATCTCCACTGCCTCATATTAAGCTCTTTATGAGAAAATAAATACTTCAAGCTCTTATGATCTAAAAACACCGTGAATGTCTCTCCGTACAAGTAGTGCCTCCAAATCTTTAAGGCAAATACTACCGTTGCTAATTCCAAATCATTCTCTTAATGCTTCCTTAACTGTCTCGAGGAATAAGCTATCACCTTTCCATGCTGCATCGGCACACAACCTAGGCCAATACCTGAAGCATCAGTGTAAACTACAAAACCTCCTTCTCCAGATGGTAAGGCCAAAACAGGGGCAGTAGTCAAACACTCTTTCAAAGTCTAGAAACTCTGTTCACAATCTTCTGACCATTCAAATCGGTTTTCCTTGCGGGTCAATCTGGTCAGAGTTTCTGCAATCCTGGAAAAATCTTTGATAAACCTCCTATAATAGTCTGCCAAGCCTAGGAAACTTCTTATTTCAGTTACATTTGCAGGTCTATCCCAGTTCTTTACTGCATCCACCTTCGAAGGATCAACAACGATACCTTCCTTAGTGAGAATGTGTCCCTGAAAAGACACTTCTTGTAACTAGAAATCACATTTACTAAATTTGACATACAACCGATGATCTCTTAATAATTGCAACGCCATCCTTAAATGCTCAACATGCTCCTCTTCATTTTTAGAGTATATCAAGATGTCATCAATAAATACCACGACCCACTAATCAAGGTAGGGTCGGAACACGCTGTTCATGAACGGCATGAAAGCTGCAGGGGCATTCGTTAGTCCAAAAGGCATCACTACAAATTCAAAATGCCCGTACCTTCTACGGAAGGCTGTTTTAAAGATATCTTCATCCTTGATCCGCAGTTGATGATATCCTGATCGAAGATCGATCTTAGAAAAATATCGAGCTCCTGCTATCTGATCAAATAGCTCATCAATCCTCGGCAATGGGTACTTGTTCTTAATAATGAGCTGGTTCAATTGCCGATACTCAATGCACAATCTCATGGAACCATCCTTCTTCCGGACGAACAACACAGGGGCTCCCCATGGGGAAGTACTTGGATGAATAAACCCCTTCTTGAGTAACTCCATCAATTGTCGCTTAAATTCTCTCAACTCTGCAGGAGACATACGATACGGAGCCTTTGAAACAGGGGACGCGCCAGGAATTAGATCAATAGAAAAGACTACCTCTCTCTCAGGTGGAAGTCCTGGCAACGCTTTAGGGAAAACATCTGGGAATTCTTGAACAACAGGAATGTCTTTAATCTCAATCTCCTTCTCAGTGGTTAAAGAAACCAAGGCTAGGTAAGCCTGACATCCTTTCTTCAATAACTTCTCAGCTCGAAGAGCCGAAATAAGCGGCACAGACTTAGAATGCTTGACCCTGACAAAAGAATGCTCGGGGTGCCCCAAAAAAGACACAGAGCTAGCGCTACAGTGGACATTGGCATCATATCTAGCCAACCAATTTGCTCCTAGGATTACATCGTAATCCTTCATGTCCATACAAACCAAACCAGCCGGTATATTCTGCCCACTAATCATAACCTTACTAGAAGGGTAATAATATTTAATCGATGAGCCTGACCCAATAGGGGTCGAAATTTCCAGAGGAGAAATCATTAACACCAGTTTCACAGCTAAAGATTTAGCAAAATTTTGAGAAATAAAAGAGTGCGTTGCTCCAGTATCAAATAGAATAAAAGCTGGCTTATCACAAATAGCAAGAGTACCTTCAACAAGTCCACCCTCCTCGGCGGTTCCTGTCTCATCTTCCTGTAGGGCTTGAAGCTTGCCCTGGCGCTTCTGACCTCCTTGTGGTTTGGTCGGTGTAGCTTGGTCTGATAGGAGGGGACATTCGGGAATACGGTGGCCCCGACTACCACAACGTAGGCAAGCGCCCAACTTGCGCCAACATTCCTCCATCTTGTGACCTGGGCGGTCACAGTACTTGCAAAGGGCCTTAGATGGTACAGTAGGACCAGGCTTCTTCTCATTATTTTTTGGCATCTTTCCCTTCCACGAGCTAGACCCGCCGTTGGATCTCTTCTTGTCATTGCCGGGTTTAAAGCTCCCGGAACTAGTAGTCAATTCTTTCTTGGAGCTCTTCCCACGGATCTTTGTCGTCATCTCCATGGTATCTTCCCGGACTTGGGCTTTTCTCACCATCTCGGCGTAAGTCTGGATCTCCATAGGTGCCAATTGGTTATTATAATGCTGCTTCAAATCGTTAGGAAATCTCTTGGCCTTCATTTTCTCCATGGATATTAGATGAGTTGCATAACGAGACAACCGAGAAAACTGAGCTTCATACTCAGCGATAGAAAGATTCCTCTACTTCAAAGCAGTAAACTCTGCCGCCTTCTTCTCTTGCACTCTGTCAGAAAAATACTTGTTATTAAAGAGTTCCTCGAACTTCTTCCATGTTACTTGGTGGTCTTCTAAGGTGGCTTTCACAGTATCCCACCATGTTCTGGCATCACATTCCAATTGGAAAGTAGTCAGGAGGACACGCTCATGATCGCTGCACTGCATAACTTCAAAAATTCGCTCCATTTCTTTTAACCAGTGCTCGACTTCATCTGGATCTGTCGAACCACTGAATCGCGGGAGATTCATTCCACAAAAATTCTGGTGAAGATCACTGGCTCCCTGGTGTGCCGCTCCTCCCTGGGCCATTTGTTGCAGGGCCCGGGTTAAACCATGTACCGTTTGCTACATATCTCTTCATTGTGCACGTTCCACCGCCATAAAAATAGTCCTATATGAAGAAAATTAGATTAGAACAACCTAGCGGGAATTTTCTAGAGAAACTTCTAGAGTTAAATAATTAACTTAACCCGAGTCTCTACCCAACCTCACTGGGTGGAATTCTTAACTTATAACTAGTCTTGGATCTATAACACCACTAGAGAGCCTAGGAACCTTAGAAAACCTAGGCTCTGATACCACCAAACGGTCACGCCGCGACGCGGAATATCGGGACGCGACAGCAGAAACAGTAATAATAATATGTTGACTTCCAGACATGATGTGCCAAGGCTAACAATCTAGATACATCCAACATACGCCACATCAGAGCAAAATAGAAAGAGTAATTATATTACCATAGACATTTAATTCCACTCATTGAAACATGATAAGAGTCATCATCCACCCAACCCACAAATACCAACAAAACTCTCGTGTCCACCAATTTAACATAATTACATAAAAACTAAGTTAAACAAATTACAATTCTTAAACACACTACATCTCTCCGACTCAAACTATCTAGAAATGACTCCACAAGGCCATCTATCTGGTTTGCTCCAAGGTCTTTACTCTTGCCCATCCCCGTCAATTTGAGAGTCCTCACCTGAACTACCTGAAAAGAGGGGGAACAACTGGGTGAGCGAATGCTCAGTAGGTAATAACAGGCAATGTTTAAGTAATTAACCAATTACAATAATGTGATGCGGTAACGAAAAGATAATCAAAAAAGAACAAGAATATAGCATATCCAAGAATTGGCCGATCAAGCATGTAACAAGCAAGTCATGTAGATCGTTCCATGAAGGAAAAAGTTCAAGAGAAGAACCATGTGAATGGAACGTCATAGACATCACGCTAGTCATGCACTCGGTGCAATGCCTCACCATGTCATTACAAACTCCCATGGGCAGAAGTACTTTTCAGGCGCTCTCCCCAGGACAAGACCGGGCCCTTATGATGCGTTGGCATTGATTTGGTGGATCCAAGATCCCAAGTTATGTCTAGACATTCACAGGAGTTCGGCCAGAAAGTTTCAAGGTGTAATGAGAACAATCAAGGGATATAAAGAGTACAAGCCACTCCTGGCCCGACTACTGAGGCACACACAAGAAACCATGAAAAATCACAAGCTGGAGGGTACGCGGTCATATCTGGGCCGCTTAACATTTAACATGGTCGACACTGGACCATGGAATCTAAACTGGGCCAGGGACAACCCAGCTTGGTGCCAAGGAAATAAACGGTCCTATCATGGCCATGCATTAACTGAACGGTCTAAAAAGGGCCGCTGAAAGCAATTCCGGGCAAGAAAGAGCAAGGCCTGGAGTCAGGGGTGTACACGGTCCAAGATTGGCCGTTCAAACGATAGAACGGTCATTATGGGGCCGTGTACCAACTGAGGTCGGTGCACACTCCAGGTTAGTGCACAACCAGGTCGGTGCAGGCAAGGTAGGTCGACGCACATCCAGACATTAAACGGTCATGGATGGGCCACTCACAAATAGAACGATCCATATATGGCCGTGTATAAACTGGAATCGACCCATCAAAGGTCGGTGCAAAACCCAAGTAGGTCGATGCACTTGGCATGGTACACGGTCGAATTAGGGCCGTTCAACATAGTAAATGGTCCTAGTCTGATCGCGAATGGCTCAGACGGTCCAATTCGGTCTGTGCCACGAAACAGATCCAAAACAAGCGGTCCGAGCGAGATAATGGGTGCAGGATTTTTGGTACAACCTACCTGGCGTCCTAGTGGGAATCCCAGGCTCGCGGGCGCTTACGGAGGTCCCATAATGGAGGTCCTAGTCCGACGGAAGGAGTATCCGGTAGAGAGTTCCAACCATTACAAGAAATGAGGGCTAGTAAGACATCGAAAAATAGTACGTTTCGGTCAGTCAGATCCACCGGAGTGGAGTGACCATCAAAACACTCCTAATAAGAATTTCATAATGTGATTAGGGTTATAAATTCATGAGTAAATAACAATAAGAAGGACAGGATTGATAACAAGGATCCAAAGTACGTAGACAAGATTGAGTATTAAAATCTTTCATTTATTTCCAATAATTTCACGGGTTGCTGCCTTAATTATAGACTAGATCAAAGAGAACTCGACATTGCTTAAAAATCAGTGATAATCCATCCTGCGTGACAGAACAGTCCGCCCATAACCGTTCAATAGGCGTCAGCGGTCTATCGATAGGCCATTCAGGTCCTGTAGCCCCGTAGGTTATACAGGCCCTGAGCGGTCGATTGAGGGGCATCTGAGGTCACTGCACGGTCTAGTTGGAACCGTCACCCAAGACCACACGGTCTATCGAGGGGCCGTTCAACACAGAGCGGTTACTGTAAGACCGTTAATGAAACATCAAGGCAGAATGATAATGATCATGATAACCACCATTTAGAAAGCCATATTCGCGGGATATAAAACATGAAATTTAGGCAAAATCTACCAATAGAAAGAGTACGAAAAACTACATAAGATGGATGGATTAATTGAGTCGTTAAGCATGTTAAACCCAACATTAATCGATGATAACAAGGTAAACCCTAATTTTAACATGCTCCAACTAAAATGATGATTTCACTCATGATACTACATAACTTTTAGGGCTTTTTATACCAATGAAAAGAGGACTGAGAGATGAACTTTACAATGTATAATACTTAGTGTTTGGTCTGCTAAAACCTACCTTAAACGAGAGAAGAAGAGGGACGATGGTCGCCGGCCGATCGCGCGAAGAACACCCAAGAATACTCCTAATATCTCCCACGATTGAACACCTTGTCGACCGCCACAGCATCCAAGCATCTCTAGGTTCGTCTAGGGTCGTTTTAAATAGAGGGAATGATTTCTAGGAGTCGATTAAAGTGGATAGAGTCCACGAATCTCCTATCGTGCGTGAATTGCGCAACACTCGGTCAAGCCGCCGTTCTTTCCCCAAATTCGAAGTTTAGGGTTAAGGGTTTCGACTGGAAATAGAGGGGAAACGATCTCCTCATCGAAGCCGTTCATTAGGGTCTGATCTGAGCTCAAACGGTCGGGTATTGGGTTCGAATTTGACGATCCAAGGTCTGATAAGCTAAAACGTGGATTTCAACCTAATTCCCTTAATTCAGCTGACTTAAAATTTTAATTAGGGTCAGACCCAGAAGAACAAAAGTCTTAACTATTCACCCTCTACGCGATTATAATTTTTCTGGATTTTTATAAATTGGTTGGAATTTGTCCTATCGTAATTTCCATAAAAAATCTATATAAATTTTCATAAATAAATTTATAAATTCCTTTATTTTTATTTAATAATGCACTGGGGTGCTACATGACGTGCTAGAGCCAAAACTAGAGAACAGCCAAGCAATCCACACAGATGGAACAGAGAGTTTTTAAGGTGGTTCGATTGCGATCTGCAATCTACATCCACCCCTTACTCCAGCAGAATATGGCTTCCTTGCACTAATCAATCAAAAGCCGCAGACTCAGTCTGCTAACACCCGCTGCCTAACATCTTGCCTCGAGGAACACTCTCCTCGCTCTTCTGAAGACCAGAAGAATCACTAGAGGTCCAACCTCCCTTTTTTTGCACTCAGCAAAGGGAACCCCGTGAATTGCTCCCAGCAACTCACAAACCAGAGGATCGTTCCTCTCTTCCTCCAAACACGATGGAGGGAAACCAGAGTACCTCTCCCTTCCTCCAAGTGAACTTAGAGGGTAACAAGGTGGAATTGAAAACGGTGAAAAAACTCGAAGATGAAAATAACCAAAAGGAAAAATCACCCAGAAACAATGACAATGTAGCTTCCATAGAAGTAGACTTTCAGACTCAAGACTGGCGATCACTCAGGCTCTTCTCTTTCTGAACTGGTTCTCTCTCTTTTTGACTTTTCTACTGGACTTTTCTCTCGTCTCGAATGGGGAAATTTCAGCACTGGCAGTGGCTTCAGATATTCTCTCTTGAATTTCTCCTCTTCTATTCAGCTCAGCTCACTCCTTCTTATTATCTCCCAGCCTTTCGATCCTCTTTTATAAGCAGATGATGGGCGCGTGGTTACCACATTTCCTACCCAAATTTTCACGCAGATCTGATCCTTTGAGGTTCCACGTGTCAGAATCGTGGTGCTGTAGCAGTCCATGTGGCAGAATCATCTGTTCCACTCCTTGCCCTGGATCACGTGCCATTAACCTAGTACTTTAAATTCCACGTGAGGTAAGTTCGCAAGTTGCTTAGTAGATGCTCAACAATATGGCTAACCTGGCAATGAAACAATCATAAGTGTTAGCCGTTTGATGATATGCACATACATATATATATATATATATATATATATATATATATATATATATATATATATATATATATATATATATATATATATATGCATGATGCAAATATTGCACTGACCTTTAAATGCTTAAGGGAAACACATTGCACCAACCTTTTATATGCTCAGGCAAAAAAAAAAGTGCACAGACCTTAGGTAGTATATCATAAAGATTGCACCGATCTTTTATATGCACGATAAGAAATATGCACTGACCTTGCATGTAGACAAACAGGGTATGCACCGACCCTATATCCGGACCAGCAGAAAGTGTATCGACCTGGTATGCATATTAGCTGAGTATGCACCGACCTTGTATCGCACAAGGGCAAATGTGCACCGACCTTGTATCACACAAGGAAAGTGTGCACGGACCTGGTTTAGTGTAAGGCAAAAACTGCACCGACTTTGTTTATGCTTTATGCAGATGTGCACGGACCTTGCATATACACTAAGCAAATGTGCACTGACTTGATATGCTACAGAACAGAGAATGCACTGACCATCTATATTCATAAGTCAGAATATGCACCGACTTTGTATGCATATGGCTAAAAACTGCACCGACCTCTGTCATGTAGGATGCAAAATATGCACCGATCTTAGTCATGCGTAAGACACACTTGCACCGACCTTAGTCATGCAGGATGATAATATGCACCGACTCCAATGCACAGGCTTATGAAGACTTCAGACATGTTCTATTTGACTTAAGGTGTTTGACTTTTGACTTATGGTGTTTGACATCATCAAAACCATAGGGATACAACAGTCTCCCCCTTTACCACAGGGATACAACAATCTCCCCCTTTGTGAGCCAAATAAAATTAATGCTGTCAAAAAAATGAGGATGACCAGTCATGCATACAATGTCACACACTAACTCCCCCTGACACACTATCTTTACACAAGATAGATCACACTAGCTCCCCCTGACACTACGACTTCCAACCAGAACATATCCATATCCATTTTCTCACATAACCATATCTATTCTCCCCCTTTGACATCATCAAAAGGAGTGTAGGGAGAAAAAAAGGTACTGCTAAGCTGGTGAGACCAGAGCCAAGTAGTTCACGTGGTAAAGAAATCTCATAAGCAACCCTTAAAGATCCAAGTAAGGTAACTGAAACGAGCTGAAAGATCTCAAAGCTAATAAGCAGGAAAGACAGAGAATAAGAGTGAAGATTATCATCGTACAGACGAAGAAGAAGGACCAAGGTGAAACTTTTATGCCAAGAGAAAGCTATGTAAATGCTGTAGAAATCAAATAACTGGATGCTCATCTATTGTTGAATGGTCCAAAGGTATTAAGGACAAACAATCTACAAATTTTTTCAAGGGTGAAAGATTTTTCCTTTTCTGAGCAGTGAAAAAGCCATTGAGTAATTTTGGTAAATCACACATTGATATATGAGAAGACACCTTGATAAGAGGCAAGAATTCCCAGTTCCTCAGTGTGATAACCTTATTACTTCTCTTTAGAGAATGGAGTTAGCAATAGAAGTGTCTTTTGACATAAGGAGACACCTTGATCAGAGGCCTGAATCCCCAGTTACTCCACACTTTAATGCTATTGCTCTGCCATGAATTTTAAATTTTCAGGAACTTTTTAAATAGAGATATTATGGCACTTCATGACATAGAGAGTGTTTCATTTCTTCGATGAAGTGTCTAGTTTCTCTGTAACCATAACATTGCTCTAAAATGTTGAAGAAAAACCCTTAAACCAATTGATTTTATTTGTTATATGATGTTTGAAGACAATATCAGATGTACTGATTCTCAGAGGGTTTGCTTCCAGAAATTTTAAGTTTCAATCATTTAGGAGATTTCATGACATAAAAATGTCAACAGTGATCCATGTTCATTAATGATGTAGGAAGACAGTCTTCAGGTTCTTTATCTAGGTCTTTGCAAGATTATTAGAAAGAAGCTTTTTAGCTAAATTTTAGTTAATCAAATTTGGAAATTTAAGAGAGTTGAGAGGTTCTAGCTTTTGTGAAACAAAAACTGCATAAGGTTCTCAATGAGCTTTGTGTAGTGACAAGATCTCTCAAAATCCCTTTGAATTAGTCTCCTAAGACCACAAACTGACAAATAAGCAACTCCCCCTGTCAACTTGACTGACTGATGAACTCAAACCAATCATTTTATCACAAGCAAATGCCTCCTATACAAGACAAACCTAGAACACCTCCCCCTCACAAAATGAGTCAGGTATGCAGACAACTGGAATGCACAATGTATTGAAATGCAGAAAAGCAAATTTATGGACATTGAATCTGATCTATATTTAAATGAGCTTGTGGTACCAGGTGGAGAATGTAGGTCAGAGGACCTCCTCACACATGATGTGGGTTTCCAGTCAGAAGAAATCTGACCTTCTCCCAGCTTATCATTTGATATCCCAACAGGTTATGCATGCCAATTTTATTTACTAAAGTATGATAGACACTGGATGAACATATATGCAAATGAGGACAGTATGCAGCTCAACATGGACACAGAAGGATGGATGCATTTTATTCCAAGATTCCAGAATTCAAGAGGTTTTAAAAATCCCCAGCTCTCTCCTCAAGGTTGAGAATTTTTCATTGTCTAGAGGTTTAGTAAAGATATCAGCTATCTGATGTGCAGTGTCTACATGGATCAATTCAAAGGTTTTCTTAGAAACCTCATCTCTGACAAAATGATGTCTGATTTCAATAGGTTTTATGCGAGAATGTAAGACAAGTTTTTTTACAAGATTTATGGCACTAGTATTGAAGAGGGGCGATCTCGCGCTGCTCCTGAGCGGGGAGGAAGATGACCACGTATCCTTGAAGTAAGACCTGTAAGAAGGGAAACAAGTTAGAGGTTCCCAAGGATAGATCCCCGAGGGATACCCTCCGATGCTTAAGTCAGCACAGGTAGTAGAGCAATAGTGCGAAGGGAAGAGTTAGGAGGAAAATGGGAGCGCGAGATCCCTCTCCACCGAAAGGTGAAGTGGTTCCTGCTCAGGATTGCTGGCTTTTGCCTTGCTTAGGCTTACCTCTAGTAGTTGGGCATGTCCTATTTAAATAATGGCCTATTGTGCGAATTGATCCCTGTGAGCGGAGGAGTTCCCGGGGGGGTTACGTCCTTCATGCAGGCTCCTTATGGCGCGTGGACTCTTGGTCTTCCTTGTCCCATTGAGCTTCCTGCCATTAAGGGATTCACAATGGCCGAATCAATAAGCTTCCATCAGCGAGCCCGAGCGAATGGCACTTGTTCCGGAGTGGTCTCTCGAGTGATAAGTGCTAGGTCGGGACAAAGAATAGGGGGCTCCAGGGGAGCTTTCCCGATCAACTGATGCTTGGACTTCCCAACCCGAAGGCCACCTAGGAAGCGCTTGTACTGAGTGAATTTTTGGGCTTCATAATAAGTGGGCCCGGGGGCTGCCACTTTGAGGAGTTGAGCCTTGTTCGGTCCGGTTTAGACCTCGTTTGGCCTCTCCGTACAGGCGGTGAGATTTCCCCTCTCCACTTGTCCCCCTCCTACTCACGAGCTAAGATTAGGCTCGGACGAGTAGCAATTGGGCTGGACTGTTTATGGCACTGGTTGGGTAAAGATATCTCTCTGGTAGGGGCCACATGACGCGGCTCACCTTGAAAATGCGCCCGTTATGATGAACAAGAGAAGGCCCCTCCTAGGGAGATCGGACGCCGCGTCGCCTCCCGTAAGGGTTTTTAGGCATTGCGCATTTTGCATCCCTTTATCTCCGGGGTTTTAGGGTTTTGCCTCTCTTTGTAGTTATATTTGAGGACGGGGGGCTTCTGTGCGGTGAGAACAGTTTTGGAAGAGCGGAGAATCGTTGCGGCCACCGGAGCAAGAGGGGCTTCCTGGGCCGGCGATTCGCCATCTCCCATTCTCCTCCACAGTTCTCGGGCTTGGAGCTTTCTCCTTCTTCTTTTCTCTGTCTCATGGCGGACCATCATCCTGAGGCCAAGGGGTGGCAGAGAGAACGGGACCCAAGGGTTTTCTTGACGTCGCCGGAGCCGCTCTACAGTGAGTTGTGGGAGGCTGAGGTGAGGCGGCTGGAGAGTTGATATGGGCTGCCTTAGCGGTTCCAGTTCCTGGCGCCTGAGCCTTGTGGACGTCAAAAAATGTCGATGATGATCATACGGCATGCACGTCTCGACACTCGAGAGCAAGCCGAAGACAGAAATGCTGAATAAACCTCATACCTCACCCGATCAAGACGAGGACTCGCTTGGTGGTCGGGGGGGGGGGGGGGGGGGAAGATACGGCCACAACTCTACAGCCGACTATGCCGAGAGCTGAATCAAAGAAAAGCTGAGAACTGCGGCACAGTCTCGGCATATGCCGGAAGTCACACAAAGCCTTGGACCGAGCCCCACAAGTTGCGAACGGAAAATTACGGAAGCCATGCATCGCAACTAAAACATTACGGGGACGCCAACGTTCGTATAAATTGCCACGACTTTGTAAAGAATTCATTCAGTGCTTAAAACGGCGCGGCAAGGCCCTTAATCGGCGCCCCCCCCCCCCCCCCCCTTGTGTTGCATTAAAACGGCACGCCCCTCCTTGCTTTGGTTATCCGGCGTGCTCCTGTTGAAGGGGCCATCCCCCTTTGATGCTTAAAACGACGCCACACTTGCCCAAAAGCTAAATCGGCGCCATTTGCAATCTTAATACGGCGCGCCAATTGCACTTGGGTTTAAACTAACGCGGGCACTGTTCCACGGTGCCGTTTTAACCTCATGCCATCCCATCGAAACTTCGATGCTCTGTTCTGCATCATACGCTACGTAGATAACATTTAATGCTTGAAGCTCTGCATCTGCCTCCGTTCGACAGCACAGAAGCGACAGCGGCGAAGCAGGCCCCGGCAAACTCGCGAACATCCCATCCTCGGATGAGCAGCAGCGTACTGCACAAATCAATGGACGACACCGTGGCATGTCAACTTCGGATGTCCCTACGAACAAGGAGGAAGATGGCGGGAGTTTCTTCCGTTCAGGAACGAAAAGGGCAACCCATTCTATGTATACTCTGCATGTTCGACAGAGCAGAAAGAAGAGAGGCTGGCTTCCCCCCCTGGCTTCTCTCCCGGCTGGCAATCCAAAAAAAAGGAGAAGAGAAGGCTCTCGACTGTGTGCAGTGAAGAGAAGAAGAAGAAGAGAGAAGGAGTTTGGTCCCCCGGCGCCGGCAAGGTGAAGAAGAAGAAGAGAGTGAGTGTGAGAGAGGAGAGGTGAGTCGAAGGGGGAAGAGCATGTGCTCTCTCCCCCTCCCTCGTCAATGTATTCTCTCCCCCCCTCATGATGTATTTCTTCTTTATCAAGAGATGAATCCCTTTTGTTTTAAAATCTTCCCCGGTTATGTGGATGAATAAAAAGAAAAGGGCCTTTTGCAATCTTAGTATCCTCTACTTTAATTTCTGGTTCCTTCTTCTTCTCTCCTCCTCCTCCTCATCCAAGACCCTTCGAAGCTTGCTTCTCCATAGCACGGCCTTCGAAGGAGTTCGTCACCGGATGAACATTCATGGCCCTCGTGGCAAACATCTGTCCCGCGCCGAAGATTCATCGCCTGTGAGTCGTGGTCGCTCTTGAAGGCTAGCCCTCGAGCGCACCACACTCACACATGGGTTCGGACTGCCGTGAGGCCACTCCGATTTTTGAGAGTCTACCCCGGAGTAATCCGATTGGTGACTTTCCTTTACCTCTGGCAAGTCCCGGTCAGGGGAAGGTGCTGCCGGATTTTCGCCAGGGCTAAGAACGCCTGAGAACAAACGAACAAACCACCTCCGAGAACAAGAACAACCCACAGTAAAATTTGTGAACCAAACCCCTCGAACGAAACACTTAAAATCCGCGCTAAGTCACCCTAATGAATAGTTAAACACCTAAACTTCCTCCCTACCAATCTAATCCACCAAATGGATGAACAAATGTATCATAAAATCCACCTACGGGTGAAAGAAAAGAAACACACAATCGAAGCAATAAACCCTCGGGAGAGTTTAATACG
This sequence comes from Amorphophallus konjac, assembly GCA_022559845.1. Classification (NCBI taxonomy): domain Eukaryota; kingdom Viridiplantae; phylum Streptophyta; class Magnoliopsida; order Alismatales; family Araceae; genus Amorphophallus; species Amorphophallus konjac. Next base: position 256,906,198 of record CM040118.1, on the reverse strand, counting down.
GCGCGGTGACTATTCCACCGCGTCGGTTTAACATCACTCTTAGAATCCCATCTCCCTCTTTGAACCATAAATCGGTGTGCACCTTCAACATCTTAACGCGACGTGGCCTTAACCGGCGCGCCCATTTCCATTTGCTCTTGTGCACATCCTAATCTGGCGTGGCCTTAAACGGCGCGCTCCCATTCCTCTATACATTCTAAAACGGCGCGCCCCCTTGCCCATTCCTAATACGGCGCGCCCATTTCCCTTGTATTGCATTAAAACGGCGCGGCCCCTATAGTCTTCTTAACACGGCACGCCCCTTGCCCATTCTTTATACGGGGCCCTCCTTGAGGTTCCATACCCGGTGGGCTCCCTTGCCATCCTAATCAGGCGTGCCTCCTATAAAAAAAAAACACAATTAACTAAATGGAAGAAAAGCTTTAAACTCATAAATAATTAAAGGAAAAGACCCAAACAAATGAATGAAGTAAAAGACTATGAGCCACTCTCACGAGAACAAACACTCTCACGAACCCCGCGACCTGACCGCGCAGGTCGATCCGCGTGCGAGGGCGCACGATGACGAGTTCGGGCTTTATACTTAATAAACCTCTCTTTCGAACTGGGTGCAAAGAGAAAATCAATGATGCCGTGTGGTATCGGACGTGGGTCTCGGAACTCCCGATATGGCCATAGTCTGAACACATATCGGGCCAATAGTTTGCTAACTCGACCAGCTTCTCCCGGGATCCAATCCCGCAACCCTACATTAGACTTGCCGTACATACGGCAGATATTCGTATGGCTTTATCATCGTCTTCGATACTTCAAATGCAGACTCTCGTCTGAATAACGAATGGTCCGTTAGTGACCGACATATATATCGGGATCTAATCCCGCACTTGCATTAAACTTGCCGTACTCACGGCAGATATTTGTATGGTTTGTCACCGTCTTTTATGCCACAAACACGGACCTTTGTCCGGACATAAAGTGGTCCATGAGTGACCGACAAAATCTGAATGGAACAAGATGGCTCTCGTCCTCCCCGAACTCTACGTGTGGGAATATCAATAAGACCTTCGTGAGTCGCGTTTGGACCTCGGGTCACCCCAACCATGGTCATTGCCTGACCCACATCCTAGGCCTACATCCAGCTATCTCTGTACACGTCTTCATTTTGGAATCTAGTCCCGGGACACTTTCCCGATGCCCCTTGGCACTGAAAATATTAACGATGCCCACGCAAGCCTCGTTTGGACCGTGGGAGGCGCCCTCGGAATGGTGCTGACTCGATCTCGCACCGGGCCAATAAACTCGCCGATTTCTGACCACTCTAACCGAGATTCAACCGAATGTCTCCTATCCCTTCGGACAATAAATTTGCCGTACCCCGGCATACATATGCTCCCGTTTTCCCCTTGACGATCACGTTTTTCTGAAGCCGGACGCTCGTCCGAATATCAAAATGGTCCCTTGAGTGACCGACATATTTCAAATGCGTGCTTCCCTAGACATCGGGTTTTCCGACTGATGTGAGACTGCGATTGGCTTGTTTCTCTCGATATAGTTTCTCGGCCATGAGGCCTTGATTCCCGGTGATTAATCAAGGGTGTTCCGCTCTCCGAGGGGATGTAAATGACGCCGTGACCTTTATGACGCGGTGGGTTTCAGTCCCGACACAAACCACACAATCATCTAATTAGTCAGATCGAGCGCATAATAAATCGTCACTTTGTGACTGGCACGCCCACGCACTTAATAAACGAATAAACCGACCGAATAAACCGACCAAATAAACAAACGAATGAGCGTGTCGAAAAGTGCATCCACAAGCCTCATGAGTCTTTCCTGTCCACTCATTCTGGCCACTTTTGCTCCTTTCTCCTGGCCTGGAAATGTGGCTTTCGTCTGCCCCTCCACCATCCCTTTGTCACCGAGTTTCTTCGGTTCTACCAACTGGCTCCTGTCCAGCTGGTCTCAAACTCTTATACCTTCATTTTCTCCTTTATTTTTCTCTACGGCCAGTGTGGGGTGCGTGCCTAGCTGGATCTTTTTCATTACTTGTTTGAGTTGAAGGAGCATTCTCGTGCGAGGAGAGGCTTCTTCTATATTTAGGTGAAGCGGGGGAGGAGCTGCGTGTCCCACTCTGCGAAGGACTCTTCTCATAAAGGGTGGAAGACCTAATATTTCTGGGTGGTCCCATCGGCAGTTGGTGTAGTATGGAATTTCCTGACGGCTCCCAATTTCCACCCGAACGTTCCTCCGAAGCACACCATGTTTTCTCCGGAGGTGGAAGAGGAGGCTGCCATCCAGCAGCAGAATCGCCAAGAAACTTCTGATTTGGTGACTTCTTCCAACATTGAGGGCTTCCTCGCTCGAGTGCTGTCATCGACAGGTAAGGAGTTCGGGAACTTGGTCTTCCTTCTTATGAAGTAAGAACCTTCCTTCTCTTAATCTGCTTTTCTGTGGTTCAGACACAAGGCGAGCGGTTGAGGAGGAGGCACCATCGGCCGAAATTGAGATCATCGATTTGGACGAGGCGCCGGCTTCTGACGACCATCAAGCTTCAGAGGGCTCGTCCCACACCCGGGACAAGGGCAAGCGGGTGGCCCGGGATGACGTTTCCGAGCGCCGGGGGGTCAAGCGCAAGGATCCCGTGGCCAAGTTGTTGCGGTCTTCAATGCAGGCTCAGTCTACTGAGAAGAAACGGGCGAGGAAGGAGGGGGTCATCCGTCCGTCCGGAGGAGATTCCCTGTCGGCTCTCCCCTCTACTGAACAAGAGGGGGCCGATGAAGGAGGGATCACCGCCGATGCTGAGGCGTCGAGCGTAGAGGAGGGGCCGCCTGACGAGGGGGTCCGGTTTGAGCCGGTCGACGTTGGAGGGTCACAGGGGGAGGCGACTCTATCTCGGCCGACCGAAACTGGGGAGGTACACGGGGGGGCCGCTCATGCCGAGCCAACCGGTGGGGCCTCCGGGACAGGTTTACCCGAGGGAGATGCCCCGATCCCGACCGCTCCGGTGAGAGCCTCCCCTCCCTCTACTATCACCTTCAGTGTCCGGGCTCCTCTGTACTGGGCGTGCCATTTCTTAGCTTCTCGAGACTTACGGGAAAAAATACGGAAGGGTCCCCCCTCTTCGCTGTTTGAGCAGATTATGGAGGGAGGACTGATCTTGGCCCAGCTGGGGGCTGAAGCAGTGGACGCGTACGCTCGGGTGGAGTCCGAGCGGGAGACTCTCTCGTGGACCCGCGGTGCACTTGATCGGAAGGTCGAGCGTCTAACCCTCGATCTTGGGGACCTTCACCGGGAGATGGCCCCGCTCCGAGCACTAGCGCAGTCGAGCCAAGCGGAGGCTCGATCTTTGGCGGAGCAGCTGGCCCAGGCTCGTCGCATGGTCAACCGGAAGAGTGAGCTACTGGAGTTGGAGCGCAGAAACCAGGTCTAGCGCGACGACCAATGGAGGGCCGAGTGAGAGGGGCTCGAGGACCAAGTTTGGGTGGCCGAGGATTCGTGGACCGAGGCCGAGTGAAGGCTATCCGAGGACAAGAGAAGGCTATCCGAGTCTGAGTAGAAGATAGCTGAGCTCGAGAGGAAGGCGGAGCTGGCTGGGAAGGAAGCGCTCGAGCAACATAAGTGTTCATAGGCTTACCAGGCATCTCTGCAATAGGGGGCCTTTCCCTACTACGAGTCAGGCTACCGATGGGGACTCCGGAAGGGCTTCTCTCAAGGCTATGATCGGGCCGTCCTGGAGGTAGGGGCCCAGTCATCTACGCTCATTTTTCCTTCCAGTCAGCACTATGACTCGGATTGGGGCTCCACTGACTCTTCCCACTACACATCGAGTGAAGAGGTGAGTTCGGCCCCGTCCGAGCGACCGCCAACTCCAGCATCCTTGGGAGGGCACACGGTCGAGATAGTTCCCACACAGGTGGGGTCAGTGTCTGGGCCGGCCGTCACCGAGAACACTGGGAGCAGATCGTCTGGTGCCGAAGAAGCCTTGTTTGCCGAGCTTGGAGATGGGCCCGAGGCCTGATTTAATAGCTCTTTTCTTTTTTTTTTCATTCTTTTTGGTATGTAGCAGAGTAAGGCTTTTTTGGAAACTATAATAATGGCAATATTGAATGCTGAATTGACTGTTTCTTATCGCTTTTGGTGTGATTTGACTATCGTATCCGTAGTCGTTTGAAGAAGGCACTGATTTTCTACATATCTTGTGCGTGCCGATCTGTCAAATAACTGACATGGCGCTGTCACCTTTCCATTTTTCCATACCGCATTTAATGACTTGCCGCTTCGCGCATCCTGTTGGGGTAATATCGAGAAATGAGGTAACCAACCCAGGGAAAGCCTTGGTAGCGTGTTTTGTAAGGGGAGAGTCATTTAAGGCGATCAGCTCCCCCTTCGGCCTATAAAAGGTCCGAGGGACGTCTCCCTTTCCTTTCATCACTTAAGGTCGTTCCTGGCGATTTTTCCCTTCCGCGAAGCGTTGTGCTGTTAGTCTTGGCGGGGCATGGAAGGCGTTTCAGAAGATGATGATGTAGATGGTGGTAGGAGGGAAGCTCTTGTTGTTTCAGTCTGGAAGAGGGTTCATCAGTCAGAGGTCAATCAGGGGGAAGGTTCATGCCATAGCATGTCACCTTCCTGTCCCTGTCCTATCGACACTCTTCTGAGGGAGAATGAAGCTCGTCCAGCTTCATTCTTTCACTGTCACCCCCGCCCCTCCTTCCACCGTCGATCCCATTGGATAGGGAGGGAGCTCTCTCATGATTCCTCGCCTTTCGGGTCGACCTCTTTTTCTTTTCTATTGTCCTTCCAATTCCTTTGGCACCTTTCCTCTGAGCCTTCTCAAACCAACGAAACCGGCGATCCCTTATCCGAGCCAGTTTCTACACGAGGCAGAGTCAATGGCTGGACGTGGGAGCACCTACTAGGTCGGCCGAGCGTTCTGCTCACGTTATAGTACCAGGGGATGTAATTTTTTGTACATGTATACTATACCGGCTACGGCCTTCTTGATGTACCTCAAAGTTTAATAAGAAGAGAAGAATGGTGATTATTCTATTTCGCTTACATGTGTATGCTTGTCAAATGTTCAAAAGTAGAACTTGCGAAGATTTGTCGCGTTCCACGTCCGACGGACGGGTGTTCCTTCCATGGTGGACAAATGGTATGCTCCTTTCCTGAGCTTCTCGACCACTCGGTAGGGACCTTCCCAATTAGAGGCCAGCTTCCCCGCCGCCTCTAGTGGTCGAGATGCTTCGGCCTTCCTCAGGACAAAGTCTCCTGGCTATAAGTGTCGATCTCGAACTCTACTGTTGTCGTATCGAGTGATGCGCCGTTGGTATTTCGTTGCTCGGATCCTTGCACTCTCTCGGATCTCATCTGCTAAGTCGAGGTTCTCTCGCAGTTTCTGCTCATTTACCTTGGGCTTGAAGTGGACGACGTGGAGAGAGGGATTGCTGACCTCCAACGGAATCACGGCTTCCGTGCCATACACCAGCTGAAAAGGTGTTTCACCAGTAGCCGTTCTCGGAGTAGTTTGGTGCGACCATAGTACGCTTGGCAATTCCTCGAGCCAGCTTCCCTTGGCTTTGTCGAGCCTTGTTTTGATGCCTTTTAAGATAGTCTTATTGGCAATTTTGACCAGTCCGTTAGCCTGGGGGTGGGCTACCGAAGTGATGTAGTTGCGAATGTTTAGGTCGTCGCATCTATCTCTAAAATAATGTGAGTCAAACTGTCGACCGTTATCTCTCACGATCACTCATGGGACACCATAGCGACAGATGATCGATTTTCAAACAAAACTCCATACGACCGATTCGGTGATCCTGGTGGTGGCTTCAGCCTCGATCCATTTGGTGAAATAGTCGATGGCGATGATGATGAACTTCTTCTGAGCTTGAGCCGTAGGGAACGGCCCCAAAATGTCGATCCCCCACCGAGCGAAAGGGTATGCCTCGGGAAGGGTGATGAGCTCCGTAGCGGGCTGATGAATTAGGTGTTCGAAGCGCTGACATCGATCGCACTTTTGTACGTAGGTCGAGCAGTCGCGCTGGAGAGTGGGCCACTAGTAACCCTACCGTAGCAAGATCCTGGCGAGTGATCTTCCTCCTTGGTGCGCTCCGCAGATGCCTTCGTGTACTTCATGAATCGCTCGGCTGGCTTCGTCGGCGCTGATGCACTTGAGGGGAAGATCAGAGAATGATCTACGGTACAGGGCATCGTCCAACATGACAAAACGCCGAGCTTTGTACTTGAGCTTCCGAGCCTCCCGAGGGTCGGTGGGCTCTTGAGAATCCCGGAGCCAGGATGTGTAGGGGGTCCGCCAGTCGGTTGAGGGTGCTGGGTCAATAGTCTTAAGCTCAGATTCGATGCTCTGTTGCCCGAGCTCCTCGAGGATGATCGATCGTGTACTAGCGGGGTCGGGCGAGGAGGCCAGTCGAGAGAGGGCGTCTGCTCAGGAGTTTTCCTCCCAGGCTATTCAGACTACCTCAAAGCTCTCGAAGAGTTGGGCCATCCTCTTGACCACCTGGCGGTACTTGACCATTTGTCCTTCCGAAGCTTCGTATTCACCATTGACCTGGCTAGCGACCAATTGGGAGTCAGTGTGGATCCTGACTTGTTCGGCCCCCAGTTGTCGAGCCATCCTGGCTCGAGGGATAACGGCTTCATACTCGGAGGCGTTGTTGGACGCCTGGAAGTTGAACTTTAGGGCGTACCGCAGCTCCGCTCCTTCGAGGGACATGAGGAGAATACCGGTGCCGCTTCTTATTGAATTGGAGGACCCGTCGACCAATAGATCCCAAGTAGGCCCGGACGCTAGTGGAAGTGCTTCTTCAATCGGGACCGTGCTTTCAGCGATGAAGTCTGCGTGAGCCTGTCCTTTAATAGCTGAGCGGGGCCGATACGAAATATCGTAGTGTAGACACGCCAAAATTGACATTACTTTGAGTATTTCTCATATTGCCTTGTAATGCCCCATTTGACCCTCAAATTAGCTTATTTGAGTGTTTTTTCCATTTTTCATGGATTTTCTCCCCTTTCCCTCTTTTTTAAAATTAACGCCCTGGAGAGGGGCGTGTTTTTAAAACGCGGCCTGATCCAGGACGTGTCTCCCCATTTTATCTATTTCTCCCCATTTTACCTATTTTATAAATTCGTGACCTGAGGGCGTGTTTTAAAACACGACCTGACCTGGGGCGTATCTTGATGAAAGGACGCCCGGAGATGAGGGCGTCAATTCCTGGCATTATCCAATTTTCGAAAAAGAATAAATGTTTGAAAATGTTAATTAACGCCCTTCTTTGGGGTGTTTTTCAATTAACGCCTCTCCTGGAGGCGTGTTTCAGAATTTCTAAATAAAAGAAATATTTATTTCCAAAATTGATCTGGGAGTTGACGCCCTGACCCAGGGCGTGTTTTGAATTAACGCCCTCCTGAAAGGTCATCAATTTTTGAATTGACGCCCTGACCAAGGGCGTGTTTCATCTGCTGGCTTCGCAGCCCTTTCCCCAGAGAGTCCTTGCCTCATTAGACTCCTGCCTTGATTGGGGCTCTTGCCCATTCTTATCCTTCCCCTTTATTGGACTCTTGCCCATGTTTATCTCCTCCAATTCTATTTAATAGGGCCGACTGCTCTGTTGTTAAGGTTGGATCCCTTTACCGATTCCCTTCCTTCCCCTCCGCTCTTCTTTGTTTTACAGGTTTAAGGTGCTGTGCGACTGGCTGAAGGAGGAACCTCACGTTCATCTCTTCATCTTCTGAAGTTCTTCCCCATTGAACATCAAAGCCCAAGCATCGCACAGGCTTTTCTCCTTTATTTTTATTTTTTTTTTGTTTATTGCATCATTCATCTGCATGCCCATCTCCTATTCGATTTTCTTTACATCTCAACCACGTTGAGAAACCTCCCCACAGTGCACTCTTGCACTCTTTCCCCTTATTCACATTTTTATTCATATTCATATCATATCATTCATATATTCCCACACCCTCTTTGCATAGGGGTTTAAGGGCTAACCACCCTTAAGGTGTGTTCTTCACCATGTTATCATGCTCATATGTTTATTTAGGATTTGATGCTACACTCTCCATATTCTAATCCATATTTTTTTATTGGTGTTTGTCTTTTTTTTTTTGCAAGGGTAATAAAGGCAAGAACTCTCTTCATCGGCCGGCCGATTTGAAGAGAAAGGAAGCACTCACATCCCCGCATCTTTTGAGGTACTTTTCGCGATCATTCCTCCTATTCATTATTTGTTATATTTTGAGGCCTAGCGTCTCTGGCGATCACACACTCCCCTTGCGCACCTCGTGCATATATTTTCCTCCATATTGATGATTATTGCATGTCTTTTCTTTGATATTTTTCTTAAGTGTATTATTCTAAATTAGAGATCCACACGTAGGCCCTGAGCATGATGGCCCATTTGACGAGGCATCCCAAGGCTTCAGGGTGAAAGAGTATCTTCTTCAGGGGTTCGCCGATCAATACGATGATGGAGTGCCCTTGGAAGTAGGGTCGGAGGCACTTGGCCGAGGTAACCAATGCTAGCACGAGTTTCTCGATTGCGGGGTACCTTCTTTCGGCCTCATTAAGCACCTTGCTGGCATAGTAAATTGGTCTCTCGACTCCTGCGTCGTTCTTGACCAGGACCGAGCTTACAGTAGAAGGGGTCGTCGAGAGGTAGAGGTGTAGAGCTTTGCCTCGGACTGGTTTTGACAGCACCGGGGGCGAGGCCAAAAATTCCTTGAGTTCAGCGAACGCCTTCTGACATTCCTCATCCCAAGCGAACGTAGTTGATGCCATTTTGGGTCCCCTCAACAGTTTGAAGAAGGGTAAGCATCGTTCGGCCGCCCGAGATAGGAAACGATTGAGTGCAGCAATGCGCCCTGTTAGGCGTTGGACATCCTTGATGCAGGTAGGTGCCCTCATGTCTAGGATGACCTGGACCTTGTCGGGGTTGGCCTCAATTCCACATTGAGTGACCAGGAAGCCTAGGAACTTCCCGGATCTGACTCCGAAGGCGCACTTGGCGGGGTTGAGCTTCATGTTGCACTTCAGGAGGGTGTCGAAGGTCTCGGCTAAGTCGGCGAGGTGGTCTTTGGCCTTCGGTGTTTTGATGAGCATATCATCAATATAGGCCTCGACGTCCCGACCGAGCTGTCCTTCAAAAATATGGTTGATCAGTCTCTGATATGTTGCTACTGCGTTCTTTAATCCGAACAGCATCTAGGTGTAGCAGTGTACGCCGAAGTCGGTGATGAAGGCGGTCTTCTTGATGTCCTCTGGGTCCATCCTGATTTGATGGTAGCCGGAGTAGGCATCCAGGAAGCTGAGCAGCCCGTTGCCAGCGATTGAATCGACCAGTTGATCGATGCTCGGTAACGGGTAGCAATCCTTCGGGGTAGCCTGGTTGAGGTCAGTGAAATCCACGCACATCCACCTTTTCCCAGAAGCTTTTGGTACCAGGACGACATTGGCGAGCCATGTAGGGTACAGAATCGGATGAAAGAGGCCAGTCTTCTGCCCCTAGATGACTTGCTCTTTGATGACCACTTGCTTCTCTAGGGCGTGCTTTCTCCTACGCTGTTATACTGGCTTTGCTATCGGGTCGAGGTTGAGCTTGTGCATCACCACGTCTCCCGGGATCTCGGGAAGGTGCTCATCAGACCATGTAAAGACTCGGATGTACTACGCAAGGAAATCTTGATATTTTTATTGTTCCTCAAGTGGGAGCTCGGCTCCAATCTTTACTCCTAGGGTCGAGTCACCATTAAAGAAGACCGTTAGCAACTCGCCGCCAGGCTCAGATGTTGCGGGTCCCTCCTCGGCTCCCTTTACCCCTTTATTCTTCCCTTCTGGCCTAGTGGCGTCAACCGAGACTATATAGCACCGTCTAGCTAATGCCTGGTTACCTCGAACTTTCCCCACGCCATATTTGGTTGGGAACCTCATCATTTGGTGAAAGGTAGAGGGCACCGCTCTCATTCGGCTGAGAATGCCTTGATCGAAGATGGCGTTGTATGCCGTCATCCCCTTAATCACGATGAAGTCTACCATAACCGTAACGGTTTTGGGCGGGGTAGGCCCAGTGCTCCCTCGGGATAAGTAGCCTGGCTGTTTAACCCACAGAAGGGGGTTCGGATCAGGCTGAGTTTAGATGGATTCTCTACCATTTTGAGGAAACACTCATAGGACAATACATCAGGGGCACTACCATTGTCGACTAAGATTATGTCCATGTTAAATGGTTTATTGTAGCCGATATAACGAGAGTGTTGTCGTGCGGGGTGGTTAGCCCTTCCAGGTCCTGGTCAGAGAATACCAGGGCCTGCGGTTCGCTAGCCGGCGGGGCCGCAGGTGCCTCAGCAGAGTCTCGGCTCGCCCGTTCGGCGTGACGCTTTCTTCCTGGGCTGCTATCTTCGCCTGATGCCGTCCCGCCCGCGATGACGTTGATGTGGATTCCGCGGGGGGCATTATCAATCTCTTCAGCGGCACCTCGGTCTCCCTTTTGCCCGGACACGTACCGAGATAGGTGTCCCTGGTAGATGAGGCGTTCGATCTCATTTTGAAGTTGATGGCAATCGCTGGTGTGATGCCTGTGGTCGCTATGGAACAGGCAATGCTTGCGGCGATTGCGATGCTTGGTCCTCATGGGCTCGGGTTGGTTGAGGAGACCCGAGCCTTTGATGTCTTCGTAGATTTCGTAGACGGGGGTGGTAAGTGGGGTATACCGCTCGTACTTTCGGGACGGCTCTTTTTGATCTCCGTCCTGGTTCCGCCTCTTTCCTTGTCCCGTCCCTTGCTCGGATGGTCTCTTCTTGTCCCCCTCCCGACCCGAGCCGGTTGTGCCTCGGTAGGCACTGAGGACCTCCTCGCACTCGGCGTGGCGCAGGGCCAAGGTCACTAGTCCGATGAGGGAGGTAGGGGGATGAAGCACTAGCTCGCGCCATAGGTTCTCGTCGCGGGTACCCCCGGTCAAGGCGGTGATGGCAGAGGCCACATCCAGGCAGGGGATGCGCCAGGCTTCCGATTTGAATCGGTTGATATAAGCCGGTAACTTCTCCCCCTATTTCTATTTGAGGGCCAGTAATCCCACCACTGACTGGGGCGGACCGCTGCCGGCGAAGCTTTCTTTGAATACTCACCCAAATTGCTTGAAGTTGTGGATGCTACCGGGGGCGAGGGCTCTGAACCAAGCCTGAGCGCCCTGAACTAGAGTGGTCACGAATGCTCGACACTTGATCACATCGGATGCCCCACGCAAGGCCATCAGGGTGTCGAAGCTGTCGTAATGGTCGGTCGGGTCTCCCTGGCCGTTGTACGACTTGAGGGTCGGAAGTGAGATTCTGGGAGATATCTCTGCCTTCAGAATGTGGTCGGAGAATGGGGATCGCTCCTCGTCCTCCATAGGAGAGGTCTTTTGTAAGGCGTAGAGAGCGCGCTCTTGCTCTGCGAAACGCCTCTCGAAGTCTCGTAGCTGAAGAGAGAGTTCCAGTTGTCGCTGTCTCGAGGGGCTGGGGAGGCACACTTGGATGCTGCCCCGACGTTCTTCAGGGGCCTCGACGTCCGGGAACGATCTGTGTGCTCCGGTCTTTTCCCTCCTCGGGGTTAAGGAGGCTTCTTACTCTAGGGGAGGGGCGTGCGACGGTCCTCCTGACGGGTTGCGAATGAGCCGCTACCCTCGGAGGATGAAACGGCCTCCAGCAGTTTGCTGGGAGGCATCTCCACATGGGGGGCTTTTCCTGGGGAGCTGTGTCTTCTCCTCCCTGGCTGCCTGGGCCCTCATGAGATCCACGAGGACATTCAGTTTTGCGTTGAGGGTTTGGAGGGCGTCGGTGCTCCCGCCGGGAAGCTGTTCCCCCGCCACCGATGGAGGTAGCTCGCTGGCTTAGTTGTCGGGTGGGGAATGCTTCGTGGGGAGGGAAGGTGCGCCTTCCTCCATTACCATAGCTTTTCACGTGTCGCTGGCAGTCTTCCTGCCAGAACTTCTTCGCACCATGATGGCTCTTTGTGCGTTTCCCACAGACGGTGCCAGATGAAGAGGGGTGATCTCGCGCTACTCCTGAGCGGGGAGGAAGATGACCACGTATCCTTGAAGTAAGAACTGCAAGAAAGGAAACAAGTTAGAGGTGCCCAAGGATAGATCCCCGGGGGAGACCCTCCGATGCTTAAGTCAGCACAGATAGTAGAGCACTGGTGCGAAGGGAAGAGTTAGGAGGAAAATGGGAGCGTGAGATCCCTCTCCACCGAAAGGTGAAGTGGTTCCTGCTCAGGGTTGCTGGCTCTTGCCTTGCTTAGGCTTACCTCTCGTAGTAGGGCATGTCCTGTTTAAATAATGGCATGTTGTGCGAATTGATCCCTATGAGCGGAGGAGTTCCAGGGGGGTTACGTCCTTCATGCGGGCTCCTTATGGCGCGCGGACTCTTGGTCTCCCTTGTCCCCTTGAGCTTCCTGCCATTAAGGGATTCGCAACGGCCGCATCAATAAGCTTCCATCAGCGAGCCCGAGCTAATGGCACTTGTTCAAGAGTGGTCTCCCGAGTGATAAGTGCTGGGTCGGGATAAAGAATAGGGGGCTCCATGGGAGCTTTCCCGATCGACTGATGCTCGGACTTCCCAACTCGAAGGCCTCCTAGGAAGCGCTTGTACCGAGTGAATTTTTGGGCTTCATAATAAGTGGGCCCGAGGGCTGCCACTTTGAGGAGTTGAGCCTTGTTCGGTCTGATTTAGACCTTGTTTGGCCTCTCCATACAGGCGGTGAGATTTCCCCTCTCCAAGTATTATCACAATATATGGGTGTGCAGCCCAGGTCTACTTGGTAGTCCTGAAGCTGGTGTTTTATCCAGATCACCTGTGTACCATAGCTCCCTGCAGCTACATACTCAGCTTCTACAGTGGAGAGGGCCACAGAGTGTTGTTTCTTGGAAGCCAAAGAAACTAAACACCCACCTAGAAATTGACATCGTCCACTAGTTTTCTTCCTATCTAGCTTACACCCGGCATAGTCTGCATCCGTATATGCAATCAGATCTAAAGTGTGTGATGCAGGAAACCATAATCCTAGAGTGTGTGTAGCAGATAAGTATCTGAAAATTCTTTTCACAGCCGCTAGATGCAATTCAGTAGGCCTAGATTGGTACCTAGCACACATACCTACACTGAATTGTATATCAGGTCTTGAGGCAGTCAAATAGAGTAAAGATCTAATCATATCTCGGTATAACTTTGCATCAACTTCTTTACCTGATTCGTCTGCATCTAATGATGTATTGGTACCTATTGGAGTTGTGATGTGCTTCAAATTATTCATGCCACACTGCTTGAGGATGTCCAAGGTGTACTTGGCCTAGTTTATGAAGCATCCATCCTCCAGCTGATGTACCTGCAAACCAAGGAAGTATTTTAATTCACCGACCAAACTCATTTGAAATTCAGCATACATTAATTGAACAAATTCATTGCTTAGTTTAGTGCATGTTGAGTCAAAAACTATGTCATCTACATATACCCGAACTATGATGAGATCCTTACTCAAACTTTTGGTTAACAAGGTTTGATCCACTTTACCTCTGTTGTAGCCCTTGCTGATCAGAAATTTTTTCAGCCTTTCATACCAGGCCCGAGGAGCCTGCTTTACACCGTACAAGGCTTTATTTAACCTGAAAAGTTTGTTAGGATGTGAAGACAATTGAAATCCGGGGGGTTGTTCTACAAAGACTTCTTCTTTAATGAAATTGTTTAAGAATGCACTTTTGACATCCATTTGATGAAGTTATATGTTTTTAGAACATGCAAAAGCCAATAAAATTCTTATTGCTTCCATTCTGGCAACAGGTGCATAGGATTCATCAAAATCCACCCAAAATTCCTAACAGTAACCCTTGGCTACTAGTCTGGCTTTATTCCTTGAAATTATTCTATCCTCGTTCATTTAATTTTTGAAAACCCATTTAGTTCGTATAACATTTTTATTTTTAGGCCTCAGAACTAGTTTCCCGACATTATTTCTTTCAAATTGACCTAGCTCCTCACTCATTGCATTAACCCATGATTCATCCTTCAAAGCCTCATCAACAGATTTGGGTTCAATCTGTGGCACTAAAGTAACTAGGTCTTGATTATTTACATTTCTGAGATAAGACCTTGTCCTAAGAGGATCTCCTAAGTTGCCTATAATGTTATTAATAGGGTGATCTTTCAAGAATCTAACATTAGTTGAGGAATCACCTGTTTCGGCTGAGGTTACTTGATTTGGAGCATTTGATGCTTCAGGTGATTCAGGTTCTGCCTCCACCATCTCCTCTAGAAAGTTTCCATCATGTCTTGAGCTCCTTTCAAGAGTTCATAGGGGGTTTTCTTATGGACAGGTCTTACCAAGGCTCTGTTGATGGTGTAGCAAGCGGTGTTAGCTGCTTCTGCCCAAAATCTTCTGGGTAGCTGACTCTCCACCAGCATAGTTCTGGCCATTTCAATGATTGTACGGTTTCTTCTCTCCACTATGCCATTTTGCTCTGGAGTCTTGGGAGAGGAAAATCTGTGGGTTAGTCCTTCATTGTTATAAAATTCAGAAAATATAGAGTTCTCAAACTCTCCTCCATGGTCAGATTGAATCATGGAAATTCTGTGAATTCCTTCTTGTTTAACTTTATTGAAAAAGTGTTCAAATTTCTGAAAAGCATCACTTTTATTTGCTAAAAAAATAACCATGAAAATCTGGTAAAATCATATTTAATCACAAACCCAAATCTCTTCCCATTTAGACTCTAAGTCCTAGTTGGGCCAAAAAGATCCATATGTAGAAGCTCCATTGGCTTGGAGGACAAAGGCTCAGATCTGAGTTTAAATGATTTACGGGTTTGTTTGCCTAGAGCACATGCATCACAAATTTTTGAAATGGAACTGAATTTAATCTTGGGCATGCCTCTAACTAAATCATGTTTGACCAGTTTATTAAAAGTAGAGAAGCTAGCATGTCCTAAGCGTCTATGCCAATTAAATGCATTATTTTCAAGATCAACAGCCAAACAAAGATTTGATTCAGGTTTTTCATTTAAATCTACAATGTATACATTACTGACTCTACGTGCCTCAAACTTGACCTTGTCAGAATTTATTTCAAGAATTTTGCATGCATGATTATCGAACACAACTCTGTGACCCTTGTCATATAACTGACTAATACTTAGCAAGTTGTGTTGAAGACCCTCTACAAGCAGAACTTTCTCAACAGAGTTTATGGAAGACTTACCAATTATTCCAATCCCAACAATCTTACCTCTCTTCTTTCCTCCAAATTTGACCAGACCCCCTACCATCATCTCCATTTTATTGAATTTGGATCGGTCGCCTATCATATGCCTAGAGCAGCCGCTATCTAGATACCACCTGTTGTGCTCGGCTGCTAGGCTAACAAGTAAAGGGACATATCAAGAAGAGTAGTTTGGAACCCAAGATAGATTGGGTCCAAAGACATTGTTCAAATATCTAAGCAGACACTTCGGAATCCAAAACTGTTTCAAAGTTTTTTTCTTTTGCATGTTGTTGATGGTTTTGTTGAAATTTTGACTAGAATTCTGTCCACCTGGCCTAATAAAGTGAAATTTGTTCCTGTTGTTAGACTGTTCATTCCCCGGGTATCTTTTGTACCCGTTCTGTCTAGGATAGACAAATTCATTAAGGACCACTTTGATAACAGAATAAGGGCGAATAGGATGAGTTATTCTGCTTATTCACCCTTAACCGAGTTTGGTAACAGGGTTAAGTTATCTGGGGTCAGTTACGAATAAAGTCCTTATTCTAGGAATAACTCATTCCACCATTTCATATGGAGTGAATTATTCCCAAGATAAGAGTAAGTTATCAAACTCAAAAAGAGAAAATCTAAGGAATAACTCATTTGGACCCACCTCGAGTAATTTATCGTAACCTATTATCAAAGTGGCCCTAAAGAGTTTCTGTGGAAGAATGGGATTTCTCCAATTTTTCTTGTTTTGACCCATGTTTTTATAGAAAGATGGGTTTCTGTTCTTGGTCATATGCTTTGACCTGTGAATATTTTTGTTCTAGGGGATGCGCACAGGAGCTTGCCTAGTTGAGTTCTCTTCAGTTTTAAACTATTGTCCAGCATGGTTTGATGAATTATTCCTTGGTTGCTGGACATTCTAAACATTGTTGGAGCTGGATGGTATGTCTAGATTTTCCTTCCTTTTTTCTGGATAGAATGTCACTGTTGTGAATTCAAAGGGTTTCTTGTATGTTGGGTTATAGCCTAAACCTTCTCTGTTGAAGTTAACCTTAGCACCTAGCATGGTATCCAAGTTCATTTTCCCTTGAACATTTTTTTCTAGAGTTCTTTGTTTGTCTTCCAGTTCTTTTTGTAATGTTTCACAATTTTCCTGAATTTCAGAATTCACCTTCCTAACAGCTTCATACTTTTCAGTGATTAAATTGTTTTCACTTTGGCTTTCTTGAAGTTATAACTTGAATTCATCAAGTTGTTTTTGAACTTCTTTGTTTTCAGACTTAAGGTTTTCATTTTCCTTTCTGAGAGAATTCATCTTTTCTAATTCTTCCTTGACCTTCTCATTTTCTTTATCAGTTTGAATTTGTTCTTCAGTAGCAGCATTCAGTTTTCTCTTTAACACCCTATGGTCTTTAATCAAAGCATTAAACTTATGTAACAGTTCAGCATAGGCACCTTCCCAGTCATCAATTGAGAAATTCTAAAAAATGTTGGTTACCTCTTCATCACTATAGGCCATAAGACATATTCCTTGGTCGTCTTCTTCTGAAGAGTTGGTCTTAGGGTCTTCTTCCTCGTCACTCCACGTGCAGACCATAGCCTGAGGTTTCTTCTTTTGCACCTTGGAGCTTTTCTTCTAAAGATCGGGGCAATCCCCATTCATGTGTCGAGTCCTCCTGTAATGAAAGCATTTGATCTTCTTACCATTCTTATTTTTATCATTGTTAGAGTCAAAATGCTTACCAGAAGTATGTGATCTTTTTCTTCTGAATGTTTTTCCCTTAGTTCTTAAGAACTTCCGGAATTGTCGAGTCAGCATAGCTTGCTCCTCTTGATCAAGGTATGAGAACCCGTCAGACTCCCCACTACTACTGCTATTGCTACTCCCACTGCTACTACGGGACACCTTGAGAGTGTAGACACGCCAAAATCGACGCTATGATGAGTAAATATCATGTAACCTTGTGACGCCCCAAAGTGGACTTCAATATTGGCTTAATATGAAGTTTTTCTAATTTATTTGGTCTTTTTTCCATAATAATTGTAATTAACGCCTAGAGGAGAAGCGTCGTTTAATTGGCATCTTGATAAGGGTCATTTTTTCATAAATAAATGACTATTCATATAGGCGTTGTTTCCTGGATTTTACAAATCCTAATCAAAATAAAACTCAAGAATTGACGTCAAGCTCAAGGGCGTTGATTTTTTGATGACATTTCCGAAGGCGTCATTTCTCATTTTTAAATAAGGAAAGTCAATTATTTCTATAAATAAATCCAGGAATTAACGACTGCAGGGCTGTCGTCCTTTTAATTAACGCCCCTATTAATGTCGTCATTTCCAAATTCCATCTCTGTTTCGTCTGTTGCCTTCCAATAGTGATCCTTTCTCCATTTTGCACCTTGTGTTCGATTGGGAAGGGGGATCTTTACTGGAGGATCGATGTCCTTGTTTGAATCCTATTGAAGCAAGGAGTTTTGGGTCTATAAATACCCATGGTTCCTCACGCGCACGAGCTAACAGAGGCCAACAACGAGGAGAGCTAACAAGAGAGTTAACGGGAGAGCTAAGAAGAGCCATGTGAGAATTCTTTTACAGAGAGAAGAGAGTCTTTTCTTTTGCACGTGATTCGTCTACGGACGATTCTCCCACGGCGGTGACTTTTCCTCCACCGGCGTTATTCCTCTTACGGCAGCGTCTCTTCATCCACGTTTCTTCATCCTGCAGTTGCTGTTGCCCTCCCTTTACTGCTGCACACACAGCAGAAGGCTTCCTCCTCTTTAGCATTTTATTGTCATTTGGCATCATACGTACCCCTTTCTTCTAGCTGTCTTTGCTAGAAGAAACTATCAGCACATCATATATTTTGCTTTGCATCACTTATTTGCTTTGCATATCTTGCTTTGCAAATCTTGCTTTGCATATCATATTACATACCTTGCTACTCCTCATAGGGGTTTTAAAACCAAAACACACAAGGTGTGTTCATGCCCAATTTGCTTAATTTCATATCACTAGAGCATTGATACTACACATCCTTTGGCTAATCGATATCTTTGTTATTTTGTGTATGTTTTGCAAGGGTAATCAAAGTAGAAACCCCCTTCATCGGCCGGCCGGTAGAAGGAGGAAGGAAGAGCTCCCAATTTCCCCACTTAATACAAGGTACATGCGATCATCTTTTGTATTTTGAGGTAACTCCTCTGGCGATCACCCTCCTTAGAGCATCTCATGCTCACCTCCTCCTTTTTCTTTATATCCCACATATTTTAGCACCTTTATCCACGCATTTTATTTCAAATCTTTTTCTTCTTCTTTAAAATGTCTATGTGACACGTTCACAAATTGGCAATCACGGTGGGACCATAGAGCTTCTTATCCTGTGCTCAAAATTTCATTAGCCAAGATATAAGGAAGATAACAAGTAATGAATAAGGCATTTAAACATAGCAAGTATAGCATGAATCAAAGTATCAATAAGTAATCACAACATAGACATCAAAGCGATCAAAGTTTGGTGTGGATAGCATTCAAGCATGTATTAGCAAGGCGAAGTATGTTTAGCATGAATAGCATGAGTTGAAACATAGCATTGCAAAGCATCATTGTTTGTTGTTTGTCATGAGGATGACAATCTTGGCATGTGAGATTAAGATTGGATAATCAGGATCAAGTAATGCCCAGTGGCAAAGTGATCAAGTGAAATCAGTAGGAGTTTATTAAAAAAATTTGGAGATGAACGATCAATTAATGCCCAGTATAGAGAGATGATAATCAGGAGTGCCCATAGTGACAAATCATGATGATGTTGGGAAGAATCAGAAGATTGATAGCGGTGAATGGAGGGGACTCATCCCGTGCTCTTGGTCCTTGCAAAATTATTGTCCCTGCAAAAGCACCATCAGAAAAATATAATGTATTTTTTTTTGGATTTTGAAATATGCAAATTTTTATGGGTTTTGAAAAAGTATTCAAATTTTTATAGATTTTAGAAAATATTTAAATTTTCTATGGATTTTTGAAAATATTCAATTTTTGTTGGATTTTTGCTTAGGAAATATTCAACTTCTTTTTTTTTGTTTTTTTTAGATTTTTCGCAAGAAATATTCAACTTTTTAAGATTTTGGTTTAGACATTACTAAAGCAACATTAAAGGGTGTTTTAAACCAATGGCTAGGGGTCCTCCTTCATTCCCCTTTCGCTAAACAAACTACCTAGAGCCGGGCGTGCATTTAAAGGTGGTGCCCTATGGCCGACTGCCCATGGTTAACGGTGCCCCTACCAAGGTCATACCCGAGAAACATTCGGTCTTAGAGGGAGAAGAGAAGAACAATTGGGGATAAGCTTCATGCAGGATGGGAGATGTCGGGACTTGAAATCCTTTCCATGGTATTACCCCTCAAAGAGGTGGTCTGTTACTGCGGGACTTTATGCCTTTGATTTTTAGACCCTTGACATGCATACGACTAGGGTTTTCCATGTGGGGACTTTCCACTCTTGACATGCCATAATTCATACTTTTGAATTTGTCAAAATTTTGACTTGATTTTCATAATAGCCCTTTTGGCTAGATGTATATCATGAAAACTCATTTCATTTTGGGTCAAGACTGTCCCTATTTGAGACTTCTCTCGTATTGGGGATTACCTAGGTTGGTTATCTCATCCGTCAACCTCTTACTCCTGCACTTGACCGACCAAAGAAGAGAAGAGACTTTCAGGTATACTCATGGCATGGCCAAAGCTGCAACGGTGTTTACCCAAAGGAGCCGGCTAAGGATGCCGTGAAGTGTGTGCGGTGCCCAGCTGAGGGTTGCTCTTAACAAGCAGGGAGAGAATGTCGAGCTCCCAACACGAGGTTCTTATTAACCAAAGGTGCTGCATAGCAAGCTTAAAGATTCTTTTTTTGAAATTTAACGACCTAGGATATAGGCCTAGCAATACCACTCTTAATCTTGTTAAGAAGCACTTCATTTGAAAACCGTGCATAGTGAATGATGAAATCAAATCACACGTAAAACGTAGCCTTGCAACCTTGTAGAAACATCAGCTGCTAGAGACAATGTTGGTCATCGTGGAATTTGTCCTCATGTGGCAGATTGGAAGCAAAAGCTTGTAGTGGCTTAACAAGGATTGGTACCAAAACCAGACTCAGACGAATAAGGAGAAAAGGAAGAGAGGTGAGGGCTAGAACTCCCTCGCTAAGGCGTAGAGACCCTACCCTTATCACAAGAAACGGTCTACAGAAGAAGTGGAGAATTAGAAAGAGGGGTGAGGACTAAAGCCTCGAAAATAGTGGGAGAATGGACAGATGCCCAAAGCAGTGGATGTAGAAGAAGTCGGGTCAGACCCGGAATCAGGAGGAATTAAAAGGAGAAATTGGTAGATGGAGAAAGGTGGATCCGGAGGGTCCGGAGGCGAAGGAGGAGAATCATGATTGGAAGAAGAATCCGGAGGTTCCGGAGGTAGAAAACACCGAGGGACGCGATGCCCTGGGAAGAAGTATTGGAAAAGATGATGGGAGAGGAAGAAGAGAACGAAGGATGCGATTTTCTGAAGAAGTAGGAGGATAAATCAGAAGAAAGATGGGAAAGAATGGGCGTGATACCTGAAAAGGATGGTGTAGTAGATAGAAGAGTTCGGAGGTTCCGGAGGAATAAGATGGGAAGGGACACGGTGCCCTGGAAGATCCAGAGGTTCCGGAGGGATGAGACACCATGGGGCACGATGCCCCAGGAAGACAAGCGAGAAATCTGGAGAGTTCGGATGCGAGAGTTGAAAAAGGGCGCGATGCCCTGAGGGAAGATTGGAGGGGGCACAATGCCCGGGAAGTGTAAAGGGACCCAAAGATCTCGAGGATAAGGATGAACAAGATGGGAATGCGGAAGATCCGGATGTTTCAGAAGACGAGGAAGATACAGATCTGGAAACCCGCGGAAGAATAAGTGCAAATGCATATGAATGCAATACAACGAATGTGATGAATGCATGAAATGCAAAGAATGTAAAGAACATGAAGGGCGAGAGGATGAGATCTTCCTCCTGACCCCTGGAGTGGCCCATGAAGAATCGGTGATAGATGAAAATATGGGTGGAGTTGAATGGAAGGTGGATAGAATAGCGCACGGCCCCTTAGTATGAGGATAACTGCCCCTCCATAACAGTGAAAGTGTATAGACAATAGGCCCAATGCGTAAAGTACAAGCCCATGATGAAGCTTCAATAGTAAATGACAACTCCCTTGGAGAGTGAAGAACAACAGTGCGAGGGAGTTGACAGATGGGAATGGGAAGCGTCAAGTTGCCCAGGGGTTGCGGCGTATAGGGAGTGTTGAACAAAATGGGCATTCGCCCCTTGTATGGAAGAACATGTACAAAATTAGAAAGTTGGAATAAGGGGTGCCCTGCCCGGCCCGGCCCTGGGTCATAGACTTATACGGCATCAGTGTTTGACATTTTCTTCTGGTGAGCAACAGCGGGGACTTGGCCTCTTCAACCATGCTCGGCACAAAAATGCGGATTGGGATCCGTCAAATAAATTCTTGCATCTTGAATGGCACGGTCATGGCCGAATCCTTCTTGCCCGGCTCTTGATCATCTTCGGCACAAGTACTCGTAGAAGCACTCCCATTCCAAGTGGTAGAGGAAGCGAAGGCAGAAGGCTCCATGGGTGGTGATGGTGTAATGGAAGGTGTTGGAGAATGGGTGAGTGGAAGCGGAGGTTCAAACACGTCGAGCTTCCCCCTTTGCCCAGAAGCAGTCGAGGTTGGCTCGAGTGCAAAAAGGGATGGATCCTGCTCAGGATTAACCATGGGTAAGGGTGAATGGATAGATGATGGAATAGGCAAAGTGGGTTTTGGGGTGAAAGGGATAATGGAGGGCCGAGGTGGTGGTAATGGTAGGTTAATTGGGGAAGGTTCAATGGTGGGCTCGGTGGAGGCCGATGGCGTGGAGGCTAATGGCTTAATGGGTGGAGGTTTAGTGGAAGGCTCGGCGGAGGCTGGTGTTGTGGAGGTTAATGGCATAGCTGGTGGAGGTGTAATTGATGGAGGTTTGGTGCGGAGAAAATGCCAAACGGGGCGAACATTGTTAGGGATAGAAGGAGACTCAAGATGCGCCGGCGTGGGTGATTGGAGTATCGACCCATGATCGTAACACCAGTATGTCTTAGAAACGGGGGTAGGATTGGGGATGGTGGCTTCATCCTGAGCAGGGGGTTCATCTAGTGTTAGTAGAGGGAGAGGAAAATGGAGGAAACTCGGAAGGGGTGCCTGCATAGCTTCATCGTCACGTGCCGCCTTGAGCTCTTCAATCGTCGGTTCTTCATTGTTAAACTCAAGTGGACACCGTAGTGGAGGCGTATATGTGGGTCGAGGAGTGTAATGGTATTGCGGATGTGGAGGCAGAGGGCCATACAAGTGACTGGGGTGAATGGGTGGAAGTTTAGTGGACGGTGTCCACTTGTGCATTGAAATATGTCAGCTCTTGCTCACTTGAAATGTCGATGCCGTAGTCGTCTCTCTTATCCTTCCAATCTTTCTCCATCTTTGTAATGTCGTTCAGAGCAACATAGAGGGGATTGATTGGAGTAGGAGGAGCGGGTCGTGGGCTCGTAACCCTCTTTAATTGTTCCTCCAACGAAGCGACTTTGTCAAGAAGAGTTTGTTGGAGGGGTGTGATTTGAGCAATGGAGGGTCGGCAAGGCCTTGAAGGAGGGGCCACATAAGATGGCCGTGGAAGGGAGTTAATGGGCTGACCCGAATAAGGACCCGGTCGGGCCGGGTTGCAGGGAATGAATGGGCCTTGGGGCCGTGGTGGAGGAGGAAAAGAAGAAGGCATGTTATGAATCACCTGAAGAGGGGTATGTGTAGAAGAAGGATGAGAAGAGGGAGGCGGGTGATGGGTCACTTGAGCGGGAGTGTAAATAGAAATAGGTGAGTGATGGGCCACCGGAGTGGGATTGGAAGGAGGATGAGAAGGAGAAGATGCACCCTCAACAATGGCCTTAAGGGCTTGAATTTTTTGAGGGGTGAGATGATTTAATGCATGCAAAACTTGGGAGACCTTCTCATCACGTGGAGGAGATGGCCCCGGGAAAATAGTGGCTTGTGATTGATGTAAGGGACCATGAGATTGGACATTGCCCATGGGTCGGGCAACACCATAAGAATGAGGACGTGGTCCCCTAGAATGATTGTGGTGAGAATTATGGAATTGAGGACTATATGATATGCTAGGTTGATCATCCTCACGATTACAATTTGAATTAGACATGTTGGTTTGATTATCAAAGTGAAACATCATGCACATAAACAATATTCAATCAAAGCAATATTGCAAAGATATCAAACAAGTTGAAATGCTTATGCTTGATTTTTAATTGTTGAACCTTGTTATGAATTAGATGATTTTGACAAAATTTGATATGATTCACACAAGGTAGGAACCTAGTTTCAATATGGATTTTCTTCAATGCCAACTAGGTTCACTCTCTCACCACAAATAGGCCAACTAAACCCGAGGACTTCAAAGGTACAACCTGCCCAAGCGTCCGTGAGGGAATCCACGGGTGCGAGGACTTATGGAGGCCTTGGTTTAAGAATTTTCAATCCAAAGAGACGGAATACTCAATGGAGGGTCCTTCCTTAACCAAGAAGGGGTATGGTATCCTAAAAGTGTGGAGAGAGGAGGTCTCCCAAACCAAGATGCAAAATGAATGCAAATGCTAATGCAAAAGGAAAATAAAAGACACAGAATGATGAATATCTAATGAATGCAACAGAACAAACAGGATGTGAACAGTGATAAAAAATACAAAATAGAAATGGAGGATGAAAACTAGAATGAATAACTATGCAAATTCACATGAACAGTGCATTGCAAATATGCTTTTACAGCAAAGCGAAATGCAGAATGCAAAAGGTAAAACATGATATGCAAACAGAATGAGAACAACGTAAAGGTTCTACAAATCTTTCTTTCTTTTTAGTGAGTCAGTGAAATGCTACTATAATATCAAATGGTAGAACCGTATGCAACAGACACATGAATATCTGACAAAATGCAACAAGAAATGATATGCAACAGGAATGGTATGACAGAAGCACTCCACAGAGATTCTGTGAAGAAAGTGTAACAATATGAATGTAAAGTATATGAAATGAGTGCAAGGTTAAACAAAGCTAGGATGCTATGCACGGTGAACCAAAACACAAACAAAATAGAACATGGAACGCCTCAGAGAAATGGCGTCTGTAGGCATTTTTCGTTTGTTTGTTTGTTTTTCTTTCAAGATGGCGAGAGATTTAATAGAATGTAGAATTGCCAATTGAAAAAAGAGGGGATGTAACAGCACTCACAAACTCTCACGTCAATCAAAAGACCATGCCCATTTTTTTAGAAGATAACATGAGTGGAATTTCTAATAAAATCTATAAATAGCTATCACTTGGGAAAATAGAATAGAAAAGTGCTACATGGAACACTTAAGGAGATGCACCATGGGTGAAAATAGGAGAGGCACACGCGGGCGCCAAAGGAGAGGGTAACCAAGAAAAATAGTAGAAAGTCTCACCATGATCGCCAATTTGTAGATCTAATTAAAAATCCACTAAAAAATATAAAATAATAAACATAGCGTAGGATGCTAATGGAGGGTGATCGCCAGAGGAAGCGAGGGGCCTCAAAGGATATAATCAATAATAAAAGGAGGGATCGCGGAATACCTTAAAGCGTGGGAGATGTGAGTCGACTTCCTCCTCTTCCTATCGGCCGGCCGAAGGAGAGTGTTCCTCTTAGATTACCCTTGCAAGAAACAAAGATAACCACCAATGAAATGGAATCAGTAAACCCAAGGTATAGTATCAAATCCACAATATAAATATAAATATGAAAACATGGACTAGAACCACCTTGTGGGTGTTGCCCTTTTAAACCCTAATGCAATGGGTAGGAAAATTTATGATGATGAATGAAGTATATAAAATACAGGATAAAGTGTGCAAGTGTGGCACTGTTGGAGGGAGGTCCTCAACGTGGTTGAGGAATACGATTAACAGCAGATGAATAACCAAGATGCATGCATGCGTGTGAACTAATGCAATGAAACAAAAAAAAATTAAAGGGATATAAAGAAGCATGTGTATTTTTATCCTTTGGCTTTGATGGAAGCTCGGGAGGGAGCCTCCTTCAAAAGGACGAAGCTTTACGCGCGCAGGACACTCCCTCCTGTGCCAAAACTCGGGCAACACCTCCCCTTTGTGTGAAAATCAGCCTCTTTTAGCATGAGCCGCATGGGCTCTATTTATAGGGTAGAATGCATGGGTTTCAATCCGATAAAGATTAGGATAATTGATTTTAGCAAGAGATAAATATTGGAAGGAGTCCTCCTGATCATAAAAAGCCATTAGAGTCCTTTCCGAAGTGGAAAGGGCTCAAAACAGAGAAAGACCGGAGTTCGAGATGGTTTGAAAACATGGAGGAAATGACGACACCTCACGCGGTCATCAATTGAAATAACGACTTGCAAAGTATCGTGAATCAAAAATAATAAAAAAATGACAAAAGGAAATGACGACCCCTCATTCGGGCGTCATTTAAATAACGCCCGGATGATAGGCGCTATTTCAAAACATCACAGAAAAATGATTTTAAGGCCGTTTCTCATTTCTCATTATTATTTTTTCATTTTTTAGGTGGACGTGCATCTAACTGTGTTGATTCCAATTCCTATTTTTCCGTATTTTTCTGACACCCGGAAGGCCACCAAAACACCCATGAAAGAGGGCCAGAAATATAATATAAAATATTCTCAATTGAAATTGACGTCTCTTGCAATGTCGTCATTTCTCTTTTTCTTTATTTTTATTTTATTTAAAATCAAATAATGCCCCCTTCCATGTCGTTAATTCTTTAGAAAATTCACAAAATTCTCAAAAAATCCAAAAAAATAGCGAAAAAAATAAGTGAATGGACGCCTCCTCAAAGAGGCGTCATTTCCCTTTTTATTTTTTTTTCTTAAAATCAAATGACCCCCCCTCATGTAGTTAATTCTTGAAAAATCTGTAAAAATTGAGAAAAATATTCAGAAAATGCAAAAAAATAGGGAAACATAAGAAAAATAGAGAAATCCAGGAAAAGTCAGAAAAATCACTCAAACAAAGTCACTTTGAGGGTCAAATTGGGGTATTATGAGATAATATGAGATGTGCTCACAGTAATGTCAATTTTAGCGTGTCTACAGAGAGCAATGTTCTTGCCCTTCTTGTCACTTCCTTCACCATTTCTTTTAAAATTCATTTCATAAGTCATTAGGGATCCTATCAGCTCAGTGACTGTCAGTTTTAACAGATCCCTAGACTCCTCTATCATAATGGCCTTAGTGTGCCATGCGGGGGTTAACGACCAAAGGATTTTCCTGACTAGATCCCCTTCTGAAATCTGTTCCCCAAGCCCTTTAAGATTGTTAGTGATCAGCAACAGCCTGGCATACATTTCTCTAATAGTCTCCTCGGATTTCATCTTAAACAATTCATACTTAGAGGTGAGCATATTTACCTTGTTGGCCTTGACTTGGGATGTACCTTCGTAGATGAGCTCTAGTTCATCCCACATTTTCTTAGCTGTCTGCCAGGCTGAGATCCTGGCGTACTCTTCTAGATGTACTATGCATTGAATTATGTTTAGAGCCGACCAGTTGACGGTTGAAAGCCTAATGTGATCCTTCGTCCACGCATCTTCATTTGGTGGGAGCTCGTATGGTCCTGTGGTGATCACTCTCTAGAGTTTGTGGCCCTGTGCTCTCAGGAATACTTCCATCCTATTTTTCCAGTAAAAGTAGTTATTACCATCAAAATAAGGAGGGCGACTAATAGACTGTCTCTCAGCCATGAAACTGCGAGGATTGCTAGATCCAGATTTACCCTGGTCGTTGGACCACATATTGGGTAACCTGCTTTGATACCAATTGATAGTTGACACAGAAAGTGAGCTAGAAGGGGGGGGGGATGAATAAATCACTTCCAATTAAGAGAATTCTAAAAACAAATTATGTAATCCTGAAACGCAATAGAGAAACTTTCCTAGTCTGGCCACGGAGCAGACAGACAGACAGAAGCTTATCGAGAGAGAGAGTTAAGATGAGTCATTAATCGAACAGCTGACGTGCTAGAGCCAAAACTAGAGAACAGCCAAGCAATCCACACAGATGGAACAGAGAGTTTTTAAGGTGGTTCGATTGCGATCTGTAATCTACATCCACCCCTTACTCCAACAGAATATGGCTTCCTTGCACTAATCAATCAAGAGCCGTAGACTCAGTCTGCTAACACCCGCTACCTAACATCTTGCCCCGAGGAACACTCTCCTCGCTCTTCTGAAGACCAGAAGAATCACTGGAGGTCTAACCTCCCTTCCTTTCCACTCAGCAAAGGGAACCCCGTGAATTGCTCCCAGCAACTCACAAACCAGAGGATTGTTCCTCTCTTCCTCCAAACACGATGAAGGGAAACCGGAGTACCTCTCCCTTCCTCCAAGTGAACTTAGAGGGTAACAAGGTGGAATTGAAAATGGCGAAAAAACTCGAAGATGAAAATAACCAAAAGGAAAAATCGCCCAGAAACAATGACAATGTAGCTTCCATAGAAGCAGACTTTCAGACTCAAGACTGGCGATCACTCAGGCTCTTCTCTTTCTGAACTGGTTCTCTCTCTTTTTGACTTTTCTACTTGTCTTTTCTCTCGTCTCGAATGGGGAAATTTCAGCACTGGCAGTGGCTTCAGATATTCTCTCTTGATTTTCTCCTCTTCTATTCAGCTCAGCTCACTCCTTATTTTCTCCCAGCCTTTCGATCCTCTTTTATAAGCAGACGATGGGCGCGTGGTTACCACATTTCCCGCCCAAATTTACACCAGATCTGATCCTTTGAGGTTCCACGTGTCAGAATCGTGGTGCTGTAGCAGTCCATGTGGCAGAATATCTGTTCCACTCCTTGCCTTGGATCACGTGCCATTAACATGGTACTTTAAATTCCACGTGAGGTAAGTTCGTAGGTTGCTTAGTAGATGCTCGACAATATGGCTGACCTGGCAATGAAACAATCATAAGTGTTAGCCATTTGATGATATGCACAGACCTATATATATATATATATATATATATATATATATATATTTATTTATTTATATAAATTTATTATATGCATGATGCAAATATTGCACTGACCTTTAAACGCTTAAGGGAAACACATTGCACCAACCTTTTATATGCTCAGGCAAAAAAAAAAGTGCACAGACCTTAGGTAGTATATCACAAAGATTGCACCGATCTTCTATATGCACGATAAGAAATATGCACTGACCTTGCATGTAGACAAACAGGGTATGCACCGACCCTGTATCCGGACCAGCAGAAAGTGTACCGACCTGGTATGCATATTAGCTGAGTATGCACCGACCTTGTATCGCACAAGGGCAAATGTGCACCAACCTTGTATCATAAAAGGAAAGTGTGCACAGACCTTGTTTAGTGCAAGGCAAAAACTGCACCGACCTTGTTTATGCTTAATGCAGATGCGCATGGACCTTGCATATACACTAAGCAAATGTGCACTGACTTGATATGCTATAGAACAGAGAATGCACTGACCATCTATATTCATAAGTTAGAATATGCACCGACTTTGTATGCATATGGCTAAAAACTGCACCGACCTCTGTCATGCAGGATGCGAAATATGCACCGACCTTAGTCATGCATAAGACACACTTGCACTGACCTTAGTCATGCAGAATGACAATATGCACCTGTTGAACATATTCGAGTGATTTTGATGATAACAAAACCCAGGACATTTCTCTCTCATGTATCTTGTTTTCAAGCAAAGCTTCATGCTTTAAACCATCAAATTTCACCCCATGTCAAATGTGTGTTAATGAATCCTTCCATGTGTTTATTCGAGTTTAAACCAACTTGTAATTAACTATAAGACAAGCCCATTTCAATCATCGAATAAATGGATAGCTTCAAGTGAGCTAACACTTGACTTTTGCAGGATTGGAGATTGGCGGTCGACCTATGGACCCTTGGAGGTCGACCTAAAATAACAGAACTGAAATCTGGGAATCTGTGAACCTGGCGGTCGACCGCCAGGAGCTAGCGGTCGACCTATTTTCCCAGCAGCCAAATGGCTACAGGACGGTCAATGGCGGTTGACCGCTGGCCTCTGTAGGTCGACCGCCAGCCCTGAGCTGCCAACAATTGTTGACTTTTTATCATTTCGAGAAAAGCCATTCCTCTTGGATTTGTTTAATCCCAAAGCAACCAAACTCTCGAGAAATTATGGATCTGGTCTGGGGGAGTCCTTGGACCATTCAAGAGCCTATAAAACATATACAAGAGGATTTGGAAAACCGTAATGCTTAGAGTGGATCAAGGAGGCTACCAAAGGTGGGAAGGAGGAAGCTTGCACTGTAGACGTGAACAGTGCTCCGAGAAGATTTCTTCATCCTTCTTCCTCCTTTCTAGAGTGAAGATCAAGCTATATCTAAAGAAGATCAAGCCTGGATCAAGTCGACCTCAAGCTGCATCCAAAGAATCCTTCATCAACTAAGGGGGAGCATTAATCAATCTCTTGTTCTTGTGTTCTTTCAATTTCACATCCTTCTCAGCTTCAAGTGTGTTTTGATTGTAATCTTAAATCTTTTGTGTGTGTGTGTGTGAGGATCTTCACAGATCCGTGTGTGTGTGTGTGCAGTCAAGGTTGATTGCTTTTGTGTGTGTGTGGTTGATCTTGTAACACTCTACAAGATAGTGTGTGGTTCCTCACTGTCGGTGAGGGGTGGACGTAGGTTGCCTTTGTGGCATCTGAACCACCTTAAAATTGCTGTCTCCTCATGGTTTGCACCTTATCTTCTTTCCCCCCTTCTGTGATTACTTGTGGATCTAGTCTTTCTGCTTCTTTTAGATCTTGTGTGTTAATCATCTTCACTTAAATCCTTCGATATATCAAAAGTTGGATTCGGACCGACAAGGTCATTCTTGCTGAAAAGATAACAGTTTGCGTGAGTAAATCTACGGATCTGTTAACTCCGCCGAGTACCAAGGGTTTATGCAGTGGTTGTTTTGAGAGATATAGTCTGTTTTGCTTGCGGCCCTCTTGTGTCCTCTCGAAATCGGTATCTTGATTTTATTTTATAAAAATTTGTTATCACCCAATTCACCACCCCCCTCTTGGGTGTCATTTAACCTCGGGACTTCAATTGGTATCAGAGCTAAGGCTCTTCTCTTTCAGATCTAACGATCTAGAGTAAGATCCAGTTAAATGGCAAACAAGGGTATGATGCCCGAGGGCCACTCCATCAACCGTCCTCCCTACTTTGACGGTTCAAACTACTCGTACTGGAAAAACAGAATGCATATCTTTCTAAGAGCTCAAGAGTACGAAGTTTGGAGAGTTGTGGACAAGGGTCCTCATAACCTAGGGGATGATGAAGATAAATGGACACCTGAGGAAATCAAGAAATGCACCGCTAATTATAATGCCCTGAATATCATGCAATGTGCTATACACCCTAACGAATTCTCTCGTGTCTCTACATGCAGCTCGGCCAAGGAAATGTGGGACAAGCTGCGACTTATATATGAGGGAACTTCACAAGTCAAGGAGACCAAGGCAAATCTCCTAGTCACTGACTATGAGCTTTTTAATATGAAACCTGAAGAAACCATCTCCGAAATGTTTGCAAGACTAACAGAGATCACGAATGGTCTCAAGAGTCTCGGGAAAGAGTACTCAAATTCCGACCTTGTAAGGAAAGTGTTAAGGTCCCTACCGTCAGCTTGGCACACAAAGGCCACGGTAATTGAAGACTCAAAGAAGTTGTCTACTCTCACCTTGGATGAACTCATAGGGTCACTCATGACCTATGAGATAAATATTAAGAGGACAGTTGATGAAGACATCAAAAAGAAGAAGGTCATTGGACTGAAAGCTCATCACTCCGATGATGAATTTCAAGAAAGTGAATCAAGTGACAGAAGCAATGAAGAGGAAGAATTGGCAATGATTACTCACCAAGTGAGAAGATTTCTAAGGAAGAAGAGAAACTTTCAGGGAAACTTTAGGAAATGGCCAAGAAAGCCCACGCAGACCAAAGGCGAGTCAAGCAAGCCAAGTAGCATCATATGCTACGAATGCAAGAAGCCCGGGCATATGAGAGGTGAATGTCCGGATCTGAAAAAGAAATTCAAGAAGGGTAATTTCAAGAAACCCAAAGCCATGGTCGCCACATGGAGCGACGATGAAGATGAACCATCTGATGAAGAGATTCAAGAACTTGTGGAAAGCTTGTGCCTCATGGCATATGAAGATGAATCTACGGAGGTAAACTCTGACCCTGATTTCATTTCTAATGAACAATGGGAATCTGAATATGAAAAATTGTACACAAAATACAAGAAGATCGGATCTGAAAAAAAAATTCTCAAACAGAAATTTAATGACTTATCACATGAAGATATCTTTGTCAAATTTGAAAAATTGAAACAGGAATGGTTTGAGGCCACAGAAGAAAGAGAAAGCCTATTACAAACAATTTCAGACCGTGATAAAGCCAAAGAAGAATTATCTTGCAAAGTAATTGAAGTGGAGAAAGCATGTGAGAAAATGAAAATTGAAGAACAAATTCTGAAATTCACAAACTCAAAACTTGAAAAGAAAACTGTGAGCTTGGAAAAAGAAGTGGATGATCTTCAGTCCACGTTATCTAAGTTTGTTAAGGGCAAGCAAAATCTAAATAATTTGTTGGGAGTGAAAGTCAATTTTAAAAGAGAAGGCCTCGGATACTCTCCCCAAAACAAAAAACCTTTTGAGCATAAGATCACCACATCCCTTGTCCATGAGAAAAGTCAAAACCATGCGTCATCTTCCAAGCCTGAACTCAAGCATTTTCAACCCAAATCACGACAGTTTCAAGGAAACTTTGCACCCGTCAATTGCTATCATTGTGGTAGATTTGGGCATGCTATTGTAAGTTGTTGGTTCAAACAAAACCCACCAAGAAATCGTGCTTTCTGGACCAAGAGGAGATATACCATGAACTGGACTAACTCCAACGGACCCAAACTAGCTTGGGTACCAAAAACAATTGCATGAGAATTTTTCTTCTGGCAGAAATGTCTTGAAGCCAGGGGGAGCAAATGGTATCTAGACAGCGGTTGCTCAAGGCATATGACAGGGGATAAGAAGGTGTTCTCCAAGCTGCAAGAAAAGGAAGGAGGCTTAGTTGCTTTTGGCGGAAAGGACAAAGGTAAAATAATCAGAGTTGGAGACATAGGTAAGAATTCTGAGACTCTAATTGAAAATGTCCTTCTGGTGAAAGGTTTGAATCATAATTTGTTGAGCATAAGTCAATTATGTGATAAGGGTTTTAAGATTATTTTTGATGTGACTCACTATTTTGTCATGTGCAAAAATTCAAATGAAATCAAATTCATTGGTAAAAGGAGCAACAATGTGTACACCATTGATCTTGATGATGTTTCAGTTGATAATGTGTGTTTGGTAGCTAACAACCATGAGAATGCATGGCTATGGCACCGTAGACTAGGTCATGCTAGTTTTGGTGTGATCTCTAAGTTGTCTAGACATGACTTGGTGATAGGTCTGCCCAAATTGAAATTTGAAAGCGATAATATCTATGAAGCTTGCACGAAAGGCAAGCAAACACGAATCTCATTCAAAAACAAAAATATTGTTTCATCCGCTAGGCCATTGGAACTGTTGCATCTTGATCTTTTTGGTCCTACTAGAACATCTAGCCTAGGAGGAAAATCCTATGGCTTTGTGATTGTTGATGATTTCTCCAGATTCACATGGGTGCTGTTTTTAGCTAATAAAAGTGATGTCGTGACGGACTTTCAAGTGTTTTGCAGAAAAATTCAGAATGAAAAGGGTTACCTCATCACCACAATCCAGAGTGATCATGGTGGTGAATTTGAAAATTATGAATTCAGCATGTTCTGTGAAGAGCAGGGGTACACACACAATTTTTCATCACCGAGGACGCCCCAGCAGAATGGAGTAGTAGAGAGAAAGAATAGAACGTTGATAGACATGGCCCGGACCATGCTCAGTGAGAATTCCCTACCCAAGTATTTTTGGGCTGAAGCGGTAAGTACAGCATGCTACATCATCAACAGGGCAATGGTAAGGCCCATTCTGAAGAAAACTCCATATGAGCTCTACAAGGGTAAGAAGTCAAACATCTCTTATCTTAAACCCTTTGGATGCCCTTGCTATATCTTGAACAATAGTAAGTCCAATCTGGGTAAGTTTGATGAAAAGATTGATAAAGGAATTTTTCTAGGTTATGCACTCAATTCTAGAGGTTACCGATTATTCAATAAAAGGACTTTAGTTGTTGAAGAAAGTCCTCATGTTATTTTTGATGAATCCGAGTCAAAACTCACAAATCAAATTTCTTCCATCTTGGATGCAGATGAAGACCCTAAGAACTCATCAAATGTTAAAGCCAAGGATGAGCCATTGAAGGCAACCTCAAGCAAAAATGAGGAAGATGAGGATCCTACAATTGAGACACTACAAGAACAACAAGTGCAGCATCCTGATCTGCCCAGCTCCTCCACACTTCTAAAGGATCATCCAACTGCAAACATCATAGGTAATTTGGAGGATGGGGTGAAAACTAGGTCCTCACTAAGGCAGGTTGAACAGGAGGACCTGATGGCCTTACTTTCACAAGTAGATCCCAAGGACATTCATGAAGCTCTTCAAGATGAATCCTGGATTCAGGCGATGCATGAAGAGCTGCATCAGTTTGAAAGAAACGAGGTGTGGACTCTCGTGCCGCGTCCTAAGAACCATCCTACTATTGGAACTCGCTGGGTTTTCAGAAACAAGCTAAATGATGCGGGATTGATTGTGAGGAATAAGGCTCGGCTTGTGGCCAAGGGGTACAGCCAGGAGATGGGAATTGATTTTGATGAGTCCTTTGCACCGGTTGCTAGACTTGAAGCAGTCCGGATCTTACTGTCCTACGCTTGCTCTTTGAACTTTAAACTATTTCAAATGGATGTTAAATCTACATTTCTTAACGGCTATATCAAGGAGGATGTCTTTGTAGAGTAGCCGCCAGGCTTTGAAGATTCCAAACATCCACGACACGTGTACAAGCTCCAAAAGGCCTTGTACGGACTAAAACAAGCACCAAGGGCATGGTATGAACGGCTTACTTCTTTTCTGGCTGAAAATGGGTTCAAGAGAGGTAAGGTTGATCAAACACTTTTCACAAGGAAATCAGGTAAGGACATTTTAGTGGTTCAAGTGTATGTGGATGACATTATTTTTGGAGCTTCTGATAATGCCTTATGCGAGGAATTTGCAAAGACTATGCAAGGAGAATTCGAGATGAGCTTAATGGGGGAGCTGAATTTCTTTCTTGGATTGCAGGTGAAACGAACTTTAGAAGGAATTTTCATCAATCAAGCCAAATATACTATGGAACTGCTGAAGAAATATGGGATGGCGGAAGCAAAACCCATATTAACTCCCATGGCCACTACCACAAAGCTGGATAAGGATGAAAATGGTAAAATAGTAGACTCTACACTGTTTCGAGGTATGATCGGATCACTACTGTACCTTACAGCTTGCCGTCCTAACATTCAATTCAGTGTATGTCTCTGTGCCCGTTTCCAGTCATGCCCTAAACAATCTCACTTATCAGCTGTCAAACGCATTTTTAGATACCTTATTGGCACTGTAGATTTTGGCTTGTGGTTTCCTATCGGTAGTTTGTTTGATTTAATTGCTTATACCGATGCAGATTATGCAGGATGCATTATCGATCGTAAATGTACAAGTGGGTACTGTCAGTTTCTCGATGGGTGCCTCGTCTCATGGGCCTCCAAGAAACAACATTCAGTAGCTCTCTCAACGGCCGAGGCTGAATATGTAGCCGCCGAAAGTTGTGGAGCCCAAGTACTTTGGATCAAAAATCAATTGCTTGATTTGAATGTTGAAGTGGATTGTGTGCCAATCTTCTGTGATAATACGAGTGCGATTAGTCTATCTAAAAACCCTGTTCAACACTCTAGAACCAAACACATTGACATTCGGCATCATTTTCTGAGAGATCATGTAGGTAAAGGGGTTTTTGAGTTCAAGTTCATTGACGCACTTAACCAACTGGCTGACATCTTCACAAAACCCCTAAATCAGGATTAATTCAATAAAACTAGGAGAGAACTTGGCATGTGCAAGGGTGAGGGCATACGTACTTAGGTCTGCACTAGGTTGTTTCTTTTTCGTTGGGTAGATTATGTGAGATGCATGCATTGTGTGTGGTTCATTTCTATTGTGCATGACTATACCTAGCATGTGTGCATGTACTTATATTTATATACACTTTCTCCTTGACATTTTCCTAAAACTAAATATTCCTTGATAAATAAATGTGGACTAGTGATCTAGTGCTCTTAGCAGTCACCATTCAAGGGTTTCCATAGTCGACTCCTGCTTGACATCTTTCGTGGCTTAGCACAAGAGAAGAAAAGATTTTAAAAAAAATGTGTTCTGTGAAAATGGGGGAGTCCGCAAGGTCATGGAGCCTGTTTCTATCTCTCGTGATCGCTGGCTCAACCCTTTTCCTCTCGGGGTCCACATTGGGGCTTCTATACCCCAGCGGTCGACCGCTGGCTTCGTGTCGGTCGACCGCCAGCGGCGAACCGGCCCTGTTCAACCGCGTCCGAACCCCAATAAAAGGGGGTTTTCCTCCCCATTTCCCATTCTATTGCCCTCCACTCTCTCTCCCTTACTCCACCCTAAACCTAGCACACCTCTCTCCCACCATCTAAGCCGTCAAAACCCCTCATCTCCTTTCTCCCACCACGATCCAGCCAATTTATCTCCACTTCGGAACAACTCGTCACCGACGTTCGTGCTCTTGTGTCGCCCTTCCCTGAGTTCCAGAGCGTGAAGAAGGTGTTCACAGTCCTCCCCGGTGTCTCTCTCTCCATCCCAAGGTAGAGGTCCTAACTCTCAAGAGGATCTTCTCTTCAGCGGGTTTCTTAGTCTAAAATGGCACCTAGACGGAGTGCTCGGCATCTTCTCCAAGGGGAACCTAGTGCTCGGAGATGTGAAGCTCCGGCCGCACCTCCACCACAAGCTCCCGCACGCAGGTTACCTCCAAGGTCTATCATCGACCCTCGTCTTGTCAATTTTCAAGAGTTGAATGAAATTCTACCCGACATTTATACAGTTTTTTCAATGCAACCGGGGTGGATTGACTTTGTCACTAGATACAACCAGTTTTATCCCTATCTGGTACAACAGTTCTATGGAAATTTGGTTGACAGAGATGGAAGATTATACACCATGGTTAAGGGCATTGAGATCTGAATTAATTCAGAATTATTCAATCGTGCCCTGGGAGTCTCTTCACATGGTGCAGACATGAATTTTGGGCATGGTGAGGTTGAGGTAAGTTTCATTGCCATGACGAGCTGTGATTTTGTACGTGGTGTGAGTGACCTCATTGAGTTCAATGCCAACCACTTTTCCGCCTTGCAACGGGTTCTGCATCATATGTTTACTACACTTATTTATCCCAAGAATGGCAGCCGAGATGAAGTGACGGAAGTGCACCGATTCCTAGTCTATCATGTTATGAATGGTGACTTAATTAATATGGGTTGGCTCATGACTCAACTGATAAGTCGATGCCGGACACATTTACGGTGGTCCCTGCCTTATGCTTCTCAACTCACTGGAGTGTTCACTTCTATTGGGGTCCCATTGGAGGATGAGCAGTTTGTTCTGGTCCGCCATGATGACATTTATAATGAGCATAAGCTTTTCTCTGATATGGGATATTACCATGCAGCAGATGGCACAATTCGTCGTGCTGTCCCAGTTTATGGGGAAGAGAATGTTAGTGAAGACGAACAAGAACCGGACCCACAATAAGATAACAACAATGCACCTGCACCAGTCCAGCATGAAGATGTGCCTCCTCCCGCGGCTCTCCCTCCTCCACCGCTGTACTTTCATGGGGAGTCTTCCACTCAGGGTGCTGGGCATTCCACTTGGGGGGACTATGAGGCTCTTGACAGGCGTCTTTTAGGCATGGAAACTCGGTTTGACTCCTCCCTTGGGCGCTTGGATACTTTTATGGATACCATGACTGGACGAATGGACACCTTCACTCATGATCAAGATGATATCTCTATCCACATGGCCATTCTCTTTGCCAGCCATGAAGATAACCGTGAGGCCTTTCGCCTCACCAACCATACCCTTCTTTCCATCCGTAACCAGCTCCGTCATTATGATGATCTTCTCCACGGCCTTGAGGATCGTCTTCCTCCTCCTCCTGCTCCTACTCCTGCTGATTCCCCCCATGGTGATGGTCCACCGGATGGTGTTCATGGCGAGGAAGCTGAGGATCACCCTGCTGTGTAGCTGCTCTTTGGGTCTCTAGTGTCACTTTTGTCCACTTTTTGCACCCCTTCTCTCTCCTTTTTGATGATGTCAAAGGGGGAGAAGTAGGCTATTAGGCTTATATGTATATGCTATGTGTGTTTGGTGTTTGCCTGCTTGCATGCATGTCTGTCTCTTGCATTGTAGTTTGAGCATATTGTATTGCATTAGTGGTTGCATTCCTTAACGTGTCGAGTCCATTTCTCCCTTCTGCATTCTGTGTACCTTGTATGGATCTAATGAAAATGAATGGAAGAATGCACTCTTTGACTTTACAAGATTGGCCCCCCTCCCTTCTCACTTCTTGTCAATGTGGCAAATAAGTATTGAATGGTTGGTATGGATTCGTTGACGTGCTTGTGTTGGAAGTGATATGTTGCGTTGAAATGAGCATTTTGAATGCCTTCAATCGTGAGTTCAAAAGATTCAACTTGATGGATTTCCACGTATCTCAAATGTAATTGTTGACGCTTCTAAAACTCCTTCAAAGGCACATTGGTGAAAATGCAAATCTAATGCCTCGTTTTTGTCATCATCAAAAAGGGGGAGATTGTTGAACATATCCGAGTGATTTTGATGATAACAAAACCCAGGACATTTCTCTCTCATGTATCTTGTTTTCAAGCGAAGCTTCATGCTTTAAACCATCAAATTTCACCCCATGTCAAATGTGTGTTAATGAATCCTTCCATGTGTTTATTCGAGTTTAAACCAACTTGTAATTAACTATAACACAAGCCCATTTCAATCATCGAACAAATGGATAGCTTCAAGTGAGCTAACACTTGACTTTTTGTAGGATTGGAGATTGGCGGTCGACCTGTGGACCCTTGGAGGTCGACCTAAAATAACAGAATTGAAATCTGGGAATCTGTGAACCTGGCGGTCGACCGCCAGGAGCTAGCGGTCGACCTATTTTCCCAACAGCCAAATGGCTACAGGACGGTCAATGGCGGTTGACCGCTGGCCTCTGTAGGTCGACCCCCAGCCCCGAGCTACCAACAATTGTTGACTTTTTATCATTTCAAGAAAAGCCATTCCTCTTGGATTTGTTTAATCCCAAAGCAACCAAACTCTCGAGAAATTGTGGATCTGGTCTGGGGGAGTCCTTGGACCATTCAAGAGCCTATAAAACATATGCAAGAGGATTTGGAAAACCCTAATGCTTAGAGTGGATCAAGGAGGCTACCAAAGGTGGGAAGGAGGAAGCTTGCACTGTAGACGTGAACAGTGCGCCGAGAAGATTTCTTCATCCTTCTTCCTCCTTTCTAGAGTGAAGATCAAGCTATATCTGAAGAAGATCAAGCCTGGATCAAGTCGACCTCAAGCTGCATCCAAAGAATCCTTCATCAACTAAGGGGGAGCATTAATCAATCTCTTGTTCTTGTGTTCTTTCAATTTCACATCCTTCTCAGCTTCAAGTGTGTTTTGATTGTAATCTTAAATCTTTTGTGTGTGTGTGTGTGTGTGTGAGGATCTTCACAGATCCGTGTGTGTGTGTGTGCAGTCAGGGTTGATTGCTTTTGTGTGTGTGTGGTTGATCTTGTAACACTCTACAAGATAGTGTGTGGTTCCTCACTGTCGGTGAGGGGTGGACGTAGGTTGCCTTTGTGGCATCCGAACCACCTTAAAATTGTTGTCTCCTAGTGGTTTGCGCCTTATCTTCTTTCCCCCCTTCTATGATTACTTGTGGATCTAATCTTTCTGCTTATTTTAGATCTTGTGTGTTAATCATCTTCACTTAAATCCTTCGATATATCAAAAGCTGGATTCGGACCGACAAGGTCATTCTTGCCGAAAAGATAACAGTTTACGTGAGTAAATCTACGGATCTATTAACTCCGCCGAGTACCAAGGGTTTATGAAGTGGTTGTTTTGAGAGATATAGTCTGTTTTGCTTGCGGCCCTCTTGTGTCCTCTCGAAATCGGTATCTTGATTTTATTTTATAAAAATTTGTTATCACCCAATTCACCCCCCCTCTTGGGCGTCATTTAACCTCGGGACTTCAGCACCGACTCAATGCACAGGCTTATGAAGACTTCAGATATGTTTTGTTTGACTTAAGGTGTTTGATTTTTGACATCATGAAAACCACAGGGATACAACAGTCTCCCCCTTTACCACAGGGATACAACAACCTCCCATTGCAGACATAGTCAACCTTGTTCTTCTTTGTGTTCTTCAGCCTTCCCATTCATTTGTCAGCCATAACTCTTATTTGTCAGCTTTATGTGCTTCAGTTGGCAGGTGGCTTGAGGTTGGCTATTGTCGACTCGAGAGTCGTTTGGAGTCGAATTGCATTCTTCATTCTTCAGCATTTTGGCTTGAAATCTTCACACTGCTTAGTCTTGACCCGAACTACAAGATTGTTAACATCATCAAATGCAATTAAGACTCATCAATGAGTCATAGTCAGATATCATCAAAACAATAGAATCAAGCATGTTCCACACATGTCGAACATTCTCCTCCTTTTTAATGATGGCAACTATGAGTCATTATGAGTGAGTCATCTCTGAAAGGAATAGAATCATGAAATATAGAATGACTCATCAAAAACTTCTCCCCCTTTGCCATCAGCAAAGAGGACACAATTTGATACCAAATAAAGAGGCAGGAGATGAGCATAGATAAGATTTGTCAGCAAAGCAATGCAATCAGTCAGGAGAGATAGATGTAAAGCAGTGGAAATCAATTAGTAGGGAATAATTAAAGAGAATGCAGCCAACACCACTGTTGGGTCCCTTCGATACCATAGGAGTTAAAGAGACATGCTGGGTCCCTTTGATTGATACCAAAGGAGATGATTGAGCAGTAATTGATCAGATTGAGCAGATTTAAGAAATGCAATGTAACTATGAACATGAATGTTCTGAGCAATGCTATGAGCAGCCAACCAAGTAAGTGACATTTGCAGAACAAAATGTAGCTACACACAATTTTTCAGATTTTTCAATTTTTATGAGTTCTAGTTTTTCTTTTCTAGGCAATGCAAGAAAGAGCTAGAAAGGGAATCCACTGCTATGCAGGATGAGGATAGGTGGTAATACAGTGGACAATAGACTGACCAACAGGCTGAAACAGAAGAGCTGACAGAGCTCACATGACAGGGGTTTTTCAGATCTGAGAAGGTCAACATTCTCCCTTTAGAGCACAAAAACATCAAGACCAATATTCGCATTAATAGTTCAAAGGGTATAAGCCCAAAATCTAAGCGTAAGAACCTAAAAACATGTGCTGGTAAATTTAATAGAGCTAAAACAAATTACTCAAGACAACATACCTTGCTCTCATTCCTTTCCATCTTATGCAACAGATTTCATGAGGCAGCCCTAGAGAAGAAGCTTAAACTAGTATTGAAGATAAACATAAGAAGGTGCAGAAAACCTTTGAGGGTCAGCCTTTAGAATTGCATGCCATCATTTAAACATAATTAAGATACCAATAAAAGCATTTCATTTTCAACAGATTTGTAGATTGCTCAATGTTTCAAGGACATCCAAGTTTAGTTCATTCCTTTCGTACAAGGAGACACATTGATTAAATGGCCGACTCCCTGGTTACTCAGATTTTCACTAACTATCGTGTCTCAATTTGAACAGAGGTGGCTTGTCATATCATGACACAGTCCACGTCTGTAATACCCTAGATCCTTCAGATTAGAATCAGAGAGCTTTCAGAGCGCTTTCGTGGGTCTCGGATCATGTTTTACGATCCACTAGGATTTTTCACCTGTATAACTTGTAGAACCCTGTGGAGAGTGAACCGTTGAGTTTTGAGACTTTGGGATGCTGCAGGTGCGTTGTGCTCTTTCCGAAGATCGCGAAGGCTATTTTTTTGTATTTTTATGAGATTATAGAATTTCGGGCCAAAAATTAGATTTCAAAAATATTCATAATTTCTTGTTTTTCTTTTCCTTTTTAACACTCACATCTCTCCTCTCTCTTCCCACCATTCTCAGTCTATCTCCCTCAGTTCTCTCTCCTCTCTTCTTCTCTCCCCTTGGGTGCATGACCGTGGCGGAGGTGGACGAGGCTGGGACGCTGTGGAGATGACCAGGAGCGTGATGGCGCGAGGATTGGAGCGTGGCATTGGCGTGATCCCATTCTGTGGATTCAATGTGCAGGCGGGGTTCGTGTGATGGTTTTCGGCATGGATTTGGCCGTTTCAGCACGCGAGATCTTCGGTGGAGGTAGGGGGATGGATACTCTACCCATTTCCTACTTTCCCTCGTAATTTTGAGCCGATTGGCACGAGTATGAGTGGGTTTTCTAGCTTTTGGGTGAAATGTATGTTTCGGGGGTGTGAGCCGAAATCACCGTTCCAAGCGATGGTTTCTAGTTTAGATGGTAAATCTTGAACTCCTGGCTTGTCGAGATTCGATTCCCGCTAGTTTGGCCGCATTTGGCCCTGATTTGGGGCCGGTATGAGGCCGGATGCCCACGTGAGATGTTTTGGGTTGATTTGTGGAAATCACCCGTTTGATTGTCGTTTTGTGGTTTTTTTGGTCCATTCCGGATTGTGGAAGGCTTATATCGAGTCTGTGGATGTTTCCCCGTCGTTCTGGGAGGATTGGGGCGTGGAACAATTAGGTTTTGTGAGTTCCTATGGTTTTCACATCGGAGTGAGGTAGCGGTCGTACTAGAGACCGCTACTTGATAAGGCATCCCTAGGAGAACCGCCATCTGTAAGAGACGATCCTTGGGAGACCGCTATCTGGTTCTTAAGGGTTTTATGTCTGTTTTAGTTTGCAGTCTCGCGATCAACCGCAACTTGGTAGTGGCGGCCCTAGGGTGACCGCCATTTGGTCATTTGGTTTTTAAGTTGATTTAGGTCGGCTCTAGGTAGTGGCCTTATGGCTGACCGCCTCCTTGAAGTAACGGTCAGGCTAGGACCGCCACCAGGATGGCTTATCGTACATTTTTAGACGCAGTTTGGATATGGCGGTCTCCCCATGACCGCCACCTTCAATAGGTGGCCTTGTGAGGACCACCAATTTCAAGAAGCGGCTCTTGTTGAGACCTATTCTTGCCTGTTCAATCTTGAAAGTAGCGGCCCTGTTGAGACCTCCACTTGGCTGGACTGTCAAGTAGCGGC
Organism: Amorphophallus konjac; assembly: GCA_022559845.1. Classification (NCBI taxonomy): domain Eukaryota; kingdom Viridiplantae; phylum Streptophyta; class Magnoliopsida; order Alismatales; family Araceae; genus Amorphophallus; species Amorphophallus konjac. Next base: position 256,863,372 of record CM040118.1, on the reverse strand, counting down.
CAGGGTATTACCGCCACTTTACTGGGCTATCTGGTAGCAGCCAAAGGATTAATGCCACCTGCCCAGAGTGTTCTTGCGCTTTGGTTTGGCTTTCGATTATCTTGGCTTCGACCCCTTAGTTAGCCCATTGTTCCGTGGATGTCTTGGACGTCCTATGAGGGCTGTGACCATGATATAGGGTGTTCAGAAGTGCCGTAATGCCGAGTAGTGTGTCGTGTTGTTTTGAGAGTTATTATGGTTTCCGGTCAACCCGGTTGTGACCCAGTGGTTGACACGTGACCTCGTGAGTGTCTCGGCTATCCTGTGGGGATCTAGACTATGTTTTGGACGCTCAAAGGTATTGTGTTATCTCGGTTTGCATGCTTATGTGGTTCGAGGGCTCGGATGACCCCTCATGTTCTGTGTTTCTCGTTATGCGGAATTGTGAGTCCGATGAGCGGCCTAGGGGCCGTGGACTTTCATTAATGTGTGGATCCAACTATTGTGTGCCATTTCCATGTTTTTTTCCCGTAGTTTTTGGCTTATGGACTAGGCTGATTAACGGCGTGTTGCCGTGATGTATGCCGACCTTGACCCGAGTCCTTTGACTCAAAGATCGTTGTGTTAGCAGGTCTAGTTGGCTGTCCTGAGTCTGTTGTTGACACCCATTTTATGACCAATGAGTTGGGTCATCACCTTATTTATTTTTGTGATGTCCCAGGTTGTTCGCCGATTTTTGGGCCATTTTTGGGTCATTTTTGGGCTTATTTTATGGGTTGCTATCCCTGGTTGGGCCTAGCTCTTTCTTTTCTCGTCATTTGGGCTTATTGGGACTAGATAATGGCTAATAAGGATTTTGTTGTGGATTTAATCGAAGATTTATTTGCCTTTATCTCTTTTGCCACGTCTCTTAGCCTTGCGGTCTATCGCTCGATCATCTTTTGACTAGAGTCCTTAGTTTGATGATTTCTCTATGAGTATTGATCCTCATAAGCTTCTGTTTTTTTCTATGGACTCTTGGGAGTATTATCTTCCAGATTTATCTAGGTTCAGCCCTATTTTCGTATTATTATCCCTCCAACTTGAACTAATGTTTTGGGGGTCTATAAATAGAACCCTTGACTTTATGGCTTGCGGAGGAGATTTCTAGAGCTAGCGACAAAGTGCTATCACATCCTAGAGCGAGTACCAGCCAGGTGTTGGCACTCAAAATATATTCAATGGCGATCAAGCCTCAAAGACAAATGATGCGGCCCACTAAAGTAGAGAAGCCGAAGAAGATCAATACGATGAAGCCTTATCAAGCTGCCAGAGCCTCAGGTCACCCAGTATGAGTACCGTGGACTTCACCTCAGGAGAATCGAGATGAATTTACAACCAACCGGTAGCACCGTCAAGCCTACCCAATGAACCGGTATCGACTCGGTCGTACCGCGTAAACAATATCCATTGTCCGATCAAGGATGAGAATGCATCCGTCGTCCGACCAAGGACAAGGTTGTACCCATCGTCCGACTGAGGATGAGAATGCATCCGTCATCCGACCAAGGACAAGGATGTACCCGTCATTTGACCGAGGACGAGAATGCATCCGTCGTCCAACCAAGGAGAAGGATGTACCCGTCGTTCGACCGAGGATGAGAATGCATCCGTCGTCCGACCAAGGACAAGGATGTACCCGTCGTTCGACTGAGGATGAGAATGCATCCGTCGTCCGACCAAGGACAAGGATGTACCGATCGTTCAACCAAGAATGAAAATGTATCCGTCGTCCGACCAAGGATGAGAATGTATCCGTCATTCGACAAAGGACAAGGATGTACCCGTCATCCGACCAAGGACGATAATGTATCCGTCGTCCGACCAAGGATGAGAATGTATACGTCATCCGACCAAGGATGAGGATGTATCTGTCGTCTGACAAAGGACGAGAATGCATCCATTGTCCAACCAAGGACAGGGGTATATCTGGTGGCCCGCCACCTGAATGAAAGATCCTTCCGAGGTGAAAGAGCACCCTTAGTCCGTCAGAATAAGGGACCGAAGGCTCTGTCGGTAGAAGACCTTGATTACCCAGCATGGGTACGGCTTCTCAGCATATTGGGTCCGTTAGTGACCAAATGATCACCCAGCCAGGGCGAAAGCATCCTAGGTGGCATTCCACCCCTCAAAAGAGTTTCGGGCACAAGTTAGGCCGAGTCAACGGCACGAACCACAGTGTCGAGGGCCGTGTCAACGGAAAACCTGCGTGTTCAAGCTGAAGATATACAAGGTTCCGAAGAAGGTTGTACATCGACCCGAGAGCTTCGCCAGGACTTCTCACCATGGTTTTGAAAGACCACGGTGAGATGGATGGTCACGGTGACTCCCGAACCGGTCTGGGACCCACCGTCTAACCCGTGTTAAGTAAGCGGGGCTTATCCGACGTGCCCTTTCAACGTCGCGCCCCCTATTCTCGGTGCCCTCTTACCCGACGCGCAAAATGGTCAAGGAAGCTTCTCCTGCGCACTTTCTTCATGCCGTAATAACTCAGCCTTCTATATATACACTTTGTTCGACCAAGTAAAAGAGGTCGGCAGAATCAGAAAAGAGAATGGCAGAGAAGGATCCAATTAAGGGAAACCAATCGTTCGAGAGAGAGAAAAAGCTTGGGGGAAAAGTAGGGTTTTTCCTGAGAGTGCTCCCGCTGCCGTCCTCCTCTATCTGCTTCTCTAAATAGCTCCGATGCAAGAGAAGAGTCACCGGAATCCGATACTCTGTTTTGGAGAAGAAGTTAGGTGGGTTCTGTTGATCCTCCCGACGATTCACCTTCTCGTTTTTCCCTTTTGATATAGTGTAAGTGAGGGGGGGAGGGGCAATGATATGAGCCCATCTCCCCCTTCACCATATCTTCACTCCTCCTTCTTCTGTGATCTCCCCTCTGCGATCAATGAAATGGCTGTCGAGCGACAACGCCGGCGCGCCGAATGCTTATAATGTATTATGTCTTTTGCCTCCCGTTAGTGGGATGAATGCTATGTTGATTATCTGAATGATATCATATTGTGTATGCTTCCCCATTCCTCTCTCGATTCACATGATTCAACCGCCTTATGTGTGGGCGTCGTGTTTCGTTCTGTGATACTGACCATGCCCTGAAATCAATATGGGCTACAGAAACGATATCCCCTCCTCGGGGCTCTCCCCTTCTAATGCAATGGCTACGCTGGGTTTGATGTGTACGCGTCATGGATTCCGTGGTTAGAGACACATTCCTGTGTGCATCTCTATCCACTTTGATTCCGAGGCATCCCTCTCAACACTCCTCTATGCTTCTCCATAGCCCAGAGGGAACGGGGTCACCTCTATAACCTGCTTACCCATTCTATGCAAATGGTTCAAATGGTTGTTCTCTGCATCTGATCATTTTAGTTGACAGGCTAACCCATTAACCCTTTGTGAATGTTGGCCTGCTAACCCCCCTTAATCGGCATACTAACTATCTGCCTCTGTGAGTGCTAACCCCTTAGCCCCGTGAGCATTAACATGCTAACCCTGTGAGCGCTGATTTGCCAATTCATTGACCATTGTGATATGCTATTGTATCCTTCCTATTCCGCATATGATTTAGAATCGCCGAGCTTTGTTATTTCTGATAACTTTAGCTTTAACACTCTGGGGAGGGGGACAAACCGCATTGATACCTCAAAACCGCCATTTGGTCAAAGGGTTCCATCTGTGAGTGATGAGTATCCCTATGGGCCATAAGGTGAACATTGACAGGGTTTAGCCCGATATTAAATCCACTGTCCTTAGGGACATTATGGTGACTATGGGATGTGTGCCCCTCGTAGGCTAGCCCTCAGGGTTTCCTTCCCTATTAGTCATCCCTTTTCTAGATTATGAGTTTACTATGGGTCGTGTGCCCCTCGTAGGCTAGCCCTCGGGGTCCTCACCTCCCTCATTAGTCACCTTATCCGATTGTGTTCAACCCACGGAATGATGGTGCCCCTGGTAGGCTAGTCCTCGGGGTTTCCTATCCGTTTGGGTCTGCCGGCCCCCGTTGTGCCACCCGGGATTAAGGAGTTTACCCCATCCATGGGTATGCCTCCGCTTTCCCCCCGCAATCCTCTAGACCGGGGGAAGTGCTGCCAAAATTTCTCCAGAACTTATTGACTATTTGCCCTCACAGTTTGGACTTAATAAAATATGATTTTGAACCATTAAACTTCCGTGCTTGAATATGAACCTCACACGAGTCTCAACCCTGCTTCAAGGGCATCCTGGACCTCAATTCATCCATCAAACAATTCAACATTTGCTCATGGGTTAAATAAACTGAAAAACATATAAAAATCATCAAAAATCAACTAACCCGGCACGTCCTAATACGGTGCGGTACCCCCCCCCCCCCCGCGTCGAAATAACTTCACACTCAAGTTTTCTTGTTTTTACTTGGCTGACACCCGTCACGCCCTAATCCGGCGAGCCCTGGGCGGGGCGCGCCGGTTAAGGCCTTCTCCCCCCACCGCGCCGTTTTACCCCTATTCCTACGTGACCCCACGCCGTTTTACCCCTATACCTACGCTACCAAGTGCCAGTTTTGAATAAAAGTGCGCTTGTCGCACCATTTTAACTCCTCTCTCTTTCTCGAGTCAACCCTCGCCTTCCATGGCTTGTGTCGGTCAACGTAATCAACCATAAATAAAATAAAAAGAAGCTTTTCAATTTGAAATCATCTGTCATCATGCACTTGCTAGTTCATGCATTAGATATAGATATGCATTCTTATGTGCATTGTTAGTGCATGCTTGCCTGAATAAGACCTCGGTATATCAAATGGCATCGATGGAAGGCCGGGTCACGCCCGACCAGAAGTTTTGACCATGCGAGACAGTGGTCTTCAGACCTACATCCTCCGCCCAGTACCGAAGGCTCGAATTTAATGAACCATGCCTACTCTGCATGATTGAGAAACCGATCAATGAATCATTTCATCTGGCCTCAAAGGATTCATCATGATATGCATTTTCCTACATTCTATTTCAGCCTCGAATGGCTCGTTATCTCGGCAACTAATAAGAGGTTTTCCTTCTTATCGAAGGATGTAATTAACGCCATAGCCGTTATGGTATGGCGGACTTTCGATCCCGACACAAACTTCACTCTCGCCCGACTCGGGTCAGATTGAGTGCACAATAAACTCGTCACCTAGTGACTGGCACGCCCTACCCGAATAACAAAGCGAACGGTCTAGTTCGGATATAATAATAAACAAAAAAAAGGATGAGTTCACATCTCACCGCTAGCATAGCTTGGCACGCCCGATGGGACCGAGTTCTCCTCTCATCTCTTTGCCGAGACAAACGGGCCCGGGGCCCTCCCAAAGAATGCTGATCGTTTGCTTATCCTGTTTGCAGGGAAAGTAACAATGGCTGCTGGACTCACAACGCTAGCTTTCAGCCCCGAGATCGTGGCCAACCATGTTGCTGATGGGTACCTGGCGGTGCCGATGATCTTTAGTTCCTTCCCACCGTCCGTCGGCTTCCCCAACTTCTTAGGGGTGGCCTTCACCGACATACTGGAGGTCGAGCTCTCGGAGCCGACCGAACAAGAAGCTACCATGAAGATAGGGGCCCACAACGCCCGAAGCTGCAAGAGTCTGGTGACTGAGCATACTCAGCTGATTAGCTGCATGGTACATCATGTGGCCCAAGGGGCTCGCCCCACATACCACTACAAGCCTCGGAATTTCCGCCAAGGGAATTCCGCCGAGGACTTGCTGTTCCTATGACCGAACGATTGTCAGTGTCCGGGAAATCTGTCTTGATTGGGGGCGTCCGGATCTTCCTAGATAGACATGAGTCCCAAGCGATTCTTGACTGGGTGGTTGCTGCTGTGCCAACCCGCAACTCCTTCCAGGCTCTTTCCGGGAGGAGGGCTGAGAAAGAAGAAGAAGGTCGCCAAGGCCGAAGAGAGCTGGCCCCAAGGCCCAAGAAATTTAAACAAGTCTGGATCCCTAAGAAGGTCCAACTTGCTCGCCGAGAGGCGTCTGCCTACTACTACTCCAAGCCCATCCAGGCGAAGGAAAAGAATGAGAGGGCGCTGGCCCCAAGAAGAGAAGAGACTATCGCAGAGCCTCCTCACCGCGCAAGCTTCAGAACATGCGCCTGACAAGTTGATATCCCTGCAGCAGGGAGAAGATTTGAATAACTTTCTGAAAGAACTCGGCTGGCTTACATCCCTCCAATCGAAGGTCGACAATCATCCCCAGTCCTACATCAGGGGCTAGGGCAGGAAGAGATGACCAGTGTGGTCAGAAACTACTTCAGGGGTATGATCAACCCCTCACTGGGCGAACAACGGATGTTGCAAGCAGCCATGGTAGGAGAAGACGATTGCCCACCAATGGCAGTCGAAGAAAGAGAAGAACGAGAAATGACGTCGTCGGTTGACGACAATGGATATTAAGACGGCTTCGAAATTGAAGCCGATAAAGCCACTCTTCATCAACAGGAGGAGAGAAGAGTCTCCGTCGCCGAAGGAAAGGAATGCAAGTCTTCACTAGCAATATGGCTGGAGTGTCCGGCTGATATGGAAGACTGCCTGAGGAACCTCAAGAGCTGGCTCGATTGGCCGAAAGGCCCGGGCCGAGAACTCGAAGAACTGAAGCCACAAGAGAGATGTTGGGTGCTGCAGAAGGAAAGCAAATCCTAACTGATGGGTCCACCATTTTAACTGCAAATGTGGTGACCACGGAAGAAGAGGAAGTGCTAATAGATACCCCGCCTGAAGGCGCATTAGGGGAAACGACATAAGCTATTCCCACCATGGCAACCATGGATCCTTCGATGTTGATGATACTCCAGAGATATCAGCAGGAGATAGAGCTTCTGAAGAAGCCGCTAATGGAAAAGACTGAACAAGCCTCGGCCTCTAAGCAGCTTGAGATGCAGGCCAAATCATCATGGGGAGTCTTCAACTTGAGCGACTTGCCTCAGCCGGTAGAACCCAGCTTGGCGACAACTCAACAGCGCCCACCATCGCGTCTGATGCCACCAGTACTACCATAGGTGCACCAGGCGCCTCCACTGCTGCGTCCTCCTCTGCAGGCGACCGCCTTGGTCACCCCCTATCTCAAGCCGACGTACTTCTATGCTGAACCGGTCGATCTAACCGCCGTGAACAAGCTGATGGTGGAAAGGATGATCGAGCTAAAGCTTGCTGAGCAAAGTGAAGGTGACTACGTCGCATTTGATGCATACCGGGTGCCATACCCGCCACATCATGCTGCTAAGCAACTCCCTCCGGGGATCAACAAGCCACGCAAGTTCGACAAGTTCAATGGGAAGGGATCCCTGAAAGAGCATGTCGCTTACTATATGACCATCATGGGCGATCTGGCAGCCGACGCGTCGTATCTACTGAAGTTCTTCGGGTCCTCGCTAACAAGGCTCACATTTGAATGGTATTCCAGCCTCCCGGCCAGGTCGATCAACGACTGGCCGGATACGCAAAAGAAATTCAGAGAAAGATTCCATGTCATAGAGAGGGAGGTCACAGTGGCCGAGCTCTACTCAACAAGACAAATGGCAGATGAAATAGCCCTTGAATACATTAAGAGGTGGAGGAATCTCGGAATGAGATGCAAGCGGCCCCAGCATCAGGAGGACGCCGTGCAAATATGCAAACAGAACTTCAGGAGAGAGGTATTGGAAAAGATGATTGGAATGGAAATCCTATCGTTCGACCGTCTGAATAATGTCGTGGCTGAGGTGGAAGCCTTCCTGGCAAGACCTACCCCTGCATCAACTGCTGCCACTGCACAAAGGGTGAAAATAGCAGAGCGGCGATCAACGCCTAAACAAGCAAACACTCTTGACATTAAGTCATTTGAACAACAAAAGGACAATGGCAAAGAGGCAGCTGCCCCTCTGTCATGCCCCGAGCCTTTATGACAGTGGAAGACTCGCTCGAGAAACGTGAACAGCCGGCATCGTAAGCCTCTTGCAAGCAAGAATGATCATAGCGCAAGACAATCACACACATAAATACAATTACACAATATTTACTCAACTTCAACTTTATTTCATAATAATCAAGTATTCAAATACAACCACTAATTCAACTTATTCCAATCTATCAGACTCAAGAAATAGGAAAATTACATAGACTCAATCTAAATAATATAGACTTTCCTAAGTCTTCACTCTCATCTTTGACAATACTTTCATTCGCTCTCGGACCCGCTACTTGTATAACCCGAATCCGAATTCGAATCACTTTCATTTCTTGGAAAAAGAATGGAAATAGGTAATGAGCACACTTGCCCAGTATGTATCTTCGCATCAACATGAAGGCATCATTAAAGTAATTAACATTTTTGCTCTAGAGGAATAAGGTAAAATCATGCGAATGTGATCAATCATGCGATTAAACCAAAGTATGTAAGGTAGAATGAGAGCAAGTATGAACTAGCAAGAATGTTATAAGAACATGATATGGCCTTTCATGAACAAGAATGTAACGAGAATGTATTAGCAAGCCACATAATCATCACTCCAGTATCTTTTGCGTATGAGCAAGTACTTCATGAATTTCTATGGAATATCAAGAAAGTCAAGTATCAATGAAGCTGTATTGTGTTGTGAATTTTCACTTATTTATAAAGAAAGTACTCCCATCACAAAGCGACGCCAGTAGCATCATACCCCATGGTTTATAATAGTATGTTCCCAACAATCAGCCGAGGGGACTAGTATAGAGCCATTGAACACAATCAGTGCTCGATCGCATCTTCGAGTATAAATCAAGCTTTTTTCCACGCATGTAACAATAAAGTATGGCCAAGAATGTACAATTCCAAAAAGCTCTTGATAACAACAATTCAATAAATGAATGCTTTAATGAGAATTATAAGAAATCAAGAATGACTTATACTATGTCATGCTTATGGAAATAAATCGGCAGCATAACGGTACATTCTTTATCTTCCATTTATTATATTAGGTTTCTTGATCAATATGATAAGTTCTAGATCATCAAGAGTCCATCTAGAAACCTTGAAATATCAACCCTTGGTCAAACCTAGGTAAAAAATATTCAAGCAGTGTGACGGTCGTGTACTGGGCCGTTACATGATGTGACGGTCTAGAGTTGATGCGTTAGAACGACTAAATCTAGAAACAGTAATTGGACTCAGTTAACTATGACGGTTGTATATTGGGCCGTTACATATGCCTGACGGTTCAATATAGGTCCGTTACACTACTGATAACCAGAAACATCGATAGTGTCATATAATCACTTCGGTTTTAATGGTACAACCAACTCGGCGTCCTAGTGGGAATCCCAGGCTCGCGAAGAATTATGGAGGCCTTGCAATAAGATTTCCTAGTCCATTGGAAGGAATATCTAATAGAGAGGTCCTCATGTCCAAGAATAGTATTCCTATAGTACAAAGTGAACTAATGGACAACATACCGGAATATGTGTCATGTACTTAAAGAAATGACTCTATTGATAGAAAAGAATGTGTAACAATGTGAAACCAAGATAAAATCCCGTCAATACATCTTTCGAAAAATCATGATTTAGATACAAAACTATAGAGTTTAGCCAATGAAATTAGCATAACCTAAAACAACTCAAAATGCTTTAATAATACAATTTCCTATCATGAATCAATTAAGAAACTCAAAGTCATAAAAATAAGGTTTAAAACTTAGATAACTAGGCTTATTCATAAGTAAGTTTGGCAGTCCTTAGTCCTATCTCGGTTTGACAGTAAACCACACTCTGACGGTCTAGTATGGGCGCGTCACAGGGCTGTGACGATTTATCATAGGATCGTTACAGTATTGTAACGCTCCTGTTATGGTGCGTCAGAGACAACTGAGAAACTTTAAATGCAACAGGGGTTGTGACGGCTTATCGTATGACCGTTACTGTCGTCTGACCGTCCTAGTATGATGCGTCAGAGTCCCTGCTAAAAATAAAAAGACTATGATTTGAAACCATGTTATGTTATGAAAAGATTTGCTACCCTAATCATGACAAAATGAACTACAAGTCATCTAGATACATAGGTTGCAGTGAATTAACAAGATAACATCTTTGATCTTTGATTAGGGCTAAGAATATGTATGTATGCATGAACCCACTAAAACATGAAATTCATAGTCTATAATGCATGAAATCAAACACAATCAGAGGACTTTTATCCCTAACAAGTCATTTTTTCCAATCATGAGATAACCTACCACTTAACTGGGCTTTAAACTTCTAATTTGAGCTTTCAAGGACAGCCCTAGTTCCTCTCTTTTTGTGACTCTTCAGCAACTTCATGCTGCCCTAGCTCCTCAGCCTCTTGACCTAAGGACGTGAAATTTTGAGGGTAAGAAGATGAAACTAAGGTGAACAAAAGGTTCTAAATAACTGAACTCTAATTACCTTGTTTAGACGTCCTAATTCTCTGATCTTCAGTGGCCTTTAGCTCTGATTCATGGGTTACTATGGTCGAACCAGCAACTTTGGAAGCTTCAATCTCCTTGGTTGCTTGATCTCCTAGCACGAAATTTGGAGAACTATTAGTCTAAAGTATACTAAACAAAATCTTCTAAAGAATTTACCTGAAATAATTTATCCTTACCTTGATTCTTCACGAGCCAAAAGTAAGGGTCGCTCAGTTCAGAATAGGTCATATTTATAGGGTTTTGAAGATTAGATTGATTCTAGAGTCCTTAATTTGCCAGAACCTAATCCCTAAGAGTCCTTAGTAATGTTATAAGCTCTCCTAAGTCGATCTCTTGTAGATAAGATCCCAAAGTTGTAATCTTTTTGCTCGTTCTTTCTTTCACGGAGTTGTTAGAGTGTAACACATTCAGAGTGGTGCGTTACATGCTTATAGCGGTCGCCCGATAGACCGTTACACCAAACGTATACAGAGTTTCAATTAAATAAAACTCTCTTGTTCATTTATCCTTATAATTATCTATAAAAATAATATTTATCTTTAAAATATGTGAATAAGTCAATTAACCTTCTAGAACATGGGCCAAACTTAATGGGCTTGGTCCATTAACCTTTTGGATTATCTTTAAATAGGCTAGGTTAATTATTTAACCTAATTGGGCCTTATAATGACTTATTAATCTAATATTCTATTTATTAATTTATTTAGGCCTTTATAAATTCCTAAAAATTATTACATATTCCAAGAATAATTTATAAAAATTCTGGGGTCTTACACCCTCCCCCACTTAAGAGAATTTGGTCCCCAAATTTAATACATGGATTATGGAGAGTGTACTTATAGTTGAAAAATTCTAGAAATCTTCTCCGCATGGTTGCTTCGATTTCCCATGTTGCTTCATATGGCCATGTTTTCTTCCATTGAATCTTGACCATAGGAATAACTTTATTTCTTAGTTGACGCACTTCCCGTTCCAGAATCTTCATTGGCGTTTGCTCGTACGTCATATGCTTCTGAATCTCCAGATTGTCATAAGTGATAATATGGTCAGGCTCATATACATACATCTTCAGCATAGAGACGTAAAATACGTCATGAACTCCTGCTAATTATGGAGGTAAAGCCAGTCTATAAGCTACTTCACCGACCCTTTCGAGAATTTCAAACGGACCAATGAATCTTGGAGTTAGTTTGCCCTTAATACCAAATCTCCGAATACCATGACCTGGAGAAACCTTGAGATACACATGGTCTCCTACTTGAAATTCCAAGTCGCGCCTTCAATTATCAGCATAAGATTTTTGCCTATCTTAGGCCATCTTCATTCTCTCTTGAATGAGCTTGATTTTCTCTGTAGAATCTCTGATAATATCGGGGCCTAGGAATTGTCTTTCCCCTATTTCGCTCCAACATATTGGTGATCGACAATTTTTTCCATATAGAGCTTCAAAAGGTGCCATTTGTATGCTGGCCTGATAACTGTTGTTATAAGCAAATTCTACCAGAGGCAAGTGATCATGCCAACTACCTCCAAAATCAATTACGTAAGCCCTGAGCATATCTTCTACCACCTAATTTGTTCTTTCTGTCTAACCATCAGTTTGTGGATTAAAGGCTGTGCTGAAATTCAATCTAGTCCCTAGTGACTGTTGTAGACCTTTCCAAAATTGTGATGTGAATCGAGGATCTCTATCAGATATAATAGTTACTGGGACACCATGTAATTTAACAATTTCCATTATATATAATGCTGCCATGATATCCACAGACCATCGACTTTTGATTGGTATGAAATGTGCAGATTTAGTTAATCGGTCTATGATTACCCATATACCATCGTGTCCACCTCTTGTCTTAGGTAACCCTATAATGAAATACATCCTTATACTCTCCCATTTCCATTTGGGAATGTTCATGGGATGCAGTTTACCTGCAGGTCTAAAATGCTCTGCCTTTACTTGTTGACAAGTGAGACAGTGAGATACGAAATCAGCTATTTCTCTCTTCATGTTGGGCCACCAGAAATTTCTTTTACGATCTTGATACATTTTTGTACGACCTGGATGAATGGTGTACTTGGAATTATGTGCTTCTTCTAGAATCAATTTCTTCATATCCTCATGATCCGGTACACACACTCGGCCCTTGAATAGCAATCTTCCACCCTCCGTAATAGAGAAATCCGGCCGTTGTTCATTATTAGCCTTAATTTCTAGAAATATAGGATCATCATTTTGCAACTTGACTAGATCCTCTATTAAGGTAGGTTGAGCTCGGATGTTAGCCATGAAGCAATCTTCTTCCTTCCTGTCAATATCTAAGTTCAACTGAGCAAATTGAGGAATAAGATTAGTCATACTAATCATAAGACTTGATAGCATACCCATTGGTTTTCTACTGAGTGCATCCGCAACAGCATTAGCCTTGCCAAGATGATATTGAATAGAAAAATCAAAATCTTTGAGATATTCCAACCATCTTCTCTGCCTCATATTTAGCTCTTTTTAAGAAAATAAGTATTTCAAGCTTTTGTAGTCCGAGTAGACCATAAACTTTTCTCCATAGAGATAATGACGCCAAAATTTTAAGGTAAATATGACAGCTGCTAATTCCAAATCATGTACAGGATAATTTTCCTCGTGACGTTTCAATTGTCTAGAAGAATAACAGATCACTTTTCCATTTTGCATGAGAACACACCCTAAGCCAATACCAGATGCATCCGTATATACTTCGAATCCGCCACCTTCCATCGGTAGTGATAGAATAGGAGATGTAGTAAGATGATTCTTAAGAGTTTGAAAACTCTTCTCACATTCCTCTGACCAGACAAAAGGATTTTCTTTTCTCGTCAGTCTAGTTAAAGGAACTGCAATCTTTGAAAATTTTTTAATGAATCTTCTATAATAACGAGCTAGACCAAAAAAACTTCGTACTTCCGATACGGTCGTTAGTCAGCTCCAATTCTTGACAGCTTCTACCCTAGAAGGATCCACAATGATACCTTCTGTTGAAATAATGTGGCCTAGGAATGAAACTTCCTTGAGCCAAAATTTGCATTTATTTAGCTTGGCATAGAGTTTATGTTCTCTAAGTGTTTGCAAAGTTATTTTTAAATGTTCTTCATGTTCCTCCTTTATCTTGGAGTATATCAAGATATCATCAATGAAGACGACGATAAACTGGTCCAGATATGGCTGGAAAACACTGTTCATAAGTTGCATGAATGTTGCCGGGGCATTAGTTAATCCAAATGGCATTACCACGAATTCATAGTGGCCATAACGACTTCGAAAAGCAGATTTATAAATATCCTCTTCTTTAATTTTAAGCTGATGATAACCTGATCTGAGGTCTATCTTAGAAAAATATTCTGCTCCGGAAAGCTGATCGAAGAGCTCATCAATACGTGGCAATGGATACTTGTTTTTAATTGTGAGTTGATTCAGTCGTCGGTAATCGATGCATAGCCTGAGAGAACCATCCTTTTTCTTGACAAATAGAACCGGCGCACCCTAAGGGGATGTGCTAGGTTTGATGAAACTTTTGTCTAGTAATTCCTGCAACTGCCTTTTTAATTCATTGAGTTCTGTGGGTGACATCCTGTAAGGGGCTATAGAAATAAGTGCTGCTCCTGGGATGAGTTCAATAGTGAAGTTCACTTCCCTTTCAGGCTATAAAATGGGTAATTTGGACGGGAACACATTGGGGAACTCATTTACAATAGGAATGTCCGCTAAGATAATCTCCTTGGATTCGGTAACAATGACAGAAGCAAGAAAAGCTTCACTTCCTTGCGAGATAAGTTTACAAGCGTGAAGAGAAGATATGATAGTAGGATGCTTCTTGTACTTGATGCCAAGAAAAGAGAATCTTGGAAGACGGGGCTTTCGAAAGGATATAATCCTATTTCGACAATTGATATAAGCATCACGATCTACAAGCCAATCTACGCCTAAAATGACATCATAACCTTTCATGTCAAGGCATACTAAGTTTGCGGGGAGTTTAAGCTCCGAAAGTTGCGATGCAAATCACCAGCCCTTGCTCCTGCGCCAGCTTGCGCCATGGTTTGTAATGCCTGAGTGAGGCCAGCAATAGTTTGTTGCATACCATTCCAATCTACGCGATGAGCCATGGTAATAATAGGGTACCTGAGAGAAAATAAAAACTTGTTATTTCTCGTGGCATTGGAAGGAAAATCAATCTTAAAACTAATTAACTATCTTATCCTGGGTTCTACCCAATTCTCACATGGGTGTAGAAATTTCTTCCTTAGTTCATAGGTAGGGGTCCTTAAACCTTAGACTTATCCTATGACATGACTCTTCTTCCTAAGTCCTGACACTTAGGCTCTGATACCAACTTAACTGTCACGCCCCGAGCCTTTATGACAGCGGAAGACTCGCTCGAGAAACACGAACAGCCGACATGGTAAGCCTCTTGCAAGTAAGAATGATCAGAGCGCAAGATAATCACACACATAAATACAATTGCACAATATTTACTCAACTTCAACTTTATTTCATAATAATCAAGTATTCAAATACAACCAATAATTCAACTTATTCCAATCTATCAGACTCAAGAAATAGGAAAATTACATAGACTCAATCTAAACAATATAGACTTTCCTAAGTCTTCACTCTCATCTTTGACAATACTTTCATTCACTCTCGGACCCGCTACTTGTATAACACGAATCCGAATTAGAATCACTTTCATTTCCTGAAAAAAGAATGGAAATAGGTAATGACACTTGCCCAGTAGGTATCTTCGCATCAACATGAAGGCATCATTAAAGTAATTAACGTTTTTGCTCTAGAGGAATAAGGTAAAATCATGCGAATGCGATCAATCATGCGATTAAACCAAAGTATGTAAGATAGAATGAGAGCAAGTATGAACTAGCAAGAATGTTATAAGAATATGATATGGCCTTTCATGAACAAGAATGTAACAAGAATGTACTAGCAAGCCGCATAATCATCACTCCAGTATCTTTTACGTATGAGCAAGTACTTCGTGAATTTCTATGGAATATCAAGAAAGTCAAGTATCACTCAAGCTGTATTGTGTTGTGGATTTTCACTTATTTTTAAAGAAAGTACTCCCAGCGTAATGCGACGCCAGTAGCATCATACCCCATGGTTTATCATAGTGTGTTCCCGACAATCAACCGAGGGGACTAGCATAGAGCCCTTGAACACAATCAGTGCTCGATCGCATCTTCGAGTATAAATCAAGCTTTTTTCCACGCATGTAACAATAAAGTATGGCCAAGAATGTACAATTCCAACAAGCTCTTGATAACAATAATTCAATGAATGAATGCTTTAATGAGAATTATGAGAAATCAAGAATGACTTATACTATGTTATGCTTATGGAAATAAATCGGCAGCATAACGGTACATTCTTTATCTTCCATTTATTATATTAGATTTCTTGATCAATATGATAAGTTCTAGATCATCAAGAGTCCATCTAGAAACCTTGGAATATCAACCCTTGGTCAAACCTTGGTAAAAAATATTCAAGCAGTGTGACGGTCGTGTACTGGGCCGTTACATGATGTGATGGTCTAGAGTTGATGCGTTAGAACGACTAAATCCAGAAACAGTAATTGGACTCAGTTAACTGTGACGGTTGTATATTGGGCCGTTACATATGCCTGACATTCCAATATAGATCCGTTACACTACTGATAACCAGAAACATCGATAGTGTCATCTAATCACTTGGGTTTTAATGGTACAACCAACTCGACGTCCTAGTGGGAATCCTAGGCTCGCGGAGAATTACGGAGGCCTTGCAACAAGATTTCCTAGTCCATTGGAAGGAATATCCAATAGAGAGGTCCTCATGTCCAAGAATAGTGTTCCTATAGTGCAAAGTGAAGTAATGGACAATATACCAGAATATGTGCCATGTATTTAAAGAAATGACTCTATTGATAGAAAAGAATGTGTAACAATGTGAAACAAAGATAAAATCTCGTCAATACATCTTTGGAAAAATCATGATTTAGATACAAACTATAGAGTTTAGCCAATGAAATTAGCATAACCTAAAACAACTCAAAATGCTTTAATCATACAATTTCCTATCATGAATCAATTAAGAAACTCAAAGTCATAAAAATAAGGTTTAAAACTTAGATAACTAGGCTTATTCATAAGTAAGTTTGGCTGTGCTCAGTCCTATCTCGGTTTGACAGTAAATCGCACTCTGATGGTCTAGTATGGGCGCGTCACAGGGCTGTGACGGTTTATCGTAGGACCGTTACAGTATTGTAACGCTCCTGTTATGGTGCGTCAGAGACAACTGAGAAACTTTAAATGCAACAGGGGTTGTGACGGCTTATCGTAAGACCGTTACAATCGTCTGATCGTCCTAGTATGATGCGTCAGAGTCCCTACTAAAAAAAAAGACTATGATTTGAAATCATGTTATGTTTTGAAAAGATTTGCTACCCTAATCATGACAAAATGAACTACATGTCATCTAGATGCATAGGTTGTAGTGAATTAACAAGATAACATCTTTGATCTTTGATTAGGGCTAAGAATATGTATGTATGCATGAACCCACTAAAACATGAAATTCATAGTCTATAATGCATGAAATCAAACACAATCAGAGGACTTTTATCCCTAATAAAATGTTTTTGCCAATCATGAGATAACCTACCGCTTAACTAGGCTTTAAACTTCTAATTTGAGCTTTCAAGGACCGCCCTAGTTCCTCTCTTTTTGTGACTCTTCAGCAACTTCACGCTGCCCTAGATCCTCAGCCTCCTGACCTAAGGACGTGAAATTTTGAGGGTAAGAAGATGAAACTAAGGTGAACAAAAGGTTCTAAATAACCGAACTCTAATTACTTTGTTTAGACGTCCTAATTCCCTGATCTTCAGTGGCCTTTAGCTCTGATTCCTGGGTTACTATGGTCGAACCAGCAACTTTGAAAGCTTCAATCTTTTTGGTTGCTTGATCTCCTAGCACGAAATTTGGAGAACTATTAGTCTAAATTATACTAAACAAAATCTTCTAAAGAATTTACGTGAAATTATTTCTCCTTACCTTGATTCTTCACGAGCCAAAAGTAAGGGTCGCTCAGTTCAGAACTAGGTCCTATTTATAAGGTTTTGAAGATTAGATTGATTCTAGAGTCCTTAATTTGTCAGAACCTAATCCCTAAGAGTCCTTAGTAATGTTATAAGCTCTCCCAAGTCGATCTCTTGTAGATAAGATCGTAAAGTTCTAATCTTTTTGCTCGTTCTTTTTTTCACGGAACTGTCAGAGTGTAACGCATCCAGACTGGTGCGTTACATGCTTGTAGCGGTCGCCCGATAGACCGTTACACCAAACGTATACAGAGTTTCAATTAAATAAAACTCTCTGGTTCATTTATCCTTATAATTATCTATAAAAATATTATTTATCTTTAAAATACGTGAATAAGTCAATTAACCTTCTAGAACATGGGCCAAACTTAATGGGCTTGGTCCATTAACCTTTTGGATTATCTTTAAATAGGCTAGGTTAATTATTTAACCTAATTGGGCCTTATAATGACTTATTGATCTAATATTCTATTTATTAATTTATTTAGGCCTTTATAAATTCCTGAAAATAATTAAATATTCCAAGAATAATTTATAAAAATTTTGGGGTCTTACACCTGTTAAAACCGGAGATGACCGAGAGGGTCCCTCACTCTGGGATAAAATGAAGAAGGCCTACTGCTTCCCAAAAGAAAAGACCAAGGTCCTGTTCGATTGGGTGACCCAGTATGGTAAGGTTACCTTGCATGAACAGAAAAAGCTGGAAGACTTGAAAAGAAAAGATAGCCCAAGGTTCTGCCCCTATCACCAAATGCTGGGGCACCCGATTGAAGACTGCTATGTTTTCTAGGACATCGTTGAACGCATGGTCAAGAAAGAAGAAATAGACCTGGAGGAGTACAAGGTTGACCCTCCACAACCTCATGAGGCGCCTCTGAGAAGAGCCGCGGTCAATATGGTCTCCCTGTATCAGGCGTTGCCTGAAGAGATCGCGGAAGCCAGCACTCAACATGCTTATGAAGCCTATTTCCTGGCAGCAATAAAAGAACAAGAGGGATGGTAGCAAGTCCCTTCAGAAACCAAGAAGAAAGGCACACCTCGCCCGAAGTGGGAGTGCAAATTCGTGGCATCACATCACGACCCACTCTACCGGAGGTGGCACCTGTGTGGACTAATCCGCCTGCAGTTATCAGAATACCTATGCACAACTGGAGAAGACAGACTCCATTGCCAATGGTCAAGGAGATTAGTCCAGAGGCCCGACGGCTGCAAGACTATATAAATGGTCTAGATGAATATGTACAACCCGAACTAAAACCTTTATTGATGCATGATCATGTCCCGTGGCAGGAATTAGAACAGCTTTCAGTAAAATGGGAGCATGAAGCTGACAAAGCATCATACAAGGATGGCGGCCTGTTCTGGGGGCAAGTGCCTATCGAAGAAAAGAAGAAGAAACGAAGAAAGAAAAGAAAATCCAGAAAGGCCACAAAGGACATAGTCCTTTCTTGCAATACCCTATCTACCCTCTTCAATCTGCCCGGTGAGGAAGATGAGGAGAAAATATGCTTTACGCCCGCCGCCAGGGCAAGCCAGGCTGAAGTAGTGACTGCTACACATGCAACCCGATCGGGCTGAAGATGGGGGCGTCAGCCGCCCGCCAACCACAATATCATCTTCGGGGAGAGCAACCCTACAAGATACCCCCTCTTGAGGTCAGGGGAGTCCAAATCCCTCCTGCTTCAGGTTTATACAGTCAGAATGGTGGCAGTACTACTGCTCCTTCCTTTCTGGAATTTCTAAAAATGTCAAAGGGAAAGCAGCGTTGTCAAGGTGCTGACCCTGCAGTCGGGGATACTCACCCACGGCTTCAATAGGCTTCTGGGATTCCAGATGAAGATGAAGTTTGCCCAACGACAGCTGATGAGGGACAGCAGGAGGGCGACATCAAGCAGAAGAGTGTGGCCTCAGAGTCCGATGAAGCGGGCCCATCAGGGGCCGTGGTTCAAGATTCTCCCAAGCCCAGGTGGGCGGAGGAAATGAAACTATCTAATGTCCGAGCAAGGAGTCGGGTAGTTAAATTGTTGAAAAAGCTCCCAGCGAGATTCACTGTTTGGGAAATCCTCTCTCTGAGTGAAGAGAGCCAACATGCGATCATTACTGCTCTGCAGACGCCTGCTCAATGCGAAGCATGTTTGGCTGAAGCACTGCTAGAAGCCAATGTGACCTTCACTTAGGAGGACATGCTACTCCCAACTACCAGCCACAACATGCCGCTATACATGAGAGGACATCTGAATGATCGAGAGCTGAGCAGAATCCTGATAGATCCCGGAGCAGCTATCAACATCATGCCCTAAAGAATATATCAGAGGTACCACTTCAACGTGCGCCTCGATAAAGTCAGAGATGTGCGTATCGCCGGCTTCGACCAAAAATGTGAAGTGTCGCTGGGAGTAGCGGAATTTACGCTCACTCTGGCAGATCTTACTACGAGGGTGCAGTTCCATGTCATCGACTCCCACACCTCGTACAAGGTGCTGCTCGGCCGCCCCTGGCTACATGAGAACATGGTGGTGCCCTCCACGCTACATCAGTGCCTCAAATACACGCAGGAAGGGAAGGAAGGGAGGATATTTGCCGACCTCCACCCATTTGAAGTATTCGAGTGTCACCTGTTGGATGCTCCTCTATATGTAGAATGGTCTGAGAAGACCTCTAAGGCCAAGACCCCTGTTAGGGCAACAAGAAGCACTTTTGGCGACGATTGGTTCCCACCACCGCGCCCGGGTATGTCAATCCCAAGACGGTATCACATATTGCCGTCACTGGGGATGTAGGCAGAGCATCACCCCCTGCCACCTATCCTTAAGATAATGAAACCAAGGTTGACCAGCAGCACGACCACATCAGGATCCCAGAAGGCCTCACCAAGCCAATTCTCGGCCTCGACAATAGCACTGTCGAACCTTTCAAAGCACAGGAGGTGACGCAGTCTGACAACCCCAACAGTTTGTTCTACACAGCTGAGGAGCATCGCACACGGGAAGACACAGATTGCCACCTTCTTGAAGATATGGAGAGCTCGTTAGTCCCCATTCAAGGGCTGGCGTTCACAACAAGTCAAATACCCAAGATGTTCCGGAAGCAGTACATCCCTGCCGGCCAGCCCCGCAAGGAGAAAGAAGCATTCCAGAAGCTGTGGTATCCCGCAAACCTGGACAAAGAACTGAAGCGTGTCTCTCAACATCCAAGGTTGGGCTTCACCCTTGAAGAATATTTGATGGGGACATCGCTTACCACTTTCCATTTCTCCATGGGTCCCGATGATCGTCATTGTGTTCGTCTTGATTTCTTGAGTCAAGTTATGTAATTTTCATATTTTTCTGGAGTCATATCATTGTAGTTTTTCTTTTATTTGAGTCAAGTCCCTAGGTTAATGAGTCATCTACCTAAGTTTATTATCATTATGTCAGTTAGATTGGTTAATGGGCCCAGTTATATGGGCTTGGCCCAGGGGCGCCCCTTTCCCCCTTGGTCTTTTGTCATTAGTCCAAAAAGTGAGGACTTATGTAGAATTGTGCGATTCCTATAAATAGGACCCCAATCCCACCAGTTGAAGCGAATGAAGATTTCATAAAAAAAAGTTTGCCACAAGATTTGTGCTTCTCTCTCTCTCTCTAGCCCTCTCCCTCTCTAGCTCTCTCTCTCTCTAAAGGGGGCGGCCCCCTTTCTCTCCCCTCCCCTCTCTCTCTCCCTTGGGCGCACCTACCCCTTCACCTCCCTCTCTTGCCACCTCATCTGCCACATCTGCCTTCCACCCCTTCACCTTCCCAAAACCCATAAACCCCATTTACTCCCACCACTCCCCAAGCAACCCTCCCCCTTCCCCATACAACCTCCCATCTTCCCAAGAGGAATCCCCACTTCCCAAGCAACTCTTCCCCTCCCCAAGGCAACCCCTCCCCTTCCCTAGGCTACCATTAAACACCTCCATTAACCCTCCACCCGAATCAAAGAGAACCCTCCCTATTCCCCAAGCTACTTGCGCCCCCATTACCCCACCACCTCCCCCTTGGCCATTTGCGCACCCAGCCCCTCTCCCTACTAGCTCCGCCCCTGGCCTCCACCTCACCACCCCCCCACCTCCCAAACCACTCCCCTCCACCAAAGCATCCATCTCCCTCACCCCTCCACCAAAGAAACCACCCCCCACCCTTTTCTCTCTTCTAGTTTGCATATAGCTGAAGACTTGCAGATCAGCACCCTGTTGCAGCGTCGCCCACGACCTCATCCCGGATCTTCTGAAGGCGTGGCCTATATCGACGGAAAGCTCTCCCAGTCTTCTTCGCAGGCAAGGCAGTTTCGTCTCAATCTGAGGTCTGAGCTGTCCGGGAGAATCATTCTCCCCCGACTGCGCAGGACTCCCTCTGCAGAGCACTTGAACATGATTAGAAGCTGAACCACGACAAACGTCTGAAGAATCAGGCCAAGAACCCTTCTACAAAGTTCTTCCTCCTCCAGTCCTCTATCAGAATCAAGAAGAAGAACCACGTTTGGCATCCAGAGGCCAAAGTTATCATTTTTCTCCCTCGGCTGCGTGGGTCTGCCTCCCACAGTCTGCAACGACCTGCCTCCACTCTTCAGAGTCCCCCAGTCCTCTCCGACATCAGACGGCTTCCCCGCCAATTTTTCTGCGAAGAGGGCTCGTCCACGGTTCCAGAAACTCTGGAGGTTCATGATTCGGAGTGCAAGAGCAGTCGGGGCACTCTCTGCAAACGGCTATCAGAAACAGGAAGCTGTCGCGCCCAGATTATGTCTCCCTGATCGAACCTCGTCCCGGGCCCGCAACTGCAACAGAAGATTTCCGCAAAATTCAGAGGCATCCTAGTCCTAGATACGAAGCATTCCCCACTGGTCTCGCCACCAAAAGAATTCCATAACGGGATCTACGACCTCGACATCAACTGTCAGTCAGCCATCACAGAGAGCAGGCAGATTCGGCCTCGGCTTCTACTTTCGCGTTTCCGGCGAATCTCCCCTCCCCGCCGGGCCGGCTCACCGCCCCTCCCTGTGTGGAGGTAGTGTTTGCATGTAATTCAATCATCCCCACCCCAAGTCCACCCTCCTGCGAGAGGTGTAGTGAGTGTAACTAATTAAACAGGATTCAAGGTTCACCGGCACAGTGTGCGGGGAACCCACACTTCCCCGCTCGCCCATCGTCTCCGACCGGGGTTGGTTTCTTCAAACCAACCAGGTGAGCTCCTGCCCTTGCTCCATTTACTTCTGTTTGTTTAATATCCGTCAAGCTAGTCCGCTGGCTAGTAAGAGAGTGCCCGTTCCCGGATCCACCATCTTGAGTGGTCATCGTGGACAATAGTGAGTGAGTGACCTTGTGCCCCCAAGGCACCCGGTCGCCCTTGATCGTGGGAATCCTACCTTCGGGAGGGAAAACCTTAGTTGTGCTGGCCCTCTACCAGCAAGGGTCCTTCTCCCCCACCTCGACTCGGCATGATCGAGTCACCACGGGTAACGGGTGCGCACGGTGACACGACGTCTTCAAAGTTTGCTCGAATCTTGTGATTGTGTTTGCGAATTAAGTCCAAGGAATCATTGTCACTTGCTACATTCCCGTCAATGTTTCACATCAGTTGGTATCAGAGCAAGTTCTAGACTTGTCTCTACTAAGTCTTGTCCTAGGGCGCATAAGCATTTAGAGTCTTTCGGTTCATCAACATGGCTACCTCTCTTTGGTCCCACTCGGCCCTCCACAAAGGTCCGATCGACCACCCCTTTTCAGACATCTTTATAGATGAGAGTATCACCTTTGATGGGTCACATCCTAGTGATTATGTTAGGTGGGAGACTTTCATGACCAAACACTTTGATAGGACTAAGGTCTATGGACACACTAGAGTCCGCAGGGCCACAGGGCGACTTCGGGGACAAGCCAAGAAGGAGTGGGAACGCATAGTGAGCTTAAGAAAGATTCGGAGGCAAGAACCCATAGGATCATGGGAAGAGATGAGAAGTGAGCTTAGGAAGATCTACGCTCCCTGACCCTCCCACTCCTACCATGAGGACCATAACCCGTTGAGCACTTCCACTCCCCCTTTCCCTCCCAGTCAACCCAAAACCTCTATTAGGACCCAAACCCCACCACCCAAAGGACCCCTAGATTTATTGGAAGAGATAAGGATTGAGATCAGAAAGGTCTTCACTCCCCAACCTTCCCACTCCTACCCTGAGAACCATAACCCGAGGAGCACTCTCACTCCTCCTTTCCCCACCACCCAACCCAAAATTCTCCATCAAACCCCCACCCCACAAACTTCCAAAAATCCTCCTTCCACCCCTTTCCAAAAGGAACTTAAAGAGGTAACCGAAGACTATGAGGCTCCACTAGATTGGGAAGAAGAATATAAATCACAGTGTCATGGGTTAGGCCGAGAAGTTCCCATCCCAGGTGGAAGAAGCATCATGACTCACTCCACCCTCACCACTCAAACCCACGTGGACCCCATGTCCACCCCTCCACCTAGGCCCGTGACAGCCACCATTCCCCAATCCAAAGTTACTCACCCAACCCACCTTCCACTTCCAACTCCTATCCTACCCAAACCTAGTCCCCCGCTACTTCCACTCCCAACCCCAACCCAAGTCCGGCCTCACTCACCACCCCGGGTACACCATGCACCAACCGTCATCACCCCACCCCCAATAGATCTTCCCATTCCCTTGAGAGAGGAGACCACAACCATCCATATGGGAGTAGATGCTAGTCCGGAACCCATCCCCATCCTTGAGGAAACCCAAGTTCATATCTATGGTGAGGAAAAATCACAAATGTCCCCTTCACATAGCTTGGACCCCCAAGAGCCACAAGCCTTCACAAATAGCACCGTAATCATAGAGGGGCCCCTAGCTAGATGGCTAAAGGAGAGACCACTTCACCCCATCGTGTCCTATGTTTACCCACCCATGGAGCAAAACCTTCCCATTGTACCCTTATCCACCTATCACACCACAATCCAATCATCCTATCAAGTGGAAACATTAGGGGATCTTCTTAAGGGTATAGTTTGGCAAATGGAACTAACTGGCATAATGACTACAATAGCCGACCGACCTAGGAGCCTTGACCTCCTACACCTATGTGTCGGATCCATCTCCTCCATTTACACTGTGGGTTGCTACACTAGTGACCATCTGTTACTCCTCCCTACACCCGACGAGCCCGATGCTATTCGCAAATTAGAGTTGCTTATTTCGGGTAGGATACCAAGCCCTCCATTCATGGCCAACCAACCCGCCAAGGACTTCGGTTCAATTACTTCATTTGAGGAGGAGGACTCACCATCATTTGAAGACCTTGAGGAGATAGAATACCCCTTTCTTGGTAACACCTTCCATGACCCCTTTGATCCCTCCCTATGGAAGACATTGAACCCATGGGACCTAGCCGCCTTACCCACCACCCACTCCCTCCTACCCTCACCCACCATGTTGAACCCAACCCACCCATTCCACTACTTAGTTCACACTATGAGAGCCATGACCGAGGGTGACATCCACCTAGGAAATGAGGAAGTGTCCTATCCCAAAATGTCCACCTTCTTGGACCCCTTCGACCCCCATGAGTGGAAACCCCCGAATCAACCCCCACCTAAGGATGGGACCATCTTGATAGGAATGCATGTGTCACAACATTCATCATATGGTGAGGCTAGTCACGTCATTGGTGTCACATACACACTAGGTCCAGTGCACGACAGGTTTACATTTGGACAAGCTGATCGTCCCCCACTCTTCATCCGTCTCATGCATGATAGGGCCACTTGTGGCTGCCCCGGTCCACCTAAGTGCATCAAGGTCCACATGGTTTCTAAGCATGATAGGTCAATTCATGGGTGCCCTGGTCCTCCTAAGTCTGTCAAAACTAATCTAACACTTGATAGGGCTGAATTTGGTTGTCCAGGTCCTCCCTTCATCCCTATAGGATCATCATTCATAACATTGCATGGTAACAATCGCAAACACAACAACAAGAGCAGCAAGGATCTTAAGGAATTAGCCGATTCCCACTGTCGCCACCAAGAAATCCATGTCGGTGATTTTGTGATGATGAGGACTGAGATTGTCTCAAAGCTGAGGTCTCGTGTGTTGGATTGTGTGTCTTCCCTAAGTATTTTGATGATGAGCAACACTATGTTAATTGTTCTTGTTATTTTTGATCAGATATCTTGCACTTGAGATATCCATGTGCACTTGAGTTATCCATGGTTTTATATGAAATAACTGCTAAAGAGGTAACACTTCGTGTGTTCGTTCATGTTCTGTCTTCGTGCTGTTTTTTCCTCAAACATCATGTAGCTCTTGCTTCGCGTTTTCACCTCGTGTCGAATTAGCCTTGTTGTCGTCTGTTTGAGTGTTGTTCTTTCACCTCGTGCAGTCTTTGATTACTGTGTTGTTTCCATGTCATCCTTTGTATTCCTGTCTTCGAGTCGTTTCTTTGCATACTGTCTTCGTGGTCGATTGGCACTTCGTCTTGGTTACAACACCTCGTGTTGTACTGTTTGACTTCGTGTCGGTTTCGGTTACAGTCCATGTTGTTTTCATGTCGTTCTCTTTTATTGCCACCTCGTGTCGTTTTTATTATTAAGTCTTCGTGTCGTTTTTACCTCGTGCAGTGTTATCCCGTGTCATTTACTGTTTCGACCTTGTGTCGTTATCAGCCCGTGTTGCTTACATCTCGTGCTGTTTTCACTATCCTCGTGTTGTTCTCACTGCATGTCGATTACTGTCTTCACTTAGCATTATTTTTATGATTCGTGTCGTTTTTCTGTGTAGTGTGTGTTTGTCACCACTATACTTCGTGTCGTTGCTTCTTACTTCGTGTCTAACTTCACTTCGTGTTGTTTTTCACCTCGAGTCGTTTCCTTATACTCTGTCCTCGTGTTGGTCTCTCGTTTTAGTCTTCATGTCGGCTTCTGTCGTAAGCCCGTATTGTCCTCGTGTTGTTTTTGTATTCGTAACCTCGTGTCTCTCTTGCGTATAACCTCACCTCTTGTCATTATCTTCTGTATATCTAATCTGTTACAGAATTTCTCGTGTCGTTCTTATGACATCTCGAGAAATAGTCACGTCGTGTTGTTGTTACTATACCTCATGCAGTTTTGGTCTTAATAGCCATGCAGCGTATTAATGGACTTAATCTCATTACAGGTCCGAGGAAGAACATTCCACACTCCAGGGCTGCACGTGATCCGAGACAAGAGGAACCAATTTGATAAAGGCACGTGACAGGATACTTCTGGATCGAGCGTGGGAGGCACACGCATTTCATGACCTATCCATCTGCTGTTGATGCTATAAATAGAATCCTTCATCCTCAGATGAAAGTTATCGAAGTAGAGAGGCATAGAAGAAAACAGGGAAACAGAGAGCCCTTCGATCCAGGAAAAAGAAAAGAAAGAAAAAAAAAAGGAATAGCAGAGAGAAATAGAAAGAGAGCAGAAGAGTGTTCAGAAGAATTGTTCTGACTTGCGGATCAAATCCGAAGTCTATTGCTCTATATTGAGCTACATTGTTTCCATTGTCTGGCATTTTTGATTTCCTTCGTTCGTATTTTTCGTTTCTTGTTCTTATCTTTCTTCAACCGTTATTGTTTGTGTTTCCGATCCTCTGGACTGAGGTCGGGGTCCTCCTGTGAGATCAGGAGTAGGGAGAGTCAATCTCCGGTTTGCAAGCAGCAGGTGAGCTGCTTGTAGGTACCCTCCGAGTTGGGAGGAAGAGGGGTCTTCGACCTCTGGTTCACTAGTAGCAGGGCTGCTACTAGTGGGGCTTCCCTCTTGGTAAAGAGGAAGAGAGACGTGAGTCTCTGGGTTCTAGTGACTGCTGATCGCTAGAGGTTCCCTCCGGGTAGGAGGAAGAGGAGAGGTTGTTCTCCTGGGAAGCTGTGTATCAGCAGTTGTTTGGCAAGCTGTGTTGCCCAGCCTTTAGTGAAGCCACACTCAGGTTGAGTGTGGGGTGGATGTAGGTCTGAAGGACCGAACCACCTTAAAATCCTCTGAGCCCTTGTGTGATTGATCGTGATAATATTGTGGTATGCCTTCTATTTGCTTGAGCTATTAACTGCACTGCATCTTCTACGATAGTCAAAACTCGAGGTTAGCTCCGTTTAGCAATATACTCTGCAATAATTTTTAAATCTACGAAAACAGTGATCTATTCATCCCCTCCCCTTCTAGATCACTTCATATTGTTCTTATCACTTGGTATCAGAGCAGGTTTTTCCCAGAATGTGGTCCAACGGCCAGGGAAACGGATCCAATGGTCCGCGCAGTTTCATAGCTGATGGGCAGTCTATCACCCGCCCCCCTTTCTTTGATGGTAATAATTACTTCTTCTGGAAGAACAGGATGGAGGTCTTTATCAGGGCCCAAAGCAACAAGCTATGGAAAGTCATTACAGATGGTCCATACACCCTTCCACCGAATGAAGATATGTGGACAGAAGATCAGGTCAAACTCTCCGCACTGAATTGGACAGCTCTTAACATCATACAGTGCGCCGTCCATCCGGAAGAATATTCAAGGATCTCAGCGTGCAAGACTGCAAAGAATATGTGGGATGATTTGCAGTTAATTCATGAGGGCACATCTCAGGTGAAGGCTACCAAGATCAACATACTTACAACTCAATATGAGTTATTTAAGATGAAGCCAGAGGAGCCGATCACAGAAATGTATGCCAGATTATCTGTGATCATCAACAGTCTGAAAGGCCTTGGAAAGGATATTCAACAAGAAGACATAGTCAGGAAGATCCTTAGGTCTCTAACTCCCGTCTGGGATACCAAGGTGACTGTAATAGAGGAATCAAGAGATTTATCCACCATGACAGTAACCCAGCTGATTGGTTCTCTCATGACCCATGAAATGAATTTCACACGAGGAAACGATGGGCATGACAGAAAGGGAAAGAATGTTGCTCTGAAGGTTTCACGACATACTAAGAAGAGCAACAACAGCAGCAGCAGCAGCAGTGATGATAGCAGCGAAGGGTCTGATGGATTCTCAGACTTGGACAAGGATGAGCGAGCTATGCTCACCAGGCAGTTCAGAAAGTTCCTAAGAACAAAAGGAAAATTCTACAGGAGGAAGAAATTTAATGCTGCAATGAAGTCTCCTGAACGAAGATTTGAGAAGAACCGGTCTGCTAAGAAGATCACTTGCTATCATTGTCAGAAATCCGGTCACATGAAAAGTGAATGTCCAGAGCTACAAGCTAAGGCTCCAGGACACCAGAGGAATGTGGTGCACAAGAAGAAGAAGGCCATGCTGTGCACATGGAGCGATGAGGAGGAGGACCCAGAAGCCACTTCGTCCAGTGAAAATGAAGAGAAGACCTGCCTCATGGCCGACCATGAGAAAGAGGTAACAAATTTATTTGAGAATTTTACTTTGGATGATTGGGAGGACGCCTATGGCGACCTGTTAAGTAAATATAATTGTTTAAACAAGGAGCATAGAATGCTTAGACGTAAGTTTCATTCTCTGTCTGAAGAACACTCTTCTATTGTCACTAATAGCATGAAAACCAAGGAGATGGCCACTGAGCTAGATCAGGTTAAAGGTGAGATTGAGAGGTTGAGAATGGAAAGAGAAGAGAATCTAGCTAGAATAGATGAGCTGAAGTGTAAAGCTGAAGAGTCTAAAGGAGAGATTAGACTGATGGCTGAAAAATATGAGGCAGTTAGAACAGTTAATCAGGAACTCCAGGACCAATGCAATGAATTTCAGAAGGAGATTGAGGACAAAGAAAAGGTGCTTGAAAAGTTTACAGAGGGGAGAAACAACCTGAATGTCCTTCTGGGGTCGAGGGTAAACTTCAATAGGGAGGGATTAGGATACAATCCTACTAGTAAAAAACCCTTTGAATTTAAGACTATCACGTTCTGCCCTGCCAAAGGCAAGGAGAAACTGGAAACACCATCCGGTTCCAAATCTGTCTCTACAATGAAGTCTTCGACCAGTAAATTCATTCACTCCACTGGTCAGCAGTCTAAGTCAGGAAATCCTGAGACAAGCACTGCTCATGTTCAGCAGGCGTGGAACAAAGGTTCTCACAGGACCAGTCCTATAGAGGCCACAAAAAGAGCAAAAAGTTTTGTTAAGAAAACTCATCATGCTAATTATCAAGTAGAGCATGGCAACGATCATCAGTTTCAGCACAAATTTTATTGGAGTAAAAATGCTTACATGAATTATGCTCAACACACTCGCACATCTTCTAAGAGGCCAACCAACAATGTCTTTGTTCAGAAACATCATAGTTCAAATAGGAATAAGCTTATTCAACACCCACCAAGAAATAACAAAAAGGAAGAATCAACCCACATAAATCCACTGAAGAGAACTATAAAACAAATGTGGATTCCCAAGTGCTTTCTGCATAATCAGAAAACTGGTTTTGGACCCAATTTGAATTGGGTCCCACATTACTCTGTCTGAATTATTGCAGGTCAGCCTGGCAGCTGAGCATAACAAGTGGTATCTTGACAGCGGCTGTAGCAGGCACATGACAGGAGACCGGTCCAAATTCAGCAAACTAAAAATGAAGTCTGGGGGCTTGGTCAAATTCGGAGGAAATAACAGAGGAAAAATAATTGGAATTGGCACGGTTGGTAAGTCCTCCACTAACTCCATTGAAGATGTGTATCTTGTAGAAGGACTTCAGCACAACTTGGTAAGTATAAATCAACTTTGTGACAAAGGACACAAGGTACTCTTTGACCACAACTCGTGCACTGTTTTTGAGCTGAATTCTGATAACATCATGTTCAAAGGTCATAGAGTAAATAATGTGTACATCGTTGATCTTGATGATAATTCTGAAACAAACTTGTGTCTGTCTGCTAATTCTGAACAGGTTGCTTTTGACTGGCATAGGCGTCTAGGCCACGCTAGTGTGTCTACCTTGAATAAACTGTCTAATTATAACCTAGTCAGAGGTTTGCCCAAAATAAAATTCCAGTTAGGGTCCAAGCTCTGTGATGCTTGTGCTCAAGGTAAACAGACTCGTGCAACTTTTAAGTTGAGAACTGAGGGTCTCTCATCTAAACCACTACAGCACTTGCACATGGATCTCTTTGGTCCTACTCGAATACAAAGCTTGTCAGGTAAGAGATATGGTCTAGTCATAGTTGATGACTTCACTAGATTTTCCTGGTTGTTCTGTTTAGCAAATAAAAATGAGGCTTTTGTTCACTTTGAAGAACTTTTTAATAAAATCAAACTGCAAGGTGAACATAATATCATTACAATTCAGTCTGACCATGGAGGAGAGTTTGAAAACTCTTCGTTCTCTGAATTTTGCTCAAGAGAGGGAGTGACTCACAGATTTTCTTCTCCCAGGACACCGGAGCAGAATGGAATTGTTGAGAGAAGAAACAGGTCAATAATTGAAATGGCCAGGACTATGCTAATTGAGAGTGGACTTCCAAGGAGATTTTGGGCAGAAGCTGCAAATACAGCATGCTACATTTTAAATCGAGCATTGGTAAGACCTACTCATAAGAAAACTCCTTATGAACTCCTCAAGGGTAAGCTGCCAAACATTTCTTACTTTAAAATTTTTGGTTCCAAATGCTTTATCCACAATAATGGTAAGAATGGTTTGGATAAGTTTGAAGCAAGAAGCTCTCCTGGAATTTTTCTCGGATATTCAGAAACCTCTAGGGCTTACAGAGTCTTCAATAAAGATGAGCAAACTGTTGAAGAAACACCTCATGTGGTGTTTGATGAGAATGTTCTATCTGACAAAAGGACAAATGATGACAGGGAGTCACCTGATGAGGGAGATTTCTTGGAGAAAATTGAAGTAGGAGAGATGCAGCAAACTGCACAACCAGAAAACTTACAACAAGAAGAAGCAACTGAAGTAGGTGAACCCTCAGGTGAGGTAATATTTCACAAAGATCATCCTAGTGAAAATGTCATAGGTAATTTGCATGATCCCACTAGGACAAGGTCTCACTTTAGAACTGTCCAAGAACAGGACTTAGCTGCTTTGACATCTCAGGTAGAACCCAAGACTGTGGAAGAGGCTTTAAAGCATGATTCTTGGGTATCCTCCATGGGTGAAGAATTAAATCAATTTGAGAAAAATAATGTATGGAAACTAGTTCCTAGACCTGAAAACACTCATGTCATTGGCACTAAATGGGTCTTCAAAAATAAGATTGATGAAAATGGTGCTATCTCTAGAAACAAAGCAAGACTTGTAGCTCAAGGCTACAGTCAGGAATTTGGTGTGGATTTTGATGAATCCTATGCACCAGTAGCTAGGATGGAAGCTATAAGAATTCTGTTTGCATTTGCATGCTCTAGAAAAATTCGACTACAGCAAATGGATGTCAAAAGCGCATTCTTAAATGGGTTATTGAAGGAAGAGGTATATGTTGAACAACCTCCTGGGTTTAATTTCTCTGTTCAGCCTAACATGGTTTTTAGGTTGAATAAAGCCCTCTATGGATTGAAGCAGGCTCCCAGAGCCTGGTATGAGAGACTTTCTGAGTTCCTTGTGAGCAAGGGGTACACTCGAGGTAAGGTTGACCAAACTCTCTTCACCAAAAGTCTCGGAAAGGAGTTAATTGTGGTCCAGGTATATGTTGATGATATCATTTTCGGATCTAACAACTCAAAATTATGTAAAGATTTTTCTGAGTCTATGTCCCAAGAATTTGAAATGAGTCTAGTTGGGGAACTAAAATATTTTCTTGGGCTGCAGGTCAAACAAATGGAGGATGGTTGTTTCATAAATCAAACCAAGTATACTCTGGAGATGCAGAAAAGGTTTGGAATGACCAACCTCAAGACAATCTCAACACCCATGAGTACCAGCTCTTCACTGGATTCAGACGAAAAAGGTAAAGAGGTGGATGCTAAACTATATAGAGGTATGATCGGTTCACTCCTCTACTTAACTGCATCCAGGCCCGACATTCAATTTAGTGTAGGGATGTGTGCCAGATACCAGGCTAGACCTACTGAATTGCATCTGGCAGCTGTAAAGAGAATCTTTAGATACTTATCTGCCACTCATGATCTAGGTCTCTGGTATCCTGCATCATGTAACTTAGATCTCATTGCATACACTGATGCAGATTATGCAGGATGTAAATTGGACAGGAAGAGCACTAGTGGTCACTGCGAATTTCTAGGAGGGTGCTTAGTCTCTTGGGGATCCAAGAAGCAACACTCTGTGGCTCTCTCTACTGCTGAAGCTGAATATGTGGCAGCAGGGAGCTGTGGCACACAGGTTATATGGATAAAACACCAGCTTCTGGATTACTCGGTTGAGCTAGGTTGTACTTCTATCTTTTGTGACAATACTAGTGCAATAAACATTGCAAAGAATCCTGTACTTCATTCTCGAACTAAACACATTGAAATCAGGCATCATTTTATTCGAGATGAAGTAGCAAGGAAAACTTTTGAGTTGATCCATGTTGGCACTAACTCACAAATTGCAGATATCTTTACTAAGCCACTGGATACTGAAAAATTTAGCACTATGCGCAGAGAACTAGGTATTTACAGAATTTCATGATTGAAGATTTGATTTCTGAATACCATGTCCTGTGTTATTATGCTTATCATTTTCATCATGGTGTTCTTTTTGAAGTGCATTGAGGGTTGTCTTGGCTAAGTCTGTATTGGGGTCAAGTTCTCAGGGGGAGATGATTTATAATAGGTGTCTTGATCTTTGACCTATTTTGAACATACTCTGAACGACATTTTGCTGACATCATAAGAGAATCAGGTTGATTAGGTGTATAAAAGAAAATGTTGGATGCTTTACTCTTTAAGGCTGTTCATCTAATTTCTTGTTGGAATTTTCAGCTGTTAGTCCCACTGAGATCAAAATCTGAATTCAAGATTAATCTTCATACACTGTAACTGTCTTCTGATCTAGTCAGTACAGCATACCTACTTAGTCAATGGTGAGTCCAAAATGAGGTATTGTGTGTTTTAGTCTGAATCACCTTGGATCTGGTGTATTGTTCTCAAACGGACTCAAGCTTCATTAACAAGGTTTTAAGAGCTGGTAAATAAAAACAAAATTCATAAAAGGGTTATCAACTTTGTTAACTGCTCATTGAGAAACTGGGTTTTTCATCAATGAAGTGAAAGCTTCCCATGTCATGAGATGGCAGTAATCATCTGGTCTTAATAGTTGTCTTGATCATACAGAGCTATGGTACATATCTGGTTAGTAACTGGGGTGTCTGGCCTCAGATAAAGGTGTCACCTTAATGTCAACACCAGCTAGAATACTATCTCTGTCTTCTTATCAGAAGGGGTAATGTGGTCCTGCCACCGAGTAACTGGGGATTCTTGCCTCTAAACAAGGTGTCTCCTTAATGTCAAAGGTGTACTTGACAGACTTATCTCTGATCTTGACCATTTTTAAAGATCCTGCTCACTTGAAGTATAGCTTTTGATTTGTTTGTTCTCAATACCACTGGTCATTGTCTACTGGCTGTTTTACATAATACTCTCTCAGTAAAGACTTATTTTGATCAAACTGGTATCTTGTACCTCACTTGCTTAGAATCTGGTTCTGTGTATGGAGCAAATCCTTAGTCACAGTTTTTGCACAGTCTGACTAACTGTACCTCAAAAATCCTCACATAAAATTAATGGCTTTCTTGATTGACTAAACATCTCAATAGTCTCCATTTATCTGCCTTACTCTGTCCTGTTTTCTCTCTATCGTCAGCAATTTTCCCTTCTCTGTATCTTCAGATTTGACCCTAGTTTTGATGATGTCAAAGGGGGAGAGAATTGAGTTAGTTATCAAGTCTGAGGTAAACTGTTGCTGTGTTCAGGGGGATTCAGGGGGAGTGAGGGGGAGTGTTCAGGTGAGGGGGAGTGTTCAGGTTTCATCAAGGGAAGTAAGGAAGCAAGTATGCTTTAAGTTGTCTGCATTAAATATCCTGAATTGATCTCTTTTGAACTTATCTCTCACACTTAATATAGTGTTGCCATCATCAAAAAGGGGGAGATTGTTGGATTGTGTGTCTTCCCTAAGTATTTTGATGATGAGCAACACTATGTTAATTGTTCTTGTTATTTTTGATCAGATATCTTGCACTTGAGATATCCATGTGCACTTGAGTTATCCATGGTTTTATATGAAATAACTGCTAAAGAGGTAACACTTCGTGTGTTCGTTCATGTTCTGTCTTCGTGCTGTTTTTTCCTCAAACATCATGTAGTTCTTGCTTCGCGTTTTCACCTCGTGTCGAATTAGCCTTGTTGTCGTCTGTTTGAGTGTTGTTCTTTCACCTCGTGCAGTCTTTGATTACTGTGTTGTTTCCATGTCATCCTTTGTATTCCTGTCTTCGAGTCGTTTCTTTGCATACTGTCTTCGTGGTCGATTGGCACTTCGTCTTGGTTACAACACCTCGTGTTGTACTGTTTGACTTCGTGTCGGTTTCGGTTACAGTCCATGTTGTTTTCATGTCGTTCTCTTTTATTGCCACCTCGTGTCGTTTTTATTATTAAGTCTTCGTGTCGTTTTTACCTCGTGCAGTGTTATCCCGTGTCATTTACTGTTTCGACCTTGTGTCGTTATCAGCCCGTGTTGCTTACATCTCGTGCTGTTTTCACTATCCTCGTGTTGTTCTCACTGCATGTCGATTACTGTCTTCACTTAGCATTATTTTTATGATTCGTGTCGTTTTTCTGTGTAGTGTGTGTTTGTCACCACTATACTTCGTGTCATTGCTTCTTACTTCGTGTCTAACTTCACTTCGTGTTGTTTTTCACCTCGAGTCGTTTCCTTATACTCTGTCCTCGTGTTGGTCTCTCGTTTTAGTCTTCATGTCGGCTTCTGTCGTAAGCCCGTATTGTCCTCGTGTTGTTTTTGTATTCGTAACCTCGTGTCTCTCTTGCGTATAACCTCACCTCTTGTCATTATCTTCTGTATATCTGATCTGTTACAGAATTTCTCGTGTCGTTCTTATGACATCTCGAGAAATAGTCACGTCGTGTTGTTGTTACTATACCTCATGCAGTTTTGGTCTTAATAGCCATGCAGCGTATTAATGGACTTAATCTCATTACAGGTCCGAGGAAGAACATTCCACACTCCAGGGCTGCACGTGATCCGAGACAAGAGGAACCAATTTGATAAAGGCACGTGACAGGATACTTCTGGATCGAGCGTGGGAGGCACACGCATTTCATGACCTATCCATCTGCTGTTGATGCTATAAATAGAATCCTTCGTCCTCAGATGAAAGTTATCGAAGTAGAGAGGCATAGAAGAAAACAGGGAAACAGAGAGCCCTTCGATCCAGGAAAAAGAAAAGAAAGAAAAAAAAAAAGGAATAGCAGAGAGAAATAGAAAGAGAGCAGAAGAGTGTTCAGAAGAATTGTTCTGACTTGCGGATCAAATCCGAAGTCTATTGCTCTATATTGAGCTACATTGTTTCCATTGTCTGGCATTTTTGATTTCCTTCGTTCGTATTTTTCGTTTCTTGTTCTTATCTTTCTTCAACCGTTATTGTTTGTGTTTCCGATCCTCTGGACTGAGGTCGGGGTCCTCCTGTGAGATCAGGAGTAGGGAGAGTCAATCTCCGGTTTGCAAGCAGCAGGTGAGCTGCTTGTAGGTACCCTCCGAGTTGGGAGGAAGAGGGGTCTTCGACCTCTGGTTCACTAGTAGCAGGGCTGCTACTAGTGGGGCTTCCCTCTTGGTAAAGAGGAAGAGAGACGTGAGTCTCTGGGTTCTAGTGACTGCTGATCGCTAGAGGTTCCCTCCGGGTAGGAGGAAGAGGAGAGGTTGTTCTCCTGGGAAGCTGTGTATCAGCAGTTGTTTGGCAAGCTGTGTTGCCCAGCCTTTAGTGAAGCCACACTCAGGTTGAGTGTGGGGTGGATGTAGGTCTGAAGGACCGAACCACCTTAAAATCCTCTGAGCCCTTGTGTGATTGATCGTGATAATATTGTGGTATGCCTTCTATTTGCTTGAGCTATTAACTGCACTGCATCTTCTACGATAGTCAAAACTCGAGGTTAGCTCCGTTTAGCAATATACTCTGCAATAATTTTTAAATCTACGAAAACAGTGATCTATTCATCCCCTCCCCTTCTAGATCACTTCATATTGTTCTTATCATCGTGGAGCAGGCTCCTTTCAGGTGTTGAGGCGTCTTAACACAAATGCTTATGTGTTGAACCTCCCCGAAGAGTACGGAGTAAGCCCCACTTTCAATGTGGCTGACCTGGTGCCCTACAAGGGTCCCACGGTGACACCCAGTGAGGAGATCCAGCCTATCCCACCCCTTCAGAGAGCCCCCACACCAACGAGAGCTCCATCTTGCCAGAGAAACCAGCGTGATCAAGTGGAGTGGATATTAGATGAACAGATCACTACCACACGGAGCAAGACATATGAGCGATATCTGGTTAGGTGGAAGAGACGGCCACCTTCGATTGACGCCTGGGTGATTCGGGAGTATCTCCAGCAGCTGGATCCTGACCTATTGGAGCAGTACCGCAGCAGGGAGGACCCTTACTCGACAGAGTCGAGTTCTCTGCACCCCGGGAGTATGATGGGGACATCGCTTACCACTTCTCATTTCTCCATGGGTCCCGATGATCGCCATTGTGTTCGTCTTGATTTCTTGAGTCAAGTTATGTAATTTTCATATTTTTCTGGAGTCATATCATTGTAGTTTTTCTTTTATTTGAGTCAAGTCCCTAGGTTAATGAGTCATCTACCTAAGTATATTATCATTATGTCAGTTAGATTGGTTAATGGGCCCAGTTATATGGGCTTGGCCCAGGGGCGCCCCTTTCCCCCTTGGTCTTTTGTCATTAGTCCAAAAAGTGAGGACTTATGTAAAATTGTGGGATTCCTATAAATAGGACCCCAATCTCACCAGTTGAAGCGAATGAAGATTTGATAAAAAAAAGTTTGCCACAAGATTTGTGCTTCTCTCTCTCTCTCTAGCCCTCTCCCTCTCTAGCTCTCTCTCTCTCTAAAGGGGGCGGCCCCCTCTCTCTCTCCTCCCCTCTCTCTCTCCCTTGGGCGCACCTGCCCCTTCACCTCCCTCTCTTGCCACCTCATCTGCCACATCAGCCTTCCACCCCTTCACCTTCCCAAGACCCATAAACCCCATTTACTCCCACCACTCCCCAAGCAACCCTCCCCCTTCCCCATACAACCTCCCATCTTCCCAAGAGGAATCCCCACTTCCCAAGCAACTCTTCCCCTCCCCAAGGCAACTCCTCCCCTTCCCTAGGCTACCATTAAACACCTCCATTAACCCTCCACCCGAATCAAAGAGAACCCTCCCTATTCCCCAAGCTACTTGCGCCCCCATCACGCCACCACCTCCCCCTTGGCCATTTGCGCACCCAGCCCCTCTCCCTGCTAGCTCCGCCCCTGGCCTCCACCTCACCACCACCCCCCCCCACCTCCCAAACCACTCCCCTCCACCAAAGCATCCATCTCCCTCACCCCTCCACCAAAGAAACCACCCCCCACCCTTTTCTCTCTTCTAGTTTGCATACAGCTGAAGACTTGCAGATCAGCACCCTGTTGCAGCGTCGCCCACGACCTCATCCCGGATCTTCTGGGGGCGTGGCCTACATCAACGGAAAGCTCTCCCAGTCGTCTTCACAAGCGAGGAGGTTTCGTCTCAATCCGAGGTCGGAGCTGTCCGGGAGAATCATTCTCCCCTGACTGTGCCGGACTCCCTCTGCAGAGCACTTGAACCTGATTAGAAGCTGCACCACGACAAATGGCGGAAAAATCAGGCCAAGAACCCTTCTACAAAGTTCTTCCTCCTCCAGTCCTCTATCAGAATCAAGAAGCAGAACCGCGTTCGGCATCTGGAGGCCAAAGTTATCATTTTTCTCCCTCGGCTGCGCGGGTCTGCCTCCCACAGTCTTCAACGACCTGCCTCCACTCTTCAGAGTCCCCCAGTCCTCTCCGACATCAGACAGCTTCCCCGCCCATTTTTATGCGAAGATGGCTCGTCCACGGTTCCATAAACTCTGGCGGTTCATGATTCGGAGTCCAAGAGCAGTCGGGGCACTCTCTGCAAATGGCTGTCAGAAACAGGAAGCTGCCGCGCCCGGATTCTGTCTCCCTGATCGAACCTCGTCCCGGGCCCGCAACTGCAACAGAAGAATTCCGCAAAATTCAGAGGCATCCTAGTCCTAGATACGAAGCATTCCCCACTGGTCTCGCCACCAACAGAATTCCAGAACGGGATCTACGACCTCGACATCAACTGTCAGTCAGCCATCGCAGAGAGCAGGCAGATTCGGCCTCGGCTTCTACTTTCGCGTTTCCGGCGAATCTCCCCTCCCCGCCTGGCCGGCTCACCGCCCCTCCCTGCGTGGAGGTAGTGTTTGCATGTAATTCAATCATCCCCACCCCAAGTCCACCCTCCTGTGAGAGGTGTAGTGAGTGTAACTAATTAAACATGATTCAAGCTTCACCAGCGCAGTGTGCGGGGAACCCACACTTCCCTGCTCGCCCATCGTCTCCGACCGGGGTTGGTTTCTTCAAACCAACCAGGTGAGCTCCTGCCCTTGCTCCATGTACTTCTGTTTGTTTAATATCCGTCAAGCTAGTCCGCTGGCTAGTAAGAGAGTGCTCGTTCCCGGATCCACCATCTTGAGTGGTCATCGTGGACAATAGTGAGTGAGTGACCTTGTGCCCCCAAGGCACCCGGTCGCCCTTGATCGTGGGAATCCTACCTTCGGGAGGGAAAACCTTAGTTGTGCTGGCCCTCTACTAGCAAGGGTCCTTCTCCGCCACCTCGACTCGGCATGATCGAGTCACCACGGGTAACGGGTGCGCACGGTGAGACGGCGTCTTCAAAGTTTGCTCGAATCTTGTGATTGTGTTTGCGAATTAAGTCCAAGGAATCATTGTCACTTGCTGCATTCCCATCAATGTTTCACATCAATATTACTATAGCTGGCGATACGAGGTGGATACCATCTCCACTTTCTACCATGCTGAAGATAGCCCGCTGGGGGCAACCTTCGATGAGTACCGAGCGGAAGTCGAACATACTGAGCTTGCTCAACCAAGAGACTCAGAACTAGAGGCTATAACGCCTTGCCGATGCTGGGAGCAATTATGCCCTGAAGAAGCGGCTCTTCATGCCAGATTTGACACGGCCAGCAGTAGCGAAGCTGAAGATGTGGAGGAAGTAGGGTTGTCTCCCTCCAGTGGCCCTCCTTTGATAATGATATTGACACCCCTCGGGCCGACCCAGGAAGCTTTTGCCGAAACTGATCAGGTGATGCATGCTCCAAGAAAAGAGAAGGGCACCTCCACTGAAGATCTGTCAATCCAAGGAGACGGGGCACTCTTGTCTTCTACTGCAAAGCCGCAGTGCTGCTCTAGCACAGCAACAAACAACCACCAGTCCTTCAAGGCGGCAAGCACATCTGCAAGGATCGAGTTCATCAGCTCGTCTCTCAAAATTACGGCCGCTATAGATACGCCAACAGAACAGCTCAGGCAGTCGCCACTAGCTTGATCAAAAATCCCTGGCAGGGCCTAGGTGGGACAAAATGAAGAGGCCGAGGTACTCGAGCTTGAAGATGATATTCCAGATTTTGTCAATCTTTAGCCTGCGCCCGGAAATAGAAGATGGGGGCCAAGCCACAGTCGACAAATTGATAGAAGTCAACTTGGGAGATGAGGACGACCCTAGGCCAACCTTTCTCAGTGCCCAGTTATCTGCTAAAGAATAGAAGCTGTATGTCTAGCTGCTACAAGAATATCAAGATTGTTTCGCCTGGACCTACAAAGAAATGCCAGGACTCAGCCCCATAGTCTCACAGCATGAGCTAGCTATAAGCCCTGAGGTCGAGCCGGTGAAGCACCCATCAAGGCGCATGAGGCCAGAGCTCATCACTTAGATATGCAAAGAAGTGGACAAACTCATTAATGTGGGTTTTGTGGAAGAAAACCAATACACCACGTGGCTGGCTAATATTGTGCCCATGAAAAAGAAGAATGGGCAGATCCGGATATGTGTTGATTTTTGAGATCTGAATAAAGCATGTCCCAAGGATGACTTTTCGGTGCCAATCACAGAAGTCATGATTGATGCCACAATCGGCCACGAGACACTATCATTTATGGACGGGTCCTCCGGCTACAACCAGATATGGATCACGGAGCATGATCGGGTCCACACTGCCTTCTGAACTCCCAAAGATATCTATCACTACAAAAGGATACTGTTCGGACTAAAGAACACTGGTGAAACTTATCAATGAGCAATGACCAGAATATTTGATGAGCTGCTCTACCACAAGGTCGAGTGCTACATAGATGACCTGGTGATCAAAACCAGAAGAAAAGAAGACCATCTGCAAAACCTCAGAATTGTGTTTTAGAGACTCGGGCAGTATGAACTGAAAATGAACCCTATGAAATGTGCGTTCGGGGTGTCGAGCGGGAAATTCCTAGGTTTCATCGTCAGATATCATGGAATTGAAATAGACCCTGTAAAGATCAAGGTGATCTAATGGGAACGATTTTAATGAAAGAGCGGAAACGAATCCCAATGGGAACGGGTCTGGTTTGACGAATTATTGGCCTAGTGCAACGTCGGATTACAGCCATATCGGGATGGTTCCCAAGGTCCACGTCCAATGCCATGGGGCGTCATTGATTTTCTCTTCACACACAGTCCGGGGAAACGAAGGTCCCAAGGTATGCGTGCATGTCGGTCACTGGCGGACCATTTCTTGTTCGGATGGAAGTCCACGTTTGTAGCGTAAAGGATGGTGACAAACCACACAA
The DNA here is from genome assembly GCA_022559845.1 of Amorphophallus konjac. Lineage (NCBI taxonomy): Eukaryota > Viridiplantae > Streptophyta > Magnoliopsida > Alismatales > Araceae > Amorphophallus > Amorphophallus konjac. The sequence goes on along the minus strand of CM040118.1, from coordinate 256,822,019 downwards.
ATGTCTGGCGCAAGTATGGCAAGTTTAATTCAATACCGGGATTAGATCCCGGTATATATATGTCGGTCACTAATGGACCATTCATTGTTCGGATGAGAGTCCACATTTGAAGCATCGAAGACGACGATAAATCATATGAATGTCTGTCGCGAGTACAACAAATTTAATGGGATTGCGGCATTGGATCTCGATAGAAGTGGTCAAGTTGATGGACTATTGGCCCGAGACGGTTTCAGACTATGGCCATGTCGGGGATTCTGAGGTCCACATCTGATACCATTGGGCATCGTTGCTTTTCTCTTCACGCACAGTCTAGGGAAGCGAATTGTTAAGTGTGAAGTCCGAACTCACCAACGTGCGCCCTCGCATGCGGATCAACCAGTGCGGTCAGGTCGTGGGGTTCATATTGATTATGACAGGGGCGATAATTTGATTTTTGGCTTCATATTTATTTAATTTGTTTTATCCATTAGCTTAAAGTCTTTTCTCTTGTTGCTTAATCATTCTTTCTCTTTTAGGCACGCCAGTTTAAGGAGATACCAAGAAAGGATATGGCGCGCCGGTTAAGGGGATAAAGGGGGGACGCACCGGTTAATGGGAGCCCATAAGGGCGCACCGGAATAGGGGTGCAAGGGGGGGGGGGGGCACCGGTTAAAGGGGGTGCCATGGGGTGCGCCAGTTAAGGGGGTCCAAGCCAAGGAGAGAGGGGCGCGTCGGTTAAAGACCAAGAATAAGGGGGGGGGGGCCAGATAGATGCCAAAAAAATGACGGTGTTTTTGAGTGTGAAGCTAAACCGGCGCGGGGGGGGGGGGGGGTACCGACCGGATTACCCCGCACCGGATTAGGAGCGTGCCGTGATAGCTTCTATGAGGTTTTCGTTCATTCTTGTTGGCTCTATTTCTTCTTTCTTTCAACTGCAAGTTAATTCGTTGATTGGTTTGTTCACCGAATTGGTGGATTAAGTTTGTGGAGAGGAAGTTTAAGTATTTTAATCATTTGTTAAGGTGAATTAGCATGCGGGTTTGAATGTTTTATTGGAAGGGCTTATCATGCAGGGTTTTAGAGACTCAGGAGTTCAAGCCCAAGTTGTGTTTGATTCAAAGAGGGGCTTTCTGAGTTGAGCAGTTCTCAGCATGAAGGGACCTGTTTGTTCATTTATTCCTTTGTGCATTCGTTCTTAGTTCTTATCGTTCATATTCCTAGCGAAAATTGGGCAGCATCTCCCCTGAACTTAGGCTTGCTAGAGACAAATAGAGGAACACCAAACGGATTGCTCCGGGGTGAACCTCAAAATGCAGACCTCACAGCTGTCCAATAATTCAGATGTGAGTGCGAAAAAGCTCGAGGACAAGCCTTCAATAGCTCTCATGACTCACGGGCAACAACTTCGTGGGAGCCTCAATGGGGCAGATATTCGCCTTGGGAGGCTATGAATGTTCATCCCTTGACGGACCCCTTCGAAGGCCATGCTATCCAGAAGCGAGTTTCGAAGGGCCCTGGATGAGGAGAAGGTAGAGAGAAAGAGAGGGAAACAGAACACCATATATTACGAAAGGGGCTTTTCTTTTATTTATCCGCAAAAGGAGGGGAGACGAGATACAGAGGGGAATTTACCCCAAAGCAAGGAAAAATACATCAAAGAAAGAAAGAAGAAAGAGATACATCGGTGGGGGAGGGGAACGGAGCACAAACCTCCCCCTCCAGGCTCACCTCGCTTCTCTCACACTCACTCTCATCTTCTTCACCTCACAGGCGCAGGGGAATGGAGCTTCTGTTTTCTTCATCTTTTTTTCAATGGCCAGCCTCTCCCTTTTGCTTCCCCAGTGGAGCATGCCTTTTATAGAACGGACAGTGGGGGAGAGGATTCCCGCCACCACTGCCACATCTGCAACGACATCGGGAGATAACCCATTGCGCTGGCTTTTGCTGGTTCATGGAGTACACCGGCATTCGTCCGAAGACGGGACATTCACGGATTTGTCGGGAGATCTTCTGTTGCTTCCACCATCGATGCTTGCCTCGCCGCTGCGCTGTCGAACGGAGGTGGAGACAAAGCTTGGGGCATTGAATGCCCTACTCTCTCGACTCTGCACTCGAAGTTGACAGGAGAACAGAGTGCCGGAATTCAGATGGGATGGCAGCCTTGGTTAAAATGGCGCGGGGTTGTGCGCGCTAGATTAGCAGCATGAATGGGGTGCGCCGGTTAAGGGCAATGACTGGGGCGCACCAGTTTATGGTTCTTGCAAGGGGGCGCGCGCTGGTTACAAGCTCTTGCAAAGGGGGCGCGTTGATTTAAGGTTGTTGAAAGGGGTGCACCGGTTTAAGGCTATATAGGTACAGCCACGCCGGTTTAAGACCCATTAGATTCCTTCCCGGCTCAGTGGTGATTCAGATGGATGCCTACCCTCTCGTGTTGCTTTAGTTGTGAGCCTTCGAGCCTCAGTTCAGGACTTTGAGTGATTTTCGGCGCTTGCCGAACATGTGTTCGAATTCTCGAGTTTCGTTTAGTTCGGCCTTCGTCACCGCCGACTGGGAAGCCAGGGCTGTCTCTTCTGTCCGAGGGGCTTCTTTGTTGGGTGGCGGAGCACCGGGTATCTATTTGTCTTGCTTAGAGGAGGCATATGATTTATTCGGCCTTTCCGTCTTCGACACGCTCTTGAGTGCTGAGACGTGCATGTCGTATGATCATCGTCATCATTTTTTGACGTCCATAGGTCCCCAGCGTGACTGAGATCTTGGCTAATGAACAAGAAAATGAAGTGGCAACTATGGAAGAAATCCAACAGCCCGATTGGAGGGAACACCTCCTGTGTTGGTTCCGACACCAACAACTCCCGAAAGAAAAAGAACAAAGAATGAAGCTCCTGAGAGTCAAAGACTTTTATGAAATGAGGAACGGAACTTTGTTCCAGATAATGGCGGATGCCCGAAAGAAAATTTTACTCCGCTGTTTGTCCCTAGAGGAAGCCCGGCAAGTAATGTAAGAAGTCCATGCCGGGTCAGCCGCAGCTCATCAGGCCGATCCGAAAATGAAGATCGAAATAAAGAAGCTGGGCTATTACTGGCCCTCTATCTTCAATGATTGTTGCAAGTTCGCTAAGGCATGCCAAAGATGTCAAGAGCACGCCAACGTGTCAAGAAGACCGCCGGTGCTGCTACACCCTACCCTACCAAGTTGGCCGTTTGCACAATGGGGCACTGATGTGGTAGGACCTTTGCCGACATCGTCGTCGGGATGCAAATACATCTTAGCCGCTACAGATTACTTCTCCAGATGGGCAGAGGCAATAGCGCTAAGAGAAGTGACGGGAGAATTAGTCGCCAGATTCTTCAGACAGAATATAATATTCCTAGATTGGAGTCCCCAGCCGAATTATCTCTGACAATGGCAGCCACTTCAGGAACCAGAAGGTTTATCGTCTGGCCGATAAATATAAGATTGATTGAAGGATGTCATCCCCCGACAACCCTCAAGCCAATGGGCTCGCAGAAGCCTGCAATAAAATGTTGTGCAATTTGCTTGCGAAGACTGTTAATTCCAACAAAAAGGATTGGGAGGAAAGGATGCACGAGGCACTTTGGGCCTATCGTACAGTCTATAAAATCCCAACTGGTTGCTCACCATTCTCCCTTGTATATGGGTTAGAAGCGGTAGTATCAATTGAGCTTGAAGTCCCATCGCTTCGAGTCACCATCCAACATGGGTTGGCTAGCAGCGAACAAACTAATATAGAAAGAAGATTGGAAGAGCTCTCCGAGCTCGAAGGAAAGCATCTCCAAGTGCAACAAAATATCAAACTCTACCAAGCTCGCATGGCCTGTGCCTTCGATAAGCTGGTCAAAGGGCGAGAGTTCAAGAAAGGTGACCTAGTGATGGTCAAAAGAAGAGAAGTGATGGCATCCAATCCCAAAGGGAAGTTGGTTGAAAAATGGGACGGGCCGTATATTGTCCGCCGAGTATATGAAGGGGGTGCCTACGTTCTGGTAGACCACAAGGGAGTAGTCCAGTTCTCCCCTCTTAATGGGAACCATATGAAACTGTACCACACAGTCCCACCAGCAATCCCAGAATGACCGAAACCTACTTTGGCCTAGTGGCACTCCGCCCTGGTCGAACTCTTTAAAAATCTAGCCAGCTCAGACTGAGTACCAGGTCACTGGTCTGCAATTCCGGGAACATCCCCAACAAGCATTAAACCGGGGATCCTTTGGAGGTCTGCATACATCCGTCAGGAACACCACCCGCATACAATATTGCAACTCCGAGCCTTACGCCCGAGTCGGCGTAAAACTCTCTCTTTACGTTAGCATTACCCACTTGCTGATGAATAAACCTATTTTTGGCAAAAGACTTCGTGTCTTAGCCAGCTTTCCTACAATACTGCCATCACGGACCTTACGTCCGAATCAGTGCATAAACTCATCCCTTGCGTTGGTATTTGTCCTTGCCAACGAATAAACCCCTTTTCTCGGCGCAAGGCCGCGTGCCCTAGCTAACTGTCATATGCTACTACATACGGTCAAACATCGCATGATTGACCCGTCCTCGTTTTCTCACTCTAAGAAGAACAAAAAAGAAGAAAAGAGAAAAAAAGGAGGCTAAAAATAGAGATGCCTCGCCGGTCTTGTTCCTACACCAGGGCAAGGGCAAAAATGGCCATAACCCGGCTGCGGTGAAAACTTGAAAGGGCACTGTAGGCAAAATTGGGTACCCTGCCACGTGAAAACCCGAAAGGGCGCGTGGGCAAAAGCAAGAGGGGGCTGGCTTCGATGAAAACCCGAAAGGTCGCTTAAGCCAGTAATGTGGTAATTTAAAAGTTCCTCTTCACCCTCACCCTAATGAAACTCCGAAAAGGATGATCACCACAGTTCCCGCCGGAGATCTTTTTTCTCTACAAACTAGTGTTTGACCCTTGTCATCATCGGCATAACCGGCCAACCTTCTCCCTTAGCTCAGACCTTTCGTCCTTGTTAATGAACAAACCTATTTTTGCTTCGGCATTTAACTAATGTCGACAAACAAACCACTATTTACCCTTGTCATCATCAGCAAGATCGGCCAACCTTCCCCTTAACTTGGACCTTTCGTTCTTGTTAATGAATGAACATATCTTTGCTTCGGCATTTAACCAATGTCGACGAACAAACCAGTGTTTGACCCTTGTCATCATCGGCAAGACTGGTCAACCTTCTCCCTTAACTTGGACCTTTCATCCTTGTTAATGAACAAACATATTTTTGCTTCGGCATTTAACCAATGTCGACGAACAAACCACTATTGACCCTTGTCATCATCGGCAAGATCGGCCAACCTTCCCCTTAACTCGGACCATTCATCCTTTTTAATGAATAAACATATTTTTTGCTTCGGCATTTAACTAATGTCGATGAACAAACCAATGTTTGACCCTTGTCATCATCGACAAGATCGGTCAATCTTCCCCTTAACTTGGACCTTTCGTCCTTGTTAATGGACAAGCATATCTTTGCTTCGGCATTTAACAAATGTCGATGAACAAACCCATGTCTGACCCTTGTCATCATCGGCATGATCGGTCAATCCTCCCTTAACTTGGACATTTCATCCTTGTTAATGAATAAACCCCTCTTCCTTCGGCATTGAACCGATGACCAATGAGCAAACCACTATTGGCCCTTGTCATCATCGGCAAGACCGGTCAATCTTCCCCTTAACTCGGACCTTTCGTCCTTGTTAATGAACAATGCATACCTTGCTTCAGCATTTAACCAGTGTCGATGAACAAACGGCATCATGACCCTTGTCATCATCAGCAAGACCGGCCAGCATCCCCTTTGTCCGGACTTTCTGTCCGTGGCTAACGAGCAAGCCCTCGTATATCCCGACTTTGTGCTGTGAATCAAGTTCAAAAAAAAGAAGAAAAAAAAGGGAGGCTAAAAATAGAGATGCCTCGCCAGACTTACCCAGATACCCTAGGTAGGGGCAAAAATGGCTATAACTCAGCTGCGGTGAAAACCTGAAAGGGTGCCGCAGGCAAAATCGGGTACCCCGCCACGTGAAAACCCAAGAGGGCGCGTGGGCAAAAGCAAGAGGGGGCTGGTTCTGGCAAAAACTCGAAAGGGCGCTTGTACCAGTAATGTGATAAAAAAATGAGAAAGGAAAAAGAATGATCAATGAATATGACACTCTCCTCAGGGACAAGGATATCCTTCCAAGTCCTGCCAATGAACAAACCCATGTTCGACCCTTATCATCATCGACAAGATCGGTCGACGTTTCCCTTAATTTGGACCTTTCATCCTCGTTAATAAATAAACCCCTTTAGCTTCAGCATCTAACCAATGCCGATGAACAAACCCATGTTTGACCCTTTCGTCCTTGTTAATGAATAAACCCCTTTTGCTTCGGCATCTAACCCATGTCGATGAACAAACCTATGTTCGACCCGTGTCATCATTGGCAAGATCGGTCGACATTTCCTTTAACTTGGACATTTCATCCTCGTTAATATATAAACCCCTCTTGCTTCGGAATCTAACCGATGTCGATGAACAAACCCGTGTTCGACCCTTGTCATCATCGACAAGATCGGTCGACGTTTCCCTTAACTTGGACCTTTCCTCCTCGTTAATGAATAAACCCCTTTTCCTTTGACATCTAACCGATGTCGATGAACAAACCCGTGTTCGACCCTTGTCATCATCGGTAAGATCGGTCAATGTTTCCCTTAACTTGGACCTTTTGTCCTCGTTAATGAATAAACCCCTTTTCCTTCGACATATAACTGATGTCGATGAACAAACCCGTGTTCGACCCTGGTCATCATCGGCAAGATCGGTCGACATTTCCCTTAACCTGGACCTTTCGTCCTTGTTAATGAATAAACCCCCTTTGCTTTGACATTCAACCCATGTCGATGAATAAACCCTACCTCTATGTTTCATCACCATCGACGAAATCAACAAGCAAACTATTGGTACGGACCTTCCGTCCGCGTCAATAAGTAAACATGTTCTTGACCTTCTTCATTATTCGGGTAAACCAGCAAACCTACCTCTCACTCGAGTTCTTCATTACTCGATGAGTACACTCTTTGTCTCCTGACAGCTTCATCACCATCGGTGAAGCCTACCAATGGGCCTTCTGACCTTACCCTTTGATCCAAGTGGCCACTATGCTTTCACCCTCGAGCATTCCTCCTGTGTTAGCCAAAATCTGGCTCTGAGAATGGTTACGCTATGGTGGAGCGAACCCCTCACCCCTTCACTGAAGGCGTGAAGGCTCTCCTGCCCTAGTAACTCACATATCCAGGCTGAGGCAATTGGCTAAGAAGAAAGGAAAAAGGGAAATGAAGTCGTGACTTAAACGGTAAATGAAAACCTTTCATTTTCATGAGGTGACAAACTACATGATTACTTGGGGCATCCCCCGGGATACATAATGGTTCACCCAAAAAGAAGAAGAAAATAGAAAAGGAGTTACTGCAGTGGACGTCAGAAGATGTCTTCAAGCTCCAAGAGCCCGAGGGTGGGATAACGGGTTAGTTCCTCAAGGCGAGACTCGGCAGCTCCCAACTGCACTAGCTTTTCTTCAAGTGAGGCGGCCCGCCCATCAGCCAATGATGCTTCCTCTACACTCTGCACTTCTTGCTGTTTGACTTCTTCTAGCTCAGCGTCGGCCCCAGAAAGTTCAGCATGAAGTTCAACTATCCTGGCTGCTAAAGGAGTCTGACACTGTGAAGAGATGTCGGCCATATTTCACATTGACTGCGTTGTCTCCCTCAAAGGTGAGAAAGTGTCCCGACATTCTGTCCGCTCAAGCTTCAGGGCCGTCAGCTGGTCAGCTACTTCTCGGCCAAGGAATTCCCTTCTGTTCACATATTTTAATAGCAATATCACCCATTGCGTCCAATCGTCCATGGGGCAGCCGAAAGCCAGTAGCGAACGGAAAAGGTGTTCTACCAGGCCCCTTTGCCAGACATAGGACAAATCCGGGCCGGCTATTATAGTCTGCTGCAGAGTTCCCAAGAACTGCCACACCAAGTCATTCGACGGCTGCAGGCCAAGTGGTGACGTATCGGGAAGCTAAAAATTGACTCTACTATCAACAGCAGCCCAGATGTTGTCACTCAGTTCAAAAGATGACGACGGCAAAGCTTGTAAGGCGTCGGCGCTGGAGTCGACTCCCGCAACTATCATAATGGAGGAATCCTCGATAACAGCAACCTCCCCGCTAGCCTCTTGCGACGCGGCAGTATCAAGAATCTCCGCAGCCGAGGATGCATGTTCTTCATGCCCAGCCTGACCGGCCTCCACCCGGGCCGATTCTGTAACAAGGGCCAAAGCCCCAGGAGCTCCAGCTTCCTCTTCAACAATTTCTCCCGCTTCTATTTCGGGAAGACTCTTCTCCCCTGAGAGCAATTCTCTGCTAGTAATGGATGACTGGGATTCCGCAGCTCCAACCAAGCTAGCGGCTCCCATAAGTGCCCCTGAAGTCTCCAAGCTCGCTGCCGCAGCATAATCCTTGGGGTACAGCAAAGTGATGGGCCGCAAGACTGGTGGAAATGTCGAATGACCCACACCCAGAGTCGGGAGAGGTATCTATACAATTATAGTCAGTAATACCACATCGGCTTGCACCATGGATACAACATGCATTAGACATATGATGCAAAGATAGTGAGGAGAGTGTAGGCGCCCGGATTGGTTGCCACGAATGGGTTGGAATGGAATGGAATATGTGAAGATGGCAAGTCTCCGTGCGAGGGTACCTACAGAGGAACAAAAGAGATTAGAATGTGATCGCCAGAGGTTGTTTTACCTGAACCTCGCAAGATGATGATCGCGGGGAGATGTTCAAGATGGGGAGAAGTGGGTTTCCTCTACCTCGTCCTCGGTCAGCCAAGGGCAAGGAGCCTTGCTCGTCCTTTGTGCCGAAATCCTGCAACGTAGCTCAAGAAAACACAAAAAGAAAGACCATTAGTGAACTTGTAGTGCAATATATGATCTAACAAAATGGAATCCAAACAAAAAAAATGGTGGTTAAGTACCTGGGGGGTGGGAAGGAAGGATGGTCGAGACTTTCGACCACCCACCTCAGCTTTGTTTTTTTAAGAAAACCTCTTAGGATTGGGGGCTAGGAGGATGCTATATGCAATGTCGTACTTACCTAGAAGTCGAGATACACACAAGAAGCAGAGAATCAGAAGTGAAGAAGTTCAAACCAGATGGATGGAATAAGAAGAAGAAGCCTTCGGGATGAAGTTTCGTGAACTCCCGTTCTCCTCCGGACCTCTTCCAACTCTCTCGCCTGCCGAACTCCCCTCGATTCCTCTCCCAACTCTCCAAAAAACTCCCCCTCCTCTCCGGAGGTGGCAGCCTATGGTTCCATCTCTCGAGAGTTGCAAATCATGGGTAGAGATCGTGCGGAACGAGGGAGAGAATGTGGCCACGAGCTGGGCCACATTTTCTGACCAAGTAAACAAGGGGAAGGCGGCCAAACCTTTGGCCACCTTGCAGAGGAGGGCAGCCAGGACTCTGGCCACCTTCCTGGGGAGGGCGACTATCGCCCTGGTCGCCCAGGACTGAGGGCGGCTAGGACCTTGGCCACCCAGTCCCATGGTTTTGGGCCCCTTATAAGGACGAGGCCCAATAGCTGAGGGGCTGTGGGCTGGACTAAAAACTTAAACATCAATAAAATTGGGTACAACAATCAAGCGTCATTCACACAAGGGCCCATTGGGGATCCGCGGGATGTCCGAAATTAGGCGTCTACAAAAGCCCCTCCAGAACGCCCGTTTTGCAAGGGAGCCCGGTAGACTGATAAATGGGTGTTTCGGTAAAGAAATAAGCCTAATGGGGGCAACACGCTCAAAGAGATTCTTGAGCGGAAAATAAGCTTCACGCAAGGTCGCGTGAGCACCAAGTAATCAAATAAGCCATTGGCAAAGGTAAAGAAGGGCAGTCAAGAGAGGACTTGTATCTGCAGCCACGTGGGGCCCCCTAGCATGGCGCTGTGCGGGACTTGAGGGGATGGTCGCATCCAGTGCTCAAGGAGATACAAGACCTAAGCAAAGTTAAGTAAAAGATCAGGATAAGGGAATACAATGACTCGTTAAATCGCGAGGTACTCAAAATGGTCTTGCACAAAACACGTTTTCTACTGGTTAAATCAGATTGGAATCACATAAACTCATTCGCACGAATTCGGCAAAAATCGAAGGACTCAAAGAAACAGATGCGGGAACCAAAGAACCACGGGTTGGTCAGCTCAACGCGACCTCCCTGCTTTTGCATCACAACTTCCAGATGAGATGTATGCATTTTTTTTTGCTTTCCTTTTTTGCATATATCTTTTTTGGATTTTTCTTTCAAATGTGGCTAAAAGACCTATATGATGCATGCTGGGTTTAAAGTGAAAAAACCTAACTAATGCAAAGCCGGAGGATTTATTTGCCTTCCTCCGAACAAATCGGTCAAGAGTTCAAGAAATCTGTCATCCTATGCTCAGCAACAGACGTGGTCCGGATCCAAATGGGGTCCATCGTTCCACTTTCTAGTTAAGCATAGTCGAGAATTCGGGAAGTCCGTCATCCCGTGCTAGGCAGCAGGCGGCCATCGAATAGCTTAAGGAGTATAAACTCTTCACAGTTTTTTTTAGAGAGGAACTCGGAGTTTATATGCCCGAAGCTATTAGCCTCCGGCGTTCTACCAAAGATAAGAGGTGACACGGCCATGTCACCTTTTTGGTCCCATGGATGTGGAGACCTGTAGCTGCATTAGCACACGTCAGTAAAGTTCATCAATGATGATAAGAATGGAACAGCAAACATATTTAATGAACTATCACAACAAACCATATATAATCGATCAAGCATAGCTTCACAAAGAAGGGGACAAGGGAATGACTAGTGGGTTGACCACCCAGGGGCTGGGCGGCCAGGGTGGTGGCCCAGGCTGGGGTGGGCGGCCATCGGTTTGGCCGCCCTCCCTGGTCTTATCCCAAACGTGAGAGTTCGAGCCAGGGGGGGCTCTTAACCTATAAGGGAGTACGGGGGCATGGTTCGCTCCGTAGTTGATCTAAGGATTGAAGCAAGGGAGTGGTTCCAAAGGGGAATAGACAAATGACGTCTTCTTCCACCCCGTCAGGAGATCACAAGTTAGATGTTCTCTCCGACGTGCCCGGCCACTTGAGCCATCTCGTGAAGCAGGGCAAGGTATGGTTTGGGAACAAACTTATTTTTGTTGTTTTGGGTTTTCTTGCTAGGGTTTAGCATGCATATTGATTAATCTCTTCTTCTCTTTCTCCTATGTGATGTAGCCTGTGCCTCCTTTTCTTGGGGCAAGACATGCCCATCGCTACGGTTGGCTCCAAGATTTGATGGGTGTGATTATTCCCGCCATGAGGGTGTTCATGCATCAGTGGCACCTGATCCGATTAGTCATCATGGCGAAGCGCTTCAACAGTATGCGGTGGAACTGGGAATCATTGGCGGCATTGATCGAGCTGTGGCATCTGGATACGCACACCTTTATTTTCCCTGAGTTTGAAGCCTCAGTGCTTGTGGAAGAACAGAATTTCATCTTCCAGTGGGGGGACTTGGTGGCGGGTGAGCTGATCGACCTTCCTCCCTGGGATGAGATCCTGGCGGAGATTGTAAGAGACAAGCGCGAGGTTCGTCGGATGACGGACCAACGGGTAATCTTGGTTGACCTCTTGGCAGGATGGCTTGTGAGCCATGTGAAGGATAAAGAAGTGGGTGCCGATCGACTAATGCGAGGCGTGACATTGTGCTTAGGTGGGGCGCTACTCTTTCCTACGCCGGGCGACGTGCTGAGGCAAGAGTATGCGGGGCCCCTGACTCTCATGTGGACGGGACACTCTCTTTCCCGAGCCGTGCTGGCTCATATGTATTGCGGGCTGACTCAGATGAGCCTGGGTTGCAGCGCCATGGGAGCTTATACCTTCTGCAGCTATGGTTGGAAGTCCACTTGAGTTTCGATTTTGACAGCGAGGCGACCATTACCTCACGGATCTTTGAGAAGAGCGCCATCTACCCCACGAGGGCCATCTTTGGTCCTGAGGATCAGGTGATATGCATGACAGCACTATTAAAGACCAGAGACGACTGGCGCGACTATCTGAATTTCCTGTCTGAGGATGATTTTGTATTTGTGCCGATGATGTACCGACATGAGGAGTTCAAAGTGCGTGGATCATCCGAGCAGGGGTTGTGGCTTGTGGGGGCCGAGAACTTGGTGTTGTACCAAGGGCATCGCTGCCATCGCCAGGTGGGATTACCCAGACGGATCCCGTGGGCGGCTTCGAGGGGAGGATTGATTGCCAAATGCCTCCTGGGGATCGATGTGGATCGGCGGTGACTAGGCAAGATCGGGAAGGCGTGGAGGCGACATGCCACCACCGTGAAGGCTAAAGTGGACATAGAAGAGGACAAAGATGACTTGAAGCGCTACGTGAGCTACCTTCAAGGCTTCAGGCCCGTGGTGAATGAGTTTTTCATGAGGAGGCAAGCCTGATTAGATTTTGTTTAGCATTTTTCTTCATTGAGATTTTGTTAAAATAAATAAACTATTTTTGTGTTTTTCTATCTTTCTTCTGTTTAGGAAAATGATTGAATGAATGAATGGTTATGGAACCGAAATAAAGTTGCGTGAATGGATGTGTGATCAAATTTGCATGATTTTTCTTTGGTTTTCTGATTTTTATATTTTTTTGGCTGAACAGGGGGGAGGGCGGCCAGGGTACTAGTCGCCCACTAAAGGTTGGGCGGCCAAGACCTTGGCCACCCTCTGCTTGAGGGTTGGGATAAAAAGAGTTGGCCGCCCCCTTCATTTGGGCGACTCTCGTGGTGGACGTCTTGAGAGCTAGAGAGCTTGGAGTGTAGGATCCTTGCTTGAGTGAGCTTCTAATCCCCTAGATCTTCAAATTTGAGTGATGGGAAGGAGTAGAAGAGCTCGTCATGAAATCGTGCCCGATCCCTCTTCTTCAAGTGAGGAGGAAAAGGAAATTGAAGCCATGGGGAGCCCATCTTCTTCGGGCACGGTCTCTGCAGACTTGGAGGAAGATGGAGGTGATGAATATGATGGAGAAGGAGCCATCTCTGACGAGGATGCGGCCGAAGGCGATGGTGAAGATGATGATGATGGCGAGGCCGATCAAGAGAAAGGAAGGTAGGCATCATACCCTTGCTTGGTATTCATCAGATCATCTTATGTTTATGTGTTTAATGGAGAGACGGATGTAGGAGGGAGGCTCGGAGGGGTGAACCAGTGGGCGGCCAGGGTTCTAGTCGCCCACCTACCTGGGCTGCTAGGTCGCTAGTCACCCACTGCTGGGGTGAGGGCGGCCAGGGGTTTGGCCGCCTAGGGGCATAGGCGACCAACACTTTGGTCACCCTGCTTCCAGGGCTTGTGGAAGTGAAGAAAGTGTGGAGAAAAAGAATGAAATGGCTTGGAAGATCTAAAAATTTGCTCATGTTTCTTCTTTCTGATGTGTGCAGGGTCCAAGAAGGATACGAGCTTGAGTTACGTGAGACTTAGTATGGGCCTGGTATCATGCCCTTCCTCTTGGGCAGCGAGAGAGGGTGGATAGAATGGGATTTGGCCCGTTCTTCAGGATCCGACCCTTCCAGGCACGCCCTTCCTACAAGTACAAGTCTACCCCTTTCTAGGCATGTTGATTCTAAATTTGAGTGATTGACTGTTCTTTTTGTGATTTCAGATTTGGGGATACACTCGGTTCCCTCTAGGTTACAGCAACATCCCGCGAGCCCTAATGCAGGTGGTTCCCTTGATGGCTAGATGGGAGATAGTCCGGGATCGGCGCTTAGTGGCCACTAGACTCTCCGACCTTAGGACAACACTAGATGAGTACCCTCTCCACCGGGTGAGTGTTTTGAATAGAGCAGTGTGACTTGTTTTGGCATTTGTTGTGTTACTCTATTAGCAAGATGTTCATTTTTTTCTTCTTCTATGTATGACAGGTGATTTGGACCCCTTACACGATGGAGGACATCACTACCCAGCCTTGGGCGAGGGATGGGCGAGCTTTGTTCCACAAGGATACAATGTTGTTCTGCGTGAACCTGAGGGAGCCGCTCTTCCTTCGCCTGGTGCAAAGGACCCTAGGATGGGACCAGCTGCCAGTGGCGATTCCATCCGAGCATGAATCGGACCGAGGATGTCGCCGGACTTCAGCGAGCGATCAGGACTGGGCCTCCCGCTACTGCAGAGAGGCGGAGGCACTACAGGACGGCCCTTCACTAGAGCATGACCGGACCATGAGGAGTAGCGAGGCTTACTTGGAGGATTACCAGGACCGGTATGCTTGACGGCTTCGTCTTGACACCCGAGTGGTGAGTGGCTCTTTTAGCTTTCAATTGAGATGTTTCTGGTTTTGAGCAAAGGTACTAAGCAAGCTTGACAATGTGGTGTGCAGATGTCAGAGACTGAGGCTGTGAAGATACTCAAGGATCGAATAAGTGTCCTTAATCAGACGATAGTGAACTTGCAACATGAGATCCGAGAGATGGTAAGCCAAGAACAAATTGATTAATTTGGAGTTTGGAATTGATTGAGCTTGACTAACCAGTTGCCCCTTGCCATGCCAGCGAGGAGAATTGGCCTTCGTGTGGGTGAGAGCTGGAGGGGAGGCTGGCCCTTCATCTCGAGCTAGTTCCCTGGAGAAGTTAGAGGATCACCTAGCTGGGGCGATTGAGCGAGCCGAGGATCGAGAGGCCGAGTTGGCCGAGGAGGTAAGAATATAACACTCAAGTTGGAAGTAGCTCTCTTTTCTTGTCATCTTTGCATGTTCTTTACATGACTGGTTATTTTCTGCAGAGGAAGGAGATAGCGGCGGGCCTAGCCATCCGGCAAGAGCAAGGTGCACGGATAGAGGAGTTGACCCGACGACTAGGAGAGCTAAGTTCCATCAAGAGGATCAAGGGTCGCCTAGCCGAGGCGAAAGAAAGAGAAGCCGAGGCTCGTGCTCGAGAGATGGCAATGGCGGTTTGGGAGCAGTGGGCTCTTGATCAGCTGGAGGCGTTGCGACAACGGGTACTATGGAGGTACCAGGGCAGAGGTGCCCCAGGAGTAGGAGCTAGGCCCGCGACTCCTTTCGAGTCACTCATGTCTTTGGGTGAGATGGAGATCACCATGGATGATCTCATGGGCATGATGCAGTCTCCCGCGGGACAGGGAGCGGTCCAGCCAACCATGTCAGGTTCGCGAGCTTCGCGGCCCTCACGGCTGCGAGACACAGGAGGTGGAGATGAGGCTAATAGTCGGCGGAGTCGACCTCGCACTGGCTTAAATTAGGAGGGGATAGAGAGAGAGATGGATGTGCAGTTGAATAGCAGCTGCCCCTTTTGTACACCAAGGGTATGCCCTTAGGATGTTGTATCAATGGAATGTGATGGACATGTTTAGCAGTGAAATGGGCTTTGTTCAGTGTACTTGTCTTGATTTGGCCTGACGTTGTCTTCCCTTCTACCTGTTTCAACCACACTAAAGGGAAAAGGTTAGAGTAGTATGTTTTTAGCCCCCTACCAAAATTAAATAGTACCTTTCTCGATGCAGGGTCAGAGGGCTAAATCTTATTAACAAGATTTAGAAGAAAAAGGGAAATGTGATATGCACATGCAAGCAGGTAAAATGTAAGCATAAGGAAAATATGATCATGCAAATGGTCATGCGGATGCAAAACATATTTTTTGGGTTTGGGAATCTTTGTGCAATTTTTTTGGTGTTATGAATTTTTAGATTTTTTTTTTGGAGTTTGGAATATATTAGATTTTTTTTATGTTTGTGTTTGAAAGTTATACATTTTTTTTTGGAAACGCCTGGTGACCACCCATGTGGCACTTGACCTATATGGAGACATGGGTTTTCTAAATTACCTCCCAGGTATCCTGAGCGCACATCTAGGTTGATTTGGGCCTCTAGACTCCTCAAATGATGGTCCCGCCGGTTATGTCTTATCCTGATGACAATGCCGTCATGCCAAGCTTAGGCTCCCAGTTGCTTCCGATCATAGGGATACACCCAAAAAGCGTTTGAGGTAAATGATTTGCCCGACCCGGGTCTATCTCCTCACAACTCTAGATGGTATATGATGGAACACCTTGGAACCCTAACGGTCAACCGCGCGACGTTGACCCGGAATCAGACGCCGTCGCACCTATAGGTGACGCGCTTGCATTGACCTAAGCCCGAGGCAACATAAGAAAGCGTTAGGGGCGGTAAATAGGGGTCTCGACCAGCCAAAAACATAGAGACCCCTTCGCAGCGATGGCTTCTGTTCTTTAGAAGTGAACAACCATAGTGTATTTTGTTAAAAGGGGTCACAACCCAGACGGGATTCATCCTTCAGGATCTCCATCAAGCTTTACGTCTTTTGGGGGGAGAAGGAAGAAAGTAGGGGGTAAACCTCCTGAGAGGACCAGGCAAAACTGTTAACCCGGCGAGCTAGGTGAGGGCCTACTCGGCTTTCTCCTTTTGGCAATTTCGGACCATACCCCGAGCATTATGACGTTAGATGCCCCTTGTTATGAAGATTTTGATTTTGATTCTTTGATTAGGAGGGGTTTCATCTATTAGGGTCAGGCACGGTCACGACCAGGCTTTTCATGTGACTTTGTCACATACACATAATTTTTCCTTTCTTTTCTTTCTCTTTTTTGTTGCTTTCGGAGAGAAGAATATTGTCATCTTGTTTTGGAATCCCCCTTTTTTATGCCTGCGGGGACACTACCCTCTTCTCGTGCTCTGACCCGGGCTCGAGGGGATAAATCCTACTCCCGCCTTAAGGATCTTGTACTTCGGCTTACACATGCTCATCGTTTTAAGGGCGCCGGCTGTCTCATTTGGTCGAGGAGAAGAGGAACAAAAGAGTGCTGCTTAGCTGGAGACCTTCGGATGAGGCCCCATCAAAAGGTGATGCTACCCATTTGGGATAAACATGTGAGTGTGTGCAAGTTGTTTTTTCTTCTTATAAACATAGGCTGATGTGGCTGGACAGGAATCTCCACGGTTCTGGCGTACCAAGACCCGATATCTACCACATCTTGACGGTCCCTGTCTAGCATGAAGGGTTGATGCAAATGAGTTTGGACTACGTGGTGATCACTGGGCGTTGATTTTTGGTTTTCTTATTTTTTGTTTGTTTGTTCTGAGGTTTTTTTTTGTGTTTTTGAATAATTATGTACAAGGTCTCATGAATAAAATTTCTTGAGATATACCCCATTCCATGGATACGTTAGTTCCACGCCTTCGGAATCTACCAATTTGTAGGCATTACCTCAGTAGACTTCTTTGATAACGAATGGACCTTCCCAATTTTCTTGAAATTTGGCCTTTAAACCGGTGGTTTTAGTGATTTTCCTTTTCAGAACCAATTCACCTACCCTGAATTTTCGCTCTAGCACTTTCTTGGCATAGTAGCGTGCAATTCTCTTGCGATATACTTGCGCGTGATCGGCCGTGATCATACATTTTTCATCTAATAGTTCCAGCTGGGCTAACAGGTTTTCTCGCCATTGCTCGGGATCGAGCTTGGAGTCCAGTTGCACTCTTAGTGAAGGAACGAATATTTCATATGGGAGTATCGCATCTGTCCCAAAGGTAAGTGCGTACGGGGTTTGTCCCGTAGGGGTTCGGACGGAAGTGCGGTAAGCCCAGAGGGCCAGTCTAAATAGTGGTGAGATTTGCAAGTTTTCTTGATGATTCTAATGAGAGTTTTATTTGTAGCTTCAGCTTGTCCGTTTCTTTGTGGGTAGTATGGAGATGAATGATGCAAATTGATGCCATATGTACCGCACATGTCGCGGAGCTCCTGGGATGTGAATTGCGGTCTGTTGTCAGTGACGATGTCAAGGGGAACGCCGAACCTTGCAAGGATGTTGCGTTTGATGAACTTGACCACCGTTGCTGCTTTGACTTCCGTAAACGCCTCAGCTTCTGCCCATTTCGTGAAGTACTCCGTAGCGGTGAGGATGAAGGACATCCTTCGGAATTCTCCAGTTCTATCCTCCAAGGGACCAACTACGTCAAATGCCCACACGGCAAAAGGCCAGGGAGCTATGAGAGGATGAAGTGAGGATGAAGGAGCGTGGACCTTGTCCACGTGAAGTTGACATTTAGCGCAATGGCGGACAAAGTGGGCATAGTCCTCGTTCATGGTAGGCCAATAGTATTGACGAAGGAGTTTCTGAGCGAGCATGCGACCATTCACATGGCCACTGCATTTGCTGGAATGTGCGGCTTCGATAACAGCCTGAGATTTGGTCTCATCGAGGCAGTAGAGGTAAACTTCATTGAGAGATTTGCGATACAAGAGACCACCAATAATGGTGAAACGCTCTGCAGCTCGGTGAATGGCACGCCGATCGGCAGTAGTGGCATAATCGGGGAAGGAACGATCCCTGAGATCATTTTCAATATCAAAGAACCAGGGGTTGCCGTCTTCTAGGTCGATCTCAGGCTCATGGGAGACGATGTGGATCGGAGAAGAGGGCTCAGAGAATTGCTGGAACCAGGGATTAGAATGTGAAGGGGTGTGTATTCTCTGCACGATGATCGAGGATGATGGCTTTTCACCAGGGATTGGAAGAGAAGATGCCAGAGCATCGACTAGGATGTTTTGAGCTCTAGGGGTGTGCACTAGGGTGAGCTTCCTAAACCGCCGGACTACCCTACCAACCAGGTCTTGGTAGGGCTTCAGTTTCGGGTCCCGAGTTTGGTACTTGCTGAGGGATTGCCGGAGTATAAGCTGAGAATCTCCAATGATCTGGAGCTCTATAACTCCGAGTGCCAGTGCCACCTTTAAGCCCATGAGGAGTGCCTCATACTCAGCCACATTATTTGTGGCCGGGAAGGTTAACTGACAAGCACGTGGAATAATGATACCTTCAGGGGACTGGAGTACGGCTCCGACTCCACAGCCCTTGGAATTGAATGCACCATCGAAGTAGAGAATCCACGAAGGTTCACCATCTATAATGGCTCCTAACTCTTTGTTCGGGAAACTCTCGTCGACAGGGGAGAATGTAGGGAGTGGATGATGGGCAAAGTGTTCGGCAATGGCGTGCCCCTTGACAACCTTCTGATTGACGTAAGTGATATCGAATTGATTACGAAAACTCTGCCATCTCACCAAATGATCGGTTAGGGCAGGCTTTTCCAGCAAGTACTTGATAGGATCCATTCGTGCCAAGAGCTTGACTTCATGTGCTAGAAAATAGTGCTTTAGCTTTTGGGAGACCCAGACGACAGCTGCGCAAGTCCTCTCCATAGGAGTGTACCTTTGTTCGGCCTCATTGAACAGTTTGGACGGATAGTAGACTACGCGTTCTCTTTTAGCATCGTCATATTGGGCCAATACTGCTCCAACAAATTCATGAGTGGTAGAAACGTAGAGCAATAAAGGCTGACCCGGGACCGGGGGTGCCAGGACGGGAGGATTTAACAAATAACTCTTCAGGTCATCAAAGGCCTTTAGAAACTTGTCGTTCCAATCAAATCTAGCCTCTCCTTTCAACATGTTGTAGAAGGGCTTGCATCGCTGAGAATGGTGAGATATAAATCTCCTGATAAATTGCAAGCGCCCGATCAAACCACAGACTTCTTTAATGCTCTTGGGAGGAGGCATCTCGGCATGGCCTTAGCTTTGTTAGGGTCAATCTTAATTCCTCTCTTGCTGACAATGAACCCTAGCAGCTTGCCTGAAGAGACCCCGAATACACATTTCTTGGGGTTCATCTTAAGTTGGTGCTCCCGCGACCGTTGGAGAACTGCACGGAGGATCTCTGCGTGGCTACTCCTAGTTTTGGACTTGACCAGAATGTCGTCCACATAAACTTCCATATAAGTGTGCATCATGTCATGAAAGATAGCCATCATTGCTCTTTGATAGGCCGCTCCTACGTTCTTAAGACCGAAGGGCATGATGACATAGCAATAGGTCCCCCACTGAGTAGTGAAAGAAGTCTTCTCCTGGTCTTCCTCCGCTAGGTGGATCTGGTTATACCCCGAGAAGCCATCCATGAAGGAGAGCACCTCATAGCCAGCGGTGTTGTCCACCAGGACATCTATGTGTGGGAGAGGAAAATCATCCTTTGGGCAAGCATGATTAAGATCACGGAAATCTATACAGATGCGGACCCTACCGTCCTTCTTCATCACTGGGACGATGTTAGCTACCCATTGAGGATACAATACTACCCTGATGAACTTGGCCTTGTGGAGCTTGTCCACCTCCTCTTTGACCTTGAGTGTAAGCTTCGGATGAAGTCACCTTAACTTCTGTTTGACAGCTCGAGCGTCGGGATTTAGGACCAGGCGATGTTCAACTAGGGACGAGTCCAGACCCGGCATGTCCTCATAAGACCAACCGAAAGCATCGGGGAAATCCCTGAGAACTGCCACAAGCACAGCTTCCTCTTCATCAGTTAAGTTGGCACTTATCAATACAATCTTCAGGTTATCCTTGGTGCCGAGGTTGATTTCCTTGGTGGATTCGTCAATGGATACATTAGGCTCATCAAATCTCTTGGTTCCATCGACGAAGGAAGCTATCGGATCACTACCCTCTTCTAATGGCTCTTTTTCTTCTTTTGTGTCATCCTCCTCTTCCAAAACATACACCCCTAGACCGTCATCTGCTAGAAATCCGTCTAGTTCGATTGCCCCTAAGGAAATGGGAGTGGAGGTGAATTCAGAGACCTGACAAAGCTGCGCGCATTTACCGGCCAGTTGGCTGATATAACGCGCGGGAACCTGACGAACACTAGACCTTTTGGAAGGGAAAGACGCTATATACAAATCTGAACCTAACCTAGATTCTACCCTACTATGTACAAGGGAATTTTGTGGAAGGGAGTTCAAGGTGGAAAGAGTCGGCCCTTGGATGAGGGAACCATTTTCCAAGGAGGCCGTTTCCTCGATAGTGAACTCGCAAGCCCACATTTGAGGATCAACATGTTTTTTTGGTGGTCATGAGTGAAAGTGCAAACTTGGTGTGTGGGTTGCCCCATGACCTGGTAAGTGAGGAGCAGAGGAAATGGTGGATGAAATAGAAAGGGAATGAAGAGAAAAGGCGCGGGCCTATCCCTGGCAAGGAAGATACCCAAGGAAGGAACCTTGTCGGGAGGTTTATCCAGATGGAAGAGGGAGAGAAGACCGAAGTCTTCCTCGAGTGATAAATCGGGTGGAGTTCCATTGCTCTGCGGAACTTCCACTTCGTGACTCGGCTCTTGCCGGGTTCCAGGCTGAATCAGCCCTATGACGAAGCGACCGTACACCAAATCTTTGCCTAAAGATGCCATGGGTGGCTCTCCTGGAGAATAGCCCAAACCTGCGTGACCCTTAGCAATCCAGAGTTTTCTTCTATGCGTGGGCCCTTGTTCAAGCTGACCTAGGCCTTTACCCATGGTGAAGCCCATCCTGGCCATGATCTCCCATCCTTTACTAGGAGGGATGTTGTGATGTGCAATCGGCCAAGGAAGGAAAGGGAAATCGGGCGGACCTAAAGCAGACGGCCCCACCGCGCCCTCTATGGAGAGAACGGGTTTCTTGCCCTTATCCGGAATAGTCATGAAGGGAATCTGTTCAGAGGTGATGGCATTAAGAGTTTCCACTAGAGGGATACTCCTGATCTTGATTACCCTACCATTGTAAGGGAATTTAAAGCATTGATGGGCTGTTGATGGGATCCCAAGGGTTTGTTCAATCCAAGGCCGCCCTAGGATGGCCTTATATGCAGGGTCGACATCGAGAACTAAGAAATCCGATGTCATTACCATCGGTCCTAAACCAAGTTGGAGGGTCACCTTCCCTTTTGCCCACTTTTTGAAATTGTCATAAGCTGAGATGGTGGTGCATACCTCTTCTAGATTTTCTTCCTGGAGGCCAATCTTTTTTATGGTTTTCATGGGACACACATTGATGGATGCTCCCGTGTCTATGAGGGTGGAGTCAACTTTAACTCCATTGAGAGTGACAGTAAGGCACAACGGGAGTGACCTACTTTCTGGCAAAGCAAGGTCCTTATCGAAAAATGAGATGGATGGTCCACATGTAAGGGCCATGATAGCCTCGGTCACGCCACTTGCTGGGAGATCCTCATTAACCATGATTTTCTGAAGGAATTGGAGTAGAGTGGCTTGATGTGACGGAGATTTCCTAAGGAGCTCCAGGATAGAAACCTTAGCCGGGGTCATGTCCAGATGCTAGAGAATGTCTGGCTAGGATTGCCTTTGGGATGGGGGAATGATGCGATTTCGGAGAGTGACATTGACCGAAGCTTGCTTCGGGTCATCCTGTTCCAAAGATTTTGGGCGAATGAGTTGTAAGGGAGCTGGAGAACCAAAGATATATGAGAGGGAAGCTGAATCATCTCCAGATTCTGCGGGAGAAGGAGGAGGGACCGATTTTGGCTGAGGTGGTCTTAAGAGGACATACGGGCGCTCCTGCACTAACTGAGCTTGTGGAGGAATGTAGGGCTCTTGGTGTGGTATTTGAGGAGGGTTGATTAGGGTGAGTGGGCATTGGGTAGCACTTGGAGATTGGCTAGGTGGTGAGATCAAGTTCCGGGATTGAGAGAACATGTTGATGTTCACCTAGGGTTCGTGAGCTTCTACTTCCATCTTACCGTACCATCCTGGGAATCCTTCCACGCGCCACATCTGAGTTCTTTTGTGGACTCGTGGTTCCATTCCGATCACCGTGTTCACCCGCTCGTGTTGCTTTGAAGTAGATGGATCTTTTGCTGGTTGATGAGCTGGCAAGGGGTTATGAATAATGCCCAGGTCTCTATTAGGCTTTTTGAGATTGGCAATGGCTAGCTTCACATCGGCCCAATTGATTCTTCCCTCATCATTCATATCATATACCCAATCCCGAAACTGGAAGCAGTTGAATATATCATGGCCAGGAGTTCAGTGATATGGGCAATATCGGGAGGTGTCGACGTTGGGAGAGACCCGCTCCCGCTGGGGGGGAAGCTGAATGGAATCTGAGGACATGAGGGCAAAAAAGATGTCGCCTAAAGTTTCAGGCAACGGAGGATAAGAAGCCCTTTTGGGCCTAGGGGGGCCATAGCTTTGAGGTGGAGGAACATTGGAATAGGGCTTGGGGTTACCTTGCCCCTGGCTAGCGGTAGCCTGAGTGGGATGGGAGACCTGGCGATTGTTGGTCTTGAAGGATTGGCCAACTGCATTGACTTTTTTGTTTATGGTGACACCTTTGATGGTAGGGATAGCTGGGGCCTTTCTACCTTTAGTGCGAGGCTCGAAGAAAGGAGGTAAGGTAGAGTCCCTCACCTGAGCTTGAACTATCCGAGCTCGGTTGTAGAGTTGGTTAAAGTGTGGAGTTCACTAAGCATTAGGATGGACCTAAGCTGTGAAGTGGCATTGTTTACCAACATGGTGACGGCCTGGGATTCGGGGATAGGAACATCCGTCCTAGCAGCCATAATTCTTCATCGGTTTGCAAAACTATTGAAGTCCTCGTCGGGCTTTATCTTCTCCGTGACTAGGTCAAACAACGTGGGGGAAATAGATGACATGTGACCAAAGTGAGCGAGGAATCGCTCGGAGACTATATCAAAGTTGATGAGGTCAATGGCTGGCAAGGATGCAAACCAACGTAGGGCCTCGCCCTCAAGGGATTTTTTGGAATAAATGGACTAGTAAGACCCTATCGTGTAGCCATTGGTGGGAGTCCATAAGGAAACCCGAAAGATGATGATGAGGGTCGGTAGTGCCATCATACCTCCTATATTTGGGAGCCTTGAATCAGGGTGGAAAGTAAGCATTAGGAAGCTTGCAATACTGGGCTAACGAGTGGGGACGTGAATTGGGCATACTCTCGGCCACCGCTTGCCGAATGTAGCTTTGGATCTCCTGTCGGAGTGAGGGGTCCATCCCTTTCGAAGGGACACCCAAAACTGGTGAGGTTGGAGGTGAAGGAACCCTTTATGGAGGTATTGGATAGCTGAATTGGATCGGAGTTTCGGGGAGGGGTCGGCTCGTGGACCCTTGGAAAGGAACTTGAACTCGGGAAGGCGTAGCATGTGGAGGTAGGTGTGGGATAGCCGAAGGCTTCCCATGGGAGGCCATCGTGGCTAAATCCACGGGGGAATATCGGGATAGGACCCTAATCAGCTCCTGGTCATCGTGCGGAGATAATGTAGGAGCCCGCGGGCTACCACGGCCGTGGTCGCTCGGGGAAGACGAAACCGAATCGGCGTGGGCGGCCTCATTTGGTGCGGCCAAAAACATGCCTATGAAGGCATCGAAACCATTATCTTCTATTTGAAATAGGGGATTGCCCCTAAGTCCAGAATCGAATTGAGGCGGAAATTCCTCCTCATACCTCGGGTTTGAATAAACTCTCTCCATCCTAAACCAATTGTTAGTTGGTTTAGAATGACGAGGCTGAAAGATTTGGAAAATGGGGAGAGGAAATTGATGTTTTCCGAACACAAGCAATGCCCAACAACAAATTTCTTTTGGATTTTCTAATCTTCACTCGGAGAAGAGAAGGAGAAACTAAGGGTGTTGTGGAATGAACTCCGGGAGCCTAATAGAATCGTCACTGAACCCAAGGTGACTAATGGGACTTTCAAGGTACAACCTACCTGGCGACCGTGTCAGAATCCACGGTTCGCGAGGACTCACGGAGGTTCCCGATTGGACTGAACCAATTACACCCGAGTGGGAATCCCTGAGTGAAGGGTTCAATGCCAATGGGAGGGTTTCCTAGAAGGGGTGATGCCGGCTCTTCCAAAAACCCACACCCGTAGATTAACCTACAAAAATTAATCAGGCAATGCACATATGAGCAAAGTTAAGAGAGACGAAATAGATTTGGAACACATACAACACTAGAACGGAGAAGAAGTATGGAGCAGGCAGAGGGCGGCCAGGGTGATGGTCGCCCACAGGGCTGGGCCGCCTGGTCAACTGTCACCCAGAGGAGAGGGCGGCCAGGGTGCTGACCTCCTACCAGGGATGAGGGCGGCCAGAGTAGTGGTTGTGATGAGGGCATCACCCATGATTCCCTCTGGCTCGGGACCTCCCTTCCTTTCGATGTGGGCCAGACTTGAGCTCCATGTCATCCCGGCCTCCACAACACTTTGATGGATCACTTTGGTGTACTTCTTGTCTTTATTTTGAGTCATCTTGATGTAATTTGTCTTTTAATTGAGTCCAGTACCTATGTTATGTGGTTATGTTCCTAAGTCTAGTAGTCATCATGTGGGTGATGGGCCCAATCACTTGGGCTTGGCCCACTTGCGCCCCCTTCCCCCTAGAAATGTGTCATTAGTCTTTTTAGCAGGGACTTTTTGTAAATTTGGTGTTCCCTATAAATAGGACTGCAAACCCTCCATTTGGAACGAATGAAAAAAATTGAGTTGAATATTGAAACCCTTGTGCTCTCTCTCTCTCTCACTCTACCTCTCTAGCTCTCTCTTTATTTCTCTCTCTCTCTCTAAGGGGGGTGAACCCCATTCTCTCTCCTCCCCACCCCCAATTTTGAAATTCACTCTCTCTCCTCCCTATTCACCTCTAATTAAGACCCCTCCCCCTTCCCCATACCTCCCATTTAATCCCCCTCCAACCCCTAGGTGGAATCCCCTTCTCCTAGGCACCTCTCCCTCTTCCCAAGCAACCTTTCCCCTTCCCCATACAACCTTTCACCTTCCCAAGGGGGAATCCCTTCCCCCAAGCACCCATTCCCCTCCCCAAGGTAACCCTTCCCATTCCCTAGGCCACCATTAACCCCGCCATTAACCCATCTCCCCATTCCCCTAAGCCCATTTGCGCCCCCACCATCCACCACCTCCCAGCCAACTCCCCGCACCAGGTCCGCCCCCTGCCAACCTCCCCCTCTCCCCTCTCATGTTGGGTTAGATGGGCGCAGTCTATCTCCACACAGTGTGGATCTAGAGGGGGGTGAATAGATCAACTTGCCTAATTTAAAACTACTGTAAGTTTTAAAGCGGAATTTAGGCAAACATTAGTTAAGCTAAACAAAGGATGCTAAACAAAAGGTCGAAAGCTAGACATGAGCATAAGCGATGCAATCAAATAAGCTAAGCAAGAAATTCCCATCGCACATAGATCACACAAAAAAACAAACACACTGCACACACAATTTTTAGGTGGTTCGGTCAACGACCTACGTCCACCCCACACTCAACCGAGTATGGCTTCCTGCTGCGCAGCACAGCTTGCGTCTGCTGGGCTTTACAGCTTGGCCAAACAATCCGCTGATACACAGCTTCGCTGGGCACTACAGCTTGCTGACCAGAGAATCTGATCCTCTGCAACCGTTGGGGAAATACAGCTTAACCCGTCCAGTGGAGACTACCACTGCAAGACCGCTGACGCACAGCTTGAAGAAACAATGTTCGGAAATGAAAGACATAATTAAAACGAAAAAGCAAAACCCAAAAGCAATGTAGCTCTTAAAGAGCAAGGCTCAGCTCTGGTTTTGAACCACGAGACTGAGATACAAACTCTCTCACTCTCACTCTCGATCAGCTCTCTCTCAACTCAATCTCTCTCGATCTCTTCCTCTCTCTTTTTCTCCTTCTTCTCTATTTCTTCTTCTTCTTCTCTGTATCTTCCTGTTCTCTCTTTTCTCTCTGTGGATCGAAGGCTCACTGCTGTATATACTTTCTCTTCTTTTCTTTCGATCGGTCTTCTTTTGTGGAAGAAGACTTGTTTATATAGCAACAACAGCAGTAGGCGTGTGCTCTCCACGTTTCCTGCCCAGCAATTTAGACCATGTGGCAGCATGCAATGGAGTGTCAGTACACGTGTCCTCATCTGGATACCTTGTCCTTCTCGGATCACGAGCCAGGTACCTGGGATCACGTGCCCCTCATTAGCTTCTTCAGTCCGATGTATAGAGTTCTTCGTTCACGTGCTCAATGTCAGCAATCTGACTTGCTGCGTCGACGCTGTCACTCAATGGCGTTAACGCAGTGATGCATTCCAATAGCCATTAGCCTCGTCTCTTTAGCTGCTGCGTCGACGCTGCTTAATTGTGGCGTTGACGCAGTGGAATAGCCTGTGAAGATGAATGCTTCTTCAACTGCTACGTCGACGCTGCTTGCTTGTGGCGTTGACGCAGTGGAAGATATCGTGAAGGCTTCGTCAACTAACGCGTGGACGCTTTAAGCTCCCAGCGTCGACCCTGTTCCCTTCAGCAACAAGAATGACGTCATAAGATTTGAGTATGTACATTGCAGTGTATATACTTCGTTGTATAGACTTGTGAAGGCAGAATGCAACGTACAGACTTTACCCAATGTATGGACTTCATGTAATGCAAACGAATGTGAAGACTTCAGTGTATAGACTTGAAAGTCTTGAAGCCAATGTATGGACTTGAGCAAGCTAAAGGGCTGTATAGACATCGAAGACAGGGGCCGATGTATAGACTTACCAAACAGTCCAGTGTATATACTTTATGCAAAGAGGTCAATGTGTAGACTTGAAAAGCTGAGGCCAGTGTACAGACTTGCCACCGACCATTGTGTAGACTTGATCAGTAAAGACACATTATAGGCATCAACTCTGCACATCGAATGTATGGACTTCAAGTGTGAAGACCATTGTAGAGACTTTGGTTTCGAAGACAATGTGCAGACATCGAGTTTGAAGACCAATGTCCAGACTTTGAGTTTGAAGACCAATGTCCAGACATTAAGTTTGAAGACCAATGTCCAGACTTTGAGTTTGAAGACCAATGTCCAGACTTCAAGTAACACTGTGGATGTACAGACTTGATGGAGCGAAGCGATGTGTAGACTTGAAGCTCCTGATGGATGTATAGACTTCAATTATCACGACGCTGAGGAAGACAGACAATTTACAGACTTGCTGTAACAGTCTGATGTACAGACTTCATGAAGCTCTAGACATTGAATGCTGTACAGACTTAGCCCAATGCCTGAGACGCTAACAAAGACGGATGATGTTCAGACTTGCTGACAGACCGATGTACAAACTTTACTCAAATGCATGAGACGCTAACTGAGACGCTGGACTCTGTACAGACTTTGAGCGATGTATGGGCTTCAAAGAAGTTGGCGATTCAATGTACAGACTCTGAGGTTCAAGGCCAACGGCTATACAGACTTAGAATATTAAGACTGATGTACAGACTTCATGCATTAACGCTGTACACACATCCAATGAAGTGCGTTGACGCTGTAACATGATGCGTTGATGCTGTGCACACTTAACCAATTCAATTGAAGTGCAGTGTGTGGACTTTATCCAAAATGGACGATGTATAGACTCATGACAGTAAGAAATGCAGACAGTAGTGTATTAAATGCAAAGAACACATAGTCAATCTGGTAGACCAATTTCATCAAATCAAAAGCAGTTGCCAATCAATCAAAACAATGGTGTTGCCAATGAAATAAAGCAAGTGTCAACATCATCAACATAGAGGGGTCACAACAATCTCCCC
This sequence comes from Amorphophallus konjac, assembly GCA_022559845.1. Lineage (NCBI taxonomy): Eukaryota > Viridiplantae > Streptophyta > Magnoliopsida > Alismatales > Araceae > Amorphophallus > Amorphophallus konjac. Next base: position 256,793,531 of record CM040118.1, on the reverse strand, counting down.
CTTTTTGATGATGGCAACCCCATATGAAGTAGAAGAGCAACATCCTGTCATATAGATATATGTTTGATGAAAGACATGATGTATTATGCAGATTGACATGCAGATGCTATGAAGGAATGCAACTCACTGCCTCAAACTCTCCCTTGGAATGAATTCAGAATTGACTTCAGAATTCAGACAGATATGTATTCTCCCCCTAGACATCCCCTAGACAATATTCTCCCCCTTTGCCATCAACAAAGAGGAGGGAAAAATTAATTACAATGGAGGAATCAAGAGAAGAACTGACTGGCATTCTGAACAGGTAGTTCATGAATAAGCATTCTAAAGCATAGTGTCTTCAGTCATATGAAATTAGAAACTGATGTCAGAAAGAGTTCTGGTTTAATGATGATAAAATTTGGAGTTCTGCACTACAAGCAATAGATAAGTTCACTGTGCATGATAAGACAATAAACCAGAATCACATTTGCATGAAAGATTCAGTTTCATGATATCTTACTTTCATAGTCTCAAAAAATATTGAGAGAACCCAAGTCATGTATTGAAACTAAACAAATTTACACTCATGAACTTTTCTTTTGAAGGAGCAGCATTATCAATATTAGATCATTGTGAGCATTTAGGTACCATAAGTCTTTCTGCGTAAGGGTATACGTTTATAAGACGCCAATACCCCTAGATACTCAACAAGATGGACCATTCTACCTATGATCAAATTCAACAGAACTGAGTTACACCTTTTGGTGTGAGGGTACACGTTTATCAGACGCTAGTTACCCCCAGGTACTCAGTGAAGCCAGCCTGCTGTTTTGAACATTTTAAATAGAGATAGCTGATACACTTCATGACATGAGTGTTGTCCACTTCTTTGATGGATCACTCAGTTTCTCAGTGATTTACCAGTTATTGCTCTGCCAATATATATATTTTTTCAATGATTTTTAATATTTGTTTCAGAATAACTTGTTTAAGAACAATACATATACTTATCCTCTCTAATCATGATTTCAGATGAGTTTTCAGATTTCAGATATGATTAGCTTTGTCTGACATGAAATAAGAAAGAGGTTGAGAGTTTTATCAATTTTCAACTTACTTATATACTGATTGCAATCTTTAAACTCCAACCATTATAAGATTTAAACCATTACATCAGTCTTTGAACAGTTCAAATTCTTATAAATGAAGAAGTCCATTTTCTACTGCTTAGAAATCAGAACTGACCAACAAATTGCCATAATGTCAGAGACAAGTATTCAGAGTTAAAGGTTGAATGACTTCAGGAAAGTTGAAACCACTCTGAATTTCTAGTAATACTCCCCCTGTCTATATGCATACAACATGGCAAGAATTAATTGAGAGAGAGCTTATGCATAGGTCATGAATGAATGATATGCAAGGACATGCAAAGACTCGACAAGCTCCCCCTGAATATATGCAATGCTGGATAGTTCTACATCCACATTCACATCCACATGATTTATCCAAGCAATCAAAAACAAGTCCACATTAGAGAATTTTATTCACAGCAATTAAGCAATCATTCATCATACTGAAATTTACATAAGCCAAGTTCTCTTCTAAGAAACTTAAAATTTTCATTTCCAAGAGGCTTAGTAAAAATATCAGCAATTTGTTTTTCAGTTTCTATGAAATTCATTTCAATCTCCTTTTTATTTACAGCATCTCTAAGAAAATGATGTTTTATCTCTATATGCTTAGTCCTAGAATGGTGAACAGGATTTTTAGCAAGGCATATAGCACTAGTATTATCACATAAAAGTGGAATGCATCCCAGATTTATCTCATAATCAGCCAGTTGGTGCTTAATCCAAAGTACTTGGGCTGCACAATTACATGCTGCAACATACTCAGCTTCAGCTGTGGATAATTCTACAGTGTATTGCTTCTTAGATGCCCAAGACACTAGACAACCACCAAGGAATTGATAGTAGCCACTGGTGCTTTTTCTATCTACTCGACACCCAGCATAGTTTGCATCAGTGTAGGCTAGAAGCTCTAACTCACACTTAGCAGGATACCAGAGACCTAGTTCTTGGGTGCCTAGTAAATACCTAAAAATTCTTTTCACAGCTTTAAAGTGATTTTCTTTAGGACTGGCCTGAAATCTAGAGCATAAACACACAGCAAATTGTATATCAGGCCTAGATGCTGTAAGATAGAGAAGAGATCCGATCATACCTCTGTATAGCCTTTGGTCCACAGGTTTACCTTTAGAATCTTCATCCAAACTGGTTGATGTACCCATTGGAGTAGCTATTTCCTTGAGGTTGTCCATTTTGTACTTCTTCAATAAGTTCTTTACATACTTGGACTGAGAGATGAAGGTGCCATCTTCTGTTTGTGTAACCTGCAGTCCAAGGAATAGTTTGAGCTCACCCATTGAGCTCATTTCAAATTCATCAGTCATTATTTGAGAGAATTCCTCACACAATTTGGGGTTAGTTGACCCAAACACAATGTCATCCACATAAATATGAATGATAAGAATATCTGGATGGCTTACCTTGGTAAACAATGTTTGATCAACTATACCTCTTGTGAAGTTCTTGTTGGTGAGGAATTTGCTCAACCTGTCATACCAAGCTCTAGGAGCTTGCTTTAAACCATAGAGAGCTTTATTGAGCTTGTAAACATGATTAGGGAAATCTAAACATTCAAACCCAGGAGGCTGTCTCACATATACATCCTCATTAATTTCCCCATTTAGAAAAGCAGATTTCACATCCATCTGCTGAAGGTTTATTCGTAGGGAACATGCATAAGCCAATAAAATTCTTATTGCTTCTAACCTAGCTACAGGGGCAAAAGACTCTTCAAAGTCTATTCCAAATTCCTGATTGTACCCCTGAGCTACAAGTCTGGCTTTATTTTTAATAACATTCCCCGCTTCATCAGTTTTGTTTCTAAATATCCATTTAGTCCCTATGGTTGTTTCATGATCAGGAGGTGGAACCAAATGCCACACCTTATTCCTGTCAAATTGATTGAGCTCCTCATGCATGGCATTAATCCAATGCACATCTTGGAGAGCATAGTCAATGGACTTGGGTTCTATGTTTGATACAAAAGCATAAGCATTCAGTTCATGTTGAATTCTTAAGTGGCCTCTAGTCCTAGGGGGGTCATGCATATTTCCAATAACATTATCTACAGGATGATCCTTGAGATATCTAATATTTGCAATTGGAGTATCATGAACTTGATTTACCTCCCCCTGAACTGTAGGCTCCTCTTCATTAAGCTCTTTATGTTCTTCTTCATCCTCGGATTTGTCTGCAGGATCTCCTTCCTTCAGAATTTCACCATTGTTTTCATTCCTGCATTGACCAACATTAGAATTTGCCAAGGATTCATCAAAAACTATATGTGGAGATTCTTCAACAGTTTTAGAGTTCAGATTGTACACTCTGTATGCTCGGGTGTTTTCAGAATAGCCAAGAAAAATTCCTGGTTCTCCTTTAGGTTCAAATTTATCAAGGTCCTTTTTATCATTTATGTGTATGAAACATTTACAACCAAAAACCTTGAAGTGAGCAATAGAAGGTTTCTTACCTTTTAATATCTCATATGGTGTTTGCTGGGTAGAAGGTCTTACCATGCCTCTGTTAATTACATAACAGGCAGTGTTCACTGCTTCAGCCCAAAATTTCCTTGGTAGACCACCTTCGACAAGGAGTGTACGACCCATTTCCACTAGTGTTCTGTTCCTTCTCTCCACAACTCCATTCTGCTCAGGTGTCCTTGGTGAGGAATACTTGTGGTTGATTCCATTTGACCTGTAGAATTCATCAAATTGTGAGTTTTCAAACTCACCTCCATGATCAGATAAAATGTTTTCAATTTTATGATTTGTTTTAACATAGAACTCCTGAAATTCTGAGAAAGCATCACTCTTATTTGATAAGAAATAAACCCAAGTATACCTAGAAAAGTCATCTACCATGACAAACCCATACCTCCTCCCTGATAAGCTGACAGACCTAGTTGGCCCAAAAAGGTCCATATGTATCAGCTCATAGGGTTTGGAAGACAGATTTTCAGTTCTAGACTTAAATGACTTTCTAGTTATCTTTGATTGAGTGCATGCATCACAGATTTTGTTTTCTTTCTTGAATGAGACTTCAGGAAGTCCTCTAACCATGCCATGCTTATTTAATTTGTGCAAAGTAGTGTAGCTAGCATGACCTAACCTACGATGCCATAAAAATGCTATGTCTTCTCTACTGGCAGTAAGGCAAAGGTTAGTGTGTTGAATTTCATCTAAATTTATCATGTAAGTATTATTTATTCTTTTTCCAGAAAATTTGACAATATCAGAATCAGGTTCAAAAACCTTACAGCATTGAGAATTGAATAAAACATTGTAACCTTTATCACATAACTGGCTAATGCTAAGTAGATTATAGGCTAACCCTTCAACCAGCATAACTTCATCAATGCAGCAGGTAGAACACTTACCTACCTTACATGATCCGATAATCCTACCCTTTGTGTTGCTTCCAAAGGTGACAAGGCCTTCTACTTTCTCAGTCAGTATGTAAAATTTGGCCTTATCTCCTGTCATATGCCTGGAGCAGCCGCTATCCATGTACCACAAGTTGTTCTTGGCTGCCAGGCATACCTGCATACACAATTAGGTAGAGAAGTTTGGAACCCAAGACTGATTGGGATCCAATGTAAATGAACTAGAAGCAAAACAGGAAAGCAAATGTTTCGGAATCCACATTTGTTTAAATGTGTTTTGTTCAGTGGATCCTACAGATTTTCTTCTGTTGTTGTTCCTTTTCTTCTTATTGTTGTTTTTCTTATTGGCAGGAGCATGTTTATTGACAGTACTATTATTTCTGTGCCAGTGCCTTGGCCAGGGTATGTCCAAAAAATTTTGGCCATAGTAGTTCCTGGGCTGGCTATGAAAATATTGATTTCTAGATGTCCTGTAACCATACCCATTGACCCAATTTCCACTGTAAGGTCTTTGGTTTTGAGCACCCTGGAATGCAAGACCTGTAAACCTACCCTGAGTTCTAGACCAATTTGACCTATTGAAGTAGGTTGGCTGTGCATTGTATTGGTTCTGAGCTCTGGGTTGATAAAAATAATTAGGTTGACTCCTAGCAGCACTCTGTCTCCCCTGTACTTTGGACCCTGCTGACCTATACACAGGTTTGTATTGGGTCTTCTTCAGAGGTGGAGGTGTTGGTGGAGACTTGGTTACCTTGACCTGGGATTTTCCGGACTGTGTAGGTTGACCCCTAACCTGAGTATGAGCCCTAGGATTCTGCTTAGATGTGCTAGCTCTACTAGGCTCACTGAGTTTTTATTTACCCTTCTCCTCAGCACTGGTCTTTTTCAGATTAGCAGTTTTGTTCATTAAATTTGTTGAGTTCATGCTAATTAGAAGTCCCTTTTCCTTTTGAGCAACAAATGAAATTATTTTCATTCAGAGTGTTTTTGTTGCACTAGAATTAAATCCTAGGCCCTCTTTTCTGAAATTAACCTTTGACCCTAACAAAGCATTTAAGTTATCTGTTCCTTGGGTCATTTTCTCAATTGTTTTCATTTTATCCTCATTGTCTTTCTGAAGTTCATCAATAGCCTTTTTCAGCTCATTGTTGACATTGAGGACAGCTTCATATTTTTCAGAGATAATTTTGACTTCACTTTCACATTTCTGAATCTTCAGCTTCCATTCATCAATTTCATTTTCAAGCCTTAGATTCTCTTCCTTAGAAGCTTTTAACTCATTTTTGATTTCATCTTCTTCAGAGCATGTGAGTTTCAATTCATCAATCTCAGATTCCAAACATGCAATTTTATCAGATAAAGTTTTATCATTCTGCATGGAGTTGATTTTTCTTCTAAGATGCCTATTCTCTTTTCTAATATCATCAGCTCTATCAGCTATGTCATGATAAGCATCTACCAAATCAACAATTGTGAAGTTTTCAAATCTAGTGATTACCTCATCTGTGTCCTCCTCTCTATCTTCGGAGCTTGTTGCCATAAGGCAAATGGGTTGTTCAGATTCGGCTTCACTATCTGAGCTGCTGCTGAAAGAGCCTTCATCTTCATCACTCCATGTGGTGATCATAGCTCTTCCCTTCTTGATTTTCTTCTTTGACCTGTCCTTATGTTTCTGATTGTCTGGACAGTGAATTTTCAGATGCCCTGGTTTCCTACATTGATAACAGACATTAGTTTCATTTTTCTTTGCAGGTTTAGATTTATACCTTTTATCCTTTCGGCCACCACTGTATTTCTTCTGGCCGAACCGTCCTGTTCCCTTTCTGAGAAATCGCCTGAACTCTCTAGTCATCATGGCTATCTCAGATCGAGTCACATCTTCTTCTTCATTTAGGCTCTCCTCTGATGATGAAGAGCTACTGGAGCTGGATTTTGTTGATTTGCTGGAACTAGCCTTCAGCGTTATCGGCTTCTTCTTCCTCTCGGCTTCATCTGTCCTTGGCATGTTTATCTCATATGCCATTAGTGAGCCAATCAGCTCATCAGCTTTAGTATTACGCAAGTCCCTTGACTCCTCCATCACTGTTGCTTTGGTGTGCCAATTGGGAGTCAGGGAGCGCAGAATTTTCCTCACTACATCATACTGTGCCTGAGGTTTCCCAAAACCTCTGAGGCCATTGGTTATGACAGTCAGCCGAGCATACATTTCGCTGATGGACTCGTTCTGCTTCATCTTGAAGGCTTCATACTCAGATACAAGAAGATTGGCCTTCTGCTCTCTTACTTGAGATGTACCTTCATGAATTACTTCCAGCGCATCCCACATCTCCTTAGCTGATTTGCAAGCAGACACACGGGAGAATTCTGTAGGATGCAGAGCGCACTGGATAGCATTAATAGCACTCCAATTCAGCGTGGACCTTCTGATCTCCTCCTTGGTCCATACATCTTCATTCGGGGACAGCTCATAAGGTCCCTTGCTGACAATCTTCCAAATCTCATAATCCTTAGCCCTGAGGAACACTTGCATACTGTTCTTCCAGTATGCGTAGTTTGATCCATCAAAGAATGGGGGCTTCTGATGTGAAACAAGATTGGGAGGGGGTGGCCTTCTTCAACCTTCAGATCATTGTCGCGCTATATGTTCCTAGCGCCTTCATGAAGATCGCGCTAGGACGATATGGCGCCTTCTCAGACAGCAGCCGGACGACGAACTTCGGCCTTGGGGAGCTCGTGGATGGCTTTGGGGAAGTGAATCACAAGGGGAGGGCACATAGGGGTTTGGATATGACATGGGGGGGGATCCTAAACAACATGGGGGCCCTAAACATCAATTAAACTAACCTATTGCTAGCTAGGATAACTTAGGGAATGTGGGAACGGAGGTGGGCGACGAGGGAGAAAGGGCATGGCAGGGCGAGCTAGGACTAGTAGGGCGTTGGCTGGGGCATCACGCCCGATCCCATCGCAGGACCGGAGCAACCAATCTCCGTCGTGGCCATAGCAACGTCGTTGGCGTGGGTGGAGGGCGTCGATCGTCGGTGGAGGAAGAACGGAGCCCGAATGGGGCCTCACACCCGGCCTCTTCTCAAAGCCGATGCACCCGGATCTTCGAACGGCCTCCGTGAAAGGGAAGAGGGGAGGATTAGAGGAAGAACGTGGGCATCGCACCCGTAGAGGGGAGGAGGGAGGGGATTCCAAAGATTGGGCGGGGGAGAGATAGCCATGCTATACTTTCAATTCATTTTTCATTCTCTTCATAATCAAACGAGATGGGGTACATATATAGGGGGAAGGGGAAGCTTAAATGACACTAAACATCAATTACAACAGTGGGAAACAGCGAACATTGAAGCCATTGCAAGTTCCAAGGGCTGGGTAGTTGGGGCGTCTGCAGTTGACCGTCTGCCTGAGAACGCGCTAGGGAAACCTAGCGCCTTCTTCAGGTCGCGCTACCCAAAGGTAGCGCGTTAATCTCCAGCCCAGCAGCTTCATCGATCGGCTTTGGCGGCAACTAGCTTGATTTCCATCAAACCCCTCCACTTTGGAAGGTTCGTCCTCGAACCTAGAAGCTCAAGATCCCAGTCTGTGAGAACAGGCTGGTTCCCTAAGCTCTGATACCATTTGATGTGAAACAAGATTGGGAGGGGGTGGCCTTCTTCAACCATCAGATCATTGTCGCGCTATAGGTTCCTAGCGCCTTCATGAAGATCGCGCTAGGACGATATGGCGCCTTCTCAGACAGCAGCCGGACGATGAAGTTGGACTTAGGGGCGCTCGTGGATGACTCCGGGGGAGTGATTCACAAGGGGAGGGCACATAGGAGAGTGGATATGACAGGGGGGGATCTTAAACAAAACAAGGGGACCCTAAACATCGATTAAACTAACCTATTGCTAGCTAGGATAACTTGGTGAAGGTGGGAGTGGGGGTGGGCGACGAGGGAGAAAGGGGCATGGCAGGGCGAGCTAGGACCAGTAGGGTGTTGGCTGGGGCATCACACCCGATCCCATCGCAGGACCGGAGCAACCAATCTCCGTCGTGGCCATAGCAACGTCGTTGGCGTGGGTGGAGGGCGTCGATTGTCGGTGGAGGAAGAACGGAGCCTGAATGGGGCCTCACACCCGGCCTCTTCTCAAAGCCGATGCACCCGGATCTTCGAACGGCCTCCGTGAAAGGGAAGAGGGGAGGATTAGAGGAAGAACGTGGGCATCGCACCCGTAGAGGGGAGGAGGGAGGGGATTCCAAAGATTGGGCGGGGGAGAGATAGCCATGCTATACTTTCAATTCATTTTTCATTCTCTTCATAATCAAACGAGATGGGGTACATATATAGGGGGAAGGGGAAGCTTAAATGACACTAAACATCAATTACAACAGTGGGAAACAGCGAACATTGAAGCCATTGCAAGTTCCAAGGGCTGGGTAGTTGGGGCGTCTGCAGTTGACCGTCTGCCTGAGAACGCGCTAGGGAAACCTAGCGCCTTCTTCAGGTCGCGCTACCCAAAGGTAGCGCGTTAATCTCTAGCCCAGCAGCTTCATCGATCGGCTTTGGCGGCAGCTAGCTTGATTTCCATCAGCTTCGTTGTTGAGTGACCTTCGACAGTCATCCCTCGAGCATCCATCTCTGCCTATTCTCTTCGGGCGATGAGTCCCTGTAGAAGAGTTAGGCTCTGATACCAAGTATTGGGTTAGATGGACGCAGTCTATCTCCACAGAGTGTGGATCTAGAGGGGGGTGAATAGATCAACTTGCCTAATTTAAAACTACTGTAAGTTCTAAAGCAAAATTTAGGCAAACATCAGTTAAGCTAAACAAATGATGCTAAACAAAAGGTCGAAAGCTAGACATGAGCATAAGCGATGCAATCAAATAAGCTAAGCAAGAAATTCCCATCGCACACAGATCACACAAAAACACAAACACACTGCACACACAATTTTTAGGTGGTTCGGCCAACGACCTACGTCCACCCCACACTCAACCGAGTATGGCTTCCTGCTGCGCAGCACAGCTTGCGTCCGCTGGGCTTTACAGCTTGGCCAAACAATCCGCTGATACACAGCTTCGCTGAGCACTACAGCTTGCCGACCAGAGGATCTGATCCTCTGCAACCGCTGGGGAAATACAGCTTAACCCGTCCAGTGGAGACTACCACTGCAAGACCGCTGACGCACAGCTTGAAGAAACAATGTTCGGAAATGAAAGATAGAATTAAAACGAAAAAGTAAAACCCAAAAGCAATGTAGCTCTTAAAGAGCAAGGCTCAGCTCTGGTTTTGAACCACGAGACTGAGATACAAACTCTCTCACTCTCACTCTCGATCAGCTCTCTCTCAACTCAATCTCTCTCGATCTTTTCCTCTCTCTTTTTCTCCTTCTTCTCTATTTCTTCTTCTTCTTCTCTGTATCTTCTTCTTCTCTCTTTTCTCTCTGTGGATCGAAGGCTCACTGCTGTATATACTTTCTCTTCTTTTCTTTCGATCGGTCTTCTTTTGTGGAAGAAGACTTGTTTATATAGCAACAACAGCAGCAGGCGTGTGCTCTCCACGTTTCCCGCCCAACAATTTGGACCACGTGGCAGCATGCAATGGAGTGTCAGTACACGTGTCCTCATCTGGATACCTTGTCCTTCTCGGATCACGAGCCAGGTACTTGGGATCACGTGCCCCTCATTAGCTTCTTCAGTCTGATGTATAGAGTTCTCCGTTCACGTGCTCAATGTCAGCAATCTGACTTGCTGCGTCGACGCTGTCACTCAATGGCGTTAACGCAGTGATGCATTCCAATAGCCATTAGCCTCGTCTCTTTAGCTGCTGCGTCGACGCTGCTTAATTGTGGCGTTGACGCAGTGGAATAGCCTGTGAAGATGAATGCTTCTTCAACTACTGCGTCGACGCTGCTTGCTTGTGGCGTTGACGCAGTGGAAGATATCGTGAAGGCTTCGTCAACTGATGCGTGGACGCTTTAAGCTCCCAGCGTCGTCCCTGTTCCCTTCAGCAACAAGAATGAAGTCATAAGATTTGAGTATGTACATTGCAGTGTATATACTTCGTTGTATAGACTTGTGAAGGCAGAATGTAACGTACAGACTTTACCCACTGTATGGACTTCATGTAATGCAAACGAATGTGAAGACTTCAGTGTATAGACTTGAAAGTCTTGAAGCCAATGTATGGACTTGAGCAAGCTAAAGGGCTGTATAGACATCGAAGACAGGGGCCGATGTATAGACTTGCCAAACAGTCCAGTGTATATACTTTATGCAAGGAGGCCAATGTGTAGACTTGAAAAGCTGAGGCCAGTGTACAGACTTGCCACCGACCATTGTGTAGACTTGATCAGCAAAGACACAGTATAGACATCAACTCTGCACATCGAATGTATGGACTTCAAGTGTGAAGACCATTGTAGAGACTTTGGTTTCGAAGACAATGTGCAGACATCGAGTTTGAAGACCAATGTCCAGACTTTGAGTTTGAAGACCAATGCCCAGACATTGAGTTTGAAGACCAATGTCCAGACTTTGAGTTTGAAGACCAATGTCCAGACTTCAAGTAACACTGTGGATGTACAGACTTGATGGAGTGAAGCGAAGTGTAGACTTGAAGCTCCTGATGGATGTATAGACTTCAAATATCACGACGCTGAGGAAGACAGACAATGTACAGACTTGGCTGTAACAGTCTGATGTACAGACTTCATGAAGCTCTAGACATTGAATGCTGTACAGACTTAGCCCAATGCCTGAGACGCTAACAAAGACGGACGATGTTCATACTTGCTGACAGACCGATGTACAGACTTTACTCAAATGCATGAGATGCTAACTGAGACGCTGGACTCTGTACAGACTTTGAGCGATGTATGGGCTTCAATGAAGTTGGCGATTCAATGTACAGACTCTGAGGTTCAAGGCCAACGGCTATACAGACTTAGAATATTAAGACTGATGTACAGACTTAATGCGTTGATGTTGTACACACATCCAATGAAGTGCGTTGACGCTGTAACATGATGCGTTGACGCTGTGCACACTTAACCAATTCAATTGAAGTGCAGTGTGTGGACTTTATCCAAAATGGACGATGTATAGACTCATGACAGTAAGAAATGCAGACAGCAGTGTATTAAATGCAAAGAACACATAGTCAATCTGATAGACCAATTTCATCAAATCAAAAGCAGTTGCCAATCAATCAAAACAATGGTGTTGCCAATGAAATAAAGTAAGTGTCAACATCATCAACATAGAGGGGTCACAACATCTCACACCCCCAAAACCTCCCTCCCACATCCACAACCAGCAACCTTCCACCCCTCTTTGCTACCCCTCCATCCCTTACCTTCCCATCTCCACCAACAACCCCCCCTTCTTTAACACTGCCCAGTTCGCAGGTAGCAGATTGGGACCCGACTTGCAGAACCTGCCCCGGAGTCATACGGAATCACCTGAAGACGTACTATACATCGCCGGAAAGATCGTCGAGATATCTTCGCAGCCAAGGTAGTCTCGCCATAATCCGACATCCCTACTGTCCGGAGGGTCCATTCTCGTACGGCTGCGCCAGATTTGAGCCAGAACCTGAGGTCCGTTTCGCAGAGCCTGCACCGATGTCAACAGCACGAATCAGTCTGAACTCTCTTCTGGGAGTTGCTTCTTCTCCACGTCCTCAACGCTCCCGAGGTGGTCTCGCCTCGTTCCGACTTCGACACAGTGTGTGGCATTCATTCTCCCACGACTGCGCAGATCAGGGGCCACCCAGTCTACCCAGATTGTGTGTCTACCTTGCAGAGCGTGCCACGCCCAACCTGTTTATCGTCGGCCCAGGACGTCTTCAGAAAAGTTGTGCCCCTTGACGACACAAAACCAACCCAGGTGGTTTCGTTCCATTCTGATCTCGGTGCAGAGAGTTCCAACATGGCCTTCGCCTCCCTGTCTTGTGGTCCTCCCAGAAATCAGAAGCTCACTACATCTGTGACCACGCCCAGCTCGGGAATCCAATGGAGTCCATCTTTTGAGGGTACTTAGACCTCTCTGTCGGCCATCCGACCGAGTTGGTCCCGCCTCATTCGGAGTTCTACAGCGAGCGTACCGGTGACTGCACCACGGTGGCGCAGATCTGTCCAGCAAGACAGGTTCGTGCATGACCTCTTCGTCAGCCGGCCACGCCCTCCAGCGACCTCAGAACAAGGCCAAACTTTCAGGAGCACCCCTGGACTTCTCCAGCAACATTTTGGTGCTAGCGGCGTCGAGTTCGGAGTCCCGTGCGTGGGGTACCTTTCAGAGCTTCGCGGTTCTGTCCTATAAGACAGCGTGTAGTGGTGTCTAATCTCCCCTCCCCGCCTGGCCGGCTTAGCGCCCCTCCCTGCGTGGAGGTAGTGTTTGCGTGTAAACCTTACTTCCCCACCCCTAGTCCAACCCTCCTGTGTGAAGAGTAGTGGATGTAATTAATTTCAACAGGTTGAAGCTTCATTGACGCAGCGTTCGGGTGGCCCACGCTTCCCCGCTCGCCCTCGTCTCCGGCAGGGATCGGTGTATTCACACCGATCAGGTGAGCTTCGGGTTGCACTACTCTACTGGAATTTCTTTGCTTGTTTAGTAATACCTCTTAGTGCCGTCGGTCGGTGAGTGAGTGCCCGATCTCAAAAATATCTTCGATTTGAGCGACCACCGCGGAGTGAGTTGAGAGTGCGACCCTACATCCCACGCCCTCGGTGTGCCGACCGCCCTTGATATTGGGCATCCCTGGCCCATTGGGGTCCATCCCTAGCTGGCCATACCCTTGGAACATTGAGGCCCAACCTCGGATCCTCACCACCATCGCCGGTCCACCTACGGACCCGAGTGTGCCTACGCACGTGAGTCCGCTTGTGTGACGTTGCCTAATTGCTGTGTTGCTTGCACTCTTAGGTCCAAGGGGTTGTGTCACATCAGGTTGCCTGGAGGTCTGGGCGGCCAGAGTACTGGTCATCCAGATGGGGGCCTGGGCGGCCACTGGGCTGGTCGCCCAGGGACCTAGGCGGCCAGGAGTCTGGCCTCCTTCTGTTCGAGTTACAGAAAATAAAAAAACAGAGCTACGGAATGAAAGCTAATGTACCAACATAGTTGTACCAATGTTTGACTTCGAGCATAAATGACTTACAGTAGGTAGTAGAGGGTCCCACTGTGATCGCCACTTCGCTTGTAGGCGCCCGGATTGGTTACCACGAATGGGTTGGAATGGAATGTGTGAAGATGTCATGTCTCCGTGCGAGGGTACCTATAGAGGAACAAAAGAGATTAGAATGTGATCGCCAGAGGTCATTTTACCTGAACCTCACAGGATGATGATCGCGGGGAGATGTTCAAGATGGGGAGAAGTGGGTTTCCTCTTCCTCGTCCTCGGCCGACCAAGGGCAAGGAGCCATGCTCGTCCTTTGTGCCGAAGTCCTGCAACGTAGCTCAAGAAAACACAAAAAGAAAGACCATTAGTGAACTTGTAGTGCAATATATGATCTAACAAAATGGAATCCAAACAAAAAAAATGGTGGTTAAGTACCTGGGCGGGTGGGAAGGAAGGATGGTCGAGACATTCGACCACCCACCTCCCCTTTGTTTTTTTAAGAAAACCTCTTAGAATTGGGGGCTAGGAGATGCTATATGCAATGTCGTACCTACCTGGAAGTCAAGATACACACAAGAAGTAGAGAATCAAAAGTGAAGAAGTTCAAACCATATGAAAGGAAGAAGAAGAAGCCTCCGAGATGAAGTTTTGTGAACTCTCGTTCTGCTCTGGACCTCTTCCAACTCTTTCCCCCACCGAACTCCCCTTGATTCCTCTCCCAACTCTCCAAAAAACTCCCCCTCCTCTCCGGAGGTGGCAGCCTTTGGTTCCATCTCTCGGGAGTTGCAAATCGTGGGTAGAGATCGTGCGGAACGAGGGAGAGAATGTGGCCACGAGCTGGGCCACGTTCTCTGACCAAGTAAACAGGGGGAAGGCGGCCAAACCTTTGTCCACCTTGTAGAGGAGGGCGGCCAAGACTCTGGCCACCTTCCTGGGGAGGGCGACCATCGCCCAGGACTGAGGGCGGCCAAGACCTTGGCCGCCCAGTCCCATGGTTTTGGGCCCCTTATATGGACGAGGCCCAATAGCTGAGGGGCTATGGGCTGGACTGAAAACTTAAACATCAGTAAAATTGGGTACATCAATCAAGTGTCATTCACACGAAGGCCCATTGGGGATCCGCGGGATGTCCGAAATTAGGTGTCTACAAAGAGCTGTGAAGTGAAAGCGGTAGAGGATCCACTACCTCAACCGGCACTAGGCTCAAGCCTGTAGTAGCAGAAAGCATGGCCTCCATAGGCCCAGCCCCTCGCTCACGAGTGGACCAGATGGCCCAAGGCCGCTCCATGCCAGTCGGGGCAGACTAAAGGTCGTGTAATCACTCTCAGAAGCCGAAGATGCCCCGACATCTTCAGTTTCTATCTTCACAGGCGGGAACTCCCCATCACTGGAATTGCCGCCATAGTTGACCTGCTCTGAAGAAGACGAGCTCTCTGTCGGCTCCCGACGTTCCTCCACCATAAGGGGCGCTTTTCCAGCTTCAAGACCCATAAGGGGAGCACCTCTCTCAACTAAGGCTTGGTCGGTCGATTCTGTGGCGGGAGTACCAGTCGGATAAATTTTCGGGGTGGGCTCGCTCCCCGGAGTAACTTTCTCCCCAGCAAAAGCCTCCTCGGTAATCCCGACGGCATGAAGCAAGGGCAGTTGTATCTCAACTGAAATTCAAATGGGGAACAGTTAGGCAGACTGAAGACATAATGGATCGCAAGATCCTATGAATAAATTGCAAATTACCTTCCATCTCATGGCTGGGTGTTGCAGAAGGCAGGCCCTTCTCCACGGGAGCCATGGGCACATCCCCTTCTACCTCTTCGACTACGGCAGCGGTCACGGCTTCTTGCTCAACCGTAGCAGCAAGAGTAGCGGCAACTGCAAAGAAAGGATCAGTCAATGCTGCCAGAACAAAAGATAAAATACAAAGAATGAGGGATATACTTTCAGTTCCAGGCCTCTGCACATGAGAAGCCTCAAATTCTTCAAATGACACTGCTGATGGAGGAACGATTACTGGTTCCTGCCCCGCAGCCTGCCTTCGGTGATCTCACGTCATCTGCATGACTGCCACCTTGGCCTTACCAATAGCCTCCCTGACCTAGGACCTTCTTCGCTTTCACGAATCACAAGGGGGCAGTGGCGTCGTGGTCAGGGCCGCTTCAGGAGTTTCGAAGTATGTCGGCTTCGAAGCTTTATCAGCAACTCCCTGAAGTGCCGGGTTTCCTCCGAAGTGAGTCGAACTACACAAGTACAAAGGTGAGAATGACATGTGCTACACTGAAGAAAGGGAACAGGCTGAAAGGCTGGAATGAAGAAATGAAAGATACCATCCGGTCTTGTATAGAAGGGAGAAAGGGGCCAATAGAACAGCGAGGGCATTTTGTCTCTTGAGGCCACCTTGTGAACAAGCCAACACACATCTCCTATCTTCTCGCTTTGCTTGGCCAGCGACGCCAAATCCGCATGGCCATGAGAAGATAAGTGATAATACAAGCCCAGGTAGTCCAACCCCCACCCGTCAGCAAACTTGAAGGAAATGAAAAGAGGATGGTCCAGAATAGCCTCGCTCGGGCCACCCACTGAAAGCTGATGGGAGTGGAGCAGTGCAAACAACCAGGGAGTATTGCTGTATAGTGCATCCCTCCTGTCTTCCCTCTTAATGAAAGTCCGGTAAGGATGCAAGCTGTCGCGTGTAGGCCACTAGTCGGCCACGAATGGGATAGGCTCCTCCACTGGTAAAGGGATCTCCTGAAGAACCACCCGCCCAATACTCACCCGGCATAACCCCCTAAGTGTCTTTACAAAGTCATCCCTACGGATCTCAGACAACTTCGGCTCAACCCTGGGCGAGCGGCGTTTCACAGCCTCCCGGGCTTCTAGATAAGCCATTACCTCCGTATTGGTCCATGACCGCAACTTCTTCAAATAAGAAGGATCAATGTCCAAGGCCGGTTCTGGCTGGGCATCCAAAAATCTATGCTCTTGAACATCCCAGCAGTCTCGACGGGAGCTCCTGTAAAATCCTGTCCATACGTTCCACCACTTGATATATTCTGAGGTGACGCGGGGGAAACGAGCAGGGGCCAGGACCCTGAATGAAACCTCCACTCGGCGGTGGAAGTAATCCTACCATATTCGAGCATCATCATTTGTCACCTGGCCGGCTCTATGCCTATTCGGCAATGCAAACTGCGAAGAAGAAGGAGGAATGTGGTGATCGTAGCCAAAGTTCCGACGAAACCAGAATGGGTAATATGGCTCCAGCCACAGAATGTTGCTCTTCCAAAAGACAAGGACGTTGGGTCTAATAGCCAACGCCTAGTCAACCAATTCCGGCTCCAAGATTGGCCGTGTGCACTTGGCGTCAGAGATTGGATGGATGAACTCCTCGCCTCGAAGAGACTACACTTCCGCGTCGTGTTCACCAGCGGACTAGAATGCGCAGCCAGGCCTCAAAAGTGCAGGACCCCGGGTGCATCCGTGGGGATCTTAGTTAGCTTCCCTCGAATAGAAAAGAGTTGTTCTGCTGTCGATGACGGTTCAGCGCTAGCAAACTCGATCATCCTCGGAACAAGGCGTGCAAATTGTAGCCCTCGGGGAGTAGCTTCTGGAAACAGGGTACAGGCCCATGCATTGAAGAAGTGAATCGGACCAACCGTCGGCAAATTCCTGGGGAGACGGTTTCGGTGACAGTCCCCCAGCATCTTGTAAATAAGGCATAAAGCCACTGGGCAGAGTGATAGCTTCGTGCCCCAAGACATGAGGCAAGCGGGATAGATGGCTTCTGCCCTGATTACGCTCTCGTCGCCTTGCGGGAGAGCGAATGAACAAACCCAATAAGTCAAATATGCAACATAGTGCGTGACTGCATCAACACTAGCGGGGTTTGGGCCTCCTTGCTGCCCTTCTCTCAAGACAGGCGGGAAAGCGGCTTGTCGCCGAACTCTCTTCTTCCGCTTCAAGGCAGTCGGGGCTACTATGGGAAAGTCTTCATATTTGTGCTCCCCACTGAAGAAATACTGAAGCCAAGCGCCCATCCACACACGCCTTTTCTCCCCAGGCTTGCGTGCCTCCCAGGCGTCATATGATGAGCGGCAAAGCATGCGGTACAGCTTCATCAGGTACCGATAGGCAAAGCCTGCTAGATATCGGCCCACACCGTCAGTCTGATCCTTCAGCCAGTCGCGCCAGCATACTTCTTCATATGGCTCACCGTCAATCGGCAAGCTACTGAGCTGTGAGATACTCCAAAGGTCCAAAGAGGTCTCTCCCTCTGAAGTGTAGAAAGTGTTATACTCCGGGCAGAATACCTCGATCATACCATAGCATAAACCCCTGGAGATAGGGTAGTGATACCTGGAGGCATACACACAATGGTATACGCCGACGTTGGTCAAAATGGGAGCATAATGTTGAAGGACATAGTGCGTGAACTCCACTGCTCCGGGTCTGAATGCATGGGCATCGGTGACCTTCAGCTCAGCGAACCATCCCACAAAATTTTGGTGCTTGAAACGGACCGCCAGACAGTCCAACAAGAAGGATTCTTCTCTATATCCCCATCTCAGTGGGGCAATAAATAAGCCGAATATGGGCTTCTCTCGGTTGACACGACCCGTAAACTCATTCCAGCGTGCCGGTACAAACTCCGGTGCCCAGGTTAGTAGCTAGTCCACTGGGACCAGGTCCTGCAGTCCAAGCACGACACTCCATCTCCGGGGCTCACCAGGTAGATAAATAGGCCTTCCCCGCACCACAAAGTCAGTCAGGCTATCTCTTTCAACAAGCAACGCCTGCTCAGCTTTCCGAACATGGAATAGGTCCCTCTTTCCTTGAAGATTAAACCACCTGAGAAAGGACATCAAGTGCTTATCCTTGGGGTGATCCCTCCTGACAGCATCACTGCGGTCATAATTGAAGGAATCGCCCCGGATGACGAGAAGGCGGCTGGTATCCACGGTATCGGTCTCAGAGTCCGAGGACTCAGTGACCACGGCAAGTTGTTCATGCCCCCGGTCCAGGGAGTTCACATTCTCCCATGTCTCCACGGCACGGGAAGCAGAAGAAGAAGAATCATATGCCATCTTATCTGCAAAAAAGCATGACAAGAAGAATGAACAAAGTCAGAAACAGTTGATGAGAAACAAGATTTCTGACAAAATTTTGGCAAAGTCTCCCCAGCCCGGGAGATTGCCAGAAAGAAGCGGGACACGTCCATCAAGAGACGGTCCCTAAAACAGGCCGTGGGTATCGCACCGAGGCTGAAATGGAACACCCAGGGGAATAGCTCCGAGGGCAAGCCCTACTAGGAGCCTCCCGAGGTCCGGAAGAAGGATTTTAAATCTCAAAAAATAGAATGGCAAAGATTCTCCCTCGCCGGCTCAAAGGACGCCACCCTCTAGCTCGCTCGGCGCCATGGAGAGGAGAAGGAGGAGGAGAGAGAATAAGATTTTGCAAATGAGGATGGCTTGAAGAAAAAACAAAGAAGGGAGGCATATATAGGGGAGTTCCCCCTTGGGTTAATCCGGCGCGCTATAGAGCGCGCCGTTTTAACCCTCCCCCCATCCAAATGGCGCGCCGAATAAGGGCGCGCCGTATTAACATCATATGATCGCGCCGTTTTAGTCACCGTGTCGGTTTAAGGGGCCATTCCAAACTTCTATCGTCCAGACAGAGACCAACCCAGATGGAGCTCATCCGCTGATCCTGCTTCACTCGTGCCTTGCTTGCAACATCCACGGCTGGGGGGCATTTGTTGGCACTCAAAATATATTCAATGGCGATCAAGCCTCAAAGACAAATGATGTGGCCCACTAAAGTAGAGAAGCCAAAGAAGATCAATACGCTGAAGCCTTCTCAAGTTGCCAGAGCCTCAGGTCACCCAGTATGAGCACTGGGGACTTCACCTCAGGAGAATCGAGATGAATTTACAATCAACCGGCAGCACCGTCAAGCCTACCTAATGAACCGGTATCGACTAGGTCGTACCGCATATACAATATCCGTCGTCGGATCAAGGATGAGAATGCATCCGTCATCCGACCAAGGACAAGGATGTACCCGTCATCCGACCGAGGACAAGAATGCATCTGTCATCCGGCCAAGGACAAGGATGTACCCGTCGTCCGACCGAGGATGAGAATGCATCTGTCATCCGACCAAGGACAAGGATGTACCCATCGTCCGACCAAGGACGAGAATGTATCCGTCGTCCGACCAAGGATGACAATGTATCCATCGTCTGACCAAGGACAAGGATGTACCCGTCGTCCGACCAAGGACAAGAATGTATCCATCGTCCAACCAAGGATGAGAATGTATCCGCCGTCTGACCAAGGACGAGAATGTATCCATCGTTCGACCAAGGATGAGAATGTATATGTCGTTCGACCAAGGACGAGAATGTATCCGTCATCCGACCAAGAATGAGAATGCATCTGTTGTCTGACCAAGGACAGGGGTATATCTGGTGGCCCGCGACCTGAATGAAAGATCCTCCTGAGGTGAAAGAGCGCCCTTGGTCCATCAGAACAAGGGACCGAAGGCTCTGTCGGTAGAAGACCCCGATTACCCAGCATGTGTACGGCTTCTCAGCATATTGGGTCCATTAGTGACCAAATGATTGCCCAGCCAGGGAGAAAGCATCCTAGGTGGCATTCCACCCCTCAAAAGAGCTTTGGGCACAAGTCAGGCCGAGTCAGCGGCACGAACCACCGTGTCGAGGGCCGTGTCAGTGGAAAACCCGCGTGTTCAAGCTGAAGATATACGAGGTTCCGAAGAAGGTTGTACATCGACCTGAGAGCTTCATCAGGACTTATCACCAAGGTTTTGCAAGAACACAGCGAGATGGATGGTCATGGTGACTCCTGAAACCGGTCCGGGACCCACCGTCTAACCCGTGTTAATTAGTAAGCAGGGCTTATCCGGCGCGCCCTTTCACCTGCGCGCCCCCTATTCCCGGCGCCCTCTTACCCGGTGCGTAAAATGGTCAAGGAAGCTTCTCCGGCGTGCTTTCTTCACATCGTAATAAGCCAGTCTTCTATATATACACTTGGTTCGACCAATGGTGAGGACACCTGAGCTAGAGATCGGCGTGATGCAGCAGAGCGACATTACAAATCGCGTAGCGCCGTTCAGGAGTCATGGACTTCTTTGTGGCTTGAAGATGGCTTGGAGATCTAGCTGGGAGCATGGACACCTTTATTTTCTTCACTATGGATCTTTTGTAGTCCAATTTGAGGCCAATTGGATGGTATTAGGGTCATATAGTGCTTATTAGGCTAACAGGGAGGTTAGTGGGCCACCTTGTGGTTCACTCTCCAGGCCCATTTGGGTTGGCCGTCCCCACCACTTGTGGACCCACCTTGGGAAGCATGCCCCCCCTCCCTAGGGTTAGGGTTGGGCACCCCCCACCCTTTCCCTCTCCCACTTGGAGTGCCAGCCGCCCCTCTCTCCTATCTTGTAGGAGATTATTTAGCCCTTTCCTATTTTGTAGGTAGTTCAAATTAATTCCTTTTCTTAGGGTTTCTTTTTAGAAATTAAAGCTTTTTTCTTCCCCTCCCATATATAATCATTGTAATCTCTTTTAGAAAAAAAATGAAGAATTATTGTTGAGAATCACGAGCTGGCCGCGGCCTACCCTTCCCACCTCCCCAAGAGGGTGCGACTCCCTCTCCCTCCCTCCTTCTTTCCCTCCCTCTAGGGTGCGACGCCCTAGACCTTTCCCTTGCAGGTCCTTGGCTTCCCCACCTGCTGGAGGCACCCTGACCATCACCCTCTCAAGCCTGGAGCCATGGATCAAGGGTTGGCTTCAAGCATGGAGGAGATGAGTCATGAAGCCCTGCGCCCAGATCTGGTTGTCTGCCTGCAGAAATCAGTCCGGAAGATCAGGTTGGTACGCCCATGTCCGTTCATCAAACCACCCCGACCCCTTCTGAAAACTTCTTCCCCTCCATGTCCCCCACCTCCCCTTAAAACCCCATAACCCAATTCGTCCGGTAGAGAAAGTTGTCTTCATAGCCCTTTTCCTTGCGCAGGCTGTCTCTGTGCAGACCTGTTGGAAACCAGAACCCTGAAGATCACGTTGGGACGCCCTCTTCCCAACCTCTAATCCCATCGACCCCTTCTTCACTTCTCTTCCCCTACATGTCCCCTACCTCTCTGACAATCCCACTTCAAAACTCCATCGGGCCAAAAAGTTCCCTTTAGAGCCCTTTTGGCCGCGCAGACTACTCTTGTGCAGTCCTGCTGCGACAGTGCCAAAACCCCTCCAAAGGGACGTCCCCCTATGTGTCTCCAAATGACCTGGGACTTTCAGCATTGCTTCACCACGTCCAAAACCCTCCCCTAGAATTTTATTGCAAGCTTCTGAGCCCCCGTGCCCTACTTACCCCATCCACCTTCACAGCTCTCAGTTCTGACTGCACTAAATTGCAGAACTGAGCACCACCTCCTTTCACTTCCCACGCCCTAAACCACCACTGCACGCCATCCCACCACTTCTATCCAACCATCCCACGACCCTCACCGGTCAACCAGAGAAAACCCCGCCCCTTTTGCCACTCGGAAGCCCCGGGTCCAGCCCATTCTCCCGACCCCTATCCGGCTGCCTGCAGACAGTCCAGAAGCGCAGGGCCTGCTCCAACACTTCGCCACGGCCTCCACGGCATCCCTTTTCTGTCGCCACTCCACCGGCATTCCCGGGACATCCCCTGCAGTGACCACGCTGGGTTTTGTGACCGGCGGCTACTCAGAAAGGGGCGCACCGAGCCCTCTCCCCTGCTGCTTCCCGGCTCCTGGCAGATTGGCCAGCAGTCTGCCCGCCCGCACGGCGGCCGCACTGGAGCTTCCCTCTCGTCCCGACGGTGTCCGGCATCTTCCAGAGCGTTCAGCAACCCTCGCTGCCCACTTCCAGGGGTCATGCTTCAACCTTGAAGCCCGGGACTCACCCTCCTTGCTCCGAAGTTCAGATCGGTTCGTGAGTACCACCGTCCGCGGCCGTACGTGGGCGACAAGCTACACCGACCCGGTACCCGTCACCCCACCTCGCACGATCCCGGAGATACTTTGTAGCCTTTTACCTCCCTGCGAGGAGTGGGCATTAGTTTGGATTGTAGCTATTTTTAACTTGTACCGGTGATCGTGTGACTTGGCCGGGTTTCTTCCCCACGCCCCGAGCGTGGAGGTATGCGTCCGCTTCCTTGCATGGTTAGCTTGCTCCTTTAGTATTCACTCTTGATGCCGCTGCTAGTGAGCGCAGTAAGGTCCTAGCAAATATACTTATTTCATTATTCACTGCTACGGTGAGAGAGTGTGACCGTCCTGTGACTTATCCGAGTCACGAGTGTGGAGTCGACCACCCTAGGCTCGCCGGTTTCTCAACCGTGCAGATCCACGCGCTTCCCTCCTAGGGGTGCTTGCGAGCTTGACTTTCTTGTTATATGACTTAGTCCCTGCTTGGGAATCTAAGGTGTTGAGTTAAGCTATTCGGATCATCGTGACGTTGCTGGTCGTAGGAGTCCATTTGGTCATCTTAGCACCTAGAGTCCTAGCTCGCTTAGCGTCCCGCATCAACCAAGTAAAAGAGGTTGGTAGTATCCGAAAAGAGAACAGTAGAGAATGATCCAATTAAGAGAAACCAATCGTTTAAGAGAGATAAAAAGCTTGGGGGAGAAGTAGGGTTTTTTCTGACGGTGCTCCCGCTGCCGTCCTCCTCTGTCTACTTCCCTAAATCGCTCCGGAGCCGGAGAAGAGTCGCTGGAATCCGATACTCTATTTTGGAGAAGAAGTTAGGTGGGTTCCGTTGATCCTCTCGACGATTCACCTTCTCATTTTCACCTTTTGATAGAGTGTAAGTGAGGGGGGGAGGGGCAATGATATGAGCCCATCTCCCGCTCACCATCTCTTCACTCCTCCTTCCTTTGTGATCTCCCCTCTGCGATCAATGAAATGGCTGTTGAGTGACAACGTTGGCGTGCCGAATGCTTATAATGTATTATGTCTTTTGCCTCCCCTTAGTGGGATGAATGCTATGTTGATGATCTGAATGATATCATACTGTGTATGCTTCCCCATTCCTATCTCGATTCGCATGATTCAACCGCCTTATGTGTGGGCGTCGTGTTTCGTTCCGTGATACCGACCATGCCCTGAAATCAATATGGGCTACAGAAATGATATCCCTTCCCCGGGGCTCTCCCCTTCTAATGCAATGGCTATGCTGGGTTTGATGTGTACGTGTCGTGGATTTCGTGGTTAGAGACTGATGTGAAACATTGACTCAGCAAGTGGCTATGGTTCCTTGGACTTAATTCGCAAACACAATCACAAGATTCGAGCAAACTTTGAAGACGCCGTCTCACCGTGCGCATCCGTACCCCGTGGTGACTCGATGATGTCGAGTTGAGGTGGTGGAGAAAGACCCTTGCTGGTAGAGGGCCAGCACAACTAAGGTTCACCCTCCCGAAGGTATGATGCCCACAATCAAGGGCGGCCGGGTGCCTTGGGGGCACTAGGTCACTCACTCACTATTGTCCACGATGACCACTCAAGATGGTGGATCCGGGAACGGGCACTCTCTTACTAGCCAGCGGACTAGCTTGACGGATATTAAACAAACAGAAGTAAATGGAGCAAGGGAAGAAGCTCACCTAGTTGGTTTGAAGAAACTAACCCCGGTCGGAGACGATGGGCGAGCGGGGAAGTGTGGGTTCCCCGCACACTGCACCGGTGAAGCTTGAACCCTGTTTAGATAATTACATTCACTACACCTCTCGCAGGAGGGTGGACTTGGGGTGGGGAACTTAGAGTTACAATTCAAACACTACCTCCGCGCAGGGAGGGGCGATAAGCCGGCCAGGCGAGAAGGGGAGAGTCGCCGAAAACTCGAGCGGAGAAGCCGATGTCGAATCTGCCTGCACTCTGCGACGAATGACTGACAGTCACTGTTGAGATCATAACTTCTAGTCCGGAATTCTGCTGATGATGAGACCAGAGGGGAAATCTTCGTAACTGGAGCGAGGATGCCTCAGAATTTTTATGAATTCTTCTGTTGCAGTTGCGGGTCCGGGACGAGGTTCGATCAAGGAGACAGAATCTGGGCGCGGCAGCTTCCTGCTTCTGACAGCTGTTTGCAGAGAGTGCCCCGACTGCTCCTGGACTCCGAATCACGAACCTCTAGAGTTTCTGGAACCGTGGACAAGCCCTCTTCGTAGCAAAACTAACGGGGAAGCCTTCTGATGTCGGAGAGGACTGGGGGACTCTGAAGAGTGGAGGCAGGTTTTTGCAGACTGTGGGAGGTAGACCCGCGCAGCCGAGGGAGAAAAACGATAACTTTGGCCTCCGGATGCCGAACGTGGTTCTGCTTCTTGATTCTGATAGAGGACTGGAGGAGGAAGAACTTTGTAGAAGGGCTCTTGGCCTGAATCTTCCGCTGTTGGTCGTGGTGCAGCTTCTAATCGGGTTCGGGTGCTCTGCAGAGGGAGTCCTGCACAGTCGTGGAAGAATGGTTCTCCCGGACAGCTCCGACCTCGGATTGAGACGAAACCAATGCGGTGGCGAAGCAGACTAGCAGAGCTTTCTGTTGATGTAGGCCACACCCCCAGAAGATCCGGAATGAGGTCGTGGGCGGTGCTGCAACAGGGGGGGTGGTTCTGCAGAACTGCAGCTGCTCACTAGTATATAGAAAATGGGGTAGATGGGGTGGATGTGTGTGGGGGATGACCCCGGGCTGTGTGGGGGTCTGGTATAGGGTGATCTAAGGTGTGGGAGGGGCAGAATGGGGGCTGGAAGATGGTCTAGCAGGTGGAGGAAGGGGGAGCTACGAATTTGGGTTGGGATAGAGAGAGAGGGAGATCTCTCTCCTTTGGTTTGAATGAGAGGTTAATGGGGTTTAATGTTGCTTTGAGAAGGGGAAGGGTTGTGTTGGGGAGAGGAAGGGGTGCTTGGGAGAAGGGATTCTCCATTGGGAAAATGAAAGGTTGTATGGGGAAGGGGAAAGGTTGCTTGGGAGGAGGGAGAGGTGCCTAGGAGAATGGGATTCCACCTAGGGGTTGGAGGGGACTTAAATGGGAGGTATGGGGAAGGGGGAGGGGTCTTAATTAGAGGTGAATAGGGAGGAGAGAGAGTGAATTTTGAATTTGGGGTGGGGAGGAGAGAGAATGGGGTTCGCCCCCTTTAGAGAGAGAGAAGAAGAGAGAGAGAGAGCTAGAGAGAGAGAGAGAAGCACAAATCTTGTGGCAACTTTTTTTATCAAATCTTCATTAGCTTTAACTGGTGGGATTGGGGTCCTATTTATAGGAATCCCACAATTCAACATAAGTCCCTGACTTTTGGACTAATGACAACTAACCAAGGGGGAAAGGGGCGCCCCTGGGCCAAGCCCATATAACTGGGCCCATTAACCAATCTAACTGACATAATGATAATAAACTTAGGTAGATGACTCATTAACCTAGGGACTTGACTCAAATAAAAGAAAAATTACAATGATATGACTCTAGAAAAATATGAAAATTACATAACTCGACTCAAGAAATCAAGACGAACACAATGGCGATCATCGGGATCCATGGAGAAATGGGAAGTGGTAAGCGATGTTCCCATCAGAGACACATTCGTGTGTGCATCTCTATCCACTCCGATTCTGAGGCATCCCTCTCAACACCCCTCTATGCTTCTCCATAGCCCAAAGGGAACGGGGTCACCTCTATAACCTGCTTACCCATTGTATGCAAATGGTTCGAAAAGTTATTCTCTGCATCTGATCATTTTCGTTCAGAGGCTAACCCATTAACCCTTTGTGAAT
Source organism: Amorphophallus konjac (assembly GCA_022559845.1). Classification (NCBI taxonomy): domain Eukaryota; kingdom Viridiplantae; phylum Streptophyta; class Magnoliopsida; order Alismatales; family Araceae; genus Amorphophallus; species Amorphophallus konjac. Next base: position 256,767,135 of record CM040118.1, on the reverse strand, counting down.
GTTGGCCTGCTAACCCCCCTTAATCGGCATACGAACTATCTGCCTCCGTGAGTGCTAACCCCTTAGCCCCGTGAGCATTAACATGCTAACCCTGTGAGCGCCGATTTGCCAATTCATTGACCATTGTGATATGCTATTGTATCCTTTCTATTCCGCATATGATTTAGAATCACCGAGCTTTGGTATTTTTGATAACTTTAGCTTTAACACTCCGGGGAGGGGGACATACCCCATTAATACCTCAGAACCGCCATTTGGTCAAAGGGTTCCATCTGTGAGTGATGAGTGTTGTGCCCATGTGGTGATTTGAGTCATCTTGTGGTCACTTGGGTCATTCGACATCATCCTGTGGTCATTTGAGTTATTTGATATTCTTGGTTTTGATAATGGCTAAACACTATAAGTCATTGATGTTTTACCACTCTTATATGACTAAACTACTTGATGTTCTTTCATGACAGATATGCCAAGGAATGGAGTGGAGATGGCAAAAGTGAAAGCTCAATGATTGCGCCCTCGTACACGGATCGACATGCGCGGTCAGGTTGCGGGGATCGACATAATCAAATAGAAAAATTTGATTATAGGAGCAATATAATCAAATAGAAATCTTCAAGACTGTCAAGGTTGTTGCCACAGAGGAGAACGGGCTGCTAAAGGACTTAAGCAATGGAGCTAAACAGTAAATGGACTGAACCGGGGTAACCCGGGTTCTGCCCAGCAGGCGGTCGACCGCCAGCCCAGGGGCGGTCGATCGCCCCTGCCAGTAGCCAACTGCTTGAACATTTCTCAGTGGCGGTCGACCGCCAGCCCAGTAGTGGTCGACCGGAAATTCCAGGGACCATCTGTCTACAGGGTTTCTCAGTAGCGGTCAACCGCTAGCTTCTGCAGGTCGACTGCCAGCCCCGAGCCATCAATTGTTGACTTTGTTTTCCACTTCGAGAAGGGCCATTCTCCATGGATTTCTTTAATCCTAAAGTCACCCAATCACCCATAAAATGTGGATCTGGTCTGGGGGATGTCCAAGGACCATTCAAAGGTTATAAAACACATGCAAGAGGGTTAGAAACCCAAGTTGATCATTTGGGAGATCAAAGGAGGCTGCAAGGGTGTGTTCAAGGGAGAGGAGTTCGAGTACTGTAGCTGTGAACAGTACTTCGGGAAGAAGTTCTTCATCCATTCCAAGGTGTTTCAAGCTCATATCAAAGCAAGCAATTTCCAAGGAAGTGTAGAAGCAAGAAAGGCTATCAAGGTGATGCAAGGAAGCTGATTTCACAAGATTTTCAAGGGAGATCAAATCTGCATCCTTTATCTTCTTCATCAACTCCAGGTGATCCAAGGAAGATCATTTCACAAGGAAGAAGATACCATTAAAGAATCAGATTCAAGCTCCAGCAATCTCAGACAAGATCTTTTCTCTTTGAGCATATTCTATATCTTGTTTGAGTGTTTTCATATCTTGTTCTTTTTCGATTTCATTCAAACATTTGAAACTGAAGATCATCCCTACCAATGGTTAGTAGGAAGGCAATCGGAAGTTGTCCGATCTGCGGTGTTGACGTCCCTACCGGTGGTTAGTAGGAAGGCAATCGGAGGTCTTTCCGATTTGCGGTTCAGTTCGTGACACTAGTGGATCCTCACCGGATTTGGTGAGGGGTGGACGTAGGACTGGGGATTCAGTCCGAACCACCTTAAAATCTTGTGTTGTGGTTTGTTTATGTGATTACTTCATTCTAGATGCATGCTTAGGTTCAAATCGATATATAAGTTGCTCATCTTGCAAAGTGAATCATAGTGTTATTCGATAAGCTAGTTACACTCCACTGTAATTTATTTTATCTAGCTATATAGAGGGTTGCATTGCGAAAAGAGGGGCAGATCTATTCACCCCTCCCCTCTAGATCCACTATCCACCACTCAACAAGTGGTATCAGAGCCTAATCTCTCATTATGAGGTCCAACGACCTTGAGGGAAATGGTGGATTAGCGTCCAAAGATTTTTTACCTGAAGGACATTCTGTTAATAGACCTCCTTATTTTACTGGAACTAATTATCCTTATTGGAAACATCGCATGCAGGTGTTCATTCGCGCCCAAGACTACGAACTTTGGCGAGTGATCAGCAAAGGCTCGTATGAGCTTACGGATAATGAGGATTTGTGGACCAAAGAACAAATAAGACAATCCACTGTCAACTGGAGTGCCAAACACATCATGCAGTGCTCACACCATCTAGTAGAATTCTCAAGAGTGGCTACCTGCGCAACGTCAAAACAAATGTGGGACAAGTAAGAGGTAATTTACGAAGGAACCTCTGAGGTACGAGAAACAAAAGCCAACATTTTAGTTTCTGAATATGAAATGTTCCGCATGAAGCCTGATGGGTCAATTCAAAATATGTATGCTCCGTTAACTGTGCTTACTAATAGTCTGACTGATTTGGGAATGAAATACTCAGAACAAGAAATTATGAGAAAGATTCTCATATCATTGACTCCCGCATGGCACACAAAGGCTACCGTGGTTGAAGAATCGAGAGATCTCGCAACTACCAAGGTAGATGAACTCATTGGGTCATTGATGACCTATGAGATCAACCTTAAGAACAAAGAGACTGAGGTGCCTAAGAAAAAGTCCCTAGCTCTTAAAGTAGAACCCAGTGGTCAAGGCACTTCTGATGAAGGTGAGGATTCGGCAAGTGAGCGAGATGAGGATGACGTAGCCATGCTCACACGTAAGTTCAGAAAATTCTTGAGAAAGGAAGGTAAGAGCTTTATGAGAGGAAGGTCAAAGGTAAGAAATGGTTTCAAATCTAATTCTGAAAACTTTAAGAAATATGACAAAATCATTTGTTATTCTTGTAACAAACCAGGGCATTTCAAGACTGATTGTCTTGACAGATTCAAAAAGGCTGACAAATGGAGGGGTAAGAAGAAGAACAAGGCCATGGTGTCCACCTGGAGTGACGAGGAAGAAAGTGATGGTGGAACTAGCTCCTCGGATAGGGAAACATAAGATCTTTGTCTCATGGCCAGAGGTGATGAAGAAACTGAGGTAAACTCTCCATTTTAAAATTACACACTTGATGATTGGGAGGAAGCATATATACAGCTCATGGAAAAATTGACATGTACAAAAAAGAGAATAAATCATTGAGAAAGAAAATTAACTTCTTGTGCATGATCATGATATGAATGATAAGAATGCTCTACTTTAAACTGAAATTGAAGATCTTAATAAAATGATTGAGGATTTAGAAGAAGGAAGAAAAGATATGGCTGACTTGGAAACTGAAAATGAAGGCTTAAGAAATGAGATTGATAGCATGAAACTAAAAAAGCAAAGTTATGAAAAGGACAACAAATTGAGTAATGAGAAGTATGAAGCTGTCAAACAAGTCAACATTCAACTTCTTCAAAATATTAAAACCTACAAAAAGAGTTGAAGGATAAACAACAATCTTTAGAAAAGTTTGTGGGTGAAAGACAAAACCTAGATTCATTGCTAGGAACTAGAATGAACCACAACAAAGATGGGTTGGGTTTTGATCCAACAAACAAAAGGCCATTTGGGCTAAAAACTGTCACATTTGTTTCATCTTTCGAAGCTTCCACCTCAAACACAACTCCCACACAAAACTAGCAAAAATAAAAAGAGAAAGGGAAAGAAAAGATTGAAGAGGCAGTCACTAAAATTCCCAAAAAGTCTGTCCAAAAGCCTAAGAAAGGTCGACCTTCCCCGTAGCATTGGTCAACACTTCCTTGGCCATTGCATGCTCAATCTTCCAAATATCACCATAACTGGATTGCACAATCATATAGGCCAACACCACCATACTTTTGGGGAAATTATGATTCATGTGTTCACCAATCTTATAAGTCTCAATCCCCTAGGTGGCAAAATAATCACTTTCAACCCAAAACCAACCAACGGCCTCAATGGTTTAAGAAGCAAACTTCCTTAAATTTTCACAAAATCCAACAAAGAGCTTCTAAACAAAAAGTGAATGTCAAAGCTGAAAAGAAAAATCAAATCCCTACTCGAAGCAAACAAAACCTGAATGCTAGGAAGGTTTGGATTCCAAAAGAAATGGTTTCATGTTTTAAAAATCTGAAGAGTTTGATGGGACCCAAATTTGTTTGGGTTCCAAACACAATTACTTAATTGCTTGTGCATGAGTGTCTTACAGCCATGCATAACAGGTGGTACCTTGATAGTGGCTGTTCAAGACACATGACTGAAGACAAATCAAAATTTTGTCTCTTGGTGGAAAAGGAAGGAGGATACGTCACATTTGGAGGGAATAACAAGGGAAAAATCATTGGAACAGGTAATGTAGGCACTGTATATGAAGATAAAGCAAGACGGGCTGAAGGCATTTCACACCGATTTTCTTCACCAAGAACCCCAGAGCAAAATGGTATAGTTGAAAGAAGGAATTGAACACTCATAGAGATGGCAAGAACAATGCTTGCCGAACGGCAACTCCCAAGGAAATTTTGGGCTGAAGCGGTAAACTCGGCATGTTACATTATCAACCGCTCTATGGTAAGGCCACATACCACAAAGACTCCTTATGAGTTGCTGAAAGGTAAAAAATCTTCTCTCACACACATGAATGTATTTGGATCTAAATGCTTCATCCATAATAATGATAAAAGAGACTTATATAAATTCGAGCCCAAGAGCGATGAAGGTATATTCTTTGGATATTCTGATAGATCTAGGGCTTATAGAATTTATAATGTCAAGAGTCAAACTATGAAAGAATCACCCCATGTTTCCTTTAATGAATATCACGATGATTCTAACAATGATAACTCTTGCAGGAAAAATGATGAAGATGGGGAATTCCTAAGCATGAAGGAAAAGAATGATCCTCCATAAGAAGAAACAAGAGAAGATGGTGACCTAGCTGAATCAAGTAATGCAAGGGATCAAGCTCCAAGAGAAGGTAATGATTCTACAAATATTAGAATTCTTAAGGATCATCCTTTAGAAAATGTCATTAGTAGCTTGAATGACCCACCTAGAACAAGGTAACATTTTAAAATTGTGGAAGAATTAGATCAGCTTGCTCTTGTCTCCCAGATTGAACTCAAGAATGTTGATGAGGCATTAAAGGATGAGAACTGGATATATTCAATGCAAGACGAGTTAAACTAGTTTGAGAGAAACAAAGTTTGGCATCTTGTTCCTAGACCTTCATCACAATCTGTCATAGGCACTAAATGGGTCTTTAGGAACAAACTCATTGAGGATGGCAAGATAATAAGAAACAAATCTAGATTGGTGGCTCAAGGGTATAATCAAGAGTTTGGGGTAGACTTTGATGAATCTTATGCCCCGGTTGCTAGACTCGAAGCCATTAGAATTTTACTTGCCTTTGCATGTTCACTTAGAATAAAGCTGTATCAAATGGATGTAAAGAGTACTTTCTTGAATGGCTTGATCAAAGAAGAAGTCTATGTTGAGCATCTCCCTGGCTTTGAGAACACTAACTATGCAGATTTTGTATACAAGCTAGACAGGGCACTTTATGGACCGAAGCAAGCACCAAGAGCTTGGTATGAGAGACTAAACTCATTTCTCATTGAGAAAGGGTACACACGAGGTAAGGTAGATCAAAAAATTTTCACCAAGAAGCAAGGTAAGAATATTTTGATTGTTCAAATTTATGTTGATGATATTATGTTTGGTTCTACTAAATCTTAAATGTGTGAGGAATTTACTAACCTCATGACTAGCGAATTTGAGATGAGCCTAATGGGAGAACTCCAATTCTTTCTCGGGTTACAGGTCAACCAAGGAGAGGATGGGTGCTTCATAAGTCAAGCCAAATATATCAAAGAGCTGCTGAAAAGATTTGACATGACAAACAGTAAAATAATTACAACTCCTATGAGCATAACCACATCATTGGATTCGGATGAAAATGGTAAATTAGTGGATGTAAAGATCTATAGAGGTATGATTGGCTCTTTGCTTTACTTCACTGCATCCCAACCAGATATCCAGTTTAGTGTATGCCTTTGTGCTAGATTTCAAACTAGTCCTAGAGAATCCCACTTGACTGTTGTCAAACGTATCCTTAAATATCTTGCCGGAACTCAAGATTTGGGATTGTGGTATCCGTCATCATGTGATTTATCTCTTATATCTTATTCTTATGCGGACTATGCTGGATGCAAGCTAGATCGCAAGAGTACTAGTGGCTACTGCTAGTTTCTAGGCGGGTGTTTAGTTTCTTGGGCCTCTAAGAAATAACACTCGGTTGCCCTCTCAACCGTAGAGGCAGAATATGTTGCTGCAGGGAGCTGTGGCACCATAGTGTTGTGGATTAAACACCAACTCCAAAACTACTTAGTGGATCTTGGTTGTGTCCCGATTCTGTGTGATAACACTAGTGCTATCAACTTTACAAAAAATTCAGTCCAGCACTCTAGGACTAAGCATATTAAGATAAGGCATCACTTCATTAGAGATGAGGTCGTTAAGAAAAATTTTGAACTGCATTTTGTTGATACTCTAAATCAAATTGCTGATATTTTCACCAAGCCCTTGTGTACTGACAGGTTTTCTACACTCAGAAGGGAGATTGGTCTTTGCCGACCTCACGCCAATAAAAATTGAAATGATGATCTTGTTCAATTTAATTGTGTGTTTTTGCAGATTGGTGTTCCATGCATTGTTTATATGTAAATATGTCTTTTTGCATATGGTGTGGCATTTCATGTAGTCAAGATTGTTGTGCCCCTGTGGTCATTTGAGTTATCCTATGGTCACTGGGGTCATTCGACATCATCTTATGGTCATATGAGTTCTGTGTTATTCTTTGTTTTGATAATGGCTAAACACTATTAGTCATTAATGTTTCCACTCTCATGTGACTAACATATGTGATGTTCTGTTCATGACAGATATGCCAATGAATGGACAAGGCATTCAGTGAGGATGGCAAAAGTGAACGCTCATTGATCGCGCCCAAACAAGGATGCAAACACAAGCAAAAGTCGACACGTGATATTCGGCTCATCACACATCCAAGGTCAATGCACAAAGAAGTATAGCCAAGAAAATCCAAGGCCAGAGACTCAGTTGATATCTTTTAGACTATCAAGGGAGATGCCACAGATATGAACGGGCTGCTAAAGGACTCAAGCGACGGAGCTAAAGCGGTTAACGGACCGACCAGGGATGAATCGGGGTCTACCCAGCTGGCGGTCGACCGCCAGCACAGGGGTGGTCGACCGCCCCAGCCAGCAGCTCCCAGTCTGCACGAGTTTCAGTAGCGGTCGACCGCCAGCCAGTAGCGATCGACCGGAATTCCCAGGGATCATCCGTTTGCAAGTTTTTCAGTAGCGGTCGACCACCGCCTACCTCCGGTAGACCGCCAGCCCCGATGCAGCCATGTTTGACTTCGATTTCCACCTCGAGGCCAGCCCCTTTCCTTGTATTTATTTAACCCCAAAGTCACCCAATCTTCTATAGATTCTGGATCTGGTCTGGGGGATGTCTATGGACCATTCAAAGGTTATAAAACACATGCAAGAGTGTTAGAAACCCTAGTTGATCATTTGAGAAATCAAGGGAGGCTGCAAGGGTGTGTTCAAGGGATAGTAGTTCGAAGTACTGTAGCCATCAACAGTACTACGGGAAGAAGCTTCATCCATACCAAGGGATTCAAGTCCAGATCTGAAGCCATCTCAACCTCCAAGGAAGCAAGAAGCAATCAAGACTTTCAAAGGTGATCTAAACTGCATTCTTCATCCTCTTCATCAACTCAAGAAGATCAAAAGGAAGATCGAAGCTACATCCATAGTCTTCTTCATCAACTCAAGGAAGATCATCTCTCAAAGAAGAAGACACCATTGAAGCATCCAACTCAAGCTCCAGCAATCTCAGACAAGATTTTTCTTCTTGAGCATATTCTATATCTTGTTTGATGATTGAGTGTTTTCATATTTGTTCTTTTTCATTTCATACAAATGATTGAAACTAAAGATCGTCCCTACCGGTGGTTAGTAGGAAGGTAATCGGAAGTTATCTAATATGCGGTGTTGATGTCCCTACCTGTGGTTAGTAGGAAGACAATCAAAGGTCTTTCCGATTTGCGATTCAGTGCGTGGCACTAGTGGAGCATCACCGGATTTGGTGAGGGGTGGACGTAGGACTGGGGATTCAGTCCGAACCACCTTAAAATCCTTTGTGTTGTGGTTTGATTGTGTGATTGATTTATTTTAGATGCATGCTTAGGTTCAATACCCATATTGTGAAATCATATTTCTAAGCAAATCGTTTTATACGTCGCTAAGCTAGTTGTATTCCGCTGCAATTATTTTTAACTAGCTATATAGAGGGTTGCATTGTGAAAAGAGGGGCAGATCTATTCACCCCTCCCCTCTAGATCCGTTGTCCACTACACAACAAGTGGCATCAGAGCCTAATCTCTCATTATGGGGTCCAACGACCTTGAGGGAAATGGTGGATTAGCATCCAAAGGTTTCTTACTTGAAGGACATTCTGTGAATAGGCCTCCTTACTTTACTGGATCTAATTATCCTTATTAGAAACATCGCATGCAGGTGTTCATTTGCGCTCAAGACTACGAACTTTGGCGAGTGATCAGCAAAGGTCCGTATGAGCTTACAGATAATGAGGACTTGTGGAACAAAGAACAAATAAGACAATCCACTGTCAACTGGAGTGCTAAACACATCAAGTAATGCTCACTCCATCCAGTTGAATTCTCAAGAGTGGCTACCTGCGCATCTGCAAAACTAATGTGGGATAAGTTAGAGGTAATCTATGAAGGAACCTGTCATGCCCCGAGCGCAGAAGGAACCCGGGGAGAGACGTGACGAGTTTATATCAATCATGTCAATCAGAGCAAGTAGAATTTCTACATCACAACAGAGTGCGCAATAAGACGAGAATTTTAAAACCTAACCATATACGGATACTATCGATAACAACTTAACCATTTAAACAAAGTCACATAACTCCAATACGATACAATTCTAATCAGGCCCACAAGCCTTAAATGTAACAACTCTTGACATAACAAAATATCTAACGACAAGCCTCCACGGAATAAACTAAAGACGACTCGACATGATAAGGTATAGCAGCATGGCGCTTGCAGATTCTACGCTCGTCACTCTTGCTCCTGCCCATCCGAGTCCGAGTCAGGGTCCGTATTACCTGAAAGGTTTGGGGAAAAGAACTTGGTGAGCGAACGCTCAGTAGGAATTATATCTCAAGAACTAGTAATTGGTTTAAGTAATTACTTCTTCCAAATGAAAATGCAAGTCTAGCATGTAAAACATGTAAAATAGGACGATATAGGTTTGAACATAATAACGCGAGGAAATAACATGTGCTGTTGATCCAAGATAGGGAATTTCAAGTATTCAAGATTTCAAGTATTTGAACAAGTACCGAGTATATCAATAAAGTTTTTCATGTCATGAGATAATGGCTATTAGCAAGAAAGTACTTTGCCCATTCCGGGCCACGCAAGTCATGTCAGGTCAATCAAGTTAAGCACGCGAGAGAGAGATAGTGGAGTGTCGTAGATTCAAGCAAGTACTTCGGTGCAATGCCATATCGTGATCAATATAACTCCCATGGGTACAAGTACTTTCGGGTGCTCCTCCCAGGACCAGATCGGGCCCTATATGCGCGGACATTGTTACATGTAATATCTAGACAACCACTTTAGTGATAGCCATGGATTTCCAAGAACAAACTCATGTAGGATATCAAGGTAGATTCGTGGATAGGTTCCACGGAATTCAAGGAAAAACATTAGATGGACAATGATAAAACCAACGAGAATCATGACGTGTCGATAACCTGGGTAGAGACGGTACCTTAGCTAGGTAGCCGAGATAACTTGAGTGGATGACTAGACCTGTCACCAATCAAGGGACATGAATCAAGCTGATTGACCCCATCTATATGGGACTCAATCCAAGATATCGCCTAGTGGAATATCATTATTCCATTGGCAAAGATCATTCTCTCATGGACCAAGATGGCGACATGAGAGGGCCGGTTTACCATAAGTCATGGCAATCAAAAAGGTACAAGGTGTTTAAGGTACAACCAGCTCAGTCGGCCTTGAGGGAATCCAAGGCTACGAGGAGACTTACGGAGGTCCCAATGACTAACTCGCCAGTCCAAAGGAACAGAATGTCCAATGGAGGGCTTGTATGTCACCGAGAGTTAGTGGGTAATGCGTCAAATCATCGTGAAACATGGGACTATACTCACAGAATGGAATATAGTGCCGATATACATATATACATATATATATATAAAACCCTCGGTTCACAGAAAGCCGTGGAAATAAATATGCAGGAAATTCGTGACTTACGCCAAGTCACTATTTAATAAATTCACGACCTTCTCTGGGCCGTTTCTTTACTAATTGACGACTGCTGGAACAGTCGTCCCATCTGTAATTTCTATTATTGCTGCAATTTACCCAATTCTGTATTTCAAGAAACGCGCCTTAGGCAGGGGCGTTATTTCACAAAGAAGCGACTTGCACTGTGTCGTTAATTACCATTTTCCAGAATTTAATAACTTTTAGAAATTTCAGGAAAGTAATGACTTATCCTAAGCCATTAATTTAAAATAGCGCCCTTGGGTGGGGCGTCACTTTCATAAAAGATGACCTACTGGCTGTCGTTAATTCATTCCTTTCCAGGATAAACATGAGTATTTATCAATTTCTTAAAATTAACGACTCTTGGGTCGGGCCTCAGAACATGAATTAGCACCCTAGAGAGGGTCGCCTCTTTCCAAAATTTCCAGAAAACTTCTAAATCGCAGTAAAACTATATGCATGAATTACAGATGATATTATCATAAATTTTTATGCTAGTTTGGGCTACAATCCTTGAGAAAACCTACCTCTTGTTGAAGATTAAATGGCGAAAATGATACTCTGTTTAAAATAGAGTATGTCGTCTGCTTGCAGGATGAAGATGGAGGAAGATGATGCTGATGATGAATGCCCTGGGCCTCGTGCAGGTTCTCAGTAGGATGCAGGAGGAAGAAGATTAACCTTCTTCACGTAGCAGTCAAGCTGTACGAGGGAGAGGAGGATGGAGAGACTCCTCCTACGACGGCTTCACTGGTCACACTGCATAAAGGAATGAAGTATGAAAAGAATGGCTATAATGAGAAAGAAACAACAGCACAGGGAGAAGAAGAACCATCTTCTCGTTCGGCACATCAGCAGGATGGAGAGGACCTCGAACGCAAACGCATCAAACGAGTTACGTTCGATGGGGAGATGCTTTATAGGGAGGTAATGGTTCTGGAAGTTTTTGAATGCTCTGTTAGGGAAGGGGTTTGATCAACATTTGGCAGGGCCTAGACCTACCGTGCATGGTCCTCTTCTTTCCTTGATAGCAGTCGCATGCTTCTACTTTCATAGGGAAAAACCCTAACACAAGCCATGCATCGAATGAGTATGCGTTAATGGGTTGCGTGGTTTCCTTATTTAACTCTCAGGGAAAAAGACGTCTGAGACTAGGGCATTTTTAATCAAGTAGCGCCTTGATCAGTGGGCGTGTTTTCATTAAATAACGCCTTAGCAAAGGTCATCTTTTACTTTTCTATATTTTGGCGCTTTATTTCTAATTTTCTTGGTAAGAATTAGCGCCCATGATAAGGGCGTTATTACTATAATTAGCGTCTTAATGAAGGGCGTTATTTCATTTTGGCCCATTAGTTATACATACTTTAGGTGTAAAGCCCATTTATCGGTTTAAGCTATTTCTACCAATCGAATCTTTTTGTTATAATTTAGAATCTATTTTATTCTCTTTAAAATTTCCAGGGGTGCTACACCCTCCCCCACTTAAAAGAATTTGGTCCCCAAATTCAATTGCATGAAATGGAGACATGGAGGGTATAGAGTACTTACGATTTAGAACAATTCTGGATATCTCCTTCGCATAGATTCCTCAGTTTCCCATGTAGCTTCTTGTTCCAAGCATTTGTTCCACTGCACCTTTACCATAGGAATGGTCTTGTTTCTTAAGACTCGGACCTCTCGATCAAGAATCTTCATTGGCTTCTGTTCGTATGTGAGGTCCCTCTGAATTACTAAATTACTATGATCAATGATGTGGAAAGGGTCGTGCACATATTTCTTCAACATGAAAATGTGGAACACGTTGTACACTTCCGACAATTGAGGAGGCAAAGCAAGACGATAGGCTACTTCGCCAACTCTTTCCAATATTTCGAATGGGCCAATGAATCTCGGTGTGAGCTTGCCTTTAACTCCGAACCTTCTTATTCCTCGACCGGGTGAGACCTTGAGGTAAACATGGTCTCCAACTTGGAACTCTAGTTCCCTTCTTCGATTATCTGCATAAGATTTCTGCCTGGATTGTGCTACTTTAAGTCTTTCTCGGATAAGTTCAACCTTTTCCGTTGTGTTTCTTACCATATCTGGCCCTAGTAGTTGCTTCTCGCCAACCTCATCCCAGCATATAGGAGATCGGCAACTCCTGCCGTACAAGGCTTCAAATGGAGCCATCTGTATACTGGCTTGATAACTATTGTTGTATGCAAACTCGGCTAGGGGCAAATGATCATGCGAACCTCCGCCAAAGTCAATAATGCAAGCTCGTAACATGTCTTCAACTATTTGATTTGTTCTCTCGGTCTGACCGTCGGTCTAGGGATGAAAAGCAGTACTGTAGTTGAGCTTTGTCCCCAAAGAGTGTCGTAGAGCCTTCCAGAAATGAGAAGTGAAGCGAGGGTCTCGGTCAGACACGATTGACGTTGGGACTCCATGCAATCTCACGATCTCCTTAATATACAATGCGGCCAAAACATCAACCGACCATCGATTTTTAATTGGCAAGAAATGAGCTGACTTGGTCAGTCGGTCGATGATTACCCAAATACCATCATGTCCGCCTCTAGACTTAGGCAATCCCATGATGAAATCCATACCAATTCCTTCCCATTTCCATTTAGGAATATCCAGGGGGTGTAACTTTCTGGCGGGTCTTTGATGTTCCGCTTTCACTTGTTGGCACGTGAGACAGCGAGATACAAAGTCCGCTACCTCCCTCTTCATGTTCGGCCACCAAAAGGTCCTTTTTAAGTCTTTGTACATCTTAGTTGCTCCAGGATGAATGGTATACCTAGAGCAGTGAGCTTCATCGAGAATCTTCCTTTTCAACTCAGGACAGTCCGGGACACATGTCCTTTCCTGAAACATTAGTCTTCCATCAACTGCCAGCTTGAATTCGGTCCTTTGATCTAGTTTCTCCCTGATTTCAATCATTCCAGGATCTTCATCTTGTAACTTTTTGATTTCGGATAGCAAGTCCGGATGCACACTCATGTGAGAGAGAGTAATACACCCGTCTTTTTGGTCCGTGCTTATATTCAATCTAGAGAATTCCTCTAATAGTTTCCATTCCCGTATCATACAGCTGGCCATAAGGGCTCTCGGCTTCCGACTCAAGGCATCGGCTACCAAATTCCCTTTTCCGGGGTGATACTGAATAGTGAAATCAAAATCTTTTAAATATTCCAGCCATCGACGTTGCCTCGTATTAAGTTCCTTCTGAGAGAATAGGTATTTGAGGCTTTTATGATCGGAGAATATTGTGAATTGTTCTCCGTAGAGATAGTGTCTCCAGATCTTTTGGGCAAATACCACCGCGGCCAACTCCAAGTCATGCACCAGGTAGTTTTCCTCATGTTTCTTTAACTGCCTAGAAGAGTATGCAATAACTCTTCCCTGTTGCATTAATACACAACCGAGGCCAATGCCAGAAGCATCGGTATATACCTCGCACTTCTCTCCTTCAATAGGAAGGGCCAAGACCGGAGCAGTGGTCAAATGGTCCTTCAATGTTTGGAAGCTTTGTTCACATTCCTCATTCCACTCATATGGCACTTCCTTGCGGGTCAGCCTAGTGAGTGGTACCGTAATCTTCGAGAAGTTCTTAATAAAACGCCGGTAATAACCAGCAAGACCCAGGAAACTCCTAATTTCTGTTGCATTTGTCGGTTGTTCCCAGTTCTTTACTGCTTCGACCTTTGCGGGGTCCACTGAGATTCCATCCTTTGAAATTACGTGTCCTAAGAAGGACACTTCTTCAAGCCAAAACTCGCATTTGCTAAATTTGGCATATAATTGATTATCCCTCAATATCTGCAATGCTATCCTCAAATGCACTTCATGCTCCTCTTCAGACTTCGAATATATCAGGATATCATCGATAAAAACCATAATAAATTTGTCCAGATGCGGTCTAAAGATGCTATTCATAAGCTGCATAAAAGCTGCAGGGGCATTTGTTAGTCCAAAAGGCATAACAGTAAATTCATAATGCCCATACCTGGTTCGGAATGCAGTTTTGTGAATATCCTCGACCTTGATCCTTAATTGGTGATAACCCGATCGAAGATCAATTTTTGAGAAATACTTTGCTCCAGAAATCTGATCGAAGAGTTCATCGATCCTCGGTAGTGGGTATTTATTTTTGATAGTGAGGTGGTTCAACTGCCGATAATTGATGCACAGCCTCATCGATCCATCCTTCTTCTTGACGAATAGTATTGGTGCTCCCCATGGGGAAGTACTTGGTCTGATAAATCTTTCTTCAATAGATCCATAAGCTGCTCCTTCAATTCCTTCAATTCTGCGGGGGACATTCTGTAGGGTGCTTTGGAAATAGGTCCGGCACCCGGAACAAGGTCTATAGTGAATGCGACTTCTCTCTCTGGTGGTAGACCAGGTAAGTCCTCAGGGAAAATATCGGGAAACTCCCGAACCACTTGAATGTCTTCTAGTCTAGCTACCTTAGCCTCTGTGGCAGTTACAAATGCTAAGAATGCCTCGCATCCTTTGTTGATAAGTTTATGGGCTCGAAGAGCAGAGATGACTGGTGATCTCTTCCGGGGGGTAATGTAAGTTAACTCCGGGTAATCCACAAAAGTTACTTTTCCATTTCAATAGTCTACAGTTGCCCAGTAGCCAATCGGCCCCTAAAATTACATCGTACTCCTTCAAGTCTAAGCATATTAAATCTGCAGGTAAGTTGTGGCCTTTAACTATAACCTTACAGTTCGGGTAATGGAAGGTGACATCGGACTCATTCCCTAACGGGGTAGAAATCACTAAGTTTATCCATTCAGGTTCCTTAGAGAATGAAGCAGCAAATTTTCTTGAAACAAAAGAATGTGTGGTGCCAGTATCAAACAGTACTTGAGCAGACATAGAGCAGATAGACAAAATACCTTCCACCAACCCACCCTCGGTTGGTTCCATCTCTTGGAGAGCTTGTAAACGTCCTTGCTTCTCTACCGAACGCTTTTCTTCCTTTGTCTCCGGCTCACTCTGCTCATTCAACATTGGACAGTCGGGAATACGGTGTTCTTTACTCCCACACCGAAGGCACGCTCCGAGCCTTCTCCAGCATTCTGCAGCCTGGTGACCCGGCTTGTCGCAATATTTACAATTCTCCTTTGGCGGTGCCGTGATAGAGAAAGGTTTGTTATTGGCCTTCTTGAATTTCTTTTCCTTGGATGGTTCACCTCCATTATTGGTCCGCTTCTTGAAAGACGGTTTAAAAGTGTTGGGGCTTGTAACATTCTCCCTTTTATCCTTACCACGGATGTTGTTAGACATTTCCGTGGCGTCTTCTAGCAACTGGGTACGACGCACCATCTCTGAGTACACTTGAATATCCAAGGGAGCGAGCTGGGTGATATACTGGGGTCGTAACCCATTCAAGAACCTTCTTGCCTTCATCTTTTTAGTGCAAACTAAATGTGGTGCATATCTAGATAACCGAGAGAACTGGGTTTCATAGTCAGCTACCGACAGGGATCGTTGCTTCAAGGCAGCAAATTCCGCGGCCTTTTTCTCCTGAACACGGTCTGAGAAGTATTTGCTATTGAAGTGCTCGACAAATTCGGCCCACGTGACATGATTTTCAAGCAAGGTGGCCTCGACGGACTCCCACCAAGCACGGGCGTCCCGTTCCAGTTGGAACGTAGCCAGAAGCACCTTTTCACCATCCGCGCATTGCATGACGCGGAAAATCCGCTCGATCTCTTTTATCCAGTTCTCTGCATCCTCGGGATTTGATGAACCTGAGAATCTCGGAGGGTTGAGATTCCTAAAACTCTGATGGAGGTCGCCGGCTCCATGGTGTGCCCCACCTTGGGCCACTTGTTGTAAGGCCTGGGTCAAGCCTTGAACAGTTCGTTGCATCTCACGCCATTGTGCGCGTTCAGCAGCCATAGTCCTACAAGGAGTTAATCTTCATTAGTTTCATGTTCGAATTTGTAGTTGGAAGCCCTACAAGGACTTATACCCACGGCACTACCCGTCCTCACCGTTTTAGGGATAGACCTATCCTTGGACTTGGGTTTCCTAGGAATTGAAATCCTAGGCTCTGATACCACAAAAACTGTCACGCCCTGAGCGCGGAAGGAACCCGGGGAGAGACGTGACGAGTTTATATCATGTCAATCAGAGCAAGTAGAATTTCTACATCACAACAGAGTGCGCAATAAGATGAGAATTTTAAAACTTAACCATATACGGGCAAAGAAAAGCCATGGTGTCCCGACAGATTCAGAAAAGCCGACAAATAGAAGGGCAAGAAAAAGAACAAGGCCATGGTGTCCACATGGAGCGATGAAGAGGAAAGTGATGACGGAACTAGCTCCTCAGACAAAGAAAAAGAAGATATATGTCTTATGGCCAAAGGTGATGAAGAAACTGAGGTAAATTCTCCATTTGAAGATTATACAATTACTGATTGGGAGGATGCATATATACAACTCATAGAAAAATATGAAATGCACAAAAAGGAGAATAAATCATGGAAAAAGAAAATTAACTCATTTTTGCATGATCATGATATGAATGATAAGAATGCTCTACTTGAAACTGAAATTGAAGATCCTATGAAAATGATTGAGAACTTGGAGGAAGGAAGAAAAGAAATGGCTGACTTGGAAACTTAAAATGAAGATTTGAGAAATGAGATTGATAGCATGAAGCTAAAATGGCAAACCTATGAAAAAGACAGTAAATTGAGGAATGAAAAGTATGAAGCTGTCAAACAAGTCAACATTCAACTCCTGCAAAATATTGAAAACTTACAAAAAGAATTGAAGGATAAACAACAATCTTTGGAAAAATTTGTGGATGGAAGAGAAAACCTAGATGCTTTGCTAGGAACCAGAATGAACTTCAACAAGGAAGGGTTGGGTTTTGAACTTACAAACAAAAGGCCAATTGAGCTAAAAACAGTAACATTTGTTTCCTCTTCTGATGCTTCAACCTCAAAAATAACATCCAAAGGAAAAGAAAAGATTGAAGAGGCAGTAACTGAAATTCTCAAAAAGTTTGTCCAAAAACCTAAGAAAGGTCGACCTTCCCCGCAGCATAGGTCAACACTTCCTTGGCCATTGCATGCTCAATCTTCCAAATATCACCATAACTGGATTGCACATTCATATAGGCCAACACCACCCTACTTTTGAGAAAATTGTGATTCATGTGTTCATCAATCTTATAAGTTTCAATCTCCTAGGTGGCAAAACAATCACTTTCAACCTAAAACCAACCAACGGCCTCAATGGTTTAAGAAGCAAACTTCCTCAAACTTCCACAAAATTCAATAAAGAGCTTCTAAACAAAATGTGAATGTCAAAGCTGAAAAGAAAAATCAAATCCATGCTCTAAGCAAACAAAACATGAATGTTAAGAAGGTTTGGATTCCAAAAGAAATGGTTTCATGTTTTGAAAATATAAAGAGTTTGATGGGACCCAAATTTGGTTGGGTTCCAAACACAATTATTTAATTACTTGTGCAGGAGTGTCTTACAGTCATGCATAACAGGTGGTACCTTGATAGTGGCTGTTCAAGACACATGATTGGAGACAAATCAAAATTTTATCTCTTGGAGAAAAAGGAAGGAGGATATGTCACATTTGGAGGGAACAACAAATGAAAAATCATTGGAACAGGTAATATAGGTAAGAACCTCTCCAACTCCATTAGAAATGTGCTGTTAGTTGAAGGTTTAAAATATAAATTACTCAGCATAAGTCAATTATGTGATAAAGGTCACAAAGTGTTGTTTGATTCTCATGAATGTAAAATCTTTGAACCAAAATCTGACAAAGTAAAATTTTCTGGTAAGAGAGTCAACAATGTTTACATGATTGACTTAGATGATCCTGCTTATTCAAACCTTTGTCTTGCTGTACCAAAATCTAAAATTGCATGGTTATGGCATCGTAGATTAGGACATGCTACCTACAATGTCTTACATAAACTGTTAAAACATTCAATGGTGAAAGGGTTGCCTGAATTATCATTTAAACAAGAAAATAAGTTATGTGATGCATGTGCCCTAGGTAAACAAACAAGAAAATCCTTCAAGGGAAAATCTGAAAATACATCATCCAAACCACTCGAGCTAATTCATATGGACCTGTTTGGCCCAACCAGAACTGCTAGCTTAAGTGGTAGAAAATATGGATATGTCTTGGTGGATGACTTTTCTAGGTTCACATGAGTTTTCTTTCTCACACGTAAAAATGATGCTTTTGATGAGTTTCAGGCACTCTACATGAAGATAAAGCAGGACGGTGAGTTTAAAATTTCCAAGATTCAATCTGATCACGGTGGTGGATTTGAAAATACTGACTTCTATAATCTTTGCAGGGCTGAAGGCATTTCACACCGGTTTTCTTCACCAAGAACCCCAGAGCAAAACGGTGTAGTTGAAAAGAGAAACCGAACACTTGTAGAGATGGCAAGAACCATGCTTGCTGAACGGCAACTTCCAAGGAGGTTTTGGGCTGAAGTGGTAAACTCAGCATGTTACATTATCAACCGCTCTATGGTAAGGCCACACACCAAAAAGACTCCTTATGAGTTGCTGAAAGGTAAAAAGCCTCCTCTCACACATATGAAAGTGTTTAGGTCAAAATGCTTCATCCACAATAATGATAAAAGAGACTTAGATAAATTCGAGCCCAAGAGCGATGAAGGTATATTCCTTGGATATTCTGATAGATCTAGGGCTTATAGAATTTACAATATCAAGAGTCAAATTGTGGAAGAATCACCCCATGTTTCCTTTGATGAATATCATGATGATTCTAACAATGATAACTCTTGCAGGAAAAACGATGAAGATGGGGAATTCCTGAGTGTGAAGGACAAGAGTGATCCTCCACAAGAAGAAACAAAAGAAGATGGTGACCGAGTTGAATCAAGCAATGCAAGGGATCAAGCTCTAGGAGAAGGTAATGATTCTACAAACATTAGAATTCTTAAGTATCATCCTTTAGAAAATATCATTGGAAGCTTGAATGACCCACCTAGAACAAGGTCACATTTTAAAATTGTGGAAGAATTAGATCAACTTGCTCTTGTCTCTCAGCTTGAACCCAAAAACATTGATGAAGCATTAAAGGATGAAAACTGGATAAATTCAATGCAAGACGAGTTAAACCAGTTTGAAAGAAACAAAGTTTGGCATCTTGTTCATAGACCTTCATCATAATCTGTCATTGGCACTAAATGTGTCTTTAGGAATAAACTCAGTGAGGATGGCAAGATAATAAGAAACAAGGTGAGATTGGTGGCTCAAGGGTATAATCAAGAGTTTAGGGTAAACTTTGATGAATCTTATGCCCCAGTTGCTAGACTCGAAGCCATCAGAAGTTTACTAGCCTTTGCATGCTCTCTTAGAATAAAACTGTATCAAATGGATGTAAAAAGTGCTTTCTTGAATGGCTTGATCAAAGAAGAAGTCTATATTGAGCAGCCCCCTAGCTTTGAAAATTCTAACCATGCAGATTTTGTATAGAAGCTAGACAGGGCACTTTATGGACTTAAGCAAACACCAAGAGCTTGGTATGAGAGACTAAGCTCGTTCCTCATTGAAAAAGGGTACACACGAGGTAAGGTAGATCAAACACTTTTTACCAAGAAGCAAGATAAGAACATCTTGATTGTTCAAATTTATGTTGATGATATTGTGTTTGGTTCTACTAAATCTGAAATGTGTGAGGAATTTGCTAACCTCATGACTAGCGAATTTGAGATGAGCCTAATGGGAGAACTCCAATTCTTTCTCGGTTTGCAGGTCAACCAAGGACAAGATGGGTGCTTCATAAGTCAAGCCAAATACATCAAGGAGCTACTGAAAAGATTTGATATGATGAACAGTAAAATTATTGCAACTCCTATGAGCACCACAACATCACTAGATTCGGATGAAAATGGTAAATTAGTGGATGCAAAGATCTATAGAGGTATGATCGGCTCTTTGCTTTACTTGACTGCATCCCGACCAGATATCCAGTTTAGTGTATGTCTTTGTACTAGATTTCAAGCTAGTCCTAGAGAATCCCACTTGACTACCGTCAAACGTATCCTTAGATATCTTACCGGCACTCAAGATTTGGGATTGTGGTATCCGTCATCAAGTGATTTATCTCTTATATGTTATTCTGATGCAGACTACGCTGGCTGCAAGCTGGATCGTAAGAGTACTAGTGGCTATTACCAGTTTCTAGGCGGGTGTTTAGTTTCTTAGGCCTCCAATAAACAACACTCGGTTGCCCTCTCAACCGTAGAGGCAGAATATGTTGCTGCGGGGAGATGTGGCACCCAAGTGTTGTGGATTAAACACCAACTCCAAGACTACCTAGTGGATCTTGGTTGTGTCCCGATTCTGTGTGATAACACTAGTGCTATCAACCTTACAAAAAATCCAGTCCATCACTCTAGGACTAAGCATATTGAGATTAGGCATCACTTCATTAGAGATGAGGTCGGTAAGAAAAATTTTGAACTGCATTTTGTTGATACTCTAAATCAAATTACTGATATTTTCACCAAGTCCTTGTGTAATGACAAGTTTTCAAAACTCAGAAGGGAGCTTTGTCTTTGCCGACCTCAGGCCAATAAAAATTGAAATGATGAGTTTATTCAATTTAGTTGTGTGTTTCTGCAGATTTGTGTCCATGCATTGTTTATATATATATATGTCATTTTGCATATGGTGTCGCATTGCATGTTCACGATGCCTTGCATGATTTGTGTAGCATCATTCTTGTATGGCCATGGTATATCAAATGTTGATGTATATAAAAGCAGGTTATGCTTGCCTAGAAGCACTCAATATGCGTGAGGTTTCACCTCCGCCAAGTACCATGTGTCAATGTCGCATATAGGTCATATAGTAAGGGGGAGTTATTCTTGTGCAACATTCATGCATGTGTTTCATCTTCATTCTGTTGCATTTAATAATTGTACAAGCATGTGTTGGGTCATGCACCTCATGTCTACCAAATTCATATCAACCCCTGCATGTTTCAGGTCATTCTCCTCTTGACAGTTATCATTACACTTGCTTGCACACATAACTCTTTGAGTGCATTCATTGCATATCCTTAGGGGGAGTCTTGATGCTTTTCTTAATTTCTTGTGCTTACATGGCTTACAGTCTGAATATGAGATCATGAGACTGACAAACATATGGTGTGAGAGCTTTCTATTATATGAACTGATGATTATCTATTCAATGAAAATGGTTCAGATTTAATGATTTCCTTGTAGTTCTGATATATTTTGTTTGAAATCATCTATGTTCTGTGGTTTTAATAGACCTTAATGAGAGATTACATATTGTGTTTTGAATGACTATCCTGATATCTGAAAATTCAAAATTCATGACCATCTTAGTAATACTCTAGAGCTAAAAATTATTTTTAAACATCTTGATGAGCTAGAATTCCTGAAAAATAATTTGACAGAGCAATGATATTGTTGCACGGAGAAATATGTCACGTCATTAAATCAAGTGACGAATGATATGTCATGATGTGCCCATGTTATCTCTGTCTTAATTCATTTAGACTCTAGGTAGAGCAATGGCATAATTACTGAGAAATATATCTTCTCATCACAGCAATGAGTTTGGATATGTCATGACGTGACTTTGCTATCTCTGTTCATTCTGAAGCATAACCGTCAGTCTTGCCAAATACCTAGGGATACTGGCGTCTAAACAATGTTTATTCTTACGGCTAAGAGGCATGTACTAGACTTGATTGCTCATAAAATATGAGTCATGTGCCTTCAAATTCAAAATATATTGAAAATTTAATTTGCTACACTCATAAAATTCTATGCTTTAGTCATGATTGTTTAGCCTCAATACTAGTTTTTGTGTTATTCCCTTTGTAGTTATTGAATATGGATATATAAGACAAGGAAAGGTTAAACACTGCCATGATATGCACCTTTGGTTCATTTATATTAAATCTTGGATGTAGCTGCTTTTCGAACTCTGTTGATGATCTCGGATTTCATTAGCTTTGAACCATCTATGTTGCTCACGGTATGTTTCAGGTTTGCATATAATGGCTTTCTCTCCACTCTCATTTAGCTCTGGTCTCTCGGACATTAGTCCCCTTCTCTACCTTATACCTCCTTTTTTGCTGTTGTCAAAGGGGGAGAATTCTTTGTGTGAGTTCTTTGTAAGAGTTTTGCATTATCACGTTGTCAAAGGGGAGATAATATTTTGTTGTGAGTCATCCCTTACTTTGTGAGTTATCATTGGGGGATGAGTGAATTGTGTACGGGGGATAAACCTTTGTGCGCTTTTGTGTATGAGTGATGAGGGAGTCTTCATATGTGTATGTGATGGGGTTTGCATAATTACATCGCATTCAAATCCGCATTCATATCTGCATTCCCATATTCTCATTATCATGGATCTTGAGTCGCATATGTTGCATTTGCTATAACTATTGCCATTCTTGATATTACTGCCACATAATGACTCACAGTGTTGCCATCATAAAAAAGGGGGAGAATGTTGTGCCCCTGTGGTCATTTGAGTTATCCTATGGTCACTGGGGTCATTCGACATCATCCTATGGTCATATGAGTTCTGTGGTATTCTTGGTTTTGATAATGGCTAAACACTATTAGTCATTAATGTTTCCACTCTCATGTGACTAACATATGTGATGTTCTGTTCATGACAGATATGTCAATGAATGGACAAGGCATTCAGTGAGGATGGCAAAAGTGAACGCTCATTGATCACGCCCAAACAAGGATGCAAACACAAGCAAAAGTTGACACGTGATATTCGGCTCGTCACACATCCAAGGTCAATGCACAAAGAAGTACAACCAAGAGAATCCAAGGCCAGAGACTCAGTTGATACCTTTTAGACTATCAAGGGAGATGCCACAGATATGAACGGGCTGCTAAAGGACTCAAGCGACGGAGCTAAAGCGGTTAACGGACCGACCAGGGATGAACCGGGGTCTGCCCAGCTGGCGGTCGACCGCCAGCACAGGGGCGGTCGACCGCCCCAACCAGCAGCTCCCAGTCTGCACGAGTTTCAGTAGCGGTCGACTACCAGCCAGTAGCGATCGACCGAAATTTCCAGGGATCATCTGTTTGCAAGTTTTTCAGTAGCAGTTGACCGCCCCCTACCTCCGGTCGACCGCCAGCCCCAATGCAGCCATGTTTGACTTCGATTTTCACCTCGAGGCCAGCCCCTTTCCTTGTATTTATTTAACCCCAAAGTCACCCAATCTTCCATAGATTGTGGATCTGGTCTGGGGGATGTCTATGGACCATTCAAAGGTTATAAAACACATGCAAGAGTGTTAGAAACCCTAGTTAATCATTTGAGAAATCAAGGGAGGCTGCAAGGGTGTGTTCAAGGGAGAGTAGTTCGAAGTACTGTAGCCATCAACAGTACTACGGGAAGAAGCTTCATCCACACCAAGGGATTCAAGTCCAGATCTGAAGCCATCTCAACCTCCAAGAAAGCAAGAAGCAATCAAGACTTTCAAAGGTGATCTAAACTACATTCTTCATCCTCTTCATCAACTCAAGAAGATCAAAAGGAAGATCGAAGCTACATCCATAGTCTTCTTCATCAACTCAAGGAAGATCATCTCTCAAAGAAGAAGACACCATTGAAGCATCCAACTCAAGCTCCAGCAATCTCAGACAAGATTTTTCTTCTTGAGCATATTCTATATCTTGTTTGATGATTGAGTGTTTTCATATTTGTTCTTTTTCATTTCATACAAACGATTGAAACTGAAGATCGTCCCTACCGGTGGTTAGTAGGAAGGCAATCGGAAGTTATCTAATATGCGGTGTTGATGTCCCTACCTGTGGTTAGTAGGAAGACAATCAAAGGTCTTTCCGATTTGCGGTTCAGTGCGTGGCACTAGTGGAGCATCACCGGATTTGGTGAGGGGTGGACGTAGGACTGGGGATTCAGTCCGAACCACCTTAAAATTCTTTGTGTTGTGGTTTGATTGTGTGATTGATTTATTTTAGATGCATACTTAGGTTCAATATCCATATTGTGAAATCATATTTCTAAGCAAATCATTTTATACGTCTCTAAGCTAGTTGTATTCCGCTGCAATTATTTTTAACTAGCTATATAGAGGGTTGCATTACGAAAAGAGGGGCAGATCTATTCACCCCTCCCCTCTAGATCCGCTGTCCGCTACACAACAATGATGCATAATAATGAATTGAATTCATGTTCACAATGCATTCCATGGTTTGTGTAGCATCATTCTTGCATGGCCATGGTATATTAAATGTTGATGTATGGAAATGTAGGCTATGCTTATCTAGAAGCACTCAATATGCGTGAGATTTTACCTCCGCTAAGTACCATGCATCACTGTCGCATATAGGCCATATAGTAAGGGGGAGTTGCCTTTTTGAAGCATTCATGCATATATTTCAATCTTCATTCTATTGACTTTAATAAGTGTACAACCATGTGCTGGGTCATGCATTTCATTTCTGCCAACT
Source organism: Amorphophallus konjac (assembly GCA_022559845.1). NCBI lineage: Eukaryota > Viridiplantae > Streptophyta > Magnoliopsida > Alismatales > Araceae > Amorphophallus > Amorphophallus konjac. The sequence continues at coordinate 256,742,230 of CM040118.1, read as the reverse complement.
TCATGTTCGATCAGGTCAACCCATGCTTGGTTCAAGTCAACCTCTCCTTGACATTTGTCATTGCATTTGTCTCACACATAACTCCATGAGTGCATTCACTGCATATCCTTAGGGGGAGTCCTGTTGTTATTCTTAATCTCTTGCAATTTGAACTTTATGGCTTATAGTCTAAATATGAGATCATGAGACCGACAGCACTACGGCATAAGAGCTTTCTATTATATGAACTGATGATTGTCCATTCAATGAAAATTGTTTAGATTTAATGATTTCCTTGAAGTTCTGATATATCTTTTGAAATCATCTATGTTCTGTGGTTTTAATAGACCTTAACTAGAGAATGCATGTTGTGCCTTGAATGACTCTCCTGAAATCTGAAAATTCAAACTTCATGACAACCTTGGTCATACTCTAGAGCTAAATATTAGTTTTAAACATCTTGATGAGCTGAAATTCCTGAAAATTAATTTGACAGAGCAATGATATTGTTGCACGAAGAAATATGTCACGTCATCAAATCAAGTGATGAATGATATGTCATGATGTGCCCCTGTTATCTCTGTCATAATTATATTGGACTCTAGGCAGAGTACTGGCATAATTGCTGAGAAATATATATTCTCATCAAAGAAATGAGATTGGATATGTCATGATGTGACTTTGTTATCTCTATTCATTCTGAAGCATAACCGTCAGTCTTGCCAAATACCTAGGGATACTGGCGTCTAAACAACGTGTATTCTTATGGCTAGGAGACATGTACTAGACTTGATTGCTCATAAAATATGAGTCATGTGCCTTCAAACTCAAAAACAAATATTGAAAATCAAATTTACTGCACTTATAACATTCCATGCCTTACTCATGCTTGTTTAGCCTCAATACTAGTTTTTGTGTTTATTTCTTTTGTAGTTATTGAAAATGAATATATAAGACAAGGGAAGGTTAAACACTGCCATGCCATGCGCTTTTGGTTCATTTCTATTAAAACATGGATGTAGATGCTTTTCGAACTCTGTTGATGATCTCAGATTTCATTACCTTTGAACCATATATGTTACTCACGTTCTGGTTCTGGTTTGCATATAATGGCTTACTCTCAACTCCTTTCAGCTCTGGTCTCACAGACATCTGTCACCTTCTCTACCTTATCCCTCCTTTTTGCTACTGTCAAAGGGGGAGAAAATGCCTTGTTGTGAGTCCCTTATGAGAGCTAATATTGTCCGTCCTTTGTGCGGCCTTTGTAAGTTGTCAAAGGGGGAGAGTGAATTGTGGATGGGAGAGAACCCACGGGGGAGAGAACCTTGTGAGCTTTGAGTCTTCCAATGTGACGGGGGTTTGTGCATAGCATTCACATGCTTTGATCATCCATGCATACATATCCGCATTCACATGCTTTCACTATCATGGATCTTGAGCTGCACATGTCGCATATGTCATAAATTTTGCCATCTTGGATATTATAGCCACATAATGACTCACAATGTTGCCATCATCATACAGGGGGAGAATGTTATGCCCATGTGGTCATTTGAGTCATCTTGTGGTCACTTGGGTCATTCGACATCATCCTGTGGTCATTTGAGTTATTTGATATTCTTGGTTTTGATAATGGCTAAACACTATAAGTCATTGATGTTTTACCACTCTTATATGACTAAACTACTTGATGTTCTTTCATGACAGATATGCCAAGGAATGGAGTGGAGATGGCAAAAGTGAAAGCTCAATGATTGCGCCCTCATATGCGGATCGACCTGCGCGGTCAGGTCGCGGGGATCGACATAAGCAAATAGAAAATTTTGATTATAGGAGCGATATAATCAAATAGAAATCTTCAAGACTGTCAAGGTTGTTGCCACAGATGAGAACGGGCTGCTAAAGGACTTAAGTAACGGAGCTAAACGGTAAATGGACTGAACTGGGGTAACCCAGGTTCTGCCCAGCTGGCGGTCGACCGCCAGCCCAGGGGCGGTCGATCGCCCCTGCCAGTAGCCAACTACTTGCACGTTTCTCAGTGGCGGTCGACCGCCAGCCCAATAGCGGTCGACCAAAAATTCCAGGGACAATCTGTCTACAGGGTTTCTCAATAGCGGTCGACCGCCAGCTTCTGCAGGTCGACCGCCAGCCCCGAGCCATCACTTGTTGACTTTGTTTTCCACTTCAAGAAGGGCCATTCTCCATGTATTTCTTTAATCCTAAAGTCACGCAATCACCCACAAAATGTGGATCTGGTCTGGGGGATGTCCAAGGACCATTCAAAGGTTATAAAACACATGCAAGAGGGTTAGAAACCCTAGTTGATCATTTGGAAGATCAAAGGAGGCTGCAAGGGTGTGTTCAAGGGAGAGGAGTTAGAGTACTGTAGCTGTGAACAGTACTCCGGGAAGAAGTCCTTCATCCATTCCAAGGTGTTTAAAGCTCATATCAAAGCAAGCATTCTCCAAAGAAGTGTAGAAGCAAGCAAGGCTATCAAGGTGATCCAAGGAAGCTGATTTCATAAAGTTTTCATGGGAGATCAAATATGCATCCTTTATCTTCTTCATCAACTTAAGGTGATCCAAGGAAGATCATTTCACAAGGAAGAAAATACCATTGAAGAATCAGATTCAAGCTCCAATAATCTCAGACAAGATCTTTTCTCTTTGAGCATATTCTATATCTTGTTTGAGTGTTTTCATATCTTGTTCCTTTTCCATTTCATTCAAACATTTGAAACTGAAGATCATCCCTACCGATGGTTAGTAGGAAGGCAATCGGAAGTTGTCCGATCTGCGGTGTTGACGTCCCTACCGGTGGTTAGTAGGAAGGCAATCGGAGGTCTTTCCGATTTGCGGTTCAGTTCGTGACACTAGTGGATCCTCACCAAATTTGGTGAGGGGTGGATGTAGGACTGGGGATTCAGTCCGAACCACCTTAAAATCTTGTGTTGTGGTTTGTTTATGTGATTGCTTCGTTCTAGATGCATGCTTAGGTTCAAATCGATATATAAGTTGCTCATCTTGCAAAGTGAATCATAGTGTTCTTCGATAAGCTAGTTACACTCCGCTGTAATTTATTTTATCTTGCTATATAGAGGGTTGCATTACGAAAAAAGGGGCAGATCTTTTCACCCCTCCCCTCTAGATCCGCTGTCCACCACTCAACAATGAGTATCCCTATGGGCCAGAAGGTGAAGATTGATAGGTTTAGCCTGATATTAAATCCACTGTCCTTAGGGACATTGTGGTGACTATGGGATGTGTGCCCCTCGTAGGCTTGCCCTAGGGGTTTCTTTCCCTATTAGTCATCCCTTTTCCAGATTATGCGTTGACTATGGGTCGTGTGCCCCTCGTAGGCTATCCCTCGGGGTCCTCACCTCCCTTATTAGTCACCTTATCCGATTGTGTTCAACCCACGGAACGATGGTGCCCCTAGTAGGCTAGTCCTCGGGGTTTCCTATCCGTTTCGGTCTGCCGGCCACCGTTGTGCCACCCGATATTAAGGAGTTTACCACATCCATGGGTATGCCTCCGCTTTCCCCCCGTAATCCTCTTGACTGGGGGAGGTGCTGCCAAAATTTCTCCAGAACTTATTGACTATTTGCCCTCACAGTTTGGGCTTAATAAGATATGATTTCGAACCATTAAACTTTCGTACTCAAGTATGAACCTCGCACGAGTCTCAACCCTGCTTCAAGGGCATCTTGGACCTCAATTCATCCATCAAACAATTCAACATTTGCTCATGGGTTAAATAAACTAATAAACATATAAAAATCATCAAAAATCAACTAACCTGGCGCGGTCCTAATCCGCCACACCCTAATTCGGTGCGGTACCCCCCCGCCCCGGAATAACTTCACACTCAAGTTTTCTGATTTTTACTTGGCCGACACCCGACGCGCCCTAATCCGGCGCGCCCTGGGTGGGGTGTGCCGGTTAAGGCCTTCTCCCCCCACCACGCCGTTTTACCGCTATTCCTACGCGACCCCACGCCGTTTTACCCCTATACCTACGCTACCTCGCACTAGTTTTTATAAAAGTGCGCTTGTCGCGCCGTTTTAACTCCTCTCTCTTTCTCGAGTCAACCCTCGCCTTCCATGGCTTATGTCGGTCAACGTAATCAACCATAAATCAAATAAAAAAAAGCTTTTAAATTTGAAATCAACTGTCATCATGCACTTGCTAGTTCATGCATTAGGTAAAGATATGCATTCTTATGTGCTTTGTTAGTGCATGCTTGCCTTAATAAGACCTCGGTATATCAAATGGCATCGATGGAAGGCTGGGTCACGCCCGACCATAAATTTTGACCATGCGAGATGGTGGTCTTCGGACCTACGTCCTCCTCCCCGTACCGAAGGCTCGAACTTAATGAACCATGCCTGCTCTGCATGATTTAGAAAGTGATCAATGAATCATTTCATGCGGCCTCAAAGGCTTCATCATCATATGCATTTTCCTGCATTCTATTTCAACCTCGAACGGATCGTTATCTCGGCAACTAATCAGAGGTTTTCGTTCTTATTGAAGGATGTAATTAACGCCATAGCCTTTATGGTATGGCGGACTTTTGGTCCCGACATGAACTTCACTCTTGCCCGACTCGGGTCAGATTGAGTGCACAATAAACTCGTCACCTAGTGACTGGCACGCCCTACGCGAATAACAAAGCGAACGTTCTAGTTCGGATATAATAATAAACAAAAAAAAGCATGAGTTCACATCTCACCGCCAACACCAGGGGTTGCTTGTGTCTATGTCCTAGGGTTGTTTGGTCTAGGGAGTAGCCGGTTCTTAAGTTTTTTGTGTTTTTATTCTCTTAGTCTTTGTCTTATTTGCAACATCATAGCATATTCATCTTCTTCTTCCTCCACGTTCTTCTGCCCTCACATCACATTTTTAAACACCCTCCTACTATTTTCACGCCCCACATGGGTTAAAAAATCACCAGTCCCCCAGGTATCCACCCTTCCTTTTATGCATATTAGTTTCATTGCACTATAGATACTAAACTTTTCCAGAGCTAATTGGGTTCCTTTCTTCTTGTGTCTACACTCTTCTGTAGGTCTACAGAGCTCATTACACGAGGCCCAACTCTTCTGGCTGGCCAGGAGGGGTGGAGGTTCAAGTTCCGCATCATACTTTTCTGGGTGCGCTTAGCGACCATCAACAGACCATTTGGGTTGCCTTGCGGTCTATCGGTCGACCATTTTTCTTATCCCTGCAGTCGTCTCATGACCATTTTTCGCATCTACACCTGGTTTTCTCTCCCGCAGGTGAGTGTGCTTCAGTCAGCTTCTTTCCAAGGTACATGGTGTAGTTTTGCTGCATTACTTGCTTTGGTGGTGATCACGTCCTTCTCACTTGGGTATTTGTCATCATATTTTTCGATCTTATTCTTTGTTTCTTTTGCTTTAGTTGCTCCACACCCACGGTGTGTGTTTACTTATCTCTTTCTTTGCTCCACGCCCACGACGTTTGTTTAGTTCTTTCTATCTACCTTCCTTTGCACTGTTGAGATGACGTGCCCACATGCTTTATATTTGATGTCATTGCTTGCTTGAGTTAGCACATATCACACATCACACCTCCATATCTCACACACCTCATCACACCACTTCACATAAATATCAACAACCTTGATCTTTTGGCGATCACGGTGGGACAACTAGTGCCAATCGTGTTGAGTGATTGTTAGACCTGCTCTTCTTTGTTTTTCCCAGTTGCCCTTGTGTTTTCATCGATCTTCCCATTTTATTCCCTGTTCTTTCTGCTCTCTGGTTCCTTGGCAGTCTCCTCCTGGCCGTTTATGGCTTAAAAGCATTCTAGCGATAGACCATCTTATCTCTTTAGCGGTCCTCATGCCACCGTTTCTCCAGTTACAGGTATGCATCCCGGGGATTACTCTTATTTCTACATTTTTGTTGATTACTTTGTTCATGGGAGCTATCTGGTCTCCTCCCTTGTTGTGGCACATATTTATATCATTGTTTGCATATTATTTGTTAGTTTTTAGGTTAGAAATTGCATGCACTCTGGTACACATATGATCATTCATCTCTCATATCATAGTTGCATTCCTACCTTGGTGTGTGATCCTCTCGCCTGCATATTCCTTGGGGTCGACTAGGTGACCACATCCGGGACCTCCGTAAGTCCCCGCGAGCCGTGGATTCCCACACGGACGCCGGGCCAGTTGTTCCTTTGCCACCCCGTGTCTAGGTTGCATAAGTAAGGGAGAGTTTACACCTAGAGTCAACCAAGTTCCCATCATCCATTCCCATTAAGAACCTATTGTTGGAGAGAACATTTTATTCAAAATACTAAGGTTTTAAAGGAGAAACAAATAAAAATTTGTGCATCATTATAACTTGGTTGATTTTGGTTGCCTCTCATCCCCCTTCTTATTTGCATATTCCACCTTGTTGGGTCATTTTGTTTGGTTGCTTATTGGTGGTTGTTTGTGCTATCTTCATTTGATAGGTGCCACATTGCATGTGGAGTTGCTTCAAGTCCATAAGTTCATCTCCTAGGGGCAATTCCTCTTTCATCTCCTATCTTAATTCTTTGTTTGACTCCACCATGTCTTCTTATGATTTCCCCCATTCCTACGAGGACTCTCTTCCTCAAAGGCTCCTAGAGGACCCGTCTAGGGTCATGACACTTCAGTCTGGAGAAGGGTCTGACCCTCCTCAATCTTCTACTACCATAGAGGGTGGTCAGCCCTCTCTTTCAAATTCTTCCCCCAACAATTCCACAAGTCACATTCTTCAAATGATGGCCCAGTTAGATCCGGCCCAACTTCAGGCCCTTTATCAGACCTTGCAGGGGTCAGTCGCCCCATCCTCTACTACTTCAAAAGGTCCATCCGCTACTTCCATCTCCCAATCTAGGGTTGATGGGCGCGGGGATCCACCTGCTCCTATTGATCTTACCCCAGTCCAACCCAGGGTCCTTCGCTTCTCCAATCTGGAAGCGGGACAGTCCTCTAGTTCGGCCCCTCAAGCTCTTGACAAAGGGAAGACCACTCTTCTCTCATCTACCCAGATTGATCCCTACAGGTCTGTTCTCTCGGCGCCACAGGTCCTTGTGGGCCCGGCCGATTTTGTACGCCCTCAACAAGGGGTGGCCCATGTTTATACCAATGCTGGTCATCCCTCGGCCCAATATCCTTCTTATGGGCCTCACCCTCCTTCCGTCTATCCTTCGACTCCTCGCCTTGAGCCCACATCTTTCACTCCACCTACTCCATCTCTAGAGCAAGAACTCCTCGATAAGTGGGCTGTCATGCAGCAACAACTCGACTTTCCCCAAAAGAGGGTCGGCCCATAGTCTTTGGCTGATGTCCCCATTCTTAGCTTTCATAACATCAGGTTCCCTCCTCAATCCAAGCTCCCCACATACCCCAAGTATGATGGGAACAATAACCCATATGTTCATGTGAGGGACTTCATGTATGAATCAACGCAATTCCAATATGATGATCACCTTATGGCATATTTTTTCAGTCAATCGCTGGATAGAGTCGCACTGGAGTGGTTTTATGCCTTGCAGCTGGAAGATGCTGAGAGTTTCAAAGTTGTCAAGGAAAAATTTATTCAGAGGTTCCAAGACAGGGTCGGCCCAGAGTATTCTTTCACAAATCTGGTTGCCGAGAAAATGAAGGCCGATGAGGACTTTGCTACCTATGCTAACAGATGGAGGAAGATGGCTGCCCGTGTGCCCGGTCATATTCCGAAAGAGGAAAAGGTCAAGTTGTCCATTTCTAATGCTACCCCTACATTCCGCAACATCTTGGCCATGAATGATATCGCCAATATGCACTAGTTGTATAGCCGTGCGAGGTTTATGCAGACCCAATTCAAGGACTCCCCCATCCACTCTCTCTTTGAGGCCCAAAAGCCCAAATATAATAGAAAGCCTCAGGGGCCCGTCATAGAAGGAGTCCAAAACAACGAGCAAGTGCAAGCCGTTGCCTTCCCTTTCCCAACCAATCCGCTCCACACCGCTTTCCACAACCCCCACGTAACCCTCGCAAGGATGAAATGCACAAGGTTATCACCGAAATCAAAGAGAAGAGAAGGCAAGCACCGAGGCAGCAAGTACAGCAGTAGGCACCGCAACCGTAGCCATAACCATAGCAGTAGCAGCCTGCGCAGGATCAGGGGATCCATCAAAACCCCATACCGAATCATCCACCCGCTCCGCAACCTCAACCACCGGCACCGGCTCAAGTGAACCTTGTTAAATGCCCGGCTCCCAATGCCAGGTGGTCTTATGACAATGAGTCCTCTGTCCAATGGCTCATGGCCCTCCACCATACCTACCGCAACCCTCCTCCACCTCCTACTCCCGTCATTCTCCTGCCAAACCATCAAACAACCACCATTACACCATCCGCTGTGCCTTTTAAACCCCTTATCCTACCACCTACTTCCCCCATTGTTCCGCCTGTCTTCACTCCCTCGCAAGTCCACATTCCACCCATCCTTGCTCCCCCGCAAGTGCCCACAACGCATGTTGTCACCACGCCACCGTCCAACTGTTAACCCGTCATCCTTCCAGCATGACCCATCACCACCACTACTAACCCCATTACCCACATTATCTCCACTATGCCTACTTCTAGTCCTCTTGTCCACCCCATCGGGCCCATTAAGCCGCCCACCATGAGTCCATCAAATGCCGTGCCGGCCCAGAACCTTGCCCTACGGAGTGGGCATTTGTTCCATCGGAACTATCCTACCACTGGCGCATCCGCACCCAATCCCCAGTCCTCATAACAAGCTGTTGATCAGGAGGAGGCAGATCCGCTGCCGGGTACTCAGTATGATTTTCTACATCATCTAGACCGAATGCCCGCCAAAATTTTAGTCCTAGAGTTGATTAAGCGGTCTAAGCTTCACCAAGACGCACTGCAGGATTTTCTACAAAAGGTCATGGTTAGTGAAGACATGGCAGTAGATAGCTTACCAACTGCCCTGGCTACAATTTCCAAGGGGCTAGCTATTACATTTTCAAAGACGAAGCTAGCACCACCTGAAGCTTGTCAGATGTCGCTATGCATTCCTATCATCTTGAACAAACTAAGCATAGATGCGGCATTGGTAGACACTGGGACCTCTATCAACATGTGTCCTTTAAGCACTCTGAGGGCATGCAACATTTCAGAAGATCTACTAAGGCCTACCCCGATCACCATTGTAGCATATGATAACTCAAGGAGGCCGTGCCACGGGGTGGTCACTATTCAAGCTTAACTTGGGCCACTCACAATGCCCATCAAATTTTATGTGCTCGACATTGACCCCATGTTCAAAGCCATTTTGGGTCGACCGTGGATAGACAATCTTAATGCCGTGCCATCTACTGCCCACCAATGCCTCAAATTCCCTTTTCAAGGGAGGGTGGTGAAGGTCAAAAGCATTTTCACGGTTCAGTAAGTCAAAGCCATTTCAGAGAAGATCTTACCAACACTCTGGCCCAACAATCACCCTGTTATTTCAATTTTAGACCTTAATTTTCTGTTGGTATATGCACCATGCAAGCCAACCATCGCGCAGGTGAATGTCAGGATAAAGCCCGAGATAAGGGATTCTAAAGGCTGGAAGTTCATATTGAATCTAGGCTATCAGCCGAGAAGAGGTCTCGACGCTTAATTGCAGGGGCGGACCAAGCCGGTCCCCAGGGGCAAAAAAATGAGCAGGAGGGGCCTCGGTTATCGAGAGTCCTCATTATCAGTTCTGGGAGACAAGTGGCCATTGGCTTGGGACTACCGTCAGCACTTTATCAGGGGCCCTCTTCAGCCCGGTACTCTGAATGCCCCGCCAAGTCAGCTTGAGAAAGAAGATACTGCTTGCACAGTTGTTGGCCCGCCATTGATGCCTAAGGGGCCCATTGATGATATGATTGATTTGCTGAATCTTTCTCCAGGATGTTCTTTGAAGCGGACAGTCCAAGGAATCCGGAGGTGCGGCTTGTACAATACACGCAAGGAAAGTCGGCTTACCGTCTGCGGGAAAGGGGAGCTCACACATTGTTTTCACTTGTTCTCCTTCCCATTTGTTGTCTCTTTTCCAAAGGCTGGATTTCATACCCCGTTCACCTCCTATCATGATTCATCCATTGCTGTTGGAAATGCCAACTGAATTCCTGATTATAACTTGTCCGTGTGGGCGCTGCCCGTCAATTGATCTTTCAAGTATGTGGTTCTCTTCCTCTGATCCCTTCTTCGATATCTTTTACCTGCCCATTTACCCTCTCGCCCTTCCTCCTCCTTCCCCATCCTCTCCATCTTGTTGCGTGCTCTCCACTGATCTCCAAACAAAAATGTCAATTTTGAAACGAAGATTTCATTGGAAGATTACACTGTGTTCCATCCGTCCACCTCCCAGGGGCATGAGGCCCCTACTTCCCTTTCATTAGAGTTGCTCTCTCCTAGGTTGGAATTAGGGTCTGTTGAGTCTAGTGAAGTACGATCAGTTAAGTCTAGAGACGTAGGGTCTTGTTCTAGTGCGTCCTTTCTCTGCGCCTGAGCCGTGCCCGCCGGCCCCTCGTTCCAAATCCATTCCTGATAGGTTTTTACAGTATCTAGTTCAGCGATGTCATACTCTTCTCAAATGCCCGGAGTTCGTAGCCACGGCAATTGTGCTAGAAGAAGACGAGGAGCAAGACGGGGTATGGAGCGACGATGGATTAGGTGTTTGTGAAGTCGTGGATGAAAAAGACCTGGTCGATCTTGAGGACAACGATGTAGATGACACTGTCAACTTGTATGCGCAGGGATTGAAAAGGTTCGGTGAGCCATTGTTAGCAGTGGATGAACCTACAAAAAAAATTAATTTGGGAACTAATGAGGATCCCAGGCCTTTCATTATTGCTACTAATCTCCCTCCTATAGTGGAAGAGGCACTAATTAAAGTTTTAAGGGAGTATAGCGTTTCTTATGCCTGGTCATACAAGGACATGTCGGGTCTTGACCCCTGCTTGGTGGAACATCGACTTGTTCTTAAGCCAGGGGCAACACCCGTTAAACAAAAGTTAAGTAGATTTCACCCCCACATGGCCTTGAGAATGAAAGAAGAAGTTGAGAAATTGCATAAGGCTAGATTCATTCGAGTCGTTCTATATCCTTAATGAGTGGCAAATATAGTCCATGTTATCAAGAAGGATGGGAAGGTGCGAATTTGCATTGATTTTAGGGATCTAAATAAGGCATGTCCCAAGGATGATTTCTTGCTACCTCACATAGATGTGTTAGTGGATAACACAGCCGAGTACGAAGCTTCGTCATTCATGGATGGTTATTCAGGCTATAACCAAATCCGTCTAGCTCCGGAAGATCAAGAGAAAACTTCCTTCACCACACCTTGGGGCACTTATTGCTATTTAGTGATGCCGTTCGGATTGAAGAATGCTGGCGCCGCCTATCAAAGGGCGATGATGGCTATATTCCACGACATGATGCATGTGTACATGGAAGTTACGTGAACGATATTTTGGTGAAGTCAAGAACCAAAGAGGAACACCTCGCTATCTTGGCTATGGTGCTTCAGAGAGCTAGGGAGTATAAGGTGAAAATGAATCCCAAGAATTGTGTATTTGGAGTATCTTCAGGGAAGTTACTAGGTTTCATAGTTAGCAAACGGGGTTTCAAATCGATCCTAATAAGGCTAAGGCTGTCATGGACATGCCTCCGCCTAAGAACATCACGGAGTTTCGAGGATTGATTGGACGCATGCAGTTCATTAGAAGATTCATATCCCAACATTCTCAGAGGTGCCACCGTTTTATGAACTGCTAAAGGCGGGGGTGAAATTTGAGTGAAATGAATAATGTCCGAAGACCTATGAGGATTTGAAAGTTTAGTTGTCCAATCCCCCGGCTTTGCAACCTCCTGTCCCTAGGAAACCCTTGATCCTATACATTTCTGTCATTGAGAACTCCCTAGGAGCTATCCTGGCACAAGTGGATGACGAAGGAAAAGAACGGGTAGCTTATTACCTCTCTGGGTTGTTTAACCCGACAGAGGCCAAGTATACTGCCATGAAGAAGACTTGTGCCACATTAGTTTGGGTAGCTCAGAAGTTGAAACACTATTTCGTAGCCCATTAGGTTAGACTGATCTCTAGAATGGACCCGATCCGTTATCTCTTAGAAAAACCCATCCTTTCTAACAGGTTTGCTTGTTGGCAGAGCTTCCTCTCTCAGTTTGATATCACCTTTGTCGTTCAGAAGGCAATCAAGGGATATGCCATCGCTGAGCATCTAGCCCATCTTCCTATTCCTTGCACTGACTCTATTCAGGATGAGTTCCCTGATGAGCATCTTGCTGTTCTTACCCACCACCCCTTCTGGTCTCTGCACTTCGATGGTGCACTAATTCTCAAGGCCGAGGGATAGGTGCCGTTCTCCTCACTTCGGAAGGAGTGACGATTCCTCTCGCTTATCAGCTATGCTTTCCTACTACCAACAACATCACTGAGTACGAAGCTCTCATGGCTGGATTGAAGCACGCCTACCTCTTAGGCGCGCGCTACTTGAACATCATAGGAGATTCTCAGCTTGTTCTACACCAAGTCCTATCCACCTACTGCACTCGTGACCCGAAGCTCAAGCCATATCAGGATTTGGCCATTCTCTTAGCTAGGTAATTCTGTAAATTGATCTACATTCATACTCCTCGATCTCAGAACATCCTCGCTGATTCATTAGCATCGCTTGCTTCCTCCTTATCTTTTCCTCTTAGTCGGAGCACTGAGACTATCGTCGTCCAGAGATTGGACGCCCCTTTTCTTCAGGATCTTTGGTTTGACAACCTTAGGAGGACTGTAGAGGCGAAGGCTGAGAAGAAAGATTTGAAGGAAGTTTTTTTGACGGAATTAGAAGAGATCTTGAAAGAAGAAGAATTGCCATGGTATCATGAAATTGAGTTGTATTGTAAGGATGGATCGTTCCCAGAAGGGGCAAGCGCCGAATAGCGTAAGGCTATTAGAAGAGCTGTCTTGAGGTATACCATCATCGTTGGAGAATTGTATATGCATGCTCTCAATGGGATGCTCATTAGGTGCCTAGATGATGATGAAGCATGGAAGGTGGCTGAAGTAGCCCATTTAGGCGAGTGTGGAGGTCATGTCAATGGCCAGTCTTTAGCGAAGAAGATCCTTAGGTAGAGTTATTATTGGCCCACTCTAGAGGAAGATTGCTCCCTGTATGTCCGGAGGTATCTTAAATTCCAACTCCATGCTGACAAAATTCATGCTCCTGCTTCATCTCTTCATCCTCTCTCCGCTCCTTGGCCATTCTCTATGTGGGCTTTCGACATTGTAGGTTCGCTAGGTGATCCCAACTCTCAGACCAAGCAAAAATCTTTCATTCTTACCGCCACTGAGTACTTCACCAAATGGGCTGAGGTGGAAGCGTACACAGAGATCAAAGCAACCACGGTGTTCCACTTCATCCTAAAGAACATCATCTCGCGGTAATGGACCCCAGTTCATCTCTCAAGGGCTCCAAGATCTCTGTAAGAAGTTCAATATTGCATAGCATCATTCATCTTCATGTTATCATCATGGCAATGATCAAGCCGAAGCCACTAATAAAACCCTTCTCAAAATCATAAAGAAATCGTGTGAATCTCATAAATTTGCTGATTGGCCTGAGCGATTAGAGGAAGCTATATGGGCTTATCGCACCTCCATCCGTACTCCCAAACCCCCTATGCTCTCACTTACGGGATGGAGGCGATGCTCTCATATGAGATATTGATCCCTTCCCTAAGGGTGTAGCTCGATATGGAACTTAATCTCGACCAACGTCAAGAGGCGTTGCTCGTCCAGCTAGAACTCTTGGATGAGAAGAGGCTAAATGTGGCCGATCACGTATCTGTTTATCACAAGAGAGTCTCGCGTTATTTTCAAAAGAAGGTAATTGAGTGCAAATTTCAAATATGTGATATGGTCTTGAAACGCAAATTTATTAGGTCTGGAGGTCCTAGGTCTAGATTACAACCTAATTAGGAAGAGCCATTCGTCGTTAAAGAGGCTTATCCAGGGATCGCGTATCGTCTAGTTAACGTAGAAGGTGAGGAGGTGTCTCACACTTGGAATGGGTTGTATCTTAAGCGCTTTTACCCTTAGAGTCAAGCTAGCACCAACCCGATAGCGAGGCGTCCCTTCCTTGATCGCGAAAGAGGACCCCGGGCACAGCAATCACACACTACACGACAACTCTGGTCGGGTTTTCCCTCTACTATGCAAACCCGTTTCTCCTTTGGCCATGCCTAGGGGAAGTGAAAGTCCCAACTTTTCTTTCACCGGCTAGGTGTAGGGGCAAAGGGGCGAATAAGGGGGAGATGACCAACCTAGACACCCTAATGCGAGGATGTCTTAAATAGGGGCAATCCGTTATGACCTGATTCCACGAAGAGGAAAAAGAGAAAAGAAAATTCAATCAAAGAAAAAGGAGCATAAATCAAGGCAAAAAATCAAACACGTCTATCAAAAGCACAAAATGCATCGTCAAATTGCTCCAAGGAAAAATTAAATGTCAAACTAGGCATGGCAAAAGTGGCAGTACAGTTTCACCGCGGGACGTTATAAGCCCGATCGTACGCGTGTCTAGACTGGATGAAGGTTCGATGATGGACGCAAAGCCCCAGCGCAACAGACCGAATATCCGACCAGGTCGTCATGGGAGGAATTTGAGCCCTAAAAGTTTCTATCCTTACGCAAAGCCTTTCCCCCATCAGTTCTTCTCTCTCTCCCTCAAAGGACTGCAACATACCCAGGGTATGGCCCTTGGAGAGGCACCATCGTATGGATGGGGTAGGCTCGGCCAGAGATTGTCACCTTTAATGCACGCCAACCTCGGGGGATTCTTAGTGGAATAGGCAGGACCCTCGTTACCGGGGCGAAATTAGATGTCAAAAAAATCCAAAAAAATCATATTTTAAAAATAAAAAATCAAATATTTCAAAAAAATCCAAAAAAGTCATATTTCAAAATCTAAAAAAAACATATTTCAAAATCCAAAAAATCACAGATTTCAAAAATCCAAAAAAGCACATATTTCAAAATCCAAAAAAATCAAATATTTCAAAAATCAAAGAAAAATCAAATACTTTAAAAATCCAAAAAAAATCATATTTTAAAATCCAAAAAAATTCAATTATTTCAAAATCCAAGAAAAATCACATATTTCAAAAATTCAAAAACATTCACAAATTCCAAAATCAAAAAAAAATTAAATACTTTGAAAATCCAAAAATACTCATTATCCTTGCATTTGCATTTCACAGCATGCATCGCATTCATATTCTTATTTGTGTTTTCGCCTATTTAATAAGGCTCCATCCACCCCTTGACCAAAATACCAAGGATTGGTCGTCTCTAACTTGCTGCAGGTAAGGGGTTGATCCTAAGAACAGATATAACTTGTTATATTGTTTTAGTGTGCTCAGGAACAGGCTGCAATACCCGACAGCCAAGAACTCGCAAGCTTCTCTATTCTCTTTCCCTTGCCGTCTTTTGGTAGCCCGCTAAGCTTCCTTAACGGTCAGTCGGTGACCGTTACCCACACCAGAGAACCAGAACTCTCAGGTTTCTCTGTTCCTTCCCCCTTGCGGCCTTTTGTTAGACCATTAAACTCTTCCTAGCGGTCCAATGACGACCGCATGTCACACCTGAGGGCCAAAAACACACAGTTTTCTTGTGCCTCTTCCCCTTGCAGTATGTCGCCAGACCGTTAGGCCGGCTTGGCGGTCCTTTGCCGGACCATTTTCCAAAACATAGACTCTACTCTATCTGGTTATTCATGCCAAAAGGAACACTTTCACAAGCAATGGTTCAATTAATCCTTTTATTCATTCATTCAAGGTTCATATTGCATCATTCTTTCAAATAAAATTCAATACATGATCATAGAACTCAAGTTACATTCAATTTCCCATCAGCACAGGGCCGGATTTTGTGTAATGCTTTCACATAAGCTCGGTAATTCTCCTCGTCCTCTATCACTTCTGCCTGCAAAGTACAGACTCGGCTGATCTCCCACATGGACAAAGCGCTCCGAACCGCCTGCTCGTCCTCCTCAGTCCTAATCTTCCTATCTTGAAGGGGAGGGTAGTGAGATAGTGCTGGAACCATAGTGCGAGGAAGTCCAACTTATAAGTAGCACCAGTGGGGCTCGTAGAGCTCCAAGGAAGTATTCCCCACTAGCTGGAGGTCCATGCCTAGTCACCGAGGTAGTATAAGAGCAGTGCCTTGAAGAGCCCGTGGTCGCATCGTGAATTTGTCAAGTGGCAAGGTGTTGAGGAAGAGGCACCAATTGTCCCTCATCTTTTTATCCGCAGTCTGACATTCAACCTGTTTAAAAAACCCAGATGCCCCTCCAATGAAGAAGAGTGGGTGGCTCCCGAATATGCGGCTAGCTGATGGCATATCCTCCTTAGGTAAGAATTTCAATCTAATTCCCATCCAACACTCTAAGACAATCATAGACCCGAAGAGGGGACCCCCTAGAGAAGCTGAACTAAGACCCTCATAAAGGTAGGAAAGGATGCCTTGGGAGATAGATAAACCCCGCCACAACCCGCTGATAACGCTAAGGTTTGGAATGTCCATGCCACGCCCCGACGCGGAAAATCGAGGGCGCGAGCAGTTACGAGGCACTCGTGTCGATCAGAGCATGTACCAATTTAAATATAAAGATAGAGAGCTAAGATGAAATTGCTAATTTTATTCCATCAAAATAAAGGTGTACATCACTAATTTATAAGCCATAAAGGTATGATACAATCTTCCAAATTTCATAATTCTGTAAGAGTAACTATTGATCTACATAAATCCTAGGGAAAATAAAAACAGTCATTCACTCTTGTCCAATCCCTTGTTCATTTTCATTTCTTACAACAATTAACTAAAACGTAGGGTGAGCAAAAAGTTCAGTAGGATTTTATATCTCTAAAGCCAAGCAATCTTTAAGTATTTTAACAATTTAACAATTCGTGTCATGGAGTAATTGATCATGAATTTCAAGTATGAAATTTTGTATAATGAATTTCCAAGTAATTTCAAGATAACAAGATAATGTCAAGATCATGATAGTAGACAAGAAGATAGTCATTTCCAGAAATATATCAAGAACTTTCATGATGAGACGATGGATACTATCATTAAGACAATTCAAGAACTATCATGATGAACT
This sequence comes from Amorphophallus konjac, assembly GCA_022559845.1. Classification (NCBI taxonomy): domain Eukaryota; kingdom Viridiplantae; phylum Streptophyta; class Magnoliopsida; order Alismatales; family Araceae; genus Amorphophallus; species Amorphophallus konjac. The sequence continues at coordinate 256,725,041 of CM040118.1, read as the reverse complement.
TTTAAGCAATATCGAAGTAGAGCAATCACTTGAACTTTAAACAATATAGAAGTAGAACAATCACTTCTACAAGGATATTTATGATGAATCTTTAAGCAATAACAATATAGAAGTAGAGCAATCACTTCTACCAACACACAGTAGGATTGACCAAAGCACTAAGGGGAGATCACGATGATATGACAGCCCCTCATGGAATATCACTATTTGGCTACACACTTAGGGGTTCTCACGACAGTATGATTGCCTCTAACTGTAATAGACCCTGTATTGTTGAATGCCAGCACCTGATCATTATAATACCGGTTTATATTTGGACTTTGCCTCGCCCGTGGGATCAGATCAGAACCCCTTTATACACTAGCATTTAAATGTCATTTCATTGGGACCCATAACCCCTGATATTTTTCTATATAATTCCACAATATGGCCAAAGAATTTCAAGAAGAAGCTCATTTGTAAACAAGTACAGATCTGGTAAAAATTGTGATAATTGCAAAGGAGAGTGGAAAACTCATTTTAGATATCATGTTTAACGACATTAAGTCGTAGAATTCAAGGATGACGATAAACTAGGAAGGAAGTCAAGTAAATATAATTATTTTAAATTTCATAGTCTAATCTGATGTGTATTTTTCATAATTAAGTGTTTTAGGTAGGAAGCATAATTTCTGAATTTTAAAATCCTGATTTTTGGTATTTACTATTTATTCATCAATGTACTAGTTAATTGATAAGAAAATAGAGCTTATGTATTAAAAATAAGTTTTACTTGCTGGAAATAATTTTCATGTGTCACTTTACTGCTAAGATGATAAGCTAGACTTTTCATGCTGGAATTAACTTTTTATCATGCTGAAAATTTTTATTTAACATATTAATATGAATACTTAACATGCTAAATAATCCTCGTACACTAACTTACTGATGAGGTGATAAACATAAGTTTACCATGCTATTTTTCCTAAATTTTCTGATAACAAAATAAATTTTTCATGCTGAAAAATAGTTTTTCTACATTTATTTGTTAATTATTTGTTGAGAAAATAGGTTTATCATGCTGAAAATAGTTTTTAAATAGCTTTAGCATGCTGAAATTAATTCTAACATGCTAAGATAATCCTGACATAGTGTAAATAATTTTATCTTATTGAGAGTAATTTTTAACATGCAGAAAAGAAGTTTTATACATTTATTTACTAATGTTTTGATAGGAAAATATGCAAAAATTAGTTTTAAATAAACTTATCATGCTAAAAAATAATTTATTATCTCAATATGCAGAAAGTAAATTTATCATATTTGAAATAATTTTTTTTAACATGCTGAAACTAATTTTTATACATTACTTTACTAATAACATGATAAAAATAGATTTTTACATGCTGAAAAATAGTTTTAAATAACTTTAATATGCTGAAAAATATTCTTAACAAGCTAAAAATAATTCTAGCATGTTGGAATTAATTTTATCATGCTGGCAGTATTTTTAACATGTTGTAAATATTTTTCATACATTAATTTCCTACTTATTCGATAAGAAAATAGGTTTAATTATGCTAAAAGTATTTTTCATAACTAAATTTCTGATAATATGACAGAAACAAATATTATCAAGCTGATAATAATTTTTGAAACATCAATTTACTTATGCTTCAAATGAGTTTTATACCTAAATTTTCTAGTAATATAGACTTATCATGTTGTAAATAGTATTTAACACACTAAAAATACTTTTATTCTGTAAAAATAAATTTAACATGCTGAATTTAATATTTAAGATGCTAAAAGTAATTTTAACATGCTAATGCTTTACAATTAAGATGGATTCCAAGTACTATAATCCCATTATATGGTGGCTAAAGTTTAGTCCCATATTGGAAGTTAGAAAAACTTCCATGGCTTTATATGTTGGAGAGCTCACCCTTGGGTCAGAACCCAAGGGACATAGGATGTGGACTCGAGTTGTGTATGGATATAGTACAGAACTGCAAAATATTTATTTTGACATATTTGACCCCACCGAGGCTAGCGTGTTCAGAACGCGCTACTGATAATATTTATTTCTGAACCCTAGGTTTAAATTACCTGATAAAAAAACAGGGATACCCCTCCAATAAAATGACCCTAACTTTCTGATTTCATAACGGAATTTAACAAATGAGCTATCAATAGAAAGAGGACCAAAAAACGAACAAGATGACATGATTTAATTAGAGTTTAGCTTGAGAGACACCTACCTTTTGGCGGATCTAATGAGAGGTAAGAAAAATGCCCAAATAATATGAAAACCTTTGATTTCTCCCAATTCTTCCTTCAAATCTCCTCCAATCTCCGCAGCAGCATAGCCTTAGCCTCCAAGGATGATTTGAGGGTCAAATGGGGTTCTATTTATAGCCAAACTTGGCTAAATTTGTCAAGATTCCTTTCCTAACAATGCCAAACTTTCTAACTCCGAATTAGAAGAAAATTCCAACTTCTCCTTTTAATCTAGCCTCCATTTGGTGTGAAACCAATGTAAAAACGGCTGGTCGAAGGTGAGCTGTTAGGTAAGGGTTGATTCTTGAGTCAATCTTCTAGAAATGAGGTTATTATAATCCTTTTTGTTGTGCCCCCTAGGCACAAGCATGTGCTATGCTGATTTGATGATAGCAATGCTGTTTTGTTTTGATGATAGCAACACAATGAGTGTTTTGATGACATTGTGCTTTGATGATAGCTTCATGATTGTGATTTGTATATCATCTGGAGAATGCACGTGTATGACTGATATATTGTTTGTGTTAGACTTCTGGTATGTGCATAGTCTATACATTGCATCGTGGGGTTTATGCTCTAAGTCTATACACTGCATAGCAAGCTCAAAGTCGATACATTGAGCGTCTCATGCATCATTCGTCTAAGTCCATACATTGGACTGTAGTATGCATTTGGCAAAGGCATCGCAAGTCTAGACACTGGACAGCGTCTCGTGCATATAGCAAGTCTAGACATTGCACTGTAGCATGCATTTCTTTAAAGTCTATACATCGGACTGGTCTGCATTGGCTAAGTATATACAACGTCAGTTTATGCATTGTCTTAGGCTAAGTGTGTACAGCGTCTTAGGCGAAGTCTGTACAGCCGTGTCATATGCTCCTAAGTCTATACATTGGTGTTGGGCATCAAAGTCTGTACATCACCTTCAATCTTCAAGTCTACACATTGGTCTTTACTTGAAGTCTATACACTGTTTCACTGTTCATCGCCTTTGGGCATCAAAGTCTATACAATGGCTTTGGGTCTCCAAGTCTATACACTGTTTCACTGTTCATCGCCTTTGGGCATCAAAGTCCATACAATGGCTTTGGGTCTCCAAGTTTATATAGTCTTCTGCTTCGTCAAAGTCTGTACAGCGTGAAGTCTCACCTCGTGTTGCTTTCAGTGCCACTTGAGTCACACTTCGTGTTGTTTCCCCTCACTAACACGAAAAGATTTCGTGTCGTCTGAGCTTACGACACTTCGTGTTGATTTCCATGCTTGATAGGAAAAAACTTGTATGAGGTTATACTTCGTGTCGTTTCTGTTTTTATGACTTCGTGTTGTATCCTTGTTGTGGTCAGCCCGTGTCGTTTTCACCTCGTGCTGTTCTCATGACTTCGTGTTGTTTTCCCTCTCATGACTTCGTGTCGTTTTTCCTCTCATGACTTCGTGTCGTTTTCCCTCTCATGTCTTTGTGTCGTGTTTCTGAGGCAGCTCGAATAGTTCTGATGAACTTCGAGTCGTTTCCCTGTAGACCTCGTGTCGTTCCTGTTTAGTAACCACACTTCGTGTCGGTTACTGTTGTTTCTTTGACTTCGTGTCGTTTTCCTTGTCTTTCGTCTTCGTGTTGTTTTCAACCCGTGTCAACTTCTGTTTTCGTCTTCGTGTTGTTTTCAACCCGTGTCAACTTCTGTTTTTGTCTTCGTGTTGTTTTCAACTCGTGACGGTTTCTGTTATTTCACTTCGTGTCGTTTCCGTATTATGTCTTCGTGTTGTTCTTCCTAGACCTCGTGTCTTTCGTATGTTGAAACCACACTTCGTGTTGGTTTCTGTTTTGTCTTCGTGTTGTTCTCTGTGTAGTGTGTGTTTCTGTCACCTCTGCACCTCGTGTCGTTCTCGTTTCACTTCGTGCTGTCTCTGCATCGGAGTCTTCTTTGTTATTTCTGTCTTCGTGTTGTTTCGTTCTAACCTCGTCCAGGTTTCTTCTAAAATGCTGTTCTTCTGATAAGTCTATACAGAGTTGTTCTTTAAACTGATGACTTATCCGATACTCTGTTTAACAGGTGCTTTGATCGTGAAGCTTAAGGAGGGCACGTGATCCGAGGTTGAAGGACTGACAGAAAGCTGACACGTGGCCAAAAGTTCTGGGCGGGAAATGTTGAAGCCACACGCGCCCAGTGCTGCCCTCCTACTAGCTGCTGTTATAAAAGGAGGTCTTCGTCCACAGATGAAGATAGATCGAGTTGGCGAGAAGAAAAGCTCATACAGAGAGCCACGATCCAGATAGAAAAAGAAAAGAGAAAGAAGAAGAGCAGAAGGAGAAGAAGAGAGGCAGAGAGCTCGAGAAGAGTGTGAAGAGAAGAAGAAGAAGAGAGAGAGAGAAGGAGTTCGTTCCTCAGATCTTTGGTTCAAAACCAGATCTGAAGTTTCTCATTGTTGAGCTATATTTTGTGCTTTATTGCTTCAGCTTTCCGTTGCTGTCTTGTTCTATTTTCATTTTCCTTTATACATTTCTTCAAGCTGTTTGTCAGCGGTTTGCAGAGGTGCTGCCTCTGGACAGCAAGCTGTGTAGCTCAGCAGGCAGTGGAGGTTTCTACTGGACAGGTAAAGCTGTAATCCTCAGCTGGCGAGACTTGGTCTCGGACGGGTTAAGCTGTATTCCCCAGCGGGTTCAAGCTGTGAGTCAGCGATGGCTAAGCTGTATTGCCCAGCGGAAGCAAGCTGTGATGCTCAGCGGTTGGCAAGCTGTGTTGCCCAGCGGATGTATGGCAAGCTATGATGCCCAGCTGTTCAAGCTGTGAGTCAGCAGGAAGCCACACTCGGGTTGAGTGTGGGGTTGATGTAGGTCTACTGGATCGAACCACCTAAAAACCCTTGTGCATTGTGGTTTGATTTGTTCATTTGTGCTTCCGCTAAATGAATGCATATGGGCGCTCCTTGTGTCTGCTAACTGGTAGAACAGAATAGTTAATTAGCTTTCAGATTTGGTAAATATGTCTAGTTAGCATCATAGTTCCTTTTTGAGCGAAATTTTATATTGGGTGAAAGTTTTTATAGGCCATATTCATTCACCCCCCCCTCTGAATACTAGCACCGAACCCAACAATTGGTATCAGAGCGGGTCTCTGATCTAACAGATCTAACAATTTGCAGAGGATCCTGCTAACTGTTTAGTGCTTTTCAGAGTGTGCTTTCTGTGCTCGATATTTTGTTTTATCGACTTGTGCATTGCTTTGCTCATCTGGTTCTGCTGCATTCCCTGTCATCTGGTCTACTGTGTTGTATCTGGTTGCCTCTTACTTAAATGGGTCGACCTCCAGTTTATGACGGTTCTAACTTTGATAGTTGACTAGGAGGCCTATGTGTGTACGTAGATTCCATAGATCCCAAACTATGGAGCCTACTATCTAAAGGCCCACACAAACTGCCTCATGATGAGACCAAGTGGTCTAAAGAGGACAGTATAAAGAACCGTGACAATATCATAATCCTTAACATCTTAAGAGCTGCAATCAATATTGATATGTACCCTTTTGCTCTCAAGTGCACATCTGGAAAGGAGATATATGACGGAGTCATTTCTGCGCATAATCAACAAGGTGATAGCTGCTTGATGGCCAACCGGGATGATGAAGATGAGTCTGATCAGGTATCATCCCCTTTCGAACATTATACTATTTCTGATTGGGAAGATGCTTATGGAGATCTGTTAGATAAAGCAAATGATATTAAGAAGGAAAACAGACACTTGAAGAAGAAAATGAATTCTCTGGTTAATGATAAAACACTTACTGATAAAGTTGCATGTTTACAATCAGAGAATGAAAAATTGAAAAATGCATGTTCTGAGTTTGATGAATTAAAACATGTTGTGATTGATTGTAGGAAAGAAAATGAGTTGCTGAAAAATGTCATTGATGAGCTGAATTTGTCAATTCAGAAATTTGAAAAAGGGAAGAATTTAGTTGAAAATGAATGTGAGAGAGTGAGCACATTGATAGAAGAGATTGATAGCTACAAAGCCATTATTGTCTTACTTAATGAAAAGATCATAGATTCTGAAATGCTCATTTCTTCTCTCAAAAATGAAATCACTGAACTAAACAATTCCCTGTTTAAGTCTCTTAAAAATAAAGAAACTCCAAAAGATGTTTCTAAGAAGAAAGTCTCTGATGGAGGCAGTAATCAGGAAAATAAGAAAACAAAGGAGAAAATAAAAGTTTTGAAAAAGAATGATAACAATCAGCATGCTAAGAAAGCTCAGGTCAAACATTCTAGTGTCAAAAATGTCAAATGCTTTTACTGTGGAAAGTTTGGCCATGAGATGGCTGATTGCTTTGTGATAAAGAAGGATGAATTGAAGTATGATAGAACTCATGCTAGGAAGCCTACTGTGAGTAAACCTTCTTCTGCTCACATCAAAAGGCATCAATGTTTTTATTGTCATAAAATAGGTCATCTCATGCATGATTGTAGACAAATGAAATTAGATGATCTATATGCTGTTAGAATGCATGATAAACTGTTCCATGCTAAAAATCATGCATCTCATAAAGAGAACACTCAATGTTCTCATTGTGGCAAATTAGGCCACAGAGCTGCAAACTGTTGGCATGCTAAGGGAAGAACAATTAACTTCAAAACTGCTATAATCCCTGTAAAAAGGCATGCATTCTATAAGAATCTTGACAGAATGTATTCTTCATGTTTTGAATGTGGAAAACATGGCCACACAGTCAAGGATTGTTGGCACGTTTAGAAGAATCACATTAACCCCCATGCTGTCAAATTCCATGCAAAACAATTTGTGAAATTCTCTTGTTTTAATTGTGGAAAACCTGGCCACAAAGCCTCTGAGTGCTGGGTGGCAGAGTTCAGAAAACAAAATGCCCATGCACACAACAGAAATTTTGATGTTCATGCACATGAATTTAATGCTTACAATAAGGTGCATAAAAGGAACTCAAATTCTGTTAGTCATCATGGTAAGTCTGGTCAATTTGGTTATTCCTTGTCCAGCCATAAGTTGATGGGCTATGATGATAGTTCTGTTAAGAAACCATTCAGAACACCTGTGAGGGTTAATTCAGGACCCAAGACTTCTTGGGTTCCTGCAGGATCAACTTGATTTTATCTTGCAGGTGTGCCTTGGAAATGAAAGGGGTTAACCAAGGCTCTCAAGAATGAAAATCCCAGGATTCAATCCTTCAGGTTAGTTCTGAACTTTGTTTAAATTCATTATCTAAATTTGTGAGTATGAAAAATGAGAATTTCATGTTGATTTACTTGTTTGATGTATGATCTTCTCTTGTCTAGCTGATCAGTCTGCATTCCAGACTCAGCTATTGAATTCAATTCTGCATATCTGATGCTCTTCTCTTGCTATATGTTGAACTGAATTTGAATGCTTCTTTAGTGTATACAGTTGATGCACTATATAGACTCTGTGTCCATGCATGTGTTTTGTGTTAATGCATTGCAAGCTTGTTATTGAATGCATACTTGGACTGATTGTGTATAGACTGATTGTCATTGCATGTGTCAATGATGCTGTTCAATGCATGAAGTACTGCTTTATGCTGCATTGTCCTTGTTAACCCTGGTATATCAAATAGTATGTTACTAAAAGGCAGGGAAATCTGCCCGGAGGTTCCTACCATGTGTGAGATGGTCTTTGAGACCAGGTCCTCCGCCTAGTACCATGGGTCTAGTTTTCATGTAGAACAGTGTACTGCATCATATGTTGAAAAAATCTGAAAATTTAAAATGAAGATGATGCATTTGATAAATTCTCTCTCTGATTGAACAAAGCATGAATTCTTCTTGAGCATATTCTAAAATTATGAGCAGTTCATTAATTATATTTCATGCACTTTGTCAGGGGGAGTTTGACTAATGTTGCATAGTCTGCATGTAGAACAGTCTAATGCATAGCATATTTTTGCATCATGGTGTCAGGGGGAGCTGAGAGTTCTATTCAATTCATTGAATCCTTGGTACTTCTCATTGTCCCCTTTCAACTCATTCATATTCACTGTCATCAGATGCTATGGATCATAATGCTTATTGCTATCCTTTCCCCATTTTTTACTAAACAACAGCTTTGCATATGGTTTAGTACATTGAATGGTGATTATTGCAACTGTTCACTTATAAGAATCACATTTACAAATTGAAAGGAACTAAAGGTTTAACCTTTATAAATTGGAGAGTTAAGTGTCTGCACTTCAGAATTTGAGATAAAAGAAAACTCTTATAGCTCTTAATCTTTGTCTCATGGTAAGATTAGAAAAAGTTTTTGTAATGCCTAATGTGTTGATCTGGAAATTTCTAGAAAAGGTGAATAAAAGTGTGTACTGTTTTTCAATCAATCACTCTAAAAGAGATAAGGGCAGCAGTAAATAAGATCATAAATGCTATGAACTGAACATAGTAACAGAGCAATGGTTAATTGCACTGAGAAACTGTGAACTCCTCCAATGAAGCAGAAAAATTCACATGTCATGAAGTGCCTCAAGCTAACTCTGTTCATAGGGTCAAATCTATAGGGGTAGTCCTCACCAAGTAACTAAGGGTACTGGCCTCTAATCAAGGTATGCCCTTAATGTCAAAAGTGAAGACTATTCTTTGTAGGTCTTGATCTGAAATAGATCTAGTAATTTATGCCTAGTAACTGGGGGTACTTGCCTCTGATCAAGGTGTACACCTAATGTCAACAGCATAAATGCCACAAGTCTATTCACTTAGTTCAGGTTCTGAAAATTAAAAAGTGAAAATCAAACTGCTGTAACCCTTCGAAAATCAAAAGTCAATGAGTGAAAATTATTTTTATCAATACATGTTCAAGTTGCCTCTCTTGAACTTCCTTGTTTAATCACAAAAGGGTATTATTTCAGACTTATCTGTTAATACCATGTGCCCTAGATTCATTGCTATAAATGTAATCAATAAACTCTTTTTCAGAGGTCAGGTTCTTTACTCTAGATTTATCACTGTTAAACCTGAATTTTTGAAAATTGTATGTTGATGATTCTTATACTTTAACTATTATTTATAATCAGGCTTATTCTCTGAACCAATGATTCAGCTGTTGTCTAGTGACCCTCCTACCTTTTCTACCTTGGTTATCTGTTCATATTCCTTCTTAAAGGGGGAGCTTTTATTTAGGGGGAGAAATAATTCAGGGGAGTCTTACATTCAGGGGGAGAATGTTCTAGAGGAATTTGCATGCATATTGCACTTTGCACTCATATTTTTTACTGTTTTTCTCTTTTTGATCATGTCAAAGGGGGAGAAAAATTTGTGTGTGACTCACTGTCACAGTGTGTTGCCATCATCAAAAAGGGGGAGAATGTTGTGCCCCCTAGGCACAAGCATGTGCTATGCTGATTTGATGATAGCAATGCTGTTTTGTTTTGATGATAGCAACACAATGAGTGTTTTGATGACATTGTGCTTTGATGATAGCTTCATGATTGTGATTTGTATATCATCTGGAGAATGCACGTGTATGACTGATATATTATTTGTGTTAGACTTCTGGTATGTGCATAGTCTATACATTGCATCGTGGGGTTTATGCTCTAAGTCTATACACTGCATAGCAAGCTCAAAGTCGATACATTGAGCGTCTCATGCATCATTCGTCTAAGTCCATACATTGGACTGTAGTATGCATTTGGCGAAGGCATCGCAAGTCTAGACAGTGGACAGCGTCTCGTGCATATAGCAAGTCTAGACATTGCACTGTAGCATGCATTTCTTTAAAGTCTATACATCGGACTGGTCTGTATTGGCTAAGTATATACAACATCAGTTTATGCATTGTCTTAGGCTAAGTGTGTACAGCGTCTTAGGCGAAGTCTGTACAGCCGTGTCATATGCTCCTAAGTCTATACATTGGTGTTGGGCATCAAAGTCTGTACATCGCCTTCAATCTTCAAGTCTACACATTGGTCTTTACTTGAAGTCTATACACTGTTTCACTGTTCATCGCCTTTGGGCATCAAAGTCTATACAATGGCTTTGGGTCTCCAAGTCTATACACTGTTTCACTGTTCATCACCTTTGGGCATCAAAGTCTATACAATGGCTTTGGTCTCCAAGTATATATAGTCTTCTGCTTCGTCAAAGTCTGTACAGCGTGAAGTCTCACCTCGTGTTGCTTTCAGTGCCACTTGAGTCACACTTCGTGTTGTTTCCCCTCACTAACACGAAAAGATTTCGTGTCGTCTGAGCTTACGACACTTCGTGTTGATTTCCATGCTTGACAGGAAAAAACTTGTATGAGGTTATACTTCGTGTCGTTTCTATTTTTATGACTTCGTGTTGTATCCTTGTTGTGGTCAGCCCGTGTCGTTTTCACCTCGTGCTGTTCTCATGACTTCGTGTCATTTTCCCTCTCATGACTTCGTGTCATTTTTCCTCTCATGACTTCGTGTCGTTTTCCCTCTCATGTCTTCATGTCGTGTTTCTGAGGCAACTCGAATAGTTCTGATGAACTTCGAGTCGTTTCCCTGTAGACCTCGTGTCGTTCCTGTTTAGTAACCACACTTCGTGTCGGTTACTATTGTTTCTTTGACTTCGTGTCGTTTTCCTTGTCTTTCGTCTTCGTGTTGTTTTCAACCCGTGTCAACTTCTGTTTTCGTCTTCGTGTTGTTTTCAACCCGTGTCAACTTCTATTTTCGTCTTCGTGTTATTTTCAACTCGTGACGGTTTCTGTTATTTCACTTCGTGTCGTTTCCGTATTATGTCTTCGTGTTGTTCTTCCTAGACCTCGTGTCTTTCGTATGTTGAAACCACACTTCGTGTTGGTTTCTGTTTTGTCTTCGTGTTGTTCTCTGTGTAGTGTGTGTTTCTGTCACCTCTGCACCTCGTGTCGTTCTCGTTTCACTTCGTGCTGTCTCTGCGTCTGAGTCTTCTTTGTTATTTCTGTCTTCGTGTTGTTTCATTCTAACCTCGTCCAGGTTTCTTCTAAAACGCTGTTCTTCTGATAAGTCTATACAGAGTTGTTCTTTAAACTGATGACTTATCCGATACTCTGTTTAACAGGTGCTTTGATCGTGAAGCTTAAGGAGGGCACGTGATCCGAGGTTGAAGGACTGACAGAAAGCTGACACGTGGCCAAAAGTTCTGGGCGGGAAATGTGGAAGCCACACGCGCCCAGTGCTTTCCTCCTACTAGCTGCTGTTATAAAAGGAGGTCTTCGTCCACAGATGAAGATAGATCGAGTTGGCGAGAAGAAAAGCTCATACAGAGAGCCACGATCCAGATAGAAAAAGAAAAGAGAAAGAAGAAGAGTAGGAGGAGAAGAAGAGAGGCAGAGAGCTCGAGAAGAGTGTGAAGAGAAGAAGAAGAAGAGAGAGAGAGAAGGAGTTCGTTCCTCAGATCTTTGGTTCAAAACCAGATCTGAAGTTGCTCATTGTTGAGCTATATTTTGTGCTTTATTGCTTCAACTTTCCGTTGCTGTCTTGTTCTATTTTCATTTTCCTTTATACATTTCTTCAAGCTGTTTGTCAGCGGTTTGTAGAGGTGCTGCCTCTGGACAGCAAGCTGTGTAGCTCAGTAGGCAGTGGAGGTTTCCACTGGACAGGTAAAGCTGTAATCCTCAGCTGGCGAGACTTGGTCTCGGACGGGTTAAGCTGTATTCCCCAGCGGGTTCAAGCTGTGAGTCAGCGATGGCTAAGCTGTATTGCCCAGCGGAAGCAAGCTGTGATGCTCAGCGGTTGGCAAGCTGTGTTGCCCAGCAGATGTATGGCAAGCTGTGATGCCCAGCTGTTCAAGCTGTGAGTCAGCAGGAAGCCACACTCGGGTTGAGTGTGGGGTGGATGTAGGTCTGCTGGACCGAACCACCTAAAAACCCTTGTGCATTGTGGTTTGATTTGTTCATTTGTGCTTCCGCTAGATGAATGCATAGGGGCGCTCCTTGTGTCTGCTAACTGGTAGAACAGAATAGTTAATTAGCTTTCAGATTTGGTAAATCTGTCTAGTTAGCATCATAGTTCCTTTTTGAGCGAAATTTTATATTGGGTGAAAGTTTTTATAGGCCATATTCATTCACCCCCCCTCTGAATACTAGCACCGAACCCAACACTTTTCAAAATGCACTTAACATGTGTTACGAATTTAAGGTCTAATTATCCTTTATTAATCCTTTAACCACTAATCCAGCCCATTATGGATTATCCAATGGGCCAATTGTAATACTAATCCATCATATGGACTTTTATTGGGCTTGCAATGATTTATCTAAGGGTTAAAGCATTTATTTTTCAATTTACTTTAAGTAAATTCAAGTAAATTCACTATTCTAGTTTAGAAAATTGTAATTTAATTATTTCATGAAAAATTTAATTGTATAATTTATTTGAAAAAAATTATTTCTCATTTTAAATTATCGGATTTCTACAGTCCAAGAGGTGGTCGTTGGTAGAAAAGAGCAAAACCCCGCATAAGTAAATGGAAGTAGCTTTGGCTATGGCTTCATACCTCCCCCACTTATTTTTGCAATGGGCGGTGATCCATTGGGCCATGGGTATCAAGTGGATATGGCGGGAGCTAATAATGGTTCTTACATCCTTTGGGTTGTGTATGAAATCCCCCAAGATGAGTGAAAGGTCTATAAGGTCAACCGTGTGACACACTAGGTCTTCATCTCCCACTTTAGTCATAGGATGGGCTAGGTAAGTCTCAACCTCCTCTATAAAGACAGTGGCTTCGAAGGTTGGAAACACAAAAGTGTGTGTTTGAGGATGCCATAACTCCACTAGAGCTGAAATGCTAGACCAATCTTGGGAGATTTTCTAAAAATTCTTGGCTAAAACTAATAGTGGGTAAAGGTGCCATGCCCTTAAGATTGAGATGACCTCTAAAGGGAGTTCCTTTATCATGGGAGCCACCCACTTCAGGCTAGAATAGCATCTTGGGCCAGGAAGGAGCTGAAGAAGAAGGGAAAAGAAAAGAAAAGAAGGAAGAGAAGAGGAATGATATGAGAAGCTTAAGGAAATTAATGGAACTTTGAATATCATTGATTTGGCCTACCTCTATTGAAGGGCTTGTGCTCAGATGCTTGGGGATGGAGGTTAGCCACTACAGCTCCCCACGCTTCTTCCTAGCCAGCTTTGGCCCGTGGTAGATGACCTCACCCATGGTGCTAACTTCAAAGGTTCTCTTCATGATGATTTGGGTGGTTTTAATGGAGTTTTCAAGGCACAAGGGTGAAATTTTCTATGAACAGTGAATTCTGGGTGTATTCCTAGTTATAGGGCTTTGGTTTTAGTCCTAGTGCATTAGGATTGAGGATAGGGAACCTCAATTTGAGTTAGGATGAGTCTTAGTGCAGTTTGGGCGCTCCTATCCACGGGTTGGGACACTCCCGGAGAGTCCCGCTCGGATTTAACTGAGTCTTCACCGTCGCGGTCTATCGAGCGACCGCTAGGCTTCCCTTAGCAGTCGTCAAACGATCGTTTGTCCCCTCCCTTCGCTGCCTTCGCTCTCGCTCGCCTAACGGTCACGCAGCGACCGTTTGTTCCCTCTTGCGGTATTGAGGAGACCATTTTCCTACTCTTTTAATTCTTCATCGTCTAACCTTAGCGGCCTTTTAGAGGACCGCCACCTAGACGATAGCGGCCCTCTTTGGACCATTTTCACACCTAACTGCCATGTTTTTTTCCATGTTCTCGTCTCTCTCTTCGGGCTTCGTGTCTTAAAACCTGTTATCTTTCGCTCTCTTTCCCACCTTCTCTTGCTCTCTTTGTCAGTTTTAGTGGTCATTGTTGAGTCATCATTAACATCCACATAGTTGCATTTCTAAAAAGAAAAAGATCACATTTTTTTCACTAAGCCAAAAGTCATGTAGATGCATGTGTCCATACAAAAGGAAGGAGAAAGAAAAAGGTACATCAAGCTGGTCCCTCTCCTAGACCACTTCTTTCTCCGGTCCCCTCGCGCCTCTTCACTGGCGGACCCGTAGCCGTGCTCCCCTCATCGCGGTGGCGTCGGTGTCACTCGTCCTCCTCGTTCCTCCGCTGGCTGGAAGAACTGCTAAGATAATCCTGATGTCCGCTCCGTGCGACGCTCTGTGATGCACTATGAGAGGATCATCCGCCCACCAGTCGGAGTGCTCTCTCCAGTGCTCGGATCTCGGCCCTCAGCTCTCTCACCTCCAGCCGAGAGTCTGTCGCCTCTGCTGCTCCAGTCCTCAGTCGCTCCACCTCCGCACAGAGATGGGCCACCTCTACCGCCTCTGATCGGAGTCGCTCCACCTCGCTCAGCGTGGCTACTAGCTCTCTAGTCTCCATACACATTCATCATGGTCAGTAATTTGCATAGCATAAGCATTTAAGTCAAAGGGGAAGTTGGTTGGTTTGCTTACCCTCTCTGCGAGAGTGGCCTCGGCCTCCTCAGCCCGAGCAACCACCCGTGTAAAGTCGGCGTCCTGCTCAGCCTTATCCACCGGTGGCTGGGAAGAAGAGGACGGAGCATCTGGTCCCTGTCCCTGTGCTCCCTTGGCCCGCTGCATTTAGAAGTCAAGTCAGTCAGTCAAGTTTATAAGCATTTCCATTTTAAGTCTAAGGTTAAGTAAAGCTCACCAGAAGCTCCAACGCCCGCTGGAACTCGTCTCGCTGTTGAATGGTAGAGTGGAGGAGTCCCTGGAGCTCCGCTATCCGTCCTTGAGGGTCTAGCTGCATATAGAAACTCAAGTCGTCAGTGCATTATAAGTTATTAGAAAAGTATAAGTTTAGAGAGCCGTATTGGTCGTCGGGTGCCACGGAAGACTTGGTCTCCGTAGCGTCTGGCGTAGGCATTCAGGTAGGCCTCATCGCTAGTGGCTCGGGCTCGCACTACCTGACCTCATCTCGTCCAATCCTGTATCTGCTCCACCGCCCGTGTGACCCAGTCGATCTCGCCAGTCAGTCCCCTAGAAGACCGCCCCACGTGCTCCTCCTCTCGTGTCAGGAACTCCACCTCTGGCTGGTGGACGCCCCTGGTCCTCATCACTAGGCGGTAGTGTAGTGACTCGATGATGTTCATGCAGTGTAGCCACACGTCTCATCCTGCGTACGCCTAGGCTACCTCCACCCAGGGCTGTCCCTCGTGACCCTCATCATGGTACGGTGTCTAGCGCACCTGAGTAGGGAAGGGTGATAGAGTCAAGTGTCAGCATCAAAATCATTTAAGTGCATTTAGAAATCTTGAGTTTAGATTCTTACCGATGCATATGGCAATGTGTCGATGTCATCCTGGATCACCCGCACTAGGCGTCATAGAGACCCGGTGTCCAGTACCACCATCCACCGCCTCGCGATGGGTACTCGGTCGGGCTGTACCTCCTTCCCTCTCCCTAAGCCTAGGAGGTACATATAGGACAATACCTGCATTGTTAGAGTGTCAGCATGTAGTAGTCATAGAATCATAATTGCACAAGCATTTAAGGTAGAAGGGCATTTTTACCTGAAGTAGAGGTGAGAACCCTCCCAGCATCGTCTACCGGTCGGTGGTGCTAAGGGAGTCAAAAAGGAATGCT
This sequence comes from Amorphophallus konjac, assembly GCA_022559845.1. Lineage (NCBI taxonomy): Eukaryota > Viridiplantae > Streptophyta > Magnoliopsida > Alismatales > Araceae > Amorphophallus > Amorphophallus konjac. The sequence goes on along the minus strand of CM040118.1, from coordinate 256,709,275 downwards.
AATGCGGCAGTGCCCCACATGTAGTCTCCAACTCCATCTAGATCCGTTAGTAAAGGGAGGAGCTTGCAACTCACTCCGTCTGCCCTCATCGCGAAGATCAGCTTCCCGAACATCAGCATCAGGAAGCGACGTAGGATGATGTCTCCCTCAGGGCTGGGTCCCACAGCCACTCTCTCTCTCGCTCGATCTATCGGCCACCCTAGGTGCTCCTCTGGCATCTCTACCACGGCTATCGTTCCTCCTCTCAATCCTAGGCTCTCTTGGAGGGTTGCTTGCGCCAGCATGGACGAGTGGTGTCCCGGCCTCATCAGCTCTAATCCCAGCAGCTCCCGCGCCAACTCCCAGTAGTTGGCATATGTCCTCCCATTCACTGGTGCTCCGTGAACTCTCAATCCGGTAATCCTCGCCACGTCCTCTAGCGTGGGTATCATATGACCCCACGAGAATAAGAAGGCTTTGCTAAGTGGATCCCACCGGTCGTGTAGTGCGTAGAGAAGGGCAGTGTCTATCCTCATCACCTCTATCCTGAGGAACTCCGCGAATCCCATCGCAGCTAGTCCCTCTCTCTAGAAGTCCGACAGCGCCAAGTACACTACTCAGACCTGCATCCACGATATCCTCATCCGGTGCTTTCCCTGCATGCATTTACATGGTCAATGATCAGTTGTCCATATAATTTAATAATTCATGCATTGCATTGCATTAGAAAAAAAAACGACCCTCAGAACCCTAACGGTCTTCCCTTGACCGTTTGTCTGGCCTTAGCGGCCTGGGTTAGATCGTCTAGCGCCCTAGCGGTCGCTGGAACGACCGCTAGGCACTCGCCGTAGTGGCAGCATTCCTCCCATTTCCCCAACCCTGGAGAATGGCCCTAGAGGCCTGTACATGATTTCTATGGGTCCACTGACCCATTCCTTGCTGGTCTACCCACATGCATGCTTTGGAAATTTTAAAAATGGGTTTTTTGGGTTTCGGCTTACCTCGGACGAGGGGGTTCCAGCCATCACCTTGGGTGCTTCCTCAGCCTTGTCCTCATCTTCCTCATCTTCAACTCCTCCCTCTGGTACTATAGCCGTCGTAGATGGTTCCCCGACCTCCATTTGAGCCGACGACGGTGGTACTTCTTCCGTTTGATCCACCGGAGCCATGGGCCCATTTTCCTTAGCCAGACGGCCTTGAAACTGCCGTATCACCCTCTTCTTCACCATCCTGGAGTGTGAGCAAGTGTGGGTTTTTTGCAATGGGGTTAGAGAATCGCCGGTGGTGGTGATGGTCGCCGGTGCTATGGGTTTTTTAGTTTAAATGAGATGAGAGTGGGAGTGAATGGCCACCCACAAATTTGAAATTGCCCAGTGCCTTGCGGTTGTGCGATGGACCATTAGGCTATCCTTGGCGGTCCCCTCTAGACCATTTTTCTCAGGGTCACGCACGTTGGAGAATATGAACCATCTCAAGGGTAGCGGTCTATCGCTAGACCGTTAGGCTTCCCATTTGCGGTCTTGGAACGACCATTTGGCTGTTGAATGTTGTGTTGAATGATGATATATTTGTTCATATATGCCCTTTGCTCTATTTTATCTCTATGGCTTTATTATTGATGGCTAACCTCTTTAATAGTCAAATCATGAGCGCCATCACGCCTCTTCTCGCCAGGCAGGTAAGTCAGGTAATTATTTCGATCCTAAGTCCCCTAATGCATTACTATATGGTATCTATAATATATTATCTCGAGAGCCGGCTAGTCATTCATGTGTTCTGGGATTTGATGTTCCCGTTTAACAAAAATGATGATGATCTAAGTGCACATATTTAATCGTTGGATAGGTCATTAGGTTGGAAGAGTTGGGGGACGATGATTCTATCTCGCACGCCGTGGTTGCGGATAGTGTCTTGACCCTGATTTGTCCGGTCTAGCAATACTATTCTCGAGTATTTTCTATTTTATGGTTTCTTTGCATTCATTTTGATGATTTCTTTTACTTTAGCCTAGCATGCATCATGCACATCTTTGAGTATTCATGATCCCTAATCTGTCTAAGGTGTCTCAGTAATGGTGGATAACTGTGTCCATGGTCTTGGGTAAGGAGGGTCATTCCACTCTGAGTTGGAAGGTTTTCTTCGGTCTACTTGCTCGGTTCGGTTAGCTGAGGATTCTTGTCTGGAGTTTTGTTGCTCATTTTACTTTTCGTTGCTCTGATTGCCTATCAGCTGTGTGTTCCAGTGATGAGGTTGGTTGTGTTTTATTTTCTTAGTTGTTAGTTTCTCCAGGCATGCGTCATTCGGTTTGGCAGTTCCTTGTGATTGGTTTGGACTTTTTCGAAAGATTCCTATCGCTCGTTAGGTGAGAACAGGTGTTGTTTACCTTAACGCTCGCTTTTTAGTCAACTCCGCTTCGTTTTCGCTTCATCTCCATGTTCCATTTTTCACTTTCACTTCACCTTCACTCGCTCCCCTGCAAAGAGGACGTTAAAGAGGGGCATCTGTTGATACCCGTTTTATCACCAATGAGTTGGGTCGTCTCCTTATTTATTTTTGTGATGTCCCGGGTTGTTCACCGGTTGTTAGACCATTTTTGGGTCATTTTTGGGCTTATTTTATGGGTTGCTATCCCTGGTTGGGCCTAGCTCTTTCTTTTCTCATCATTTGGGCTTATTGGGCCAAGATAAGGGCTAATAAGGATTTTGTTGTGGATTTAATTGAAGATTTATTTGCCCTTATCTCTTTTGCCATGTCTCTTAGCCTTGCGGTCTATCGCACAACCGTTAAGTGGGCATTTGAAGTCCCATGATTAAATGGCACCCAAGAGGGGGGGGTGAATTGGGTATCAAAAATTTTATAGAACTAATACTAAATATAAAACATGTCTTAAGAGCAGGCAACCAACAGGTAGAGATCTAATGGAATACAAAATGAATCTGGATAAATCAACCCCTATAGCAGTTCTTTGGTACTAGGTGGAGTCGGGAATCCGAAGATTCTCTCACACACAGTATTTTCCTCTTGACAGGACTGACCTTGTCGATCAGAATTTACCTTTCGATATACCAGAGATGTCCCGTAAGATGGTTAATGATTTTAGATCTAAATACAGAAACTAGATGGTAATATGATATGCAAAAGAACTAGAGCAGAAAGGAGGTAGAAGATATGGATCAAACCACTCAAGAGACAACGATTTTTAGGTGGTTTGGATGCAACAACGGCAACCTACATCCACCCCTCACACACCGTGAGGATTCACACACTATATTGTAGGAAAATACAAGATCAACACCACACATACACATGTGAAGAGTATAGAACTCCCACGAAGGTGCAAGAGCACAAATACACAAGAACGTTGAAGAACAATGAAGAACTCACACACACACAGATCTGTCAAGATCCACACACACACAAGTGATTGAAGATTACAAGAAGATACAACTCAGCTCAAACACGAATGGAAGATGAAGAACAGAAAAATAAAGACATAAAACAAGCTCCCCCTTAATGGATGAAGGTAGTATATGATGAAGCTTGCTCCCAGCTTGATCTCCACTTGATTTGGATGTAGATTTGCACTTGAAAACTTCAGCTCCTGGATGAAGAGTTCCCCACCAATAACTGTTCACGTGAATAGTATCAGCACCCTCTTCCTTGATAGCCTCCTCTTGTTCTTCCTTGAAAAGTCTTACGGTTTATGACCCCAATGAAATCTTTTATAGATCTTCGAAGGTCAAGAGACAAATCCCCAGACCAGATCCACAAATCACTCCTTGATTGAGACCAATGGGCTAAAACAAATGGGAGAAACACCCTCTTCTCGAGCTTGAACCAGAAAGTCAAAAAGGGTTGCCTCGGGGATCTCGGTCGACCAGAATGATGGGGGCGGTCAACCGAAACCTATAAATATTGAAGTTTTTCATTTCTGGAAAATCCGGTCGATCGGCCACTACCCATTGGTCGATCGAAACCTGTAAATCTTGAAGTTCTTCGTTTCTGGAAAATCTTGTCGACCGGCCCTAGGGTGTTGGTCGACCGAAATGGCCCAGTCCTGCAAAATTGAATTATTAGCCTAGTGTAATTTATCAAAGTGCCAATGGCTTTAAGTGAATGAGTGTTTCATACATTTTGGGGTTTGTTTGACTAGGTTAACTCAGTTTCAAAACATTGATGCTTGAGAACTTTCCATAGGATATTTAAACTCAACCTAAAACCCCCTTTACTCGTGTTTTGATTCCATTGACATGGACCGAGATAAAACCTTAACTTTGAGTTTTGTTATCATCAGAATCATTCAAGGAGACTCAACAATCTCCCCCTTTTTGATGATGACAAAACTCGAGTAGAAAAAAGTATAAACGAGTCAACACATTTGAATCATCCATATATGCCCAGATGTTGATTGAAAATAAAACAAGTAGATCCAGTGGGTTGCCAAAACCAAGTGCATTACATCATTTCATTTCAGTTCAAGGATCTAATTACAAGGACGAACACACTGCAAGGACTTCCAATCATGACTTACAAAATGCAAGGCATAAGATGCAAGCTAACAAGATGCAACATTAACATGACTCACAAAGACTCAAGCATGCAAGCAAGCAAACAAAATGCATAACATATATATAAGGCCTGACACCTGACATAACTACTTCTCCCCCTTTGGCATCATCAAAATGGGCAGGGGGTTACAAGACTTGTGGACATAAAAGACACGATGGAAACACAAGGATAGCTAAGGAGCGGGGTGATCCGGAGTCCCCTCGTGAGCATCATCACCTGAAGCATCGTCATCATCATCGGAGCCATCAGCAGGAGGTGGAGGAGGAGGAAGACGGTCCTCAATTCTATGCAGAATTTCATCATGATGAAGAAGCTATCTACGAAGGCTAAGAAGGGCACGATTGTTGATCCGGAAGGCTTCACGGGTATCTTCGTGGCTGGCATAGAGGGTGGCCATGTGGGTAGAAAGGTCATCCAGAGCATGGGTGAAAGAGTCCATTCGTCCAGTCATAGTGTCCATGAAGGTGTCCAGCCGATCAAGGGATGAGTAGATCCAGGTTACCATGCCTAAGACACGTCTATCAAGAGCCTCATAGTCCCCCCCAGTAAGATGACCAGCACCCTAAGCAGAGGACTCTCCGTGAACAAACTGTGGAGGTGGTGGCATCTCCTGATCCATATGGTGAGGTGAAGGTAGGGGAGGCTGATCCTCCGCCTGAACTGGAGGGGGTGCATCCCCATGAGCCTGCTGCGTGTAGTGTCCCAGAATTTATGTAAAAATTTCAGAGTTATTTATAAAACTTTTTGGAATTTATAAGGGCTAAATAGATTAATAAAAAGATTATTAGATTAATAAGTCATTATAAGGCCCAATTATGTTAAATAATTAACCTAGCCTATTTAAATAAAATCCAAAAGGGGTTTAAGAACCAAGCTCATTAAGTTTGGCCCATATTCTAGAAGGTTATTTAGCATATTTACGTATTTTAAGGATACATAACATTTTTTATGGATAATAATATGGATAATTAATAAAAGAGTTTGATGGATGTTGAACTCTGTGCACGTTGGATGTAGCGGTCTATCGCGCGACCGACACAGCCATGTAACGCACTGGTCTTGATGCATTACATTCTGTCAGTTCCGTGAAAGAAATAACGAGCAAAAACATTAGAACATTGAGAACTTATCTACAAGAGATCGACTTGGGAAAGTTTATAACATTACTAAGGACTCTTAGGGATTAGGTTCTGGCAAATTAAGGACTCTAGAATTGATCTAATCTTCAAAACCCTATAAATAGGACCTAGTTCTGAACTGAGTGACCCTTACTTTTGGCTCGTGAAGAATCAAGGTAAGGAGATATAATTTCGGGTAAGTTCTTTAGAAGATTTTTTTTTAGTATACTTTAGACTAATAGTTCTCCAAATTTCGTGCTAGGATATCAAGCAACCAAGGAGATTGAAGCTTCCAAAGTTGCTGGTTCGACCATAGTAACCCAGGATTCAGAGCAAAGGACCCCTGGAGATCAAGAGATTAGGACGTCTAAACGAGGTAACTAGAATTCAATCCTTAAGAACTTTTTGTTCACCTTAGTTTCATCTTCTTACCCTCAAAATTTCACATCCTTAGGTCAAGAGGCTGAGGAGCTAGAGCAGCATGAAGTTGCTGGAAACTCACTGGAAAGGGAGAACTAGGGCATGTCTTTCAGACTCAAATTAAAAGTTTAAAGCTTAGATAAAAGGGTAGGTTATCTCATGATTGGCAAAAACATCATGTTAGGGATAAAAACCCTATGATTGTACTTGATTTCATACATTATAGAATATGAATTACATGTTTTAGTGGGTTCATACATACATACATATTCTTAGCCCTAATCAAAGATCAAAGATATTATCTTGTCAATTCACTGCAACCTATGCATCTAGATGACCTTTACTTCATTTTATCATGATTGGGGTAGTTAAATCTTTTCAAAACATGACATGGTTTCAAGTCATAGTCTTTTAATTTTTTTATACTATTAGCAGGGACTCTGACGCATAAAGGGAAGACCGTCACAGTGATTTAACGGCCTTACGATAAGCCGTCACACCCTCTACTGCATCTTAATTACTCTGTTGTCTCTGACGCACCTTAACAGGAGCGTTACATTACTGTAACGGCCTCACGATAAATCGTCACAGTTACTGTGACGCACCCACTCTAGACCGTCAGGGTAACTGTAGACAAAATAGGAAACTAGTTAATTTAACTTATAAATAAGCCTAGTTATCTAAGTTTTGACCTGATTTCATGTCTTTAAGATTATCTACTGATTCATGATAGAAATTGCATAATTAAGGTATCTTAAGTTATGTTAATTTCATGTGCCAAAATTCTATATAGTTTTGTATCTAAATCATGATTTTCCAAAGATGTATTGACAGAGTTTTATCATGATTTCCTATTGTTACACATCCTCTCTATCAATAGAGTCATTTCTCTAAGTACATGGCATATATTCAGGTATATGTCCATTAGTTAACTTTGCACTATAGGAACATTATTCTTGGACATGAGGACCTCTCTATTGGATATTCCTTCCAATGGACAAGGAAATCTTGTTTCAAGACCTCCGTAATTCTCTGCGAGCCTGAGATTCCCACTAGGACGCCGAGTTGGTTGTACCATTGAAACCCAAGTGATTAGATTACACTATCGATGTTTCTGGTTATCAATAGTGTAACGGATCTATATTGGACCATCAGGCACATGTAACAGCCCAATATACGACCGTCACATCCAACTGAGTCCGATTTCTTGGTTCTGGATTCAGACTAATGTAACGGCCCAATACTGGAGCGTCACATTATGTAAGGGCCCAGTACACGACCGTCACACTGCTTGAGTATTTTAACCCGAGGTTTGACCAAGGGTTGATATTCCAAGGTTTCTAGATTGACTCTTGATGATCTAGAACTTATCATATTGATCAAGAAACCTAATATAATGAGTGGAAGATAAAGAACGTACCGTTATACTGTCGATTTATTTCCATAAGCATAACATAGTATAAGTCATTCTTGATTTCTCACGATTCTTATTAAAGCATTCATTCATTGAATTGTTGTTATCAAGAGCTTGTTGGAATTGTACATTCTTGGCCATACTTTATTGTTACATGCGTGGAAAAAGCTTGATTTATACTTGAAGATGCGATCGAACACTGATTGTGTTCAAGGGCTCTATGCTAGTCCCCTCGGCTGATTGTCGGAAACATACTATTATAAACCATGGGGTATGATGCTACTGGCGTCGCATTGCGCTGGGAGTACTTTCTTTATAAATAAGTGAAAATCCACAACACGATACATCATGATTGATACTTATACATGACTTTCTTGCTTGATATTCCACTGAAATTCATGAAGTACTTGCTCATAAACAAAAGATACTGGAGTGATGATTATGTGACTTGCTAGTACATTCTCGTTACATTCTTGTTCATGAAAGGCCATGCTACATTCTTGATCATACTTGTTACATTCTTGCAAGTTCATACTCGTTCATCTTATCTTACATGAATGTCTTGTTACTTTGTCTTGATCGCATGATTCATCGCATTTGCATGATTTTACCTTATTTCTCTAGAGCTAAAATGCTAATTACTTAAATAGTGCTAATCATATTGATGCGAAGATACCTACTGCGCAAGTGTGCTCATTACCTATTCCCAATCTTTTTCAGGAAATGAAAGTGATTCGAATTCGGATTCGGGTTATACAAGTAGCAAGTCCGTGAGCGAATGAAAGTGTTGTTAAGATGAGAGTGAAGACATAGGAAGTTTACATTGTTTAGATCGAGTCTATGTAATTTCTTATTTCTTGAGTCTAACATGATGGAAGTTGAATTAGTGGTTGTATTCGAATAGTGGATTTGATTATTAATGAAAGTTAAAGTTGAGTAAATATTGTGCGATTGCATTCTTATGTGCGATTGCCTTGCGCTCTGATCATTCTTGCTTGCAAGAGACTTACCATGCCGGTGGTTCACATTTCTCGAGCGAGTCTTCTGCTGTAATAAAGGCTCGGGGCGTGACAGTTAAGTTGGTATCAGAGCCTAAGTCTCAGGACTTAGGAAGAAGAGTTATGTCATAGGATAAGTCCAAGGTTTAAGGACCCCTACCTATGAACTAAGAAAGAAATTTCCACACCCATGTGAGAATTGGGTAGAGCCCGGGATAAGATAGTTAATTAGTTTTAGGATAGATTTTTCCTTCCTTGGCATTAAGTACAAGAAGCATCCTACTATTATATCTTCTCTTCACACCTGCAAACTTATCTCGCAAGGATGTGAAGCTTTTCTTGCTTCCGTCATTATTACTGAATCCAAGGAGATTATCTTAGCAGACATTCCTATTGTAAGTGAGTTCCCTGATGTGTTCCCGTCCGAATTACCCAGTTTACCACCCGAGTGGGAAGTGAGCTTCACTATTGAACTCATTCCAGGAACAGCACCTGTTTCTATAGCCCCTTACAGGATGTCCCCCACAGAACTCAAGGAATTAAAAAGGCAGTTGTATAAATTACTAGACAAAGGCTTCATCAGACCTAGCACATCCCCTTGGGGTGTGCCGGTTCTATTTGTCAAGAAAAAAGATGGTTCTCTCAGGCTATGCATTGATTACCGGCGACTGAATCAACTCACAATTAAAAATAAGTATCTGTTGCCGCGTGTTGATGAGCCCTTCGATCAACTTTCAGGAGCAGAATATTTCTCTAAGATAGACCTCAGATTAGGTTATCATCAGCTTAGAATTAAAGAAGAGGATATTTATAAATCGGCTTTTCAAAGTCGTTATGGCCACTATGAATTCGTAGAAATGTCATTCAGATTAACTAATGCCCCGGCAACATTCATGCAACTTATGAACAGTGTCTTCCAGCCATATCTGGACTAGTTTATCGTCGTCTTCATTGATGATATCTTGATATATTCTAAGACAAAGGAGGAACATGAAGAACATTTGAAAATAACTTTGCAAACACTTAAGGAACATAAACTCTATGCCAAGCTAAATAAATGTGAATTCTGGCTCAAGGAAGTTTCATTCCTAGGCCACATTATTTTAAAAGAAGGTATTGCGGTGGATCCTTCTAAGGTAGAAGCTGTCAAGAATTGGAGCCGGTCAACGACCGTATCAGAAGTACGAAGTTTTCTGGGTCTAGCTGGTTATTATAGAAGATTCATTAAAGATTTTTCAAAGATTGTAGTTCCTTTAACTAGACTGACGAGAAAAGAAAATCCTTTTCTCTGGTCAGAGGAATGTGAGGAGAGTTTCCAAACTCTTAAAAATCATCTTACTACAGCTCCTATTCTAACACTACCGATGGAAGGTGGTGGATTCGAAGTATACACGGATGCATCGGGTATTGGCTTAGGGCGTGTCCTCATGCAAAATAGAAGAGTAATATGTTATTCTTCAAGACAATTGAAGCGTCACGAGGAAAATTATCCTGTACATGATTTGGAATTAGCAGCTATCATTTTTGCCTTGAAAATTTGGCGTCATTATCTCTATGGAGAAAAGTTTATGGTCTACTCGGACCACAAAAGCTTGAAATACTTATTTTCTCAAAAAGAGATAAATATGAGGCAGAGAAGATGGTTGGAATTTCTCAAGGATTTTGATTTTTCTATTCAATATCATCCTGGCAAGGCTAATGCTGTTGCGGATGCACTCAGCAGAAAACCAATGGGTATGCTATCAAGTTTTATGATTAGTATGACTAATCTTATTCCTCAATTTGCTCAGTTGAACATAGATATTGACAAGAAAGAAGAAGGTTACTTCATGGCTAATATCTGAGCTCAACCTACCTTAATAGAGGATCTAGTCAAGTTGCAAAATGATGATCTCGTGTTACTAGAAATTAAGGCTAATATTGAACAACGGCCGTATTTCTCTATTACGGAGGATGGAAGATTGCTATTCAAGGGCAGAGTGTGTGTACCGGATCATGAGGATACAAAGAAATTGATTGTAGAAGAAGCACATAAATCCAGGTATACCATTCACCTAGGTAGTACAAAAATGTATCAGGATGTCAAAAGAAATTTCTGGTGGCCCAACATGAAGAGAGAAATAGCTGATTTCGTGTCTCGCTATCTCACTTGTTGACAAGGTAGAGCATTTTAGACCCGCAGGTAAACTGCATCCCTTGAATATTTCTGAATGGAAGTGGGAGAGTATAGGGATGGATTTCATTATGGGGTTACCTAAGACAAGAGGTGGACACGATGGTATATGGGTAATAATAGACCGATTAACTAAATCTGCACATTTCATACCAATCAAAAGTCGATGGTCTGTGGATATCCTGGTAGCATTATACATAAGGGAAATTGTTAAATTACATGGTGTCCCAGTCACTATTATATCTGATAGGGATCCTCGATTCACATCACAATTTTGGAAGGGTCTACAACAGTCACTAGGGACTAGATTGAATTTCAGCACAACCTTTCATCCACAAACTGATGGTCAGACAGAAAGAACGAATCAGGTGGTAGAAGACATGCTCAGGGCTTGTGTTATTGATTTTGGAGGTAGTTGGCATGATCACTTGCCTCTGGTAGAATTTGCATATAACAACAGTTACCAGGTCAGCATACAAATGACACCTTTTGAAGCTCTATATAGAAAAAGTTATCGATCACCAATATGTTGGAGTGAAATAGGGGAAAGACAATTCCTAGGCCTCGATATTATCAGAGATTCTACAGAGAAGATCAAGCTTATTCAAGAGAGAATAAAGATGGCACAAGATACACAAAAGTCTTATGCTGATAATCGTAGACGCGACTTAGAATTTCAAGTAGGAGACCGAGTGTATCTCAAGGTTTCTCCAGGCCATGGTATTCAGAGATTTGGCATTAAGGGCAAACTAACTCCAAGGTTCATTGGTCCGTTTGAAATTCTCGAAAGGGTCGGTGAAGTGGCTTACAAACTGGCTGTACCTCCACAATTAGCAGGAGTTCATGACGTATTTCACATCTCTATGCTAAAAAAATATGTATATGATCCTGACCATATTATCACTTATGACAATCTGGAGATTCAGAAGGATATGACGTATGAGCAAACGCCAATAAAGATTCTGGAACGAGAAGTGCGTCAACTAAGAAATAAAGTTATTCCTATGGTCAAGATTCAATGGAAGAAAACATGGCCATATGAAGCAACATGGGAAACCGAAGAAGCCATGCGGAAAAGATTTCCATAATTATTCAACTGTAAGTACACTCTCCATAACCCATGTATTGAATTTGGGGACCAAATTCTTCTAAGTGGGGGAGGGTGTAGTGCCCTAGAATTTATGTAAAAATTTCTGAGTTATTTATAAAAATTTCTGAAATTTATAAGGGCTCAATAGATTAATAAAAGGATTATTGGGTTAAAAAGTCATTATAAGGCCCAATTATGTTAAATAATTAACCTAGCCTATTTAAATAAAATCCAAAAGGGGTTTAAGAACCAAGCCCATTAAGTTTGGCCCATATTCTAGAAGGTTATTTAGCCTATTTATGTATTTTACGGATAACTACTATTTTTTATGGATAATTAACAAAAGATTTTGATGGATGTTGAACTCTGTGCACGTTTGATGTAGCGGTCTATCGCGCGACCGCCACAGCCATGTAACGCATCAGTCTTGATGCGTTACATTCTGTCAGTTCCGTGAAAGAAAGACCGAGCAAAAAGATTAGAACTTTGGGATCTTATCTACAAGAGATCGACTTGGGAGAGTTTATAACATTAATAAGGACACTTAGGAATTAGGTTCTGGCAAATTAAGGACTCTAGAATCGATCTAATCTTCAAAACCCTATAAATAGGACCTAGTTCTGAACTAAGCGACCCTTACTTTTGGCTCGTGAAGAATCAAGATAAGGAGATATAATTTCGAGTAAGTTCTTTAGAAGATTTTGTTTAGTATACTTTAGACTAATAGTTCTCCAAATTTCGTGCTAGGAGATCAAGCAACCAAGGAGATTGAAGCTTCCAAAGTTGCTGGTTCGACCATAGTAACCCAGGATTCAGAGCAAAGGACCCATGGAGATAAAGAGATTAGGACATCTAAACGAGGTAATTACAATTCAATCCTTAAGAACTTTTTGTTCACCTTAGTTTCATCTTCTTACCCTCAAAATTTCACATCCTTAGGTCAAGAGGCTGAGGAGCTAGAGCAGTGTGAAGTTGCTGGAAACTCACTGGAAAGGGAGAACTAGGGCACGTCTTTCAGACTCAAATTAGAAGTTTAAAGCTCAAATAAAAGGGTAGGTTATCTCATGATTGGAAAAAATATCTTGTTAGGGATAAAAGCTCTCTGATTCTACTTGATTTCATGTATTATAGACTATGAATTCCATGTTTTAGTGGGTTCATGCATACATACATATTCTTAGCCCTAATAAAAGATCAAAGATATTATCTTGTCAATTCACTGCAACTTATACATCTAGATGACCTTTACTTCATTTTGTCATGATTGGGGTAGTTAAATCTTTTCAAAACATGACATAGTTTCAAGTCACAGTCTTTTAATTTCTTTACATTGTTAGCAGGGACTCTGACGCATCAAGGTAAGACTGTCACAGTGATCTAACAGCCATACGATAAGCCGTCACACCCTCTACTACATCTTAATTACTCTGTTGTCTCTGACGCACCTTAACAGGAGTGTTACATTATTGTAACGGCCTCACGATAAACCGTCACAGTCACTGTGACGCACCCACTCTAGACCGTCAGGGTAACTGTAGACAGAATAGGAAACTAGTTAATTTAACTTATAAATAAGCCTAGTTATCTAAGTTTTGACCTGATTTCATGTCTTTAAGATTATCTACTGATTCATGATAGAAATTACATAATTAAGGTATCTTAAGTTATTTTAAGTTATGTTAATTTCATGTGCCAAAATTCTATAGTTTTGTATCTAAATCATGATTTTTCAAAGATGTATTGACGGAGTTTTATCATGATTACCTATTGTTACACATCCTCTCTATCAATAGAGTCATTTCTCTATGTACATGACATATATTCAGGTATATGTCCATTAGTTCACTTTGCACTATAGGAACATTATTCTTGGACATGAGGACCTCTCTATTAGATATTCCTTCCAATGGACTAGGAAATCTTGTTTCAAGGCCTCTGTAATTCTCTGCGAGCATGGGATTCTCACTAGGACGCCGAGTTGGTTGTACCATTAAAACTCAAGTGATTATATTACACTATCGATGTTTCTGGTTATCAGTAGTGTAACGGATCTATATTGGACCGTCAGGCACATGTAACGGCCCAATTTATGACCGTCACATCCAACTGAGTCTGATTTCTTGGTTCTGTATTCAGACTAATGTAACGGCCCAATACTCGAGCGTCACATCATGTAACGGCCCAGTACACGCCCGTCACACTGCTTGAGTATTTTAACCCGAGGTTTGACCAAGGGTTGATATTCTAAGGTTTCTAGATGGACTCTTGATGATCTAGAACTTATCATGTTGATCAAGAAACCTAATATAATGAGTGGAAGATAAAGAACGTACCGTTATGCTGCCGATTTATTTCCATAAACATAACATAGTATAAGTCATTCTTGATTTCTCATGATTCTTATTAAAGCATTCATTCATTGAATTGTTGTTATCAAGAGCTTGTTGGAATTGTACATTCTTGGCCATACTTTATTATTACATGCGTGAAAAAAGCTTGATTTATACTTAAAGATGCGATCGAGCACTGATTGTGTTCAATGGCTCTATGCTAGCCCCCTCGGCTGATTGTCGGAAACATACTATTATAAACCATGGGATATGATGCTACTGGTGTCGCATTGCGCTAGGAGTACTTTCTTTATAAATAAGTGAAAATCCACAACACGATACAGCATGATTGATACTTATACATGACTTTCTTGTTTGATATTCCACAGAAATTCACGAAGTACTTGCTCATAAGCAAAAGATACTGGAGTGATGATTATGTGACTTGCTAGTACATTCTCGTTACATTCTTGTTCATGAAAGGCCATGCTACATTCTTGATCATACTTGTTACATTCTTGCTTTCATACTCGTTCATCTTATCTTACATGAATGTCTTGTTACTTTGATTTGATCGCATGATTCATTGCATTTACATGATTTTACCTTATATCTCTAGAGCTAAAATACTAATTACATAAATAGTGCTAATCATGTTGATGCGAAGATACCTACTGGGCAAGTGTGCTCATTACCTATTCCCAATCATTTTCAGGAAATTATAGTGATTCAAATTCTGATTTGGGTTATACAAGTAGCGGGTCCGAGAGCGAATGAAAGTGTTGTCAAGATGAGAGTGAAGACTTAGGAAGTTTACATTGTTTAGATCGAGTCTATGTAATTTTTTATTTCTTAACTCTAGCATGATGGAAGATGAATTAGTGGTTGTATTCGAATAGTGGATTTGATTATTAATGAAAGTTGAAGTTGAGTAAATATTATGCGATTGCATTCTTATGTGTGATTGCCTTGCGCTCTGATCATTCTTGCTTGCAAGAGGCTTACCATGCCGACTGTTCACGTTTCTCGAGCGAGTCTTCCGCTGTAATAAAGGCTCGGGGCCTGACACTACGGATGTGGTTCTTCGTCATTAGTAAATTATTCTGCATAGGTGCGAATATCCCTGGTAAGCTCACCATCTTCATCACAGTAATATCCAAGATTGAAGAAAATCTTGTGTTCATTGTAGATATCATCTTGGCGAACTTGAAGGGACCTTTCTTCTGCCAAATCTACCATAACATAAATAAAAACTCCTGTCAACTGTGATGCATAAGGTAAGGAGCGTCCCAAGTTGGTTCGGCAAGAGTCAATCAAAGTAGTCATGAGCTGACCCATATTCACGGGGTTCCCATTCATGACATGGTAAAAGAGGAACCGATGAACCGTTGTCACTTCATTTCTACTTCCACCTTTTGGATAAATCAAGGTAGTGAATATGTGATGTAGAACACGCTGCAAGGGTGAAAAGTAGTTGGTATTTAGCTGGATGAGGTCACTCACACCTCGAACATAATCACAACCTGTCATAGCAAGGAATGTATCCTCGACTTCACCATGTCCAAATGACATATCGGCACCCCAGGCTAAAACTTCTAAGGCACGCCAAAAAAGGTCGGGTGCAATATGTATCTCAATATCCTGAACAACTGTGAATAATTCTCTATTTCTCTCAACGAGATTCCCATAAAATTGCTGGACTAGGTTTGGATAATACCTACTGTATCTGGAGACAAAATAATTCCACCCATCTTGAATCGTAAAAAGTGCAAACAAATCTGCCAATATCTCAGTCACCTCCTGAAAATCAACCAGGCGAGGGTTGATGATAGGCCGTGGAGGTAGATGAGGTGCACGAAGAGGTTCCGGTGCTTGCTGTGGACGAGCCGGGGCCTCCCGTCTCTGACTGCTGGCTTCCCCTTGAGTGGAACGCCGAGAACTCCATCTAGGCGGCATCTTAGACTAGGAAACCGAATGTGAAATCTTTCGAAGAGGAGAGACTCTTCCCTTGAGATTGAGATGGACTAAGAAGCACTCCTGGAGCCCTGGAAGATCGTTCCCCATGCTCTAGAATCGAGGAGATGGCTTGGTGGCAGCACGAACATCCATGGAGATCGTGTCCCGGAATGGTGATGAATCCGACGGAGTTTGTGCGGATGGAGGAATGGTGAGGGTTTAAGGCTTATAGAGTGGAAGGTTTGTGTTCTAAGGTTCGTGGAAGGTATGGGAGAGAGAATGAGTGGGATAGAATGAGATAAGAAGGGGAGAAAACCCCTTTAAAAAGGGGGTGGTCGGGTCCCCCGGTTGGATTGGCCGCCGGTTTCGGTCGACGGCGCCGGGTGGGCCGGTCGGCCGGAAAGGTCAATTGGCCCCCAAAAAAATAATTTTGTGTTAACTGAAAGCCTCCATATCTCCTGCTTTGGTTGAGCTCCCTTCACTTGGTGGTATTCATCCCCCTTTGTTTCTTTTTCTTTTTTGTGTGTATACTTTCTTTTTCCTTTTTTTCTTTTCCCCTTCTTTTTTTTTTGCTTCTTTGGGGATAATTTCAGTAAATGACTTCTGAAGAATCAACTAGCGAGGTTTTTCTAAAAGCTCCCCCTCAGTGACTGCCTAGTGTCCCTAGGTCAATTGTCCACATTTATTTGTCAAGGAGTATTGGGTTTTAGAATTTTTCAAGGAGGGGTATTGAGATAAAAATATACAATCACGCATGCAAGATGGTATCATACAGAAAAGAGAAAAAACACACAACATGGTGATGCATGTCACACTATCTACCCTTTATGTTTCTGATATGCATCACTCATCCTAATGCAGACCTAAGTGTGTATGCCCTCACCCTTGCACATGCCAAGTTCCCTTCTAATCTTGTTGAATTGCTCTTGGTTTAAGGCCTTTGTGAAGATGTGCGCCAACTGATTATGAGAATCAATAAAATGCAGCTCAAAAACCCCTTTACCTACATGATCTCTCTAGGAATGGTGCCGAATGTCTATATGCTTGGTCCTAGAGTGTTGAACAGAGTTTTTTGATAAACTGATTGCACTTGTATTGTCACACAAAATTGGAACACATTTTATTTCAATATCCAAATCAAGCAATTGATTTTTGATCCAAAGTACTTGGGCTCCACAACTTCCAGTGGCTACATACTCAGCCTCGGCCGTTGAGAGAGCTACTGGATGTTGTTTCTTAGAAGCCCATGAAACTAGGCAACCACCAAGAAATTGACAGTACCCGCTAGTACTTTTCCGATCAACAATGCAACCAGTATAATCGACATCGGTATATGCAATCAAATCAAAGGAACTGCCGATCGGAAACCACAAGCCAAAGTCTAGTGTGCCAATCAAATACCGAAAAATCCGTTTAACAACCATCAGATGTGATTCTTTTGGACACAATTTAAAGCGAGTACATAGACATACACTATACTGAATATCAGGGTGACATGCTGTTAAATACAATAGTGATCCGATCATACCTCGAAACAGTGTAGGATGTACTGTTTTACAATTTTCATTTTTGTCCAACTTCGTGGTTGTGGCCATCGGAGTTGATATGGGTTTTGCTTCTGCCATCCCGTATTTTTTCAACAGCTCCATTGTATACTGGGCTTGGTTTATGAAGATGCCTTCGGGCATTTATTTTACCTGCAATCCAAGAAAGAAGGTTAGTTCACCCATTAGACTCATTTCAAACTCTCCTTACATTATTCTTGCAAATTCATCACATAAAGCATTGTTAGTAGCTCCAAAGATTATGTCATCAACATACACTTGAACTACCAATATATCTTTACCTGATTTCCTTGTGAAGAGTGTTTGATCAACCTTACCTCTTTTGAACTCATTTTCAGTCAGAAATGAAGTAAGCCTTTCATACCATGCCCGTGGTGCCTGCTTGAGCCCGTACAACACCTTCTGGAGCTTGTACACATGTCGTGGGTGCTTGGAATCTTCAAAGCCTGGAGATTGTTCTAAAAAAATATCGTCTTTGATATACCCGTTAAGAAAGGTAGATTTAACATCCATTTGAAATAGTTTGAAGTTCAATGAGCAAGCAAACGATAATAAAATCCGGACTGCTTCTAGCCTAGCAACCAGGGCAAAAGACTCATCAAAATCAATCCCCATCTCCTGGCTATACCCCTTGGCTACAAGCCGGGCCTTATTCCTAACAACCACACCTATATCATGCAGCTTGTTTCTAAAGACCCATCGAGTTCCTATTACGGGTTGATTTCTAGTACGTGGCACAAGAGTCCACACTTTGCTTCTTTCAAACTGGTGCAACTCTTCATGCATAGCCTGGATCCAAGATTCATTTTGCAAGGCATCATGAATGTCCTTAGGCTCCTCTTGAGAAATTAAGGCAATTAAATCCTCCTCTTCTACCTGCATTAGAGAGGATCTAGTACTTACCCCATCTTCAGGATTACCTATGATGTTTTTAGTGGGGTGATCTTTTAGAAGAGTGGATGATCTTGGCAAATCCGGGTGTTGCACTTACTGCTCTTGAAGTGTTTCAATTGAGGGATCCTCATCTTCTTCACTCTTGTTGGATCGACGTTCAGTTGGCTTATTCTTGGACTTGACATCATTCGGACTTTGGGAATCCTCATCTGCATCCACAATTTGAACAGAATGGTTTGTTAGTTTTAATTCAGATTCATCAAAAATCACATGAGGGCTTTCTTCAACAACTAAAGTCCTCTTATTGAACAATCGGTAGGCTCTAGAGTTGAGTGCATAACCTAGAAAAATTCCTTTGTCACTTTTCTCATCAAACTTTCCTAGATTAGTCTTTCCATTGTTCAAGATAAAGCATGAGCATCCAAAGGGTTTAAGATGAGAAATGTTTGGTTTCTTACCCTTGTACAGCTCATAAGGAGTTTTCTTTAAGATGGGCCTTACCATTGCTCTGTTGATGATGTAGCATGCTGTACTCACTACCTCAGCCCAAAAGTATTTGAGTAGGGAGTTCTCACTTAACATGGTCCGTGCCATGTCTATCAGTATTTTATTTTTCCTCTCCACCGCTCCATTCTGTTGAGCCGTCCTTGGTGATGAAAAATTATGTGTGTATCCTTGCTCTTTATAGAACTCGCTGAAATAATGATTCTCAAACTCTCCACCGTGATCACTTTGAATGGTAGTGATAAGATAACCTCTATCATTCTGAACTTTCCTGCAAAAGACTTGAAATTCCGTCACGGCATCATTTTTATTGGCTAAAAAGAGCACCCAAGTGAATCTGGAATAGTCATATATAATCACAAAACCATAAGATTTTCCTCCTAGGCTGAAAGTCCTAGTTGGACCAAAAAGATCAAGGTGCAACAATTCCCGAGGCCTAGCGGTAGAAACAATGTTTTTATTTTTGAAGGAAATTCATGTTTGCTTGTCTTTTGTGCAAGATTCACAGATTTTATCACTTTTAAATTTTAATTTAGGCAATCCATTCACCAAATCATGTCTAGACAACTTAGAGATTACTCCAAAACTAGCATGACCTAATCTTCGGTGCCATAACCATGCATTTTCATGATTGTTTGCTACCAAGCAAAAGTCATCACAAGAAACATTATCAATATCAACAGTATAGACATTGTTATTTCTTTTTACAATAAATTTAACCTCATTTGTATTCTTGTTCAAGAGAATACAGTGGGTTTCATCAAAAATAATTTTAAAACTTTTATCGCACAATTGACTTATGCTCAACAGATTGTGATTTAGACCTTTCACCAAAAGCACATCTTCAACCAGAATTTCAGAATTCTTACCTATGTTGCCAATCCCAATGATTTTACCTTTGTCTTGACCTCCAAAGATAATTGAACCTCCATCCTTGTCTTGCAGTGTAGAGAACACCTTCTTGTCCCCTGTCATATGCCTTGAACAGCCATTGTCCAAGTACCATTTGCTCCCCCTGGCTTCAAGACATATCCGCAAGAAAGAAAATTCTCATGCAATTATTTTTGGTACCCAAGCTAGTTTGGGTCCGTAGGAGTTAGTCCAGTTCTGTGCATGTCTTTTCTTGGTCCAAAAAACATGATTTCTTAGTGGACTTTGTTTGAGCCAGCAATTTGTAATAACATGACCAAATCTACCACAATGATAACAGTTAACAGGTGCAAACTTTCTTTGAAACTGTCGTGGTTTGGGTTGGACATGTTTTGGTTTAGGATTGGAACATGAAGCATGATTTTTATCTTTTTCATGAACAAAAGATGTGGTGATCTTATGCTCAAAAGACTTTTTATTTTGAGGAATGTATCCAAGACCTTCCTTTTGAAAATTGACTTTAACTCCCAACAAGTTATCTAGGTTTTGTTTGCCTTTTACAAATCTTGACAATGTGGACTGAAGTTCAGCCACTTCTTTAACCAAACTCGCAATTTTCTCTTCAAGTTCTGAGTTTGTGGATTTCAGAATTTTTTCTTCATTTTTCATTTTTCACATGATTTCTCCATTTCAGATATTTTACAAGATAATTCTTTCTTGGCTTTTTCACAATCTGAAATCATTTGTAACAGACTTTCTCTTTCTTCCGTTACCTCAAACCATTCCTGTTCCAGTTTTTTAAATTTGACAAAGATATCTTCATGTGACAAATCATCAAGTTTCTTTTTAAGAGTTTTATTTTCAGATCTGATTTTCTTGTATTTAGTATACAATTTTTCATATTCTGATTCCCATTATTCATTAAAAATAGAATCAGGGTCAGAGTTTACCACCGGAGACTCATCTTCATGTGCCATAAGACACAAGCTCTCCACCAGCTCTTGAATCTCCTCGTCAGACGGTTCATCCTCTTTGTCGCTCCATGTAGCGACCATAGCTTTGGGCTTCTTGTCTTTCTTGAATTTTCTCTTTAGGTCTGGGTATTCTCCTCTCATGTGCCCGAGCTTCTTTCATTTGTAGCATATGATGCTACTTGGTTTGCTCGACTCACCCTTGGTTTGAGTGGGCTTCCTTTGCCCCTTTCTGAAATTGCCTTGGAAGTTTCTCTTCATCCTTAGAAATCTTTTCACTTGGCGAGTGATCATGGCCAATTCTTCTTCTTCGTTGCTCCCACCACTGGATTCTTCTTCTTGGGAATCGTCATCGGATTGATGAGCTCTCAATCCAATCACCTTGTTCTTCATGAAATCTTCCTCGACTGTCCTCTTTACATTTATCTCATAGGTCATAAGTGACCCTATGAGTTCATCGAGTGTGAGCGTGGACAGATTCTTAGAGTCTTCAATGACGGTGGCCTTTGTATGCCACGCAGGAGGAAGGGATCTCAAAACTTTTCTTACGAGCTCTGAGTTAGTGTAATCTTTCCCAAGGCCTTTGAGACCATTCATGATCTCAGTTAGCCTTGCGAACATCTCTGAAATTGTCTCTTCAGGCTTCATCTTGAAGAGCTCATAATCTCGGACCAGAAGGTTGGCCTTGGTCTCCTTGACCTCGGACGTTTCCTCATATATGAGCCATAGTTTGTCCCACATTTCTTTAGCCGAGCTACACATGGAAACACGAGAAAATTCGTTAGGGTGTATCGCACATTGCATAATATTCATGGCATTGAAATTAACAGTGCGTTTCTTTATTTCATCGAGTGTCCATTTTTCTTCATCATCCCTGAGTTTGTAAGGACCCTTGTCCACAACTCTCCAAACATTGTACTCTTGAGCAATTAGAAAAACATACATTCTATTTTTCTAGTACGAGTAGTTTAAACCGTCAAAGAAGGGAGGACGGTTGATGGAGTGACCCTCGGGCATCATACCCTTGTTTACCATTTAACCGGATCTTACTCTAGATCGTTAGATCTTGTGAAAGATAGAGCCTTAGCTCTGATACCAATTGAAGTCCCGTGATTAAATGGCACCCAAGAGGGGGGTGAATAGGGTATAAAATTTTTTACAGAACTAATACTAAATATAAAACACGTCTTAAGAGCAGGTAACCAACATGTAGAGATCTAATGGAATACAAAATGAATCTGGATAAATCAACCCCTACAGCAGTTCTTTGGTACTAGGCGGTGTCCGGGAATTCGAAGATTCTCTCACACACGGTATTTTCCTCCTGACAGGACTAACCTTGTCGATCAGAATTTACCTTTCGATATACCAGAGATCTCTCGTAAGATGGTTAATGAATCTAGATCTAAATACATAAACTAGATGGTAATATGATATTCAAAAGAACTAGAGCAGAAAGGAGGTAGAAGATATGGATCAAACCACTCAAGAGACAGTGATTTTTAGGTGGTTCGGATGCAACAACGGCAACCTACGCACACCCCTCACACACGGTGAGGATTCACACACTATCTTGTAGGAAAATACAAGATCAACACCACACACACACACGTGAAGAGTATAGAACTCCCACGAAGGTGCAAGAGCACGGACACACAAGAACGTTGAAGAACAACGAAGAACTCACACACACATGGATCTGTCAAGATCCACACACACACAAGTGATTGAAGATTACAAGAAGATACAACTCAGCTCAAACACGAATGGAAGATGAAGAACAGAAAAATAAAGACACAAAACAAGCTCCCCCTTAATGGATGAAGGTAGTATATGATGAAGCTTGCTCCTAGCTTGATCTCCACTTTATTTGGATGCAGATTTGCACTTGAAAACTTCAGCTACTGGATGAAGAGTTCCCCACGAATCACTGTTCACATGAATAGTATCAGCACCCTCTTCCTTGATAGCCTCCTCTTGTTCTTCCTTGAAAAGCCTTAGGGTTTATGACCCTAATGAGATCTTTTATAGATCTTCGAAGGTTAGGAGACAAGTCACCAGACCAGATCCATAAATCACTCCTTGACTGAGACCAATGGGCTAAAACAAATGGGAGAAACACCCTCTTCTCGAGCTTGAACCAGAAAGTCAAAAAGGGCTCTCTCGGGGATCTCGGTCGACCAGAATGATGGGGGCGGTCGACCGAAACCTGTAAATATTGTAGTTTTTCATTTCTGGAAAATCCGGTCGATCGGCCACTGTCCATTGGTCGACCGAAACCTGTAAATGTTGAAGTTCTTCGTTTCTGGAAAATCTGGTCGATGGGCCCTAGGGTGTTGGTCGGCCGAAATGGCCCAGTCCTGCAAAATTGAATTGTTAGCCTAGTGAAATTTATCAAAGTGCCAATGGATTTAAGTGAATGAGTGTTTCATGCATTTCAGGATTTGTTTGACTTGGTTAACTCAGTTTGAAAACATTGATGCTTGAGAACTTTCCGCAGGATATTTAAACACAACCTAAAACCCCCTTGACTCGTGTTTTGATTCCATTGACACGGACCGAGATAAAACCTTAACTCTGAGTTTTGTTATCATCAAAATCATTCAAGGAGACTCAACAGCATTGGCGGTCCTTTTCTAGACCGCTAGGAGGCAGAGAGTCCCGTTGGGTTTCTTTGGTCTTATCTCTTTGTGGACGACTAGGCCTTGTGGTCTATCGATCGACCATTTTTTCAAGCCTTGCGGTCTATCGTAAGACTGTTAGGAGAGACAGAGAGTCCTACTCTGCCTACTTTTCTTCTCTCCGTCCGTGGTCGAACTGGAGTCCTTAGTTGGATGATTTCTCTTTGAGTATTGATCCTCAGATGCTTCTGTTTGTTTCTATGGACTCTTGGGAATATTATCTTCAAGATTTATCTAGGTTTAGCCTTATTTTCATATTATTATCCCTCCAACTCGACCTAAGGTTTTGGGGGTCTATAAATAGAACCCTTGACTTCATGGCTTGAGAAGGAGATTTTTGGAGCTTGCTATTAAGTGCTACCGCATCCTGGAGCGAGTACTAGCTTGGGGGAGCTTGTGTCTACGTCTTAGGGTTGTCTGGTCTAGGGAGTAGCCGGTTCTTAAGTTGTTTGTGTTTTTCTTCTCTTAGTCTTTGTCTTATTAGCATCATCATAGCATATTCCTCTCCTTCTTCCTCCATGTTCTTTTGCCCCCACATCACGTTTTTAAACACCCTCCTACTATTTTCATGCCCCACAGGGGTTAAAAAACCACCAACCCCCCAGATATCCACCCCTCCTTTTATGCATATTAGTTTCATTGCACTATAGATACTGCACTTTTCCAGGGCTAATTGGGTTCCTTTCTTCTTGTGTCTACACTCTTTTGCAGGTCTACAGAGCTCATTACACGAGGCCCAACTCTTATGGCTGGCCAGGAGGGGTGGAGGTTCAAGTTCCCCATCATACTTTTCTGGGTGCGCTTAGCGGCCATCCCCAGACCATTTGGGTTGCCTTGCGATCTATCGGTCGACCATTTTTCTTCTCCTTGCGGTCGTCTCAGGACCATTTTTCGCGTCTGCACCTGGTTTTCTCTCCCGCGGGTGGGTGTGCTTCACTTAGCATCTTTCCAAGGTACGTGGTGTAGTTTTGCTACATTACTTGCTTTGGTGGCGATCACATCCTTCTCACATGGGTATTTGTCATCATATTTTTCCATCTTGTTCTTTGTTTATTTTGCTTTAGTTGCTCCACACCCACGGTGTGTGTTTACTTATCTCTTTCTTTGTTCCACACCCACGGCGTGTGTTTAGTTCTTTCTATTTGCCTTCCTTTGCACTGTTGAGATGACTTGCCCGCATGCTTTACATTTGATGTCATTGGTTTCTTGAGTTAGCACATATCACACATCACACCTCCATATCTCACACACCTCATCACACCACTTCACATAAATACCAACATCTGGTAGCTGTGTGCTATTTTGTGTTCAGTGGTATGTGCGAAGGGTACGTGCATGACCTATCCGTTCTTCATGTTTTGAGTCTCTGTGTCTAGTGAGCCTCCACTAGTCGTATCCTGACGACACTTTTATGTGTCGGCCCACCTGGGAGTGGTGGCGGGGTAGTTCCCGGTAGAGATGATTTGTAGGCTGGTTACCGTGGGCCCCTTTGTCTTACCGTTAGAGTTCGACGGGAAGGGAAAACTAGCTAGAGGCCTGGCTCAAGACATTGAGCTTGTGTGTGCAAAGGTGGTCAGGGGCGTTGGACTAGCGCCGCGGGCGTACCCTGACTAGTCACTCGTTAATGTTGTTCCTTGGTTACTTACTCGGTGTCTCAGTTACTGCATTCGAGGCGAGTGGGAGATACCTGAGGCACAGTGTGAGACGTCAGTGGACTCATCTGGCTTGTCTTCTAGTAAGGAGGTACTTTTGTCATAGGACACCTGACTCTTGTGGCTTTGGTGACTGGTTTCTATCATTACTAACGTGGCTCTTTGAGTAGTAAGTGTAGAGTACACGATAGCGAGGTCATGTATATATTGATGCTTTTAGGTCGTGTGGTCTAGAGTTGGGCTTTTGTCTTTAAGGACAAGCCTGCACGACAAAGATGTCGTGGCATGTCCTGGCTGTGTCGCCAGAGTTTCTTTTTATCGGTTCGGTGTTTCCCGACTGTGAGAATGGGAATTGATGTTTTACTGATGGGAGTAGTTTAGAGGGCTGAGGTTCTATCGGCTGCCGTGTTTCTATTCAGTACAGCTTTCCTCTTGACTTTTACTATTGTTCCTACACATGATGTTACTGCTTTGCTGTTGTTGTTTAGCACTGCTATTTACCGTTGTTGTTTCGTGGTGGGGATCCATGGGACCCCTACTGAGCCAGTGAGACGAGGCTCACCCCTGACTTTTTAGGTGTAGCTGTTCTTCCTCGTGCTTCGGAGGTGCAGTGTGGTGGTTCTTAGTTGCCAGCTTTGCCAATGTCAAACTTCCCCTGACTTGAGAGTATGTTTCTCTTTCTATTGGACTATACTTTTCTTTGGACTGGCCTCTGTAGTTTAATTTGTTTAATTGAAAATATAAGTTTATTTCTGCTAATTTAGCAATCCTTATCATAATTTTAGAATTGTTTATTGCTTTATATGGAAGTTCAATATACTCGACACACACCTTTCTATCCCTTCGGAGCCTTACAGCTCTTGGGAGGCCTCTTAGGATCCAAGCGGTATCGGGTTTACCCGATATCTAGATGTGGGGTCGTCATAATGTCACTTCTTGGGTGAAGGGACATAGTTTCTCAATGAGCTTTGGCCATTGCTCTGCCTTATTTTTTATCTTTCTGAATGCTTTAAATAGAGTTAACTGGACGTATACTTCATGACGTAGTTCCCATCACTTCTTGGGTGAAGGGCCTATGTTTTCTCAGTCAGTCCGAGTCATTGCTCTACAAAAATATTTCCATACTCTTTAGGCCTTTTCCCTTAAGGTTCATCAGACCATTCGAATGTTTAAAGACAATACACAGTTCACAAAACTTTAAACTAAGAAGATCAATTTTCAGGAAGAGATGTGGTTACGAAACAATTGAGTCTGTTTTAATTCTATTCCATACACTTGAATTTCATTTTCAAGACCCTTAAACCCAGATTTAGAGTTTATATACAATGAACCATCAACTTATTTGGGATTGGTCTGAAATATAAACAATGAACTCTAAGTGGAGAATATTGAGAGAAAACTCCCCCTGAGTGTATGGGCTCAGTCATACTTGAACAGGAATGCTCCCCCTCAGGATATGCCCAACAAGGATGTTACCAGGGGAACAAGGGCAGGTGATGCTCAGCAGACAAGAGTGATCAATGTTCATCCTAAAGATGGGAATTGAAGGAAGTGAACAGGAGCATCAGGCGAACTGGTGCGTCGATGCAGGCATGACAGGGGGTCTTTGCGCAATGCCTAGACATAACTCAAATTTGAGGGTAAAACCACTATAGCGTCGACTCAGCAAGATCAATGTGTTGACGCACTGTGAAATCACAACAGGTGCACGAGAGAAGAATTTTCAAGAGATTTCAGAGCATGGCTTTACATGAAAAAAGGATTCAAAAGAACTGAAAAATATTCAGCAAGCTTCTACATGGCAATGCTCCTAAGAGGCATTAAGGCAATTGATATTTTTCAACAAGAGATCCAATTCAAGCAAGCTTCCAGAAAAATTTAGAATGAAAATCTCATTATCAACATGCTCAATACATTTAGTATGCACTCGAACTATCATGCATGCTAAGTCTATGCAAAGTATGAGATGCAGTTCAATTATGTGATGCAGAATAGATTTGTACAAGAAATACAATTTTGGAGATATGCAAATCAAACCTTTTGTGCTGACTCCCCCTCAGGGTATGCATTCAAATTCCAAGAGTCCTAGTGAGAATCTTGACAACTGAATATGCATCCTATGACTTATTTAAATAGTTAACCCATGGTACTAGGCGGAGAGCTTGATCCACGGATCCTCTCACGCATAGTGATTGTTTCCCGTTGGACTTGATCCAACTTTCCACAAATCACCATTCTATATACCAGAAGGTTATTGCATGTTGAATCGTTTTCAGGGAATGCAATACAATGAAGTACGAGGCAAGATTCTTGGACCTCTCTTTAGTATGATATGTAGGATATATAATGCAAGAAGAAGCATAATGATATTCATCATTTATAGCACAAGCAAACTTCATGAAGGAGGAACTCAAACCTTATTAAGAGTTTACTGTAAACAACTAACAGGACAACCTACCATGCAGATTTAACATAAAATGAAAATCTTATTTACATACTAGTGCCTTGAGCTGTTATTTTTTGATTGACCCTTGTTCAGCTCCAAGGCATCCCCGCAACCAAAATCTCATTTGGCATTTTTGGGTACCCAAATTTTCTTGGGTCCTTGAGGATTGGATGCTCTTCTGACGGGTGCTCTCCACCTCCGATCCACTAAGTCATCCTTCCTCATCCAGGAACAGCCATTCATTTCATGCCTAACATCACCATAGCAAAAACAGCACACATGATGTCTTTCATTTCTAATGTGTGCATTGGCATTAAATTTTCATGTGTGATCGCGAGGGTTAGTATTCATGGCTTGAAATTTATTTTCCCTTCTCTTCTGCCAACAATCTTTAACTATGTGACCGGGCTTCTTACAGTGAAAGCATCGAATAGGAAGGTCTCTTTTGCTAGCCATAGGGTGCGTCGACCTTCCCTCGGAGGTGCGTCGATGCATTGTATCATTCCTGGGCTTTTGAATAGGAGTGTGCTGAACACACTTCTTCCCAGCATCGACCTTACCCTTGCCATTGCCTTTTTCATTGTTGGTTTTGTCCCTGCATGCTCTGAATTCATCATTCCTCAAAATAAAATAGTCATGCATAATATGACCGAGCTGTCCACAATAGAAACAATGATCATTCAAATTGTGAGAAGCATGGAGTTTGGCATTAAGTTTCCCAACATGCATATTAATACCAACAAAATCATTTTTCTATTTTTGCTTGGAGGTTTTCATTCTTTTCTAATTTTTATGCAATTTTTGGGTTTTTTTTACAGTGGGCTGTTCTTGAGTTTCCAGATTGGCAGGTTGTGTTGAAGAGAGATTAGAGGTGCTGGCCACATTGGAGCTGGAAACAAAAGAAGTATAGAGCTCATTTCCAAAAGATTTCTTATTTACTGGAGCATAACCAAGTCCATCTTTCTGAAAATTTACTTTAGTTCCCAAGAGTATGTCTAGATTTTTTGTGCCTTCCACAAATTTAGACAATGAATTACTCAAATCCAAGATCTCATCTTTCAGGGATGAGATGTGCAATTCAGAGCTAGCAAGTTCTTCCTCGTAGGCATTGATCCTGTCCTTCAGTATGCCATTCATTTCTTTGTAATCTTCAATTTCTAGTTCTAGCACATGCAATTTTTTAGAGTCATTTTCCTCGATGTGCTTCCCCTTTTCATAGGCAGACAGCCTATCATTTAGAACACCAATTTGTCTTTTAACTTCTTCATTTTCCTCAATGAGCACATCATTGTTAACTAGTTCATCAAGAAACTTCTGATCACCGGACATTGAATCCATCTCTTTTCTGAGCTCTTTTTCATTCTCTTCAAATTTAGAGATCTTATTCACAAGAACTTCGTTTTATTTTCTTAAGGAAGCAGTTTGTTCCTTATGCATATTTACATCAAACACCATACATTCACTTATATTTTCAAGCTCAGCACATCTTACACAAGAGGATTCATGAGTATTGTTCCTAAGACCCTTTTCCAATTTTTTATTTTCTGAACTGATTTTCTTATACTGCTTAGCTAGTTTGTCATAAGCATCCATGAGTTCAACAAATGTAAAATCTTCAGGTTTGGAGCTCACCTAAGATGAAGGGTTGCTTGGCTTGTCATCATTGTCACCCATGAAGCAATTGTACCTATCTTGTTCTTTCTGGATGCTGATCAAGTCATCCAAGATTTCTTTGGCTGACCTGCAACTAGAAACAAATGGAGCTGTGTTGGAGTCTACTGCTGCTTTCAACAACTTCAAAGTGAGATTGTCAACATGTCTGGACTTTTGTTCATTAGTCCATTTGGATTTATTCACAAGTAGGCTAGAAGGACCACTGGTAATAATCTTCCAGAGCTTAGAATCATATAAGGTTATAAACCTGCACATTTTTCCTAGCCCGTCACTTAAATCAGAACCATTGAAGATCGGAAAGGAAAGTATTGAAAACTGATCAACCAAGGAGCACATGATATAGTTGCACTTGGATCCTCTCTGTAGATCGTTAGATCTGGAAATGACAAGGCTTGGCTCTGATACCAATTGTTGAGTCCCTTGGGTGCAATCAGATCTAGAGTAGGGGGTTGAATAGATCCTTTCAAAAGACTATGACCAATTAAAACCTTATCTTGTTAAGGCATGACCAGCAGCTATAATGCACATGAGACACTTAGACATAATGCACAGTGGATGTAATAGGAATAGCTCAAATGAAAACGGCAAAAGCATAGTGCACAGGCTGCTGAGGTCTACACACCCTCAAACGTTGGCAGTTCATCAAGAGGCTACGTCGACGCAGCGACCTAGTGGGGTCGATGCACTAACATACACAGTTCAATTAGTTAGACTTGATAAGCTGCTCAACATGACTTTAGTGAGGTGTGTGAGAAGGATGCTGGTGTATGCGTTAGAAAATAACTGAAATAAGCATGTAGAAACTAGCACCCTAACCTGTGAATGGGGATAGGAAACATGGAGCAATCACACAAGTCACAACCCATAACACAGGGATTTTTAAGGTGGTTCAGTCTGCAAACTCGCAGACCTACATCCACCCCTCACCAAATCGGTGAGGCATTTCCACACGAGGATGAAGTCCTCAACACACACGGGGATGACGCCCCCGCCCCCCCCACACACACACGGGGATGAACCCCCCCCCCCCACACACACACACATGGGGACAAACCCTAAACACACACTCACACAAACAAAGAAACACAAGCTGCAACTGCAGCAAAACCACGGGGACAACTCCCTAGCATACACACTGCTAAACCCATCTAGAACTACTTCCGGTCTCTAAACAGAGTACCAGACACACTACTGTAAGCACATCAAAACACTCTGTTTACAGATTGACATTGCAAAGAAAAACCAGCAGAAAGGCAAGGAAAGAACAATTGTGGCTTCAGATGAAAATATGAAAGCTCTTTCAGCAGATCTGGACATAGGTCGAATCTGTGATTTCTTGTCAGGCTCAGACCGGCTGCAAGGTGGGATGATCTCCTTTCTCTCTTTTTCATGAACAACACTGGTTTGGGTCGAACTAGGGCTGGGCTGATAATGCTAAGGAGCTACTCACTCGTCTTCTCTACTTTCTTTTTCTTCCTCTCAACTACTCATGATGGAAGGCTCAGACTGCTCTTCTCTTCTTCTCTTCTTTTTCTTCAGATGGTAGTAGCAACAAAACAGCAGCTACAGTGGCACCAACAACAGCTCTCTTCATGTAGAGAGCTTCATATATATATAAGGCTGGGTAGAAAAATTCCCTCCAAGAATCATGCGTTCTGATTTGTCTAGCATAGACACAAGAGCTTCCCTCCAAGATTCTTCAATTTGAATTGCTGGAGTAAGTAAGTGACCAAAAGCTAGATTTGGGGTCATATTACTTACCAAATTTCAGATGGTCTGGACACTAACCTGTGGTCGGACCCATGGATTAATGGGGAAAGTTTTAATCAGCTCTTTGGAGACCATGTAAGACAGGATCTTGAACTACCCAAAGAAGCTAAAGTTGGGATTTTGATTTCTGTAGGTAAATGGAGTCTGCCCAATCCCTGTCCATAGAAATGCTTGAACTGTGTGATAGGATAAATTCAATTCACATTCACAATGGTGGAAGAGATGTCATCAAATGGAATCATTCAGAGCAAGCCATCAAGGCCAGTCACATTTGGGAGGGCATCAAGGATAAAAGCACCACAATGGCATTTCACAAGTGGATTTGGAAGAACCCGATAGCTCAGATGGCTTCACATTATACTTGGCAGGCTGCACTTCAAAAGTTGCCCACTGTTGAAAGTCTTGAGACAAGGGGATTCAATTTTCCTAGCATATGTGCATTATGCAGAAATGCCAGCGAGAGTCAAGATCACCTATTCTTTGAATGCTCTTACACTAACTGGATTTGGAAACACATTCTTCTTCGATTTGACCTCCACAGGCAACTAGTCACAGGGATTCACCATGAAATTCAGAAGCTGCAATAGGAATTCACAGGATATTCCCCACTGGTGAAGTTGATTAGAATCCTCCTCTATTTCTCAATATGGAAGATTTGGAGGGAAAGGTGTTTAAGAATCTTTGAGGACATCACAGCCACTTCAAAAATAAAACTCTTTTTTGATATAATTGAAGATCCCAGAAGTTGTATGGAATTTTTTTGGCCAAGTAGTTTATCAAGGAGGGAGAAAGCTATATTCAATAGGTTTAACTTTAATATCGGATAACCTCCGAGTCTAAAGCATGTGTGGTCCGGAGGTATTTTTTCTCATCTGCTAGCTCTTCTAGCATATTTATAATGTATAGTTTTCTTTCTTTTATACAAAGCACTTTATTTACCAAAAAAAAGGTTTGACCAAAAGTGCCTACAATATCTTTAATTATCATGGGCTGGCTAGCAGAGAAGGACGTCCCTTTGACCAGGAAGATTTCTATCAGACAGAAATCCTGTCGGCAGACTCCAGGAGAGAGTACATCAGAGAAAAAGCCTTTTCCCTGGATAGTGTACTGAGAGGTGTTTTGTCCAAAAGATGGTTCTGATCACTTATGATGATAGGGAAAAAGATCAATCTTAGGAACCTCCACCAGACCTCGAAATTCATGTTTTTCAGAGGGTTGCGTCAGATCTTTTTGCTCTTTGTACGGTTTCTGAATGGCTTCATTGAACAACTGTGATGTAGACAGAAAGTGCTTTGATTTTGTCAGATGGACCATGAGCGCGTCGACACAGCTTACCCATGCGTCGACGCAGCTGTTGAAGGTGGCCTTTCAGACGGCTTCTGGAAGACCCCCTGCGTCCACACCCTGAGAGCATAGGGTCGACGTAGCTGGTTGAGCTGCTCCCAGATAGAACCAGGAAAATGAAGAGTCGACACCTGGGGTCGACACTTCAGTGAAGCGCTTGATGAAGGGCGTGTTTCGCGTTGATGGCATTGACGCAGTGAGGGAGGCGGCGTTGATGCACCTAAGAACATTTCACTGTTTGCTGGCGAGCTGGTCGTTGACGGCGTCGACGTTGTGAAGAGGTGCGTTAAGGGCCACTTGACACTGCTACGATCCATTTGTCACCCCTATTGGCTATTTTTCACTCCTATCGGCTATTTTATACCCTTAAGGAGCTATTTGTCACCCTTATTTGTCAATAGCCATCGCCTTTGGTTCATCGCTTTCTACTTGAAGATCTTATGGTGCGTAGATGCAGAACTGCCATTGTGTCGACGAAATTGAAGAGCCACGCCCGTGTCTATGCTGGAACTGCAGGTGCTTCTACTTCACTACGTTGACGCATAGGGACGTTGCATCGACGCAACTATGTTGTTTTTGCAGGTTTTTGCTTCGCAAGCCATTTTTCACTCTTGTATATCTATTTGTCACCGCTAATGTCAATTTGTCATCACTAGCTAGACATTTGTTATTACTATTGCACATTTGTCACCTATAGAGCTTATTTTTCACCCTTGTTTACTGCAGCTGGTGGTCAACTTGAACTTGACTCAACTGAGCTTGACTTGGACTGGATGACTATATCTGGCGAGAGGTTGACTGGCCTTAGTGTTGACTATGACTAAAGTCAACTTTGACTGATGTTGAATTGGCGGGAGTCAGCTCCCTTTGTAGACATAATCAACCTTCTTCTTTATTGTATTCTTTAGCCTTCCCATTCATTTGTCAGCCATAACTCCCATTTCTCACCCTTATGTGCTTCAGTTGGCGGGTGGCTTAAGGTTGACAGGAGTCGACTCGAGAGCCATTTGGAGTCGACTTGCCTTCTTCATTCTTTAGCATTTTGGCTTGAAATCTTCACACTGCTTAGTCTTGACCTGAACTACAAGATTGTTGACATCATCAAATGCAATTAAGACTCATCAATGAGTCATCGTTAGACATCGTCAAAACAATAGAATCAAGCATGTTCCACACATGCCCAACACATCTTTCACTAGGATTACCAAACCTATCTCAACCCAATTGCTTGCTATCATATTTTCATTTTCCTCCTGTGGGCTTCCACGTAATCAATGTCTAATGGTTCTCATGTACTCAGAACTTGCAAGGTTTTCCTTTATAATGAATTGCTTTGACCATATAGCTTAAGACATAGGAAATACAATAATATTGGTTTGTTCCTACACCCCCCAGCCCCTCAATTGATCGATGGTTTCATTTGGATTTGTATGAATGGTTTAGTTTCAGACTTTTCAAAGTAGCTATTTAAAAAATAATGAGAAAGTTTGTTCATTTTCTGTGTTCTTTTTATAGCATTGGGTTTTGAAACCATTATGTACAAAGATACTCTGAGATTATGTAGCCTTTGACTTAGTTACGCTAACAAGAAAAAGAAAAAACCATGGGGAAAAGATAACACCTCAGCTGATAGGGGCACACAGGATTCTCTATCACCCTCGTATTGATCAAATTGACACATTATCAGCATGGCAACACTCTCGGGTTAATGAGAATCCCTGTGTCATCTCTCCAGTGGCACATCAGGGCCAACTTAAGACTTACATTATTCGTAAAAACCCCTATCTGTTAATAATTTGTTAAGTGATCTCGCATTGTGTCATAACAGGGCCAACTTGAGACTCAGAAAAAGTCCAAAACCAGTTTTACTTGGGTCGAAGTTGGCAAACCATCACTACACCTGGCCTCTAACAAAAATATATTATACATGGGCATAAACAGAATAAAATGTAATGCAAGATGCAATAAATTGCATGGATAAAAGTTTTATAGCTCATGCTCTATTTTTTATCTATCATTTTTCAAAGAGTATCAAATGAAGCTACTTTAAAAAAACCATATCAACTAACCCTCCTGCCCAACCTATCTCTAGTATATCATTAGATGACCCGTAATTCTTTATTGCATTGTCAAGGAGCTCAAATTCTTATTTAGCAACACCTCCGAGACTATTACTCAAGGATACAAGTAGGGATCATTTTGGCTGCCATTCTGTTCTTTTCAGAATCTGAAATAAACTGAAGGATAGGACAAGTGCATCCTCCATTGAGAAAAGAATCAAGTGTAGCTAAACCCATTAGATGGATGGCTAACATATGGTAGTTCAGAGAAGCTATATATGGCTTAAAAAATGAAAGATCCACAGAAAATCAAGCATGGGTAGGACATCACCTATCAAAAAGACCGAAAGCTAGAGCATATTACCTATCAAAGAGGCCAAGTTTTAGAATCAGATCCGCTAAATTTGAATTTGGCTTCCCCACAAGCTGAAACAGCTTCTTCCGCTCCATTGTAAAGGTACCAATTTTTTTCCATAACATGATTTATATCAGTGAACTCTTCGACCATACCATCAACCTTCAAAAGAAATGGGGACATAACAGGTCAACCCATTCATCATGTGCCAGTGCCAATTGACTCTCATTATTAATGCGATCCTATTTTTACTTGTGATGTAGTTTTGTTAACAAAAGCCTGGTAGGATCAACCATCAGGTAATTGACAAAAGAATCACTGATTCAGATCAATTTGAATGGTTTAGGAATAATTCCACTCTAATTCAATGGTTTTTTCGTAACCTGCAGGATCTGTTTAATTTTTTATTTTTCACTTTTCTTTTCTTTCTTTTTTTGGTAGGGGGAGGAGGGGATTGGATCGGCCCCTATATTCAATCTCAGTTCCCAACATTTGCTATAGCTTATGTTTTAAATATCTTCTGATAAACATCATTATGGATGATTGACACCAATGTACTACGTTAACCTACCAAGTTTACATATATCGGCTTGCTAAGCATCAAACTCCACCAAAAGGAATAACTACATTCTATACAAGTGGAGAAGAGCATAGTTTCCTCGAAGAGAGGTAATCGAAGGAGGACTACCTTCAATGGATGGTAGAATCAGGTTGACCTAATTCTCAGCTTGAGTCTCAGCTGACCCAAGGTGTCACACTGTTTAAGGAAAAGATGTCAATAGTTAGTTGGCTGCTTTCCAGCCATTCTTAATAGGATTTTCATCTACGTTAGAATAGTCATGCATTGGTCAGCATTACAACAAGATACACTAAGATAGTGGAGCCTACCTTATGTTCGAACAATGCTTATAGGGTCAACTGCAACAAAACAAAATATGCCTAACATGCTGGAGCATACTCCACTCTTTGCCTTATACTTTTGAGTTGGATGCTCTAACATGGCATCAAAGTCAATCTATACATACAAGATGAAATGTTCAAACAACAGATAGAGTTATAACTAGACACAAGATTTACGCGGCCATCAGCCTTTCAAACGCTATCCTTGTTGTATATTCTACAAATATTTTCTACCACAATAACATGGAATTAAATTAGATCTCATCAGTTGTAGTTATTTCTCACTATATTGTTGCATATCTGATACATGAATTACAGTGAAGTTATTTGTCACTATAATGCATATGGGAGCATTTACTATTGGAGGAATGTGTGCATTATCCTACCACTTGTGCACAAGATGATAATAACAAAATCTAAATTCAACTCCATTACTTTGTCCCATTTCCATAGATCTATGTAATAGTTTGATCTACTGAATCTACCCATATACACCAGGATCCTAGCTTCACAAGATGAAAGTCAACATGATTAATGGCAATGTTCTTTTAACTCTATCTATTCACTGTTCTGAAAAAAATACTTGCACACAAAGGAGGGAGAATGACCTTGGCTTTTTTTCTACAGACATTAGTAAGGAACAATAGAAATTACACCTGTATCCTATTCATGGAACATACTTTCGATCAACAAGAAAAGAAAGTGTGCCACGCAACCATGACAACATTTTTAAAGCATGATATTAATGACTCTCTTCTGATTATGCATTTCAACGAGGAGGGGGGAACACTTTCACCTGATCATTCGGGGTCTTGACCTAGTAAAAGTAGAATGAAAAAAAAAATCAAGGCAAGGAACATTTATCTCATTAAGGCAAGTGATTCCTCTATAGAAAGTAGGGGTAGGGGAAACAGTGACCTTTCCACACACTCCCTCCCCCATGAAAAGTGTCACAGAGGCGCACAACAACTCTTGCTCATCAGGTGCATCATGTGTCTAGTGTTATAATTTTTTTAAAATGGAAGTTGAATTGCTCAAAGAATATAATCAGTAATACAACAATCCCACAAGGTAGGCTTTCCATAGATGTTGTGTCAAATTGGTGAGTGGAACATGTTTCAGCACATGCAAGTAGCTATGACATATATTGGCGTGTTTCAATCCAAAATTTCGGTAGGGTCTACCGAAATGTTGGTGGCATCTAGCTTTGAGTTAATGACATTAGTCCGTCGATACAGATATTTATTCTTGGTCATTGAAAAATCAGTTGCAGAATGCAGATGAATCACTATAACACAACTGAATTATGCTCCTGAATTATGCATGTAGCTATGACATATATTGGATGTTTTGGAATTTTTACAAACGGTTGGATGGGTGTGGGGGGTGGATGGATGCGTGAGAGCTAGTTTAGGATGGCTATTAGGGCGTAGGGTGGAGAAAATGAGAAGAAATGGAGTGGGCACATTTGCTGCAAATGGGCCGGGGTCAGTCAACTGATGACAAAATCAGTCGACTGATTTGCTGGTAGGTCGACTGATATTCAGAATATCAGTCGACTGAACCAAAGGTCAGTCAACTGATTTTGCCAATATCAGTCAGCTGGCGCTTTGACTATCCTCTACTCCGAGGTGACTGTGAGGAGGCTAACAGCTGGTTTAGTGGTGATTAATGGTGGGGAGAGAGACGGTGGGAGAGTGAGATGGATGTCTATGAGCTGTGGAATACAGTGAGGGGCACATGAAGGGGAGAGTGCATGGGTCAGTCGACTGATCACAAAATCAGTCGACTAATATCTAGGAGGTCGACTGATATTTCAGAATATCAGTCGACTAAGAGTTCTATCAGTCTGCTGAGTGCCTTCCCACTTTTGGTTATTTTCTTCTTTTAGCAAGAATGAAAAATAAACTATGACAATGAAAAGTGAAAATATGACATCAATGGGAGTATGATTTACAGATTTGATATGTTTTTCAATGTGCGATAATCTGATGTTTGATTTTAACGTTTCATAATTGCTTAGATGTCGTTCCATTTATTTAACCACAGGAAGCATAGTCATTTCACTTGGTTTTTCTCTTTCCTCCACAGTCACATGGGTTTGTCCTTAATGTTCATTCAGCTGAGAAGAAATTGGTTCTATTCTCTAGAGAAATGATATGTTCTCTCCATTTCTTGTCTAAGAAAGGCAAAGCGAACTTGGCTAGTGCCTTTAAGGACTTTTAAATAACATCATAGCATTATTTGTCCATGATCATAACCCAACCTCAAGTCATTATCATCTGAACTCTATCCATCTCAAGCTTGCACATGAAGCATTCAATTTATATTGGTGGATGAACTCTCCTTATCCTTTATCATTTGTTGTTACATACATCCTGGCCTTCTATTAACCACATGTAAAAAGATCTAGCCATTAACACATTATGGTCACGGGCTCCCAGCTACCAAAAGCATTACATCATCCCTTCACCTGAAAACTAAGGGAGGAAAGCAACGGATTTGTATTGCTACATCCCCCAAAATAACCCCAATGTATTTCATAGACAGAACTGGCATCCTTTCAACAATCATCACTTGTGGATTTTAATTTAATCTTCAGCCAACTTCAGTAAGCATAAAAGGACTCGATATTGAATTTCAAAACTCATAATACCTACCGTCATCTTGATACCTTGGAATGCCTAATAATAGATGATATAAGGATTGTTTTTGTTTTGGCAACATTCTATGGCCAATTGGTTTTATCACAGATCATAATGTATTACATATTCAAAGATCTTTAAAGTATGTCAAATGAAGCAATGGACACTCCATGTTATCTCCAATTCAAAACATCTAGCAGTAGGGTCATATGATTGAACATTGCTTACCCAATTGACTCTAGTGCATTCAGTACGTTGTTGAAGATTGACAGGCTTCTTCTGTGGGGTCACTCCATACTCTTGTTGCTCCCTGGAAGAATGTTTTAACCTTTAACCAGACCAATCAAAAAATAAATAAATCAAAAACCATGTGACAGCTCAGCAAATAACACTCATGAAATCTCAGCCTGCCGCTACAGGTTCTCCTGATGTCTTCGAATTTTCTTTTCCCTCTCTTTCTTAAGTAAATCTGCAGTACTTTGAACATGTTGATTAGTCACTCTTAATGCCCTTTTCACTGCTTGTTCTCTATAACCCATGCCCATCAACAATGACAATACTTCATCAGGCACTTGAAGCTGAAGGCAAAAAAATAGGATACATGTTTTAGATTGAGATAGAAAATAAACAAAATACTTGGATTTTTTTTTGAAGTTTGAAAAGGTAAGGGTAACCAAATTTAAACTTTTGTTAAACCAAATCCCAATAGACCTTCATGGTTTGCCATATCATATTGACTCAGTGTGATACATCCGCCTCATATAGTATCTAACATTTTTGAGTCAGGAGTCAGTTGTATCACGTCGAGTCGCTGTGAATTATTTAAATATTAATATAATAATTAAAAATTAAAAGTAGAACAGGCAGAAATTTTCAAAAGCCTTTCAAGAAAATGATATGCAAGCTGCCATCCCAATTCTATTTCCAGGTAGAACTAAAGGCAAGGCAGACCAACTCATGAAGGTACAATGAGGATGGCAATAAGATCCTCTCCATATGAGGAATGGAAAATCCCATTGGGCTCCACATCTAACAAAGTAGTCCTTATGAGGATCATGAACATCACATGGAAATGATTGCTGAGGACAACAATCACAATCAATGGAACCTTGCCAAAGATGAGTCCACCTATTAATAAACTTTGCCTAGTCTACAATAGAAATTTTGGAGAATGCAAACACCCCCTAAACCCAATAGCAAAGTGAATCCATGGTTTGGATTCCATGTTAAGACATGTACCATTTTCTTTTATGATTCGAAGCTTTATGGTCTTCTTAGAATCAAATAAATTAACCTTAACAAAAATCTACCACAAGAAAGAACAAGGGAAGCTTTTTCCAAAAAAATTGCAACGCTTTATGTTACAAAATCGCTCTTTGAAACCTCATAAAAGGCCATTACAGGAAATCCATTTTCATTACTGTTCCATGTGCTTAGAAAGACCTACATGTATCTCATCAAGCCTTTTTTTGTATCCCTTGCCCTTCATTTCTGTCACGCCTCGAGCGCGGAAGGAACTCGGAGATGCGTGACGAGTTTATATCGATCATGTCAATCAGAGCGTTAGTGTATTCAACACAAAGATAGAGTGCGCAAAAGTAAAGATAACCCAATCCTTTATTCAATCACAACCTTAAAAGTACTTCTATTACAATCCACTTAATGAAAGTGCTAAGACTCAATAAAGGGAAAAGTACAACGATTGACTCAAAAATATAGAAAGATAAGATTAGTAGACGCTTGGATAGACGGAGAGCTCTAATCTCTTCACTCTTGACCTTCTCCATCCGATTGAGTCTCGTCATCGGACTTACCTGAAAAATAGGGTAAAACACTGGATGAGCGAACGCTCAGTTGGAATTATATCTCAAGAGCTAGCTTGCTTTAAGTAAATTACATGTTACATGAATGCAATAAAGCTATGCATGTTTACATAAAATGACAAGAGAGAGAGAGAGTATAACAAGAGATAATTGAGTGAACTAGCATGTCTCTCAAGAACTTATATCAATAAATGTCAAGATATTCAAGCAAGTATATTCATCATGTCATGTCGGGAATTGGCTATCACGTTTCAAGCAAGTATATAAATACCATTTTCGGGTCACGCAAGTCATATCATGTCAAGTCGAGTATGAGATTGTGGAATGTCTAATCAAGCTAGTCATGCACTTCGGTGCAATGCCACACCATGATCATTACAACTCCCATGGGCACTAGTACTTTCGGGTGCTCCTCCTAGGACCAGATCGAGCCCTTATATGCGCAGGTATTGATCGTGTATTTTTCGACATCCACTATGGTTATAGCCAATATAGAGTTTCAATGGAATAGGCTTGTAGGGACTTTAAGGTAGATCTTGTGGAATAGAATTTCAAGGATTGAACATGATG
The DNA here is from genome assembly GCA_022559845.1 of Amorphophallus konjac. NCBI lineage: Eukaryota > Viridiplantae > Streptophyta > Magnoliopsida > Alismatales > Araceae > Amorphophallus > Amorphophallus konjac. The sequence continues at coordinate 256,668,504 of CM040118.1, read as the reverse complement.
TATAAACATCAGATTCTCGAAAATCAAATTCTAGAGAGAGAGTGTTAGAGAGAGAAGCTTTGCATCTCCCGCGTTGGTTTCCTTTGTTCTCCCGGTGTGCTCCCCGCCCTGTCGGCGATGGCTGGTGTGGCTGGGGAGGTTTCTGCTCCTCTACTAACGAAGGAAGTTTGGCCTCTGAGACGATACAGGCTGTGCCTCGAAGATCTTATGCTCAGATGGTTATGGAAGTCCATCGCCATCCTGTTCCTTCTCTTCAGGTGAAATCCCCTGCGTTCACAGATAAGGGTGAGCCGGCTGTGTTTTTCTCTCAAGATGAAGTTCAGGTCTCCTGTTCCTCACTCCAGAATGCTATAATTGCCAAGTGCTCGTATGGCCGACCTACTATACCGGAGATTAAGCTGTGTCTTGCACAGCGGCTACACCTGAGATCTGAATTTATCATTAGTAGACTTAATGCCAGACATGTTTTGGTCAGATTGGGTTCGGCGGAGGATTTCCTTCGTGTTCTTCTGCAAAAAAATCTTTATATCAAAGGTTTCCTGTTTAGATTCTTTAGATGGTCCCATGATTTCGACTTCAATGTGGATCCATCTACTATCCCGGTATGGATCGGTTTTCCTTCTATTCCTGTTAATTTTTACCATGAGGACATGCTCCGATATATTGCAGGCAATATTGGTCCAGTTCTTCGAATTCATGATGCCACAATAGCTATGACGAACACATCTGAAGCCTTAGTTTGTGTTGAAATGGAACTAGATCTACAGAGGAAAGATAGGATTTTGATCGGTATTGACAATGCAGGATTCTGGCAGCCGATTAACTATCATCGGGTGCCTCATCTATGCTTATCCTGTCACAAGATTGGGCACCTGGAAAAGGAATGTAAAAAGAATCGAGGTACAAATCTGCCTCGGGTGAATTTGACAGGAAAAACAAATCGCCCGGAGGTTAAGCATGTCTCATGGCAAAACATTAAGTCAAGGCCGGTAATGTCAAATCCTCCTTTGGTTGCAGAGACAGGGAATAGATTTTTAGTTTTTAATCAAGTTCTGGAGAGTTCGGAGGTGATTGATGGTGTTGCTCAGAGCAAGGAAACTACAGAGATTAACTCGGTCTGCGATCCTACGGATAACTATCGGATCTCAGATGCATTGGAGAATAAGGAAAATCCTGGTCCCTCACATGTTGCTTGTAGTAATGCTCCTTCAGGAATAACTTTAGAGAAACCTCCCTATAATACAGAGGCTTTGGATTCTGTTGAGCTGCCTTCAATTCAAAGTTATTATGAGACTACTCAGGAGATTTCAAATTCTTTCTGTTCAGACAAATTGGTAATAAATACAAAGAATTCAGAGCTTATTTCTAAAATATCGAAGGATGAGAATGTCAAAATGTTTGGGGGTCAGACACAAAAAGGAAAGGAGCTGCTTCAAGTATCAAAACCAATTGAAGTTTCAGTTTTGCCAGGTGTCTTATTCAGTGATGCCCGGTTGACAAGGGCTAAAGCCAAAAGCCTGATCACTAAACCTATGCTTTATAACCCATGTTAAACTCTGCATTAATTTGGAATGTCAGGGGTATTGGAAATAAAGCTACTCAAAGGAGTTTGGCTCATCATACTAGTGTCAACAATGCAGGTTTGGTGGCTATCTCTGAACCTCGGATTAACTTTAATAGAGCTCACACAATAGCCCGGAAGATCAATATGCAGTCATTTGTTGGAAATGACGGGGATGCCTCCAAGATATGGATTCTGTACAAATCAAATATATGTTTAGATATTGTTGAGTCTCATCCACAATATCTAACTGTTGGAATAAAGGACAATGATAAGGTAATTCTGTTCTTCACTGCAGTATATGCCTCCTGCTCTGTTAGCGAACGCAGAATTCTTTTTGATGCTTTAATGGAGTTTAGTCGAGATGTTAATATCCCTTGGTTACTAGGGGGTGATTTTAACTGCATTGCATCTCCGGATGAAAAATGTGGTGGTTCCTTTTCTTCCATGACTGCTATGACTGATTTTTAAGGTTTCTTAGCAGCGGCTGGCTTAGTAGATGCAGGCTTTTCTGGCTCATTATACACTTGGTCAAATAATCAAATTGGCTCTTCCTCCATCAAAGCTCGGTTGGACAAGATTTTACTTAACACATACTGGGTTAGCTCACCTAATTTTCTTTCAGTTAAACATTTAGTCTGTGGCCCTTCAGATCATGCCCCTTTATTGATGACTATGAAGTCCACTCAACATTCTCCTGGGAGATTTATGTATCAACATATGTGGCACTCTCATGAGAATTTCTTAGACTTTGTAAAAGAAAGTTGGAATAAATATTCACATACAGATGTTCACCCTTTTGTTACTCTTCAGTACAAATTAAAATGTTTGAAGGCTGACTTACAAAAATGGAACAAAGAAATCTTTGGCAACATATTTCAGGCTAAGAGCAGAGCTGAGGCTTTTGTTACACAGGCTCAAATAAATTTTGATTCTGATCCATCTGTGAACAACTGAATTCAGATGCAGAAAGCTAATGCTAATTTGCATCTTATTCTATTCAGAGAAGAGATGTATTGGTACCAAAAGTCTAGGGTGGAATGGATCTCTTGTGGTGATCGTAACACCCAATTTTTCCATCATTACACTCAAGTTAAAAGGCAGAGGAACTTCATTCACAAGTTAAAAATTAATGAGGAGTGGGTGGATGATCAAATTGTTCTAGCTGATGGTGCAGTGGACTTCTTTAAGTCCCTTCTGTCCTCTGAACCTCATACAATTGAAGATAGAATTTTTGAAGCAATTCCTCCTTTGATTAATAATGAGCAGAATTCTTCTTTGTGTTTAATTCCTTCAGCAGATGAGGTGAAGAAAGCTACATTTTCTTTATCTGGAAACAGCTCCCCTGGCCCAGATGGATTCTCTGGGGGATTTTTCTCCCATTGCTGGGATATAGTTGCAGATGGTGTGGTTAAAACTGTCCAAAGCTTCTTCCAAGGGTGGGGACTACCTCAAGGCATTACTTCTACTATTATCTGCCTAGTCCTTAAGAAGAAAAGTCCCACTACATATGTTGATTTCAGGCCAATTAGTTTGTGCAATTTTACTTATAAAATTGTTTCAAAAATCATATGTGAGAGGTTGAGTCCAATTCTTCCAATGATTATTTCAAAGGAGCAAAGTGGATTTGTGTATGGCAGACACCTTGCTGACAATTTTCTGATGGCCAAGGAGATGATTATAGATATTGATAAGCCTGTGCGGGGTCATAATATAATCATGCAACTTGATATGGCTAAAGCTTATGATCGTTTGGAATGGGATTTTCTGTTCAAGGTTCTTAAGAGCTTTGGTTTCTATAGTAGATTTATTTCTTTGATTTCTCAATTACTGGTAAACTGCTGGTTTTCTATCTCCTTCAATGGTCAAATCAAAGGTTACTTTAAGTCTACCAGAGGTGTTCGTCAAGTAGACCCCCTTGCTCCGTCTTTATTCATTATTGCTGAAGAGGTCATGAGTAGGGGCCTTGCACAGCTTTTCCTATCTGGTCGATGTAAATATTTTCATCTCTCTAGAAGGGTTCAGCCCATAACCCATTTACTTTATGCTGATGACTCTCTGATATTCATTAATGGTGGTATGGTCTCTATAAAGCAGTTAATGTTGTTCCTGGGTAGATATCAAGCTGCATCCGGTCAATGCATTAATGCTCACAAAAGCTATTTCCTAACTGCTAAGAAAATGCCTCAGTGTTCTATTGCTCGGATAACTCAATTGACAGGATACTGCTTAAGGAAAGGCAGCATTATTTACCTTGGCATTCCTCTCTTTAAAGGTCTTGTGAAGACTTCTCACTTCAAGTATCTCATTGATAAAATTAATATCAGATTGGCTGGTTGGCAAAGCAAGATGTTATCACAGGCAGGCAGACTGGTTCTAATTAGGACAGTTTTATCTGCTATTCCAGTATACACAGCAAATGCAGCATCAATCCCATACACTATTTTAAAACAGATTGGAAGTATCTGCTCTAATTTTTTCTGGCAGGGCTATGAAAATTCACACAGGAAGCATTGGGTTTCATGGGAAAGAATCTCTTGTCCGATAGAAGAAGGAGGTCTTGGAATCAGAAACCTGAAGGAAATTCAGTAATGCTTTTATGTGAAATTGATTTGGCAGGCTATAAACAGTAATTCCCCCTGGGCTATGTTTGTTAGAAGCAAATACCTAAATGGTCGGCATATTTCAGAATGTAAAGTTCCTTTCTTAGCAGGGATTAAGAAACAAGACTTTGAGAAGGCTAAAGCCATCTACATGGCAGGCTCTAGAATGATTATCCAGGACGGGGCCAACACAAATTTTCTCAAGGATTGCTGGTGCAAAGACACATCCCTGGCCAATCTTTTTTCTCTGCAGACTGACTCAGATTCCTTAAATTGCTCTGTTCAAGAGGCTCTAGCCAATCGCCTACACCCAATTTGGGATAAAGTTGAAGACCAACAACTGAAAGACCAACTTCAAGCGATGGTTTTACATAGAGGGGAAGACATCCCTGTTTGGACACTTTCAAGCATAGGTAAATTTAGTTTTAAAACTACGTTCAGCATATGCAGAAATCAAACTCCTCAGCTGGATGCAAAGTTTAGAAATCTTTGGCAGAATTTCCTCTCTCCCGAGCTTCTATATTTTGTTGGAAAGTTTTGTGCCAAGCTGTTCCTGTTGATACATTAATTCAGAAGAGTGGTAGAAGTCTGGCCTCCTGCTGCAACTGCTGCTCTTCTGTCCAGAATACTGAAGATATGGACCACCTATTTGTTACTAGTGACATAGCTACTTTTCTTTGGAGTAGATTTGGATCCCTGATCAATGCTAGCTGTCTGGAACTTAGCAATATAACAAGTAGGCTGAAGTCTGCTATAAATAAGGCTGCTCTTCATAAACCAAAAGCATTTATATCTCTATTGCTTATCATCCTGATAATCTGGGAGACCTGGAAATACAGATGCAGAGTAAGATATGAAGGCAAATATCTTAGTTTTCTCAACACTGCAGATCATATAATTGCAGAGGTGGCATATGCTGTCAGCAAGATAAAATTTAAGCAAGGGGTCAACACAGGTTATCTGGGAATTCTGCAGGAATTTGGCATTGCTATCAACCATTTCTACCCAAATGTCCTAAGTGTTCGATGGGTTGCTCCTGCTGAAGGTTTGGCTTTAAATGTGGATGGTGCAAGTAAGGGGAACCCAGGTTTAGCAGGAGGGGGTGGCTGTTTCAGAGACAAAAATGGGAAGCTCTTCATGGGTTTTGCTTTCTTCTATGGCTCTGGAACAAATATGGCTGCAGAAGGTCGTGCTTTGTTGGATGGTTTAAGGCTGGCAAAAGTTCATGGCATCTCTTTGGCTGTGATATATACTGATTCAATGGCTTTAATTGATATGCTGGCTTCAAAAAGAGACCCCCCGTGGACTCTTCTTCCCTGGTGGCAGGATCTTCTTCAATTGTTTCCAACATTTAACTGCCCTATTGTTCATTCCTATAGAGAGGCTAACCAAGTGGCATATGCATTAGCTAATTATGCAGTTGCTAAGGGTAGTAGCTATGTATTTTCTTGTATTCGGGAGTTGCCATTGCTGGCCAAGGGGTATGTTTTAGCTGATGCTTGGGGTTTGCCAAACATCCGCATTAAGCTTGTATAGGAGTTTCTTCATTTCACATACAAGAGGTTCTATCCTCTATTAATGATGTAACCACATTTTGATAGCAATAAAATGAGCATCTAGTAAGTGATTGGTGGACTGAGAACATTCCCGTCCTTTGGATGGGGGTGCACTCTCCCTATTCTTTTCCTAGATGACTGGCTTTATACAAAAAAAAGAACATGATGTATAAAGACAACAATAACGGTACAACCACGATTAATGATAAAACTAGGTGGAATCGGCTCCCTAATTGGGTGCTAGGATAATAAGAATAAGCGCTCATATAGCGATGGTCGCTCGTTCTTGGACATGATAAGCTAGATAGAATTGAGGTCCACAAGTATGGCACCTAATTCATAAGGACACTAATGGCATGGTTTCCCATTCCATTAATTTAGAGTATTCTCATGACATCCTCTTAGTAAGTCATGAGGGCCGGTATACCATGTTTCTTTATAGTGACATGGTAATCAAATAGTGACATAGGTTTTAAGGGTACAACCAGTTTGGCTGTCTCGAGGGAATCCAAGGCTAGCGGAGTCTTGCGGAGGTATCTATGATAAAGTCACTAGTCCAAAGGAATGGAATGTCCTATGGAGAGTTCATCTATCACCGAGAATTAGTGGGTAATCGATAAAATAATGAGAAAGTGTGGGACTATATTCACAGAATGGAATATAGTGCCGATATGCATAACCCATTAACAAGGGTTATATATAAAAACCACGAAAAATCAGGAATCAGTCAAATGGCGCCTGAGCTTAAGTCTTCATTTTATGAATTGGCGCCCTTGTCAGGGTCGTCAGTTCAATAAATGACGACTGTTCACTCAGTCGTTACATCCAGATTAATATCTATAAACATTTTCCAATTTTGATTATTATAAAAATGACGCCTTTCATGAAGGCTTCAATTCAGTAAACAGCGCCCTAGTCAGGGGCATCATATAACAAATTAAAGGGTAGGTTATATGTCGTCAATTATCAAGTCCTGGAATTTATGTACGTTTCCATTTTCATTATTTATCACGAATCTGACGCCTATGTGTAGGGGTGTCCATTCAAATAACGACTTAGTCAGGGTCGCTAATTCCTGTCATCTGATTTGTACCTAATAGGTACCATCACAGACACAGGCTTTATAAAATATGGCCGATCAAGAAACAAATGACATGAACAGAGAGGGAAAAATAGCAGGAATTTATGGACACAGTCATGCATTAGTGTACATGTAAGAGTTCATAGTTATTAAATTTTAAACTTTGTACAATTATTAACTATCTAGGAAAAGACGACTATTTGCACGGTCGTTGATTTTAAATGACGCCCTATCTTGGGTCGTCAGTTTCATTCATGTAGTAAACGGAGAAAATTTATTTTGGAAAATGAAATCAGTAACTCATTTAGGCTTATATGCATGTATTCACTTAGTAATTATAAGATTTTGCTAAGTCTTGAGAAAACCTACCTTTGGGTGATGACTTGGTTGACAGACGATGATGAAGATGAAGAAAATAATCCCTTAATACGATACTCTATTTCTATCAGAGTTATTAGAAGTCAATATAACAAGAGTAGCAATTCGCAACAGCAGCCCCTTTCAAAGAAGAAGCAGCAAGATGATGATAGCTTCCCAAAGAGGTCGGCAGCCTCTTTTATAGCAACGGTACCGGAAGAAGAAGAAGAGAGCTTCCTGTGCTCCTTCTTGTCTCAGATAACCCGCAGGAAGAAGACGAAGAACTCCTACGTTCTTCACGTTCACCACGGCAGGACGAAGAGGAATATGATGGAAACCCCTCCTCGTATTACTAACAGGATGGAGAGGAAGGCTCCCTGATGCTTGGACGATCGACATCAGCAATAGGTTTGATGAAGAAAAACCAACATGTTGGCTCGATGGGAGGGGGTATTTATAGGGAAGGAATCCTAATGGGTTTTTAAGAGTTCGATTAGAATTAAAATTTCCATGGTAGAATCATTACTAAACTTAAAGATACAAGTATCAATCCCTTCCTTAATCAAAACTTACCCAGATAACATCCATGTTCGAACCAAACACCAACGGGTCGGTTTGTAAATGACGCCTAAGGTTGGGACGTTATTTCAGTAAATGACGCTTGGATACACAGTCGTCAAAATTAAATGACGACTTGCTCGGAGGCGTCATTCACCTTTCCCTTATTTGTTATTTTAAGGTGTAACGACCATTCTGGATTTTTATCTTTTTTTCTTGATGTGATCTTGATGGGAAATTTTAGGGGTACGAGTATTCCATTTTTCTCTATTTTTCTATATAATTAGTTTTTCCAAAATTCTTTAATTGAAAAACTGGCACCAATCATTTATAATAAAATAACGACTTTGTTTAAGTCGTTTCTTATGTTATACACGCCCATTGGTATAGTGTCATTTCATTTTTGGCATTTTCACTTAACCTTCAAAATACTAATATTATGTATATATTCGTACTATCTCTATAACTCTTTAGCTATACACTTTATTTGATTTTCACTAATTCATAAATAACGACTTGTGTTAAGTCACGTTTCACGTTGGATACGCCTGCACAAAGAGACATCAATTGAGTTTTGAGCATTTCTCAACCCCCTTGAAAAAATCGAAATTGCATATATACTCATTCTTTTATCTTTTACATATCTTTAATATATATATCTTTCTCCCTTCTAATAAGATTATAATGTAATAAATATGGAATATTAAATCTTTTAAATTAGTAATAAAATATAAATTGACATTTTCTTCGATATTTAATGATTCTTAATTCAATTAAAATGACGTTGTGCATTAAATGCTTACCTAAAAATAACATGTCATTCTTAAATTTATTATAATACAATAGTAGTGTCCATAAGTTCTTTTGTTAGACTTTTTAGGACGTAAGAGGGTCATGTACAAGGTCTGGGCCTTGTTTAATTATTATTTTTAATTTATTTAGACGTTGTAGTCCTTTAATTTACCAGGGTTGCTACACACTCCCCCACTTAAAAGAATTTGGTCCCCAAATTCAATCGTATATAGACGTGGAGAGTGTAGAGTACATACCTTTTTAGAATAATTCTGGGAATCGTTTCCTCATAGACTCCTCGGTCTCCCATGTGGCTTCGTGTTCTGACCTTTTACTCCATTACACTTTGACCATGGGAATAACTTTGCTCCTTAATGTTCGTACCTCGCGATCGAGGATCTTCATGGGCTTTTGTTCATAAGTGAGATCCCTTTGAATCACCAGGTCTCCATGATCAATGATATGTGACGGGTCATGCACATACTTCTTCAACATGGATATGTGGAATACATTATGAACTTCGGACAATTGAGGAGGTAAGGCGACACGATAAGCAACCTTGCCAACTCTTTCTAGTATCTCGAAAGGTCCGATAAACCTTGGTGTAAGCTTGCCTTTAACACCAAATCTCCTTATTCTACGTCCAGGTGATATCTTGAGAAATACGTGATCTCCGACTTGGAATTCGAGATCTCTTCTTCATAAGCCTTCTGTCTAGACTGAGCAACTTGAAGTCTTTCTCTAATCAATTGAATCTTTTCAGTGGTATCCCTTACCATGTCTGGACCTAATAGTTATTTCTCGCCAACTTCGTCCCAGCACAAAGGCGATCGACAACTCCTTCCGTATAAAGCTTCGAAAGGTGCCATTTGTATACTTGCCTGGTAGCTGTTATTGTATGCAAATTCAACCAAAGGCAAGTGATCATGCCAACTTCCACCAAAATCAATAATGCAAGCTCTGAGCATATTTTCAACTACCTGATTGGTTCTCTCGGTCTGACCATCTGTTTGAGGATGAAAAGCTGTACTAAAGTTAAGTCTCGTTCCCAACGAATGTTGTAGACCCTTCTAGAAGTGTGAAGTGAATCGTTGGTCTCGGTCAGACACGATTGAGACAGGTACTCCATGTAACATGACTATCTCCTTAATGTATAATGCAGCAAGAACATCAACTGACCATCGACTCTTGATTGGCAAGAAGTGTGCCGATTTGGTCAATCGGTCGATGATAACCCATATTCCATCATGTCCTCCTTTTGATTTAGATAGACCCATAATGAAGTCCATACCGATATCCTCCCACTTCCATTTGAGAATATCTAGAGGATGTAGCTTACCGGCAGGCTTTTGGTGTTCGGCCTTGACTTGTTGGCATGTGAGATAGCGAGACACGAAATCTGCTATTTCTCTTTTCATATTGGGCCACCAAAAGGTCCTTTTCAAATCTTGGTACATCTTAGTCGACCCTGGATGAATCGTGTATCTTGATCTGTGAGCTTCATCTAAAATCTTCTTCTTTAGCTCCTGACAATCTGGTATACAATTTCTATCTCTGAACAACAATCTTCCATCCGAAGCTATCTTGAAATCTGATTGCTCTCCAATCTTGCTTTTGATTTCCACTAGTACGGGATCATTATCCTGAAGTCCTTGTATTTCAGATAGCAAGTCTGGCTGTATGCGCATATGGTATAATGTGACACACCTACTGTCCTTGTCTATGCTTATATTAAGTTTAGAGAATTGTTCTAGCAACTTCCACTCCTGAATCATACAATTTGCTAAAATCGCTCTTGGCTTTTGATTGAGGGCATCAGCTACAGGATTACCCTTTCCAAGATGATATTGTATTATGAAGTCGAAATCCTTGAGATATTCTAGCCAACGTCTTTGCCTCATATTCAATTCCTTTTGAGAGAAAAGATACTTGAGACTCTTGTGATCGGAGTATACAGTGAACTGCACTCCGTATAAGTAATGTCTCCATATCTTCAGCGCAAACACTACCGCAGCCAATTCTAAGTCATGGACTGGGTAGTTCTCCTCGTGCTTCTTCAATTGGTGAGAAGAATAAGCTATAACTCTTCCTTGTTGCATTAAAACACATCCAAGGCCAATGCCAGATGCATCGGTGTATACCTCAAAGTTTTCTCCTTCAACTGGTAAAGCTAAGACCGGGGTTGTAGTTAAGTGATCCTTGAGATCTTGGAAGCTTCTTTCACATTCCTCACTCCATTCATAACAGATCTCGTTGCGAGTTAGCCTTGTGAGTGGTATGGCTATCTTGGAGAAATCCTTAATGAATCGCCGATAATAACCCGCAAGACCCAGAAAATTTTGGATCTCGCTAGCATTGATCGGTCTTTCCCAATTCCGTACAGCTTCAACGTTTGATGGATCTACGGATAAACCGTCCTTCGATATAACATGACACAAGAAAGATACTTCTTCTAACCAGAATTCACATTTACTGAGCTTTGCATATAACCGATTCATCCTCAATATCTGTAATGCAATCCTAAAATGCTCCTCATGCTCTTCCTTTGTCTTTGAATAGATCAATATATCATCAATAAAAACCACCACGAACTGGTCTAGATGAGGCCTGAATATACTATTCATTAACTGCATAAATGCAGTAGAGGCATTTGTTAGTCCAAAAGGCATAACAATAAATTCATAGTGCCCATACCTGCTTCTGAACACGGTCTTATAAATGTCCTCATCTTTGATCCTTAGTTGGTGAAATCCTGACCTTAGATCGATCTTCGAGAAATACTTGGATCCAGATATTTGATCAAATAACTCACCGATTCTCGACAGTGGATACTTGTTCTTGATAGTGAGATGATTCAACTGTCGATAGTCGATGCATAACCTCATGGATCCATCCTTCTTCTTTACAAATAGCATAGGTGCTCCCCACGGGGAAGTGATTGGTCTGATAAAACCCTTCTTAAGAAGTTCCATCAATTGCTCCTTCAGCTCCTTGAGTTCGGCAGGGGACATCCTATAAGGTGCCTTAGAAATTGGACCAGCACCAGGGACCAAGTCGATGGTGAAGGCCACTTCTCTTTGTGGAGGTAATCCAGACAAATCTTCCGGAAACACGTCCGAAAATTCTTACACAATTGGGATGTCTTCTAGCTTAGTCTCCTTAGTCTCCTTTATGGTGACAAAAGCAAGGAAAGATACACATCCTTTCCTTATTAGCTTGCTAGCTCGGGGAGCCGAAATAAGAGACAACTTGCTCCGACTCTTAGGGCTAGTATAGACCAGTTCCGGAAAATATTTGAAAGTAACTTTGCTATTATGTCAATCCACAGTTGCCTGATATTTGGATAACCAATCGGCTCCTAATATGACATCATATTCTTTTAGGTCTAAACATATGAGGTCGATAGGAAGATTTCTTCCCTTTACCAATACTTCACAGTTTTGATAATGGTGAGTAAGGTCTACTTCGTTTCCGAGAGGAGTTGAGAGAACTAATTTCATCCATTCCGCTTCCATGGGTAATGGATTAGCAAACTTCTTAGAAATAAAAGAATGCGATGCACCAGTATCAAATAAGACATATGCAGACTTGGAACAAACTTTCAACGTACCTTCCACTAGTCCGCCTTCGTCTTTTTCTGTCTCCTTAATAGCTTGGAGACGTGCATTCTTTGTCCCCGGGCACTTTCCGTCACCGGCTTGATCATTGAGTAGGGGACAGTCGGGAATCCGATGATCACGGCTCCCACAACGGAGACACGCTCCAAGTTTCCTCCAACATTCTTCGGCCTTATGTCCGGCCTTGTCACAGTGTTTACACACCACTTTAGAAGGTGTAGTGGTGATGGAGAAAGGTTTGGTCTTCTTGAACTTTTGCTCTTGGGAGGGAGTACCTCCATTACTCGGCCTCTTCTTGAAATTGGGTTTGAAGGAACCCGAACTAGTGACCTGTTCCTTCTTATCCTTCCCACGGATCCTATCAGATAGCTCCGTGGCGTCTTCTAGGAACTGAGCTCGGCGTACTATCTCCGAATAGCCCTGTATGTTCATCGGCGCCAGCTGTGTGATATATTGGGGTCTGAGCCCATTTAGGAATCTCCTAGCTTTCATTTTATCGGCACTGACTAAATGCATAGCGTACCGGGATAACCTCGAGAATTATGCCTCATACTCGGCCACCGATAATGATCGTTGCTTGAGAGCGGCGAACTCGGCGCCCTTCTTCTCCTGGACTCGGTCCAAAAAATATTTATTGTTGAAATGTTCAACAAACTCCTCCCAAGTAACTTGTCCTTGATCTAATGTGGCTTCTATCGACTCCCACCAGCAGCGGGCGTCCCTTTCCAATTGAAACGTTGCTAACAAGACCTTCTCTTGGTCCGTGCATTGCATAACCCGAAAGATACGTTTGGTCTCCCGGATCCAGTGCTCGGCATCATCCGGATCAGTGGATCCCATGAACTTAGGAGGGTTAATGTTCTTGAAGCTTTGGTGGAGATTTCCTGCTCCACAATGTGCACCTCCTTGTGCCACCTGTTGAAGTGCCTGGGTCATGCCTTGCAGAGTGCGTTGCATGTTGCGCCACTGGGCACGTTCGGCAGCCATTGTCCTACAATTACAATAACTATATTAATATGTGATTATGTTCAAAGGTTTTGATTCTACGTTAACTTAACCCTTGGTTCTAACCAATCTCACCGGTAGAAGGTTTTAAACATATCCTTGGACTTAAGTTTCCTAGGAAATGAATATCCTAGGCTCTAATACCACAAAAACGGTCACGTCCCGAGCGCGGAAGGAACTCGGAGACGCGTGACGAGTTTATAACGATCATGTCAATCAGAGCGTTAGTGTATTCAACACAAAGACAGAGTGCGCAAAAGTAAAGATAACCCAATCCTTTATTCAATCACAACCTTAAAAGTACTTCTATTACAATCCACTTAATGGAAGTGCTAAGACTCAATAAAAGGGAAAAGTGCAACGATTGACTCAAAAATATAGAAAGATAAGATTAGTAGACGCTTGGATAGACAGAGAGCTCTAATCTCTTCACTCTTGACCTTCCCCATCCGATTGAGTCTCATCATCGGACTTACCTGAAAAATAGGGGAAAATACTGGATGAGCGAACGCTCAATAGGAATTATATCTCAAGAGCTAGCTTGCTTTAGGTAAATTACATGTTACATGAATGCAATAAAGCTATGCATGTTTACGTAAAACGACAAGAGAGAGAGAGTATAACAAAAGATAATTGAGTGAACTAGCATGTCTCTCAAGAACTTATATCAATAAATGTCAAGATATTCAAGCAAGTATATTCATCATGTCATGTCGGGAATTGGCTATCACGTTTCAAGCAAGTATATAAATACCCTTTCCGGGTCACGCAAGTCATGTCATGTCAAGTCGAGTATGAGATTGTGGAATGTCTAATCAAGCTAGTCATGCACTTCGGTGCAATACCGTGATCATTACAACTCCCATGGGCACTAGTACTTTCGGGTGCTCCTCCCAGGACCAGATCGGGCCCTTATATGCGCAGGCATTGATCGTGTATTTTTTGACATCCACTATGGTTATAGCCAATATAGAGTTTCAATGGAATAAACTTGTAGGGACTTTAAGGTAGATCTTGTGGAATAGAATTTCAAGGATTGAACATGATGTATAAAGACAACAATAATGGTGCAACCACGATTAATGATAAAACTAGGTGGAATCGGCTCCCTAATTGGGTGCCAGGATAATAAGAATAAGCGCTCATATAGCGATGGTGGCTCATTCTTGGACATGATAAGCTAGATAGAATTGAGGTCCACAAGTATGGCACCTAATTCATAAGGACACTAATGGCATGGTTTCCCATTCTAATAATTTAGAGTATTCTCATGACATCCTCTTAGTAAGTCATGAGGGCCGGTATACCATGTTTCTTTAGAGTGACATGGTAATCAAATAGTGACATAGGTTTTATGGGTACAACCAGCTCGGCTGTCTCGAGGGAATCCAAGGCTAGCGGAGTCTTACGTAGGTATCTATGATAAAGTCACTGGTCCAAAGGAACGGAATGTCCTATGGAGAGTTCATCTATCACCGAGAATTAGTGGGTAATCGATAAAACAATGAGAAAATGTGGGACTATATTCACGGAATGGAATATAGTGCCGATATGCATAACCCATTAACAAGGGTTATATATAAAAACCACGAAAAATCAGGAATTAGTCAAATGGCGCCTGAGCTTAAGTCTTCATTTTATGAATTGGCGCCCTTGTCAGGGTCGTCAGTTCAATAAATGACGACTGTTCACTCAGTCGTTACATCCAGATTAATATCTATAAACATTTTCTAATATTGATTATTATAAAAATGACGCCTTTCATGAAGGCTTCAATTCAGTAAACAACGCCCTAGTCAGGGGCGTCATATAACAACTTAAAGGGTAGGGTATATGTCATCAATTATCAAGTCCAGGAATTTATGTACATTTCCATTTTCATTATTTATCACGAATCTGACGCCTATGTGTAGGGGCGTCCATTCAAATAACGACTTAGTCAGGGTCGCTAATTCATGTCATCTGATTTGTACCTAATAGGTACCATCACAGACACATGCTTTATAAAATATGGCCGATCAAGAAACAAATGACATGAACAGAGAGAGAAAAATAGCAGGAATTTATCGACACGGTCATGCATTAGTGTACATGTAAGAGTTCATAGTTAATAAATTTTAAACTTTGTACAATTATTAACTATCTAGGAAAAGACGACTGTTTGCACGGTCATTGATTTTAAATGACGCCCTATCTTGGGTCGTCAGTTTCATTCATGCAGTAAACGGAGAAAATTCATTCTGAAAAATGAAATCAGTAACTCCTTTAGGCCTATATGCATGTATTCACTTAGTAATTATAAGATTTTTCGAAGTCTTGAGAAAACGTACCTTTGGGTGATGACTTGGTTGACAGACGATGATGAAGATGAAGAAAACAATCCCTTAATACGATACTCTGTTTCTATCAGAGTTATTGGAAGTCACTATAACAAGAGTAGCAGTTCGCAACAGCAGCCCCTTTCAAAGAAGAAGCAGCAAGATGATGATAGCTTCCCAAAGAGGTCGGTAGCCTCTTTTCCAGCAACGGTACCGGAAGAAGAAGAAGAGAGCTTCCTGCGCTCCTTCTTGTCTCAGATAACCCGCAGGAAGAAGACGAAGAACTCCTACGTTCTTCACGTTCACCACGGCAGGACGAAGAGGAAGATGATGGAAACCCCTCCTCGTATTACTAACAGGATGGAGTGGAAGGGTCCCCGATGCTTGGACGATCGACAGTAGCAATAGGTTTGATGAAGAAAAATCAACAGGTTGGCTCGATGGGAGGGGGTATTTATAGGGAAGGAATCCTAATGGATTTTTAAGAGTTCAATTAGAACTAAAATTTCCATGGTAGAATCTTTACTAAACTTAAAGATACAAGTATCAATCCCTTCCTTAATCAAAACTTACCCAGATAACATCCATGTTCGAACCAAATACCAACGGGTTGGTTTGTAAATGACGCCTAAGGTTGGGGCATTATTTCAGTAAATGACGCTTGTATACACAGTCGTCAAAATTAAATGATGACTTGCTCGGAGGCGTCATTCACCTTTCCCTTATTTGTTATTTTAAGGTGTAACGATCTTTCTGGATTTTTATCTTTTTTCTTGATGTGATCTTGATGGAAAATTTTAGGGGTACGAGTTTTCCATTTTTCTCTATTTTTCCATATAATTAGTTTTCCAAAATTCTTTAATTGAGAAACTGGCACCATTCATTTATAATAAAATAACGACTTTGTTTAAGTCATTTCTTATGTTATACAAGCCCATTGGTATGGCGTCATTTCATTTTTGGTATTTTCACTTAACCTTCAAAAGACTAATATTATGTATATATCCATACTATCTCTATAACTCTTTAGCTATACACTTTATTTGATTTTCACTAATTCATAAATAACGACTTGTGTTAAGTCGCGTTTCACGTTGGATACGCCTGCACAAAGAGGCGTCAATTGAGTTTTGACCATTTCTCAATCCCCTTGAAAGAACCAAAATTGCATATATACTCATTCTTTTATCTTGTACCTCTCTTTAATATATATATCTTTCTCCCTTCTAATAAGATTATAATGTAATAAATGTGGAATATTAAATCTTATAAATTAGTAATAAAATATAAATTGACATTTTCTTCGAGATTTAATGATTCTTAATTCAATTAAAATTACGTTGTGCATTAAATGATTACCTAAAAATAACATGTCATTTTTAAATTTATTATAATATAATAGTAGTGTCCATAAGTTCTTTTGTTAGACTTTTTAGGACATAAGAGGGTCATGTACAAGGTCTGGACCTTGTTTAATTATTGTTTTTAATTTATTTAGACTTTATAGTCCTTTAACTTACCAGGGTTGCTATAATTTCCCAGTATTTGGAGAGTTTCTTCATATCTTGAAGTTTATATTCTTCATCTACAAGCAAATATGGCCACTATCATATGGAAGCAAAATACCATAACAAAAACAATAAGGCAAGCAGTTGATGATGCTAGAGTACATGGGGGGCAGGAAGTCCTTGCGGGACTGTGATTGGGCTTGAAGCCTTGACTTGATCACGTTCAAGGGGTAGCAGCAGACCCAACTCACCACCCCAGCCATTCCCCCGGCGAACAGTATGGTCCCTAACGTCTCCTCACCTGTCCTTCGGCAGCCCGGGTGGAGCCTCTCCCGCATGTACTGGTATGTCCAGAAGTAGATGCCGCAGACGGGGGCGTCCCGAAGGACGGTGATGGAGAGGCCCCGGTACATCCTCGTGATGCCGTCCCTTCGCAGGATGCTCCTTGCCATGCTCATGGGGCCTTCGCGGACGGCGCGGCAGTGCTAGCTACTTATCATCTGTAGCTAGATGTGTATCTTGACGAGTTCCACTGGGGTCAGCATCATGCTCTGCAGAGTGCCTGTTCCCACTCCTGCGAGCGCCACACTTTTGTATGAAGGTGGATCGCTTCTGCTGCCGCTGTTGCCGTTGTTTGAATGGAAGGCTCTGGACCGGACAACATACACCTGGAAGACAACGACGTTCTACACAAACACATAACACTTATTGTTTAGAATTTAACCCAATTTTATAGACATCACTGCTCAGAGAATGCACAAAATATTTGGATTTAAAGCTTCAGCTGGTTAACACACAGCATTGTGTAATATTTCTACAAAGATAGGAGAATCTATGTTATGGGAATTACTCCAATTAAAGGCCGCATGCACCATAAAAATCACATGTGAACATGATTATAGAGGAACCAAAGAAAACAACAATCTTTTTTTTCTTTCTTGCTTTCGGAAGATCAAAGGAAAAAGCAATCTTGCCAACAAACAGAAGGGATGGAATCCAAGAAGAATAGGGGTAAAGCATTGCCTGTGGAGAATCAGATTTGTAGGGAAGATGGGGTTGCGAAGGAGACCCAGGAATGCCATGAGGGAATGGACCTGGAAAGCCACAAAAGCGAGGGGAGCCGTCAAGCCCCTATAGAGCACCGAGGGCCCCTCAGACGCTATGAAGTTGTGGAGGAGCACGTCGAGGAGATCTTCCCGCCTTCTAGGTACCCAACTGGCGGCTACTGGAGGCGGATCCTGAGAGTGTCGAGGGGGTAGCCGTAGATGACCCCGACCATGCCCCTAATCCCCCTGCCAAGAACTCCTTACCCCAACTGCTCGCGAGGAACTTTAGCCAAAACTCCATCACCGCCCGCTCCCATACCATGGAGCACACCCCCGACCCACCACGCCCGCTCTGATAGAAAACGCCGGCTTAAACCCAAATCCCGCACAAACTCTGCCTCTCTTTATCTCAGATTCCGATGACCCCGGGTATCCTCTCCACCCTAGCAATCACGCCTCTCCGCATCAATCGAGGATTTGATTCCAGGGCATCGATCTCGTATATGAATCTCTTTCCCTATCAAGATATGGACACGAAAGGAGCACCGTGAAACATGCTGGCCATTTGTATGGAGAAGGGTTGGGGGTTCTGAAGGCGGGTTGGGGAGTGAGGAAGAGAGGGAGTGTAATGCTCTGGAATTTTTTAGGATTTTTCAAGAATTAAATAAAATTATTTAATTTTTAAAAGACTTGATGGGCTAATTAAATGAATTATGGATAATTAAAGGCCCTATATTAGCCAAATAAATAATCCCACTTAAATTGGGCCCAAAGACCAAATTCAAAGCCCTTTCAGCCCAAGCCCACTTCTAGAGACGTAATTAGGTCTAATTTTAGATTTAAATAAGATAAATAGACTAATTAGGAGATAAATAGGAGATAAATAAGAAAAATCTGAAAATTTTAGAAAATACGAGAGAATGCGGTCTATTGCGCAACTGCGTCTTCATGGTAGCGGTCTAGGGGCGACCGCTTCTTGCTTTCGAAAACATGGTTTTAAGAGGCGTGGAAAAATGGGATTTTTCCCATCCCAATCACCTAGGATCGAAGTGTTCTGGCATGTAAACCTAGCTAGGACTCTTGGGGGATCGAAGGGATGCCCTATAGGACTCCTATTTGATCTAATCTTTCAACCCTATCTCTTTTCTCTAGAAATTGGTCTCAGGTTCAACCTGCGCGAACCCTCATTTTAGCTCACGTGGTTCTACGGTAAGGTGGTGTCATTTCATGTTAGTCCTTTAGAACTATTTGTTCCCTTTGGTATTGTCTAACTCCTCTCCAAATTTTATGTTAGGAGATCAATCCCCTGAGAAGTTAGAAGTCTCGGAAGTCGTTGGTTCTCTGCAAACCGCACATGAATGAGTGAGTTTCTCCAAGAAAGATCAAATATTTAGGAACCCTAACCGAGGTAATTTCAAGTTAATTCTTTAGAATTATTTGTTCCCCTTCATGCCTTCTAACTTCCCTCCAAATTTTATGAATTTAGGTCAAGAGGTTAAGGAGATAGAAGGGCGAGAAGTTGTTGTTTCTATGTTGGACGCGTAGGAACTAGCACCGTCTTCCAGTCAAAAATTTGAACTCTAGGAGCATTCTCAGAGGTAGGTTATCTCATGATGGCTCAAACAACGTGTTAGGAATAAAAGCCCTCTGACCTTGTGCAATTTAATGCTCTCTACGTTGAGTATTTGAGATTTTCCCATGACTGCGCTTGCATGCTTTTTTCTGCATATTAGCCCTGCACCTTGTAACTAAAGATAATAATTTTAGAATGATTCATTTCTTTCCATGCATCTTTTTCGTTCTAAACATGTTCTTACATGTTATCCTTCTATTCCTTGTAGTTTTCATGCATTATTTGTCCTAGGATAGGCCTAGCAAGCATTAATTACCTTCTACCTGTTGCAGGTAGAAGACGGTTCCTCAGGAACCGCTACTGTCAATAGGTAGTTCCAGACCGATCGCTATTACCAAGAAGTGGTTCTTTCCAGACCGCTTTCTTCTTTCCGTTTTCCATTTTCTGTTAACTCCAAATAGATTGCAGATCAAGCCTTATAATTATATGTTAAGCTTAGGTAATCAGGTCCTATTCCTAGTTATGACTTTATATTCATGATATTGGTTGTATTGTACATCAAGCATGGTTGATTTCATGCCCTACATGTTTTAGAAACTATTTTAAATCTTTTGCTAATTTCATGCCAGAACACTATAATTTTTTACTTAAAGTAATGTCCATGAATTGATTGCACTTTGTTTTGGCACGTTCCTTTCTCACCTTATTTCTATTTTATAAGTCACATATAGTGCGTATTCCGGTACATTGGTATTAGTTACACACGCACTTGATAGTCAGACTCTCTTGGACTTGTGATCCTCTCCGTCGGATATTCCTTATGTTGGACTAGCTGATCATGTCTCACGGCCTCCATAAGTCTCCGTGAGCCTGGGATTCCCACAAGGACGCCGTGCTGGTTGTACCTTAAAAACCCAATAGTCTAGAAAGCCCTTCGTAAAACTCGCGTTTCTGAACTATAGACTAGTTGCGGCCTCCAAATGACCACCACCTGACAGTAGCAGCCCTGGAGTGACCGCCTATTACCTTCAGTTCACTGCGTCGACCACTTTTTCCCTCTGGCGTTGACTCTGCTAGATGACGGTCTTGGCTTGACCGCGTTCTCAAAGAAATGGTCCTGGCACGACCGCCTTCTTTAAAACTTGTTTCCAACCCGTGGTTTGACCTAAAGGGTTAAGTTTAT
The DNA here is from genome assembly GCA_022559845.1 of Amorphophallus konjac. Lineage (NCBI taxonomy): Eukaryota > Viridiplantae > Streptophyta > Magnoliopsida > Alismatales > Araceae > Amorphophallus > Amorphophallus konjac. Next base: position 256,647,746 of record CM040118.1, on the reverse strand, counting down.
TCTATTCATAGATGGTCTATTGATTATCTGAAACCCAAACTATATTCAATAAGTTATTAATTAATCTATGAAAATTAATAAATGTACCGTTATGCTGCCGGATTCCTTCCATAGCATGACCTTGTCATTAATTCGACTTTGAACTCTCATGAATCATATTTGGTGCATTCTTACCTTGATGTTTGTTATCATGAACTATTGTTTGAACTTTACATTATTAGCCTACATTTATATTTCTCATGGAAGTAGCCTGATTTATAACGTGAGGATGCAAGAGCGGGCACGGACAGTGTCCAAGGGCTCCACGCTAGCCCCTCTTAGCGGATGGCCGGAAACATATTGTAAACCATGGGGTATGATGAACACTGGCGTCGCATTACACCGTGAGTACTTTTTTTATAAACGGGTGAAAACCACGAGGCTTATCATGAAATTATACATTCTTGTTACATGACTTTCTAGTGCATAGCCTATATGGTTATGAAAAGTGCATTCTCGTTACATGCTACTACATTCTTGTTACATGAATGGCCAGACTTACATCTATATTTCAATCTTGCTTGATCATGATCCCATATTCTCATATCTCTTTATTTGACTTATGATTTATGGTTACTTTGGTTTTATCGCATGTTTCATCGTATTTCTTTTATCTTACCTTATAGAGCTAAAATGCTAATTACTTAAATCATGCCTTCATGTTCATACGAAGATAGGTAAGCGTGCTGATTCCCTATTTTTCCAATCTTTTCAGGAAATTCTAGCGGAGATTCGGACTACTCAAGTGATGGGTTCGAGAGTGATTGATGGTCAAGAGAAGCCCTAGATAGTTAACAGTCATGAATCATATTGTTATTAAGTTCCTTCACTGTAATAGTGGTGAAGTTGACCATGTTATGTAATTTTTCTTTTATTGAGTCTAGTGAGTTGTTATGTCAAGGAGTCAAGTGTCTTTATAAATATTGAGTATTATTATTCAATAAATATTAAATTTTGAGTATATTATCTTGTGTTCACTCTTCTTATGTGTGAATGTTAGCACTCTGATTGTCTTGCTAGCTTGAGGCTTACCATGCTCATTGTTCACGTTCCCGACTTAGTTTCCACTGCATATCTCGGTGCGTGATAGTTAAGTTGGTACCAGAGCATAGGCATAAGTAAGTCCTAGGAAAATGTCATGTCATAGGCTAAGTCCATGGTTTAAGGACCCACACCTATGAACTAGGAAGAAATTTCTGAACCCATGTGAGAATTGGGTAGAGCCCGGGATGAGATAGTTATTTAGAAATTTCTCGTTAGCTAGATCTTCCTAAATTCCAAAGAAATAACAAATTGTTTATCTTCTCAAGCACCTCATTCTCACAATGGCCGCAAATCGTGCTAACTGGGAAGCTATGCAACAAACTGTTGTGGGTTTTACCCAGGCCATCCAAACCATGGCCTGGCTTTGACATACGAGCTGGCACCGAGGATTTACATCGCAACTTCTGGAGTATGAATCCTCCGCGGTTCTCGGGTTCTTCTAATCCTGATGAAGCTAAAAATTGGATCGATGAGATGGACCAAATCTTCAACATGATGCAATGTTCTGACCAAAAAAAGGTCTTACATATTGCTTTTCAACTCAACAAGGATGCGTGTACTTGGAGGAAGGCCACCTCTGCTCATCTGCAAAATGCGCAACTCACTTGGGAATAGTTTCTTGAACTCTTCCGAGAGAATTATTTCTCTGAGCATGTCAAAGAAAGGAAGGCTACAGAATTTTTCTCTTTAAGGTAAGGTATGATGTCCATGGCAAAGTACGAGCCTCAATTCTCTCGTCTGGCCCTTTATGCTCCACACCTGGTGGCTACGGAGATTCTTAAAGCTAATCACTTCATGGATGGCCTAAGGCTGGTCTTCCTAAATCAACTTGGACCTCAAAATATCCGCACTCATATGGAGATGTTCCACATGGCTCATTTATTTGAGAGGACCTTAGAGAAGGTCGAGAAATTCAAAGGTAAGAGCGAGGAGTCAAGCCGGAGGTTTGACAAACGCGGATGAAAGGAAGATAAGTTTAGCATCACGGGGACCTACAAATCCCGTGACAACAAGAAGATGTCCCATGATGGCAACGAGAATGGCAAGAACAAGAAGGTCAAGGAGGAGGAGAAGCAAGTCATGACGGCTTGCTCATTCTATGAGAAATTTGGTCATTCGGCCGAAGAATGCTGGAAGCGCATCGACGCTTGTTTATGCTATGGGAGTCGAGAGCACCGCATGCCAGATTGCCCTCTTATGAAAGATTAATCTTCTAACGGCAGGCGTAGACGGCAAGCTCATCTTAATGCCGTGTTAGAGGATGAAGCACAAAAGGATGATGGCTTGATGGAAGGTACAGTTCAAATCTATTCCCATCCTACTTTTGTACTATTTGATACTAGTGCTTCTCATTTTTTTATATCTACTGCTTTTAGAAAAACTTTACCAGTTTCACATGTTCCTCTGCCTTCGGACCTACCTATCACAACACCCTTAGGTCTCGGAACTAAACTTACAACCCACTACCCAAATAGTGAGGTGATTGTAGAAGGCCGTAATCTTTCCGCAAACCTCGTATGCCTTGATATAGAAGGCTACGATGCCATCTTAGGCATATATTGGCTTGTTGATCAGTATGCCAATATCAATTGTCACAATAGCAGAATTTCTTTTCATAAACTGGATCTTCCACGATTTTCTTTCTTTGGCATCAAATATAGGAAGTATCCTATTCTTATTTCCTCTATTCATGCCTGCAAACTCATTTCACATGGTTGTGAAGCTTTCCTTGCTTTCGTGATCATTACCGAGTCTAAGGAAATCATCTTAGGGGAAATTCCCATAGTAAAAGAGTCCCCCGATGTCTTTCCATCTGAATTACCCGATTTACCACCCGAAAGGGAAGTAAACTTCTCTATTGAACTCATTCCTGGAGCAGCACTTATTTCAATAGCTCATTACAGGATGTCCCCTACAGAACTCAAAGAATTGAAGAAACAACTTCAGGAGTTATTAGACATGGGCTTCATTTGACCCAGCACATCCCCTTGGGGTGCGTCGGTTCTATTTGTCAGGAAGAAGGATGGATCTCTCAGGTTATACATCGACTACCGGCAGTTGAATCAACTCACCATAAAAAATCCACTGCCGCGTATCGATGAACTGTTCGAATAGATCTCTGGAGCTGAATATTTCTCTAAGATCGACCTCAGGTCTGGTTACCATCAACTCAAGATCAAGGATGAAGACATTTACAAAACTACTTTCCGAAGCAGATATGGACATTATGAGTTCGTGGTGATGCCATTCGGGTTAACTAATACCCCTGCAGCATTTATCCAACTCATGAATAATGTTTTCACGTCTTATATCGACCGATTCGTGGTCATCTTCATTGAGGATATTCTTATATATTCCAAGATCAAGGAAGAACACAAAGAGCACTTAAGAATAGCATTGCAAACACTAAGAGAACATCAACTTTACGCGAAGCTCAGCAAGTGCGAGTTCTGGCTAAAGGAGGTCTCTTTCCTTGGCCATATTATTTCAAAGGAAGGTATCACCATAGATCCTTCTAAAGTAGAAGCTGTCAAGAACTGGAGTCGACCAACGATCGTATCCAAAGTCAAAAGTTTTATCGGTCTGGCTATCTATTATAGGTGATTCATCAAAGATTTCTCAAAGATCGATGTTCCTTTGACCAGGCTTACAAGAAAGGAGAATCCCTTTCTGTGGTCGAAGGACTGTGAGGAAAGTTTCCTAACTCTCAAGGAATAGCTCACTACCACCCCTGTATTAGCATTGCCTGTGGATGATGGTGGCTTTGAAGTCTATACGGATGCATCTGGCATTGGCCTTAGTTGTGTCCTTATGCAACACGGTAAGGTGATTTGTTATGCCTCTAAGCAATTGAAGCGTCATGAGGAGAATTACCCCATGCATGATCTAAAATTGGCTACAATTATCTTCACCTTAAAGATATGGCGACATTACCTCTATGGGGAGAGGTTCACTATATTTTCGGACCACAAAAGTCTGAAATATATCTTCAGTCAGAAGGATTTAAATATGAGGCAAAAAAGATGGTAGGAAACTTTGAAGGATTTTGACTTTTCTATCTAATATCACCTAGGTAAACTAAATGTCGTAGCAGATGCTCTTAGTAGAGACCACTAGCAACTCTAGCAAGCCTCAGGAAAGGTATGACCTATCTTGTAAAAGATTTTTCACATTTGAACCTGGATGTTGATCAAAAAGAAGGGTGTATTATTGCTAATATCTGATTGCACCCCACGTTTATTGAAGACCTAGTCAAGTTGCAAGATAATGACCCTACACTAATGGAGGTTAAAACCACTATTGATCAATGGCTGGAATTTCTATCTCAACCGATGGAAGGCTATTATTCAAAGATCGGATCTATGTGCCAGACCATGCCGACACTAAGAAGCTAATCATGGAAGAAGCTCATAAGACAAAATATGCGATTCACCCTGGTGCTACCAAGATGTACCAAGATTTAAAGAGGAATTTTTGGTGGCCCAACATGAAGAGAGAGATAGCAGACTTTGTATCACGTTGCCTCACTTGTTAGCAAGTTAAGGCGGAACATCTGAATCCTACTGGTAAATTACATCCCTTGGAAATTCTCGAGTGAAAATGGGACAATATAGGGATGGATTTCATCATGGGTCTGTCAAAGACAAGCGGTGGACATGATGGTATATGGGTGATCATAGATCGATTGACTAAATCTGCACATTTTCTACCAATCAAAAGTCGATGGTCCATGGATATATTAGCAGCTTTATACATGAAGGAAATTTTCAAGCTACACGGTGTCCCTATCACTATAATTTCTGATCGAGACCCTCATTTCACATCACATTTCTAGAAGGGTTTACAATATTCTTTAGGGACCCAACTCAACTTTAGCACTGCTGTCCATCCACAAATAGATGGTCAAACTGAGAGAACAAATCAGGTGATAGAAGATATGCTCAGGGCATGTGCTATTGATTTTGGTGGGAGTTGGCACGACCACTTGCCTCTAGTGGAATTCGCCTACAACAATAGGTATCATGCTAGCGTTCAAATGGCACCATTTGAGGCATTATATGGAAGAAGTTGTCGCTCACCTATATGCTGGAATGAAGTTGGGAAAAGACAACTTCTAGGCCCTGAAATCATCATGGATGCTATCGAGAAGGTAAAACTTGTTCGAGAGAGACTCCAGATGGCTCAAGATAGACAAAAGTCATATGCTGACAATAGAAGACGAGACCTAAAATTTTAAGTGGGAGACCATGTCTTTCTCAAGGTTTCTATGGGTTGAGGTATTCGAAGATTTGGCATCAAAGGCAAAGCTCACTCTAAGGTATATTGGCCCTTCTGAAATTCTTCAAAGGGTTGGCGAGGTCACATATTGAATAGCTTTGCCCCCTCAATTAGCTGGAATCCATGATGTATTTCATGTCTCGATGCTTAAAAGGTATGTTTATGACCCATTCCATGTTATAAGTCATGACGATCTGGTGATTCAAAAGGATATGACGTATGAGCAAAAGCTAATCATAATAATTGATCGAGAAGTGCGTCAACTTTGGAATAAAACCATTCCTATGGTAAAAGTCCGATGGAATAAGAATATTGATCAAGAGGCGACATGGGAAACAAAAGAAGCTATGCGCAAGAGATTCTCGGAACTGTTTGATTGTAAGTATGCTCTCCGTAAAACCCATGCAATGAATTTGCGGACCAAATTCTCTTTAAGTTGGGGAGGGTGTATCGCCCTGAAATTTTCTAGGATTTTTCAAGAATTAAATAAAATTATTTAACATTTAAAAGGCTTGATAGGCTAATTAAATAAATTATAGATAATCAAAGGCCCTATATTAACCAACTAAATAAGCCCACTTAAATTGGGCCCAAAGACTAATTTCAAAGCCCTTTTAGCCCAAGCCCACTTCTAGAGACGTGATTAGGCCAAATTTCAGATTTAAATAGGATAAATAGACTAATTAGGGGATAAATAGGAGATAAAAAAGAAAATTTAAAAATTTTAGAAAATATAAGAAAATGCGATCTATCGTGCGACCATGTCTTCATGGAAGCGGTCCAGGGGCGACCGCTTCTTGCTTCCGAAAATGTGGTTTTAAGAGGCATGGAAAAATGGGATTTTTCCCGTCCAAATCACCTAGGATCGAAGTGTTCTGGCGTGTAAACTTAGCTAGGACTCTTGGGGGATCAAATGGAGGCCCTATAGGACTCCTATTCGATCTAAACTTTCAACCTTAAGTCCTTTCTCTATAAATAGGTCTCAGGTTCAACCTACGTGAACCCTCGTTTTAGCTGACATGGTTCGACGGTAAGGTGGTGTTATTTCATGTTAGTCCTTTAAAACTATTCATTCCCTTTGGTATTGTCTAACTCCTCCCCAAATTTCATGTTAGGAGATCAATCCTCTGAGAAGTTAGAAGCCTCAGAAGTCACTGGTTCTTTGCAAACCGCACAGGAACGAGTGAGTTTATCTAAGAAAGATAAAAATTTTAGGACCCCTAACCGATGTAATTTCAAGTTTGGTATTTAGAGTTATTTGTTCCCCTTCATTCCTTCTAATTTTCCTCCAAATTTCATGAAGTTAGGTAAAGAGGTTAAGGAGATAGAAGAGCGAGAATTTACTATTTCTACGCAGGACGCATAGGAACCAGCACCGTCTTCCAGTCAGAAATTTAAACTCTAGGAGCATTCCCAGAGGTAGGTTATTTCATGATGGCTCAAACAACGTGTTAGGAATATAAGCCCTCTGACCTTGTGCAATTTCATGCTCTCTACGTTGAGTATTTGAGATTTTCCCATGACTACACTTGCATGCTTTTCTCTGCATATTAGCCCTACACCTTGTTACTAAAGATAAGAATTTTAGCATGATTCATGTCTTTCCATGCATCTTTTTTGTTCTAAACATGTTCTTGCATGTTAACCTTCTATTCCTTATAGTTTTCATGCATTATTTGCCCTAGGATAGGCCTAGCAAGCATTAATTACCTTCTGCCTGTTGCAGGCAGAAGATGGTTTCTTAGGAACCGCTACTATCAATAGGCGGTTCCAGACCGACCGCTATTACCACGAAGTGGTTCTTTCCAGACCGCTTTCTTCTTTCCATTTTCTATTTTCTACTAACTCCAAACAGATTACAGATCAAGCCTTATAATTATATGTTGAGCTTAGGTAATCACGTCCTTTGAACAATATGAAGACTGGCAGCCGGGTGGCACCTTCGTGGAGTCGCATGTGCAGGATAGTGAGAAATACATGCGCCTCTATAAGGCGACGTATGTGGAGCGTCTCCAGCCCCGGGCGGTTGTGGAGGTAAATGCACTTTTTTATATGTGATGCTGACTGGTATGTCATGGCTGCAGGACACCGGTGATGACATGATAGCAAGCTTGCGAGCTCTCTTGGCAGACACGGAACAAGAGTTGACTGACACCCGTGCAGTCTTGAATTCCTTGGTGGGCATATGCAATGCAAGCTCCTAATCATGATCCCAGTCAATGATCCTAGATTCATGGTGTTTGGCCACTAATTGCCACTTCATGTGTTTTACAGCGCGCCCAGCTCGATGGGGTGTCCGTAGTAATGGTGGCATGGGGTGCCTCCTCTAGTTTGTGGGTCCCTTCCTCAGAAGTTACTTTGCTCCATGAGCAACTAGCTCGTACCATGCAGTGTGCTGCGGAGGCAGAGGGCATAGGCGAGCAACTCACCACTCAAGTTCTATCATTCATGCTATGCCGCATTCCTAAAAATGGTGAGTATGGTAGACAAGAGAGATGGAAGAAGTGCTTGCTCGTGTCGCACAAGGCGAGGGAAGGATAGCAGAGCTAGAGGAGGAACTGTGACGTCATTCAAATGATGACCTCCCTCGGGACGTCATGGAGTTGAGGATCTCCCTCCAGCTAGAGAGGAAGGATAGAGAAAGAGAGTGAGCAGAGAGAGAGAGGGATAGAGAAAGAGAAAGAGAAAGAGTCAAGAGGTCGGTAGAGAGAAAGGAAAAGAGGGCCTTGGAGGCCTAATTATAGGATCTCCGAACCAGCCTCGGCCTTGTCGAATACTGGCTGAGACATGGTGAGGAGCACTACCGAAGAGCACGTGAGCACAGTTTTCGCGTTGACAATTTCTCTATTGCCCCCTCGGAGTGACAGCCAAATGTAGAGGCCGAGAAGGAAATGCAGGGCGATAAGAGTACCACCTCATATGGTTTGACAATACTTCCCAGGGATCATGGCCTGGAGGATGGTGGCGAGAATAATGTTTAGAGGGATGGTGAGGCATGATGTATCCACCGTTCAATTATCGAAATTTTTGGAAGAATGAAAAGAATGTTGAACCTCTTGCTCTGTGCTTCTTTTCTGCTTTCAACCCTGCATACATTGCTTAAAGAAACAAATTAGATTCTCTGTTCTGACTTGCCCCCCCCCTTTTTCTTTTTTTTTTAATGACATCCCCCCTTTTTCAGGAAATATCCTTCTTTTCATTCTTTTTTTTATTTCTTTTGGGAAATATTCTTCTTTTTTTTGGAAGATATATATTATTATTATTATTATTATTATTATTTGATATTCTCATGCTAACCGCATCACGCAAACTAATCAAACCATTGGCCAGGGGTCCCAGTTCTTTCCCTCATTGCTAAAGAAAGCCCATAGCATGGTGTGCATTAAGTGTGGTGCCCTATAGCCGACTGCCCTCGGCAAATGGTGCACTTATCCAGGCCATACCCAAGAAACGACTTAGTCTTGGGGGAGGAATAGATGAAATTTTGGGATAAACCTAGTATGGGGTTAGAAACATTGGTTTCCGACTTCCTTCTCAGGCACAATCTCTCAAAGATTTAGTCTATTGCATCGGGACTTTTTGTCAATCTCTGTCAGACCCCATTTTTCTTTAGTCAGGCATGCATACGATCGGGCTCATAACATCCCACGGGGAACTGTGCTGCCACTCTTGTCATGCCACTCTTTTTTTTCTTTTTTGATTGATTTATTTTTTTGTGTTCTATGTCTTGTTAGACTGCCCCTATTTGAGACTACATCTCGTTGGGGAGTGCCTAGGTTAGTTGTCTTGCCCAAAACAAAAAATTTCCCCCATTCCTTGGCAGAGTTGAGAAGAGCAAAGACCTCGCACCCTTGGGCATGGCCTATGTAACGACGTTGTTTTTGCAAGGTAGATAGCTAATGGCACTGCGAAACGTGTGTGACTCGTGCTTAGGGACGTTTGTAATGAGTGGGGAAGGATTTTTGGACTCTCAGCACAAAGCTATCATAGCCTAAATGCTGCAGAAGCACACCAAAATTTATATATTTTTTTTGACTTTGACTTTGATTTAAATAAGGCCTGGGCCTGACTACTAGATTACCACTCTTAATCATGTGAAGAGGCACTTTGTGTTAAACCAATGTGTAGGAATGAATGAAGTGAGGAGAATGAAAGCGTGTGCTTACACGAATAAGTTACTTTGCGACCCTTTTTATTGTAGGAGGAGCTACCTGAAATGATTTTGATCAACATGAGATGTGCTTTCCTCGCTTAACAGGATTAGATAGAAAGATCAGGAAGCAAAGATTCAAAGTGGCTTAACATAAAGGAGTGGTGACAATAACAAAATTAGGCGAAAGAAAAGAGACGAGGGCTTGAACTCCCTCAGAAGGGTGTAAAACCCGAGATACCTAGAAGGATTTACAGAATGAGAAAGAAATCAAAGGGAAACGTGATGACTAAAGCCTCGAAAGCAGTGAGAGAATGGGCAAATTCCAAAGGCAGTTGATGTGGAAGAAATCGGGTCGGACCCAGGATCGGGAGGAATTAGAAGAAGAAATTGATAAATTGAGAGAGGCGGATCCAGAGGGTCCGGAAGTAAAGGAGGAGAATCATGGGGAAAATAATCCGGAGGAAGAAAAGGATGAGGGACACAATGCCCTAGGAAAAGGTATGGAAAAAGGTAATTCAAAAGGAGGAAAAAACGAAGGACGCAATGTCTTAGAAGAACAAAAGGATGAATTTGAAGAAAGGACAGTCTGGTGGTTCGAGAAGGATATGAAAAGGGAGGGCGTGATGCCCTAAAGGGAGATTCAAAGGTTCTGACAGGAAAGAATAAAAAGGAAGGGCACGATGCCCAAGGAAACTAGGAGAATGAATCGAGGAGTCCAGAGGTTCCGAAGGGAGAAGTTGAGATGGGGCGTGATGCCCTGGGAGAGTAAAAGAACATAACAGAAACTTAAATCCAGGAGAGTCCGGAGGTTCCATACAAAGATAATAGGAGTTAGATAAAGTGAATGGAATCAATGAAGGATCTGGAGGTTCTGGAGGAGGGGGAATATGAGGGATGGATAAGGATAATGAATTAAACAAAGGGGGATCCGGAGGCTCCGGAAGAGGAGGAATATGAGGGTCCAGGGACCCTAGAGAAGAGGCGGAGCTTGATTGTGTAGATTTAGATATTGGAAAGTGTCCCCTCAGCCAATGGATTTCCCACAAAAAGATGTTGAATAGCAGCAAGAGCAGTGAAGGAATGGGATAGAAAGTTGATGGACTAATGGGGGGCCCCTCAACAAGGGATTTCTTAGCCTTAAGCTTCACTTTATGCCTTCCCCTCTTCTTGGCCTTACAGTGCATCCTCTTGACCTTCCACAGAGCTTCTTGGCTTCGCATGCCAGCGATGTGCCCAGATAGATGACCTTATCCTTATCTGATCAACCAATTCAATTGGTGCAGTTAGGGCCCACATGCTCTCATTTGATCGACTTTTAATAAGACCCCTTGGACATTCAAAAGTGAACGGTAACTCCCTTGGCAAATAATCACAGTAAAAATTTGAGAGTTTCGCTTGTGAAGCAGGAATTTTAACATGGGATGGCTCCTTTGGAAATAGCTCCTTTGATAAGTAGACAATATCTATCATTGGAAGGTTGACCTTTGGCATAAGGTGCTTCATATTTGGCATACTGCTCAGGGCCGTTGGAATATCATTCATGAATATGCTTGGTAACAAAGGTGTTCGCCCCTTGCATGGAAGTTGGTGTGGAGTAGATATGATATCAAAAGCTTCCAACAAGGACTGCCCCGACCCGCCCTTGAGCATAGAGTTCATCATCTCCTCCGTAGTGGAATGTGTCATCATTATGCTTGAGGAGAAACCTTCTCTTAATTAGCCATTCGAACTATGACCGAACAAGGGGTAATGAGGGCCTTGAAAGTATCATTGCCAATAAGCAATGTGACCTCTATTGCTTTGACCTTTGATTTGCCTAGCACCAATTCGCGAGCACCCTTGCTGATGCCCTTTTGTAGAGGTAGAGACTTAGTCCTCTTAAATATCCCCGATATGAGGATGCGGACTGGCATTTGGTATATGCAATCTTGAACCTTGTCAGGCATAGCCGAAACCGAATTCTTCTTGCTCGGGTCTAGAGAATCAACTTCGGTACATGTATTTGTTGTGATACACCCACTCCGAGGGGAGGTGGAAGGAGGCAAGATGGAGGCGGTAGGCTCAATATATAATGGAGGTTTAATGGAAGGTGTTGTAGGAATGGTAGGTGGAGGTTGAAACACAGCGAGCTTCTCCCCTTGCTCGGAAGCAGACGGGGTTGGCTCGGGTGCAAAAATAGATGGGCGTTGCTCAAGATTAATCACGGGTTATGGTAAGGGATCGAGTGGAGGAATATGATTGGTTAGTTCGGGGTTATAAGGATAGTGGAGGTTTTAGGTGGCGGTGATGGAGGGTTACTTTGTTGGGAACAAGGGTTAATGGGAGGCTCAGTGGAGGCCGATGGTGTGGAGGTTTTGGTGGTACGTGAGGCGTCCAGGGTAGGGGGTAATTCATGGTGTATTGACGCGGGTTGTTGGAGTATTGACCCATCATCGTAACACAATGAGGTCTCATAGATGGGGGTAGGGATAGTGGATAATTCATGGTGCATTGACGCGGGTTGCTGGACTATTGACCCATCATCATAACACCATGAGGTCTCATAGATAGGGGTAGGGATAGTGGCTTCATCCTGAGCAGGGGGTTCTTGTGGAAGCGGTGGAAGAGGGAAACGAAAAAAACTCAGAGTGGGTGCAACTTGAAGATCTTCAAAATCTTCATAATGTGCCATTTACAATTCTTCATAATCATGAAGTTCAAATGGACGCCGTGGTGGAGGCATGTTGATTAGTGGAGGTGGTGTATATTGACATAGAGGATTTTGTGTATATGGATGTGGATGTGGAGGCGGAGGGCCACATGAGTGAGTGGGATGAATGGGTGGTGGGCGAATGGCATCCATTTGATCGTTAAAACTTGGAAGACCATCTTATTCATATGCATTTGTGATGCCATAGTCATTTCTTCCCTCCTCCCAATCTTTCTCCAGTTTAGTAATGTTATTCATGAAAGCATGAAGGGGATTGACTTCAGGAAGGGGAGGAGGCAGTCGCAGACTTGTGACCCTCTTTAATCACTCCTCCATTTGATCAATTTTGTCAATGAGAGCTTGTTGGAGGGGTGTGGCTTGTGAAGTAGAGAGTCGGCCTTGAGACCGTGGAGAAGTGGCTTGACATGGAGGCCTTAAAGGAGAAGGGGAGTGAGGATTGCCCATAGAATGACCCAGTCAGACCAGGGTACGAGGGACAACTAGATTTTAGGGCCGCGAGGGATGCTGAAATGAGGGCGGTGGTTGGCCCACGTGGTCCTTAAAAGGAGAAGCATGAGGACCACCTATGGCGCATGAATGACCCTGGGGAGAAGGAGAAGTAGATCCCCTCTTAATGACAACCTGGATGGCTTGAAGTTGTTGAGGGCTGAGAGAGTCGATGTGAGAAGCCCGGACATCGAAGGCATAGGGAACACTAGTGGAGGGGGAAGCTCCCTCGGTAGTGGCCTGCGCGCACTTCTTGTGAGGACTTAGATTTGATAATTGTCCATGGTGTGGATATGATCATAGGATGTAGAAACATGGTGAGACTCCTCATAGAAGTCGCGACGAGAGTGACAGACATGAGGGGTATGTGATGAATCAAAGTGACCATCCTCATGGTCATAAAAAGTGTAACTAGGCATGCTAGACACTTTACCAGAACACAACATCATGATGAAATCAAACAATGTGCTCACAAACAATTTTGCAGAGATTATCAAACAAGTTGATGTTTACGTTCAATTTAGAGTTTCCTTATATGAGTTAGATGATTTTTTTTCAAAAAATTCACAAATTCAATCAACAAGGTAGGATCTTAGTTCCAGTTTTGATTTGACTTCATGCCAACTAGGATTTCACACTCTAATTACAAATATGTCAACTATCTCTGGGGAACTTCAATAGTACAACCGGCCTAGTGAGCGAAGATGGAATCCTTCGTTGTCGGGGACTTATGGAGGTCTCGATGGAGGAGATTCTAATATGTCGAGAGGAATTTTCGAACAGAAAGCCCTTCCTTCATCGAGAGAGGGTAATTTCTTGAAAAATGCAAAAGAAAGGGGGGATGCTCTAATGCATGCAATGCTGTTATATAGGAGAGATACACAAAGATATAAACAGAACAGGGAGAATAGGAAATATGCAGAATAGAATAAGACTGAACAAATTTCATATAAATGTAAAAAATGTGTCCACTCTGGGTGACACCTTTATAAGAGCACGTCCACTTATCAAGACGCCTATAAATAGGGGCTGATAGGTGCTTCGGGTGATGCTGTTGAAGACGCATCTGCCCACGGGGACGCGTATTAGAGAACGCGTCTAGGGTGACAGACACGTTCTCAGACTGAAGCCTACTTTTCCAGAACCAACTGAAAGAAGAATAAGAAAGTACTTCCACAACTCAAACACATCCGGACATGGCAATTAGCTAAATAAATGAAATACACTTTTTTAGAACCCACTTTCTTTTCGCAACACGTAAACCCCTCGAAGAAATTACAAGGGACTATGGGGGACGGGATGAAAATAGTAGGTGTTACTTGGAGCACAACTGTAGTGCGCAAAGGCGCAATATGGAGGGGCACGTCCTAGTGACAAAAGGAGGGACACACGTGGGTGCCGAAAACACACGAGTAACCAAACGAAAATAAAAAGAAGGTCCCACTGTGATCGCCAAAAGATGTGAACGACATCACGGGAAAGGAAGAAAACACACGAGCGAAAAATACCACAGTGGGAAGTTACTCTCAGCGGGTTTTGATAGGAAATGAAATATGCAAAAAGGAAATAGAAATGGAAATAAGTGATTGTTGTGGGAAATTACTCTCCGTGGGTTTTAATAGGACATATGTGTAAATAAAGGAATCATTGTTGGAAGTTACTCTCCGCGACTGTTAACGGGAATGGAAATAAAGGAACCGCTGTGGGAAGTCACTCTCTGCTGGTTTAAACAAGAGTTATCAATTTACAGGAAGGAAATTGAAAGCATGCGTGAGTGCATGTGTGTTGATGATGTGATCGCTAGGGGCCGAAGACCCCAAAACGAATGAGAGTGATCGCGTTTATACCTCAGAAGCGGGAGATTGTGTGGATTCCTTCTTCCTCTTCTCTCGGCCGGCCGATGAAGAGGGCTTTCTTTTGGTTACCCTTGCAAGAAAATGAAACAAACACCAAATATTGGATCAGGACAAAAGCAGTGTAGTATCAATCCCTTGTGATGAAAGCAATGAAATCATGAATGGACACACACCTGGTTGGTGTTTTTTTAAACCCCTTTTGGACGCAAAGGGTGAAAAATGACGAGATGAATGAAGATTTATGCAGAAATGCACAAAATGAAGCTCTCTTAGGAAGAGAGAGATGACACGAGTGAAAGTATGAGATGATGCATGCAACTGAAAAAGAAGAAGAATAAGGGGAAAGAAAGCTTACTGGGGCGCTGATGTTGGGCTTCGAGAAGAGCTTCAAATACTGTGAGGACGGCGTGGATGTGTGGTGGGACAAAATGGCCTTCTCTTTTGAGTGCACGGGCACTTGAAAATCTGGCAGAATCTCCCCTTAAACACTCACGAGCTTGGAAGCAAAATGGATAGAGTTTCCCCTCAAGTTTGAAGATTTTGAAGCCCCTGATTTCATGGGAGCGGGACCTCTATTTATAGGGAAAAATGAGGAGAACGCGTCCACCATAGGGGACACGTTCATAAGAACACGTCCAGCTGACCTGTCGCGTTCTCCCATTTAAAAATATTTTCTTTGAAGAATACGTGTCCACTACCCTGAACGCGTTATTTAAACACATCCACGGTTCTGGACGCATCCACCTTTTCCATAAATACGGCGCATAAAGGCACCGAAAGCGTCGAAAGCGAGTTGTTTCGACATCTAACCTTGACTTTAAAAGCCACGTCTAGTCAGCAAGATGTTTTCTTTTTGGATTTTTCTTAATTGTCAAACTAAGCGGCGAGGTTGGCGCCGAATGTTGACAGAAGAACACGTCTTAGGTGGCTGACATGTTTTTAAGAATGTGTCCACGATGGCAGACACGTCAAAGGTACGCTTAACCAAAGTCACGTAAGCCTGGGCTGCCATGATTTTAAAAACGGGTCCCCCTCGGCCGCCGCCTTTAATATTTTACCAAAACAATTTCTAAAAAAGGTAAATTATCAGAAAAAATAAGAAAATTACTTAAATAACTCAAATGTGAGAGCCACTTTGGGGCGTCATAGTGTAATATGAGATTTACTCTATGTAATGGCAAAAATGGCGTGTCTACAGTGTCGAGACGAACTCTGGGATGACGGTCATGCCTCGACAGCAATCTTGTACCCTATGATGAGTGGGGAACCCGAGGGCCAGCCCTCTGGGTAACCATGGTCACTCGTAGGGTTGTCGATCTGTGGTGCCTTTTACTATGAGACTGCGTTTAGGATTGCGATGCATGCATATGGGTCCAGAAGGTGGACCTGGCATGACCACGTTCGGGCGGACTTGTATATTGCCCGAACAATGTATGCATGGGGGATGGTACTTGTTATTGATTTATTCCCCTTGCTGGGTACTTGGTCCATCTTAATTCGGCATGAGTAGCCGTGAGGCCGTTACCGCCATGGGGTGCAGGAACCGAGTGGAAAACTTGAGAAACATGATACAGAATTAAATCATAGATTCCTAATGGAATTTCGACAGCATCTCCCCTTGCCTTGGAATATGTCGGGGAAGACGAAGAGGAGACCCGTCCATAGCAAACTAAGATGGACTCCAAAAGGTGGGCATGCCAAAATGACACCCCGGGACCCTATGATGGGTAGTGGATCTTCGAGGGCTCGCCCTCTATAAATCCCGTGTCACCCAAGGGTTATAGATCATATCCTGCCAACAATGTTGACCCATTTCGATGCCATGGCATATGCACAAAGGCTCAGGGGAGTGCCAGCATAACTGCGGACTGAGGGGTCTAGAAAGAACGAGGCATAATTCACCATTAAGGTGCTTTATTTACTATTCCACTAACGGGGACAGTAGAGATCACGTTGTAATAAATAGCGAATCCCCATGACTTGATGGGGTAATCAGAAATCTGGAAAACACATGAAGAAACATAATGTTGGGGTGATAACCCCTCGATGTTGTAGCCCCTGAAAATGGCCCAACACTGACTCTGGAAGAGACAATGGTGTGGTTGGTACACTGGTCAGCAAAAGGGGTAAAAGCTTATACAGTCATGTATGTATGGCTTAAGGCACATGGACCTGGTGGCCAGGAAAGAGTAGGTGATCAACCAGCGGCCAACATTTTGGAGAGGGATAGAGAGTTTGTCTGGCAGCCAGATGGGGGTTGAACTGGCGTGGAAAGTGAAGGATGACATCTGGAGGCTAGGGTAAGGTGGTTGAACCGGCGGCTGGCCAATGCATATATACGTATATATGCATAACTGATCAAACGAACTGGCAGAAGGGCGAATTTAGGTGACCTGGCAGCTAATGGTGGTATGTGAGGGCATGAGATCCGACGGCTTGGCAAGAAGAATACGGAGTGGGGGTCAACCGAGGGATGGTGAACCAGTGGCCATGTAAATGTTAAATGGATTCAGTGACCCAGCGACCAACCAAAAAGGGTAATTCTCCTTTGATCCGACGGCCAAGAGAGAATAAGGGAGTTGGTAATGTGATACGACAGCTTTGAATGAAGGGTTCAACCAATGGCCAGGTGGGCTGGCGGCAAAAGATGAGAAGCCACAATTCGGAGGCCGGATCGCACCAGCTGCCGAACCACTCTGTTAAATGTAGAAAATAGAGTATGAAAAAGGGCTAAATTAAAAATGAAAAATCTATTTACCCCTTTGTTTGGAGTGCTTAGAGATCATGTCTGAGGAGTATTTAGCAGCTCTCCGACACTATATAGGGCACTGGACAGGGCGATCGGGGCATATATCTAGGACAATTCTATCTACAGAAAGGGGAAACTATCTAAAAATGTAGCCACTCATGGCCATTTGGGATGCTTTGCAGTGGCTGAGAACTCTCAATGGGACACTCACTCCGTGTAGAACCACATCAAACAAGGACATTCGACCTCATATTCCCTGGAAGCGGATCAAACATGGATCATACCATGAGAGGTAAATCTCTAATGTCCATTAGGGAGGGTTAATGATTTTTATACAGAAACAACAAGAAAGAATGGCATATAGTATGTTCCTCATTTATTTGAGGGGGACCAGAAACCACGCTGATGCTCGCGAGCCCCTGGCCTCCGATTGAGGAGGTAGCTGAGATCCAATGACTTTGAAATCATGGTATTGTAATCTAGGGAATGCTAAAGCCTTTGGTACAGAAACAGGGAGAGGAAGAGTAGATGGGTTTATTATATACCCCTACCTGAGGATGACCAGACATCACATTTGGATATCGATGAATCTCAAGCAGCCATTGGGGATTCAATTAGAGAAGATTGCTAAGGAGAAGATGACCGAGGTCTGTAGCCCCGTAGGGCAGTTCAATCGGTCTAGGGGTACCCTAGATGCCGTGTAACCACAGAGAAAGAGAGAAACGAACAGACATAAAGAACAGATAGTGCGATCAACACCAAAATGACCTTCAATTCTTTTATTGATTCCATAAGGATACTACATGATTCAAGGCTTAAAAGGAAACGAGGATTACATGATTTGAAGAAAGAATAGAAGAAGGGAAAAATGCCAGGGGAGGGGGACACTGTAGCCCAACAGGGGCCTTACACAGTGGGAGAACCCACCTTCTGTAGCAGGAAGCACTCCGATCATCCTTCTCTTTTTTTCAATCGGTGGCTCACTCCTCTTTTTTTCTTCCCCTTGCTGGGTTGTTCTCTGCTCTCGCTTCTCTCTTCTGGTGACTCCTCTTCATCTATTTTTTTCCTTCGTTCTTTCTCTGTCGAAGCGTGAGCTTTATAGAGGTAGGGGCTCTTCTGAGATGGCGTCAGATAGTGGAGGGAAGTGACCTGGAGGCTGGGGCGCAGCCCTAGCCGCCGGTTCGCCTGCCTGGCTGTTGAGTTAAGTGGCTTGGCCACCAGTTCAAGCTTCCCTTTGGCCCATTTGGTTGTGCTTGGCCCATTTATCTTCTTTTCTTCTTCTTTTTCCTTCAACCTTTTTTTTAAAGAAAACTCTTGTGTGTGACAAAGGGAGAGTGCACCCCCTATCCAGAGGAAGGGAATGGACTTACTCCACCTTCGGACCACACATAAGTAAATAATATTAAGAAATAAATAACAATCTTACACAGCACCGGGGCATACCCCTGAAGACACCACAGCATACCAAATAAAACTAAACAAAACCCTGGGCTATACCCCTAAGGGCTATACAACCAACCAAGAGAGAGTTACACACACCAAAGCCGGATGTTCGGAAGACCACTGGCATCAGTAGTAGCAATCCCTCTAACATTGGCTGGGGGCTCCCTGTTGGAGTGAAACTCGGAGTTCCGCTCTACAACAAGTGCGTGGTTGGCCAGCGCGTCAGCGAGCTGGTTTCCTTTCCTGAAGATATGCACAATGGGGCACTAAAAGTGTGCACTGGTAGTCTGCAAAGTTCTCCCCCAAGGGAGCAGAGACCCAAGGGGCCGACCGTAGGAACTAAGCAGACTCACGAGAGCAAGGGAGTCAGAGACAATGACAGTGATAGGAATAGAGTGATGCTCCGCGAGACAAAAACCATCGAGAAGAGCCCGACCTTCAACTGCCATATTCGAGTGTTGACCATGGAAGTAAGAGAAACCCAGCAGCATGTGGCCATTCTCATTTCTGAAACATCTACCACCCGCAGATCGACCCTGGTTGATAGGATGAAAGCGTTGATACCTAAGTGAGAATGTAGGACAGGATCTAGAAGGGGGGGATGAATAGATCATTAAAAAATAATTTAAGACACACAACCACACAGAGTGAATATGCAGTTGAAAGAGGCTCAATCAATTTGAGTGCCGATGCCAAATTGCATGAGACAAGGGAGATGCAAACACTAACAGCTTAGTAAACTTGCAAAGATATTGTGTGTGGAAGCTAAATCAACTAGCGGCCAGCATTTTGGAGAGAGATAGAGAGTTTGTCTGGCGGCCAGATGGGGGTTGAACTGCCGTGGAAAGTGAAGGATGCCATCTGGAGGCTAGGGTAAGGTGGTTGAACCGGCGGCTGGCCAATGCATATATACGTATATATGCATAACTGATCAAACGAACTGGCGGAAGGGCGAAGTTGGGTGACCTGGCGGCTAATGGTGGTATGTGAGGGAATGAGATCCGACGGCTTGGCAAGAAGAATACGGAGTGGGGGTCAACCGAGGGATGGTGAACCAGTGGCCATGTAAATGTTAAATGGATTGAGTGACCCGGCGGCCAACCAAAAGGGTAATTCTCCTTTGATCCGACGACCAAGAGAGAATAAGGGAGTTGGCAATGTGATACGATAGCTAGGAATGAATGGTTCAACCAACGGCCAGGTGGGCTGGCGGCAAAAGATGAGAAGCCACAATTCGGAGGCCGGATCGCGCTAGCTGCCGAACCACTCTGTTAAATGTAGAAAATAGAGTATGAAAAAGGGCTAAATTAAAAATGAAAAATCTATTTACCCCTTTGTTTGGACTGCTTAGAGATCATGTCTGAGGAGTATTTAGCAGCTCTCCGGCACTATATAGGGCACTGGACAGGGCGATCGGGGCATATATCTAGGACAATTCTATCTACAGAAAGGGGAAACTATCTAAAAATGTAGCCACTCATGGCCATTTGGGATGCTTTGCAGTGGCTGAGAACTCTCAATGGGACACTCACTCCGTGTAGAACCACATCAAACAAGGACATTCGACCTCATATTCCCCAGAAGCGGATCAAACAAGGATCATACCATGAGAGGTAAATCTCTGATGTACATTAGGGAGGGTTAACGGTTTTTATACAGAAACAACAAGAAAGAATGGCATAGAGTATGTTCCTCATTTATTTGAGGGGGACCAGAAACCACTCTGATGCTCGCGAACCCCTGTCCTCAGATTGAGGAGGTAGCTGAGATCAAATGACTTTGAAATCATGGTACTATAATCTAGGGAATGCTAAAACCTTTGGTATAGAAACAGGGAGAAGAAGAGTAGATGGGTTTATTATATACCCATACCTGAGGATGACCAGAGATCACATTTGGATATCGAAGAATCTCAAGCAGCCATTGGGGATTTAATTATAGAGAATTGCTAAGGAGAAGATGACCGAGGTCTGTAGCCCCGTATAGCAGTTCAATCGGTCTATGGGTACCCTAGACGCCGTGTAACCACAGAGAAAAAGAGAAATGAATAGACATATACCACACACAGAGAGAGAAAGAACAGATAGTGCGTTCAACACCAAAATGACCTTCAATTCTTTTATTGATTCCATAAGGATACTACATGATTCAAGGCTTAAAAGGAAAAAAGGATTACATGATTTGAAGAAAGAACAGAAGAAGAGAAAAATGCCAGGGGTGGGGGACACTGTAGCCCAACAGGGGCCTTACACAGCGGGAGAACCCACCTTCTGCAGCAGGAAGCACTCCGATCGTCCTTCTCTTTTTTTCAATTGGTGGCTCACTCCTCTTTTTTTCTTCCCCCTGCTGGGTCGTTCTCTGCTCTCGCTTCTCTCTTCTGGTGACTCCTCTTCATCTATTTTTTTCCTTCTTTCTTTCTCTGTCGAAGCGTGAGCTTTATAGAGGAAGGGGCTCTTCTGGGATGGCGTCAGATAGTGGAGGGAAGTGACCTAGAGGCTGGGGCGCGGCCCTGGCCGCCGGTTCACCCGCCTGGCTATTGGGTTAAGTGGCTTGGCTGCCAGTTCAAGCTTCCCTTTGCCCCATATGGTTATTCTTGGCCCATTTAGCTTTATTTCTTCTTCTTTTTCCTTCAACCTTTTTTTAAAGAAAACTCTTGTGTGTGACGAAGGGAGAGTGCACCCCCTATCCAGAGGAAGGGAATGGACTCACTCCACCTTCGGACCACATAGAAGTAAATAATATTAAGAAATAAATAACAATCTTACACAGCACTTGGGCATACCCCTGAAGACACCACAGCAGACCAAATAAAACTAAACAAAACACTGTGCTATACCCCTAAGGGCTATGCAACCAACCAAGAGAGAGTTACACACACCAAAGCCGGATGTTCGGAAGACCACTGGCATCATTAGTAGCAATCCCACTAACACTGGCTGGGAGCTCCCTGCTGGAGTGAAACTCGGAGTTCCGCTCTACAACAAGTAAGTGGTTGGCCAGAGCGTCAGCGAGCTCGTTTCCTTCCCTGAAGAAATGCACAATGAGGCACTAAAAATGTGCGATGGTAGTATGTAATGTTCTCTCCCAAGGGAGCAGAGACCCAGGAGGCCGACCGTGGGAACTAAGCAGATTCACGAGAGCAAGGGAGTCAGAGACAATGACAGTGATAAGGATAGGGTGATGCTCCGCGAGACAAAAACCATCGAGAAGAGCCCGACCTTCAGCTGCCATATTCGAGTGTTGACCATGGAAGTAAGAGAAACCCAGCAGCATGTGGCCATTCTCATTTCGGAAACATCTACCACCCGCAGATGGACCATGGTTGATAGGATGAAAGCGTTGATACCTAAGTGAGAATGTAGGACATGATTTTGAAAGGGGGATGAATAGATCATTGAAAAATAATTTAGAACACACAACCACACAGAGTGAATATGCAGTTGAAAGAGGCTCAATCAATTTGAGTGCCGATGCCAAATTGCACGAGACAAGGGAGATGCAAACACTAACAGCTTAGTAAACTCGCAAAGATATTGTGTGGGAAGCTAAATCTTGTGAACCATAAATAGAAGTGATTCACACAATATATCGAGCAGATTATGGACCTTTAAGGCAACACGCAGATTGAACAAGATAACACGCTCTCCTTACAGAAATACAATCGATCACTTAGAGAGATTGACAATGTAAAAGCAATATGTAAAACTTAGCACATAGCATTCATGGTAAACTACTCAACCGACCGATACAGAGTGGAGATGTAAGCTCAGGAGCCCTCCTCACACAAGGTGTGTGAACACACCTCCTGATATACCGGTGAAGCACGCTTGTGAAAATGTTCATGTGCAAATGATGAACGAAAACAGATAGACAATCACACAATCACACCGTGGAACACATAGACTTTTTAGGTGGTTCGATCTGCCAGGCAGATCTACGTCCACCCCACACTCAAACTTGAGTGTGGCTTCCCTTGCTGCAAGCAAGACCGCAGACTCAGTTTACAAACATATGTTGCCAAAAAGCTTGAGACTAAGGGAGACAAATCCCTCGACCTGATCTTGCTACCCACAAGATCAATTCCCGCTGCTACACACAGTGGCCAGAGAGTCCAACTCTCCCTTCTTCTGCTAGCGCAGAAGGAACCGTGAGCAACACCCAGTTGCCCACAACCAGAGGACATGTCCTCTCTTCCTCTAACAGTCAGAGGGAAACCCAGAGATACTTTCTCCCTTCGTCTGTGCAAACTCAGAGGGAACCCGATCTATGAATAAGGGATCGAAAAATACCGTAAGAATAAGGATAGAACCGATAAAACAACAAAAGGAAAATGTGAAACCAAATAGAAATGACTGTAATGTAGCTCAAGAGAGCAAATTGGCTGTGGATTTGATCCACGAGACCAAGATTCAATAATCTTCAGAACTCTCGAACTACTCAGATGAAGCTCTCTCTTCCTTCTTCTTCTTCACTCTAGTCTTTCTCTGAAATTTCTCTTAAAGAAAATCTGCTAACTAACTTTTAGACGGACGCCCAAATTTTTCTTTCTCTACTCTTCTATTCTTTTGCTACTTCTCACATCTTCTCTATTCTCTATCTGTTCTCCCTCCTTCTTCCTCTCTTCGAGGTAGACAAGTGACCTTATATATATATATATATATGTACATGGGAATTGGGGACTTCCTCCTTTTCCGTCCTCGGAATCTGATTAGTCCAAATAGCTATGAAAATAGGTCTTCAGAAGAAGGTCCCATTGGCCCTGGTGGCCATCAGAATATTCTATTCCATAAGTGTTTCCACGTAGACTATGATCACGTGCCAGAGAATGAGTTAGAGATTACGTGAGTTCACTAAAAACCTCACGTGTAAGATTGATAGGTCGAGGCAACATCAGATGTACAGATGTAATGAACTTCAGATCTGGTTAGGTGCTTGATACGTCGGGGAATTTGGTTGATGCGTCGGCGCAACACTGAGTTGCTCTAGTGCTATTGACTATTAAGTCCTAGAGAAAAGGAACTGACTGCGTTGAGGTGATTATTTGATAGCGTCGGTGCAGCTGAAGACTTGATCTGACTTATGTTTAGTTTTGGACTGAATGTGTTGATGTATTAATGACACATTCCTCTGATACGTCGATGCAACATTGTTGATGTGTCGATGCATTCACCTTCTGCGTAGAGGCAGCGGCTTGGTTTCTCCTGATGCGTCGATGCAGTGATGACCTTTCATTTCTACTGCATAGATGCATTTACTGTGATTTCATTGATGCGTCGATGCATTGCTCTTGATGTGTCGATGCATTATACCAGTATGTCAACTTGAATTCCATTAGATACTCAAGAATCAGGGTACCTATTCATCACGTAAAAATCTTAGTCTATAATGTTTATCAAGATCAATAGTGTGTCATCATCAAAACCAGAGATCCAAAAATCTCCTCCTTTTTGATAATGGTAACTATTAATTAACAATTCCATATTTACTTCATTCTTGGCTATAGGATTATATTCTCACACAATGATTTTTAAGACAAAGAGCAATCATAAGAAGAACACTCAAAGAGTAAATGAAAATGTAGTTTTATTTATGATCAAACAGAGTTCTGCATACAAAGTGAAGTGCAATGCATATGTCATGCATGAAGGACTTGGACTTAAACAAACAAAGACAACTTCTATCTTCTATCCATTCAAAACTAGACAAGTCCATTCCATTTACAAAAATCTACAAATCTACGGTCAGCACCATTTACAAAAGTCTGCAGTCTGCACCTCTATCTCTTCTTGCCTTAGAAAGTTGCCCCCTTGTCAACTCTCTGTCTCTCCATCTTTGTCTATCTCTATCTCTTTAGATTTCTTCATCTCTGCTTCTTTATTTTTCTCCTCATTATCGTCTCCCCCTTTGCCATCAGCAAAAAGAAGGGGTTCTTCAATATGAGTATCTAGATGCGTTAGATCATCAGTTTGAGTAAAAGCATCCTTAGTGGAAGGACCTTGAGAAGGAAATGAGATGTTTTGAATTGAAAGCAGTAGTTCGTCTGCATTCTGATTCACCCTTTGTGCTAGAGTTCGGAGGTTGTAGTCGGTTGAAAAGTGCCTCTCCATAAGGGCTTCATGGAACAAGTCCATCTTCCCACTGAGGATTGAAGTTTGAGCTCGGATCATGTTAGCAACATAAGTTAGCTGTGATTCATTTTGAGAGTCGAAGATAGGATTTTTAGAATTGGATGACTCCCCCACAACAACAACTGATATTGGTCCAGGAACATAATCTGGGTGCCAACCATCCTCTTGGTCTTCAGGAGATGGTTGAGCATAGTGGTCCTTGAAGACTGTGACCATGTACTGCACATCATCTGTTATCAGCTGTAATTTATTTGTTAACCCAATATAGCACTTTGCAATATGATCTTGTGTGACCTTGATCCTATGGAAACTTTGTGCAGTTATATTCAGCTTTTCATAGTAGCTCATGAAACTATCACTCAACCTTCCAATATGATTCCCAGCTACACAAAGCACTCCCTGAATGTCCCTTACCAACTTGTTGAAATTTCTGTCATCTTGTTTCTTATCTCTTTGTATGGTTCAAATTCTGTTTATCATGCCGTTCCCCATGTAATTTAACTACCTTTCAACCTTGGTTGACTTGTCTTTCATTTCAGCATTAACTTTTGCCTTGAATTTGAGCAACTGATGTTCAATGTAGTTTGTCCAATCTTTCATGGCTGACTCTATCATACCAAACTGAGCAAATAGAAAGCGATATACGGTACCAATCTCTAGTATAGTGGATGTTGAAGGCCTAGAAGACTAAGGGTCAGCTGCTGTGTGAGCCTCAGGAGGTGCATACTGTTGTTCTTGTACTTCCGGAACTTTTGGTGGTGGCAACTCTTGAGCAACCTCTACTCCTTCCTATTCTGCAAGATCTGTATGTTGTAAATCATCAGGGTGATCCTCAGCTTGATCATTATGATGTTGGTCTTGATGTTCTTGCTGTTGATCCACCTCGTCATGCTGTGTATCATTTGAATTTTCTTGGCTTTCTTGCTCCGCATCTGAGCTTTCCTGCTCTGCTAGCTGGTTAGATGACTGCTGCTGAGGCTGTTCTTGTAGCTGCTGCTCAGTTGGCTATGGCTGATGCTATTCTGCATACTGTTGTTGTTGCTCAGGCTGGTCAATGAACTACTGCGGGTGCTGTTGCTGCCTTTTAAGCTTACCATCAACATTCTTGATCTTCATGAACTTTTCTACGAAGTTCATAGTGTAGATGTTTGATAAGGGTATCTGCTTAGATTTCTCACCCTCTAAAGGAATATTCATTCTCTTGAAGACAACTGTTAGATGGGCTGCATAAGGCAGATGCCTTCTTCTGTTTCTGAAAAACCCAATAATCTGAATCATTAGGTCTGGAAGATAGACTCTGATGTCTTAGAACATGCAATAAAATAAAAACCTTTGATATGCGGTTAGTCTGCCCCTCCCACCTCCTTGAGGGGTAATTATGGTTGAGAATATGTGGTGGAGCAATTGTTGCAAGGGTAGAAATTTGGCAGTGTTAAAACTGGTCAAGTAAGTATTCATTATCTCCTGAATGTCTTTGGGTAGACCAGCCATGATGGTATAGGCCTCATGGGTATTATAAGTGAAGTTGTTCACTATAACTCCGTCCATTGGAATCCTTAAAGCCTTGTGCAGCAACTTCTTATTAATAACAATTCAACTTCCTTAATTGTTGTCCACAGTTTGAGTTGACTGGCATCATCCTTGAGGTTCTCATAGAAATGGGTCACTAATTTAGGATAGTAGACCCTATGTTTGCATACGATCGAATTTCTTCCAGCCTTGAAACTGAAACATATCCATTAATTCAGGAAAATTCTCGAGCAGCTGCTGGTCATGAGAATCAATGTACCTTGAGTACATAATACGGACAAATTATCCCAAGGAGATATCCTCATAGCCCTGCTCCAGACTGACGGATGACTTCTTCTTAGCTTTCCGTGAAACTTGGCTCTTTTCAACAGAAGATTCAGCATCCCGTTCTTTCCATTTAGTTCCCTTGGACTGCAGCTGAATTGAGTCACTGATCGACTCTACTGGATCATGGAAAAGCTTGGACCGAGGCTCCTTGCGTGAAGGTCCTGCAGCATCTTGCTTTTTCTCTATAGCCGGTTGCTTTCCCCTTCTCCTCATAACTGGTGGAGACATGGTTGCGGAAGGTTTGGAAGAAAGAGGTCCGTGGAGATAGGGTTCTCCAGAGAAAGAAGGAAGAATTATGGTGTGAACAAGGTTTTTGGGTAGAGGAGGTGAAGGAACCAGTAATGCTTCTAGGGATGGTGACACTTCTCCGACATAGTGGAACACGAATGTGATGCGGAAGTAGGTGTATCACCCCCAATAAAGTAATAGAGATATCAAACTTCTTCCTAAAGAATCCTACATGAAGGCCTTATATAAAGAACCCAACCTCATGAGGACTATTATATAAATGTACAACCCAACATCACTTTATGCCATCGTGGGTAGTACGTAGTGAACTTCTTCCTAAAGAATCCTATATGGAGGCCTTATATAAAAAACCAAACCATAAGAGGACTATTTTATAGATGTACAAGCCAACTTTACTTTATGCCAACACATGGGTAGTACGTAAGTGGGGTTTTCTTTTCCAACACCAAATGAATGGACGTCCCTTACTAGGGCGCCATTCACCAAACTGAAGCCCCTTTTGAGAGGCGCCATTTACCTTCTTGGGCCCTCATCCAACACCATTATTATATGCACGTAAAGGGCTGTGACTTCCCAAAAATCAATGGAATGGACGCCCCTATGCCAGGGCGCCATTCATCTAAAAGAAACCCCTTATACAAGTCGTCATTTAACCCTTAGGGCCACCATCCCACTATAATATTAATATATATATATATATATATATATATTATATATATATATATATATATATATATATATATATATATATAGACACACGTTAAGGTGTCCAAAGCCATGAAGAATGGATGTCCTCATGCAGAGACGTCATTTACATGAATAGGACCACCTAGATTAATGGATGTCCCCTTACAAGGGCATCATTACATCTGTGTTTCTAGAAGGTTGAGGCACGGACAACCTCATTTAGCTAGCAAAGCACCATCTCTAGGATCTTGTTCCCCAACAGGACCCGCAAGGTAATAAACCCATGCTCTGCGTTGGTAATTAGATTTCCTATAACTATTCCCCTCCATAGCACTGACAGAGGCTATTGCCATCATCAGTGCTAAAGGAGCGTCTTCTTCCCGCTATCTACGTCCTGCTGCGATCCTGAAGTGGCTTTCTTTATTCTGTACCTCGTAATCACGTCAAAAGGTAGGTGTTCTCAAGATCTTGCCTAACTAGCAGCTAAATAGGTTAACGTAACATGCATGCTTAGAGTTAGAACAACTCATCTTCAATGCTATATTACCGGATTTTATTGTGATAAAAAATGACCAAGTATATAACGTGTTACATAGATTTTTAAATAGCATGTTACACCTGTTATATATGGTTTTGTACACAATCTATTACAATGATTTTATGAGTTTTGAACATATCCTACTACACAAGTTTTACAGCCTTATATGATCATGTTTTAGTCCTAGTATATAACCTGTTCGACAAGAGATCAATACATACTGTTAAAACCCATGAAAACCGGCCCTCAGGTGAATAGCGCCCCCAGCCAGGGTGCCATTTCCTGAAGGGGCGCCCCAAGCCAGGGCGCCATTTAATTGAAGACACCATGCAGTGTCGTCAATTCAATTTTTAGCAATTTCCAGCAATTATTAATAAACGCATTCTAAAATCCATATCTATTGAACTAAACCATGAAATTCTTGCATGAATATAGTTCTGTGATCCTGATATTTTTCTCTATCTATCCATGTTCTTAATTCCTGCTTCGGAGAAACTCTAAAGATATGAACAGTAACTTGTATCTAAGAATGTACCTCTCAGATGCGAAGCATGACTCACTTGATAACGGCTCAATTGGTGACTCTCCGCAGTGACTTCAATTAATTGAAGACACTGCAGAGGGGCGCCAATTGACTAGAGCCCTTACATCAATTAGTGACACCCCTAGGTGTCTTCAATTAAATGAACACTTCTTGAGGGGGCACCAATTACATTTTTGAAAAAAACACAAACACAACATTTGAAATTTTATATCTCTGGAACTAAAACCCAACAATTATGCATGAGCATGTTTCTGAACTCCCGAGAATTTTCACTACCTGTTCATGCCCTTACTTCCTGTTTTCGAGAAACTTTTACGGTATATGAATAGTCCTTTGAGTCACAAAACATACCTGCGTGGTGTAAATCACCCAATGTAATTGGCGCCCCAAGCCAGGGCGCCAATTCATTGAATAGTGACACCCCGGGACTTCTTCAATTAATTGAAGACTCTCTGAGGGGGCGCCAATTACCTTATGTATATATATTTTCTGAAAAATGAAAAATCATGAAAGACTGGCCAACCCCCAGGCGCCAATTACATGAAAGGGTGGGCTACCCCCAGGCGTCAATTGGATAGAAGACCCCCTGACCCCCAGGCGCCATTTCAGTGACAAGCATTTGTTTTGATTCCTGATTTGTCTCGAAATTCGTATCGATATAACCCTAGTACATGTTCCTGCATCATATATTTTTGAACTGCATTCATGAAATCTACCTTATGTTCTTACAATGGTCACCCCTCGAAATTCTATATTGGCTATAAATGAGAGTGGATGTCAAAAGTAATACATGAAATGCTATGCATATGGGGCCCGGTCTGGTCATGGGAGGAGCACCCGAAGGTACTTGTGCCCAAGGGAGTTTATTGACCACGGTGTTTGGCATTGCACCGTTGCTTGACTTGAGACACTCCACACTTACTCTCTCTACTTGTTTGACTTGACTTGCGTGGCCCGGAACGGGCGATACTTGACTTGCATGGCCCGAAAAAGGGCAAAATACTTGCTTGATTGAAATAGTCAATTCTATTGACACGTACTTGATATTACTTGCTTGAACATAATTTTACTTGCTTGTACATGGAATTTTTACTTATTGATGAGTTCTTACTTGTACATGAGTTCCTGCTTGCCCGAAAAGTGGCATCTACATTCTTTGATATCCTGCTTGGTCAAATACTTGAAATCACGCGATACTCTCCTTATACAGTTCTTGATCACTTATTATTCATCATGCATAGATTTACCTGTATACCTAATTTTCTTACTTTTACATCATGCATAGCTATACTGGTAATACATGTAAACTGTAAATCACTTAAAGATTGCTCGAACTTGGGATGTAATTCCTACTGAGCGATTCACTCATCTAGTTGCTTCCTAATATTTTTCAGGTAATTCGGATAGCGACATCCACCCGAATGGGAATGAGACCGAGTGAAGAGTGCTAGAATCACCGCCGATTGAACCGTCAGCTAGTCGCGTCTTTTGAATTTATTTGAGTCCTTACCTTGTACTTCTAGTTATGTTACTGTAGTTGTCTAAACCTTGTTAAGGCATGTAGCCTAATGTTTGGATTTTTAATTTGGAATTGTCATGGACTAGCTTTATTTTCTTTGGTTAATCAGATAATTATCACTTTGGACTATTGGGATCATTTAGATTTTATTAGTCTTTTGCGCACTCCGTATTTTTGTCAAAAAAATTATCGCTCTAATGACACGATCTATATAGAAGTGTCACGCATCCGAGTATCTTCCGCGCTCGGGATGTGACAATCTTCGTGGTATCAGAGCCTAGGATTTTAGTTTCCTAGGTAAAACCCGAGTCCAAGGATAGTTTGTACCTTACCTGGTGAGATGGATAGAGCCATGGGTTAAGTTCTATAATGACTTTTGACCTTATAAATAAACCCGATCTTTATTATTCTTCAACCCTTTTGTAGGATTATGGCCGCTGAAAGAGCACAATGGCGCGAGATATAGCGCATTGTGCAAGGTCTTACTCAAGCGCTACAGCAAGTGGCACAAGGTGGAGCTAACCATGGGGTGATCTCCACAGGAGTTTCTGTAACATGAACCCACCAAGGTTCATGGGTTCGTCTGACCCCGAGGACGCCGAAAATTGGTTAAAGGAGATGGAACAAATTTTTCGTGTGATGCAATGCACGGATGAGGAGAAGGTTCTACTGGTCATATTCCAACTGGAGCGGGACGCTCGATGTTGGTTGGAATCCATGGAAGCAACATTTCCAGAAGACCACGCCACATGGGATGAATTCGTGGAGCATTTCAACAACAAGTACTTCTCCGACCATATCCAGGTAAAGAAGGCCGCGGAATTTTCCGCACTAAAACAACGAGGCTTGAAAGTGGCCGAGTATGAGGCCCAGTTTCACTTGGTGTGTACGAAAAAGATGAAGGCTAGAAGGTTCCTCAACGGGCTTCGGCCCTACTATATTACACAACTTGCACCGATGGACATCCAAGTCTATTCGGAGATGGTTCGGTGTGCTCAATTGCTAGAAGACGCCACCGAATTATCTGAAAGAATCCGAGGAAGGGACAAGAAGGAGCCTGTCACAAGCCCAAGGAAATTCAAAGAATCCTTCAATAAGAAGTAGTTCTTCATGGGAGGGGAGCTCTCCAAGGAAAAGAAATTCCAGAAGAATCGTAGGCCTTTCTCCACCGCTACACCCTCTAAGGAGATTTGTAAGTATTGTGATAAAGCTGGTCATAAGACCGAAGAATGCTGGAGAAAGTTGGGAGCTTATCTTCGATGTGGTTGCCGAGAGCATCGAATCCCAGACTACCCATTGATGAAGGAGCAAGCCACTAAGGATGAGAAGCGTCTGGCGAAGAAACAAGGCCGTCTACAAGCTCTCCAAGAGGCAGAACCAACCGAGGGCGGAATTGTGGAAGGTACTCTTAACTATTTTTTCTAAAACTGCTCAAGTTTTATTTCATACCGGAGCAACTCATTCATTCATTTCCAAGAAATTTGCTGCTTCATTTTTTAAGAAACATGAACTGTTAGATTTGGTCATATCTACACCTCTTGGGAATGAGTCGGATATCACTTATCACTATCCAAACTGTGAAGTGATGATTAAAGGAAACAACTTACCTACTAACCTGATATGCCTAGATATGAAGGGTTATGGTGTCATACTAGGTGTCGACTGGTTATCCACTTACCAAGCAAGCGTAGATTGCCGGCATGGCAAGGTAACTTTCGTGGGTTTCCCAGAGCTGGTTTACATTAGCCCTAGGTCTAGATCACCTCTTATATCAGCCCTCCGAGCTAGTAAACTTATGAGTAAAGGATGTATGGCTTTCATAGCATTCGTGATTGCCACGGAAGTCGAGGAGATTAAACTTGAAGACATATGTGTAATTCGGGATTTTCCTGACGTTTTCCCGGAAGAATTGCCCGGCTTACCCCCGGAAAGGGAAGTGTCATTCATACCTGGTGCAGGTCCTGTTTCCAAGGCACCGTACAGAATGTCCCATGTTGAGCTGAAAGAGCTAAAAGAGCAGCTAATGGAATTATTGAAAAATGGTTTCATCAGGCCAAGTATTTCCCCATGGGGAGCACCAGTGCTATTAATCAAAAAGAAGGACGGATCGATGAGATTATACATTGATTATCGGTAGCTAAATCACTTTACAATCAAGAACAAGTACCCGCTGCCAAGAATTGACGAATTGTTTGATCAATTATCTAGAGCTACATATTTCTCCAAGATTGATCTTCGTTCTGGTTACCACCAACTGAAGATCAAAGAAGAAGACATTCATAAAACTGCATTCCGGAGCAGGTATGGGCATTATGAATTTACTGTTATGCCTTTCGGACTAACGAATGCCCCCGCAGCTTTTATGTAGTTAATGAATAGCATATTCAGGCCCTACTTAGACCAATTTATTGTGGTCTTTATTGATGATATTCTGATCTAGCTATTCAATGACCGAAGAGGACCATGAAGAACATCTCAAGAAGGCGCTGCAGATATTGAAGGAAAACAAATTGTAAGCCAATCTCAGCAAGTGCAAGTTCTGGCTCAAGGAAGTATCCTTCTTGGGCCATGTAATTTCGAAGAACGGAATTTCTGTTGATCCTGCAAAGGTCGATGCCATGAAGAACTGGGAACGACCCACCAATGCAATGAAGATTTGAAGTTCTTGGGTCTAGCTGGTTACTACCGGTGTTTTATCATGGACTTCTCCAAGATTACGGTTCCTCTGACCAGGTTAACCCGCAAGGAAGTGCCTTATGAGTGGAATGAAGACTGTGAAAAGAGTTTCCAAGCTTTGAAGGATCTCTTGACCACTGCTCTAGTCTTATCATTGCCAATTGAAGGAGAGAAATACGAGGTATATACCGATGCTTCTGGTATTAGCCGCAGATGTATATTGATGCAAAATGGAAGAGTCATTGCATACTCTTCCCGATAATTGTAGAAACATGAAGAGAACTACCCGGTGCATGACTTAGAGCTGGCCGCGGTGGTGTTTGCCTTGAAGATCTGGAGACACTATCTCTACGGAGAACAATTCACAGTATACTCCGATCAAAAAAGCCTCAAGTATTTATTCTCCTAAAAGGTGCTAAACATGCGGCAAATGCGTTGGCTCAAATATCTCAAAGATTTCGACTTCACTCTATAATACCATCCTGGTAAGGGTAATTCCGTATCTGATGTCCTTAGTCAAAAGCCAAGAGCAATTTTGGCCAACTGTATGATACAAGAATGGAAGTTGCTAAAGAAATTTTCTGAGCTTGATATCAGTACAGATGAGAAGAACGGGTGTATTATTCTATCCCACATGAGTCTACATCCAGATTTTCTACCTAAAATTAAGGAACTTCAAGAAGATGATCTCGCACTAGTGGAGATAAAAAGCAAGCTAGACTAGAGACTTGATTTCAAGCTGGCACCCGATGGTAGATTGCTATTTCATGAACGGACATGTGTGCCCGACTGTCCTGAATTAAAGAAGATGATTCTTGAAAAAGCTCATCGATCGAGGTACATGATCCACCCTGGTGCCACTAAGATGTACCAAGATTTGAAAAGAACTTTCTGGTGGCCTAATATGAAAAGGGAGGTAGCGGACTTCGTATCTCTCTGCTTTACATGCCAACAAGTGAAGGCGGAAAATCAGAAACCTGCTGGAAAATTGCATCTGCTAGATATTCCCAAGTGGAAGTGGGAAGATATTGGCATGGACTTTATCATGGGTTTGCCCAAGTCTAGGGGCGGACATGATGGAATTTGGGTAATCATCGACCGTCTAACTAAATCGGCCCATTTCTTACCCATCAAAAGCTGATGGTCAGTCGATGTACTTGTTGCCCTGTATATTAAGAAGATGGTTAGATTGCATGGAGTCCCGGTGTCAACTGTATCTGATCGAGACCCACTCTTTACCTCTCCTTTCTGAAAAAGTCTACAACACTCTCTGGGGACGAAACTCAACTACAGCACTGCTTTCCATCCCCAGACAGATGGACAGACCGAAAGGACAAATCAAGTTGTCGAAGATATGTTGAGAGCCTATATTATAGACTTCGACGGAAGTTGGCATGACCACTTACCCCTAGCCGAGTTTGCATATAATAACAGCTATCAAGCCAGTATACAAATGGCACCTTTTGAGGCACTATATGGCAGGAGTTGTCGATCTCCAATATGCTGGATGAAGTTGGTGAAAAATAAATTCTAGGCCCAGATATGGTAAGATATTCTACCGAGAAGATACACCTCATTAGAGAAAGGTTAAAGATAGCACAGTCTAGGTAGAAATCTTATGTTGACAACAGAAGACGAGATCTGGAATTTCAAGTCAGAAATCATGTTTTTCTCAAGGTATCTGTCGGCCGAGGTATTAAAAGATTCGGTGTTACGGGCAAACTAACACCAAGGTTTATTGGTCCATTCACAGTGCTGGAAAGAGTAGGTGAGGTGGCTTATCTCATCGCCCTACCTCCGCAACTATCAGAAGTGCACAGCGTATTCCATGTTTCTATGCTGAAGAAATACGTGCACGATCCTTTCCATGTCATTGACCACAATGACTTAGTGATACAAAAGGACCTTACCTACAAGCAAAAGCCAATGAAGATCCTCGACCGAGAAGTTTGAGTTCTAAGGAACAAGACGATCCCTATGGTGAAAATCTAATGGAATCGATGCTTAGAACATGAAGCTACATAGGAAATCGAGGAGTCAATGAAAAGAAGATTTCCGGAGTTATTCTAGTTGTAAGTACTTCGCACCTTTCCTATCTCTGTATATACAGTTCAATTTGGGGACCAAATTCTTTTAAGTGGGGGAGGGTGTAGCACCCCCAATAAAATAATAGAGAAATCAAACTTCTTCCTAAAGAATCCTACATGAAGGCCTTATATAAAGAACACAACCTCATGAGGACTATTATATAAATGTACAACCCAACATTACTTTATGCCATCATGGGTAGTACGTAGTGAACTTCTTCCTAAAGAATCCTATATGGAGGCTTTATATAAAGAACCAAACCATAAGAGGACTATTTTATAAATGTACAAGCCAACTTTACTTTATGCCAACACATGGGTAGTATGTAAGTGGGGTTTTTTTTTCCAACACCAAATGAATGGACGTCCCTTACCAGGGCGCCATTCACCAAATTGAAGCCCTTTTGGAGAGGCGCCATTTACCTTCTTGGACCCTCATCCAACACCATTATTATATGCACGTAAAGGGCTGTGACTTCCCAAAAACCAAAGGAATGGATGCCCCTATGCCAGGGCGCCATTCACCTAAAACAAAGCCCTTATACAAGTCATCATTTAACCCTTAGGCCCACCATCCCACTACAATATTAATATATATATATATATATACACACGTGAGGGTGTCCAAAGCCATGAAGAATGGACGCCCTCATGCAGAGGCGTCATTTATATGAATAGGACCTCCTAGATTAATGGACGTCCCCTTACAAGGGCATCATTTCATCCGTGTTTCTAGAAGGTTGAGGCACGAACAACCTCATTTAGCTAGCGAAGCACTATGTCTAGCATCTTGTTCCCCAACCGGACCCGCAAGGCAACAAACCCATGCTCTGCGTTGGTAATTAGATTTCTTATAACTATTCCCCTGTGTAGCACTGATAGAGGCTACTGCCATCATCAGTGCTGAAGGAGCATCTTATTCCCGCAGTCTACGTCCTGCTGCGATCCTGAAGTGGCTTTCTTTATTCTGTACCTCGTAATCACATCAAAAGGTAGGTGTTCTCAAGATCTGGCCTAACTAGTAGCTAAATAGGTTAACGTAGCATGCATGCTTAGAGTTAGAACAACTCATCTTCCATGCCATATTACCCGGCTTTATTGTGATCAAAAATGACCAAGTATATAATGTGTTACACAGATTTTTAAATAACATGTTACACCTATTATATATGGTTTTGTACACAATCTGTTACAATGATTTTATGAGTTTTGAACATATCCTACTACACTAGTTTTACAGCCTTATATGATAATGTTTTAGTCCTAGTATATAACTTGTTCGATAAGAGATAAATACATACTATTAAAACCCATGAAAACCAGCCCTCAGGTGAATAGTGCCGCCAGCCACGGTGCCATTTTCTGAACGGGCGCCCCAAGCCAGGGCACCATTTAATTGAAAACACCATGCAGTGTCGTCAATTCAATTTTTAGCAATTTCCAGTAATTATTAATCAACGCATGCTAAAATCCATATCTATTGAACTAAACCATGAAATTCTTGCATGAATATAGTTCTGTGATCCTGATATTTTTCTCTACCTGTCCATGTCCTTAATTCCTGATTCGGAGAAACTCTTAAAATATGAACAGTAAATTGTATCTCAGAATGTACCTCTCGGATGCGAAGCATGACTCACTTGATAACGGCTCAATTGGTGACTCTCCGCAGTGACTGTAATTAATTGAAGACACTGCAGAGGGGCGCCAATTGACTAGAGCCCTTACATCAATTAGCGACACCCCTAGGTGTCTTCAATTAAATGAAGACTCCTTGAGGGGGTGCAGTGGACGTCAAAAAAAGAAGAGAAGAAAAGGAACGTTCCTGTGGCACATACGTCTTGACACCCCGAGATCAAGTCGAAGACGAAAAGGCCGAACAAACCCCATACCTCCTCCAAGTAGGACGAATATATATACTCGGTGCTCCGCTACCCAATGAGAAGCCCTTCGGGCAGAAGAGATGGCCCCGACTCTCTAGTCGGCATTACCGAAGGCCGAATCAGAAGAAACTCGGGAATGCAAACACATGGTCGGCATGCGCCGAAAATCACTCGAAGTCCTAAATCAAGGCTCGAAG
This sequence comes from Amorphophallus konjac, assembly GCA_022559845.1. Taxonomy (NCBI): domain Eukaryota; kingdom Viridiplantae; phylum Streptophyta; class Magnoliopsida; order Alismatales; family Araceae; genus Amorphophallus; species Amorphophallus konjac. The sequence goes on along the minus strand of CM040118.1, from coordinate 256,610,623 downwards.
GCTTCGAATTAAACATCTTGGAGGCGATGCATTATAGCTAAAGTACCACCAAAGGACAGGCGTCCGTCTGAATCACCGCTAAGCCAGGAAGAGACCCTAAGATACTTAAACCAGCGCGCCCCCATGGGCTACTTAAACTGGTGTGCCCCATTGGCCACCAAAATCGGCGTGCCCCTTCTCCTGGTGCTAATCCGGTGCGCTCACCCCCCGCGCCGTTTTAACCACGGGTGCCATCCCATCTTCAGTCCGATCCCCTATTTTCGGGTGCGAACAAAGAGAGCTTACCTGAAATGGGGAACAGCCTGCATCTGACCAGTGTGCAACTGCCTGAGCCCTTCTTGCTCCCGAGAATGGAAATCTTCGAGCTCCGCACCGTCCGCCCATCTTCACCGGTCACCGTCAGCCAATCCCTGAAGAGCACCTTCTCTACTCTACCGCCCTACACTTCTACAGGCCACTCGATTGCCTTCGATTGGGGAGAAAGAGAAGAAACATGTCGCTTGCTTCAGAGGCTTCTTCCTCCCAGCTCCTAATACATATATATGCAATGAACACTCCACCAGGCAGAGGGCTCTCTGAAAAGGGATTCGACTGAGGGAAGAGAGGAGAGAAAGGTTGGTTCGTTGAAAGCAAGTGATGAGCGCAAGAGAAGAAGGAGACTCCATCCACTCAAGCCTACAAGGTGAAGAAAAAGGAGAGATAGTGTGAGAGAGGGAAGGTGAGTTCGGAGGGGGGAGGAGCTTGTGCTCCATTCCTTCTCCCCCACCGGTGCATCTCCTTCTCCCCCCTTCAATGTATTTCCCTTCCCTTTGGGATGAACTTCCCTCTATTTAAATCTCCCCCCTTTTGGTGGAGGAATAAATAGAGAATAGTTGAAAAACACAGTGATTTACATTCGTTAGCCTTCGCTCCCCTTTTTCTCCCTATCTTCTACTCACCTATGGTGCTTCAAAGCCTGCTCCTCCATAGCATGGTCTTCGAAGGAACCGCTTGAGGGTGAACATTCATAGCCTCCCATGGCAAACATCTGTCTCGTCGGAGCTCTCATACAGCTGCAACCCATGAACTGCTAGAACCCCTTGAAGGCTGGTCCTCGGGGCTTCTGCGTTCAACTATGGGACACCGGACTGCCGTTAGGCCACTCTGTGTTTTTGGGATCATCTCAGAATACTCTGTTTGACAATCCCTTATGTCGCCCAAGCAAACCTCAGTCCGGGAGAGGTGCTGCCTAATTTTTGCCAGAAATATGAACAAGAAGAACAAACTAAGCTCCATGAGAACATGAACTGAACTTTGGACTTCCTGAACCCCTTTGAACGAACCACCCAAACTTTGATCTTAACAGATGAATAAAACACATTGAAACCTTCAAATCCACTTATTTTTCCTAGGTGAACAAATAGCCTAACCATCTGCTAACCAGCAAGCCTTTGAAAAGAAAAAAATAGCCCAATCCGGCGTGCTCCTAATCTGGCGCGCACTTATCCGACGCAGTCCCCCCCCCCCCCCCCCCGCGCCGCTTTAGCCCCACACTCAAAAACCGTTTTGCCACTTTTGGCTCAAAACCGGTGTGCCCCCTCCGTGCCGGATTAAACCCTCTTGCAAAACAACTATCCACCCCTTGCTCACATCAGAAACCGACGCGCCCCCAGCCTGTCTTGAACCCGGTGCATTCCCCGCATGGGCTTTAAACCGGCGCGCCCTCCCCATGGGCTAAACCGGCATGCCCCTCTCCTCTCTTGGGCCACCTAAACCGGCGCGCCCCCATGCTGTCCTAAACCGGCGTGCTCCTTTGTTCCACCTAAACTGGCGTGCCTTCCAAGCAAAAAAATATAATTAACCAAACAAAGAGAGGAATATGAAGCCAATAATTAAAAGTTGCTCCCCTGCAATAATCAAAATTTTCTTCCGGGGGCTCCGCACTCGGAAACCCCCGCAAGGAGAGTTGCCCCCTTGACCCCCGTGACCTGACCGTGCGAGGGCGCACGTTGGTGAGTTCGGACTTCACACTTAACAATTCGCTTCCCCGGACTGTGCGTGAAGAGAAAAGTAATGACGCCCCATGGCATCGGACGTGGACCTCGGGAACCCCGTTATGGCCGTAGTCCGAAACCATCTCGAGCCAATAGTTCATCAGCTTGACCCACCTCTATCGGGATCTAATCCCGCACTTGCATTAAACTTGCCGTACTCACGGTAGACATTCGTACGATTTTGTCGTCATCTTCAATGCTTCAAATGCGGACTCTCGTCCGAACAATGAATGGTCCGTTAGTGACCGACACATATACCGGGATCTAATCCCGCTTGCATTAAACTTGACGTACTCGCAGTAGACATTCGTATGTCTTTATTGTCGTCCTCGATGTTTCAAATGCGGGCTCTCATCCGAAAAATGAATGGTCCGTTAGTGATCGACATATATACAGGGATCTAATCCCGCACTTGCATTAAACTTGCCGTACTCACGGCATACATTTGTACGGCTTTAGTTGTCATCTTCCATGCTACTAACGTGGACTTCTGTCCGAATAAGAAATGGTCTGCGAGTGACCGATATAAGCATATTTGCAAACATTTATACCTCAATACGTGGTTTGTTTAAACACAGTCTGAGATTTTGCTCTCGCTTCCATCATTACGAATTTCTGGCCATAGGGCCCCTTTTCCTGGCAACCAATCAAGGGTTTTCCCCTCTCCGAGGGGATGTAATTAACGTCGTAGCCTTTATGGCGCGGTGGGTTCTTAGTACCTACACGAACCACACAATCATCTGATTAGTCAGACCGAGCGCACCATGAGCTTCATCGAAGCTAGAATAAATCGTCACCTTTGTGACTGGCACGCCCACACACTTAATAAACTCAATAAACAAATAAACAACGCTCTCAATAAAAAGTGCGTCCAGAGGCGGCAATTACATTTTTGAAAAAAACTCAAACACATCATTTGACATTTTATATCTCTGGAACTAAAACCCAACAATTATGCATGAACATGTTTCTGAACTCCCGAGAATTTTCACTACATGTTCATGCCCTTTGTAGCACCCCGGGAATTTAAATCTAGAATAAATAGAATAACTATAAATATTCTCATGAAAAATTAAAATTTTGATAAAGGAAAAGTGATAATTAGTTAAAATAGTAAATGGGATTAAATGTTAATAAATATATGAGGAATAGAAATTTAATATTCTCTTTTATCTATGATCAATACCATTCTTGTATTTAGAAGGAATATCATTCCAAAATATAATTCTATTTTTTTCGAACCCGACTCTGATACCCAAGACAAATGATGAGAATTAATAAGGTAAATAAATAATTAAAGTTATAAGAATTGGGGTCTATATATGTATGAAGTTCTATTAATGAATTTGTTTAAGCTTATATAAGAATGGGCTAAAACACACTATGTATACATGTATATCGAAATATGCATGAAGAGATAATATATATATATATATATAATATATATATATATATATATATATATATATATATATATATATATATGTATGTATGTATGTATGTATGTATACCCCAAACTAAATAGGCTAAAGCACTTATGTATATATAAATAAATAGTGCTAATGGGCTTTACGTATGAAGAATGGGCTTTAAGAAGGTTTACGTTTAATCTTTAAAAGAGTTTTTAAGAGGATCTACCAAAATCCCAAACCAAATGGGCTAAGGCTATTATATGGAAATGTTTGCAATTTAATTAGTGGGCCTTTGAATTAAAACAATTATACATAATATATATGTAAATATATTATAACCTGTAACCCATTAGTCTCAGCTAGAGGCCGACAGCCTATTCGAATCTACCCAAAACTCACGCAGCAAAGCCCATCTAATGAGAGCCTCTCACCGAAGCCAACCCAACATGCAACTTCAAAACCCACATAATAGCTCATCTATACATATAGATATAATAAACCCAACACAAAAGCAAGCCCTCTTATAATCCATAAACCCATGTGAGTTCTCACAAAATCAACCCTAATATGCATGCTCGTGCATTAAACGATTTTACGATTTGAGGAATAAAGGTGGCATGCGGCTAATAAAATGGAAGGCAGCTATGAAATTGGGAAAGGTTGTGTTTTAGAAAGGTTTATAAAGGGAATCCTAATACTAATAGGACATGTATTATGTAAATTAAATCCCAATCGGACGCCAATTCATTGGATGCCAAAAACCCTATAAATACTAACCTCCAGTCAATTAACTCTGTTCTTCTCCACGCGATCGATCGTAAGAGTGCTAATAGCTTCTTCCTTTCTTGCTGGAGCTTGTTGCGGCCACCTTCTACTTCCGTAAACCTACTGCTACGATTTTGTTCTCTCAAGTGCTGTGACCATCATGGAGATGGTTGTCTTCTACTAAGAGAATTATTGTTGCTCTTTCCTTAATACCTTCTGTTTGAAGGAGGAAATCTTCTTCCTTCTAACTTGTCGAGGAGAAGCTACATAGTCAAAGGGGAACAGAGAGTTGCTGAAGCTACAGTGGGAAGAATAAATCAACTCCTCTTCATCTATTGTTATAGTTATCAAAGTAAGATATTCTTATATAGTTGTTGCATATAGAACATGACCTGTTCTTTTGCCTTTCAATCCCTTTGATCAAATACCAACCAAATCAACATTCAAAGGTAGGCAATCCCCCAAGCCAAACTATTAATCGATTAAACTATGCATGATCTTGCTATTTCTGCTTCAATATTAAGTGTTACCTATGTGATTTCACGTTGTTTTGGTTGAACACTGTAGTAGTCAGTTATGAAGTTTTTGCCTTAACAATTTGTTAGTGAGCGTCGGAGTCTCCTTTGGCCATGAAAGTTTAAGGGCGTACTAGTGGGATAGAGACCGAGGTAGTGAAAGTGGTTGCACCATTTTTCGTGCCCCCTATCTCAAGATCCCCCATCTCTCAACGAAAAATTATTTTGAACGTCCGGTCAAGTAGAGTTTTTCGAGCCCGTCATTTTGATATATAGAACGCCTGATTCCGACGTGTGTACGTCGAGAAACGGAGCCTTGAACATCGACATTTTTTTGAAATGATGACATTTAACATGTCGTCAAATGCTTTTGACGCCACAGTGCAATGGCGTCAATTCTTATATATATATATATATATATATATATATATATATATATATATATATATGTATATATATATATACATATATATATATATATAACTTGTGATTATATCTTCAAAAATCCATATCTATTAAATTATGCCACAAAAAATTATAAAAAATATATATTTGGAATCCTTGAATTTTTCTCCTAATTATCATATATTCTATTTTTCTAAATTATTTTATATAAATTAATGTCTCTTTGAATGTATATTTTTGAAATTCTTCAATTAAATAGATATTGACGTGAATTCTCGTTAAATAAATTAAGTTAAAAATCATAGAATTAACGTCCCTCCAAGTGGATGCTAATTAATAAATGACACTACTCACGGACGTCAATTAATATAAGTTTATTTAATTATAAAATTAGATGGACGTGAATTCTATAATTAACGTAATCATGTTCTCACCGTTTTCTTCCGGTTTTGACCTAGACCTCGGGTCTTTTGGCACTCTCATCTCACGTCCGTAGATGGAGTCCCTGTTTCATGATTGGTTCACGTTATATACCTCAACTCTCGGTGACATACGAGCCCTCCGTTGGATATTCCGTTCCTTCGGACTGGCAAGTTAGTCATTGGGACCTCCGTAAGTCTCATCGTAGCCTTGGATTCCCTCAAGGCCGACTGAGCTGGTTGTACCACAAGAACCCTGAAACCCTGTTAGTCATTTAATTAGCGACTACATTGGTTATCACCGTTTTCTATCGTGAGCATGTTGAAGGGGTGACCTTATTGGTGGGCGCTTAGTGTAAGAGCAATCGTATTGTGGAGGCACCAATTCTTTAATGCTTTGTTCAGAGAATGAGTGACCACCACTGTGGGCGCGACTTCTTAAATATATGGCACTCTAACGAGACGCCAATCTCGCAGATTTCTCGAATTCTCTCGATTTTTTGTGTGCCATCGTTCTAGACTTGTCGAGGTCTATCTTGAATCTCTGTTCAATGAAATCTACCCTATTCTTCGTACATGCTTGATCCTTGAAATTCTTGGCCATTAATATGGAATTAGTCTAGACTAATTATCAGGGGCTACGGGTCCCACTAAAATGACATTTTAAATGCTACGGGTCCTGATCTGACCCTATTGGGCGAGGCAAAGTCCAAACATTACCGGTATACGATGATCGGGTGCAGGCATTCACCAACTCGGTTATCGGCATTTAGGGGCAATCATACAGTCGTGAGAACTCCTAAGTGTGCGACAAAATACTACCTAGTGCTATTTCCATGAGGGGCGGTCATATCGTCGTGATTTTTCCCCTTAGTGCATTGGCCAATCCTATGTAGTGCTAGATGTGCAAACGCTTTCGTGATAGTGATGATCGGGAGTGATTGCCATCATAGTGCATCTTTCCACAACTTATTGTTCATCATGAAAAGATCTTGAATTGCCTTATTGGAGGGGTTATCATATCATCGTGATGTTCCCTTAGTGTCTTGGCAATCCTCCACAGTGCTAGTTACATGAAAGCTCTCATGATTATGTCGTCATAGAGAGAATATTGTGCTAGTTTCATTAACCGCCCCCGTGATATTGTTCGTCATAGAGGGATGATTGTTATTGTTTCCTCATTATGAGAAGTACTTGATGTTCTGACATGATAGTTGTTGCTATACTCTCATGATTGTCATTGTCCTTACTCTTCATGAGTGTATTTAGCATCTTGCTTACTCGTTTATTTCTTATAGTTCTTGAATTTATCTCGTGTTATTATAGTTCTCGATTTCTATATCTTTCATGACCTGCATGAGCATGTTAAACTGTAATGTGACTTAAAGCTAGCTTGGAGCATAAGATATTAAGTCCTACTGAGCGTTCGCTCACCCTACGTTTTCCAATGTTTTTCAGGTAATGACCTTAGTGACGATGAGACCGAACATGATGTGCAAGGGCAAGAGTGAAGAGAACTCTGACATCTAGACGAACCACCTAGTCTTGCTATCCTGTGTCTTATGTTAAGTCGAGTCAAGAGTCTCATTGTAATTTTTCTTTATTGAGTCTTTTCATTTATTATGGGCCCAAATATGTAAAGAACTTATATTTGAAATGAAATTTGTTATTTTTCCAAATTATGTTTGGTGGAAATGACTATGCTCTAATCGACATGACTATTTAACTGCCACGTTCCGAGCGAACGACACGTTCCGCTGCTATCGGTTCGGGGCGTGACAGAAGGTGGTATCAGAGCCTAGGCTTTCTAAATCCCTAGGTCATTAAGTCCAAGTTGTAGTTTGAGTCATCCTTGTCAGTTATCCTATAGGAACCCCGTGAGATTTGGGTAGAGCTTTGGGTTAAATAATAAAATATGTTAAGTCCGCGTTAGATAAATACCAAGAGATATGATTAATCATTTATTTAAAACTCATTTTGTAGGCTAGAATGGCCGCTGCGAGAGCTCAGTGGAGAGAGATGCAACGCACTGTCCAGGGTTTAACGCAAGCCTTGCAACAAGTTGCACAAGGTGGAGCACGGCATGGAGCCGGGGATTTGCATCAGAAGTTCCAAAAGATAAATCCCCCTAAGTTTAGTGGGTCGACTGACCCGGATGAAGCGGAGAATTGGGTGCAAGAAATAGAGAGGACCTTTAAGGTGATGCAATGCACCGATGAAGAGAAGGTACTATTAAGAACATATCAATTAGAGAGGGATGCCCGAGTATGGTGGAGATCCGTGGAAGCAACCTTGCCTAACGAGCAAGTTACATGGGACAAATTCTTAGAACACTTTAATGAAAAGTATTTCTTGGAGAGAATTCGCGAGAAGAAAGCTATGAAATTTACGGCTTTGAAGCAACGTAGTCTGTCAGTCGCCGAGTATGAAGCGAGGTTTTCTAGATTGGCCCGATATGCACCACACTTGATTTGCACGGAGAAAATGAGAGCAAAGAGATTTATGAATGGCTTGAAGGTGGAACTTATACCTCAACTAGCTCCACTAGAAATTCAAACATATACAGAGATGGTTAGAAAAGCTCAACTCTTGGAAGATGCTATGGATATGATGGAAAGAATCAAAGGAAAGGCCGCTAAGAAGGACTTACCAAATGGATCCAAGAACAAGGAAAATGTGAACGGCAAGAAGAGATTTAATGAAGGCAACAAATTCTATGAAAATAAGAAACTCCGGAATAATGATCGACAAATTGTTCCGGCCAAGGGGAAATACAAGCATTGCAAGAAGGGAAGGCACAATCCGGACGAGTGTTGGTATAAACTTGGAAAATGCATCCGTTGTGGAAGCAGAGATCACAAAATTACTCGATGTCCACTCTTAAAGGAAGAAGCACCGCAAGCAACGGAAGGTAACCCTATAAACCTATCTCATCTAAAATTTACATTAATCGGATATGACCTTAAGTACTTAGCATACTGTGAGAATAGATCTAGTTAGAACACATATTTTAGATATGGTGACCTTACCCCACTAATTTTGGAAGAAAATCATATGAATTTGGGGACCAAATTCTTTTAAGTGGGGGAGGGTGTAGCACCCCGGGAATTTAAATCTAGAATAAATAGAATAACTATAAATATTAATCATGAAAAATTAAAATTTTGATAAAGGAAAAGTGATAATTAGTTAAAATAGTAAATGGGCTTAAATGTTAATAAATAAATGAGGAATAGAAATTTAATATTCTCTTTTATCTATGAGCAATACCATTCTTGTATTTAGAAGGAATATCATTCCAAAATATAATTCTATTTTTTTCGAACCCGACTCTGATACCCAAGACAAATGATGAGAATAAATAAGGTAAATAAATAATTAAAGTTATAGGAATTGGGGTCTATATATGTATGAAGTTCTATTAATCAATTTGTTTAAGCTTATATAAGAATGGGCTAAAACACACTATATATACATGTATATCGAAATATGCATGAAGAGATAATATATATATATATATATATATATATATATATATGTATATCCCAAAGTAAATAGGCTAAAGCACTTATGTATATATAAATAAATAGTGCTAATGGGCTTTACGTATGAAGAATGGGCTTTAAGAAGATTTACGTTTAATCTTTAAAAGAGTTTTTAAGAGGATCTACCAAAATCCCTAACCAAATGGGCTAAGGCTATTATATGGAAATGTTTGCAATTTAATTAGTGGGCCTTTGAATTAAAACAATTATACATAATATATATGTAAATATATTATAACCTGTAACCCATTAGTCTCAGCTAGAGGTCGACAACCTATTCAAATCTACCCAAAACTCACGCAGTAAAGCCCATCTAATGAGAGCCTCTCACCGAAGCCAACCCAACATGCAACTTCAAAACCCATGTAATAGCTCATCTATACATATAGATATAATAAACCCCACACAAAAGCAAACCCTCTTATAATCCATAAACCCATGTGAGTTCTCACAAAATCAACCCTAATATGCATGCTCGTGCATTAAACGATTTTACGATTTGAGGAATAAAGGTGGCAAGCGGCTAATAAAATGGAAGGCAGCTACGAAATTGGGAAAGGTTGTGTTTTAGAAAGGTTTATAAAGGGAATCCTAATAATAATAGGACATGTATTATGTAAATTAAATCCCAATCGGACTCCAATTCATTGGATGCCAAAAACCCTATAAATACTAACCTCCAGTCAATTAACTCTATTCTTCTCCACGCGATCGATCGTAAGAGGGCTAATAGCTTCTTCCCTTCTTGCTGGAGCTTCTTGCGATCACCTTCTACTTCCGTAAACCTGCTGCTACTATTTTGTTCTCTCAAGTGCTGTGACCATCATGGAGATGGTTGTCTTCTGCTAAGAGAATTATTGTTGCTCTTTCCTTGATACCTTTTGTTCGAAGGAGATAATCTTCTTCTTTCTAACTTGTCGAGGAGAAGCTTGTTAGCGCAGCAAGAGTGATATAGAAGGGGGGGGATGAATAGATCACTCCCAATTTGCAGAAACACAGGCGAAAAATAGATTCTGCTGCTAACGCACCTCCTTAAACCGTACACAGAGAGATGTAAATGAGAATGAAGAGCGAATCACATGGAAGCAAAGAGCCGAGCAGATGAAGAGCGTAGAGAACAATAGCAAACCACAGAGGAGGCACTCGGTTTTTTAGGTGGTTCGATTGCAGTCCGCAATCTACATCCACCCCTCACTCCAACTAGAGTGAGGATTCCACTAGACGATGCTAGATCAATGCAGACTCAGTCTGCGAACAACGTGCTGCCACACAGCTTGAACACCAAGGGAAACAAATCCCTCAATCAAGTTCTGCCACCCACAGAACCTGAAACCTGTTCTAGCTCCCAGCTAGAACACAATCGGAGAATCCTCTCCCTTCCTCCGCACACCAGAGGGAAACTGTTAATGACACCCAGTCACTAACACCACCAGAGATCACCGATCTCTCTTCCTCTGCAACACAGAGGGAAACTGGAGTAATACTCCCTTCCTCCACACACCGGAGGGACAACAATTCAGATCAGAATAGAAGGACGAAAAATAAACGAAAGCAAACTGGAAAATAAAAAACAATGAGAAGGAATCGGTTCTGAAACCCAATACAAATGTAGCTTCAAATGAAGCAATTCATCAATCAGCACACTCTCTCTCTCTCTCTCGACCAAACTCCTCTCAGATATTGAACTCTCTGCTCTTTTCCTTTCTCTTTCTTTCTCTCTGCACTTTTCTTTCCTTTTCTGGATCGAAGGACGTATATGCTCTCCAGGCTTCTTCTTCGATCAACCTTCATCTTAAGACGAAGGCTCCATTTTATACCTGGAGCAGCAGCAGGGCGCGTGTGGCTTCCACAGCTCCCACCCTAAGAGTTCGGACTACGTGGCAGCATCCAGCAGGCTGTCAGACCACGTGTCCTCATCTGGGCATTTTCCTTATCCTCGGATCACGTGCCCAGCACCAGTACGCTCAGCAACTGGAGGTAGATGGCGTCAACTCACTTGCTCCAAAGAGTTGACGCAGTCATCAAAAATCTTCAAACTTCTTAACTGCTGCGTCGACTCCATCAGCCTATTGCGTTGACGCAACGGTATCGGCAGTCCAGTGTTCAAGTCTTCAACAGATAGGCGAGCTGCGTCGACGTTATCAGCATATTACGTTGACGTATTGAAGGCATCCAGAGATAAGTCATCCCTTTCTTGGACTGCTGCCTCGACGCTGCCAGTTGGTGGCGTTGACGCACGAACATGTACATTTCTATACTGGCATCTGTTAAGCCCCTGCGGCGACGCTGCTTGTTAATGGCGTTGACGCAGTGGAAGATTTCGTGAAGGCTTCATCGCTTGTAAGAGTCTCTGTTTCTTTAACTGCTGCGTCGACGCTGCTTGCTTGTGGCGTTGACGCAATAGAAGAAATCGTGAAAGCTTCGTCTACTGATGCGTGGACGCTTTAAGCTTCAGGCGTCGACCCTGTTCCCTTCAGCAACAATAATGAAGTGTATAGACTTAGTGTTAACGTGAAGCATTGTATAGACTTCAGAAATCAATATAGCAAGTGTGTACATAGTGAGGGAGTGTATAGACTTAGCAGTCTAGGCCTCTAACAACGAGTGTATAGAGTTAGTTATGTGAGCATGCATTGTATGGACTTCACACATGAAGACAAACAGGCTGTACAGACTTGGAGAGTTGAACCCAGTGTACAGACTTGCCTATGCGAAGCCACTGTACAGACATTGAAAATGTGAAGCCAAAGTGTAGACTTCACGCTGTACAGACTTGAGGCTTTGATGAACGAAGGTTCAGTGTAGATTTGGAATGTTAGGCCCAATGTATAGACTGTATGCGTGAAGCAGCACAATGAATAAGTGTGTACATTGAGACCCAGTGTATATACATGACCTAACAGTCCAGTGTATAGACTTGAATAGCTGAAAGCTACAGTGAGAGAGTGTATACACTTGACCAGATCAAAGGGCAATTCGAGTGTACAGACCTCATGCCATGAGACGCTGAGAGAGATAGTCCAATGTACAGACTTATGAAGACTGATGCATGAACAGTAATGCATAGACTTAGGTGCATGAAGGCCAATGTGTAGACATCAACTATCAAGACGCTAAGGAAGACGGACAATGTACAGACTTCCTGTAACAGTCTGATGTACAGACTTCATGAAGCTAGACCAGCGGCTGTACAGACTTTGAAGGAGGACAAATGTATGGACTTGGTGACGTGAAAGCGATTTACACACTTATAGCATTGACCCGAAGGTCTTGAGAATGCTCACAGCGTTGACGCTGCATGAGACGTAGGCTGTACAGACTTAGCATGTGAAGACTGATGTGCATACTTGCCGAGTTGACGCTGCAGCCCAATGAGTTGACGTTGCAACGTATATTCTTGATGATCAACTGATGATGTATAGACTTCATCAAATGAAGAACCTGAACTGAAGCATCTACGCATCAGCACACTGAGTTGACACACTGGTGTGAGACTGTGCAGACAGAGTGTAGGCAGAATTAAGGTAAAGCATGATATCTGACAGCCATTGAACTGTACTCACTCACATGATGAAACAGCATTAATCTAGAGATAGAAGATTGATTTATAGTGTGGGACATCATCAAAACCATAGGGATGCAACAATCTCCCCCTTTTTGATGATGACAACACTATGAATCAAGCAATATCAAGTTTCAACAAAAAGTTAATGCCAGCTGCAACAAGCAGAATAAATTCAAGACATGCTCATGCAAATGAATTAAACATTCCCTACAGCATTCCCTACAGCACACTCTCATCTCCCCCACAACTCATAACCATTTCTTCCACGAAGCAACATGACTCCCCTCAAAGGTCAAGACAAAACCAATACTCACTGATATTGCAAACTTCTCACTAAAATTGCAGACATTGCAAGCTTCTCTCCCCCTTTGACATCAGTAAAAAGAACTACAGAATGTGTGACAGTGCTGGAAACATGAGGACTAAGGGCAAGTACTTCTTAGTGCAGAAAGTCACGAGTAGGTCTTAAGAGAATAAGTGAGTTTCTAATCTCAAGAGAGGATTCTTGAGACTTTAGTACACAGTAGAGAAGTGGAATGATGGACAAGTTTATCAACATACATAGTGGATGATTTAGAGCAGGAGTTCACAAGTATGGCCAAATATAGTTGATCATTCAACTATTCCATAAGACAGCAAGAGACAAAATCAGAGAGATGATCTCAAGGTATTGAAGACAAGCAATCCATTAGTTACATAACAGCAAGGAATTTTTGTTGGAGATGATTTTCAAGAAGATCAATGAGTAAGTTGGTAGTTCACTTCCTTTGACATTAGGGAGACACCTTGATTAGAGGCCTGACTCCCCAGTTACTCAGAGTGAGTACCTCATTACTTCCTTTTTATTTATTTATTAAGGAACAGAGTTAGTAACTGTGGCTTTTGACATGAGGAAACACCTTGATTAGAGGCCAGAGTCCCCAGTTACTCACCAGCAAGCCACCATTGCTCTGTCATGACTTTTCATTTATTTTAAGCATTTGACACCTCATGACTTGGGAGAAATATTCATTTCATTGATGAAGCTCTCAGTTTCTCAGTGATCAAAATAGAACATGTTTGTTCAGTTAAGCCCTTGAGTTAAAAAGATAGAATGATTGAAGACAATACCAAAAAGAACTTTTCTTGAATTGAGTCTTGAAGTCTATATTTCAAGTTGATTGGGTCAGATATCAAGACATACAAATTTTTTGGCCTGAACCATAATCAATGACAATGTAGGAAGATATACTTTATGCAATTAGTCCAGATCTTTGAAGGAGTACCAAAGGAAAGATTCTAATTTGGAGATTAGAGTCACTGACTTATAGACTTAAGAGATAAGTGACACTCTACTTTCTGAGAGAACCACACTAAATCAGTCATGCAAGACCAGCAAAGGTACACATCTGGACAGCCCTTTTGAATCTGTCAAAGAACTTCTCTTCTCACATCACAACTTGGCTCCCCCTAAGACATAGCATTCCTCAATGAAATATTCCAGCAAAAACTCAAGGCTTCCCCTTTATTTAGAGCATTCCTGACAGTTAACCAGTAAGCATTCTGAACTCCCCCTTAAACCAGCATGCAAGAAGACTAAACATCAGATAGACACAACTCCCCCTCAGACCAAGAACAGGCTTCATAATTAAGACAATTTGTATAAGCCTAATTCTCTTCTCAATGTGGAAAAATTTTCATTATCCAGAGGTTTTGTGAATATGTCATCAATCTGATTGTCTGTGCCTACATGAATCAGTTCAAAATTATTCTTAGACACCTCATCTCTTATAAAATGATGTCTTATCTCTATGTGTTTGGTTCGTGAATGCAAAACAGGATTTTTAGCAAGATTGATGGCACTTGTATTATCACAGTAAATAGGTGTGCACCCCAGGTCTACTTGGTAGTCCTGAAGCTGGTGTTTAATCCATATTACTTGTGTTCCACAACTCCCTGCAGCCACATATTCAGCTTCTGCAGTGGAGAGGGCCACAGAATGTTGTTTCTTGGAGCCCCAAGATACTAAACACCCACCCAAGAATTCACAATGGCCACTTGTGCTTTTCCTGTCTAGTTTACAGCCTGCATAGTCAGCATCTGTGTATGCTACTAGGTTAAGTGTGTGAGATGCAGGAAACCATAAACCAAGAGAGTGACTAGCTGACAAATATCTGAGGATTCTTTTAACTGCAGCTAAGTGTAGTTCAGTAGGTCTAGACTGATACCTTGCACACATTCCTACACTGAATTGTATATCAGGTCTAGAGGCTGTCAAGTAAAGTAGTGATCCAATCATACCTCTATAAAGTTTGGCATTTACTTCTTTACTTGTCTCATCTGCATCCAATGAAGTATTGGTGCCCATGGGTGTAGTAATGTGCTTTAAATTTTCCATGCCAAACCTTTTGAACAGTTCCATTGTGTATTTGGTTTGGTTGATGAAGCACCCATCTTCTAGTTGCTGCACCTACAATCCAAGAAAATATTTTAGTTCACCAACCAAGCTCATTTCAAATTCAGCAGACATCATGGTAGAAAATTCATCACATAGTTCATGCTTAGTTGATCCAAATACAATGTCATCTACATATACCTGAACTATGATGAGATCTTTATTCATGCCCTTGGTAAATAAAGTCTGATCAACTTTACCTCTTTTGTAGCCCTTGCTGATCAGAAATTCAGACAATCTTTCATACCAAGCTCTTGGAGCCTGCTTTAGACCATACAAAGCTTTGTTTAACCTGAAAACTTGGTTAGGTTGAGGAGAATATTGAAATCCAGGAGGTTATTCAACAAAAACTTGTTCTTTAATGACTCCATTTAAAAAGGCACTTTTAACATCCATTTGTTGGAGTTTTATGTTCTTTGAGCATGCAAAGGCAAGCAACAGTCCTATAACTTCCATCCTAGCAACAGGTGCATAGGATTCATCAAAGTCTACACCGAATTCCTGACAGTAGCCTTTGGCTACTAGTCTGGCTTTATTCCTCGAGATAATTCCATCTTCATTCATCTTATTTTTGAACACCCACTTGGTTCCTATGACATTAATGCCATCTGGTCTTGGGACAAGCTCCCAGACATTATTCCTTTCAAACTGACCTAATTCCTCACTCATAGCATTGACCCAAGCTTGATCAGCTAAGGCCTCTTCTACTGTTTTGGGTTCAATTTGTGAGACTAAAGTAATTAAGTCATCATTATTCACATTTCTAAAATGAGACCTAGTCGGAAGAGGATCTTCAGGATTGCCTATGACTTTATCTAAAGGATGGTCTTTAAGAAATCTGATATTTGTTGAAGACTCACCTGTTTCTCTTGGCCCTTCCTGATTGGGGGAATTTGTTTCTCCATTTGGCTGAGTCTTCTCTTCTTCCTGTTGGTCTTCTAGAAAGTCTCCACCATGATTGGAATCCCTTTTAGAAGCTCATAGGGTGTTTTCTTGTGTATGGGTCTTACCATGGCCCTGTTGATTATGTAGGTTGCTGTATTGGCCGCTTCTGCCCAAAACCTTCTAGGTAATTTGCTTTCAATCAACATGGTTCGGGCCATCTCCACCACTGTTCTATTTCTTCTCTCCACAATCCCATTTTGTTCAGGTGTCCTGGGAGAAGAAAACCTGTGAGTTAGTCATTCTTTGTCACAAAGTTCAGTAAACATGGAGTTTTCAAACTCACCTCCATGGTCAGATTGGATAGAACTAACCTTGTACTTCCCTTCTTGTTTGACCTTATTTAAAAACAGATTAAACTTTTGAAATGCATCACTCTTATTGGCTAAGAAAAATATCCATGAATATCTGGAGAAGTCATCTATGATGACATAGCCAAACATGTTTCCATTAAGACTCTGAGTTCTAGTTGGACCGAAAAGATCCATATGAAGAAGTTCCATTGGTCTAGAAGACAATGGCTCAGATCTTAATTTAAAGGAATTTATGGTCTGTTTACCTAGAGCACAGGCATCACATGCTTTTGATATTGAGTTGAATTTAATTCTAGGCATGCCTCTAACTAAATCATGCTTGACCAATTTATTTAAAGTTGAAAAGCTAGCATGACCTAGACGTCTATGCCATTCAAAGGCATCATTTTCAGAATTGGCAGATAAGCAAATAGTAGATTCAGAATTCTCATCTAAGTCTACAATGTAGACATTATTAATCCTGTTGGCTACAAATTTAACCATGTCAGAATTTGTTTCAAGGATTTTACATGAACTATCATCAAATACAACCCTGTGACCCCTGTCACATAATTGGCTAATGCTAATCAGGTTGTGTTGAAGCCCTTCCACAAGTAATACTTTTTCAATGGAATTTGTGGAAGACTTACCTACTGTGCCAACTCCAATTATTTCACCTTTGTTCTTTCCTCCAAACTTGACCAGACCTCCTGGCTTCATCTCTATCTTGCTAAACTTGGATCGGTCTCCTGTCATATGCCTAGAGCAGCCACTGTCGAGGTACCACTTGTTGTCTTCAGCTGCCAGGCCGACCTACACAAGTATATCAAGCAGAGTGATTTGGAACCCAAGATGAGTTGGCTCCAAGGACATTGTTTAAATCTCTGATCAAGTGTTTAGGTATCCAGATTTGTTTCAGCATGGTTTTCTCTGGCACTTTCCTTTCTGGTTTATTAAAGTTCAATCCAGCTGAACTGGAGAAGTGAGTTCTATTCCTTTCATTGGTCTTCCTATTCCTAGGAAATTTCCTGTAGGCTTGTTGATTGGCATATCTTTGACCATGAAAGTTATTCCTCCAGTATGTCTTGTTTAGACCCATCTGATTGTTATAATTCCAGCTCTTATTCTGATTTGTTTTCTTGGTCCAGCTACGATTTGTGTTCTGGTGAATGGACTTAATGTTATTCTTCATAAAGTTCATTCCAATCTTAAATGGTTGTCCAGTACTAATTTTTGTGTTTTCTTTAGGACTTTGAGTTTCCTTTGAGCTGTTTGAGCTGGATGGTGTGTCCAGCTAATTTTCTTTTCCCTTCTCTGGACAGAAGGTGATGGTCTTGAATTGCAAGGGTCTCTTGTTGGTTGGGTCATAGCCTAGACCTTCCTTATTGAAATTGACCCTAGTCCCTAGTATAGCATCTAGGCTAGTCTTTCCTTGGATAAACTTTTCTAAGATTTTCTGTTTGTCTTCCAGCTCTTTTTGAAGAGACTCAGAATTCTTTAGGAGTTCAGCATTTACTTTCTTCACAGCTTCATATTTCTCTGAATTCACTCTAATTTCATTCATGCTTTCTTCAATTTTAGTTTTGAATTCATTGAGCTGTTTTTGACTTTCTTGAATTTCTCCCTTAAGCTTATCATTCTCTTTCCTTAGTGAGGTCATTTCTTCTAGTTGTTCTTTTAGCTTTTCATTTTCCTCACAGACCAGAGTTTGTTCTTCAATATTTGTGTTAAATTTTCTTTTCAGAACTCTGTGCTCTTTGCTAAGAGAATTAAATTCATCTAACAAATCACCATAAGCATCCTCCTAGTCATCAATTGAGAAATTTTCAAAAACGTTTATTACCTCCTCTTCACTGTTTGCCATAAGGCAAATTCCATCTTCATATTCTTCAGAGGAAGCATCTTCGGGATCTTCTTCTTCCTCGCTCCATGTGCAGACCATCGCCTATGGCTTCTTCTTCTTCTGCACCTTTATGTTTTTCTTCTGAGGATAAGGACCCTTCTTCTGGAGGTCTGGGCATTCGCCTCTCATGTGTCCCTGTTTGTTACAATTAAAACAAGTCAGTTTCTTAGGATTTCTATCCCTGTAACTAGTAAATTCAGCATTCTTGTTAAAGGGTTGTGCCTTCTTTTTCCTAAAGGTCTTTCCCTTTTTCTTCAAAAATTTTCTGAACTGTCTAGTGAGCATTGCCTGCTCCTCCTGGTCGAGATTTGATAAACCTTCAAGCTCGGACTCAGACTCGGGGCTACTGCTGCTGCTCCCACTGTTACTACCCTTGTTGCGGGAAGCTCTTAGAGCTACATTTTTACCCTTCCTCTCACTTCCTTCTCCACCTCCTTGAAAATTCATCTCATAGGTCATCAGGGATCCTATGAGTTCATTCACAGTTAAGACAGTCAAATCTTTTGACTCCTCAATCACAGTGGCCTTAGTGTGCCATGTCGGGGATAAAGATCTAAGGATTTTTCTGACTATATCTGTCTCAGCAAGATCCTTCCCTAGCCCTTTAAGAGTGTTAGTGATCAAGGATAACCTGGCATACATTTCGGTTATATTCTCATCTGCATTCATCTTAAACATTTCATACTTAGAAGTGTAGAGGTTTACCTTCGAGGCTTTCACTTGAGCTGTACCTTCATAGATCAATTGCAGTTCATCCCACATTCGCTTGGCAGTTCTGTATGCAGATATACGAGCATATTCCTCTGGATGAACAGCACACTGGATTATGTTCAGCGTCGTCCAGTTGAGTGACGAGAGCTTCACATGATCATATGTCCAAGCATCCTCGTTTGGTGGCAGCTCATATGGCCCCATCGTGATTACTTTCCACAATTTATGACTCTGAGCTCTGATGAACACTTCCATCCTGTTCTTCCAAAACAGATAGTTACTACCATCGAAATAAGGAGGGCGACTAATGGATTGACCTTCGGCCATGAAGGTTCTAGGACCACCACCATTTCCTTGACCGTTTGTCCACATGGCGTAAACCTGCTCTGATACCAAGTGTTAGCGCAGCAAGAGTGATATAGAAGGGGGGGATGAATAGATCACTCCCAATTTGCAGAAACACAGGCGGAAAATAGATTCTACTGCTAACGCACCTCCTTAAACCGTACACAGAGGGATGTAAATGAGAATGAAGAGCGAATCACATGGAAGCAAAGAGCCGAGCAGATGAAGAGCGTAGAGAACAATAGCAAACCACAGAGGAGGCACTCGGTTTTTTAGGTGGTTCGATTGCAGTCCGTAATCTACATCCACCCCTCACTCCAACTAGAGTGAGGATTCCACTAGACGATGCTAGATCAATGCAGACTCGGTCTGCGAACAACGTGCTGCCACACAGCTTGAACACCAAGGGAAACAAATCCCTCAATCAAGTTCTGCCACCCACAGAACCTGAAACCTGTTCTAGCTCCCAGCTAGAACACAACCGGAGAATCCTCTCCCTTCCTCCACACACCGGAGGGAAACTGTTAATGACACCCAGTCACTAACACCACCAGAGATCACCGATCTCTCTTCCTCTGCAACACAGAGGGAAACTGGAGTAATACTCCCTTCCTCCACACACCGGAGGGACAACAATTCAGATCAGAATAGAAGGACGAAAAATAAACGAAAGCAAAGTGGAAAACGAAAAACAATGAGAAGGAATCGGTTCTGAAACCCAATACAAATGTAGCTTCAAATGAAGCAATTCATCAATCAGCACACACACACTCTCTCTCTCTCTCTCGACCAAACTCCGCTCAGATATTGAACTCTCTGCTCTTTTCCTTTCTCTTTCTTTCTCTCTGCACTTTTCTTTCCTTTTCTGGATCGAAGGACGTATATGCTCTCCAGGCTTCTTCTTCGATCAACCTTCATCTTAAGACGAAGGCTCCATTTTATACCTGGAGCAGCAGCAGGGCGCGTGTGGCTTCCACAGTTCCCGCCCTAAGAGTTCGGACTACGTGGCAGCATCCAGCAGGTTGTCAAACCACGTGTCCTCATCTGGGCATTTTCCTTATCCTCGGATCACGTGCCCAGCACCAGTACGCTTAGCAACTGGAGGTAGATGGCGTCAACTCACTTGCTCCAAAGAGTTGACGCAGTCATCAGAAATCTTCAAACTTCTTAACCGCTGCGTCGACTCCATCAGCCTATTGCGTTGACGCAACGGTATCGGCAGTCCAGTGTTCAAGTCTTCAATAGATAGGCGAGCTGCGTCGACGTTATCAGCATATTGCGTTGACGTATTGAAGGTATCCAGAGATAAGTCGTCCCTTTCTTGGACTGCTGCGTCGACGCTGCCAGTTGGTGGCGTTGACGCACAAATGTGTACATTTCTATACTGGCATCTGTTAAGCCGCTGCGTCGACGCTGCTTGTTGATGGCGTTGACGCAGTGAAAGATTTCGTGAAGGCTTCATCGCTTGTAAGAGTCTCTATTTCTTTAACTGCTGCGTCGACGCTGCTTGCTTGTGGCGTTGACGCAATAGAAGAAATCGTGAAAGCTTCGTCTACTGATGCGTGGACGCTTTAAGCTTCAGGCGTCGACCATTTTCCCTTCAGCAACAATAATGAAGTGTATATACTTAGTGTTAACGTGAAGCATTGTATAGACTTCAGATATCAATATAGCAAGTGTGT
The DNA here is from genome assembly GCA_022559845.1 of Amorphophallus konjac. NCBI lineage: Eukaryota > Viridiplantae > Streptophyta > Magnoliopsida > Alismatales > Araceae > Amorphophallus > Amorphophallus konjac. The sequence goes on along the minus strand of CM040118.1, from coordinate 256,589,654 downwards.
ACATAGTGAGGGAGTGTATAGACTTAGCAGTCTAGGCGTCTAACAACAAGTGTATAGAGTTAGTTATGTGAGCATGCATTGTATAGACTTCACACATGAAGACAAACAGGCTGTACAGACTTGGAGAGTTGAACCCAGTGTACAGACTTGCCTATGCGAAGCCACTGTACAGACATTGAAAACGTGAAGCCAAAGTGTAGACTTCACGCTGTACAGACTTGAGGCTTTGATGAACGAAGGTTCAGTGTAGAGTTGGAATGTTAGGCCCAATGTATAGACTTTATGCGTGAAGCAGCACAATGAATAAGTGTGTACATTGAGACCCAGTGTATACACATGACCTAACAGTCCAGTGTATAGACTTGAATAGCTGAAAGCTACAGTGAGAGAGTGTATACACTTGACCAGATCAAAGGGCAATTCGAGTGTACAGACCTCATGCCATGAGATGCTGAGAGAGACAGTCCAATGTACAGACTTATGAAGACTGATGCATGAACAGTAATGCATAGACTTAGGAGCATGAAGGCCAATGTGTAGACATCAACTATCAAGACGCTAAGGAAGACGGACAATGTACAGACTTCCTGTAACAGTCTGATGTACAGACTTCATGAAGCTAGACCAGCGGCTGTACAGACTTTGAAGGAGGACAAATGTATGGACTTGGTGACGTGAAAGCGATGTACACACTTATAGCATTGACCCTAAGGTCTTGAGAATGCTCACAACGTTGACGTTGCATGAGACGTAGGCTGTACAAACTTAGCATGTGAAGACTGATGTGCATACTTGCTGAGTTGACGCTGCAGCCAAATGAGTTGACGCTGCAACGTATATTCTTGATGATCAACTGATGATGTATAGACTTCATCAAATGAAGAACCTGAACTGAAGCGTCTACGCATCAGCACACTGAGTTGACGCACTGGTGTGAGACTATGCAGACAGAGTGTAGACAGAATTAAGGTAAAGCATGATATATGACAGCCATTGAACTGTACTCACTCACATGATGAAACAACATTAATCTAGAGATAGAAGATTGATTTATAGTGTGGGACATCATCAAAACCATAGGGATGCAACAAAGCTACATAGTCAAAGGGGAACCGAGAGTTGCCGAAGCTACAGTGGGAAGAATAAATCAACTCCTCTTCTTATATTGTTACAGTTATCAAAGGAAGATATTCTCATATAGTTGCTGCATACAGAACATGACCTGTTCTTTTGCTTTTCAATCCCTTTGATCAAATACCAACCAAATCAACATTCAAATGTAGGCAATCTCCCAAGCCAAACTATTAATCGATTAAACTATGCATGATCTTGCAATTTCTGCTTCAATATTAAGTGTTACCTATGTGATTTCACGTTGTTTTGGTTGAACACTGTAGTAGTCAGTTATGAAGTTTGTCTTAACAATTTGTTAGTGAGCGTCGGAGTCTCCTTTGGCCATGAAAATTTAAGGGCGTACTAGTGGGATATAGACCGAGGTAGTGAAAGTGGTTGCACCGTTTTTCATGCCCCCTATCTCAAGATCTCCCATCTCTCAACGAAAAATTATTTTGAACATCCGGTCAAGTAGAGTTTTTCGAGCCCGTCATTTTGATATATAGAACGCCTGATTCCGACGTGTGTACGTCGAGAAACAGAGCCTTGAACATCGACATTTTTTTGAAATGACGACATTTAACATGTCGTCAAATGCTTTTGACACCACAGTGCAATGGCGTCAATTCTTATATATATATATATATATATATATATATATAACTTGTGATTATATCTTCAAAAATCCATATCTATTAAATTATGCCACAAAAAATTATAAAAAATATATATTTGGAATCCTTGAATTTTTCTCCTAATTATCATATATTCTATTTTTCTAAATTATTTTATATAAATTAATGTCTCTTTGAATGTATATTTTTGAAATTCTTCAATTAAATAGATATTGACGTGAATTCTCGTTAAATAAATTAAGTTAAAAATCATAGAATTAACGTCCCTCCAAGTGGATGCTAATTAATAAATGACACTACTCACGGACGTCAATTAATATAAGTTTATTTAATTATAAAATTGGATGGACGTGAATTCTATAATTAACGTAATCATGTTCTCACCGTTTTCTTCCGGTTTTGACCTAGACCTCGGGTCTTTTGGCACTCTCATCTCACGTCCGTAGATGGAGTCCATGTTTCATGATTGGTTCACGTTATATACCTCAACTCTCGGTGACATACGAGCCCTCCGTTAGATATTCCGTTCCCTCGGACTGGCAAGTTAGTCATTGGGACCTCCGTAAGTCTCATCGTAGCCTTGGATTCCCTCAAGGCTGACTGAGCTGGTTGTACCACAAGAACCCTGAAACCCTGTTAGTCATTTAATTAGCGACTACATTGGTTATCACCGTTTTCTATCGTGAGCATGTTGAAGGGGTGACCTTATTGGTGGGCGCTTAGTGTAAGAGCAATCGTATTGTGGAGGCACCAATTCTTTAATGCTTTGTTCAGAGAATGAGTGACCACCACTATGGGCGCGACTTCTTAAATATATGGCACTCTAACGAGACGCCAATCTCCCAGATTTCTCGAATTCTCTCGGTTTTTTGTGTGCCACCATTCTAGACTTGTTGAGGTCTATCTTGAATCTCTGTTCAATGAAATCTACCCTATTGTTCGTACATGCTTGATCCTTGAAATTCTTGGCCATTAAGATGGAATTAGTCTAGTCTAAATGTCAGGGGCTATGGGTCTCACTAAAATGACATTTTAAATACTACGGGTCCTGATTTGACCTTATTGGGTGAGGCAAAGTCCAAACGTTATCGGTATACCATGATCGGGTGTAGGCATTCACCAACTCGGTTATTGGCATTTAGGGGCAATCATACAGTCGTGAGAACTCCTAAGTGTGCGACCAAATACTACCTAGTGCTATTTCCATGAGGGGCGGTCATATCGTCGTGATTTCCCCTTTAGTGCATTGGCCAATCCTATGTAGTGCTAGATGTGCAAACGCTTTCGTGATAGCGATGATCGGGAGTGATTGCCATCATAGTGCATCTTTCCACAACTTATTGTTCATCATGAAAAGATCTTGAATTGCCTTATTGGAGGGGTTATCATATCGTCGTGATATTCCCTTAGTGTCTTGGCAATCCTCCACAGTGCTAGTTATATGAAAGCTCTCATGATTATGTCGTCATAGAGAGAATATTGTGCTAGTTTCATTAATCACCCCCGTGATATTGTTCGTCAGAGAGGGATGATTGTTATTGTTTCCTCATTATGAGAAGTACTTGATGTCACGCCCCGAGCGCGGAAGATACCCGGAGATGCGCGACGTGTCTATATCAATCATATCAATCAGAGTGGTCGTGTATTCGACGCAAAGACAGAGATGCGCAAAATAGCAAGATAACCCAATCCTTTATTTCATAATGGATAGACTATTACAAATCCAATACTCTGTTTAATAAAAAGGAAAAGAATACATATTTGACTCAAGAAACTATGGAAAAGACTAGACGACACTTGTAGAAGCTCTATCACTTTCACTCTTGACCATTCCCATCCGATTGACTTCCATCGTCGTCGGACTTACCTGAAAAGTAAAAAGGGACAAACGGGATGAGCGAACGCTCAGTAGGAAATTATATCTCAAGTACTAGCAAGTGGTTTAAGTAATTACATTTTCATGGATGCAATAAAGCTATGCATGCTCGCATGAAACGACAAGATAGAGAGAATGTAATATCAAAGAAATAAGATGAACTTTCATGAACAAGATGCAAGTTATTCAAGATATTCAAGCAAGCACGTTTAACAAGTCATGTCAAGAACTTTGGCTATCATGTATCAAGCAAGTAAATTACCCTTTTTCGGGCCACGCATTTCATGTAAAGTCAAGTACGATTCAAGTACAAGATGTGTGTGGAATGTCCAATCAAGCAAGTCAAGTACTCGGTATAATGCCAGATACCTTATCATTTTAACTCCCATGGGCACAAGTACTTTCGGGTGCTCCTCCCAGGACCAGATCGGGCCCTATATGCGCAGGCATTTATCATGCGTTTTGACATCCACTCTTGTTTATATAGCCAATATAGAATTTCAATAATCAAGCTTGTAGATACGTATGACAACTTTGATAGAATAGAGTCCAAAATATGACAAAGGACATAGAATGGCGATAATAACGGTATAATCACGAGTTCGATAAAACTAGGTAGAATATGGTTCCCTTAACTTAGGTACCATGACAAATCAATATGGACATTCTTTATATAGAATTGAGGTCCACATGAACATTAGATCAAGCAAGATACCCTCATTCTTATCATAGAATTGGGGTTTACAAGAATGACACGATATGGCATGATATCATCATCCCATCAAGAATTTCTTATGATATACTCTTTGTATAATCATAAGGGCCGGTATACCATGTTTCTTTAGATTGACATGGCAAGGATCGTGTAATGGTTTTTAGGGTACAACCAGCTCAGTCGGCCTTGAGGGAATCCAAGGCTACGAGGAGTCTTACGGAGGTCTCTATGACTAACTCGCTAGTCCAAAGGAACGGAATGTCCAATGGAGAGCTTGTATGTCAATGAGAGTTGAGTGTGATCGATAAATCAACATGAAACGTGGGACTATACTCACGGAGTGGAGAATAGTGCCGATATATATATATATATGTATAATATGAAGCCATCGGTAATAGAACCAGGATAAAATCAGTTTACAGTAAAATAACGACTTAAGTAAAGTCGTGTATTTAATAATTAACGCCTAACAGAAGGGCGTTTACATATATTGCCAATTTGCAGAATTTCCATTATTTCATTAATTTATCCAAAAACACGCCTTTCCTGGGGGCGTTTCTTCAAAGTTGACGACTGCAGAGGCAGGCGTCTCATCATTTACATATTCGACAGGATATAATTATTCTCAGAAATTTATCAAAAACGCGCCCTTGGAAGGGGCGTTACTTTCTAATTCTATTTTACAGAATATGTGAATTTCAGGATTTTAACAGATACACGCCCTAGGAAGGGGCGTTTCTTTTCAGATTCACGCCTTGTACTGGGGCGTTAGAATATGGAAAACGACTTTGTCCAAGTCGTGAATTTCAAGGGATTTACGATATTTTAATAAATAATATTTCGAGAGACAGGAGACATGTCATGGCAGTAAAATTTTAACAGGAATTCACAGAGTCATGCAAGATATTAAAAATCAATATTTCATATGTATTGTAATTTTTAAACAGGATCAATTATTAATCATATGCGATTCTTATGAAATTAACGCCTGCGTAGAGGGCGTCAAATATTAAATTGACGACCACTAGCATGGTCGTTTCTTTTAAATTAGCGCCCTAATCAAGGGCGTTTCTTTCAAAATTTTGCAGAAAACGTAATAAAACCTTATAAACAGTATGCATGCCATGCTCATATACGTATGTATAGATATCTTGCATTAATTCTTATTTGGGCTACAATAACTTGAGAAAATCCTACCTTTAAGAGTTGATTTGGAGATGACGATTTGCAGATTGATATGAAGAAGGGAGAAAACTCTATTGCTTAAACAGCAACCAATAACTTCAGCCGTATCAGCAGGAAGAAGTCTTTATGTTCAACTGATGAACCCCTTTCGACTGAACTTCCTACAGAGAAATACGAAGAAACATTAATATTTTCTTCATAATACCTGACCGAAGGTAAAGGAAAGATTATTACCTTTGTTCTTCACAACCCCAATGCTTCTTCAACCTGGAAGAAGGAAGAAGTCGAATTAATGACCGTCCACCAAATCAAAAAGGGACAGAGGGAAGGAAGAGCTATTGCTCTGTAATTACCTTCAGAGAACTCGAACGCCAAATAGCGTTCACGGGTTCGAGCAGTAGATTATTTATAGGGTTATGGAAGTCCTATTAAAAGTAGTGTTTGATTGAGGGTAACATATCCCCAATAGAGTCCTTACTCTAATAGACACTTACTAGATTAGGTTAATCTTTCCCTGGATAAGCTCTGGGTTCGAACGAGTCACGAACTGAATTAACGCCTTTGGTCAGGGCGTGTATTCTTTAATTAACGCCTTAGGTAAGGGCGTCGATTCTTTAATTAACGACCTAGTTCAGGTCGTTTCTTAAGAAACGTCTTTGATAAGGGCGTTCCTTGTTTTTGAAACACGCCCCATATATGGGCGTTTCTTTTACTTGCCTATTTGGTCGTGAGAGTTGACGACCGCACGTGTGGGCGTCCTTTCTTTAGTCACGCCTTTGATAGAGGCGTTTCTTTTTGAATTAACGCCCTAATAAGAGGCGTTATTTTTAATTTGTTTTATTTCGTCCAATTAACCCTATTCCTTTTATATATATTACTTCTGTAATATATATGTTTTAATTCATTTCAATTATTCATTTATTAGGGTTGCTACACCCTCCCCCACTTAAAAAGAATTTGGTCCCCAAATTCAATATATATATAATTATACACGCGGAGAGTGTAGGACATATACCTCTTAGAATAACTCGGGAAATCGTTTCTTCATAGATTCCTCGGTCTCCCATGTCGCTTCGCGTTCAGGATTCTTATTCCATTGCACCTTGATCATGGGAATAACCTTATTCCTTAGAGCTCGTATTTCTCGATCTAATATCTTTAAAGGCCTTTGTTCATATGTGAGATCTTTCTGGATCACCAGATCTCCATGCTCAATAATATGTGACGGATCGTGCACATACTTCTTCAACATAGATATGTGAAATACATTGTGTACCTCGGACAACTGAGGAGGCAACGCGATGCGATAAGCAACCTCGCCAACTCTTTCGAGTACCTCAAATGGTCCGATGAATCTTGGCGTAAGCTTGCCCTTAACACCAAATCTTCGTATGCCACGTCCAGGGGATATTTTAAGAAATACATGATCTCCAACCTGGAATTCAAGATCTCTTCTCCTGGTATCAGCATAAGCCTTTTGCCTTGTCTGAGCAACTTGTAATCTTTCTCTGATTACTTGTATCTTCTCGGTTGTATCCCTTACCATGTCTGGACCTAATAGTTGTTTTTCTCCAACTTCGTTCCAACATATGGGAGATCGGCAACTCCTTCCGTATAAGGCTTCGAAAGGTGCCATTTGGATACTAGCTTGGTAGCTATTATTATATGCAAATTCAACTAAAGGTAAGTGGTCATGCCAGCTTCCTCCAAAGTCAATAATGCATGCTCTCAGCATATCTTCAACAACTTGATTAGTTCGCTCGGTCTGACCATCCGTTTGTGGGTGAAAAGCAGTACTAAAGTTGAGCCTTGTCCCCAACGAATGTTGTAATCCCTTCCAAAAATGAGAAGTAAAACGGGGATCTCTATCCGACACGATTGAGACAGGAATTCCATGTATCCTGACTATTTCTTTGATGTATAGTGCAGCTAGCACATCAATTGACCATCGGCTTTTGATTGGCAAGAAATGTGCCGATTTAGTCAATCGGTCAATGGTAACCCAGATTCCATCATGTCCTCCTTTAGATTTAGACAAACCCATGATGAAGTCCATACCAATATCCTCCCATTTCCACTTAGGAATATCTAGAGGATGTAGTTTTCCCGCAGGCTTTTGATGTTCCGCCTTGACCTGTTGGCATGTGAGACAGCGTGATACATAGTCCGCTATTTCTCTTTTCATATTGGGCCACCAAAAGTTCCTCTTTACATCTTGGTACATTTTAGTTGATCCAGGATGAATAGTGTATCTTGATCGGTGAGCTTCACCTAAGATCTTCTTCTTTAATTCCGGACAATCGGGTATACAAGTTCTATCTTTGAACGATAATCTTCCATCAGAAGTTAGTTGAAAATCAGATTGTCCTTCTAATCTGCCTTTGATTTCTATTAACATAGGATCATCATCCTGAAGTGTTTGTATCTCAGATAACAAATCTGACTGTATGCTTACATGGGATAGTGTGACAAGTTTGGATTCCGTGTCCAAGCTTATATTGAGCTCGGAGAATTGTTCAAGTAACCTCCATTCTTGTATCATACAATTTGCTATCTTTGCTCTCGGCTTTCGACTAAGGGCATCAGCCACATAATTACCCTTTCCGGGATGGTATTGTATACTGAAGTCGAAGTCCTTGAGATATTCTAGCCAACGTCTTTGTCTCATGTTCAGCTCCTTTTGTGAAAATAGATATTTGAGACTTTTGTGATCGGAGTATACAGTAAACTGTACCCCATAGAGATAGTGTCTCCATATCTTTAGGGCAAATACTACCGCGGCCAATTCCAAGTCATGGACGGGGTAATTCTCCTCATGCTTCTTCAGTTGACGAGAAGAGTATGCTATGACCTTCCCATGTTGCATTAGAACACATCCGAGGCCAATGCCAGAAGCATCAGTGTAGACCTCGAATTTCTCTCCTTCAATTGGTAGGGCTAAGACCGGAGCTGTGGTGAGATGATCCTTGAGAGTTTGGAAACTGCTTTCACATTCCTCACTCCATTCATATCGGATCTCCTTACGAGTTAATCTTGTAAGTGGTACGGCGATCTTAGAGAAATCTTTGATAAATCGCCGATAATAGCCTGCAAGACCTAAGAAACTTCTGATCTCGCTTGCGTTAGTGGGTCTCTCCCAGTCTCTCACAGCTTCAACTTTTGACGGATCCACAGATAAACCGTCCTTGGATATGACATGTCCGAGAAAAGCCACTTCTTCAAGCCAGAACTCGCATTTGCTGAGTTTAGCATATAATTGATTTGTCCTCAAGACTTGCAATGCAATCCTCAAATGCTCTTCATGTTCTTCCTTAGTCTTAGAATATATCAATATATCATCGATGAAGACTACTATGAATTGATCCAAGTAAGGCCTGAATATGCTATTCATTAACTGCATAAAGGCAGCAGGGGCATTTGTTAGTCCAAAAGGCATAACAACAAATTCGTAATGGCCATACCTGCTTCTGAATGCGGTCTTGTGAATGTCATCATCCTTGATCCTTAATTGATGATATCCTGACCGGAGATCAATCTTGGAGAAATATTTGGATCCTGAAATCTGATCAAACAATTCATCGATTCTCGGCAGTGGATACTTGTTCTTGATAGTAAGATGATTCAACTGTCGATAGTCAATACACAATCTCATGGATCCATCCTTCTTCTTTACAAATAAGACTGGTGCTCCCCACGGGGAAGTACTTGGTCTAATAAACCCTTTTCGGATTAGTTCCATCAACTGCTCCTTCAACTCCTTGAGTTCAGCAGGGGACATTCTATATGGTGCCTTTGAAACCGGACCAGCACCAGGGACTAAGTCGATGGTAAAGGCCACATCTCTTTGCGGGGGTAATCCCGGCAATTCTTCCGGAAATACGTCTGGGAATTCTCGTACTACTTGAACGTCTTCTATCTTGGTTTCCTTAGCTTCTTTATTAGTGACAAAAGCAAGGAAGGATACACATCCTTTCCTGACGAGCTTGCTTGCTCGAAGAGCCGAAATAAGAGGGGATTTGCTTCGACTCTTAGGACTAGTACAAGTCAGTTCTGGAAATTCTTTGAAAATAATCTTGCTATTACGGTAATCAACCGTTGCCTGGTACTTAGATAACCAATCTGCTCCTAGTATAACATCATATTCTTTTAGATCTAAGCAGATAAGATCAATAGGAAAATTCTTTCCTCGAACCAACACCTCACAGTTTTGGTAATGATGCGTGATATCCGTCTCGTTTCCGAGAGGAGTAGACAACACTATTTTCATCCATTCTGGTTCTAGAGGTAATGGGTCAGCAAACTTCTTGGAAATAATGGAATGCGATGCACCCGTATCAAATAAGACATGTGCATATTTGGAACAAATTTTTAATGTACCTTCCACCAATCCGCCTTCTTCTTCTGGTTCGGTCTCTTGGATTGCATGAAGACGCGCGTTCCTTGTCACTGGGCGTTTACCCTCACCGTCTTGGTCATTCATTAATGGACAATCGGGAATCCGATGTTCATGACTCCCACAACGGAGACATGCTCCTAATTTCCTCCAGCATTCTTCTGTTTTGTGACCAGCCTTGTCACAATGCTTGCATACTACGTTTGAAGGGGTAGTGGTGATAGAGAAAGGCTTGGATTTCTTGTACTTCTGATCTTGAGAGGAAGAACCTCCATTATTGGGCCTCTTCTTAAAGTTGGGTTTAAAAGAACCCGAACTTGTGACTTGCTCCTTTTTGTCTTTCCCACGGATCCTATCAGATAGTTCCGTGGCATCTTCAAGCAACTGAGCTCGGCGCACTATTTCAGTATAAACTTGAATATCCATAGGCGCCAGTTGAGTAATGTAGTGGGGCCTAAGCCCATTAAGAAATCTACGGGCTTTCATCTTTTCCGTGCCAATTAAATGCTTAGCATATCTAGACAGTCTAGAGAACTGTGCTTCATAATCAGCCACCGATAAAGATCTTTGCTTTAATGCGGCAAATTCGGCGGCCTTCCTTTCCTGGACCCTATCAGAGAAATATTTGGCGTTGAAATATTCAACGAATTCACCCCATGTAACTTGAGTTGGGTCAATAGTAGCTTCAATCGACTCCCACCAGCATCTAGCATCCTTTTCTAACTGGAAAGTAGCTAATAAGACTTTGTCCTGATCCGTGCATTGCATGACACGGAATATACGTTCAATCTCCCGAACCCAATGCTCGGCATCGTCTGGATCGGTCGATCCCATGAACTTCGGGGGATTCATATTCTTGAATGCTTGGTGTAAGCTTCCAGCTCGTGGAGCACCACCTTGTGCTACCTGTTGTAGCACTTGGGTCATCCCTTGAAGGGTACGCTGCATGTTGCGCCATTGAGCACGTTCGGCAGCCATTATCCTACAATTACAATAGCTATGTTAGTATTATGTCACTATGATCTTATAAGGACTCATTGATCATTTAACCCTTGGTTCTACCCACTCTCACTTGGTTAAAGGTTTTGAAACCTATCCTTGGACTTGGGTTTCCTAGGAATTGAATACCTTAGGCTCTGATACTACAAAGACTGTCACGCCCCAAGCGCGGAAGATACCCGGAGATGCGCGACGTGTCTATATCAATCATATCAATCAGAGTGGTCGTGTATTCGACGCAAAGACAGAGATGCGCAAAATAGCAAGATAACCCAATCCTTTATTTCATAATGGATAGACTATTACAAATCCAATACTCTGTTTAATAAAAAGGAAAAGAATACATATTTGACTCAAGAAACTATGGAAAAGACTCGACGACACTTGTAGAAGCTCTATCACTTTCACTCTTGACCATTCCCATCCGATTGACTTCCATCGTCGTCGGACTTACCTGAAAAGTAAAAAGGGACAAACGGGATGAGCGAACGCTCAGTAGGAAATTATATCTCAAGTACTAGCAAGTGGTTTAAGTAATTACATTTTCATGGATGCAATAAAGCTATGCATGCTCGCATGAAACGACAAGATAGAGAGAATGTAATATCAAAGAAATAAGATGAACTTTCATGAACAAGATACAAGTTATTCAAGATATTCAAGCAAGCACGTTTAACAAGTCATGTCAAGAACTTTGGCTATCATGTATCAAGCAAGTAAATTACCCTTTTTCGGGCCACGCATTTCATGTAAAGTCAAGTACGATTCAAGTACAAGATGTGTGTGGAATGTCCAATCAAGCAAGTCAAGTACTCGGTATAATGCCAGATACCTTATCATTTTAACTCCCATGGGCACAAGTACTTTCGGGTGCTCCTCCCAGGACCAGATCGGGCCCTATATGCGCAGGCATTTATCATGTGTTTTGACATCCACTCTTGTTTATATAGCCAATATAGAATTTCAATAATCAAGCTTGTAGATACGTATGACAACTTTGATAGAATAGAGTCCAAAATATGACAAAGGACATAGAATGGCGATAATAACGGTATAATCACGAGTTCGATAAAACTAGGTAGAATATGGTTCCCTTAACTTAGGTACCATGACAAATCAATATGGACATTCTTTATATAGAATTGAGGTCCACATGAACATTAGATCAAGCAAGATACCCTCATTCTTATCATAGAATTGGGGTTTACAAGAATGACACGATATGGCATGATATCATCATCCCATCAAGAATTTCTTATGATATACTCTTTGTATAATCATAAGGGCCGGTATACCATGTTTCTTTAGATTGACATGGCAAGGATCGTGTAATGGTTTTTAGGGTACAACCAGCTCAGTCGGCCTTGAGGGAATCCAAGGCTACGAGGAGTCTTACGGAGGTCTCTATGACTAACTCGCTAGTCCAAAGGAACGGAATGTCCAATGGAGAGCTTGTATGTCAATGAGAGTTGAGTGTGATCGATAAATCAACATGAAACGTGGGACTATACTCACGGAGTGGAGAATAGTGCCGATATATATATATATATGTATAATATGAAGCCATCGGTAATAGAACCAGGATAAAATCAGTTTACAGTAAAATAACGACTTAAGTAAAGTCGTGTATTTAATAATTAACGCCTAACAGAAGGGCGTTTACATATATTGCCAATTTGCAGAATTTCCATTATTTCATTAATTTATCCAAAAACACGCCTTTCCTGGGGGCGTTTCTTCAAAGTTGACGACTGCAGAGGCAGGCGTCTCATCATTTACATATTCGACAGGATATAATTATTCTCAGAAATTTATCAAAAACGCGCCCTTGGAAGGGGCGTTACTTTCTAATTCCATTTTACAGAATATGTGAATTTCAGGATTTTAACAGATACACGCCCTAGGAAGGGGCGTTTCTTTTCAGATTCACGCCTTGTACTGGGGCGTTAGAATATGGAAAACGACTTTGTCCAAGTCGTGAATTTCAAGGGATTTACGATATTTTAATAAATAATATTTCGAGAGACAGGAGACATGTCATGGCAGTAAAATTTTAACAGGAATTCACAGAGTCATGCAAGATATTAAAAATCAATATTTCATATGTATTGTAATTTTTAAACAGGATCAATTATTAATCATATGCGATTCTTATGAAATTAACGCCTGCGTAGAGGGCGTCAAATATTAAATTGACGACCACTAGCATGGTCGTTTCTTTTAAATTAGCGCCCTAATCAAGGGCGTTTCTTTCAAAATTTTGCAGAAAACGTAATAAAACCTTATAAACAGTATGCATGCCATGCTCATATACGTATGTATAGATATCTTGCATTAATTCTTATTTGGGCTACAATAACTTGAGAAAATCCTACCTTTAAGAGTTGATTTGGAGATGACGATTTGCAGATTGATATGAAGAAGGGAGAAAACTCTGTTGCTTAAACAGCAACCAATAACTTCAGCCGTATCAGCAGGAAGAAGTCTTTATGTTCAACTGATGAACCCCTTTCGACTGAACTTCCTACAGAGAAATACGAAGAAACATTAATATTTTCTTCATAATACCTGACCGAAGGTAAAGGAAAGATTATTACCTTTGTTCTTCACAACCCCAATGCTTCTTCAACCTGGAAGAAGGAAGAAGTCGAATTAATGACCGTCCACCAAATCAAAAAGGGACAGAGGGAAGGAAGAGCTATTGCTCTGTAATTACCTTCAGAGAACTCGAACGCCAAATAGCGTTCACGGGTTCGAGCAGTAGATTATTTATAGGGTTATGGAAGTCCTATTAAAAGTAGTGTTTGATTGAGGGTAACATATCCCCAATAGAGTCCTTACTCTAATAAACACTTACTAGATTAGGTTAATCTTTCCCTGGATAAGCTCTGGGTTCGAACGAGTCACGAACTGAATTAACGCCTTTGGTCAGGGCGTGTATTCTTTAATTAACGCCTTAGGTAAGGGCGTCGATTCTTTAATTAACGACCTAGTTCAGGTCGTTTCTTAAGAAACGTCTTTGATAAGGGCGTTCCTTGTTTTTGAAACACGCCCCATATATGGGCGTTTCTTTTACTTGCCTATTTGGTCGTGAGAGTTGACGACCGCACGTGTGGGCGTCCTTTCTTTAGTCACGCCTTTGATAGAGGCGTTTCTTTTTGAATTAACGCCCTAATAAGAGGCGTTATTTTTAATTTGTTTTATTTCGTCCAATTAACCCTATTCCTTTTATATATATTACTTCTGTAATATATATGTTTTAATTCATTTCAATTATTCATTTATTAGGGTTGCTACACTTGATGTTCTGACATGAAAGTTCTTGCTATACTCTCTTGATTGTCATTGTCCTTACTCTTCATGAGTGTATCTAGCATCTTGCTTACTCGTTTGTTTCTTATAGTTCTTGATTTTATCTCGTGTTATTATAATTCTCGATTTCTATATCTTTCATGACCTGCATGAGCATGTTAAACTGTAATTTGACTTAAAGCTAGCTTGGAGCATAAGATATTAAGTCCTACTGAGCGTTCGCTCACCCTGCGTTTTCCAATGTTTTTCAAGTAATGGCCTTAGTGACGACGAGACCGAACATGATGGGCAAGGGCAAGAGTGAAGAGAACTCTGACATCTAGACGAACCACCTAGTCTTTCTATCCTGTGTCTTATGTTAAGTCAAGTCAAGAGTCTCATTGTAATTTCTCTTTATTGAGTCTTTTCATTTATTATGGGCCCGAATATGTAAAGAACTTATATTTGAAATGAAATTTGTTATTTGTCCAAATTGTGTTTTGTGGAAATGACTATGCTCTGATTGACATGACTGTTTAACTGCCACGTTCTGAGCGAACGACACGTTCCGCTGCTATCGGTTCGGGGCGTGACACCCTTACTTCCTGTTTTTGAGAAGCTTTTACGATATGAATAGTGCTTTGAGTCACAAAATGTACCTGCCTGATGTAAATCACCCAATGTAATTGGCGCCCCAAGCCAGGGCGCCAATTCATTGAATAGCGACACCCCGGGACGCCTTCAATTAATTGAAGACTCTCTGAGGGGGCGCCAATTACCTTATGTATATATATTTTCTGAAAAATGAAAAATCATGAAAGACTGGCCAACCCCCAGGCGCCAATTACATGAAGGGGTGGGCAACCCCCAGGCACCAATTGGATAAAAGACCCCTTGACCCCCAGGCGCCATTTCAGTGATAGAGACATTTGTTTCAATTCTTGATTTGTCTCAAAATTCGTACCGATATAACCCTAGTACATGTTCCTGCATCATATATTTTTTAACTCCATTCATGAAATCTACCTTATGTTCTTACAATGGTCACCCCTTGAAATTCTATGTTGGCTATAAATGAGAGTGGATGTCAAAAGTAATAGATGAAATGTTGTACATATGGGACCCGGTCTGGTCCTAGGAGGAGCACCCGAAGGTACTTATGCCCATGAGAGTTTATTGACCACGGTGTTTGGCATTGCACCGAAGTACTTACTTGACTTGCTTGACTTGAGAAACTCCACACTTACTCTCTCTACTTACTTGACTTGACTTGTGTGGTCCGGAACGGGCGAAACTTGACTTGCGTGGCCCGAAAAAGGGAAAAATACTTGCTTCATTGAAATAGCCAATTCTATTGACACGTACTTGATATTACTTGCTTGAACATAATTTTACTTATTTGTACATGAAATTTTTACTTGTATATGAGTTCTTACTTGCACATGAGTTCCTGCTTGCCCGAAAAGTGGCATCTACATTCATTGATATCCTGCTTGGTCAAATACTTGAAATCACGCGATACTCTCCTTATACAGTTCTTGATCTCTTGTTATTCATCATGCATAGATTTACTTGTATACTTGATTTTCTTACTTGTACACCATGCATAGCTGTATTGGTAATACATATAAACTGTAAATCACTTAAAGATTGCTCGAACTTGAGATGTAATTCCTACTAAGTGATTCGCTTACCTAGTTGTTTCGTAACATTTTTCAGGTAATTCGGATAGCAACATCCACCCGAATGGGAATGAGACCGAGTGAAGAGTGCTAGAATTACCACCCGTTGAACCGTCAGCTAGTCGCATCTTTTGAATTTATTTGAGTCCTTACCTTGTACTTCCAATTTTGTTAGTGTAGTTGTCTAAACCTTGTTAAGGCACGTAGACTAGTGTTTGGATTTTTAATTTGGAATTGTAATGGACTAGCTTTATTTTCTTTGGTTAATCAGATAATTATCACTTTGGACTATTGGGATCATTTAGATTTTATTAGTCTTTTGTGCACTCCATATTTATGTCAAAAAAATTATCGCTCTAATGACACGATCTATATAGACGCGTCACGCATCCGAGTATCTTCCGCGCTCGGCACGTGACAGTAGGCGAGGCGTTGAGAATGCAGAGTGAAGCATGAGATTTAATCTCAACACGGTGAATTTAGTTTATTTACATAGGGTAAGAGGAAATTACTGAAATACCCTTCTTTTAAGAATTAACATTAAAAGCTCTTACACCCTTCATAGTTTAATGTTCATATATGTAAATTGAAAAACAACGGTTCTGGACTTAACGCTTAATGCAAATGCAATAGATTAAAATATTCAATCCAAAAAATAAGCCCAGCCTAAATCTCTCAATTGAATTTATGATATTAAAGCTTGCAGCACAAGAAAAATATTCAGGCATATATTGAATATAAACGCGTTAAGAGTTCAAGTTCTAGAGTCAACCATTTTTTTTAATAAAATGTAGTTTTGAGCAATCTAGTGTAGTGAACACTTTTTGACTTAAGGAGTCACGTTGTTTTGAAGCAGGACTCCCTGGTTACTTAGTGCAACTAACCTTCATGCCTTTGAATAGAGGTAACTATCTTTATCATGACCATGTCTCTTGCATTTCATTGATGCAGAGATCTGGTTTCTCAGAAGATCAGATCACTGCTCTGCCATATTATGGCGTATTATCTGATTTCCAATAAAAACTCTTAAGGTTGTTTATAGACACTATATGCAATAAATTCTTTTTCAAGGGAGTTTGCTTTACACATCATTTTCAAAATCTAGAGATAGTTAGAGTAGATTCTTCATTTAGAATATTTTGACCAATTAAAAATGCATCAAGGATCAATTCAGAACTAGTTACGTTGGATTTAATGTATATGAACAATAAACCACAATAGTGTAAGAGGTTGGACATTAAAAGCCAAAAGTTCTCTTAAGAGTTGGATAACTCAGTGATTTCCCTACATGAAGTAAATGTAACAGATTCAAGGAGTTGAGAAAATCTCTTGATCACACAACGGAGAGTAGAAGGAATGGCAGACTCAAAATTGTATAAAGAGATGAGATAGGACACTGATGCGAGGCATGGGATGAATGCGTCGAGGCACAATGGTAGCAACTAGATAGAAAAATAGCTTCATACGTGCTGCTCAGAATTTCAACCCTAATGCTCCGACCTTTCAAGCTCAAACAAGCAACAAAATGTTATCATCCCTGCCAGATGCGTCGAGGCATCGTGCTGATGCATCGACCTATCAAGATCATCTGAACTATCATTAACAACCGCGTTGAGGCATTGAGCTAATGCATCGACCTAACGTGACTATAACTTTTCATCACATTCCAAGTGTTAATCAATGACATAGCTAATGAACCAATCAGTGCAACAAACAAGGACGCTCCCCCTTAATCATGGCTTTTCTACTTCTCATCAACTGACCAGAGACAAGCTCCCCCTCACTTAATCAACAGACTATTCCATCAGACCAAGTACTGAACTGAACTCCCTCTCACTCATTTTAGTTGGATACAGTATGGATAAAATGAGATGCATGTTTCAACAAACTTGTATTCATGAAGGTCTAAATTATGCTAAATGCAATTTGGCCCATAATACTAGACGGAGAACAATGGTTTATAACACCACCTCGACGCATGATGTCAGTTTCCAGACAGAAGTAATCTGCCCTTCTCCCAACGTACCGTTTTATATACCACAGGGTCATGCATGATTATGCAACAAGCAAATGCAATTCATTTTTGGCATGCAGAGTGAAGTCTGAAGAAAGACATATGCAGTAGTTTTCCAGAATTTTAGGAAAATCAAGCCGTTGGCAATTCACAATATGTTCAACATCAGCAATCAAGATAATCAAGCACTAGAGTTAAACAACACAAATTTAGCTTTAAGAAATTAAATGAAGTGTGGGGTTTGCCAAACCAGGTTGCCTTGTTTATTTTCACCACTTCTTATTTCTTTGCTTCAAGGCACACCAGCAAAACAAAAATTCTCAATTTTCTGCTAATAGGTACCCAACAACTCTTGGGTCCTATAGGGTTAGCAACACCTCTGATGAGTGCTCTCCAAGATTTTAAAGCATACTGATCATCAATGTGCATTAAATAGCAATTATTCATGGAATGCCCAGCCTAGCCACAATAATGACATGAACTGAAAAACTTTATGTTTTTATTACACGCATGAGCATGATCCTTTTGTTTTCTCATCATATGCCAACAGTCCTGGACTATATGGCCAGTTTTGTTGCAATAGTGACAGTGAGGCTTTTTCAATTGGAGTGGCTGGACAATGGTGATAGGAATACTTCTTTCTATCACTCCGTTGTCCAGGGTAACCGGAGGAGGAATTATATACATCGCCTGCAAATCAATGATCAGTGGTGTGATGATCAGAGCAGGCTGAGGGAAGAGGCTGTTACCTACTTCAAGAACCTCCTTTCCTCGAAAGCTCACAATATAGAAGAGGATCTCCTTCAAACCATCCCTTCTATCATCAGTACAGATCACAATAAGCTTCTCTGTGAAATTCCATCTGTGACAGAGATCAAGGAGGCTATCTGGGGCTTAAACGACAACGGGGCTCCTAACCCAGATGGCTTCACTGGCCTGTTCTATACCTCTTACTGGGACATTATAACTCACTCTACCATTGAAGCGGTCCAAGGCTTCTTCAAAGGATTTTCGATGCCACATAGCATCACTTCTAGCCTCATTGCGTTAATTCCTAAGTGGCCATCCCACGGACCTTTGGCGACTTCCGTCCTATAAGTTTATGTAACTTCATCTACAAAATAGTGTCAAAGATACTTGCCACAAGGCTCGCTAACATCCTGCCGCTAATCATTTCGGATGAACATAGTGCTTTTGTTAAAGGTAGATTTATTTTAGAGAATGTTTCAATTGCCAGGGAATTGGTCAAGGATTTAAATAGGAAGACAAGAGGCCATAATCTTATATTGAAGCTCGATATGATGAAGGCGTATGACAGAGTTGAATGGGATTTCTTGCTGGCTGTTTTAACTAAATTTGGGTTTTCCACCAGATTCACCTCCTACATTGGCATGTTGGTTTCCAATTGTTGGTTCTTGGTCTTATTCAATGGCTCGCCTACTGGTTTTTTTAAATCCACGAGGGTTTTTAAGCAGCGTGATCCAATCGCCCATGCGCTCTTTATTATTATGCAGGAGGCTCCTAGCAGAGGTATCACCAAGCTTCATGCTGCCGGAGGTCTGATACCCTATTCTGGCCCTCGTAGATGCCCGATTATCTCCCATCTGTTATTTGCAGATGACACTCTAATCTTCCTCAATGGACAGCTAGATAATATCAGAAAGCTGCAAGCTTTTCTCAGGCATTATGATGTTGAGTAGTGGATGGCGGATCTAGAGGGGAGGGGTGAATAGATCTGCCCCTCTTTTCAAAGAACTCCCTCTTTAAAGCTAGATAAAAAGAATTGCAGCGGATTATAACTAGCTTAGCGTGGCACACAACGATTCGCTTAGCAAGATGAATAAGTAATATAGATATTGAACCTAAGCATGCATCTATCACGAAGCGATCGCACAAGCAAACCACAACACAAAAGATTTTAAGGTGGTTCGGACTGAATCCCCAGTCCTACGTCCACCCCTCACCAAATCCGGTGAGGCTCCACTAGTGCAACGCACTGAATCATAAATCGGAAAGACCTCTGATTGCCTTCCTACTAACCACCGGTAGGGACGTCAACACCGCAGATCGGAGAACTTCCGATTGCCTTCCTACTAACCACCGGTAGGGACGATCTTTAGTTTCAAATGTTTGAAAGAAATGGAAAAAGAACAAACATGAAAACACTCAAACAAGATATAGAATATCCTCAAGGAGAAAAATCTTGTCTGAGATTGCTGAAACTTGAATCTGATTCTTCAATAGTATCTTCTTCCTTATGAGATGATCTTCCTTGGATCACTTTGAGTTGATGAAGAAGATAAAGGATGCAGATTTGATCTCCCTTGAAAACCTTGTGAAATCAACTTCCTTGGATCACCTTGATAGCCTTGCTTGCCTCTGCACTTCCTTGAAGATTGCTTACTTTGATATGAGCTTGAAACACCTTGGAATGGATGAAGAACTTCTTCACGGAGTACTGTTCACAGCTACAGTACTCGAACTCCTCTCCCTTGAACACACCCTTGCAACCTCCTTTGATCTTCCCTCTTAGCCTTGCTTGCTTCTACTCTTCCTTGGAGGTTGCTGGATTGAGATATGAGCTTGAATCACCTTGAGTTGATGGAGAGAGTGTTGGATGTAGCTTTGATCTTTCTTTGGATCTCCTTGAGTTGATGAAGAGGTTTAATGATGCAGCTTTGATCACCTTTGAGAGTCTTGATTGCTTCTAGCTTCCTTGGAGGTTGCTTGCTTCAGATCTATGCTTGAATCACCTTGGAATAGATGAAGAACTTCTGCATGGAGTACTGTTCACGGCTACAGTACCTCTTCTTCCAACCTCCTTCTCTAGCCTCTCTTGATCTCTCTTTGATTCCTCTTGAAGCATTATGATTTCTAACCCTCTTGTATGTGTTTTATAGACTTTCAATGGTCCATAGACACCCCCCAGACCAGATCCACATTTTTTGGGTGATTAGGTGACTTTAGGATTAAACAAATATAAGGAGAATGTCTCTTCTCGAAGTGGAGAACAAAGTCAACTTTTGTTGGCTCGGGGTTGGCGGTCGACCGGAATCTTCTTGCGGTCGACCGCTACTAAGAATCACTGTAGAAATTTAGTCCCTAGAATTTTCGGTCGACCTAGGGTGGTCGACCGCCAGTTCTGCAGTATGAGACTTTTCACGTTTGGGGATTCTGGTTGACCGGAATTACCTTGTCCTGCAAAGTTGAAGCTCAATGAAATACCTCCAAATAACAATGACTTTAAGTAGATGTTTATTTCATACATTTGGGGGTTGGATTTCACTTGGTTTATGCATTAGAAACATCAAGACCATTTGAGCATGTTACCATGATTGGAATGAGAAACTAATGCATTTGAAGAGTGAACTTGTAAGTTATCAAACCAAGTTATCATTGTGAACCTCCATTATCATGAATTAAGTTTAGATATGAGAGGTATATGGAATACCCATGATGAGATTGATGGCTATGACAAGGTAAGAATCTTACCAATGGTGCTTGACAGTAAATGACATATACCACCTATATTGAATGGTAGAGAGGCAAGATGCTTATCCACACGTTTGGTTTGCCAGGCGACTGCCATGAGTTTGATCGTTTGATTGATCATGATTTGAAAGGATTTCCATCCATGTTTGGGTGCGATCATTAGGCTTTCACATTTGTCATCTCCACTCCATTCCTTGTCCATTCATTGGCTTATCTTTCATGAACAAAACATCACGTATGTCAGTCATATGAGAGTGGAAAATAATAATGACTTATAGTATTTAGCCATTATTAAAATCAAGAATATCAAATAACTCAAATGACCAAAGGATGATGTCGAATGACTCAAATGACCACAGGGGCACAACATTCTTCCCCTTTTTGATGATGGCAACACTGTGAGTTATTATGTGGCAGTAATATCCAAGATGGCAGAGTTTATAACAAATGCAGCTCAAGATCCATGAAGTTGAAAACATGTGAATGCGGATTTGTATGCATGGATGATCAGCATGGTTGATCAAAGCATGTGAATGCTAATATGTATGCATGATCAAAAAGAGATTTCTAGAATTCTATTTCTCCCCCTCTGATGGATTTCTCCCCCTTTGACGCTCTCCCCCTTTGACGCTGTCACACTCACAAACACAAAGGATATGTATGCATGAACAATCACAATGGATATTTCCCCTATGACAACTCACAAAGGTAACTCACAAAATTCTCCCCCTTTGACAATAGCAAAAAGGAGCACAGAGGTTCGCTTCTCCCCTTTTGACAAGTTACAAAGGCGCACAGAGGACGGACTCACAAAGTGGTACTAATAAACAAGCTCAAGGTATTAGCTCACAAAGGACTCACATATGCAAGACATTTTCTCCCCCTTTGACAGCAGCAAAAAGGAGGGATAGGGTAGAGAAGGCGACAAATGTCTGAGTGACCAGAGCTGAATGGAAGTGAAGAGCAAGCCATTATATGCAAATCTGAAACATGCCGTGAACAATATATATGGTTCAAAGCTAATGAAATCTTAGATCAACAATGGAGTTTGAAAAGCAACTACATCCAAGTTTTAATAGAAATGAACCAAAAGTGCATATCATGGCGGTGTGTAACCGTCCCATGTTTTATACATCCATATTCAATAACTACAAATGGAATAACACAAAAACTAGTATTGAGGCTAAACAAGCATGAGTAAAGCATGGAATTGTATGATTGCAGTATGTTTGATTTTTCAGTAACTTTTATATTTGAAGGCACATGACTCATATTTTACGAGCAATCAAGTCTAGTACATACCTCCTAGCCATAAGAATACACGTTGTTTAGACGCTAGTATCCCTAGGTATTTGGCAAGACTGACGGGTATGCTTCAGAATGAACAGAGATAGCAAAATCACGTCATGATATATCCAATCTCATTTCTTTGATGAGAAGATATATTTCTCAGCAATTATGCTAGTACTCTGCCTAGAGTCCAAATATAATTAAGACAGAGATAACAGGGACACATTATGACATATCATTCGTCACTTGATTTGATGACGTGACATATTTCTCCGTGCAGCAAGATCATTGCTCTGTCAAATTGATTTTCAGGAATTCCAGCTCATCAAGATGTTTAAAAACAATACTTAGCTCTAGAGTATCACCAAGGTTGTCATGAAGTTTGAATTTTCAGATTTCAGGATAGTCATTCAATGCACAACATGCAACCTCTAGTTAAGATCTATTAGAACCACAGAACATAGATGATTTCAAAAGATATATCAGAACTTCAAGGGAATCATTAAATCTAAACAATTTTTATTTGATAGATAATCATCAGTGCATATAATAGAAAGCTCTTACACCATAGTTCCGTCGGTCTCATGATCTCATTTTCAAACTGGAAGTCATGAAGTTCAGATTGCAAGAGATTAAGAATAGCAGTAGTACTCTCCCTAAGGATATGCAGTGAATGCACTCAAGGAGTTATGTTGGCAATCAAGTGGAATGACGAATGTCAAGGAGATGTTGGCTTGAGCCAAGCATGGGTTGACCTGATCGAACATGAAGTTGGCAGAAATGAAATGCATGAACCAACACATGGTTGTACACTTATGAAAGTCAACATTATATGAAATGAAATGAAATAATATGAAATATATGCATGAATACTTCAAAAAAGATAACTCCCCCTTACTATATGGCCTATATGCATTAGTAACGCGTGGTACTTGGCAGAGGTGAAACCTCACGTATATTGAGTGCTTCTAGACAAGTATTACCTGCCTTTCCATGCATCAACATTTAATATACCATGGCCATGCAAGAATGATGCTATGCAATGCATCATGATCATGAATTCAACGTGATTATGCAAATGAGTGCAGAATGACATGGATACATATATACAATGCATGGATACCAAACAGCACACAGCCAAAATAAAATAGATCATCAGTTCAATTTTTATTGGTCTTGAGGTCAGCAAAGACCAAGCTCCCTTTTGAGTGTTGTAGACCTATCATTACTCAAGGGCCTGGTGAAGATATCAGCAATTTGATTTAGAGTATCAAAAAAATGTAGTTTAAAATTTTTCTTAACGACCTCATCTCTAATGAAGTGATGTCTAATCTCAATATGCTTGGTCCTACTATAGGACTAGCTTGAAATCTAGCACAGAGGTAAACACTAAACTTGATATCTGGTCGAGATGCATTCAAATAAAGCAAGGATCCGATCATACCTCTATAGATTTTTGCATCCACTAATTTACCATTTTGATCCGAATCCAGTGATGTTGTAGTGCTCATAGGAGTTGTAATTATTTTACTGCTTGTCATGTCAAATCTTTTCAGCAGCTCCTTGATGTATTTGGCTTGACTTATGAAGCACCCATCTTCTCTTTGGTTGACCTGCAAACCGAAAAAAAATTAGAGTTATCCCATTAGGCTCATCTCAAATTCGCTAGTCATGAGGTTAGTAAATTCCTCACACATTTCGGATTTAGTAGAACCAAACACAATATCATCAACATAAATTTGAACAATCAAGATGTTCTTACCTTGCTTCTTGGTGAAAAGTGTTTGATCTACCTTACCTCGTGTGTACCCTTTCTCAATGAGGAACGAGCTTAGTCTCTCATACCAAGCTCTTGGTGCTTGCTTCAGTCCATAAAGTGCCATGTCTAGCTTGTATACAAACTCTGCATGGTTAGAGTTCTGAAAGCCAGGGGGCTGCTCCACACAGACTTCTTCCTTGATCAAACCATTCAAAAAAGTAGTTTTTTACATCCATTTGATACAACTTTATTCTAAGGGACCATGCAGCTTGGTTTTAGATTTTGACTCCTACTGAAAGCATGCATGGGTTGTCAATGAACTATGCAGCCTAAGACTTATGTGAATGCACAATGCGAAGAAGATGCTACAGGATGATTGCACATTTTTTTATGTTTTCCTAAACATGATTTGCATTAGAGTATATGAGATCACAAGATGATGCAAACATAAATCAGTCACAATTGATTTTGAACTGAATGCAACATGATGATACCAATTGCTAGACTCTCCTTTGGACAATGCTAACATGAATAACGAGTTGAAAATGACGCCATGATATGCATTATCAAAACCAAAATCTAAGAATTTCATGTGGCAGAAATCAGGTACCAAATAACTCATCATCACATCAACTTCATCAGCATAACAAGTTTCTCATGAATTAAACAACTGAAATAATTGATCTCTGGTACACGGCGGAGGTTTTGATCTTAGATCCTTCTCATGTATAGTAAGAGTTCTGGGCAAGCATGACTTACCTTTCAACTCTAGACCATTTGAAATACTAGAGTTCAAGCAGGGTGTGAGCAATTAATCTAGCTCATGTGTTCATCTTCACACCATGGGGATAAATCATCATTTCAAACAAGCAATTCAGTTTATAGAATTTTATGACAGTGGGCAGACTTATGATGCACTATCTACATGTAAGGACTAAACATGCAAGATGACTGAATTTAAAAGGTTTATGTACATACCTGTGCCTTGAGCTTTTATTTACCTGACCATTCATTTCTCAGCTCCAAGGCATCCTGCACCCAAAATTCTCATTTGAAATTTTTAGGTACCCAAGCTTGCTTGGGTCCTTGTAGGTTAGCAACCTGTTTAGCATCTTGGCTCATCTTTTTCAGGGCAATCACATCATCCTTCCTCATTGTGAGGCAATCATATATCTCATGCCCATTTTTCCCACAATAGAAACAACACACAAAAGATTGATTATTCTTTTTATGTTCATGTGTGTGTGCATGTGGACTATGCTTTCGTGGACGAGCATGATTCTTATCTTTTATGGTATGAGGGTGGTGTCTTTCTTTCAGATGCCAGCATTCTTGGTTAGTGTGACCAGTCTTACTACAATGAAAGCAGCAAGGAGAAGCATTTCTTTTGAAGGCCATGGGGAGTGTCGACCTGTCTAGATGGGAATATCGACACTTCTGATTCTCCATGCGATTCTATGCAGAGTTCTATTGAGCAAGCCCTCTGCCAGTGTTCACATGTTTCTGTCCTTGCCCTATCACTTGCTGTTCTGCTCTAAGCTCATCATTTCTCAGGATGAAACAATCATGCACAGTGTGACCATGTCTACCACAATAATAACAAAGGACATTCATTTTGTGGAAAGCATGGTATTTAGCATTGGATATGTTATAGTGCATGTTTGGATGAGCATGCTGAATTTTGCTTCGAGTAGTATGCCCTTTTTGGTGACCACAGGAAGTGGTGGCTTCTGATGAGCCAGAATCTTGGTCTTGGGCAAACATTGACAGGAAGTCATTCAAACTTTGAATTTCAATTTCAAGCAAGTGTTGAGTCTTTACATGTTTTGAGGATGACAACACTATGAGCCTTTGTGGAGAACAAAAATATTTCTCTGTGAAAAAAAAATAATCCTTCGAGTCACTTCAGTTATTTTCAGGGGTTGTCTTCGTGTCGTTACTTGTTCCATCACGTGCTGATCACTGCAGCACCTCGTGCTGCTTTCTGTGCCACCTCGTGTCGCTCCATCTGTGTCACCCCTATGTCTTCGAGTCTTATGTTCTGGCCAAGTCTATACAGCCTCATCTTTACCTTCGTTCCAAGCCAAAGTCTACACATTGTCTTAGCATCATGCATCAGTCTTCAAAGTCCATACAATGCACTGTAGCATGTTCGAAGCTAAGTCCATACACTGGTTTAAGTTTCCAAGTCTATTCATTGGCAGCTGAAACTTTGAAGTCTATACATTGGTCTTCACTTCAAGTATGTACAGCCATTGTCTTGCCAAAGTATATGTGTTGTGAACCCTCAAGTCTGTACAAACTTTGCCTTGTTCAAGTCTGTACATCGTCCAGTTCTTTGGCAAGTCTATACCTTGTGAAAGTCCATACATTCGATTGCGTTGCCTTGAAGCCTTTCTAAGTCTATACATCCAGTTGAAGCCAAAGTCTTCACATCGCCTCACATCATATGAAGGCTGTACGTTGCAAGTGTCTTTCTTGCTTTGTGACCACACTTCGTGTCGGTTTCTGTGTTCGTCTTCGAGTTGGTTTCAATCCGTGTCGTTTCGTGTCGTCCTCGTCTTCGAGTCATTCGTTAGTTCGAGCAATCTTGTATTCGAGTCGTGTTTTATGTCTTCGTGTTATCCTTTGTGTTTATGTCTTCGTGTTATCCTTTGTGTTTTATGTCTTCGTGTTATCCTTTGTGTTTATGTCTTCGTGTTATCTTTTGTGTTTTATGTCTTCGTGTTATCTTTTGTGTTTTTATGTCTTCGTGTTGCTTCTTTCTATCTTCATCCAGGTTTCCCCTGATCGCGTATCTTACTACCGTTTTACTCCGTGTTATTTCCTTCTCACCTCGTGCTGTTCTCATCTGACCTCGTGTCATTCCCTTTGTAGTGTTAGCTTTATTATTGTGTATCTCGTGTCGTTCTCAGTATAGTGCATCTCGTATTGCTATCACATACCTCATGCAGTTTTAGTTTTTGTGGCCCTGAGTTTTAATTTCTTTGCAGGAGAAGAAGAAGGTGGTCCGAGGAAGAATATTCTCCAGTGACTGAGCTGCACGTGATCCAATGCTAAAGGAACCAATGATATAAAGGTACGTGGCAAGAAGGTTCTGGATCAAGTGTGGGAGGCACACGCATTCTGCACCTTATCCACCTGCTGCTGCTATATATTGAAGCCTTCGTCCATAGATGAAGACTGATCGAAAGGGAAAAAGAAAAAGCAGAAGTGTAGAGAGTTCGATCCAGCAAAAGAAGAGAAGAAAATAGAGGGCAGAAACTGAAGAAGAGGAAGAAGAGAGAATAGCAGAGAGAGTGAGAGAGAGAGCTCGAAGCTGAGAGTTCAGAAAGAAGAAGAAGAAGAAGGTTTCTGGTTTCAGGATCAAATCCGAACCAGTTTGCTCTATTGTGAGCTATATTCCGTGTTTCATCATTCCAGCATTTAGTCAGCTGTATCTATTTTTTGGTTTCTTGTTTTTGATCTTTCTTTACTGTTCTAGTTTTGTCTCCGAGTCTCAGGTTGAGATCGGTGGTCCTCCTGTTCTGTTGGTTCGGGAGAAGGGAGACGCTGTCTCCAGTTGAAAGTGGCCGTGTGCTGCTTGTGAGTTTCCTCTGGGCTTCAGAGGAAGAGAGACCTTGGTCTCTGGGTCTAGTGACTGTAGATCACTAGTGTTCCCTCCGGTTGGAGGAAGAGGAACTTGTTTCCTAGTTTCTAGGGACTTGGCGTCCTTAGGGTTCCCTCCGGGTGTGGAGGAAGAGGGGAGGGTGTTCCCCTGGTGAAGCTGTGAATCAGCAGTTGTTGCAGACTGAGTCTGCTTGGCTAGCCGGTGCTAGTGGAAGCCTCACTTCGGTTTGAAGTGAGGGGTGGACGTAGGCAGACTGGAGGTCTGACCGAACCACCTTAAAAATCCCTGGCGCAGTGTGTTTGATTTCGTTTCTGGCTTTGGATCTAATCGGTAGATGCTTGTCTAGGCCGATCCATCTCAATCTTCCTAACTGATCGTTCTGCGTGGTTAGTATTTGACCGTTAAGATCTTTTTCGGAAACTCCTAATTAAGAACTTAATTTTTTAATCCTCATTGTTTTTACTGGCAAAGGTCCATTCACCCCCCTCTGGACCTATCAATTGGTATCAGAGCGGTCAATCCAACGATTCTCAGAGGATCCTCTACGTGTCTTCTGTGTGCATTGTTTTGCTTGTGAGTTAGTGTTTAATATCTGTTCATTTGAACTAATGGCAATGGCTAATCCACCGATTTTTAAGGGATCTGATTTTGACATTTGGTTCAGTGTTTTTCGCATGTTTGTTAAACAAGCTGATAAGGACTTGTGGAAGTTGATTTCACAAGGCCCGTATGAACTGCCCAAGAAAAGGTCCAAGTGGACGGACAGTGAGAATCAGATGTTCTGAGAGAATCAAAAGGCCTTAAACCTAATGTTAACAGTGACTGATAAAGCCTTGCATTCTTGTTTCCATGATTGCAGATCCGCCAAGGATATTATGGACCAGCTGAAGCTAGCCCACAGGAGAAATGAAAGCACATGCATGATGGTTAGCAGAAGTGACCACAGTACCAGCCAAGAGGTGGAGAAGAATGAAGAAGAGGTAAACCTCTTTGAGATCTTTTCTATAGAAGATTGGGAAAATGCTTACAGTGATTTATCTGAGTCATATGAAAAATTGCAAAAATGATATAAAAAATTGAAAAGGAATAAGGGATTAGATAATTCAAGGTCTGACTGTAAAAATTGTGCTGAATTGAAGAGTTCTCATGATGCCTGTGTGTCTAATCTACAAATGTTGAAAAAACAAAGTGATGTGCTAATCAATGAAAATAAGAATCATGTGAGTGAGATTGATTCCCTGAGAAAATTCTCAGCCGAAAGCAAGGAAAGTTTAGAGAAACTCAGGATTGAAAATAAAGTACTTGCTGAAAAATCTGAAGCCATTAAGTCTGTCAACTTTGAATTATAGAAAAACATTGAGAAATTGCAAAAAAGACTTGAAAACTTTTAAGGATGGAAGAAAATCTGAAACTGACTCTGATGATCAGATTTTGATAAACGAATTAATTCAGAATGACAGACTAAAGGTAGAAATTGAGAAACTAAAACAGTTGAACACCATCATGTCAGAGAGATTGCTGACATTTGAAAAGGGTAAACATGTGGTGTCCAATAATTCAGAAGAAATTGATGAGTTGAGAAAGGAAGTCGAGAAATACATAATTGCCAACAAAGTTTTGAATGAGGCTGTCAATTGCAGTGAACAAGAGACTGCAAGTTATGAGTTACACATTGCCTCTTTAGAAGAAGAAATCCAAGACTTAAGGAAATCTTTGTCTAAATTTATTGATGGGCAAGAAAATCTGAACAAACTGCTGGGAGTAAAAGTCAATTTTCAGAAGAAGGGGTTAGGTTATAACCCGGTAAATAAAAAGATCTTTGAAAATAAAATTCAGACATATTCTGTTTCTAGCTCTACGTTTGAGAAAAAGGGACTGGGCTACAGTCCAATCATGAGTAAGGTCTATGGATCAAATTTGGAAACTGTTTTTGTTAAATCATCTGAATAGGATAAAAAATAGAAAATGAATAAAAAGGGCTCATCTGTGCATGTTGATCACAGTCCGCACACACACTCATCTAAAAGGAAAATGTCATGCCACTACTGTCATAAACTTGGACATTTAATGCATGAGTTTAAATTGATGGAGAAAGATGATATGAGGGCCGGGATAATGAATGCTAAGAAACCTTATGATAAAAACTCTTCATTCCAGAAAAAGAAAATTGAATGTCTGCACTGTGGCAAACTAGGACACATCATCGCACAATGCTGGTTTGCAAATGATAAGAAAATATATTCTTCACATCATGCTAAATTTCCTGCAAACCATACTGATGTTGATAGGAATAAAGTTGCTGCAAATAGAAAATACTCTGCTTGTGTCAACTGTGGAAAGACTGGCCACAGGGCCATTGAATGCTGGCATGGTCAGGATAGAAAAGAGAATTTTAAGAAAAAGAACTCTTCTCATTGTTTTGACTGTGGAAAGCCAGGTCACAGGGCTGCAACCTGTTGGCTGGCAGAATATCAAAGCAATGCTGGTTTTGGTAAAAAGAATTTCAATTCTGTTAACAAAAATTTTCATTCATATGTGCATAAAAATCATATTTATAAGAATGTGCATAAATCCAATCTGAAACCTGCTGCTAGGAGATTGGTTAGAAAACCTGCTAAGAATGTCACTGCTAACTCAGGACCCAAGACTTCTTGGGTGCCTATTCATGCAAAATAGTTTGCTAACCTGCAGGTGTGCCTTGGAAGATGAAGAATAAAGAGGAGAAATAAGCCAAGGCACTTGAAAAAAAAAGGGGAACTAGGATCTTAATATTCAGGTCAGTTCCCAATACCTGCTTTAATTCTGTTTTGGTGTGATTTAAATTTGGTTATGTGATGTAGTCTGTGTGCATCTAAATATTCCATGATCATGAGTGTCCTCCTCTGACTGCATTGCTAAAATCTCTCTTGGATGGATACTTGGTATCACGCTGTAATTCATGCTCATAGTCAGGGGGAGATACAATTATTGTGTCAACTTACTGATTCGTGCTCATTGCATCACATTCCATTTATTTGAAAAATCATAAGTGTGCTTCAACGTATTGCATCTCAGCTGATAGCATGCATGTTACTCAATAAATAATTAATATTTCCAAGAGTTGTGTGTGTGAGATGTCCTCGCGTGGGCTGAAAAGGAGCATGTCAGGTCATCTGGTATCTGAAGAACCTTTGTCTGCCTATGTGGTTAATTGGTGCTGAGTTCAGTCATCTCATGAGGTTGCAGCTTATTGCCCAAGAGCATTCTCTGGTTACGAGATTGAATTTTCTCAGGAAGATTTCATTTGTGAGCTCCTTGGTCTTTACTCTCTAGAGTAATCTCTCACTTGCTGCTTTGCTGTTAGGAGTGCTTCTCATCTCATCTCTCTCCATTCTGTTTGTCACCTCCTTATCCTTTTCTTATCCCCTTTAGTTCAGGAATATTCTTGAAGAAAAATTCCTTCTTATAGTTTTGTTACTCTTATCAGATTTGATCAGAATACCTTAAACCACCCAAAATCTATTGTAACAAGTTACACCTGTTAATAAAGAACTTTAATGTATGGGGGTTATATCTTGTCCTTTAATCCTTCTAAGTTATCCTCTCTATTGTTGGTCAACATATTGTAAAACTTTCTGTTAAATGGAAAAACCTTGCGAAGGATTTCGTTTTAACTGAAACTCATGTGAAGAGGGCTATGGAAAAAAAAAATTTAAGTAAGGGCTCTGTCTTTTTGTCCAAGATCATGAGAGGTGTTACCAGGGAATACGCCATTCTTTGTGGTAGAGCAATGGCAATTATGGAGAAATAGATATTCTAGATCAAAGAAGTCTAGAGTTTCTGTCATGATACAATTAGCTATCTATGTTTCTTATAGAAAAGTTAAAATAAAAAAAAAGGAGGAAAGAAAAGTCAACAAAAATTCATTGGTTTTCATTGGCATAAAGGTAGCCTGTCCTGAGTAACCAGGGATTCTGGTGTCTTATAAACATGTCTCCTTGTGTAAAAAGGGACAATTCTACTTAAGTGCTCAACAAATTGGTTAACTCTGTATGCCCTCTCTTGTCTTTTAAATGAAGTAATGAACCCTGCTTGACTATCTATTTGTTATTTCTTTGCCTGACAAACATAAGGAGTATTTTAATCGTGACCTTCTGTAGGCTAAGTACCTTTAACAGCTAGTTTGTGATCTTGTTGATTTAATGTCTTGAGGTAACTGACCAAGGTATTCGGAAGAATATAATAATTCCATATATTGAAGAGCGAACTTTAACGGGCAATGGCTGTGTTACATATTGAATAAGGGTAGTTTGGGTATTTCCTGAAAAGTTCGATAAGAGTGAAAAGTGATTCCCGAAAACCCTTCGTGTTCCTCAAGGTTACATCCATAAACCCCCGTGTGCCCTTGCCGCTCCCTGTTCCTCCTCGTGCCGATACGTCTCGTTTGCTCCTTCAAACCCTTCTCTCCCGCTCATTATTCTTCACGAAAATCTCATCTCTCCCACAGAGTTCTCTTCCGTTCTTGGTCCTAGCTTCATCTCCAGCAGCAACCAGCAAGAAAGGGTTGATACTCTGGGAGTTACGGCAAATGGATCAGCTAGAATCCGTCGCCCCTGTTGAAAGGAAGAGGAAGGGAAAAGAAACAGTTGAGGAGCCTTCGTCCAAGCAGCAAAGATGTGTCGAACCAGAAATAGCGGTGGATATTTCTTCTGCACAAGGTACCAGGCCTTCTCAGTCTATCGTGTTTTTAGAGAGTGGGAAAATTATTCCTCCAAGGATAATAGATTTCAGCGATGAATCCATGGTTTTGAAGTTTCCAGAACTTTTGGAGATTTTTGAGTTTCAGGATTGGAGGAAATTCCTAGAAAATCACCGTGTCTACTACCCTAGGCTGGTAATGGAATTTTATAATAACTTGTCTTTGAGCCGAGATAAGTCTGCTCTGATCTCATCTGTTAAGGGGATTGAGATAGCAGTAACGTGTGACTCTCTCCATAAAGCTCTCAGTATTCCAGAAAAAGGAGAGGTGGAAAGAGGGTTTAGATATAGTCTGCATGAAGCCTTTTCGGTCATTACTGGTAAACCCAGTAATATTCATGACAAGGGGCAATTGAAGCTGAAAGCTTACCAAACCTTATCTTTTCCCCCTCTTCACAAGCTTCTTCAGAACGTCATTGCCTCTATAGTTACCCCACAGACTGGAGCTAGAGGAAGAATCACAGACACTCAGAGATTTCTTTTGTTCTGTCTGATTCAGCGTGTAAAGATCTGTCTACCTGAAATTATTTTTTCTGTCATAAAGGGGTGTATTGGGTCCAAAAGACACCTACCCTACGCCGCCCATCTGACAGACATCTTCAAGTACTCAAAGATTTCCTTGGATGGAGAGGCCATGTCTGAAGTTAGGAGTCGAAATATATTTAACATGAACTTTGTTTCAGTATTTTTGGGCTTGGAGGGTTCTTCTCTCATGGGGCAGGTTAAGGCCCAGAAAGTCAAGAAATCACAAGCTCAGGGGGAGCTCCTGGAACACCCTCAAGATTCTGCCCAAACAGTTTTAGCATCAGCTTCTGAGGTTGCTCTACAGGAAACACCATCTGAACAACCACAATCTGCTATGTCTGCTGCACCCACTGAAGCATCTCTATCTTTTCATAGGCTTGTTGAGATTGCATCTGAAGAAGTTAGGTTGTCTGAAAATAGCATTCAGCCTGAACTAGATACAAATATTGGTGGTTTGTTTGATTCCTTTGGGAAGACATCAGAAGAAGTGAGGCTGCCCGTGGAACAGCCTGCCCAAGAGCAAGAAAGTAATGAGCAAGACCTTGCTGAGTTTGTTAATTCCATTCTTAGAGAGACTGTGGAGAAAAGCTTGGAAGAGGCTGACAACGTGGATACAGCTGAAATTATAGAACAGGCACCTATTGAAAGCTCTGCAGATGATGATCTCATGGAAGATAGAGTGGATGAGTGTCAGGAGAAAGTTACTGACTTAGAACAAGAAGCAGAATCATCAAGTGAAGAAGAAGCACCTGAGAATGTATTTCCTGAAAAAGAAATCCTAGCTGAAGATGAAGATAGGGTTCCAGCAGGAGACAGCCAAACGCTAGTACAAGAAGAAGCAGATGAGAGAACAGCACCTGGCTATGAATCTTTATGGTACACCCCTAGGTCAACCTCGACTTCTATCTGCTCGGGCGCCCAACATTGAAGAACTCCTTATAAATTTGACTCAGCAGATGCAGAGACAGGATAAGAAAATGGATGATCTGCTCAAGTATGTCACTCTAAATATTAATCAAGTTCATTCTAGGCTATTGAAGCTTGAAATTTCTCTCCTGATTGAATGGAAAAAATTCCTGCTAAACAAGAAAGCTTCAGATGATGCCACCATGTCCTCGATGGAAATCCTGCAGGTGGTATGTTCGAAGATAGCAACAGCACTTCGTGAATTACAAGATGCTCATATTTCCTCTGTTAAGCCATCTGCCAGCATTATAGATCATTGTTTTGAGATCAGGACATCCTTAGAAGTTTTGAAGGGGTCATTTAGTACCCTAGGTCCAGATGTCCAGAAGATCTATGACAGATTGATCGCTTTCTTAACAGAAGTGAGAACTCTGATTGACAGATATGGATCTGTTAATATTCGCCAAGAAGACATCATTTCAGAAGTGGCACATGTCAGAAGCTCTGTGGTGTATTGGCTAGCTGAATTGTCCAATGACTTGAAGGATCTTCACTCTGCCTTGGGTTCAGCCCCTAGTCAAGCATCCTCCAGCAGAAGTCCATCTCAAGATTTCTCCTCTGTTGCTCCAAGGGGTAGACCACCACTAGACAGGCCGCGAGGCACTTCCAGCAGACATGCCAGATTCTTTTCTCCTTAAAAAAAATAGTGTTCTGTATCTTTTGTCCATTTTGAGGCTCTCTCACACTCTTGGACTT
Organism: Amorphophallus konjac; assembly: GCA_022559845.1. Classification (NCBI taxonomy): domain Eukaryota; kingdom Viridiplantae; phylum Streptophyta; class Magnoliopsida; order Alismatales; family Araceae; genus Amorphophallus; species Amorphophallus konjac. The sequence goes on along the minus strand of CM040118.1, from coordinate 256,554,676 downwards.
GTTAATTACACTTCATATCATTTGCATTTCTGCCTCCTTTTGTTTCTTTCTTTTTGATGTTGACAAAGGGGGAGAACTCAAGTCTTTGCTACTACTACGATTGAGAATGAATGATTTTTTGTTGTTAATGATTCTTTAATATTCTTTAATGATGATTGATTAATGATGGTGCTGATGATGTTTAGCTTTGAACAGGTTGAAAATTATTACTGCAAAGACTCAAGACTCATAGTGTTGCCTTCCATCAAAAAGGGGGAGATTGTTGAGTCTTTACATGTTTTGAGGATGACAACACTATGAGCCTTTGTGGAGAATAAAAATATTTCTCTGTGAAAAAAAAAATAATCCTTCGAGTCACTTCAGTTATTTTCAGGGGTTGTCTTCGTGTCGTTACTTGTTCCGTCGCGTGCTGATCACTGCAGCACCTCGTGCTGCTTTCTGTGCCACCTCATGTCGCTCCATCTGTGTCACCCCTATGTCTTCGAGTCTTATGTTCTGGCCAAGTCTATACAGCCTCATCTTTACCTTCGTTCCAAGCCAAAGTCTACACATTGTCTTAGCGTCATGCATCAGTCTTCAAAGTCCATACAATGCACTGTAGCATGTTCGAAGCTAAGTCCATACACTGGTTTAAGTTTCCAAGTCTATTCATTGGCAGCTGAAACTTTGAAGTCTATACATTGGTCTTCACTTCAAGTATGTATAGCCATTGTCTTACCAAAGTATATGTGTTGTGAACCCTCAAGTCTGTACAGACTTTGCCTTGTTCAAGTATGTACTGATAAGAACAATATGAAGTGATCTAGAAGGGGAGGGGATGAATAGATCACTATTTTCGTAGATTTAAAAATTATTGCAGAGTATATTGCTAAACGGAGCTAACCTCGAGTTTTGACTATCGTAGAAGATGCAGTGCAGTTAATAGCTCAAGCAAATAGAAGGCATACCACAATATTATCACGATCAATCACACAAGGGCTCAGAGGATTTTAAGGTGGTTCGGTCCTTCAGACCTACATCCACCCCACACTCAACCTGAGTGTGGCTTCACTAAAGGCTGGGCAACACAGCTTGCCAAACAACTGCTGATACACAGCTTCCCAGGAGAACAACCTCTCCTCTTCCTCCTACCCGGAGGGAACCTCTAGCGATCAGCAGTCACTAGAACCCAGAGACTCACGTCTCTCTTCCTCTTTACCAAGAGGGAAACCCCACTAGTAGCAGCCCTGCTACTAGTGAACCAGAGGTCGAAGACCCCTCTTCCTCCCAACTCGGAGGGTACCTACAAGCAGCTCACCTGCTGCTTGCAAACCGGAGATTGACTCTCCCTACTCCTGATCTCACAGGAGGACCCTGACCTCAGTCCAGAGGATCGGAAACACAAACAATAACGGTTGAAGAAAGATAAGAACAAGAAACGAAAAATACGAACGAAGGAAATCAAAAATGCCAGACAATGGAAACAATGTAGCTCAATATAGAGCAATAGACTTCGTATTTGATCTGCAAGTCAGAACAATTCTTCTGAACACTCTTCTGCTCTCTTTCTATTTCTCTCTGCTATTCCTTTTTTTTTTCTTTCTTTTCTTTTTCCTGGATCGAAGGGCTCTCTGTTTCCCTGTTTTCTTCTATGCCTCTCTACTTCGATAACTTTCATCTGAGGACGAAGGATTCTATTTATAGCATCAACAGCAGATGGATAGGGCATGAAATGCGTGTGCCTCCCACGCTCGATCCAGAAGTATCCTGTCACGTGCCTTTATCAAATTGGTTCCTCTTGTCTCGGATCACGTGCAGCCCTGGAGTGTGGAATGTTCTTCCTCGGACCTGTAATGAGATTAAGTCCATTAATACGCTGCATGGCTATTAAGACCAAAACTGCATGAGGTATAGTAACAACAACACGACGTGACTATTTCTCGAGATGTCATAAGAATGACACGAGAAATTCTGTAACAGATCAGATATACAGAAGATAATGACACGAGGTGAGGTTATACGCAAGAGAGACACGAGGTTACGAATACAAAAACAACACGAGGACAATACGGGCTTACGACAGAAGCCGACATGAAGACTAAAACGAGAGACCAACACGAGGACAGAGTATAAGGAAACGACTCGAGGTGAAAAATAACACGAAGTGAAGTTAGACACGAAGTAAGAAGCAACGACACGAAGTATAGTGGTGACAAACACACACTACACAGAAAAACGACACGAATCATAAAAATAATGCTAAGTGAAGACAGTAATCGACATGCAGTGAGAACAACACGAGGATAGTGAAAACAGCACGAGATGTAAGCAACACGGGCTGATAACGACACAAGGTCGAAACAGTAAATGACACGGGATAACACTGCACGAGGTAAAAACGACACGAAGACTTAATAATAAAAACGACACGAGGTGGCAATAAAAGAGAACGACATGAAAACAACATGGACTGTAACCGAAACCGACACGAAGTCAAACAGTACAACACGAGGTGTTGTAACCAAGACGAAGTGCCAATCGACCACGAAGACAGTATGCAAAGAAACGACTCGAAGACAGGAATACAAAGGATGACATGGAAACAACACAGTAATCAAAGACTGCACGAGGTGAAAGAACAACACTCAAACAGACGACAACAAGGCTAATTCGACACGAGGTGAAAACGCGAAGCAAGAACTACATGATGTTTGAGGAAAAAACAGCACGAAGACAGAACATGAACGAACACACGAAGTGTTACCTCTTTAGCAGTTATTTCATATAAAACCATGGATAACTCAAGTGCACATGGATATCTCAAGTGCAAGATATCTGATCAAAAATAACAAGAACAATTAACATAGTGTTGCTCATCATCAAAATACTTAGGGAAGACACACAATCCAACAATCTCCCCCTTTTTGATGATGGCAACACTATATTAAGTGTGAGAGATAAGTTCAAAAGAGATCAATTCAGGATATTTAATGCAGACAACTTAAAGCATACTTGCTTCCTTACTTCCCTTGATGAAACCTGAACACTCCCCCTCACCTGAACACTCCCCCTCACTCCCCCTGAACACAGCAACAGTTTACCTCAGACTTGATAACTAACTCAATTCTCTCCCCCTTTGACATCATCAAAACTAGGGTCAAATCTGAAGATACAGAGAAGGGAAAATTGCTGACGATAGAGAGAAAACAGGACAGAGTAAGGCAGATAAATGGAGACTATTGAGATGTTTAGTCAATCAAGAAAGCCATTAATTTTATGTGAGGATTTTTGAGGTACAGTTAGTCAGACTGTGCAAAAACTGTGACTAAGGATTTGCTCCATACACAGAACCAGATTCTAAGCAAGTGAGGTACAAGATACCAGTTTGATCAAAATAAGTCTTTACTGAGAGAGTATTATGTAAAACAGCCAGTAGATAATGACCAGTGGTATTGAGAACAAACAAATCAAAAGCTATACTTCAAGTGAGCAGGATCTTTAAAAATGGTCAAGATCAGAGATAAGTCTGTCAAGTACACCTTTGACATTAAGGAGACACCTTGTTTAGAGGCAAGAATCCCCAGTTACTCGGTGGCAGGACCACATTACCCCTTCTGATAAGAAGACAGAGATAGTATTCTAGCTGGTGTTGACATTAAGGTGACACCTTTATCTGAGGCCAGACACCCCAGTTACTAACCAGATATGTACCATAGCTCTGTATGATCAAGACAACTATTAAGACCAGATGATTACTGCCATCTCATGACATGGGAAGCTTTCACTTAATTGATGAAAAACCCAGTTTCTCAATGAGCAGTTAACAAAGTTGATAACCCTTTTATGAATTTTGTTTTTATTTACCAGCTCTTAAAACCTTGTTAATGAAGCTTGAGTCCGTTTGAGAACAATACACCAGATCCAAGGTGATTCAGACTAAAACACACAATACCTCATTTTGGACTCACCATTGACTAAGTAGGTATGCTGTACTGACTAGATCAGAAGACAGTTACAGTGTATGAAGATTAATCTTGAATTCAGATTTTGATCTCAGTGGGACTAACAGCTGAAAATTCCAACAAGAAATTAGATGAACAGCCTTAAAGAGTAAAGCATCCAACATTTTCTTTTATACACCTAATCAACCTGATTCTCTTATGATGTCAGCAAAATGTCGTTCAGAGTATGTTCAAAATAGGTCAAAGATCAAGACACCTATTATAAATCATCTCCCCCTGAGAACTTGACCCCAATACAGACTTAGCCAAGACAACCCTCAATGCACTTCAAAAAGAACACCATGATGAAAATGATAAGCATAATAACACAGGACATGGTATTCAGAAATCAAATCTTCAATCATGAAATTCTGTAAATACCTAGTTCTCTGCGCATAGTGCTAAATTTTTTAGTATCCAGTGGCTTAGTAAAGATATCTGCAATTTGTGAGTTAGTGCCAACATGGATCAACTCAAAAGTTTTCCTTGCTACTTCATCTCGAATAAAATGATGCCTGATTTCAATGTGTTTAGTTCGAGAATGAAGTACAGGATTCTTTGCAATGTTTATTGCACTAGTATTGTCACAAAAGATAGAAGTACAACCTAGCTCAACCGAGTAATCCAGAAGCTGGTGTTTTATCCATATAACCTGTGTGCCACAGCTCCCTGCTGCCACATATTCAGCTTCAGCAGTAGAGAGAGCCACAGAGTGTTGCTTCTTGGATCCCCAAGAGACTAAGCACCCTCCTAGAAATTCGCAGTGACCACTAGTGCTCTTCCTGTCCAATTTACATCCTGCATAATCTGCATCAGTGTATGCAATGAGATCTAAGTTACATGATGCAGGATACCAGAGACCTAGATCATGAGTGGCAGATAAGTATCTAAAGATTCTCTTTACAGCTGCCAGATGCAATTCAGTAGGTCTAGCCTGGTATCTGGCACACATCCCTACACTAAATTGAATGTCGGGCCTGGATGCAGTTAAGTAGAGGAGTGAACCGATCATACCTCTATATAGTTTAGCATCCACCTCTTTACCTTTTTCGTCTGAATCCAGTGAAGAGCTGGTACTCATGGGTGTTGAGATTGTCTTGAGGTTGGTCATTCCAAACCTTTTCTGCATCTCCAGAGTATACTTGGTTTGATTTATGAAACAACCATCCTCCATTTGTTTGACCTGCAGCCCAAGAAAATATTTTAGTTCCCCAACTAGACTCATTTCAAATTCTTGGGACATGGACTCAGAAAAATCTTTACATAATTTTGAGTTGTTAGATCCGAAAATGATATCATCAACATATACCTGGACCACAATTAACTCCTTTCCGAGACTTTTGGTGAAGAGAGTTTGGTCAACCTTACCTCGAGTGTACCCCTTGCTCACAAGGAACTCAGAAAGTCTCTCATACCAGGCTCTGGGAGCCTACTTCAATCCATAGAGGGCTTTATTCAACCTAAAAACCATGTTAGGCTGAACAGAGAAATTAAACCCAGGAGGTTGTTCAACATATACCTCTTCCTTCAATAACCCATTTAAGAATGCGCTTTTGACATCCATTTGCTGTAGTCGAATTTTTCTAGAGCATGCAAATGCAAACAGAATTCTTATAGCTTCCATCCTAGCTACTGGTGCATAGGATTCATCAAAATCCACACCAAATTCCTGACTGTAGCCTTGAGCTACAAGTCTTGCTTTGTTTCTAGAGATAGCACCATTTTCATCAATCTTATTTTTGAAGACCCATTTAGTGCCAATGACATGAGTGTTTTCAGGTCTAGGAACTAGTTTCCATACATTATTTTTCTCAAATTGATTTAATTCTTCACCCATGGAGGATACCCAAGAATCATGCTTTAAAGCCTCTTCCATAGTCTTGGGTTCTACCTGAGATGTCAAAGCAGCTAAGTCCTGTTCTTGGACAGTTCTAAAGTGAGACCTTGTCCTAGTGGGATCATGCAAATTACCTATGACATTTTCACTAGGATGATCTTTGTGAAATATTACCTCACCTGAGGGTTCACCTACTTCAGTTGCTTCTTCTTGTTGTAAGTTTTCTGGTTGTGCAGTTTGCTGCATCTCTCCTACTTCAATTTTCTCCAAGAAATCTCCCTCATCAGGTGACTCCCTGTCATCATTTGTCCTTTTGTCAGATAGAACATTCTCATCAAACACCACATGAGGTGTTTCTTCAACAGTTTGCTCATCTTTATTGAAGACTCTGTAAGCCCTAGAGGTTTCTGAATATCCGAGAAAAATTCCAGGAGAGCTTCTTGCTTCAAACTTATCCAAACCATTCTTACCATTATTGTGGATAAAGCATTTGGAACCAAAAATTTTAAAGTAAGAAATGTTTGGCAGCTTACCCTTGAGGAGTTCATAAGGAGTTTTCTTATGAGTAGGTCTTACCAATGCTCGATTTAAAATGTAGCATGCTGTATTTGCAGCTTCTGCCCAAAATCTCCTTGGAAGTCCACTCTCAATTAGCATAGTCCTGGCCATTTCAATTATTGACCTGTTTCTTCTCTCAACAATTCCATTCTGCTCCGGTGTCCTGGGAGAAGAAAATCTGTGAGTCACTCCCTCTCTTGAGCAAAATTCAGAGAACGAAGAGTTTTCAAACTCTCCTCCATGGTCAGACTGAATTGTAATGATATTATGTTCACCTTGCAGTTTGATTTTATTAAAAAGTTCTTCAAAGTGAACAAAAGCCTCATTTTTATTTGCTAAACAGAACAACCAGGAAAATCTAGTGAAGTCATCAACTATGACTAGACCATATCTCTTACCTGACAAGCTTTGTATTCGAGTAGGACCAAAGAGATCCATGTGCAAGTGCTGTAGTGGTTTAGATGAGAGACCCTCAGTTCTCAACTTAAAAGTTGCACGAGTCTGTTTACCTTGAGCACAAGCATCACAGAGCTTGGACCCTAACTGGAATTTTATTTTGGGCAAACCTCTGACTAGGTTATAATTAGACAGTTTATTCAAGGTAGACACACTAGCGTGGCCTAGACGCCTATGCCAGTCAAAAGCAACCTGTTCAGAATTAGCAGACAGACACAAGTTTGTTTCAGAATTATCATCAAGATCAACGATGTACACATTATTTACTCTATGACCTTTGAACATGATGTTATCAGAATTCAGCTCAAAAACAGTGCACGAGTTGTGGTCAAAGAGTACCTTGTGTCCTTTGTCACAAAGTTGACTTATACTTACCAAGTTGTGCTGAAGTCCTTCTACAAGATACACATCTTCAATGGAGTTAGTGGAGGACTTACCAACCGTGCCAATTCCAATTATTTTTCCTCTGTTATTTCCTCCGAATTTGACCAAGCCCCCAGACTTCATTTTTAGTTTGCTGAATTTGGACCGGTCTCCTGTCATGTGCCTGCTACAGCCGCTGTCAAGATACCACTTGTTATGCTCAGCTGCCAGGCTGACCTGCAATAATTCAGACAGAGTAATGTGGGACCCAATTCAAATTGGGTCCAAAACCAGTTTTCTGATTATGCAGAAAGCACTTGGGAATCCACATTTGTTTTATAGTTCTCTTCAGTGGATTTATGTGGGTTGATTCTTCCTTTTTGTTATTTCTTGGTGGGTGTTGAATAAGCTTATTCCTATTTGAACTATGCTGTTTCTGAACAAAGACATTGTTGGTTGGCCTCTTAGAAGATGTGCGAGTGTGTTGAGCATAATTCATGTAAGCATTTTTACTCCAATAAAATTTGTGCTGAAACTGATGATCGTTGCCATGCTCTACTTGATAATTAGCATGATGAGTTTTCTTAACAAAACTTTTCGCTCTTTTTGTGGCCTCTATAGGACTGGTCCTGTGAGAACCTTTGTTCCACGCCTGCTGAACATGAGCAGTGCTTGTCTCAGGATTTCCTGACTTAGACTGCTGACCAGTGGAGTGAATGAATTTACTGGTCGAAGACTTCATTGTAGAGACAGATTTGGAACCGGATGGTGTTTCCAGTTTCTCCTTGCCTTTGGCGGGGCAGAACGTGATAGTCTTAAATTCAAAGGGTTTTTTACTAGTAGGATTGTATCCTAATCCCTCCCTATTGAAGTTTACCCTCGACCCCAGAAGGACATTCAGGTTGTTTCTCCCCTCTGTAAACTTTTCAAGCACCTTTTCTTTGTCCTCAATCTCCCTCTGAAATTCATTGCATTGGTCCTGGAGTTCCTGATTAACTGTTCTAACTGCCTCATATTTTTCAGCCATCAGTCTAATCTCTCCTTTAGACTCTTCAGCTTTACACTTCAGCTCATCTATAATAGCTAGATTCTCTTCTCTTTCCATTCTCAACCTCTCAATCTCACCTTTAACCTGATCTAGCTCAGTGGCCATCTCCTTGGTTTTCATGCTATTAGTGACAATAGAAGAGTGTTCTTCAGACAGAGAATGAAACTTACGTCTAAGCATTCTATGCTCCTTGTTTAAACAATTATATTTACTTAACAGGTCGCCATAGGCGTCCTCCCAATCATCCAAAGTAAAATTCTCAAATAAATTTGTTACCTCTTTCTCATGGTCGGCCATGAGGCAGGTCTTCTCTTCATTTTCACTGGACGAAGTGGCTTCTGGGTCCTCCTCCTCATCGCTCCATGTGCACAGCATGGCCTTCTTCTTGTGCACCACATTCCTCTGGTGTCCTGGAGCCTTAGCTTGTAGCTCTGGACATTCACTTTTCATGTGACCGGATTTCTGACAATGATAGCAAGTGATCTTCTTAGCAGACCGGTTCTTCTCAAATCTTCGTTCAGGAGACTTCATTGCAGCATTAAATTTCTTCCTCCTGTAGAATTTTCCTTTTGTTCTTAGGAACTTTCTGAACTGCCTGGTGAGCATAGCTCGCTCATCCTTGTCCAAGTCTGAGAATCCATCAGACCCTTCGCTGCTATCATCACTGCTGCTGCTGCTGCTGTTGTTGCTCTTCTTAGTATGTCGTGAAACCTTCAGAGCAACATTCTTTCCCTTTCTGTCATGCCCATCGTTTCCTCGTGTGAAATTCATTTCATGGGTCATGAGAGAACCAATCAGCTGGGTTACTGTCATGGTGGATAAATCTCTTGATTCCTCTATTACAGTCACCTTGGTATCCCAGACGGGAGTTAGAGACCTAAGGATCTTCCTGACTATGTCTTCTTGTTGAATATCCTTTCCAAGGCCTTTCAGACTGTTGATGATCACAGATAATCTGGCATACATTTCTGTGATCGGCTCCTCTGGCTTCATCTTAAATAACTCATATTGAGTTGTAAGTATGTTGATCTTGGTAGCCTTCACCTGAGATGTGCCCTCATGAATTAACTGCAAATCATCCCACATATTCTTTGCAGTCTTGCACGCTGAGATCCTTGAATATTCTTCCGGATGGACGTCGCACTGTATGATGTTAAGAGCTGTCCAATTCAGTGCGGAGAGTTTGACCTGATCTTCTGTCCACATATCTTCATTCGGTGGAAGGGTGTATGGACCATCTGTAATGACTTCCCATAGCTTGTTGCTTTGGGCCCTGATAAAGACCTCCATCCTGTTCTTCCAGAAGAAGTAATTATTACCATCAAAGAAAGGGGGGCGGGTGATAGACTGCCCATCAGCTATGAAACTGCGCGGACCATTGGATCCGTTTCCCTGGCCGTTGGACCACATTCTGGGAAAAACCTGCTCTGATACCAAGTGATAAGAACAATATAAAGTGATCTAGAAGGGGAGGGGATGAATAGATCACTGTTTTCGTAGATTTAAAAATTATTGCAGAGTATATTGCTAAACGGAGCTAACCTCGAGTTTTGACTATCGTAGAAGATGCAGTGCAGTTAATAGCTCAAGCAAATAGAAGGCATACCACAATATTATCACGATCAATCACACAAGGGCTCAGAGGATTTTAAGGTGGTTCGGTCCTTCAGACCTACATCCACCCCACACTCAACCTGAGTGTGGCTTCACTAAAGGCTGGGCAACACAGCTTGCCAAACAACTGCTGATACACAGCTTCCCAGGAGAACAACCTCTCCTCTTCCTCCTACCCGGAGGGAACCTCTAGCGATCAGCAGTCACTAGAACCCAGAGACTCACGTCTCTCTTCCTCTTTACCAAGAGGGAAACCCCACTAGTAGCAGCCCTGCTACTAGTGAACCAGAGGTCGAAGACCCCTCTTCCTCCCAACTCGGAGGGTACCTACAAGCAGCTCACCTGCTGCTTGCAAACCGGAGATTGACTCTCCCTACTCCTGATCTCACAGGAGGACCCCGACCTCAGTCCAGAGGATCGGAAACACAAACAATAACGGTTGAAGAAAGATAAGAACAAGAAACGAAAAATACGAACGAAGGAAATCAAAAATGCCAGACAATGGAAACAATGTAGCTCAATATAGAGCAATAGACTTCGGATTTGATCCGCAAGTCAGAACAATTCTTCTGAACACTCTTCTGCTCTCTTTCTATTTCTCTCTGCTATTCCTTTTTTTTTCTTTCTTTTCTTTTTCCTGGATCGAAGGGCTCTCTGTTTCCCTGTTTTCTTCTATGCCTCTCTACTTCGATAACTTTCATCTGAGGACGAAGGATTCTATTTATAGCATCAACAGCAGATGGATAGGGCATGAAATGCGTGTGCCTCCCACGCTCGATCCAGAAGTATCCTGTCACGTGCCTTTATCAAATTGGTTCCTCTTGTCTCGGATCACGTGCAGCCCTGGAGTGTGGAATGTTCTTCCTCGGACCTGTAATGAGATTAAGTCCATTAATACACTGCATGGCTATTAAGACCAAAACTGCATGAGGTATAGTAACAACAACACGACGTGACTATTTCTCGAGATGTCATAAGAACGACACGAGAAATTCTGTAACAGATCAGATATACAGAAGATAATGACACGAGGTGAGGTTATACGCAAGAGAGACACGAGGTTACGAATACAAAAACAACACGAGGACAATACGGGCTTACGACAGAAGCCGACATGAAGACTAAAACGAGAGACCAACACGAGGACAGAGTATAAGGAAACGACTCGAGGTGAAAAACAACACGAAGTAAGAAGCAACGACACGAAGTATAGTGGTGACAAACACACACTACACAGAAAAACGACACGAATCATAAAAATAATGCTAAGTGAAGACAGTAATCGACATGCAGTGAGAACAACACGAGGATAGTGAAAACAGCACGAGATGTAAGCAACACGGGCTGATAACGACACAAGGTCGAAACAGTAAATGACACGGGATAACACTGCACGAGGTAAAAACGACACGAAGACTTAATAATAAAAACGACACGAGGTGGCAATAAAAGAGAACGACATGAAAACAACATGGACTGTAACCGAAACCGACACGAAGTCAAACAGTACAACACGAGGTGTTGTAACCAAGACGAAGTGCCAATCGACCACGAAGACAGTATGCAAAGAAACGACTCGAAGACAGGAATACAAAGGATGACATGGAAACAACACAGTAATCAAAGACTGCACGAGGTGAAAGAACAACACTCAAACAGACGACAACAAGGCTAATTCGACACGAGGTGAAAACGCGAAGCAAGAACTACATGATGTTTGAGGAAAAAACAGCACGAAGACAGAACATGAACGAACACACGAAGTGTTACCTCTTTAGCAGTTATTTCATATAAAACCATGGATAACTCAAGTGCACATGGATATCTCAAGTGCAAGATATCTGATCAAAAATAACAAGAACAATTAACATAGTGTTGCTCATCATCAAAATACTTAGGGAAGACACACAATCCAACATGTACATCATCCAGTTCTTTGGTAAGTCTATACCTTGTGAAAGTCCATACATTCGATTGCGTTGCCTTGAAGCCTTTCTAAGTCTATACATCCAGTTGAAGCCAAAGTCTTCACATCGCCTCACATTATATGAAGGTTGTACGTTGCAAGTGTCTTTCTTGCTTTGTGACCACACTTCGTGTCAGTTTCTGTGTTCGTCATCGAGTTGGTTTCAGTCCGTGTCGTTTCGTGTCGTCCTCGTCTTCGAGTCGTTCGTTAGTTCGAGCAATCTTGTATTCGAGTCGTGTTTTATGTCTTCATGTTATCCTTTGTGTTTATGTCTTCGTGTTATCCTTTGTGTTTATGTCTTCGTGTTATCCTTTGTGTTTTATGTCTTCGTGTTATCCTTTGTGTTATCTTTTGTGTTTTATGTCTTCGTGTTATCTTTTGTGTTTTTATGTCTTCGTGTTGCTTCTTTCTATCTTCGTCCAGGTTTCCTCTGATCGCGTGTCTTACTACCGTTTTACTCCGTGTTATTTCCTTCTCACCTCGTGCTGTTCTCATCTGACCTCGTGTCGTTCCCTTTGTAGTGTTAGCTTTATTATTGTGTATCTCGTGTCGTTCTCAGTATAGTGCATCTCGTATTGCTATCACATACCTCATGCAGTTTTAGTTTTTGTGGCCCTAAGTTTTAATTTCTTTGCAGGAGAAGAAGAATGTGGTCCGAGGAAGAATATTCTCCAGTGACTGAGCTGCACGTGATCCAATGCTAAAGGAACCAATGATATAAAGGTACGTGGCAAGAAGGTTCTGGATCAAGTGTGGGAGGCACACGCATTCTGCACCTTATCCACCTGTTGCTGCTATATATTGAAGCCTTCGTCCATAGATGAAGACTGATCGAAAGGGAAAAAGAAAAAGCAGAAGTGCAGAGAGTTCGATCCAGCAAAAGAAGAGAAGGAAATAGAGGGCAGAAACTGAAGAAGAGGAAGAAGAGAGAATAGCAGAGAGAGTGAGAGAGAGAGCTCGAAGCTGGGAGTTCAGAAAGAAGAAGAAGAAGAAGGTTTCTGGTTTCAGGATCAAATCCGAACCAGTTTGCTCTATTGTGAGCTATATTCCGTGTTTCATCATTCCAGCATTTAGTCAGCTGTATCTTTTTTTTGGTTTCTTGTTTTTGATCTTTCATTACTGTTCTAGTTTTATCTCCGAGTCTCAGGTTGAGATCGGTGGTCCTCCTGTTCTGTTGGTTCGGGAGAAGGGAGACGCTGTCTCCAGTTGAAAGTGGACGTGTGCTGCTTGTGAGTTCCCTCTGGGCTTCAGAGGAAGAGAGACCTTGGTCTCTGGGTCTAGTGACTGCAGATCACTAGTGTTCCCTCCGGTTGGAGGAAGAGGAACTTGTTTCCTAGTTTCTAGGGACTTGGCGTCCTTAGGGTTCCCTCCGGGTGTGGAGGAAGAGGGGAGGGTGTTCCCCTGGTGAAGCTGTGAATCAGCAGTTGTCGCAGACTGAGTCTGCTTGGCTAGCCGGTGCTAGTGGAAGCCTCACTTCGGTTTGAAGTGAGGGGTGGACGTAGGCAGACTGGAGGTCTGACCGAACCACCTTAAAAATCCCTGGCGCAGTGTGTTTGATTTCGTTTCTGGCTTTGGATCTAATCGGTAGATGCTTGTCTAGGCCGATCCATCTCAATCTTCCTAACTGATCATTCTGCGTGGTTAGTATTTGACCGTTAAGATCTTTTTCGAAACTCCTAATTGAGAACTTAATTTTTTAATCCTCATTGTTTTTACTGGTAAAGGTCCATTCACCCCCCTCTGGACCTATCAGCAAGGAAATATGCTGTTTAGATTCAGCACGATCCTCTTTGCATGCTGCCCATTGCTCATTGAGCATGGCATTTACCGCTTTAAGATTTTGATTTTCTTGTTCTAAAGCATGCAATGTTTCAGAGCAATCTTCAATGGCAGTTTTGCCTTTTCCAAGAGCAACCAGTTTTTCATTCACTTCTTCTTTATCTTGTTCAAGTTTAATTTTCTTTTTCAACAATTCTCTATTCTCTTCTTTCAGAGAATCAATCAGATTTTATTGCCATTCAAGATCATCATGGAGACCCATATTTATCTTTTTCAAGAACGAGCATTTTTTGCATGCAAAATGAGCAGAGCATGAAACTTCAGTTTCTTTTAGGACATTTTCACTTTGAGTTTCAGAATTTTTACTTTCTTCAATCAACCTCTCATCATGAATTAGCCCATCAGCCATAGTTTGATCATTAGAGATTGACTTAGGTTGGTTTTGAAGCTTTATTACAATTTCTTCCAACCTAGTGATTTCATCATGAAGATTTTCATTGTCATCCCTTAGACATGTAATGCTTTATTTATGCGTATCTAGATCAAAAGAAAGAGTGTCGTTAAGCTCTTCAAAAGTAGAACCGTTTTTACAAACAGAGCTTTCATTTTGGTTACTTTTCTTGAGATCCTTTTTCAAATTTTTGTTTTCTGATTTTACCTTTTTGTATTGAGTAATCAACTCATTATAGGCTTCCATAAGCTCTTCAAAAGTGAATTCCTCGGAATCAGAGTTTACTTGAGATGAGGATCTATTGCTCGACTGTTCTGAACGGTAGGCCATGAAGCATTCTCGTTCTTGTTCCTTCCCTTCTTTGATTTTCACCAACCTATTCAGTACTTGCTTGGCTGTGCTGTAGGAGGACATAAGATGAGTTAGTCTGAGATCAACTGCAGCTGTAATTAAGTTATATGCAGCAAGATTATCATTGTGTTTGGTCTTATGTTCGGTTGACCAATCAATTGAATTTGATGGCAGCTCATGAGGACCATCGTATATAAGAGTACAAAATTGTGGATCTATGGAGCTAACATAGATGAACATTCTCCCTACCCATGTAGAAAAATCTGAACCATCATAAATGGGCGGAGAAACCATCGAAGCAGGTGTAGCATATGAAGCCATCTAAATAAAATACACCGAGATCTTTGCCTGCAGATCGTAGGATCTCGGAATGCCAGAGCCAGGCTCTGATACCACTTGTTGAGTAGTGGATGGCAGATCTAGAGGGGAGGGGTGAATAGATCTGCCCCTCTTTTCGAAGAACTCCGTCTTTAAAACTAGATAAAAAGAATTGCAGCGGAATATAACTAGCTTAGCGTGGCACACAACGATTCGCTTAGCAAGATGAATAAGTAATATAAATATTGAACCTAAGCATGCATCTATCACGAAGCGATCGCACAAGCAAACCACAACACAAAGGATTTTAAGGGTGGTTCGGACTGAATCCCCAGTCCTACGTCCACCCCTCACCAAATCCAGTGAGGCTCCACTAGTGCAACGCACTGAACCGCAAATCGGAAAGACCTCTGATTGCCTTCCTACTAACCACCGGTAGGGACGTCAACACCGCAGATCGGAGAACTTCCGATTGCCTTCCTACTAACCACCGGTAGGGACGTCAACACCGCAGATCGGACAGCTTCCAATTGCCTTCCTACTAACCACCGGTAGGGATGTCAACACCGTAGATCGGACAGCTTCCGATTGCCTTCCTACTAACCACCGGTAGGGACGATCTTCAGTTTCAAATGTTTGAAAGAAATGGAAAACTAACAAATATGAAAACACTCAAACAAGATATAGAATATGCTCAAGGAGAAAAGATATTGTCTGAGATTGCTGGAGCTTGATATTGATTCTTCAATGGTATCTTCTTCCTTGAGAAATGATCTTCCTTGGATCACTTTGAGTTGATGAAGAAGATAAAGGATGCAGATTTGATCTCCCTTGAAAACCTTGTGAAATCAACTTCCTTGGATCACCTTGATAGCCTTGCTTGCCTCTGCACTTCCTTGGAGATTGCTTGCTTTGATATGAGCTTGAAACACCTTGGAATAGATGAAGAACTTCTTCCCGGAGTACTGTTCACAGCTACAGTACTCGAACTCCTCTCCCTTGAACACACCCTTGCAGCCTCCTTTGATCTTCCCTCTTAGCCTTGTTTGCTTCTACTCTTCCTTGGAGGTTGCTGGATTGAGATATGAGCTTGAATCATCTTGAGTTGATGGAGAGAGTGATGGATGTAGCTTTGATCTTTCTTTTGATCCTCTTGAGTTGATGAAGAGGTTTAAGGATGCAGCTTTGATCACCATTGAGAGTCTTGATTGCTTCTAGCTTCCTTGGAGGTTGCTTGCTTCAGATCTATGCTTGAATCACTTTGGAATAGATGAAGAACTTCTGCACGGAGTACTGTTCACGGCGACAGTACCTCTTCTTCCAACCTCCTTCTCTAGCCTCTCTTGATCTCTCTTTGATTCCTCTTGAAGCATTAGGGTTTCTAACCCTCTTGTATGTGTTTTATAGACTTTCAATGGTCCATAGACACCCCCCAGACCAGATCCACATTTTGTGGGTGATTAGGTGACTTTAGGATTAAACAAATACAAGGAGAATGGCTCTTCTCAAAGTGGAGAATAAAGTCAACTTTTGTTGGCTCGGGGCTGGCGGTCGACCGGAATCTTCTTGCGGTCGACCGCTACTGAGAATCGTTGTAGAAATTTAGTCCCTGGAATTTTCTGTCGACCTGGGGCAGTCGACTGCTGCTGCCGATCGACCTGGGGCGGTCGACCGCCAGTTCTACAGTATGAGACTTTTCGCGTTTGGCGATTCTGGTTGACCGGAATGACCTAGTCCTACAAAGTTGA
This sequence comes from Amorphophallus konjac, assembly GCA_022559845.1. Lineage (NCBI taxonomy): Eukaryota > Viridiplantae > Streptophyta > Magnoliopsida > Alismatales > Araceae > Amorphophallus > Amorphophallus konjac. The sequence continues at coordinate 256,538,207 of CM040118.1, read as the reverse complement.
AGTGTTAGCCCAATGAAATACCTCCAAATAACAATGACTCTAAGTAGATGTTTATTTCATACATTTGGGGGTTGGATTTCACTTGATTTATGCATTAGAAATATCATGACCATTTCAGCATGTTACCATGATTGGAATGAGAAACTAATGCATTTGAAGAGTGAACTTGTAAGTTATCAAACCAAGTTATCATTGTGAACCTCCATTATCATGAATGAAGTTTAGAGATGAGAGGTATATGGAATACCCATGATGAGATTGATGGCTATGACAAGGTAAGAATCTTACCAATGGTGCTTGACAGTAAATGACATATACCACCTGTATTGAATGGTAGAGAGGCAAGATGCTTATCCACACGTTTGGTTTGCCAGGTGACTGCCATGAGTTTGATCGTTTGATTGATCATGATTTGAAAGGATTTCCATCCATGTTTGGGTGCGATCATTAGGCTTTCACATTTGTCATCTCCACTCCATTCTTTGTCCATTCATTGGCTTATCTGTCATGAACAAAACATCACGTATGCCAGTCATATGAGAGTGGAAAATAATAATGACTTATAGTGTTTAGCCATTATCAAAACTAAGAATATCAAATAACTTAAATGACCACAGGATGATGTCGAATGACTCAAATGACCACAGGGGCACAGCATATGAAGCATCCTCCGGCCAAAAGATTAACGAGGCTAAGAGCACCTTTTTTATCTCAGACAAGGCCCCTATGTCTACTGCCAGTCGCATTCATGCCCTCACCGGTTATAAGAGATAGGTTGGTGCTCTCACTTACCTTGGAGCCCCACTTCGGCCTGGCAGGGTTTTTGTTACTGATTATAAGTCTTTGCTGGATAAAATTAACCACAGAACTACCTTGTGGAAATCTAAGCTATTGTCTCAGGCGGGTAAAGTGACATTGATCAACTTTGTCCTTACATCCATTCCTATGTACTTAGTTGCCTCCTCTTCCATTCCTAAAACCATATCCAATTATATTGAAAAGGCTTGTGCTAGCTTCTTTTGGAGTGACAGTGCAGATAACCGCAGGTGTCACTGGGTTTCCTAGGAGATTCTGAAGAGGCCCCATTAGGAGGGTGGCCTTGGTATCCGGAGTTTAGAGCACATCCAAGTCTCTCTTGCTGCAAAGCAGATTTTGAGCATCCTAAATGAGAATTCTCTTTGGGCCAATTATGCCCGCTGCAGGTACATGAACGGGGCTGCCCCACGCCACGGCCCCATCCCCCGGGGTCTGTCAAAAGCTACTTTAAGTCTTGCCTATGCCCTGGTTCAAGGCAATTCAAGATGGACAATTGGCAATGGCTAGTCGGTTGATTTCCTTGATGACCTGTGGATAGGTAGCTCACCTCTGAGAACCATCCTTCCCACCCCTTATGATGGCCCTCCGGTCTCTGTTCATCAGGTTCTCAGCGACAGCAACCACCCTGTGCGGCACCTTCTTCCTTCTACTAACTTCCTTGATGAAGTCTTGCTATGTGAGGAGTTACCTGACTCCCGCATTTGGGCTCCCTCTCTGAGCGGAGTCTTCACCACCAAGTCTGCTTACTAGCTGGTTAGACCGATGGGGATACACAGACCGCCGCTCTCTAAGCTCTGGCATAATGCCTTTTTTCAGCGTGCCTCAGTTTTTGGCTGGAGAGTCCTTCATAAAGCCATCCCTGTGGATAGATGTGTTGTAGACTACGGCATTCAAATGGCTTCCAAATGCTCCTACTGTCGCATTCCTAAGGTCAAGGACCTCAACCATCTCTTTATCAGTGGTGATTTGGCAGTAGAGCTATGGCGTTGGTTCTCTCCTGTGATAAGCCCGAGAGTTGTTCTGCACAGCCAGGTGACAATTCACTTCTGTAGCTTCCTTGAATGCTAAAGTGTTGGTTCACCCTTCGGCTTTGCTTCTCTATATGCTTGTCTCCTTATTCTCTGGGAGTTGTGAAAGGCTAGATGCTCCAAGAGGTTCCAGTCTGAGTACGCCTCCTGCCGGCACATTATCTCCTTAATAGCTAACAAAGTTAGCTGGGCAGTGAACAAGAATATCTTTTGATTGCAGATCACACAGTATCACGTTGCTACTCTTGCTCACTTTGGTTATCAGTAGAGGTTGAAACAGAAGGCCCTCAAGCTGGTACGATGGATACCTCCCAACTTAGGTCATTGCCTCAACGTGGACGGTTCTTGTAAAGGGAACCCAGGCCCATGTGGAGGCGGAGGATGTAATAGAGATCTTGCAGGTAATGTCATAGTGGCCTTTGCCCACTTCTACGGCATGGGGAACAGTCATTGAGGATGTCTGGGCATTATGTGATAGATTGTGGTTGGCCGCTGCATATGGTTTTGACCACTCTTATGCACAGTCTGATTCTACCGTGCTCGTCCAGTCTATCAACAACACATTTTGCCCGTCTTGGCATATCCTCAAGTGGTGGCACAACGTGCTACGCTATCTCACTGCCAGCAAGCTCACTGTTGATCATGTCTATAGGGAGGCAAATCGAGTTGCAGATGGCGATCACGGTGGGACACCTAGTGCCCATCACGTTATATTTTTAGTCTCTTGCATGTTGGGTCGGTGTTCATGCATGTTTGGATAGTCTTCTCCACGTTTCTCTATCATTTTGTCCATTTTCGGGTGTGTCTGGGTTGCACGGTCCATCGTAGGGCCGCCTAACACGTTAAACGGCCTCTCCAGGACCGCCCAAACCCTCTGGGGTGATAAACGGTCCTCCCTAGACCATCCAACAGTTGGGCGGTCATCCATTAGACCGCTCAAAGGGTATAAACGGTCATCCAGGGACCTTTTAACTGTTCTGGCCTGGCAGGATTTCTATTCACAGGGGCCTTATTCATTCGAGCATAACTTTGTCTCCCGATGTCGGATTGAGCTGATTCTTGTTGCATTGTGTTGTCCTTTGTATTGTCTTTCCATCCATAGGTCATTTACATCATTTAGACATCATTTGCATATTTTAAAGTTGCCTCTATTTTTACATTTTGTGCATCTAGTCTTAGGAAGATTTGGCATAGATTCACAGGGGCCTTGTTCATTCGGGCATAACTTTGTCTCCCGATGTTGAATTGAGCTGATTTTTGTTGCATTGTGCTGTCCTTTGTATTGTCTTTCCATACATATAGAGTTTGCATCATTTAGACATCATTTGCATATTTAAAAGTTGCCTCTATTTTTGCATTTTGTGCATCTAGTCTTAGGCATATTTTGGGCAAACACAAGGGTACATTTTCCTTTGATGATTTTTCTTATCTTTTAGTGCCTAGTTGTCCCTATTTTAGGTCTTGCATCATTGTTATTCATATTGTTTTACATTTTTCATACATTTTTGTAATGTTAGCATGATTTCATGATTGTCTTGATTTGTTAGACTTAGGCTAGAAATTACATGCACCCCGGTGCACATAGGATCATGCATATTGGCATATTGTAGTTGCATTCCCCCTCGATGAGTGATCCTCTCGCTCCCATATTCCTTGGGCTCGACAAGGTGATCTTATCCGGGACCTCCGTAAGTCCCCGCGAGCCGTGGATTCCCACACGGACGCCGGGCCGGTTGTATCTTTCCACCCCTCAGGCTTGCATTTGCATACGTTGTGAAGGAATTAACCTTAGTCAAACCAAAGTTTGAACCTTATTCCCTATAAGGCACCTATCTTGAGGGAATTAATCTCAATTCAAATCATTAAAAGGCCCACCCAAAACTTTGACAATAAAATACTTCCCATCATATTAACTTGTTTGACTTGGGTGAAATCCTTCATATTGTTTGTGTTGTGTGGGCTTGTCCAAGCCCACTTGTGTTATTTTGTGTTGCATCCCCCATCATCCATATAGGTTTTGTTGTTAGGCCCATTTAGGGTAGTCCATTCTTGTGTCCATTTGTCTAGTCTCATTGTCCTAGGTTTCTTTTTCTTTTTCTTTGCATTATTGAGTCAGCCCCCCTCCTTTGAGCCCTTACTTCCCTCATTGGATTTCCCTGATTTTCCTGTATAAAGTCTCCATTTGCCCTCATGGAGCATCATTTTTCTATTGTATATTACCCTTCTTCCTCCTCGTCTTCTTATCCCCGCGTGGATTCCTCTTCCCATGCGGGCCCATCACCTTATTCCTCCATTTGACCCTATTCTTCTAACAGGCCTTCTTGTCCCGCCCGTGCTGCTGTTGGCCCAATCAATTCTCATTCCCACCTTCGTAATTCTTCCAGGCCCATGTATTCCTCAATTCCCGGAGCGGGCTTTCCTTCTTCTCAGGACGGATCCCCTTATCCGGCCCATCAACATTATCCTGGTCTAAGTTCATCATCTCTTGCTCAAGCTGGCCCATATCCTTCTCGGACTCTTCCTACCGAGGAGATGATCGCTCAGGCCCAATGCCAACTTGATGAATTGCAATGCCGAATCAATCCTCAAACTTCTTTGGATATTCCATTTGCATTTCAAGGTCTTCAGCTTCCACCACGTTCACAGATTCCGGCTTATCGTCGCTATGGTGGAATTGGTGACCCCTACATCCATTTGAAGGATTTCTTGCATGAGTCAGCCCAGTTTCAGCATGATCAACACTTGATGGCCTATTTGTTTGGCCTATCTTTAAAGGGCCCGGCCAAGGATTGGTTCTTCACGTTACCGCAAGAGCAGATGATGAATTTTCAAGCCGTTCAAGCAAGATTCATTCAGCAGTACCAGGATCAGGTTGGGCCCAGACATTCTTTGGTTGATCTGGCCCGAGAGAAGATGACGCCCGACGAGGAATTCTCCACGTTTGCCGACCGCTGGCGTCACCTAGCCGCGCAAGTTCCGGGGCATATTCCGGAGGGCGAGCAGATCAAGATGGTTATTTCTAACGCAACGCCCGAGCTCAGATGTATCTTAGCCCTGAACGATATCACATCCTGGCAACAGCTTTACAATCGAGCCCGCTTCGTTAGCCAACAACTCCTAGTTTCCGTTGACCATGAGTCTCCTCCACCGTCACCTTCTACATACACTTTCCCTCCGCCCTTCACCGTAAGTCAGCCCTCCACCTTATATCCCTCCATGAGTCGACCGTCCACTCCCACACACCCCTATACCTCCATGTGCTCCACCGCATACCAACCATCCACGAGTCGGCCCTTCGCTATTTTATCTCCTCACACCCCTCCACCTCCGGTCAAGGAAACACCACACCACGAGTGGGTAGATGCCATCCATTACAATCCCACTCCCCCCACGCCGCCACATCATTCCAGCCCTCCACCTTCGCCTATGCAATCCCCCTTACCTATGCAACCTCCGCTACCATCCCCACTACCTTCTCACACCCCTCGGCATCTGCCTTGCCCGAAGCGGGCTTCTCACTCTCCATTGCCGGAATCTCTTATAGACATTTTCAGGGCTTTGATGGCCACCCATGCATTGCAGCTCCCTCCGGTTGTGCCTTGCCGACCCACAGTCGGGAATTTGCTCCAGTTCTGTGAATTCCACCGTCAGCAGGGGCATTTGATTGAGGACTGTCCTGAGTTCCGGGAGTTTATTTACAGCTTGGAAGACAAGAGGATGATTGATTGGGCTGTCATACGCCAAGTTATTTTGGATCTCAGCAGCAAGCAGCAGCAGCAGCAAGCCGTGCCGCCTAGGCAACCGTCCCCACTTCAAGACCAGGGCCACCCTGGTGTTTCTTTAGTTAATAAGATACCTGCTCCGTTACCTACTTCTTCCTCCATCCCATCTCCTCCACAACCTTTACCTACCCCAGCCTCCGCTCGGGTAACCTCTCTGTCACCCTCCGTTTCCACCACCACACCTATCCCCAACGCCTCTCGACGAGTCGTGAAGATACGTCGAAGAGCGCCACCACCTGCCTCTTCCCCCACTATGCCACTACCTTCCTCTCCTCCTTCTTCCCCACCCTTACCTTCACCTCCATCCCCTTCACCTTCACCGTCTTCATCAACCACATCACTCCCTTTGCCACCCTCATCACATTTGCCACCGCCGCCACCACTTCCTTCACTCCCCCTTTCGCCATCATCCTCTGAGCCCGAGCAGGCCGAGCCCAAACCCACACCTACACTTTTGCCTTTACCTCCACCCATGCCCGTCATCATCATTATTCCCCCATCACTTGCACCATCGCCACCCGCGCCCTTCAAACCTCCTCCTTCTAACCTTCCTCTACCACTTCCCACTTCGCAGAGCAGGTACACGCTACCTTTGGTGCCCCTTGGGTCTGGTCCCTAGGGAGATAATGAGCCGAGCCAGGTTTCGATTGTGCATTTCAAGATTCAAGTTGTCATTTACCGCATGCCAATCTGGGTCCTGGTCCCTGGCTATTTTCGGGATAATGAGCCTGCATTTTCAGAAATGGTTGCAAAGAAGAGTTCACTCACACTAGTGCCAATTTCTTCACGAGCGAGGCTGATGGCAATCTCATCGCTCGTCGGGGGATTCACTATCGATGTTGTTATTTCTCCTCGCTCGATTGATGTTCAGTTCACTGGCCGAGACGGGTTCTCTACTCGGATTATGCTAACCCATATGGCCGCCCGGAGCCTGATGGACTCCTTATTCAAGGGGAAATTGGCTGCATCTTCTGCACTTTCCAAGGACATTCTGCACTTGCTGTGCAACCTCCCTCAATTTATTAGCATGCCGGCCACGTCAACGCCGCGTATTGATCTCTCTCAGCTTTGTCCTGCTCTTCTAGTACGGGAGTTATGCTTCGAGCCTGATTGCCGAGTGGAGTTGCCGAACCTCTATGTTCTAGTGCCAAGAGACAAAACTTTGTGGCTTCATGATATTCATTCAGTTGAGAAGCTGTTTGCCCAAGAATGTCTGCATCTTGTTAGCACTGGGGGTCTAGGGGCAGCCGCCCCAATGAAGCTGCATATTCATGATCGGGCCAGGCCATCTGCTAGGTGGGCCCGCTATTTGAGAAGACATTACAGATTGAGGAGCCCGGGAAGCCGAGCCCGCGCCAGGCGGCATTCTTTCAAGAAGATTGTGGCTAAGAAGAGGCGGCAACGTAAGTTCAAGGGCCGTCAGTTGTGCACTCAGGGGTCCACTGCCTCATCTCCTTCTTCCGTCCATTCGTCTTTTCTGTTGCTCAGTTCTTATCCGTGGGTGGTGTACCTTCCACCACCTGACCATATTTCCAACATCTTTTCCTATCCTCACCATTCTAGGCCTCGGCCTATGTCTTCCTCTTCCCCTGAGTCAGAGGCATCTTCTAGTTTTTCTTCCCGGACATGTCCGAATTTCACTACTCGTCTCTTTCCCCCGACCTTGTTAGGAATCCCTTGCGGTCGTTCCCCGACCTTGTCGGGTGATTTTTCTGATCCTTCCCCGATTTTATCGGGTGGTTTCCATTTCTTTTCCCTGACCTTGTCGGGTGTTCATACATTCTCTTCCCCGCCTCTGTCGGGTGATCGCTATTCCTCTTCTCCGACCGCGTCGGATGATCATTATCCTTCTTTCTTGTTTTCACAGTTATCTTTTCGATGTCTTTCTGTTCTTTCTGTCTCACCCTTTCAAGGTTATTACCCTTTTTCTTGCTGTTTTCGAGGCTTTAGCCCGCCTTGATCTTAGTTAATCACTGGTTATTCTGTATTCAGTTCCTTGTTATCAGGGCCTCAGTGCCGTAACGAGGGAGTTCTAGCCCTCGTCTCTCTTCCTTTTTATCCCTTCTTCGTCCAGTATGATGTCTGCCACTTCTCTATATCGAGGAATCCAATCCTTTGCTCTCCTTTCATCATTTATCCTGGCAAGCAAGGAAAGTGAAGCTCGCACTCCTCAAAGCTCGATAGTCAAGATCACTCCACGGATCTGCAAAGGTATTTTTTTTATTTTGTGCAAGAAAATGTTATCATTGCTATTATCTCTACTACTCCTGCACATGCTTATAACGTTGGTTCCTCAACATGATTGAGTGGCTTTAGGAGTCTTTGTTTAATTAGATTTTAACTTTGTGTCAAATAAAAAAGTTAGCTTCTGCAGCATCCTTAGGCTGGTGATGGCTCCGCGTTGGGAGTCTAGTTTCTTTCCTTGATTGTGGAGGGTGACCTTTAGGCATGGGTTTTTCACACACTACACGGCAAGCCATAGCCGATCTCTCTGAGGTGCACCGTTGCTGCTTTGGCCATACTTTGGGTATGCACAAAGGTCTTTTCTTTTCTCTGCTCGGCCAAGTACATGGGCAAGAGATGGATGGATAAGATGACCAACCTAGGCACTCCCCAATACGAGAGAGGTCTCAAATAGGGGTAGTCTTGACCCTCAAAAGTGAGCTTTCATACTATATCTGGCCAATAAGGGCTACCAAAATGAGAAAATGAATCAATACAAAATTATGAATCAAAGGCATGGCAAGAGTGGCAGTACAGTTCCCCGCGGGATGTCATGAGCCCGGTCGCATGCGTGCCTGGTAAATATGGGTCTAAAAATCAAAGACACAAAGTCCCGGCGCAACAGACCTACTCTTTGAGGGGTAGTGCCTTGGAAGGAATTCGAGCCTTGATATCTCCCATCCTACACGAAGCTTGTCTCCAATTTTTCTTCTGCTTCTCCCTCTTAGGCTGGGTTGTATCCCGGGTATGGCCTTAGTAGGGGCGCCGTTCTTTAGAAGCAGTTGGTTGTGGTAAGCCACCCTCACATGCACACCTTGCTTAAGGGAAGCCTTTAGTGAAAGGGGTAGGAACATCGATCCCTGGCTAGTAGTTTGAGCCCGTCTTTAGGTGCTGCGAATTGCTATGTCAAAATCTAAAAAAAAAATCAAATATTACCAAAAGTCTAAAAAAAATCAAATATTTCAAAAAAAATCCAAAAAAGAAATACTGTTGAAAATCTAAAAAAATCAAAAACATTACAAAAATTCAAAAAATGTGTCTTTTTCATATATTTGCATTTGTTTTAAGGACAGATACGTAATCTGTTTGCTAAGTGTGCAGGTTGCAAGTACTCAGGCGTTCCTTGCTATATCTTTGTGCTCTGCCTCCTGTCCACATCTTTGATCTGTTCTTTCCTTCTTCGATCCACTCTCTCGATCTGTTCTGAAGCTCATGTCCTTCTCAACTTTTGTTTGCAATGATCATATCTTTATGAGAGGGCTTTACCTCACGATTATGAACCTGGCGGTTCTGCTTCATTCAGATCTTGGGTTTTGATTGAAGGGTGTATCTGTTTATGTCTTTTATCCCGCCGTGTCCTTGTCACGTGTTTATGTCCCACCGTGTTGTCCCAGACATGTTGTTTTGCCCTTCACCGAGTATTGTTAGTTGTCTTGCACATGTTTTTAGTCACCCCTTTATGTCCCATGTTCTTGTCCCAACCGTGTGGTCATCCGTCATGTTCTTGTCTCAACCGTGTGTTGTCCCACCGCGTTGTTGTCTTGTCACACCGTGTTCATGCATGCATGTTGTTTGTTCATGCCATTGCATATGTGCTCGTGTGCCTTTGTTATGTTATGTTGCATTGTCTCCCATTTCATTTGACCGTTATGTTATGTCGTGTTGTTTGTCATTTAGTTGATAGTTATGTTATTTTGTCTATGTTTACACTTGCTTGTTTATCATATTTATCTTATATATGAAAAAATAAAAAAAATCAGAAAATAAAAATCCAAAAAATGCCGTTTTCGCCTGCACAGGTAAGTCAGGTATGGCCTTCTATCCCTACTCATTGTTGCATTACTATAGGGTATCTATATTGTTATATTATCTCGAGAACCGGCTGGTCATTCACGTGCTCCAGGATATGACGTTCCCCTTTAACAAAAACGATGATGATCTAGGTGCACATGTTTAATCATCGGATAGGCCGTTAGGTTGGAAAAATAGGGAACGATGGTTCTATCTTGCACGCCGTGGTTGCGGATAGTGTCTTGACCCTGATTGTTCCAATCTAGCAATACTATTCTCGAGTACTTTCTATTTTATGTTTTTTTGCATTCGTTTTAATGATTTCTTTATTTTAGCCCAGCATGCATCATGTCATCTTTTGAGCATTCACGCCTTGTGATCCGTTCAAGGGTTTCTCCTCTGCAATGGTTAGTTGCACTTAAGTTCCTTGGATAAGAGATCTCTATTCCACTCTGAATTTGAACGATTTCTCTGAACTACCTGCTTAGTTTGGTTGGCCAGCGTGATTCATGTCTGGATTTTATCCCTATTACACTTTTCCTACTTTTTACGTTATGTTCCTTTTCGACCCCCTCATCGTCTGTGGATTGTGTCCCCGATGGGCTTGGTCGTGCTTCCTTTTTTTTTCCTGTTAGTTTAGTTCTCCAGACATGTCTCATCCACGTCATCTAGTCTTGGTGGTTAGTTCGGCGATTTCGGGAGGATTTATATCGCTTGTTGGTTGTGATGGGTGTCTTTTTTCCTTGATGCCAGCTTATCAGTTCTCTCCGCTTCATCTCTTCTTCATCTCCATTTCATGACGTTGTCGCTTTCGCTCCATCTCCTTCCATTTCGCCTCCGCATCACTTTCGCTCATTCCCTTGCAAAGCAGACATCAAGGAGGGGCATCTGTTGACACCCATTTTTAGCTTGTAAGTTGAGTCATTTCTCTTATTCATCATTTTGATGCCCCGAATTACCCATTGTTTTGGACCCTTCCTTGGATGGATTTCGAGTCCATTTCATTATTCCATTCTATTTGAGCCTTGGGGATCATTATTTCATAGAGCCTTGGAGCCTATCTTGTCACCTTCCGGCCTTCAAAGTCAACTTACGGCCCATTTAGGCCGGCTTCCCTCAAGCATTCAGCCCCCTTTCGCTGTGCAGTCTTGAAAACAGTCCTTTTTCACCCCTTTCCTTTCCTCTTTTCAAAATGTGTCCTTCACTAAAGTTGTTCATCTTTCAAATCCCTACAATTCCTTCTTCTATGTCATTGGCCAGTTCTGCACCGATTTCAAGTTATTTATGTTTTTCCGGCAGACTGCACTATTCACCTATGTCCCAACATTTTCTCTCTCTGTTCTAGCCCCATTTTCTCTCTCTTATGATCATTTTCTCATCTTACTTTCTTCACAAAAGTTGTTCATTTTTAAGTTATCTACAATTTATATGTTTACCACTTTTTCTAATTCTACACCGTTTTCAAGATACGCTTCAATTTTTAAAGTCGCGCGAGCTTGGCAGCTAAACGGTCAACAGTTGACCGTTCCTTGAGTTGAACGGTCACAAGTTGACCGCCCAACAGTAAAATGGTCAACAGTTGACCGTCCATGAACAGTAACTTTTTTTATTTGTTTTTATTTTTTTCTTTTATTTTTATTATTTTTGAAATGTCAAAGAACGGTCTTCTTGAGACCATTTACGTCAAAAAACGGTCTGTTGATGACCGTTTATCCCTTTTTTGGCCAAAAGTCGCCCGATGGACCCCAAGTCTGGGCGGTCTGCCACTAGACCGTCCAACTCAATGAACGGTCTATCGTTCGACCGTCCATCTACCAGAGAGTCCAAAAAGTCCTGAACTCTATCTTCTTCGCCGCCGGATTCTAAGGCCGAAACCTGTGCAACGAGGCCTCTTTGTTAGGACTCTATCTTCCAGACCCTTCCACCAAAAAAAGTCCCGTTTGTTCCTAACTTTTATCCTATCTATTATCTCGAGATTGATCCATAGATCTTGAGATTTTGTTGACTCTATCTTCTGGAATCGTGGCAGAAAGTTAGGGTTTTCACTTTTTTTTTTCTATATAAACCTGCCCAGTTCGCCTCGCGACGGGGGGCTCTTCTTGGACTTCGGGCGAAGCCATGCCAAATCGTCATCTCAAATCTTCGACCCCAAGCTATTGAGGGAAGTATAGGCTTCATTTTGATACTTTATTTGCTGGATTTCATCTTCATTTACCCTCCTAACTTCGCCCATACTTTTTGCAAATCGTCACGAGTTATTGAACCTGTGCGACGGGGGCTCTTCTTGGACTTGGGGCGAAGCCATGCCAAATCGTCATCTCAAATCTTCGACCCCAGGCTATTGAGGGAAGTATAGGCTTCATTTTGATACTTTATTTGCTGGATTTCATCTTCGTTTACCCTCCTAACTTCGCCCATACTTTTTTGCAAATCATCACGAGTCCTTGAACCTGTGCGACGGGGCGCCCTTCGTCGACTCGGGGCAGAGTCATCCGGCATCCTCTTCGTCCTCCATTGGTCTTATCCTGAAGAGGGGAGTATCTTCTTCGTTTTTCATCTCTTTGGGCTCTCTTTCTTCATACCTAGGCTTAGTTCTCTCCCTCTACTTTTCACAAATCATCACAGTTTTACACTTAGTTTTTTTTTGCGCTGTTTCGGCACGTTCATGCATTTTTCTCCATTTTACACAATGTTTTTCTCCCCCATTTCTCCATCAAATTCCATGATTTCAAATTCTATGCATGCACAACACTCCCACCTTGCTTTTGCACCCATTTATAGGGGTTAAAAACCCTCCCCCGGTGCGTTCTCCCCCATTCTTTCATGTTAATTTATCATTTCAGGACACATGCTACACTTTCATGATCTAATGGGTGTTCTTTTGTTTTCATGGCTTTATTTTGCAGGAGACTATTGATAGAACGTGAGGCCCTTGCTTCCTAGCCGGCTAGGAAGTGAGGAGGTGCACCCACATCGGCTCCCCGCATCCCATTTTAAGCGCGATCACACGTTGTAGCGGCTTCCCGTTAGGCCGCGTTTTCCTCCATATTTTCCAAGGTACACGGCGCCATCTTCATCCTTTCTTCATCATTTTGGTTCTGTAATTCCTTGGTGGCGATCACAGTTGGTTCCTCTATTCATTGTCACCCCTTTCCATTTCATGCACTTTCACGCCAATATGCATGCTTATATTGTTTAGTTCGGGATGGGGTAGATTACATTTACATCCTACAGTTTTTTGGCGATCACGGTGGGACACCTAGTGCCCATCACGTTATATTTTTAGTCTCTTGCATGTTGGGTGGGAGTTCATGCATGTTTGGATAGTCTTCTCCACGTTTCTCTATCATTCTGTCCATTTTCGGGTCTATCAGGGTTGTACGGTCTATCGTAGGGCCGCCTAACGCGTTAAACGGCCTCTCCAGGACCGCCCAAACCCTCTGGGGTTATAAACGGTCCTCCCGGGACCGTCCATCAGTTGGGCGGTCATCTAGTAGACCGCACAAAGGGTATAAACGGTCATTCAGGGACCTTTTAACCGTTCTGGCCGAGCAGGATTTCTGTTTGGAGGGGCCTTATTCATCTGAGCATAACTTTGTCTCCCGATGTCGGATTGAGCTGATTCTTGTTGCATTGTGTTGTCCTTTGTATTTTCTTTCCATCCATAGGTCTTTTACATCATTTGGACATCATTTGCATATTTAAAAGTTGCCTCTATTTTTGCATTTTGTGCATCTAGTCTTAGGCATATTTGGGGGCAACACAAAGGTACGTTATCCTTCGATGATTTTTCTTATCTTTTAGTGCCTAGTTGTCCCTATTTTAGGCCTTGCATAATTGTTATTTATAATTTTTTATATTTTTCATTCATTTTTGTGATGTTAGCATGATTTCATGATTGTCTTGATTTGCTAGACCTATGCTAGAAATTGCATGCATCCCGGTGCACATAGGATCATGCATATTGGCATATTGTAGTTGCATTCTCCCTCGGTAAGTGATCCTCTCACTCCCATATTCCTTGGGCTCGACTAGGTGATCTTATTCGGGACCTCCGTAAGTCCCCGCGAGCCGTGGATTCCCACACGGACGCCGGGCCGGTTGTATCTTTTCACCCCTCAGGCTTGCATTTGCATACGTTGTGAAGGAATTAACCTTAGTCAAACCAAAGTTTGGACCTTATTCCCTATAAGACACCTATCTTGAGGGAATTAATCTCAATTCAAATCATTAAAAGGCCCACCCAAAACTTTGACAATAAAATACTTCCCATCATATTAACTTGTTTGACTTGGGTGAAATCCTTCATATTGTTTGTGTTGTGTGGGCTTGTCCAAGCCCACTTGTGTTATTTTGTGTTGCATCCCCCATCATCCATATAGGTTTTGTTGTTAGGCCCATTTAGGGTAGTCCATTCTGTGTGTCCATTTGTCTAGTCTCATTGTCCTAGGTTTCTTTTTCTTTTTCTTTGCATTATTGAGTCAGCCCCCCTCCTTTGAGCCCTTACTTTCCTCATTGGATTTCTCTGATTTTCCTGTATAAAGTCTCCATTTGCCCTCATGGAGCGTCATTTTTCTCCTGTATATTACCCTTCTTCCTCCTCGTCTTCTTATCCCCGCGTGGATTCCTCTTCCCATGAGGGCCCATCTCCTTATTCCTCCATTAGACCCTATTCTTCTAACGGGCCTTCTTGTCCCGCCCGTGTTGCTGTTGGCCCAATCAATCCGCATTCCCACCTTCGTAATTCTTCCAGGCCCATGTATTCCTCAATTCTCAGAGTGGGCTTTCCTTCTTCTCAGGCCGGATCCCCTTATCCGGCCCATCAACATTATCCTGGTCTAAATTCATCATCTCTTGCTCAAGCTGGCCCATATCCTTCTCGGACTCTTCCTACCGAGGAGATGATCGCTCAGGCCCAACGCCAACTTGATGAATTGCAACGACAAATCAGTCCTCAAACTTCTTTGGATATCCCATTTGCATTCCGAGGTCTTCAGCTTCCCCCACGTCAACAGATTCCCGCTTATCGTCGCTATGGTGGAGTCGGTGACCCCTACATGCATTTGAAGGAGTTCTTATATGAGTCGGCACAGTTCCAGCATGATCAACGCTTGATGGCCTATTTGTTTGGCCTATCTTTAGAGGGTCCGGCCAAGGATTGGTTCTTCACGTTACCGCAAGAGCAGATGATGAATTTTCAAGCCATTCAAGCAAGTTTCATTCAGCATTACCAGGATCAGGTTGGGCCCAGACATTCTTTGGTTGATCTGGCCCAAGAGAAGATGAAGCCCGGCGAGGAATTCTCGACCTTCGCCGACCGCTGGCGTCGCCTAGCCGCGCAAGTCCCAGGGCATATTCCAGAGGGCGAGCAGATCAAAATGGCTATTTCTAATACAACGCCCGAGCTTAGGTGCATCTTAGCCCTGAATGACATCACTTCATGGCAGCAACTTTACAGTCGAGCCCGCTCTGTTGACACCCATTTTTAGCTTGTAAGTTGAGTCATTTCTCTTATTCATCATTTTGATACCCTGAATTACCCAATGTTTTGGACCCTTCCTTGGATGGATTTCGAGTCCATTTCATTATTCCATTCTATTTGAGCCTTGGAGATCATTATTTCATAGAGCCCTGGAGCCTATCTTGTCACCTTCCGGCCTTCAAAGTCAACTTACGGCCCATTTAGGCTGGCTTCCCTCAAGCATTCAGCCCCCTTTCGCTGTGCAGTCTTGAAAACGGTCCTTTTTCACCCCTTTCCTTTCCTCTTTTCAAAATGTGCCCTTCACTAAAGTTGTTCATCTTTCAAATCCCTACAATTCCTTCTTCTATGTCATTGGCCAGTTCTGCACCGATTTCAAGTTATTTATGTCTTTCCGGCAGACTACACTATTCACCTATGTCTCGGTATTTTCTCTCTCTGTTCTAGACTCATTTTCTCTCTCTTATGATCATTTTCTCATCTTACTTTCTTCACAAAAGTTGTTCATTTTTAAGTTATCTACAATTTATATGTTTACCACTTTTTCTAATTCTACACCGTTTTCAAGATACGCTTCAATTTTTAAAGTCACGCGAGCTTGGCAGCTAACCGGTCAACAGTTGACCGTTCCTTGAGTTGAACGGTCACAAGTTGACCGTCCAACAGTAAAATGGTCAACAGTTGACCGTCCATGAACAGTAACTTTTTTTATTTGTTTTTATTTTTTTCTTTTATTTTTATTATTTTTGAAATGTCAAAGAACGGTCTTCTTGAGACCGTTTACGTCAAAAAACGGTCTGTTGATGACCGTTTATCCCTTTTTTGGCCAAAAGTCCCCCGATCGACCCCAAGTCTGGGCGGTCTGCCCCTAGACCGTCCAACTCAATGAACGGTCTATCGTTCGACCGTCCATCTACCAGAGAGTCCAAAAAGTCCTGAACTCTATCTTCTTCGCCGCCGGATTCTAAGGCCGAAACCTGTGCAACGAGGCCTCTTTGTTAGGACTCTATCTTCCAGACCCTTCCACCAAAAAAAGTCCCGTTTGTTCCTAACTCTTATCCTATCTATTATCTCGAGATTGATCCATAGATCTCGAGATTTGGTGGACTCTATCCTCTGAAATCGCAGCAGAAAGTTAGGGTTTTCACCTTTCTTTCTATATAAACCTGCCTAGTTCGCCTGCGCGACGGGGGCTCTTCTTGGACTTGGGGCGAAGCCATGCCAAATCGTCGTCTCAAACCTTCGACCCCAGGCTATTGAGGGAAGTATAGGCTTCAGTTTGATACCTTATTTGCTGGATTTCATCTTCGTTTACCCTCCTAACTTCGCCCATACTTTTTGTAAATCATCATGAGTTCTTGAACCTGTGCGACGAGGCGCCCTTCGTCGGCTCGGGGCGGAGTCATCTGGCATCCTCTTCGTCCTCCATTGGTCTCATCTTGAAGAGGAGACTATTGATAGAACGTGAGGCCCTTGCTTTCTAGCCGGCTAGGAAGTGAGGAGGTGCACCCACATCGGCTCCCCGCATCCCATTTCAAGCGCGATCACACGTCGTAGCGGCTTCCCGTTAGGCCGCGTCTTCCTCCATATTTTCCAAGGTACACGGCGCCATCTTCATCCTTTCTTCATCATTTTGGTGCTGTAAGTCCTTGGTGGCGATCACGGTCAGGTTCCTCTTCTTTGTCGCCCCTTTCCATTTCATGCACTTTCACGCCTATACGCATGCTTATATTGTTTAGTTAGGTGGCGGGATATATTGAAACATTTACTTCCTACATCAGACTCCCTTGCTTCATATGCCTGCACAACTGCAGACAATACAATCTTCTGTTTGGCCTCTACTCTCCCCCGAACATGTAGAGGAAATGTCTTTCTAGACAAAGTCTCCTTTGGCAGTATAAGAATGGTCTAGCTCTGTGTCTATCCGGGGTTTGCCCCGACTATTTTTGTATTCCCTATTTATCATTAATAAAATAATATTATTTCTAAATAAAGGATTTTTCAATACATAAGTTTTTCTATAGCCTCTTAACTCATTATTTCTGCGCACAAGGCAGTCATGCATTTTGTGACCAAATCTGTCACAGTAACAACAGTAATCTATCTTGCTATGTGTGGCATGATTGTTTGCATGTGAATTTTTATCATGTCCATGAACATTCAAAGATGATTCTTTTCCATGAAAAGGAATTTGGGCATTTTTAAACTTGTTCGTGCTCTTACATGCATTTTGATCATCAGCCTTTTTCTGTTCTTCAATTTGTTTTGTGTTTCTTTGGGCAGTGAATTGGAAAATAGGTGTGTTGGTTGAAGTACCTACCTCAGAGCTGCATACAAATGAAGTGTCAATCTTGTTTTCAAAGTTCTTCTTATTCACAGGGTTATAGCCCAACCCTTCTCTCTGAAAATTGATTTTAGTTCCATGGATTTTATCCAAATTTTCTTTTCCTTCAACAAATCTAGACAAAGAGTCATTCAGATCATCAATTTCTTGTTTAAGGGATGTAATGTTAAGCTCATACCTAACCATTTCTTTTTCATATTCAGCAATCCTGATTTTTAAAGCTTGATTCACAAATTTGTAATCTTCATTTTCTTTTTGCATCAATTTCAATTTTTCATATTCATCACTGATCACATATTTTCCTTTTCCTAAGGTTAACAACTTATCATATATGACAGTGCTTGATTCTTTCAATTTTTCATCATTAGACATGGAACTTAGCTCTTCAATTAGTTCATCCTCTCTCTGTTCAGTTTCCAAGTCTTTATCCAACAAATTTTTGTTCTCTTCCCTCAAGGATGCAATTAAGTCTTTATACCATTGGACATCAAAATGTTATGATTCATTTATTTCTTTTAGAAACAAACACTTATTCCAAGCAGTCATATTAGAACATGAATTTTTAGATTTGATTTTTTCAATTTGTTTCTGAAGACAATCATTCTCATATTGCAAATTATCCACTTCTGCTTTGACAGTGTCCAGATCTTTTACATATTTTCTCAGTCTGTCATTTTCAGATTTTAATTGTTCTAATTCTAAATCAATTGAATCAAGATTGTTCAGTTGTTTTCTAAAAATTTCATTCTCATTTTTCACCGTCTCAATATCAATATTTTCAGAGTTGGAGTTAGCAGCTTCATGTAATTTCTTTTTCAAGGATTTATTTTTTCTACTTAATCTTTCATACCTTTCTAACAACTCACAATATGCATCCTCTCAGTCATCTAAAGTGAAGTTGTGGAAGGGGTTTACCAGAGTGTCGTTCTCATCCTGATCACTACTGTGATCACTGCCATTTGCCACCAGACACTTGTAGTCATCTTTCCCAAGAGCTGCCTTTAATTTATCCAATATCTCTTTAGCATATCTGTAATTAAGAATGTGTGGGAAATTGTTTAGATCAAGAACACTTTTCATAATATTGAGAGCTCGACAATTCTCTCTATCTTTAATCCTGTGATCATTAGTCCAGTTGGACTTGTCCTTGGGCAATCTGTGTGAGCCCTTACATATGAGATTCCATAGTTTTGGATCCACCGAGTTAACATATGTGCACATTTTTCATAGCCAGGTATATAAATCAGAGCCATCAAGAATCGGAGGATGAGCCATGACACAGAACATAAACAATTTAACTAAGAGCAATAGCAAATGATCAGAAAGAGCACTTTAGAATAGCAGGATCCACTGCAGATCGTTGGATCTAGAGAGTCAGTGACATGCTATGATACCAATTGATAGGATGAAAGCGATGATACCTAAGTGAGAATGTAGGACAGGATCTAGAAGGGGGGGGGGGATGAATAGATCCTTAAAAAATAATTTAGCACACACAACCACACAGAGTGAAGATGCAATTGAAAGAGGCTCAATCAATTTGATTGTCGATGCCAAATTGCATGAGACAAGGGAGATGCAAACACTAACAGATTAGTAAACTCGCAAAGATATTGTGCAGAAGCTAAATCTTATGAACCATAAACAGAAGGGCTTCACACAATATATCGAGCAGATTATGGACATTTAACGCAACACGTAGATTGAACAAGATAACATGCTCTCCTTACAGAAATACAATCGACCACTGAGAGAGATTGACAATGTAATGGCAATATGTAAAACTAAGCACAGAGCATTCATGGTAAACTACTCAACCGACCGATACATAGCGGAGATCTAAGCTCAGGAGCTCTCCTCACACAAGGTGTGTGAACACACCTCCTGATATACCAGTGAAGCTTGTGAAAATGTTCACATGCAAATGATGAACGAAAACAGATTAGGTGGTTCGATCTGCCAAGCAAATCTACGTCCACCCCACACTCAAACTTGAGTGTGGCTTCCCTTGCTGCAAGCAAGTCCGCAAACATACGCTGCCAAACAGCTTGAGACTGAGAGAGACAAATCCCTCGACCCGATTTTTGCTACCCACAAGATCAATTCCCGCTGCTACACGCAGTGGCCAGAGAGTCCAACTCTCCCTTCTTCTACTAGCGTAGAAGGAACCATGAGCAACGCCCAGTTGCCTACAACTAGAGGACACGTCCTCTCTTCCTCTAACAGTCAGAGGGAAACCCGGAGATACTATCTCGCTTCCTCTGTGCAAACTCAGAGGGAACCCAATCTATGAATAGAGGATAGGAAAATGTCGTAAGAACAAGGATAGAGCCGACAAAACAACAAAAGGAAAACGTGAAACCAAAAAGAAATTACGGCAATGTAGCTCAAGAGAGCAAATTGGCTCTACATTTGATCCTCGAGGCTAGGCTTCAATGATCTTCAGAACTCTCGAACTACTCAGATGAAGCTCTCCCTTCCTTCTTCTTCTTCACTCAAGTCTTTCTCTAAAATTTCTCTTAAAGAAAATCTGCTCACTAACTTTCAGATGGACGCCCAAATTTTTCTTTCTCTGCTCTTCTATTCTTTCGTTGCTTCTCACTTCTTCTCTATCCTCTATCTGTTCTGGCTCATTCTTCCTATCTTCGAGGTAGACAAGTGACCTTATAAATATATACATGAGAATTGGGGATTTCCTCCTTTTCACTCCTCAGAATCTGATTGGTCCAAATGGCTATGAAAAGAGGTCTTCAGAAGAGAGTCCCATTGGCCCAGGTGGCCATCAGAATATTCTCTTCCATAAGTGTTTCCACATAACCTATGATCACGTGCCAGAGAATGAGTCAGAGATCATGTGAGTTCACTAGAAACCTCACATGTAAGGTTGATAGGTCGAGGCAACATTAGATGTGCAGACGCAATGAACTTCAGAAATGGTTAGGTGCTTGATACATCGGGGCATTTGGTTGATGCGCCAGCGCATCACTGAGTTGCTCTAGTGCTATTGAATATTAAGTCCTAGAGAAAAAGAACTGACTATGTTGAGGTGATTCTTTGATAGCGTCGGTGCAGCTGAAGACTTGATCTGAGTTGTGTTCAGTTTTGGACTGAATGTGTTGATGTATTAGTGACACATTCCTCTGATACGTCGATGCAACACTATTGATGCGTCGATGCATTCACCTTCTGTGTAGTGGCAGTAGCTTGGTTTCTCCCGATGCGTCGATGCAGTGATGACCTTTCACTTCTACTGCGTAGATGCATTTACTGTGATTTCCTTGATGCGTCGATGTAATGCTCTTGATGCGTCGATGCATTATACCAGTATGTCAACTTGAATTCCATTAGATACTCAAGAATCAGGGTACCTGTTCATCACGTAAAAATCTTAGTCTATAATGTTTATCAAGATCAATAGTGTGTCATCATCCAAACCAAAGATCCAACACGGGTTACCACGGCTAGCGCCATCCACATGCAGTGAGTAGGCATGTGCCGGAGGAGACCATCGAACCATAGTGGCGACCATGTGCTTGCGATTGATGGAAAAGCCATAAGAATGGTAGAGCTGACAAAGGGCCGAGCTCAAATCCGATTTGAATACCTTTTGGGACAGAGCATGAGTCACCTAAAGCACAATCTGGTTGGCGAGCCTTTGCAATGAGGCCCCTTTCCCCTCAAACGTGCAGCTGTATCTAGCTTTCCATATCTCCCAAGCAATCAGTGCAACCACAATCAGAGTTATAAAATCCTGGGGGCAGTTGGAATTAACCCAAGATGTCATCCCCCTAAGCCTGGATACCATCGAAGTAGATTGGGTGCAACGAGCATCCAACAAAGGCAAAAATTTAATCCACGGGAACCTAGCCAAATCGCTGGCAAGAAACATGTGGTTGATATCTTCTATAGTAGGGACAGCAAAGTAATAAACACAATGGGATGCCATGTAGATACCACAACTCTAAACGCTGGAATCTGTTGGAACCCTGGTTTTGATAATGACATACTATGAGTCATGGTTTAAGGTCTATGCATCATTTGCTTTAAGTGTTCATCTGTCATATGTCCTCGGTGCATTAACAGTAGCTGCATGCCATAGCACAATTGCGTTGAGCATACAGTCAGTGCACTGCATGCAGAGTCTGCACACTTGTTGATAGCATGTTCGTGAATTCATTCTCATTGTGCACACTTTATTCTAGTGCATTCTGCATTACAAACAAGCAAGTCTATACATTGCTTCTAACATGCACACACACACCCAAGTCTATACATCGTTTCTTCATCACACACAAAAGTCTGAACATTCTTCGGTGAAGTCTGTACACACTTCAGTGGCTACATGAGCATCGTCTATACATTGCATACTTCTTCCATATTGCATACTTCTTCCATATGCATCTGTACACATCTCAAGACAAAGTCTGTACATTCGCCACCAT
Organism: Amorphophallus konjac; assembly: GCA_022559845.1. Lineage (NCBI taxonomy): Eukaryota > Viridiplantae > Streptophyta > Magnoliopsida > Alismatales > Araceae > Amorphophallus > Amorphophallus konjac. The sequence goes on along the minus strand of CM040118.1, from coordinate 256,516,302 downwards.
GCATTCAAGTCTATACAACTCCTGGTGGCAAGTCTGTACAACGTCCTTTGCATGCATTACTTAAAGTCTATACATTGTCGCCTGCTCGTGCATCTCTTCTGAGTCTATACATTGTCGCTATGGCTGTGCATCATTTAGCAAGTCTATACATCTGTCAGCCTTGTCTCTTGCTCGCAAAGTCTATACATTCGTGTGCTATGGCTGTGCATCGTTTGCATATTGGACACTAAGTCCATACATCACTGCACAAGCAAGTCTGTACATTCTAGCATCTCACTTAGCGTCTTTATGCATGGAGCATTCAAGTCTGTACATTGGCAAAGTCCGTACATCGTTGGCTTGTGCATGCATCATCTTTCAAAGTCTGTACATCGGTCAGTATCACTCAACGTCTCATGCTATCAAGTCTAGACATCGCATGCATTACACATAGCAAGTCTGTACATCCATCGTCTCACTCAGCGTCTCACTCAAAGTCTATACATTGCAGCCTGTTCGTGTTCAAGCTTTCAAAGTCTATACATTGTCTGACCTGCACACACAAGTCTATACATTGTCCTGTAGCACACACACGAAGTCTGCACAGCCTTTGTGTTGCACGAACACAAGTCTATACATTATCTCATGCATACATAAGTCTGTACAATTTGTGTGGCTTGTTCATGCATGTGCTGTGCTGTCAGTGGGTCAGTTAAGCAAGTCTATACAGACTTGTTCCATGCGTTAGTTTAAGCAACTCTATACATTCATCGCATTGGTTCTTAAGTGCTAGGTTGCAAGTCTATACATGCCGTAGTTCAGCATCTTTACATACACAGTATGCACGCAGACAAAGTCTGTACAATCCCTTCCATGCATTCTAAGTCTATACATGCTTCGGATGGCATCACATAAAGTTTGTACATTCTTTAAGTCTATACATGCTTGGTTCAAATCTTGAACTAACTCGATGCATCCATTTTTCTCTTCGTTCAGGTTGATTCAAGCTGATGAGTGGCATGTGATCCGAGGTTGGCACCTGGCACTTGATCCAATGTTACCTTTGGACAAAGAGGGCACAAGTCCTACACACGCCCTATCTCTAAGGCTCTATAAATACGAAGCTTCTTCCTCAGAAGAAGAGGGATCAAGAAGCAGTGAAGAAGCCTACACGATCCAGTGTGGAGTGATAGAAGAAGAGAGCAGCAGAGAGGCAGAGAGCAGAAGACGAAGAAGAAAGAAGAAGAGTGAGCCTGAGCAGAAGAAGAATAGAGAGAGCAGAAGATAGATCGAGAGATCCAGCAGAAGAAGAAAAGAGAGAACAGCGTGAGAGAAAGAGAAGCAGAGAGAAGAAGAAAGAAGAGGAAGAAAGAAAGAGAGAGTTCGTGGATAAGAAGAAAGAAGACTTTATTGAAGATCTGTCTACTGGACCGTGGATCAAATCTAGGCCAGTCAGCTCCATGAGAGTCACATCTATGTTATTATCCTTTACAGCTTTCTGATTGCTGTATTTTCGTTTCTTATTTTTCCTTTTATCTGATCACTCGTTTTCCGATTCTCTTGTTTGAGGTCGGGGTTCCTCCTGTTGGTTCAGGAGAAGGGAGATTTTAATCTCCGGTTGCAAGTGACGGTGTGTCACTTGTGGGTTCCCTCTGGTCTCAGAGGAAGGGAGTCTCTGACTCCAGGTTTGCATGTAGTGGTTGCTACCTGTGGGTTCCCTCCTGGGTGGAGGAAGAGAGACTTCGGTCTCTGGTTGCTAGTGACGGGTAGTCACTAGTGGTTTCCCTCTGGTCTGGAGGAAGAGGGGAGGTTGTTCCCCTGGTCAAGCTATTAGGTAGCACCTGTTTACAGACTGAGTCTCCGGTTCTAGCTGTTGCTAGTGGAAGCCTCATTCCGGTTTGGAGTGAGGGGCGGACGTAGGTCTGTGGACCAAACCACCTAAAAAATCTTCTGTGCAGTGGGTTGACTGCTTTCCTTTGCTTCCGCTAGTTGAATGCATAGGCGCGCTCCAAGTGCTTGCTTACAGGTTCAATAGAAGATATGATTAGCTTTTTAGTTTGCTTAAATTTGTGAAGTCAGAGAATTTGTTAGAGAGCGATATTTTAAGTTGGGCAATTTTGAAGAGGGATACATTTACCCCCCTCTATATCCGGGCCTTGCACCCTATCAATTGGTATCAGAGCAGGTGTCTGCATAGAAGGTCCAGCGACCTGCAGATCCAATCCTGCAGTCTTCGGTGCTATCTTGCTTTTGGTGCATCAGTATTCCTGTTGCATTAATCTGATCTGTTTCCATGGGTGATCCACCGGTTTTCAACGGCTCTAATTTTAATGTGTGGTTTGTCAGTCTGCGCAAATATGTTATATCAGTTAATCCTGATCTGTGGAAGTTAATTTCACAAGGTCCTCACAGATTACCAAAGAAAGTGTCCAAATAGACCGACAGTCACAGATCAAAGGATGGAGAAAATTAGAAAGCTATGAATCTGATGAAAACAGCTACTGACAAAGCCTTACATTCTTGCCTTCATGGTTGCAGGTCTGCTAAGGACATTCTGGATGTGCTGAAGCTAGCTCACAGGATAAATGAGGACAACTGCATGATGGCTAACAGAAGTAATCAAAGTGGCAGCAATCAAGGCAGCGATCAGAATGAAGATGATAATGATGAATAGGTAAATCCCTTCGAGAATTTCTCTTTAGATGATTTGGAGAATGCATATGCTGAATTGCTTGAATCTCATGAACATTTAAGAAAACAATACAAGAACTTGAAAAAGAAAAGTGATCGGGGTAGTTCAAGTTCCCCATGTGAAAATTGTTCAAATATGAAGCAATCTCATGATGCCTGTATGTCTGATATTCAAATATTGAAAAAACAAATTTCATTGCTGATGATTGAGAATCAAGATCATGTAAAAGAAATCTCTGAACTTGAGAAGAAGCTTAGCCTAACTTGTCATGATTCTGTTCAGAGTAAGGATTTGCTAAAATTTTTTGAATGTGTTAAGTCTGATTTAAACAAGCTGAAAAGTGAGAATGACTCTCTCAGAAAGTTCTCCAAAGAAAATGAAGAAAGTTTAGAGAAACTTAAAAAGGAGAACACGTTGCTGATTGAAAAATTTGACGCCATCAAATCTGTAAACATGGAGTTACACAAAAACGTTGAAAAACTGCAAAGAAAGTTGAAGGAATCTGAAATTGGAAAAATGCATGAAGTGAATCTGGATGATCAGATTCTAATAAATGAATTGATTCATAATTACAAACTTAAGGAGGAGATAGAAAAATTAAAACACTTGAACATCACCATGTCAGAAAGGTTGCTAGAATTTGAAAAGGGTAAATGTGTGATGTCTGACAACTCAGAAGAATTGGACAAGCTCAAAGCTGAAATCGAAAATGTTAAAAATGCTAATGCTTCATTAAGTAAAAGACTTGCAAGTAGTGATGAAGAAAATGCGGACTATGAACTACTCATCGCTGCTTTGGAAAACGAAATCAAGGATCTAAAAGACTCTTTGTCAAAGTTTGTGAGTGGGCAAGAAAACCTAGACAAGCTACTAGGTGTAAAAGTCAATGTCAGGAAGGAAGGGTTGGGCTACAATACTCTAAATAAAAAGGCTTTTCAGAACAAAGTAATGACATCATTTGTAAATGCTTCAAATGTAGTCACAACATCACAGGTCAAATAGCCCATTGTTCAGAAAACCCAAAAACAAATTGAAAAATCGAAAAAGAATGATAACATGAAGAAAAAGGCAACACTCAAGTATGTGGAAAAAGTGCATGCTGTACATCACAAGAACTTTCCTGCCACTAAGAAAAAGAGCATCTCATGTACCAATTGTGGTAAGGTAGGACACAGTGCTGCACAATGTTGGCTTGCAAATGGTAAGAAAAATAAGGATAAACATGTCCCTACTTGTGTCTTGAAATCTGCTACCTCTACTGCATCTGATGGGTCAATGCATACTTCTCATAACTCATTTACTTACTCGTATGCATCTGATAAGAGTGTTTCATGCCATTATTGTGGCAAGGTAGGCCATGTAATGGATGATTGCAGATTATTGATTGAAGATGGGCATGCAAGTGAAACATTGCATTCTAAAAAATCATTTGGTAGAAATCATGCCACTAGGAAGTCTGATACATCTTGTCATTACTGTGGTAGGCATGGTCATTTCATGGATGCATGTTTCATCATGAAATAAGATGATAACATGCATGCTAGGTCTTCTGATTATCATGGCCCCAAAAGAAACATGTTTGCCTCAAATCAACACATTATTTGTTTTAACTGTAACAAACGTGGTCACAAAGCCATTGAGTGCTGGTATGGATCTACTAGGGGTAAAAATGGTTTTAAAAGTAAGCATATCAGATGCTTCGAGTGTGGGAAAAATGGCCGTACAGTCAAGGACTGTTGGCATGTTCAGAAGAATTCTGTTAACTCCCATGTTGTCAAATTCTCTGCAAAACGATTTGTGAAATTTTCATGCTATAATTGTGGGAAGCCAGGCCATAGAGCTGCTGATTGTTGGCTGGCTAGTTTTAGTAAATAAAATTCTCTCTCTGCTAATAAATTTCATGACAACAGTAATTTACATAAAAAGAACTTGAAATCTGCTGAATCATGCCATTACTGTGGTCAAATAGGTCATTCAATGAATAATTGCTATTTGATGAGATCTGATGACCTTCATGCTAAAAAATTGTTTAGAACACCTGCCAAAGGTGTCACTGTTAATTCAGGACCCAAGACCTCTTGGGTACCTGTTTGTGGAAAGTAAACATTATTTTGCAGGTGTGCCTTGGGACTGAGGAATAAAGAGGGGTAAATAACCCAAGGCACTCAAAAGTAAACCCCTTTCTGAACTTTTCAGGTAAATTCTCTGCATTTCCTGTTCTGAAATTCATTGCATATCTTGTTTGATGTGTTCATGCATATTTGTCATCCTTCGCACACTATGAGTGTCACGCCCCGAGAGCGGAAGATACCCGGAGACGCGTGACGAGTTTATATCAATCATGTCAATCAGAGTATTAGTGTATTCGACACCAAAATCAGAGATGCGCAAAAGTAAAGATAACATAATCCTTTATTCCTTCATAAGAATATGTCTATTACAAACCCTTGAAGTACTAACTAAAACAAAGGAAAAAAAATACAAGGTTGACTCAAGAAAATATGAAAAAAAACTAGATAACACGGAAGAAGCTCTATCTCTTTCACTCTTGATTTTTCCCATCCGTTTGAGTTCCCTCATCGTCGGACTTACCTGAAAAGTAGGAAAACACTAGGTGAGCGAACGCTCAGTAGGAAATTATATCTCAAGATCTAGCAAGGGGTTTAAGTGATTACATCTTCCATGAATGCACTATAGCTATGCATGCTCGCATAAAACGACAAGGTAGAGAGAGTGTATAACAATACGATAGCAAGAAGAACTAGTTATGAACTTTCAAGAACTTATATCAAAGATATCAAGATATTCAAGCAAGTGTATTCATCATGTCATGTTGGAATTTGACTATTTTGTTTCAAGTCAAGCAAGTATACAATTACCCTTTGTCGGGCCACGCAAGTCATGTAATATCAAGTCAAGTACAAGTACAAGATTTGTGGAATGTTTAATCAAGCTAGTCATGCACTTCGGTATAATGCCAATACCGTGATCAATCAACTCCCATGGGCACAAGTACTTTCGGGTGCTCCTCCCAGGACCAGATCGGGCCCTATATGCGCAGGCATTAATCATGTATTTTAACATCCACTTTTGTGTATAGCAAATATGGAATTTCAAGAATAAAGCTTGTAGTCATGTAGGATAAACTTGGATAGAATAGAGTCCAAAAGTATGATACTTGACATAGAATGACGATAATAACGGTACAATCATGATTATCGATAAAACTAGGTGGAATTGGTTCCCTAACTTAGGTACCATGACAAACAAGTATGGACATTCTTTATATAGAATTGAGGTTCACATGAACAGTACATCAATGGCAAGACGTCCTCATTCTTAATATAGAATTGAGGTCCACAAGAACATCATGTTGAATATAGAATTGGGGTTTACAAGAACATCATCAAATGGCATGATAACCTCATCCCATTAAGAGAATTCTCATGATACACACTTTGCATAACATGAGGGCCAGTATACCATGTTTCCATAGAGTGACATGGCAAAATAGTGTAATGGGTTTTTATGGTACAACCAGCTCAGTCAGCCTTGAGGGAATCCAAGGCTCGAGGAGTCTTATGGAGATCTCTATGACTAACTCGCTAGTCCAAAGGAACGGAATGTCCAATGGAGAGCTTGTATGTCAATGAGAGTTAGTGGGTAAACGATAAATCATCATGAAACGTGGGACTATATTCACGGAACGGAATATAGTGCCGATTACATATATGTACATATAGATATATAAAACCCTTCGGTTGACAGTAATAAGTGTAAAACAGAATTACATAAAATAGCGACTTAAGCTAAGTCATTAATTATCCAATTAACGCCTTATTCAGGGGCGTTTATTCACAATTTGACGACTTATACGATAATCGTCCCTTCAATATTTCTTTTCTGCAGAAAATCAATATTCTAGAATTTTTAACAAAAACGCGCCCTGGACAGGGGCGTTACTTTTCAATAAGCGCCCTGGTATGGGGCGTCAGTTCAATAAGAGACGACATTGTGCCACTCGTTAATTCAACAATTTATCAAATTTTCAGATAATAAAATTTCAGGAAAACAATTTCATGGTCGGGACAAGAAAAATAGCAGGATTCGATCTGTATGATCATGCATTAATTTAGATTCATGGTTTCATAGTTATAGAATTTTAAACATGGATAATTATCAATTATATGAAATTGAGGACACCTGGGTAGGGCGTCGAAACAAGAATTAGCGCCCTTGTCTGGGTCGCTTCTTTCATAATTTTACAGAAAAACACTTAAAACCACGATGAAACTATATGCATGGATAACATATGATTTTATTAAGGATCTTAAATTAATTTGGGCTACGTTTCTTGAGAAAACCTACCTGATGATTATCAACTCGTGATCTGTTGAAGTAACGTGAAGGACTTGATGAGAATCCGATGCTCTGTTTCTAATGCAGAAGCAGAGACAGCAACAGAGAAGAAACAGCCGTTGCAAAAGAAAAAAAATAGAGGAAAACTTCCCCCTTTCACGGGTGTTGGGCTGTAAGAGAAAACGAGAAGAGGACTAATTAGTCTTTATAGTATACGGTTGATGTCAAAGGATGAAGAAGAACTTACCGGTTCTTCACGTTTGATAGGAAAACTCGACAGGTAATCTACCCACGAATGAAGAACCCTCGTTCTTTAAGGAAGACAGGAGCTCCTCAATCTGTGATAGAAGAAAGCGAAGAAGCATTAGAATCCTCATGCTCCTGTGGTTTGAAGGAAACAATAAGAAGAACAAAACTTCTCCTTTCAGCAGAACGATAGCTCAAATCGCCAAATAGCGATCTGGGTCGATCAGGAGGGTATTTATAGGATTTTGGGAATCCTAATAGGGTTAGAGTTGTATTGGAAGTAATACTTCCATGATAGAGTCCTTACCATACTCCACCTTCGACGTAATTATCCATAACTTGCCCTGGATAGACTCATGGGTCGAACGAAATTTGAACTGAATTAACGTCTTAAGCGAGGGCGTCGAATTTAAATTGACGCCTTGTCGAGCGTCGTTACTTATGTAAACGCGCCCATGTAGAGGGCGTTTCATTCCCCTTCTTTAATTTTATTTTTCCCGTCGTTTGAAATTTGACGCCCTATAGTCTAGGCATCCCTTTTAAATTAACGCCTTAAACAGAGGCGTTTCCTTTTGAATCAGCGCCCTGATAAAAGGCGTTATTTTCCTCTTGATCAATGATTTACTCATTTAGGCTCTTTGTCATCTCTTTACTTATCTTTTATTTTAATTTGATTTATTTAAAAATCTTGTTTTTATCAGGGTTGCTACACCCTCCCCCACTTAAAAGAATTTGGTCCCCAATTTCAATAGTATATATAAGTGGAGAGTGTAGAGTATATACCTTAAAATAATTTTGGAAATCGCTTCCACATGTATTCCTCGGTCTCCCATGTAGCTTCATGTTCGGAGTTCTTATTCCATTGTACCTTAAGCATGGGAATAACCTTATTCCTTAGGGTACGTACTTCACGATCTAGTATTTTCATAGGCTTCTGTTCATATGTGAGATCCTTCTGGATCACTAAGTCTCCATGTTCAATAATATGTGATGGATCGTGTACATACTTCTTCAACATAGATATGTGGAACACATTATGAACATCAGACAATTGAGGAGGCAATGCGATGCGATAAGCAACCTCGCCAACTCTTTCCAATATCTCAAAAGGTCCGATGAATCTTGGTGTAAGCTTGCCTTTAACACCAAATCTCCGTATGCCACGTCCAGGTGATATCTTGAGAAATACATATTCTCCAACTTGGAATTCAAGATCTCTCCTTCTTGTATCGGCATAAGCCTTTTGCCTAGACTGAGCAACGTGCAGTCTTTCTCTAATCATTTGTATTCTTTCAGTGGTAACCCTTACCATGTCTGGACCTAGCAGTTGTTTCTCTCCAACTTCGTCCCAGCATAAGGGTGATCGACAACTCCTTCCGTATAAAGCTTCGAAAGGTGCCATTTGTATACTTGCCTGGTAGCTATTATTATATGCAAATTTCACCAACGGAAAGTGATCATGCCAGCTTCCATCGAAATCAATGATGCAAGCTCTGAGCATATCTTCAACCACCTCATTAGTTCTCTCGGTCTGACCATCCGTTTGAGGATGAAAAGCTGTACTAAAGTTAAGCCTTGTTCCCAACGAATGTTGTAGTCCCTTCCAAAAATGAGAAGTAAAACGAGGATCTCTGTCAGACACGATTGAAACAGGAATGCCATGTAATCTGACTATTTTCTTGATGTATAATGCAGCCAAAACATCAACTGACCATCGGCTCTTTATTGGCAAGAAATGCACCGATTTAGTCAATCGGTCAATAATAACCCATGTTCCATCATGTCCTCCTTTTGATTTAGATAAACCCATAATGAAATCCATGCTAATATTCTCCCACTTCCATTTGGGAATATGTAGAGGATGTAACTTTTCAGCAGGCTTTTGGTGTTCCGCCTTGACCCGTTGGCAAGTGAGACAGCGTGATACATAGTCTGCTATTTCCCTTTTCATGTTGGGCCACCAAAAATTCCTCTTCACATCTTGGTACATTTTGGTTGATCCTGGATGAATCGTGTACCTTTATCTATGAGCTTCATCTAAGATCTTCTTCTTTAACTCGAGACAATCCGGTATGCAAGTTCTGTTTTGAAATAACAACCTTCTATCTGATGCTAATTGGAAATCAGATTATCCTTCTAGTTTGCCCTTGATTTCCACTAATATTGGGTCATTATCTTGAAGCGCTTGTATTTCAGATAATAGGTCTGGATGAATGCTTATATGAGATAATGTGACACATTCAAAGTCTGTGTCCAAGCTTATATTGAGTTCAGAGAATTGCTCCAGTAATTTCCATTCTTGAATCATACAATTGGCTAACAGTGCTCTCGGCTTTCGACTAAGGGCATCTGCTACATGGTTACCCTTTCCGGGATGATATTGTATATTGAAGTCGAAGTCCTTGAGATATTCTAGCCAACGTCTTTGTCTCATATTTAGTTCCTTTTGAGAGAAAAGATACTTGAGACTCTTGTGATCGGAGTATACAGTAAACTGCACTCCATATAGATAATGTCTCCAGATCTTTAGTGCAAATACTACCGCGGCTAATTCTAAGTCATGGACGGGGTAGTTGTCTTCATGCTTCTTCAATTGACGAGAAGAATAAGCTATAACCTTTCCTTGTTGCATTAGAACACATCCGAGGCCAATGCCAGAAGCATCAGTGTATACCTCGAATTTCTCTCCTTCCATTGGTAAAGCTAAGACAGGAGCCGTAGTAAGATGATCCTTGAGAGTTTGGAAGCTTCTTTCACATTCCTCACTCCATTCGTAACGGATCTCCTTGCGAGTTAACCTCGTAAGTGGTACGGCGATCTTAGAGAAATCTTTGATGAATCGCCTGTAATAGCCAGCAAGACCTAGGAAACTTCGGATCTCGCTAGCATTAGTTGGTCTTTCCCAATTTCTTACAGCTTCAACCTTTGATGGATCTACAGATAATCCATCCTTTGATATCACAGGTCCGAGAAAAGTTACTTCTTCAAGCCAGAACTCACACTTACTGATCTTGGCATATAATCGATTTGTTCTTAATATAATGCAATCCTCAAATGCTCCTCATGCTCTTCCTTAGTCTTGGAATAAATCAATATATCATCGATAAAGACCACCATGAATTAATCCAAATAAGGCCTGAATATACTATTCATTAACTACATAAAGGCAGCAGGGGCATTCGTTAGTTCAAAAGGCATAACAACAAACTCATAATGGCCATACCTGCTTCTGAATGCGGTCTTATGAATGTCATCATCCTTGATCCTTAGTTGGTGATATCCTGACCTGAGGTCAATCTTTGAAAAATATTTGGATCCAGATATTTGATCAAATAACTCATCGATTCTCGGTAGTGGATACTTGTTCTTGATAGTGAGATGATTCAACTGTCGATAGTCGATGCATAACCTCATGGATCCATCCTTCTTCTTTACAAATAGCACAGGTGCTCCCCACGGGGAAGTACTCGGTCTAATGAATCCTTTCTTAAGAAGTTCCATTAATTGCTCCTTTAACTCTATGAGTTCGGCAGGGGACATTCTATAAGGTGTCTTAGAAACAGGTCCAGCACCAGGGACTAAGTCGATGGTGAAGGCCATTTCTCTTTGTGGGGGTAATCCAGGCAAATCTTCCGGAAACACATCCGGAAATTCATGCACAACTGGGATATCTTCTATCTTAGTTTCCCGAGCCTCCTTTATCGTGACAAATGCAAGGAAAGATACACATCCTTTCCTTATTAGCTTGCTAGCTCGGAGAGCCGAAATAAGAGGTGACTCGCTCTGACTCTTAGGGCTAGAATAGACTAGTTCTGGAAAGTCCTTGAAAGTAACCTTGCTATTGCGGAAGTCGACTGTTGCCTGGCATTTGGATAACCAATCTGCTCCCAGTATGACATCATACTCCTTTAGATCTAAACATATGAGATTGATAGGAAGATTTCTTCCTTTTACCAAGACTTCACAGTTTTGATAATGGTGAGTAATATCGGTTTCGTTTCCGAGAGGAGTAGATAAAATTATTTTCATCCATTCTGGTTCCATAGGTAGTGGGTTAGCAAACTTATTGGAAATAAAAGAATGTGATGCACCCGTATCAAATAAGACATGTGCATACATGGAACAAACTTTCAGTGTACCTTCTACTAGTCCACCTTCTTCTTCTTCGGTCTCCTTAATTGCGTGAAGACGAGCGTTTTTGGTTACCGGGCGCTTCCCGTCACCGGTTTGATCATTAAGTAATGGGCAATCGGGAATCCGATGCTCACGGCTCCCGCAACGGAGACATGCTCCAAGTTTCCTCCAGCACTCTTCGGCTTTATGACCAGCCTTGTCATAATGCTTGCATATTATATTCGAAGGTGTAGTAGTGATAGAGAAGGGCTTGGTCTTCTTAAATTTTTGGTCTTGAGAAGAAGTACCTCCAGTGCTAGGCCTCTTCTTGATATTGGGTTTAAAGGAACCCGAACTTGTAACTTGTTCCTTCTTATCCTTCCCACGGATTCTATCTGATAGCTCCATGGCATCTTCTAATAATTGAGCTCGGCGTACTATCTCTGAGTAGACCTGAATATCCATCGGTGCCAGCTGGGTAATATATTGGGGCCTGAGCCCGTTTAGGAACCTCCTAGCTTTCATCTTTTCGGTGCTAACTAAGTGCTTAGCATACCGAGACAATCTAGAGAATTATGCCTCGTACTCCGCCACCGATAATGATCGTTGCTTGAGTGCGGCAAATTCGGTAGCTTTCTTTTCTTGGACTCGGTCTGAAAAATATTTATTGTTGAAATGTTCAACAAATTCCTCCCAAGTAATTTGGTCTTGATTTAAAGTAGCTTCTATTGATTCCCACCAGCATCGGGCATCCCTTTCTAACTGAAAGGTAGCTAATAAGACTTTATCTTGATCCGTGCATTGCATAACACGGAATATACGCTCCGTCTCCCTGATCCAGTGCTCTGCGTCGTCCGGATCAGTAGAACCCATGAATTTGGGAGGGTTCATGTTCTTGAAGACTTGGTGGAGAATTCCGGCTCGTTGTACACCTCCTTGTGCTACTTGTTGCAGCACCTGAGTCATGCCTTGAAGTGTACGCTGCATGTTGCGCCACTGAGCACGTTCGGCCGCCATCGTCCTACAATTACAATAACTAGATCAATATGTGATCTCATTTAGAAGCTAGCATTTCTATGTTAACTTTAACCCTTGGTTCTACCCAATCTCACCGGTTAAAGGTTAAACCTATCCTTGGACTTGAGTTTTCCTAGGAATTGAATACCCTAGGCTCTGATACCACAAAAACTGTCACGCCCCGAGAGCGGAAGATACCCGGAGACGCGTGACAAGTTTATATCAATCATGTCAATCAGAGTATTAGTGTATTCGACACCAAAATCAGAGATGCGCAAAAGTAAAGATAACCCAATCCTTTATTCCTTCATAAGAATATGTCTACTACAAACCCTTGAAGTACTAACTAAAACAAAGGAAAAAATACAAGGTTGACTCAAGAAAATATGAAAAAAAACTAGATAACACGGAAGAAGCTCTATCTCTTTCACTCTTGATTTTCCCCATTCGTTTGAGTTCCCTCATCGTCGGACTTACCTGAAAAGTAGGAAAACACTAGGTGAGCGAACGCTCAGTAGGAAATTATATCTCAAGATCTAGCAAGGGGTTTAAGTGATTACATCTTCCATTAATGCACTATAGCTATGCATGCTCGCATAAAACGACAAGGTAGAGAGAGTGTATAACAATATGATAGCAAGAAGAACTAGTTATGAACTTTCAAGAACTTATATCAAAGATATCAAGATATTCAAGCAAGTGTATTCATCATGTCATGTTAGAATTTGGCTATTTTGTTTCAAGTCAAGCAAGTATACAATTACCCTTTGTCGGGCCACGCAAGTCATGTAATATCAAGTCAAGTACAAGTACAAGATTTGTAGAATGTTTAATCAAGCTAGTCATGCACTTCGGTATAATGCCAATACCGTGATCAATCAACTCCCATGGGCACAAGTACTTTCGGGTGCTCCTCCCAGGACCAGATCGGGCCCTATATGCGTAGGCATTAATCATGTATTTTAACATCCACTTTTGTGTATAGCCAATATGGAATTTCAAGAATAAAGCTTGTAGTCATGTACGATAAACTTAGATAGAATAGAGTCCAAAAGTATGATACTTGACATAGAATGACGATAATAACAGTACAATCACGATTATCGATAAAACTAGGTGGAATTGGTTCCCTAACTTGGGTACCATGACAAACAAGTATGGACATTCTTTATATAGAATTGAGGTTCACATGAACATCACATCAATAGCAAGACGTCCTCATTCTTAATATAGAATTGAGGTCCACAAGAACATCATGTTGAATATAGAATTGGGGTTTACAAGAACAGCATCAAATGGCATGATAACCTCATCCCATTAAGAGAATTCTCATGATACACACTTTGCATAACATGAGGGCCGGTATACCATGTTTCCATAGAGTGACATGGCAAAATAGTGTAATGGGTTTTTATGGTACAACCAGCTCAGTCGGCCTTGAGGGAATCCAAGGCTCGAGGAGTCTTATGGAGGTCTCTATGACTAACTCGCTAGTCCAAAGGAACGGAATGTCCAATGGAGTGCTTGTATGTCAATGAGAGTTAGTGGGTAAACGATAAATCATCATGAAACGTGGGACTATATTCACGGAACAGAATATAGTGCCGATTACATATATGTATATATAGATATATAAAACCCTTCGGTTGACAGTAATCAATGTAAAATAGAATTACAGAAAATAGCGACTTAAGCTAAGTCATTAATTATCCAATTAACGCCTTTTCAGGGGCATTTATTTACAATTTGACGACTTATACGATAGTCGTCCCTTCAATATTTCTTTTCTGCAGAAAATCAATATTCTGGAATTTTTAACAAAAACGCGCCCTGGACAGGGGCGTTACTTTTCAATAAGCGCCCTGGTATGGGGCGTCAGTTCAATAAGAGACGACCTTGTGCAGGTCGTTAATTCAACAATTTATCAAATTTTTAGATAATAAAATTTCAGGAAAATAATTTCATGGTCGGGACAAGAAAAATAGCAGGATTCGATCTGTATGATCATGCATTAATTTAGATTCATGGTTTCATAGTTATAGAATTTTAAACATGGATAATTATCAATTATATGAAATTGACGACTCCCGGGTAGGGCGTCAAAACAAGAATTAGCGCCCTTGTCTGGGTCGCTTCTTTCAAAATTTTACAGAAAAACACTTAAAACCACGATGAAACTATATGCATGGATAACATATGATTTTATTAAGGATCTTAAATTAATTTAGGCTACGTTTCTTGAGAAAACCTACCTGATGATTATCAACTGGTGATCTGTTGAAGTAACGTGAAGGACTTGATGAGAATCCGATGCTCTGTTTCTAATGCAGAAGCAGAGACAGCAACAGAGAAGAAACAGCCGTTGCAAAAGAAAAAAAATAGAGGAAAACTTCCCCCTTTCACGGGTGTTGGGCTGTAAGAGAAAACGAGAAGAGGACTAATTAGCCTTTATAGTATACGGTTGATGTCAAAGGATGAAGAAGAACTTACCGGTTCTTCACGTTTGATAGGAAAACTCGACAGGTAATCTACCCACGAATGAAGAACCCTCGTTCTTTAAGGAAGACAGGAGCTCCTCAATCTGTGATAGAAGAAAACGAAGAAGCATTAGAATCCTCATGCTCCTGTGATTTGAAGAAAACAATAAGAAGAACAAAACATCTCCTTTCAGCAGAACGATAGCTCAAATCGCCAAATAGCGATCTGGGTCGATCAGGAGGGTATTTATAGGATTTTGGGAATCCTAATAGGGTTAGAGTTGTATTGGAAGTAATACTTCCATGATAGAGTCCTTACCATACTCCACCTTCGACGTAATTATCCATAACTTGCCCTGGATAGACTCCTGGGTCGAACGAAATTCGAACTGAATTAACGTCTTAAGCGAGGGCGTCGAATTTAAATTGACGCCTTGTCGAGCGTCGTTACTTATGTAAACGTGCCCATGTAGAGGGCGTTTCATTTCCCTTCCTTAATTTCATTTTTCCCGTCGTTTGAAATTTGACGCCCTATTGTCTAGGCGTCCCTTTTAAATTAACGCCTTAAACAGAGGCGTTTCCTTTTGAATCAGCGCCCTGATAAAAGGCATTATTTTCCTCTTGATCAATGATTTACTCATTTAGGCTCTTTGTCATCTCTTTACTTATCTTTTATTTTAATTTGATTTATTTAAAAATCTTGTTTTTATCAGGGTTGCTACAATGAGTATTCATGCATGACCACTATGGTATATTAAATGGTAAGCTACTAAAAGGCAGGTGAAATCTGTCTGGAGGTTCTTACTATGTGTGAGATGGTCCTATCATTTGGTATCATGGGTCATATTGCTTGTTAGGGCAGTCTGTATGAGCATGAGCCACAGTCATATGTTCGCCCTCATTGCAAACATTGCATGTATACAGGGGGAGTTTGTTGAGTCTTTGCATGTCTTTGCATACATGTAGTTAATTGCATTGCATTTCATTACATTGAAAATACCAAAAAGATTGATTGAATGCATATTGTCAGGGGGAGTTAATGCATTGCATACAGGTTGTCAATTGCATACTCTTATGTCAGAATTCATTACATATTAACCTTAAAGATCCTGAAGCATGCCTGACCTCCTGATATCTTGCTTGGGGTACATATCCTTTTTATTGATTCTATTGATAAACCTTGATCATATCTGAAAACACTGGGCTTAAAAATCACTTATTCTTGCTGGATCTCTTCTATTGGCCATTCATGAAGATTTCAATGGGGCATATCTCGATCATAAATCTGAAAACACTTGAACTAGGAATCTTCTATTATACGATTTTATGAATGTCTGAAATAACTCAGGTGGTTTAAGTTTAATGTATCTATTGAGTTTGACTTTAAAATCTCTTAAAAATATCTGAATCATGTTTTAATAAACTTTAACCAACCGTTTCATGCTGTGTCTTGAAAAAACTTATGAAATCTGCACTATTGAATACATGGCTTTATTTGGTTAAGTACATGAAATTAGTATTGATTTGAAGCAAATGAATTTTCAGAAATGTCTAAAGGGTAAATAATTGTCAGAGTAATGACTTTGGTCACTGAGAAACCATGTCCAAAGGACTGTGTCATGAGGTGCCATAGTTAACTCTGCTTAAGAATGTTTGATAATCTGGCAGAGCAATGGCATGCACACTGAGAAATACATCTTACTCATCAAAGAAATGAGTTGAGGTATGTCATGAGGTGTAAATGTTAACTCTGTTAATATAAAGAATGACTGTTAGTCACACTAAGTGCT
This sequence comes from Amorphophallus konjac, assembly GCA_022559845.1. Lineage (NCBI taxonomy): Eukaryota > Viridiplantae > Streptophyta > Magnoliopsida > Alismatales > Araceae > Amorphophallus > Amorphophallus konjac. The sequence continues at coordinate 256,499,629 of CM040118.1, read as the reverse complement.
TAGGGATATTGGCGTCTGATCAACGTATATCCTCTAGTTACAAGGTGTGCACTGAACTAGAGTGCTCGTAAAATTTGTAGAATGAAAATTTGTTGAACAAATTGTAATATTTGAATATTGATGCAAAAATCAAACTGCTATAACCCTGGACAAAATCACTTGACTTCATAATTGCTTGATCTCAATACTAGTGAATGTAATTCTGAAAGAAGTCAATAAATTTGATTGTGTAAGAGAAAGGGAGGTTAATCAAGATATGAAATATGAGGGCTTGGTTCATTTTTATTAAACCGTGATTTTAGATATAAATACAGAATTTTATTGACAAACTTTGCTTACATCATGTTTAAACCATGCTGATCAATAAAGTTCATTCATAAGCCCTTATAATGGAAGACTTTGAAAAATTCTGTTTTGGATTTATGAGATTGGTATCTCCTTGAAAATCTTGTTGAATTCCTTGTGTTTGGAGCTTCTTTGAAACTCTTTTACTCACTGTCCTTGATTCTTCATGATCAGAACTTATCCTTAATTACCACTGTGGTCTCCTTCTCATCCATCTCATAAGATTCCATTTATTCAGGGGGAGCTTCCTTGTCATATGAATCATGCTGCATAGAAATTCTTAAAGGGGGGGAATTGTGTGCTTGCATTCATATATTTAGGGGGAGTTCTTGCATTTCTTGTTGCATCTGCATCTCTGCATTCATACCTCCCCATGGTTCTTTTTGATAACAACAAAGGGGGAGAAATTGGTATGAATCATAGATATGTTTGTCTGAAGAAATGATGAAATAAAATGGTTGTGTGAATAAACACACATGACTCATAGTATTGCCATAATCAAAAAGGGGGAGAATGTTGGAACCCTTGTTTTGATAATGACATACTATGAGTCATGGTTTAAGGTCTATGCATCATTTGCTTTAAGTGTTCATCTGTCATATGTCCTCGGTGCATTAACAGTAGCTGCATGCCATAGCACAATTGCATTGAGCATAGAGTCAGTGCACTGCATGCAGAGTCTGCACACTTGTTGATAGCATGTTCGTGAATTCATTCTCATTGTGCACACTTTGTTTTACTGCATTCTACATTACAAACCAGCAAGTCTATACATTGCTTCTAGCATGCACACACACACCCAAGTCTATACATCGTTTCTTCATCACACACAAAAGTCTGAACATTCTTCGGTGAAGTCTGTACACACTTCAGTGGCTACATGAGCATCGTCTGTACATTGCATACTTCTTCCATATGCATATGTACACATCTCAAGACAAAGTTTGCACATTCGCCACCATGCATTCAAGTCTATACAACTCCTGGTGGCAAGTCTGTACAACGTCCTTTGCATGCATTACTTAAAGTCTATACATTGTCGCCTGCTCGTGCATCTCTTCTGAGTCTATACATTGTCGCTATGGCTGTGCATCATTTAGCAAGTCTATACATCCGTCAGCCTTGTCTCTTGCTCGCAAAGTCTATACATTCGTGTGCTATGGCTGTGCATCGTTTGCATATTGGACACTAAGTCCATACATCACTGCACAAGCAAGTCTGTACATTCTAGCATCTCACTTAGCGTCTTTATGCATGGAGCATTCAAGTCTGTACATTGGCAAAGTTTGTACATCGTTGGCTTGTGCATGCATCGTCTTTCAAAGTCTGTACATCGGTCAGTCTCACTCAGCGTCTCATGCTATCGAGTCTATACATCGCATGCATTACACACAGCAAGTCTATACATCCATCGTCTCACTCAAAGTCTATACATTGCAGCCTATTCGTGTTCAAGCTTTCAAAGTCTATACATTGTCTGCCCTGCACACACAAGTCTATACATTGTCCTGTAGCACACACACGAAGTCTGTACAGCCTTTGTGTTGCACGAACACAAGTCTATACATTGTCTCATGCATACATAAGTCTGTACAATTTGTGTGGCTTGTTCATGCATGTGCTGTGTTGTCAGTGGGTCATTTAAGCAAGTCTATACAGACTTGTTCCATGCGTTAGTTTAAGCAACTCTATACATTCATCGCATTGGTTTTAAGTGCTAGGTTGCAAGTCTATACATGCGGTAGTTCAGCATCTTTACATACACAGCATGCACGCAGACAAAGTCTGTACAATCCCTTCCATGCATTCTAAGTCTATACATGCTTCGGATGGCATCACATAAAGTCTGTACATTTTTTAAGTCTATACATGCTTGGTTCAAATCTTGAACTAACTCGATGCATCCATTTTTCTCTTCATTCAGGTTGATTCAAGCTGATGAGTGGCACGTGATCCGAGGTTGGCACCTGGCACGTGATCCAAGGTTACCTCTAGACAAAGAGGGCACAAGCCCTACACACGCCCTATCTCTGAGGCTCTATAAATACGAACCTTCTTCTTCAGAAGAAGAGGGATCGAGAAGCAGTGAAGAAGCCTGCACGATCCAGTGTGGAGTGATAAAAGAAGAGAGCAGCAGAGAGGCAGAGAGCAGAAGAAGAAGAAAAAAGAAGAAGAGTGAGCCTGAGCAGAAGAAGAATAGAGAGAGCAGAAGAGAGATCGAGAGATCCAGCAGAAGAAGAATAGAGAGAGTAGAAGAGAGATCGAGAGATCCAGCAGAAGAAGAAAAGAGAGAACAGCGTGAGAGAAAGAGAAGCGGAGAGAAGAAGAAAGAAGAGGAAGGAAGAAAGAGAGAGTTCGTGGATAAGAAGAAAGAAGACTTTATTGAAGATCTGTATACTGGACCGTGGATCAAATCCAAGCCAGTCAGCTCCATGGGAGCCACATCTATGTTATTATCCTTTACAACTTTTTGATTGCTGTATTTTCGTTTCTTATTTTTCCTTTTATCTGATCACTCGTTTTCTGATTCTCTTATTTAAGGTCGGGGTTCCTCCTGTTGGTTCAGGAGAAGGGAGATTTTAATTTCCGGTTGCAAGTGACGGTGTGTCACTTGTGGGTTCCCTCTGGTCTCAGAGGAAGGGAGTCTCTGACTCCGGGTTTGCAGGTACTGTTGCTACCTGTGGGTTCCCTCCTGGGTGGAGGAAGAGAGACTTAGATCTCTGGTTGCTAGTGATGAGTACTCACTAGTGGTTTCCCTCCGGTCTGGAGGAAGAGGGGAGGTTGTTCCCCTGGTCAAGCTGTTAGGCAGCACCTGTTTGCAGACTGAGTCTGCGGTTCTAGCTGTTGCTAGTGGAAGTCTCACTCCGGTTTGGAGTGAGGGGTGGACGTAGGTCTGTGGACCGAACCACCTAAAAAATCTTCTGTGCAGTGGGTTGATTGCTTTCCTTTACTTCCGCTAGTTGAATGCATAGGCGCGCTCCAAGTGCTTGCTTACAGGTTCAATAGAAGATTTGATTAGCTTTTCAGTTTGCTTAAATTTGTGAAGTGAGCGAATTTGTTTGAGAGCAATATTTTAATTTTGGCAATTTCGAAGAGGGATACATTCACCCCCCTCTGTATCCGGGCCTTGCACCCTATCAGAATCCACATGCACAGCTTGATGAACAAGCTTCCAGAAGAAGAGAGCGGCCCTCGGAGAGAAAGTCGGTTGCCACAGCTTAACGAGAGTTGAGGAGGTCACCTGTCCTCTGATATAAGAGTAAATAGATTTAATGTCGAACAGACTAGAATTAGTCAAGGTCCATACAAGATCATCCTCTTCAGTCTCAAGCTGTATACTCGCTATGTCCTCAAGCATCTGTGGGTTGGCGGCAAGGTAAAGCCACACCGGATGGGAGTGATCAGAGAGAGCCTCTTGAACAGAGACATCCGGCGCCTCAGACCTTTTGCGAATGGGGATGGCATCAAGGAGAGGCCGATCAGCATACCACGTATCCTTCAGGAAATTAGTAGTAGCACCATTATGAACTATGGAGCGGGCCCCCTCAAGCAGCACCACCCGAGCTTTAACATAGTTCCTAGACACAATGCTAGCAGGGTATGGGGTAGCGTAGTCTAGAATGTGACAGCCTTGAATGTATTTTTGTCTGGCATAATGAGCCCAGAGCGAAGAACCATGAAGCGAGTTCCAGAGCTACTTTACATATTGACATAGCAGAACCTCTGATAACCAACGGATTCCTACGCCTCCCTCTGAAAATGGGCGACAAATTGCATCCCAAGCTACCCAATGTTTCCGGTGAGATTCATCCAATCCTTGCAAAAATAAATTAGCGTAGACCTTTTCAATATTATTCTGGATCGATGAGGGAATAGTCGAAGCACTGGCTGTATATATAGGAATGGAGCTTAAGACCGAACGAATCAACGTGGCTCTTCTAGCCTGTGATAGAAACCTGCTTTGCCAGCATGCAAGTTTAACAGAAATTGTGTCTAGCAGATATTTAAAATGTGGACGCTTGATTCTACCTTTGAACAGAGGGATGCCTAAATATTTCATGCTGCCGATCCTATGCAGAAAACCTGTCAGCTATTGAATCCGATCAATGGAGCGAGCGGGCATATGCTTGGAAGCATTGAAGATACTTTTTTGGGCATTGACCCGTTGCCTAGACGAGCGTTCATAGCCTTTTAGGAAGTGGAGTAAGTGTTTAATAGATGAGAAGCCCCCATTCATGAAAATGATGGAGTCGTCAGCATACAAGATGTGCGATAGAGAAGTCACACCCCGGGGGACATGGTACAACGCGCAGCTACTAGAGGAGAACAGCTAGGTGAGCCCACGACTTAAAACCTCCTCTGCCATAATGAACAGAGCCGGGGCAAGGGGGTCACCCTGACGGACACCCCGAGACGATTTGAAGTAACTAGACAACCGACCATTGAAAGATATTGAAAACCTGCAATTGATAAGCATCCACGCTATAAGGGAGGTGAATCGATTGGAGAACCCAAATTTATTAAGCACTAGGAGCAAGAAATCCCACTCATTGCGATCATACGCTTTGGCCAAGTCAAGCTTAATGAGAAGGTTATGCCCCCTGACCGGCATGTCAAGCTCCAAGAACAGCTCCTTGGCGAGAAGAAAATTATCAGTGATCTGCCTGCCACTAACAAAACCACTCTACTGCTCAGAAATAATCAGGGGAAGAATGGGCCGAAGCCGCTCACAAATAATTTTAGAAACAATTTTATATGAGAAATTGCAAAGACTAATGGGCCTGAAATCTGCATAAGAATTCGGGTGCTTCACTTACGGAATCAAACAAATGATCGAGGAGGTGACGCCATGTGGCAGACCATATCCTTGAAAGAAGTTGTGCACTGCCTGGACAACATCATAGCCTACCACATCCCAACAGTGAGTGAAGAAAGCAACCGTGAAACCATCTGGTCTTGGCGAGCTATTGCTTGATAGAGCGAATACCGCTCGCCTGACTTCCTCTTCTGAAGGCATAATACAAAGAGAATCATTATGCGCATCCATAATAAGGTGAGGAATCATAGAGAGGAAGCTGCCATCAATCTCATGCGGTTCCGACGAGAGCAAGGATCGAAAGAAGGACACCACCTCGTCTGCCAAGGCATCTTGATCCTCCACCGACTGCCCATTTACCTGCAATTTTGAAATGTAATTGCACTGACGTCTGCCATTGGCATAATGGTGAAAGAAATGCATATTGCAGTCGCCACTACTCAACCAGTTCACCCGGGACTTCTGAAACCAGAACAATTCCTCGCGGTGAAGAGCAAGACCCAGATCCGCATTGGCTTTGTGAAGGGTTGACCGGTTGTCACCGGAGGGATCTTCATCAAAGGTAGATTCGGCTTGAGTAGCCTTAACTTCCGCCAATGCAATCATTTGAGACAAGTTGCCAAAGACTATCTTATTCTACAAACGAAGTACACCTTTTATATGCTTTAACTTGTGTTGCAACAGGTAAAAAGGATGTTGTGATGCCACCTGACAGTTATGCCACTGATCCTTCACAAGTTCCTGAACTCAACATGGGTGTGCCACATATGTTGGTAAATGAACCTCGTAGGAACAGAGTTGGATCTTTGAGTCGTCAGCAACAGAGGAGAGTGATCTGAGGGCCCTCTGGGAAGATGCTTGACACTCAGCTTCTGGGAGAGGCTGAGCCATTCGGCATTGCACAGAACATGATCAAGTCACGCTCTTATGAAGCAAGCACACATTTGATTATTACTCCAAGTTAAAGGTGAGCCAGCGAACCCCGCATCCATCAAGCTAGCAACAGATAGGAAGCCCTGGAAATCAGACATAGAAGTCAAGGAAGACAAATTACCACCAACCTTTTCCTCCGGGGATAGAATGCAGTTATAGTCGCCTCCAATGATCCAAGGGATGGAAATGCCTTTGCCAAAAACAATAAGTGGATCGAAAAGAGCCCGATGATCCCTCATATTACACGAGGCATAGACAACAGTGAGGAACATGGAGGGACTGTTATGTTCTTGAAGAGAAACAATGATGAATTGCGGATGTAGTTTAATGACCTCAATATTCACGGCATCGCTGTAAAAAACCAGAATTTAGAGTTATCCCCATCATTACCAAAGACCTGGGGGAGCTTGATTCTACGAGCCACCCGAGTAGCTCGGTCAAAATTAATGCGAGGTTCCGAAATAGCAGTGGAGAGGGGAAATCTAACCGCCCGGATGGAGACGCCAAAAGAGGTCCAAACGGAATGAATGAGGCCCAACTCCTTGAAGTGGTAGCCCCCCAGCCCACTCAATATAAGCCCAATAACTCACTCGGAACAAGCGCTTCCTAGGTAGCCTTCGGGTTGGGAAGTCCAAGCATCAGTTCGATCGGGAGAGCTCCTTGGGAGCCCTGCATTCTCTGCCCTAATCATGCACTTATTGCTCGGGAGGCCCCTCCAGAGTCAGTGCCTCATGCTCGGGCCAACTGATGGAAGCTTATTAATACGGCCGTTACGTGTCCCTTAAAAGCCAGGAGCTTAAGGGGACAAGGGAAACCAAGAATTCGTGGGCTATAAAGAGGCCACGAGGAGGACATAACCCCCCCCCCCCCCGAATCTTCTTAGCTTATAGGGATCATTCACTCAACGAGACACTATTTAAACTGGAAGAACCTTGCCGAAGAGAGGTAAGAAGGAAAGAGACACCTAAAACCCTGAGCAGGAACCACTTCACCTCTTGGTGGAGAGGGATCTCGCGTCCCCATATTCCTCCTAATTCCTCCCTTCGCACCAGTTATCTACTACACTTGCTGACTTAAGCATCGGAGGGTCTTCCCCGGGGTTCCAACCCTGGGCACCTCTGAAGTGTTGCCCTTCTTGCAGTTCATACTTCAAGTGTATGTGGACACCTACTTCCCAGCTCAGGAGTAACGCGAGATCGCCCCTCTTCATCTGGCGCCGTCTATGGGAAACGCACAAAGAGCGATCATAGTCCAAAGGAGTTCTGGCAGGAGGATCTCCGACAATAAGGGAAAGGCCCCGGCGGCAGAAGAAGGCGCACCTTCTCTCCCCACGGAAAGTTCCCTACTGAGCAACCACGCCAACGAAGTCCCTCCATCGGTGGCGGGGGAATAACATCCTGGCGGGAGTACCGATGCCCTCCAAACCCTCAACGCAAAATTAGATGTCCTCGTGGATCTCATGAGGGCCTAGGCGGCCAGGGAGGAGAAGTCGCAGCTCCCCCGGAAGAGCCCTCCACACGGAGATGCCTCCCAGCAAACTGTTGGAGGCCGTTTTACCCTACGGGGGTGGTGGCTCATCCGCAACCTATCAGGAGGACTATCGCATGTCCCTCCCTCGAAGCAGGAAGCCTCCTCAACCCCGAGGAGGGAGAATTCAGAAGCACACTGACAGTTTCCGGTGACCGAAGCCCCTGAGGAGCGTCGGGATAGCATGCAAATCCATCCCCTCAGCCCCTCGGGCCAATGACAACCGGAGCTGTCCCTCCGACTACGAGACTTTGAGAGGCGTTTCACAGAGCAGGAGCACGCCCTCCGCGCCTTGCAGAAGACCTCTCCTGTGGAGGACGAGGAGCGATCCCCATTCTTCGATTACATCTTGAAGGCAGAGATTTTCCCCAAGATCTCACTCTCGACCTTCAAGTCGTACGACGGCTAGGGAGACCCGGCCGACCACTACGATAGCTTCGAAGCCCTAATGACCTTGCATGGGGCGTCCGACGTAATCAAGTGCCGAGCGTTCATGACCACTCTTGTTCAGGGCGCTCAAGCATGATTCAGAGCCCTCGCCCAAGGTAGTATCCACAACTTCAAGCAATTCGAGCGAGTGTTCAAGGAAAGCTTCACCGGTAGGGATCCACCCCGGTCGGTGGCGAGATTACTGACACTCAAGTAGGAACAGGGGAGAAGTTGTGGGCTTATATCAACCGATTTAAATTGGAAGCCCTACGCATCCCCTGGATGTTGCCTCGGCCATCACCGCATTAACCGGGGGTACCCGCGACGAGAACCTACGGCGCGAGCTAGTGCTTCATCCTCCTACCTCAATTTCTGAGCTAGTGACCCTGGCCCTGTGCCACACAGAGTGCGAGGAAGTCTTCAGTGCCTGCCGAGACACAACAGGCTCCGGTCGGGAGTGGGACAAGAAGTGACCATCTGAGCAAAGGATGGGTCAAGGAAAGAGGTGGAACCAGGACGGAGACCATAAAGAGCTGTCCCAGAAGTACGAGCGGTATACCCCCCTTACCGCCCCCGTCTATGAGATTTATGAAGACATCAAAGGCTAGAGCCTCCTCCACCAGCCCGAGCCTATGAAGGCCAAGCATCGCAATCGCCGCAAGCATTGCCTGTTCCACAGCGATCACGGGCACCACACCAGCGATTGCCATCAACTTCAAGATGAAATCGAGCGCCTAATCTGCCAGGGACACCTATCCCGATACGTGTCCAGGCAGAAGGAAGACCGAGGCGCTCCCGAAGACATTGACAATGCCCCCCGTGGAGTCCACATCAATGTCATGGCGGGCGCCGTGGCCTCAGGCGGAGATAGTTACCGAGGAAGAAAGCGTCATGCCGAGCGGGCGAGCCGAGCCTCTGTTGAGCATTCTACAGCCCCGCAGGCGAGCGAACCGCAGGCCCTCGTATTCTCCAACCAGGACCCGGAAGGGTTAACCACCCCGCATGACGACGGTCTCGTTGTATCGGCTACAATAAACCATCATAACGTAGACAGTATTTTTGTAGCAACCCTGGTAAAATAAAAAGAAAGATTTCACGAAAGATTAAGTAAGTAAATGATAAGAACCAAAATGAATAAATAATAAGTCAAAAGTAAGTAACGCCTCTCAACAAGGCGCGATTTAAATAAGAAACGCCTTCACCTGAGGCGTTAATTCAAAAAGTGACGCCTATACTAAAGGGCGTCAAATTTCAAATACGTCCAAAACGAATAAAAGGAAAGGGAAAGAAATGCCCTCTTCTTGGGCGTGAATTGTAAAAGAAACGGCATAGGTCAAGACGTCAATTAGAATTAACGCTCTAACCTAAGGCGTTAATTGCACTTGTGTTCCATTCGAACCAGGAGACTATCCAGGGTAAGTTTTAGGATTGCTACGTATGGTAAGGACTCTATCAAGGAAACTAGAGTTCCAATCAAATTCTAACTCTATTGGGATTCCAAAAATCCTATAAATACCTTTCTAATCGAACATGTTCGCTAATTTTGGCGAACCGTTCTGCTGCTGCTGTACGTGAAGAATAGGTCGTTCTTCTTCCTCTGCCTTTCGTCATGGATTATGAAGAAAATTAATGTTCTTCAATTTTTCCTTATGTAGGTAGTCTGCAGCAAGTAGTAACTCTATTGTCAAAGTGAAGAACGTGGGTTCTTCATCAAAACGATCTCTTCATCCAAGGAAGAAGCCGTTGATTTTCTACAAGCAGTGAATATCTTCTTCCTGGCTCACACAATCATCCAGTATCTGCTGATTACCCGGTTATTATTGCCGTTTCACATCTCTTCAGAGGCTCTGTTGTCTCTTCTCTTCACAAATCTTCACGTACCAGCACCAAGACCATTCATCAGGTAGGTTTTCTCAAGAACTGTAGCCCAAACTAGTTTAAGATTCCTAATATTATCATCTGTCATCCATGCCTATAGTTTTACTACATTTTTCAACGTTTTCTGGGAAATTTCAAAAGAAGCGACCCTACTTAGGGCACTAATTCTTGTTATGACGCCTTGCCCAGGAGTCGTCAATTCCATACAGTTAATAAATACCCATATTTAAAATTCAATATCTATGTAACCACGAATCTAATATTATGCATGATCCTACCTACTCAATCTTGCTATTTTTCTTGTCCAGTTCTGTTTCTTGCAAAGTAATTATCGTGAAATACCTTTACTGTTCATGTTCCTGAAAACCAAAGTTAATTAACGACCTTCCCAAGGTCGTCTCTTATGAAACTAACGCCCCATCAAAGGGCGCTAATTTAAAATTAACGCCCATTTCCAAGGCGCGTTTTGTTAAAATTCCAGAATATTTAAATTTCTGCAAAATAGAAATATAGAATGGACGACTGCTGGAAAAGCCGTCAAATTATGAATACACGACCCAGTAAAAGGTGTTAATTCATTAAGTAGTGACTTAGGCTAAGTCACTATTTTCCTGTGATACTATTTTACACTGTTACTGTTAACCGAGGGTTTCATATGTATATATATATATATCGGCACTATATTCCAGTCCGTGAATATAGTCCCCTATTTTCCAATGGTTTATCGTCTACCCACTAACTCTCGGTGACATACAAGCTCTCCATTGGACATTCCGTTCCTTTGGACTAGCAAGTTAGTCATTGGGACCTCCGTAAGTCTCCTCGTAGCCTTGGATTCCCTCAAGGCCGATTGAGCTGGTTGTATCATAAAAACCTATTACACTATTTTTCCATGTCACTCTATAGAAACATGGTATACCGGCCCTCATGTTATGCTAAGTGGATATCATGAGAATGTTCCTAATGGGATGAGGACATCATGCCATTAATATACTGTTCTTGTGGAGCTTAATTCTATATAAAAAGGTGCTCATACTTCATTGTCATGGTACCCGAGTTAGGGAACCAAGTCCACCCAGTTTTATGGATATGCATGATTATACCGTTATTATCGTCCTTCTATGTCAAGTCCAATTTTTGGACTCTCTTCTTTCAAAGTCTATCTCGATTATCCACAAGCTTTTTTTCGTTGAAATTCCATATTGGCTATACATAAAGTGGATGTCAAAATACATGACCAATGCCTGCGCATATAGGGCCCGATATGGTCCTGGGAGGAGCACCCAAAAGTACTTGTGCCCATGGGAGTTGTAATGATCACGGTATGACATTGTACCGAAGTGCATGACTAGCTTGATTGGACATTCCACAAATCTTGTACTTGACTCGATTTGACGTGACATGACTTGCGTGACCCGAAAAAGGGTAATTTATATACTTGCTTGCTTGAAACGTGATAGCCAAATTCTCAACATGACATGATGATCATACTTGCTTGAACATCTTGACATTTATTTGATATAAAGTTCTTGAAAGTTCATGAATAGTTCACCTTGTTATCTGGTTGTTATACACTCTCTATCTTGTCATTTTACGCGAGCATGCATAGCTATAGTGCATTCATGGAAAAATGTTATTACTTAAACCCATTGCTAGTTCTTGAGATATAATTTCCTACTGAGCGTTCGCTCACTCGGTGTTTCCCTACTTTTCAGGTAAGTCCGATGACGAGACTCAATCGGACTGGGAAGGTCAAGAGTGAAAGAGATTAGAGCTTCTCAAAGCGTCAACTAGCCTTGTCTTTTCTATATTTTCTTGAGTCAATTTTGTACTTTTCTTTTTTAGTAAGCTTAGCATTTTCAAGGGATTGTAATAGAAATACTCTTGTGAAGGAATAAAAGGATTGAGTTATCTTTATTATTACACATCTTTGATTTGGTGTCGAATACACTAATACTCTGATTGACATGATTGATATAAACTCGTCACGCGTCTCCGAGTATCTTCCGCGCTCGGGACGTGACAGTTTTTGTGGTATCAGAGCCTAGGGTATTCAATTCCTAGGAAACCCAAGTCCAAGGATAAGTCTGAACCTCTAACCAGTGAGATTGGGTAGAACCAAGGGTTAAAGTCAATATAGAATTAAAAGACTTTTAACACAATCACATACTAATATAGCTATTGTAATTATAGGACAATGGCTGCCGAACGTGCCCAATGGCGCAACATGCAACGCACTCTTCAAGGCATGACCCAGGCACTTCAACAAGTGGCACAAGGAGGTGCACATCGTGGAGCAGGAAATCTCCACCAAAGCTTCAAGAACATGAACCCTCCTAAGTTCATGGGATCCACTGATCCAGATGATGCCGAGCACTGGATCCGAGAGACGGAACGTGTTTTTAGAGTCATGCAATGTTCGGACCAAGAGAAGGTCCTGTTAGCCACATTTCAACTAGAAAGAGACGCCCGATGCTAATGGGAGTCTGTAGAAGCCACATTAGATCAAGGACAAGTTACTTGGGAGGAGTTTGTTGAACATTTCAACAATAAATATTTCTCAGATCGAGTTCAAGAGAAGAAAGCCGCTGAATTCGCCGCACTTAAGCAACGATCTTTGTCGGTGGCTGAATATGAAGCGCAGTTCTCAAGGCTGTCTCGGTACGCTAAACACTTAGTTAGTACTGAGAAGATGAAAGCTCGAAGATTCCTTAATGGGCTCAGGCCCCAATATATAACACGATTGGCACCGATGGACATACAAGTCTATTCGGAGATGGTTTGACGAGCACAATTGCTAGAAGATGCCACGGAACTATCTGATAGGATCCGTGGGAAAGACAAGAAGGAGAATGTTACTAGCTCCGGTACCTTCAAACCCAATTTTAAGAAGAGGCCAAGTAATGGAGGTACTCCCTCCCAGGAGCAAAAGTTCAAAAAGACCAAACCTTTCTCCATCACCACTACACCTTCTAAGGTGGTATGTAAGCACTGTGATAAGGCCGGGCACAAGGCCGAAGAATGTTGGAGGAAACTTGGAGCGTGTCTCCGTTGTGGGAGCTGTGATCATCAGATTCCCGACTGTCCCCTACTCAATGATCAAGCCGGTGACGGAAAGCGCCCGGTGACAAAGAATGCTCGTCTCCAAGCTATTAGGGAGGCGGAACAAGACGAAGGCGGACTCGTAGAAGGTACACTGAAAGTTTATTCCAAGTCTGCACATGTCTTATGTGATACGGGTGCATCACATTCTTTTATTTCCAAGAAGTTTGCCGACCCACTACCTATGGAACCGGAATGGATGAAAATATTTTTATCTACTCCTCTCGGAAACGAAACCGATATTACTCACCATTATCAAAACTGTGAAGTCATGGTAAAAGGAAGAAATCTTCCTATCAACCTCATATGTTTAGACCTAAAGGAATATGATGTCATATTAGGAGCAGACTGGTTATCTAGGTATCGGGCAACTGTGGATTGCCGTAGCAGCAAGGTTACTTTCAAGGACTTTCCAGAACTAGTCTATTCTAGCCCTAAGAGTCGGAGCAAGTCACCTCTCATTTCGACTCTCCGAGCTAGCAAGCTAATAAGGAAAGGATGTGTATCTTTCCTTGCATTTGTCACCATTAAGGAGACTGAGGAGACTAAGCTAGAAGACATCCCAGTTGTACAAGAATTTCCGGACGTGTTTCCGGAGGATTTGTCTGGATTACCCCCACAAAGAGAAGTGGCCTTCACCATCGACTTGGTCCCTGGTGCTGGACCAGTTTCTAAGGTACCATATAGGATGTCCACTGCCGAGCTCAAGGAGCAGAAGGAGCAATTGATGGAACTTCTCAAGAAGGGATTTATAAGACCAAGCACTTCCCCGTGGGGAGCACCTGTGTTATTTGTAAAGAAGAAAGATGGATCCATGAGGTTATGCATCGACTATCGACAGTTGAATCATCTCACTATCAAGAACAAGTATCCACTGCCGTGAATCGATGAGTTATTTGATCAAATATCTGGATCCATGTATTTTTCGAAGATTGATCTCAGGTCGGGATATCACCAACTAAGGATCAAAGATGAGGACATTTATAAGACCGCGTTCAGAAGCAGGTATGGGCACTATGAATTTGTTGTTATGCCTTTTGGACTAACAAATGCCCCTGCTGCCTTTATGCAGCTGATGAATAGTATATTCAGGCCTCATCTAGATCAATTCGTAGTGGTTTTCATTGATGATATACTGATCTATTCAAAGACCAAGGAAGAGCATGAGGAGCATTTGAGATTAGCATTACAAATATTGAGGATAAATCAGTTATATGCAAAGCTCAGCAAATGTGAATTTTGGTTAGGAGAAGTAGCTTTCTTGGGGCATGTTATATCAAAAGACGGTTTATCCGTAGATCCATCAAAGGTTGAAGCTGTAAGTAATTGGGAAAGACCGACCAATGCTAGCGAGATCCGTAGTTTCTTGGGTCTTGCGGGCTACTATCGGCGATTCATCAAGGATTTCTCCAAGATAGCCGTACCACTCACTAGGCTAACTCGCAAGGAGATATGTTATGAATGGAGTGAGGAATGTGAAAGAAGCTTCCAAGCTCTCAAAGATCATCTAACTACTGCCCCGGTTTTAGCTTTACCAATTGAAGGCGAGAGATTCAAAATATACACCGATGCATCTGGCATTGGCCTCGGATGTGTTTTAATGCAACAAGGGAAGGTTATAGCCCACTCTTCTCGCCAATTGAAGAAGCACGAGGAGAACTACCCAGTTCATGATTTAGAATTGGTTGCGGTAGTATTTGCACTGAAGATATGGTGACATTATCTGTACGGAGTGCAGTTTATTGTATACTCTAACCATAAAAGTCTTAAGTATCTCTTCTCTCACAAGGAATTGAATATGAGGCAAAGACGTTGGCCGAAATATCTTAAGGACTTCGACTTCACTATACAATATCATCCTGGAAAGGGTAATCCTGTAGCCGATGCCCTCAGTCGAAAGCCAAGAGCACTATTAGCCAATTGTATGATTCAAGAGTGGAAGTTGCTAGAACAATTCTCTAGACTTAATATAAGCATGGACAAGGATAGTAGGTGTGTCACCTTATCCCATATGAGCATACAGCCAGACTTGCTATCCGAAATACAAGGACTTCAAGGTAGTGACCCCGTATTAGTGGAAATCAAGGGCAAAATGGAAGAACAACCTGATTTCAAATTAGCACCAGATGGAAGATTGATGTTCAGAAATAAAACATGTATACCGAATTGCCCAGAGCTAAAGAAGAAAATCTTAGATGAAGCTCACAGATCAAGGTACACGATTCATCCTGGATCAACTAAGATGTATCAAGATTTGAAAAGGACCTTTTGGTGGCCCAATATGAAAAGAGAAATAGCGGATTTTGTGTCTCGCTGTCTCACATGTTAACAAGTCAAGGCAGAACACCAAAAACCTGCCGATAAGCTACATCCTCTAGATATTCCCAAGTGGAAGTGGGAGGATATCGGTATGGACTTCATTATGGGTCTGTCCCAAATCAAAGGGGGGGATATGACGGAATATGGGTTATCATCGACCGATTGACCAAATCGGCACACTTTTTGCCAATCAAGAGTTGATGGTCAGTTGATGTTCTTGCTGCATTATACCTTAAAGAGATAGTCAGGTTACATGGAGTACCTATCTCAATCGTGTCTGACAGAGACCCCCGTTTTACTTCTCAATTTTGGAAGGGTTTACAACATTCACTGGGGACGAGACTTAACTTTAGTACAGCTTTTCATCCTCAAACGGATGGTCAGACCGAGAGAACTAATCAGGTGGTTGAAGATATGCTCAGAGCTTGCATCATTGATTTTGGTGGAAGCTGGCATGATCACTTGCCTTTGGTTGAAGTTGCATACAATAACAGCTATCAGGCAAGTATACAAATGGCACCTTTCGAAGCTTTATACGGAAGGAGTTGCCGATCGCCTTTGTGCTGGGACGAGGTTGGTAAAAAACAACTATTAGGTCCAGACATGGTAATGGATACCACTGAAAAGATTCAGTTGATTACAGAAAGACTTCAAGTTGCTCAGTCTAGGCAGAAGGCTTATGCCGATACACGAAGAAGAGATCTCGAATTCCAAGTGGGAGATCACGTGTTTCTCAAGATATCACCTGGACGTGGAATAAGGAGATCTGGTGTTAAGGGCAAGCTTACACCAAGGTTTATCAGACCTTTAGAGATACTAGAAAGAGTTGGCGAGGTTGCTTACCGCGTCGCTTTACCTCCTCAATTGTCTGAAGTTCATAATGTATTCCACATCTCAATGTTGAAGAAATATGTGCATGATCCGTCGCATATCATTGATCATGGAGACCTGGTGATTCAAAGAGATCTCACTTATGAGCAAAGGCCCATGAAGATCCTCGATCGCGAGGTACGAACATTAAGGAACAAAATTATTCCCATGGTTAAGGTGCAATGGAGTAAAGGTACAGAACACGAAGCGACATGGGAGACCAAGGAGTCTATGAGGAAACGATTCCCAGTCTTATTCTAAAAAGGTATGTATTTTACACTCTCCACGTTTATATGTGATTGAATTTGGGGACTAAATTCTTTTAAGTGGGGGAGGGTGTAGCAACTCTGGTAAAATAAAAAGAAAGATTTCAAGAAAGATTAAGTAAGTAAATGATAAGAACCAAAATGAATAAATAATACGTCAAAAGTAAGTAACGCCTCTCAACAAGGCGCGAGTTAAATAAGAAACGCCTTCACCTGAGGCGTTAATTCAAAAAGTGACGCCTATACTAAAGGGCGTCAAATTTCAAAAATGTCCAAAACGAATAAAAGGAAAGGGAAAGAAACGCCCTCTTCTTGGGCGCGAATTGTAAAAGAAACGGCATAGGTCAAGACGTCAATTAGAATTAACGCCCTAACCTAAGGCGTTAATTGCCCTTGTGTTCCATTCGAATCAGGAGACTATCCAGGGTAAGTTTTAGGATTGCTACGTATGGTAAGGACTCTATCAAGGAAACTAGAGTTCCAATCAAATTCTAACTCTATTGGGATTCCAAAAATCCTATAAATACCTTTCTAATCGAACCTGTTCGCTAATTTTGGCGAACCGTTCTGCTGCTGTTGTACGTGAAGAACAGGTCGTTCTTCTTCCTCTGCCTTTCGTCATGGATTATGAAGAAAATTAATGTTCTTCAATTTTTCCTTATGTAGGTAGTCTGCAGCAAGTAGTAACTCTATTGTCAAAGTGAAGAACGTGGGTTCTTCATCAAAACGATCTCTTCATCCAAGGAAGAAGCCGTTGATTTTCTACAAGCAGTGAATATCTTCTTCCTGGCTCACACAATCATCCAGTATCTGCTGATTACCCGGTTATTATTATCGTTTCACATCTCTTCAGAGGCTATGTTGTCTCTTCTCTTCACAAATCTTCACGTACCAGCAACAAGACCATTCATCAGGTAGGTTTTCTCAAGAACTGTAGCCCAAACTAGTTTAAGATTCCTAATATTATCATCTGTCATCCATGCCTATAGTTTTACTGCGTTTTTCAACGTTTTCTGGAAAATTTCAAAAGAAGCGACCCTACCTAGGGCGCTAATTCTTGTTATGACGCCCTGCCCAGGAGTCGTCAATTCCATACAGTTAATAAATACCCATCTTTAAAATTCAATATCTACGTAACCACGAATCTAATATTATGCATGATCCTACCTACTCAATCTTGCTATTTTTCTTGTCCAGTTCTGTTTCTTGCAAAGTAATTATCGTGAAATACCTTTACTGTTCATGTTCCTAAAAACCAAAGTTAATTAATGACCTTCCCAAGGTCGTCTCTTATGAAACTAACGCCCCATCAAAGGGCGCTAATTTAAAATTAACGCCCCTGTCCAAGGCGTGTTTTGTTAAAATTACAGAATATTGAAATTTCTGTAAAATAGAAATATAGAATGGACGACTGCTGGAAAAGCTGTCAAATTATGAATACACGACCAAGTAAAAGGCGTTAATTCATTAAGTAGTGACTTAGGCTAAGTCGCTATTTTCCTGTGATACTATTTTACATTGTTACTGTTAACCGAGGGTTTCATATGTATATTTGTATATATATATATATATATATATATCGGCACTATATTCCAGTCCGTGAATATAGTCCCATATTTTCCAATGGTTTATCGTCGACCCACTAACTCTCGGTGACATACAAGCTCTCCATTGGACATTCCGTTCCTTTGGACTAGCAAGTTAGTCATTGGGACCTCCGTAAGTCTCCTCGTAGCCTTGGATTCCCTCAAGGCCGATTGAGCTGGTTGTATCATAAAAACCTATTACACTATTTTTCCATGTCACTCTATAGAAACATGGTATACCGGCCCTCATGTTATGCTAAGTGGATATCATGAGAATGTTCCTAATGGGATGTGGACATCATGCCATTAATATACTATTCTTGTGGACCTCAATTCTATATAAAAAGGTGCTCATACTTGATTGTCATGGTACCCGAGTTAGGGAACCAAGTCCACCCAGTTTTATGGATACGCATGATTATACCATTATTATCGTCCTTCTATGTCAAGTCCAATTTTTTGACTCTCTTCTCTCAAAGTCTATCTCGATTATCCACAAGCTTTTTTTTCTTTGAAATTCCATATTGGCTATACATAAAGTGGATGTCAAAATACATGACCAATGCCTGCGCATATAGGGCCCGATCTGGTCCTGGGAGGAGCACCCAAAATTACTTGTGCCCATGGGAGTTGTAATGATCACGGTATGGCATTGTACCGAAGTGCATGACTAGCTTGATTGGACATTCCACAAATCTTGTACTTGACTCGATTTGATGTGACATGACTTGCGTGACCCGAAAAAGGGTAATTTATATACTTGCTTGCTTGAAACGTGATTAATTCTCGACATGACATGATGAATATACTTGCTTGAACATCTTGACATTTATTTGATATAAAGTTCTTGAAAGTTCATGAATAGTTCACCTTGTTATCTGGTTGTTATACACTCTCTATCTTGTCATTTTACGCGAGCATGCATAGCTATAGTGCATTCATGGAAAAATGTAATTACTTAAACCCATTGCTAGTTCTTGAGATATAATTTCCTACTGAGCATTCGCTCACTCGGTGTTTCCCTACTTTTCAGGTAAGTCCGACGACGAGACTCAATCGGACTGGGAAGGTCAAGAGTGAAAGAGATTAGAGCTTCTCAAAGCGTCAACTAGCCTTGTCTTTTCTATATTTTCTTGAGTCAATTTTGTACTTTTCTTTTTTAGTAAGCTTAGCATTTTCAAGGGATTGTAATAGAAATACTCTTGTGAAGGAATAAAAGGATTGGATTATCTTTATTATTGCGCATCTCTGATTTGGTGTCGAATATACTAATACTCTGATTGACATGATTGATATAAACTCGTCACGCGTCTCCGGGTATCTTCCGCGCTCGGGACGTGACAATTTTAGTCGACAATGGTAGTGCCCCTGATGTAGTATTCTATGAATGTTTCCTCAAGATGGGAGAGAATCCATTTAAACTCCACCTGATCTGAACCCCCCTGTGTGGGTTTAACGGCCAGGCAACTTATCCCGAGGGAGCCCTGAGCCTGCCAGTTACTATCGGCACCCCGCCCAAAACTGTTACGGTTATGGTAAACTTCATCGTGATTAAGGGGCTGATGGCATATAACGCCATCTTCGGCCGAGGTATCCTCAGCCAACTGAAAGCGGTGCCCTCTACCTTTCACCAAAAAAAGAAGTTTCCGACCAAATATGGCGTGGGGGAGGTCCAGGGTAACCAGGCATTTGCTAGACAGTGCTATATAATATCGGTCGAAGCCACGAGGTCGGAAGGGAAGAGCAAAGAAATAAAGGGAGCCGAAGAGGGACCAACAACATCTAAGCCTGGCGGCGAGTTGTTAACAGTCTTTCTCAACGGTGACCCGACTCTAGGAGTCAAGATTGGAGCCGATCTACCACTTGAGGAACAAGAAAAATATGAGGATTTCCTTGCCCAGTACATCCAAGTCTTTGCATGGTCTGATGAGCACCTTCCCGGGATCCCAGGAGACGTGGTGATGCACAAGCTCAACCTCGACCCAACGGTGAAGCCTGTCTAGCAACGTAGGAGAAAGCACGACCCGGAGAAGCAAGCGATCATCAAAGAGCAAGTCATCAAGGGGCAGAAGACTGGCCTTTTTCATCCGGTCCTGTACCCTACGTGGCTCGCCAACGTCATCCTAGTACCAAAGGCTTTTGGAAAATGGCTAATGTGCGTGGACTTCACCGACCTCAAGAAGACAACCCCAAAGGATTGCTACTCGCTGCCGAGCATCGATCAACTGGTCGATTCAACCTCTGGCAATAAGCTGCTCAGCTTCCTGGACGCCTACTCCGGCTACCATCAGATTAGGATGGACCCGGAGGACATCGAGAAGACCGCCTTCATCACTGACTTCGGCGTACACTGCTACACCCGAATGCCGTTCAGGTTGAAGAACGCTGGAGCAACATATCAGAAGCTAATGAACCACATTTTCGAAGGACAGCACGGTCGAAACGTCGAGGCCTACATTGATGACATGCTTGTCAAAGCCCCGAAGGCTGAAGACCACTTTGCTGACTTAGCCGAGACCTTCAACACCCTCCTAAGGTGCAACATGAAGCTCAACCCTACTAAATGCGCTTTTGGAGTCATATCCGAGAAGTTCCTAGGCTTCCTGGTAACTCAACGTGGAATCAAAGCCAACCCTGACAAGGTCCAGGCCATCCTGGAGAAGCGGCCACCCACCTGCATCAAGGATGTTTAGTGCCTTACGGGGTGCATTACTGCGCTCAACCGCTTCCTGTCACGAGCGGCCGAACGGTGCCTACCCTTCTTCAAATTGTTGAGCGGACCGAAAATGGCATCTGCTACGTTCGCCTGGGACGAGGAATGTAAGAAGGCATTAGCCGAACTCAAGGAATTCTTGGCCTCACCTCCGGTGCTGTCTAAGCCGATCCAGGGCGAGGCTCTACACATTTACCTCTCGATGACCCCCTCTACAGTGAGCTCGGTCCTACTCAAGAATGATGCCTTGTCAAATGGGCCATCATGCTTGGGGCCTACGACATCTCGTACCGCCCCCGCTCGGCCATCAAAGGATAGACTCTTGTGGACTTCATCGTCGAAAGCACGGTCCCGATTGAAGAGGCACTTCCATTTGCGCCCGGGTCCACTTGGGATCTGTTCGTCGATGAGTCCTCCAACTCGACCGGATGCGGCGCCAGTGTCCTCCTCAAGTCCCCCGGAGGAGCGGAGCTACTGTACTCCTTGAAATTCAACTTCCAGGCCTCCAACAACGCCTCCGAGTATGAAGCCCTTATCTCAGGGGACAGGATGGCTCGACGACTGGGAGCCGAGTGAGTCAGGATCCACATCGACTCCCAACTAGCCGGTAGCCAGGTTAACGGTGATTACGAAGCTTGGGAAGGACAAATGGTCAAGTAACTCCAGGTGGTCAAGAGGATGGCCCGACTCTTCGAGAGCTTTGAGGTAGTCTGGATCACCCGGGAGGAGAACTCCCGAGCAGACGCCCTCTCTGGCCTGTCCTTCTCGCTCGACCCCGAAGGTACATGATCGGTCTTCCTCGAAGAGCTTGAGCGACCGAGCATCGAGTCCGAGCTTATGACTGTTTACCCGGCACCCCCAAGCGACTAGCGGACTCCCTACATATCCTGGTTCTGGGATTCTCAAGAGCCCACTGACCCTCGGGAGGTTCGGAAGCTTAAGTACCAAGCATGTCATTTCATCATGCTGGATGTGGCCTTGTACTGCAAATCTTTCTCTGGTCCCCTCCTCAAATGCATCAGCACCGACGAAGCCAGCCGAGCTATTCAAGAAGTACACGAAGGCATCTGCGGCGTGCACCAGGGGGGAAGATCACTCGCCAGGATCTTGCTTCGGCAAGGTTATTGATGGCCCACTCTCTAGCACGACTGCATGACCTATGCAAAGAAGTGCGACCGGTGTTAGTGCTTCGACCATCTGGTCCATCAGCCTGCCGCGGAGCTCGTCACCCTTGCCGAGCCATACCTCTTCGCGCGGTGGGGGATCGACATCTTGGGTCCATTCCCTATGGCTCAAGCTAAGAAGAAGTTCATCATCATCACCATCGACTACTTCACCAAGTGGATCGAGGCCGAAGCCACCACCAGGATCACCGAGTCAGTCGTATGGAGTTTTGTTTGGAAGTCGATCATCTGTCGCTACGGTGTCCCCCGAGTGATCGTGAGCAATAACGATCGACAGTTTGATTGTCATTACTTTAGAGACAGATGTGCTGACCTAAACATTCGCAATCACTTCACTTCGGTAGCTCACCCTCAGGCTAACGGACTGGTCGAGAATGCCAATAAGACTATCTTAAAAGGCATCAAAACCAAGCTCGGCAAGGCCAAGGGAAGCTGGCTCGAGGAATTACCAAGTGTACTATGGTCGCACCGAACTACTCCAAGAACGGCCACCGGTGAAATACCTTTTCAACTGGTATATGGCATGGAAGCCGTTACTCCGTTAGAGGTCGGCAATCCCTCTCTCCGAGTCGTCCACTTCAAACCTGAGGTAAACGAGGAGAAACTACGAGAAAACCTCAACTTAGCGGACAAGATCCGAGAGATTGCAAAGATCCGAGCAACGGAATACCAATGGCGCATCACTTGATACTACAACTCCGGAGTCTGAGACAGACGCTTCCAGCCAGGGGATTTCATCCTAAGAAAGGCCGAAGCCTCTCGGCCATTGGAGGCAGCGGAGAAGCTAGCCTCTACCTGGGAAGGCCCCTACCGAGTGGTCGAGACGCACGGGAAAGGGGCATACCGACTGACCACCATGGAAGGAGTACTCATCCCTCAGACATGGAACGCGACAAATCTTCGCAAGTTCTACTTTTGATCATCTGGAAAGCACACACATGTAAGCAAAGTAGAATAAACAACATTATTCTCTTTTCATTAAACTCTGATGTACATCAAGTAGGCCGCAACCAATACAATATGCATGTACAACAACAAAAATTACATCCACGAGTACTATGACACGAGTAGATCGCTCGGCCAACTCGGTAGGCACTCCTTGTTGAGTGGAGATAGGCAGATCTAGAGGGGAGGGGTGAATAGATCAGCCCCTTTTTGCCCTTCTTTGAGGAAATAAAAAAGGATCTAACATAAATGATGATAAGATAGATATTTAGTTAATAGCTAAGAAGTTGGGCACACAAATGATATCCATGAACGGTCCTACCAAGCTTCTACCGCTAGAACAAAAAGGAAACCAAACCACAAGACACAATCTTTAAGGTGGTTCGGTCTCAATCTAGAGACCTACGTCCACCCCTCACACAACACGGTGAGGCTTCACTAGTGTAAAAGCACATCCGCTGATTCACAGCTTCAATCAGAGAGATACACTCTCACAACTCCACTGCCACACAGCTTGAGGGAT
This sequence comes from Amorphophallus konjac, assembly GCA_022559845.1. Lineage (NCBI taxonomy): Eukaryota > Viridiplantae > Streptophyta > Magnoliopsida > Alismatales > Araceae > Amorphophallus > Amorphophallus konjac. The sequence continues at coordinate 256,476,193 of CM040118.1, read as the reverse complement.
CATAACCCAAAACACTCCGCTGCCAAACAGCTTGTGGGATAACAACCCAAAACACATAGACCGGTTACCACACCGTCTGTCTTCCTACTCACAGGTGGGGAATGAATAATATGAAGCGTGTTTTGAAGAAAAGCAAACTGAAAATGAAACAACCAGAGAGAGTATCGTAATGAAGCACTATGAGAAAGAAGTCTCCTGTCTGGGAAAGAGCTTGAGGACTCCTTGGCTCTCTTCTTGTTCTTCCTGGTTCTTCACCACAACCCTTGTGATAGGATGATGATCTAGCTTTCAGCTTTCAAGGGTTCTGGACAAAGCTTCACAAGACCTTCCTGCTTGAAAGAGTCCTCTCATCGTGAGGAAGAGGATCATCTTCTTTTTATTGCACTCACGTAGGCAGCATCACCAGGAAGAAGATAACTTCATCAGCAAGCTTCTAGCTATTCTTTTCTCTACTTGCTTGCCTTGCTGTCAAACTGGAGCTCATGCTCCTAATATATTGGTCACCACCGGCGACACCAACGTTGTCCCCTTTTCAAGCTAAACCCATAATGTCACATCCACATTATTTGATTTGCTTCTATTTTCCAAGTTGACCCTTTTTCTGTCAAGTCTAAAGATATGTGGGTAGGTAGGAGACCATATCAGCAAAAGTACAATCCTTTCAGGGGATTTCTCTGCCAGACCATCATCCTTAGACAGAGTACCCTCTTTGACGGCTTTTTCCAGACTGGACGGATCCTCCAGGACAAGTTCAGGATCTTGAAAATAGCTTCTATCGATTTCAGACCCGTTCTGGTCGAACACGATTGTGTCGACACTTTCCATACAGTGTGTCGAGACATCCCATTGAATAACTTAAAGATAGCTTCGGCCGATTTCAAAATCGTTCTGGTTGAACACTGAAGTGTCGACACTTTACTCACAGTGTGTCGAGACATATGTGCTTGGTTCCAAGATAACATCATAACTGTGTCGAGACATCGTCAAACAGTGTCAAGACATCTGCGTCATGTGCAGAGTTCCCACACGAAGGTGTCGAGTCTTTACGTGCTAGGATCCGAGTCATCACACGAAGGTGTCGAGACACGTCCGCCATTAAGAAGTGAGGCTTGAGGTGTGTCGACACTTTTCACTCAGTGTGTCGAGACATCAATTAATCCATAGGCCAGACAGACAACGGCTTTAGCTTGATTTCTTTTGGGGGTGTCGAGACATTGGTTAGATGTGTCAACACATTCTTTTCTGCTGGAGCTCAACCATTCATATATTAGCACGATCTCTTCTAGATGTGTCGAGACATCATCAAACGGTGTCGAGACATCACTTAGAGAAATTTTAATGCACTTGTTTAATCTATTCTTTAAATCAGAACATGTTAGATATTCCTCAATTATCTACTAATGATTTATGATTTGTTATCATCAAAACTAGGGGACACAACATTCTCCTCCTTTTTGATGATGACAACCATGAATCATTATAACCAAGGATTCATATAGCATTACACAATTTGGTTGAGGAACCATCAAACAAGTAAAATTCATTCATTCAAGACAACAACTGCCCTTTAACATTTTTGAACAAAATGCTTATTTCATTGATCAACCAAGGTTTCATACAGATCAAGCAAGACATGTATTCAAGCATTTACATTGTACTGACTAAATGCAAAAACTAAAATCTAGATGAAAAATCTAAATACATGCTAGATGCTAGATGATGCTTGTCTTCTCAGAAGATCTTCAGTACTTCTCCCTCTTTATCATCAGCAAGGAGGGGGTGAAGGAGGAGGCTACTGTGGTGGAGGCATGGAGCTAGAACTGGCAAAGTGAGGATCTATGCCTCTTGGAACTCGTGTTGCATGTGAGAGATTGCTGTTGCTAGAGAGTCAACCCTCTGAGTTAGCTGCTCATCCCTTTGTCTGACAAACTGGTGTAAAGACTTGATATTTTTCTTGATGTCCTTGAGCTAGCCGGAATCATTTCACAGATGCATTCTGTTTCAGCCCTCTGCTAGGAGCCTTATGGTGGAAAATGAGAAGAGGTGGCTTCTGTTTGAGGAGGAGGGCACCATTCATCACCTGCGTCCTGCAGGGCTGGTTGGAGTTGAGCTTTATGCAGATGAATGAGTTCCAAGATTTTAGTACCGACCATATCCAATTTTTTGTACACTACATCCATTTTGGCCTCAGCTTTGGTGGTGTTGTTGGCAGCTCGAGCTTTTAGCGCAACGGTTGGGGCATTATCCTGTAAACCTGCAAGCATGGAGGAGGCATCCAATAGCTTGTTGGAGTCAGAGTACATCTTCCCTTTCAGCCATTGGGAGGAATCCAGTAGTCGAGAAGTAGTAGTATTAACTGTTCTCTGCAGATTGGAGGTGGCATCAATGGATCTGTTGGTCTCTGTGGTCACATGTGCTCTGATGAATGTAGTTGCGCTAGCCACTTGTGCTTGGATGGATGTAGTTGCGCTAGCCACTTATTTAGCTAGCTGATTGGAGGAGTCCATCAGTTTGGCACACTTAATGTTGATATTACATTTCTCTTCTCGTATGTCATATGCATGCCTCACCATGTCTGTAGTTTTCTCCGGTGTTTCAAGGTGAATTTCCCTGAGCCTCTTCATTATTGTCCTAGCTCTTTCGCACACATTGACAATTGAGTTCATGAAGTTGTACAACCTTGCATCTGACCTGTGTTTGTCGTTAACAAATTTTGCCCATCTGCTAGTTTAAACTTGCTCATTGTGGAGTTGTCTGGCTTCTATTCTCTCCACTTGCAAGCTGAGTTGTCAAAAGGAGGAGTTCATGCTCCCAAAATGAGCAGTGAGAAATTGGATAAGTGCAGGGTGAATGTCCATGAGACTACCAGTGGCACCAAAAGCAGGACCTCGGGAGGTGGAGGCCTCTGTATGAAATTCAGGAGGGGCATCCCTTGCACCAAACACTCGAGGTTCATTTTATGGAGACAGTGGAGGTTGAATGCCAAAAGTTGTCATCATGCCAAGCTGGTCCATGTGGTCTTCAGACTGTTGTTGCTGATGGGCCTGCTCAAAGTGAATGTCTGCATGGAACACTTCATCATGCTAGTCTAACTGGGCATCTGAAGCTTGCTGGTCTTGTGCAGGCTGTTCCTAAGTAAGTTGTTCCTGTGCAGGCTGTTCCTGTGGAGTTGGCTATACTAGAGGGTCAAGTAAATGTCTAGGCAGATTCCTTACATGTTTGTCACCTTCCTTCTTGAAGTGCATGTAATTTTCTATGAACCTCATGCTGTAGACATTACTTATGGGGATAGGTATGGACTTTTCATTTTCAAGAGGGATGCCAACCTTCTGAAAAATCACAGTTAGCTGTGCGGCATAGGGCAGGCTACGCCGGTTGTAAGTGCAACTGTCCATAATATAGAGCATGATCTCTGGTAAACAAACATGGTAATTGTTGAACAAGCAGTAAAACAGGAACCTCTGGGTCTCTGTAAGTCTACTTCTACCACCCCCTTGTCTTCAGTCCGAAGGACTTTCTGGTTTTCATCAAAAAATAAGTTCTTGTAGAACTGCTGAACTAAAAATGGGTAGTATACCCTATGATCGGACAGAAACCGTCGCCATCCTTGGAACTCAAATAAAGGTAGTAGTTCAGGAAAAGATTCAAGCATCTTGTAGTCAAATCCACATACGGAGGAAAGAGGATCCTGGTGGGATCACTTTCTTCTTCCCTGACTGAGGGAGCAGCACTGGGCTGCGGAGGAACGGACTGAGCCTTGGCCTTCCCTTTTTCCTTGGCGGATGGCCGTGGTCGCTTGGCCTTTGGTGGTGGCGGTGAAACCCTTTCACTGTTTGAACCCTAGGCCTCGGCAGCTCTTCTCTTGGCTGGTTCAGTTGCTGGGCGGTCTTCAATGCTCTTGGAACACCTTTCAGAGTGGTCTTTAAAGGCAGCGGCCTTCTTGGATGAAGCCGTGTCTTTCTTCTTGCTGCGGGTGACCGGAGGAACCATGGAGAGTAGTAGAAGAAGGGGAGGAGAGGTGACGGAGGGCAGTTGGGGCAATCTGGGCAGATGGTTGCCCAGACGACGGAGGGGGAACGAGGGCGTCGACCTCCATGGTGAGAGTATGCAGGGTCGCCGGAGAATGGGTGTGAGAGGGAAATAGGGTTGAAATGGGGAAAAGGTAAGAAATCGATTTTCACCGTGAGTTAAATAAGGGAAGTTGAGATTTTTACTTTTAGAAAAAAAAATACCCCTAAAATAAGAAATGGCGAATATACCCCTATGTTAAGTTCAGAACGGTTTAAAGAATATAAGCTCAATTTTGAGTAATGAATGGTTGAGAAAAACCGTTTGTGCAATAAATAATATGACTAAAACATTTGAGAAAGTTAAAGATAATGGAACCAAGCCCATTCGGCTTACTCATCACATTCATTTGGCATGATTGTAAAATGAAAATAGACAAGTATTGAAAATAAACAAACACCTTTTTGTTTTGAAGCACGGTGTAGAGTCAACCCCAAACCATTTTTTTATTAATTAAACAGTCTGATAAAGCATTCACTTTTTGACTCAAGAAAACATGTTGATTAGACGCCAGAGTCCCTGGTTACTCAGTGTAGCTTATCTTTCTGAAATTTTCTGAACAGAGTTGACAGCCTTCATCATGACTAGATTAACCTTCATTTCATTGATAGAGGATCTAATTCCTCCAAAGATGAGGTCATTGCTCTGAAATTATTACAAAATGGTTTTTAAGAGGCGTATTCTGTAATTGACTTCATATTAGGTAATTTGTTTAAGGACAATATGTCACGCCCCGAGCCTTTATTACAACGGAAGACTCGCTCGGGGAGCGCGAACAGTCGGCATGGTAAGCCTCTTGCAAGCAAGAATCAATCAGAGCGTAAGACAATCACACAAGTAAATGCAATTGCACAAGATTTAATCAACATCAACTTTATTTCATAATGCTCAATATTCAAGATACAATCACTAATTTGATTTCCATTCTACTAGACTCAAGAAATGGGAAAATTACATTGACTCAATCTAGACACTTTAACTTCCTAAGTTTTCACTCTCATCTTTATAACACTTTCACTCGCTTCCAGACCCGCTACTAGTATAGCCCGAATCCGAATCCGAACTATTTCCATCTCCTGAAAAACATTAGAAAATAGGTCATGAGCACACTTGCCCAGTAGGTATCTTCGCATCAACATGAAGGCACTATTTAAGTAATTATCATTTTAGCTCTAAAGAAATAAGGTAAAATCATGCGAATGCGAATCAATCATGCGATCAAATCAATAGAAACAAGATAACCATGTAAGATAGAATGATCAAGAGTAAACTAGTAAGAATATAACAAGAACATGATATTGGCCTTCCACGAATAAGAATGTAACGAGATTGTACTAGCAAGCCACATATTCCTCACTTTAGCATCTTATGCTTAAGAGCAAGTGCTTCGTGAATTTCTGTGGAATATCAAGCAAGAATGTCATGTTGTTCCGTGGATCTTCACTTATTTATAGAAATAGTACTCTCAGCGCAATGCGACGCCAATAGCATCATACCCCATGGTTTATAAAATAGTATGTTTCCGGCAATCAGCCGAGGGGACTAGCATAGAGCCCGTGAACACAATCAGTGCTTGATCGCATCTTCAGTTATAAATTAAGCTACTTCCACGCAGTATAACAGTAAAGTATGGCCAAGAATATAGCACTTCTAATAATTCCATGATAACTAAAATCAATGAATGAATGCTTTAATTTTGAATATATGAGATCAAGAATGATATTTAAACTAAGTTATGCTTATAGAATAAATTGACAGCATAACGGTATTTTCCTTAACTTCCATTTCTTTTAAATCAATTTAAGCAATATGACAAGTTCTAGATCATCAAGGTTTGTCTAGAATCATTGGAATATCAACCCTGGTACAAGCTATGTAACGGTCATTGGCTGGGCCGTTACATTATGTAACGCGCCAGAAATAGGCCGTTACAGTGATCCGAGTCCAGAAGGATAAAAATAGACCTAGAGGAATGTGACGGTCTGGCACTGGGCCGTTACGTGAGCCTGACGGTCCAATTCAAGGCCGTTACATTTCAAGAATCAAAAACCACGATAGAGTGTTCTAATTAATGGGCTTTCATTGGTACAACCAACTCGGCGTCCTAGTGGGAATCCCAGGCACGTGGAGAATTACGGAGGCCTTGAAACAATGATTTCCTAGTCCATTGGAAGGATTATCCAATAGAGAGGCCCTCATGTCCAAGATTGTGTTCCTATAGTGCAAAGTGTGAACTAATGACAACATACCAGAATATGTGCCATGTACTTATAGAATTGACTCTATTGACAGAGAGAGATATGTATAATCAAAGTGAAAATCATGATAAAAACTCCGTCAATACAATGTTAAAAAGTCATGCTTTATAGTACAAAACTATAGAGTTTGGTTTAACATAACTTAAGTAGAAGTGATGACAAAACATGCAATACATATCATGAATAATCAAATATCCTTAAAATCATATGATTAGGTTTAAAACTTAGGTAACTAGGTTTTAACCATAATAAGATTGGCAGGTTGTATTCAGTCATATGGTTGACAGAACACAGGATATAACGGTCTGGAGATGGGGCGTCACAGTGAAAGTGACGGTCAGGACCCAGCCGTTACATGATTGTAACGCGTCTGTCCAAGCGCGTTAGAAACATTAGTGCAATTCAAATACTACCGAGTTTGTAACGGTCTGTCGTAGGGCCGTTACTTGAAAGTGACAGTCCTATGCTAGTGCGTTACAGTATCTGCTCACAGAAAATAATCATAGAAACTAAGAGATCAACTCACATCATGTCTTTTATCAAAACATGATGAGCTTCTAATCATGTTATCGAAGTAAGGCCATCTACATGCATAGGTAATCATGAATAGATGAATAGTCATGTTTTAATTTCTTAATTTGGCTAAGAGGTGCATGATGTGCATAGAACAAATAAAACATGAAATCAATGCTCTACAATGCATGGAATTCAATCAAACCAGAGGGCTTTTAGTCCTATCATGTTGTTTTTGCCGTTCATGAGATAACCTACCTCTTACTTCGACTGTAGTTTCTGAATTTGGTTGAGAACCCTGCCCTAGTTCCCTTCCTTCTCTTGTGACTTTTTCAGCAACTTCTTTAGGCTCTAACTCCACGCCCTCTTGACCTAAAGATGTGAAATTCGGAGGGGAGTTAGTCTAAAGTATTGTAAACAAATTATTCTAAAGAACTTACATGAGATAATGACTCCTTACCTTGCTTCTTTATGTCCAAAAAGTAAGGGTCACACAGTTCAGAACTATGCCCTATTTATAGAGTTTGGGCTAGGGTTTTGAAGATTAGATCGAGTTTAGAGTCCATATTTCATCAAATCATAATCTCTAATAGTCCTTAGAGTTTGATTCATAGTGGATAGGAACATCAAGTTCCAATCCTTTCATGAGTCCCTTCACTTACGGAACTAACAGGAATGTAACGGTCGAGTGCCCATGCGTTACATGTCTGCGGCGGTCTTATGATAGACTGTTACAGTCATCGTAGCTTAGAGTTTCAATTTATGAAAACTCTTTTGTTAATTATCTAAATCATTATCTTATATTATTAGTATTTATCCTTAATATCCGTGGATAGACTTAATTACCTTCTAGAATGTGGGCCAAACTTTAATGGGCTAGAGTTAAAACCTTTTGGACTTTAATTAAGTGGTTTGGGTTAATTGATTAACACCACTTGGCCTCATAATAATCATTTATAAATTTATTTAGGCCTTTATAAATTCTTGAAAATTATTTAAAATTTCTGGGGCACTACACCCTCCCCCACTTAGAAAGAATTTGGTCCCCAAATTCAAAACATGTATTGAGGAGAGTGTACTTACAATTAAATAATTCCGGAAATTTTTTCTTCATAGCTGATTCGATTTCCCATGTTGCTTCATAAGGCCATGCTTTCTTCCATTTAATCTTAACCATAGGAATGACCTTATTTCTGAGTTGACGCACTTTCTGATCCAGAATCTTTATCGGTGTTTGTTCATATGTCAAGTCTTTCTGAATATCTATATTATCATAAGTGATAATATGATTTGGATCATATACGTACTTTTTCAGCATAGAGACGTGAAATACGTCATGAACTCCTGCTAACTGTGGAGGTAAGGCCAATTTATAGGCCACCTCACCGACCCTTTCAAGGATTTCAAATGGACCGATAAATCTTGGAGTTAACTTTCCTTTAATGCCAAATCTTCGAATACCACGATCCGGAGAAACCTTTAGATATAAATGTTCTCCTACTTGAAATTCCAAGTCGCGCCTTCAATTGTCAGCATAAGATTTCTGCCTATCTTGTGCTATTTTCATCCTTTCCTGAATGAGCTTGATTTTCTCTGTAGAATCCATGATTAAATCGGGGCCTAGAAATTGCCTTTCCCCTATTTCATTCCAACATATTGGTGATCGACAACTTTTCCCATATAGAGCTTCAAAAGGTGCCATTTGTATGCTTACTTGATAGCTGTTGTTATATGCAAATTCTACCAAAAGCAAGTGATCATGCCAACTTCCTCCAAAGTCAATGACACAAGCCCTGAGCATATCTTCTACCACTTGATTTGTCCTTTCTGTCTGACCATCAGTTTGTGGATGAAAAGCGGTGCTAAAATTCAATCTAGTCCCAAGTGAATGTTGTAGGGTCTTCCAGAATTGTGATGTGAATCGGGGATCTCTATCTGATACAATAGCGATAGGGACTCCATGTAACTTGACAATTTCTTTTATGTATAGTGCTGCTGGAATATCTACAGACCATCGACGTTTTATTGGTATGAAATGTGCAGATTTAGTCAATCGGTCTATAATTACCCATATTCCATCGTGTCCGCCTCTTGTCCTAGGTAGTCCCATAATAAAATGCATTCCTATGCTCTCCCATTTCCATTCCGGGATACTTAAGGGATGTAATTTACTTGCGGGTCTGAAATGTTCCGCCTTTACTTGTTGACATGTGAGACACCGAGATACGAAGTCAGCTACTTCCCTCTTCATATTGGGCCACCAAAAGCTTTTTTTGAGGTCCTGATACATTTTTGTACCTCCTGGATGAATGGTATACTTTGATTTATGTGCTTCTTCTAAGATCAATTTCTTTGTATCTTCATGATCGGGTATACACATTCGGCCCTTGAATAGCAATTTTCCATCTTCGGATATAGAAAAATCCGGTCTTTGTTCAATATTGGCCTTAATTTCCAGTAAAATTGGGCCATCCTCTTGTAACTTGGCCAAATCCTCAATCAATGTTGGTTGAGCTCGGATATTTGCCATGAAATAATTATCTTCCTTAATGTCAACATCTAGATTCAATTGAGCAAATTGAGGAACAAGGTTAGTCATACTAATCATGAGACTTGATAACATACCAATTGGTTTTCTGCTAAGTGCATCTGCTACAGCATTTGCCTTGCCAGGATGATATTGAATAGCGAAATCGAAGTCTTTAAGATATTACAACCATCTCCTCTGCCTCATGTTAAGCTCTTTTTGAGAAAATAAATATTTCAAACTCTTATGGTCCGAATAGACACTGAACTTTTCTCCATAAAGATAATGACGCCAAATTTTTAAGGCGAAAATAACTGCTGCTAATTCCAAATCATGTACAGGATAATTTTCTTTGTGACATTTCAATTGTCTTGAAGAATAGCAAATCACCTTTCCATCTTGCATAAGGACACACCCTAAGCCAATTCCAGATGCATCCGTATATACTTCAAATCCAGCACCCTCTATTGGTAGTGACAAAACAGGGGCTGTTGTGAGATGATTCTTAAGATTTTGAAAACTCCTTTCACAGTCCTTCGACCAGATAAAAGGATTTTCTTTTCTGGTAAGTCTAGTTAAAGGAACCGCGATCTTTGAAAAGTCCTTTATGAATCTTCTATAATAACATGCTAGACCCAAAAAGCTTCTAACTTCAGATATAGTCGTTAGTCGACTCCAATCTCTGACAACTTCTACCTTAGAAGGGTCCACAGCAATACCTTCTTTTGAAATAATGTGGCCTAGGAATGAGACTTCCTTGAGCCAGAATTCGCACTTATTGAGTTTGGCATATAGCTTGTGTTCTCTAAGTGTTTGCAAAGCTATCTTTAGATGTTCTTCATGTTCTTCTTTTGTCTTGGAGTATATCAGGATATCATCGATGAAGACGACGATGAACTGATCTAAATATGACTGGAAGACACTGTTCATAAGTTGCATGAATGCTGCTGGTACATTAGTTAACTGATAAGTGTGTATTTTTACATATTAATTCATGATTATACACATTTTTATGAGCTTAAATAATGATAAATATACACGTATCACACTTACTGTTAATTTAGAGTCAAATGTTTAATTTTATGAAATTAACTAATTTTAATAACGATTTTTACTTATTTATGCAGGCACTCAGTACGAGGGAAGCTACAAGAAACAAATATAAATATAAAAAAAGAGAAAATAAAATTATATGTTGAATTGGGCAAAAAGCCCATGGAGTTGTTCAAAAAGAAAATAATAAAAAAATAGAAAAAAAATAAAATTATTTGACATTTTTTAGGATTTTTCTATGCTATATATATGATATATATATAACAATATGTATATTATATATATATATACTTCGCAGAAAGCGTCCCCGCCCCCTCTTCGCCCCGCCTTCGCGCGGCACGGGCGACGAGGCGGGGGAGGGCGGCACACGGCGGGTCAACGCGGCACACCCGCCAAGGAAGGCGTCGGCAGACGCGGGCGCACGCGCCCGCGTGCGACACACGGCGACAGCAGGCGGTGGGCGGCGCACCAGTGGCCCACGCGGGCGCGTAAAAATGCGTGAAGAAAGGCGACGCACGGTGGGCGCATCTGGCCAAGAAAGAGAGAGAATGAGAGAGGAAAGAAGGAAAAAGGGGCTAGAAAAAGGCCAGAAAATTATAGAAAAAATCAAAAAAAAATGCCCATGTGTGCAACACATGTTGGCACACAATATTGGGTCAAAAAATAGCAGCACTTGTTTGTTCACATTGGTAAGAATGTTCACATGAGAGGGGGTGTTATATGTTACCCTATATAAAGGGCTTCATTTGTAATGGAAAGGGGTGGTTAGGAGGTTAGGAAGAGAGGATAGCTAGGAGTAGTAAGCTATGGATTGATCAAGTTTGTAAGTGTTCTTCAAATTTTTACTTTGTACCTTTGGTAGGGATAGATTTTGAAAGCTTTTGTATTCACGTTTTGAAGTTTGTGTTAAGTTTGTATTGAAGGATTTCATTGTACTCTTAGTCATTTCGACTCTTCATAGATAATTTACAAGCTTGTGTGATCTTTATTTCAATTTATTATCTTCTACAAAGTTGTCCATCTGTAAGTTTTCGTCAACTTCTCTTTTCATCATTTCCTTTAATTCCTTCTAGTTTAAAAGTTATTCTTTGTGTTTTTAAGTGTTGTCCTGTTCATGTACTGTTCATCCGAAGTGATAGTCTCCACCACTTTGCCATTTTGAAGCCTTTAAAATCATAATTTTACTCTGAGTTTTTCATGAAAGTTGTTACTCTCTTATAAATATAACTTGTGTTCTTCTTCCACTTCTTCAAATTCTTCTTAGTTTGAGCTCTAGAATTAATTCTTTACTGTTCTGTTTTTCTGTCAGTTACTGTTCACCAGCAGCAATAGATCTTGAGTTTTCAAGTTTTTCATTATCTTCCTTTCGTTTTCTGTTTCTCTGTTCTTCATAAAACTTCTTCATATTTTAATTCTCTATAACTTTCATGTATTCCATTTTTTCTAATTCCATTTAGATTTTAAGTTATTCTATTTCTTCCAACCCCTATTTTTAATAAAATTCTGTTATGTTTTCAACTTAGTATTTCAAATTTGTTCTATCCAACCTATTTCTTCATAAGTGTTTCACTCACACCCAAAACGGTGGTCTTCTTCAAATCATCTCACGGCATCGACTTCCAAGGCGGAGCGATCTTCATCAAAGGCTCGGCGAGGAAACGACGGCATTCTTCAATTCATTGGCTAAATATTTCTTTAACTTATCTCTTGTTCTTTCAAATTGCAATTTCATTTCTGTTAGTTGTAATCGCACTCAAATCAAACAAAAGTAATTGATTTTCCAAAACATAAGGGTATTTTCCAACTTACATTCAAATTTCCTCCCCGTGGGATCGACCCGTATTTACCACTTTACTCGTATTTTCAAAATCATTTAAGTTAGTGAGTGCGGTTGTATAAATTTTAAAATTTGTGTGGCACGGTATTTTTAAACGACGACTGTCGAGCGCATCAAATTTTTGGCGCCGTTGCCGGGGATGGAATTTTTGAAAGTTGGATATTCTTGTGTTTGATTTGTATATTTGTATATTGATTTTGCTATTTTTACTTGTGCAGAAAAAAGGAAAAAAAAGTCATAACATCAAGAAAAAAGGAAAATCGGACCTGAAGTCCTCAGAAAATGAAGCGTCGTTAAAAGCTCGGAAGCATCGCTAAAGAGTAGAAACGTCGGAACAGGTTCTGTTTTTTCAATTTCTGGAAATTCTAGAAAAATTTGAAAAACTCTTCAAAACTCTATAAAAAAATCAAAAACATCAAAACAAAAAAATTTTTTATGCTGGCTGGATAGGTTCATTAATTAAAAACAAAATATATATACTTGTACCAAAATAAATTTTCTTTTTCATTCCAAGAATAGAAACCACACAACATGTTTTAGGTCATGCATCATTTAGCATAGAATTTTTCTTTATTTAATTATTGTCATTGCATTTTGAAGATTGCGAGGGGCAAGGTACGCTCTACTTATCCGATTATGTCATGCATATTGCATAAGAACCCCTTGTTTGCAATTGTGGTGTACATTTTATTTCAAAATACTTTAAGGGCAATACCTTAAAATAACATAAGGTGGGGATTTCATCACCCTTCCTTAGCCCAAAAATCACATTTCCCTTGCATATCTGCATGACCTACGCCATAAATAAAAGTCAGTAAACGTTGGCCCTAGGATCACACTGTGGTTCTTGTGTTATTTGGGTTTATCCTCATATGAAAACCGGTGCCTAAGGCAAGACGGTCGGACGGCAAACGCCTTAAGCGGGCTAGTGGTTTGGCATAATAAGGTCCCTACGTAAGTAGGGGGAACCTCCCACTTACCTGGCTGGTGGTCATATTGAGGGTAAACTTAAGTTTCACGTTAATCACTTTGTGAAACCCTACTTGTAGGTCTAAGTCACATCTAGGTCATTAGATAATTTGTGTTAACTTGGTTGTGTTTGCATAAAAATTTTCAAAAAAATAAAATAACAAACCCGCGCCTATGTTGAAGCACTTTATTCCTTCTTCTTACAATCCCTCAACCTGTATTCAACTCCCTGACATTCTTGTTGATCAATATGAAATTCGCCCTAGTCTCATCCAGATGCTCCCATCTTTTTATGGGAATCTCAATGAAAATCCTTATAGACATCTAGATGATTTTCTAGAAGTTTACTCCCTGATCAAAATTCAGAATTTTGATGATGATGCCCTTAAGTTGATCTTATTTCCATTCTCATTGAAAGATAAAGTAAAATGTTGGTTCAGGAGTTTTGGAAAGATTATCAGGACTTGGGAAGATATGCAGTTAGAATTTTTAAAAAAAATTTACCCCATAGTCCGGACCAACATGATGAGAAGGGCTATTCTAGGATTTACTCAACGTCCGGGAGAGCAAATTCATGAATCTTGGGAAAGAATGAAGGATCTAATAAGTGAATGTCCACACCATGGGTTGCCCAAATGGCAAATTATATTTAAATTTTATGAGGGGTTATCCGATTTTGATAGGCAAATGATAGATATATATTGTGGAGGGGCATTTTGAGCAAAAGTGAAGATGAGGCGTATGATCTGTTTGAGATTTTGAGTGAAAATTCGGTGAATCGTGCCTCCATCTCATCTTATCAACAATCCGTAGGACATGTCAAACAGGCTGAAAACCCAATCCATACGTTCACGGAAGTCTGTGAATTCTGTGCCAGTCTCACTCACCAAGTGAGTGAATGTCCTACTATAGCCCGACTCTCTCCAGTTATCCAAGCACAGGTCCACAATGTCCTAGGATTCTCTCCACGCCAGTGTGATACCCTTTCCGATAATTCTACGTCTGGCTGGAGCTATCACCTAAATTTTCCTTGGATGGACCAAACAATCCAAACCCATTCGTCTACACTTTCACCCCAAGAAGGCCACGGGCGGCCCCTGTGTCCTCAGCTTCAGCTCAACTCATCTCACCCAGATTTCGGAATCAACATTGATCTTAAGGGTGATTCACCGGGCCACTATTTTGAACCTCAAATCGTGTACTCTCAGTCTACTTATCAACCCTCTCCTTCAACATTCCACCAACCCCCTCGATATGTGAATGATGATGATGATGATGATGATCTTCTGCCTGTCATTTTGGCTCAAGATATCACTATTGAGAGTGAGGGTGTGTGTGCAAGTAATACCATTATGAAGGAAGGAAAGGAAGAAGGGGGTGACTTCAAGGATAATGATGATCATATCACCCCATCCTATGAATATTTTGAGATTGAGAATATTACTGTCAAGAACAATGGCCCACACAACTCAATTGAGGACATGAATAAAGAGGAGGATTACGTTGTAAGTAATAATATGGTTGATTTAATGGAACAAAATTCTGAATATCCTCCTTCCCTGGAAGAATATGAGGATGGGGCCTTATTAGAAAAGTTTACATTTCATCTACCGACCCCATTTCTGGGAAATTTGATTGATAATTTTCAGTTGAGTGAGGAGTGTGATGAGGGGCCCGTCTTAGAGAAATTCACATTTGATCTGACCTATGATGAAAGGGTCGGATTGGACTCATTTACCTTTCCTCTATCCACCCCATTAGTGGGTGTTTTGGTTAATAATCCTCAGATGAGTGAGGAGTGTGATGAAGGGGTTTCATTCGAAACTTTTATATTTGATCTAACCCCTAAAGCCTCTCCAATGACGTCTGAATCTGTGGATGAGTTAGTGCTTCCTTCTACTTTGATTCCCCTGTCAGTCGAGCCTCTCCAATTTGAGATTCTAGGACCTGAGGGGGATGTGCCAACCACATTCACCTTTGATTTGACAGCCTCTCAGGAAGACAAGTTGATCAATGCCCTTAAAGTTCATGAGGTTGTTACTGACAGGAAAGTAGCTCAGGCTGACAATCTTATTCCTAAGCTACTAGGAGATGAACAAGTTTCCATGGAGGAAGTCATTCCTAAAGGGCTCGTCAGGAGGGACGATACAGGTGAAGGGGACCAAGGGATTGATATGGTGCAAGGGTTCCACCTCGATCTTGATAAATTGCCCATTGATCATTTCTGGATCCCTAAAGCTGAAAACTGGCTCACACACAGGGTTAACGTTAAAATCCATAATGTGCGAGTCCTGCCTCTTTCTAGCCCCAGTCTGTACATGTTTACTCTTGTCTTCCAATGGCATAAGGGCTGGAATTTGAAGGAGGACAAGATCACGTGGTGGCTCATTCTGAATGCCACACGTTGGTTAATGATCTACCTTGTGTCTGGCTGACGACATAAAACTTAGCGCTTCTTTGGAGGCAACCCAAAGTTTAAGTGATTTTTGTGTGGTAATCAGTGTTTTTTTGGGAAGCTAGATGTGTGCAAGAATTTGAGAGGCCAGAAAGAAGCAGAGAACTAAGCATAGAACATCTTATTCCACTCTCAACAATAAAAATAACAAAGAGATTACATCAGGTGTAGCAACCCTAATAAATGAATATTGAAATAAAATTAAAAACATACATATTACAGAAGTAATACAGACAAAATAAAACAAATTAAAGATAACGCCTCTGAGTAAGGCGTTAATTTAAAAAGAAACGCCTCTACATACGGCGTGACTAAAGAAAGGACGCCCACGAATGTGGTCGTCAACTCTCATGCGACCAAATAGGTAAGTGAAAGAAACGCCCAAATATTAGGCGTGTTTTAAAAACAAGGAACGCCCTTATACATGGCGTTTCTTAAGAAACGACCTGAACTAGGTCGTTAATTAAAGAATCGACGCCCTGACCTAAGGCGTTAATTCAGTTCGTGACCCGTTCGAACCCAGAGCTTATCCAGGGAAAGATTAACCTAATCTAGTAAGTGTCTATTAGAGTAAGGACTCTATTAGGGATATATTACCCTCAATCAAACACTACCTTTGTTAGGACTCTAAAATCCTATAAATATACCCGATCGATCCAACCCTAAACCATTTGATCGATCTACTGCTACACGGTAAGTGAAGAACATACGTTCTTCTTATTTCTGTTGCCCTTCTGTTTACAGCCGCATGAAGAATATTGATTATTCTTCTTCTCCTTTAATGCAGGATAAGGATCTGGTGCTTGAGTAAAGAACAAGGTTATGTTCTTCATTATTTGTCCTAGCTTCGGTTACATCTGTGAAGATTATTAACATCTTCATCTTCTTTCTTTTTCTCTTCCTCTACAGGTTCTGTAACGTGAAGAACAAGGTTCTTCATCATCTTCATCCAACATCTGCTGCATCTTTAATTCTTACAGACCCTTCACGGTTATCTCCAAATCAACCCTTTAAGGTAGGATTTTCTCAAGTCTCGTAGCCCAAACTAAAAATAAATATAAGAAGCACCATGCATGATATATTTATACAGTTTGCATGTAGTTTTAATACGTTTTCTGTAAATTTTTCAAGAAACGCCCTTGAATAGGGCGCTACTTTAAAAGAAACGACCATCATAGTGGTCGTTAATTAGAAGTATACGCCTTGTATACAGGCGTTAATTTCATGAACAATCGCATGTAATCAATAATTGATCCTGTTTAAGATTTAATAAATATGAAATATCGATTCTAATATCTTGCATGACTCTACCTGTAAAGTCCTGCTAATTTTCTTGTCATGATCATGTCTCCTGTCTTGGAAATTTATTTGTTGAAATATTGTAAATTCCTTGAATTCACGACCTTGACAACGTCGTTTTACACCTGTTAACGCCCCATCACATGGCGTAAATT
This sequence comes from Amorphophallus konjac, assembly GCA_022559845.1. NCBI lineage: Eukaryota > Viridiplantae > Streptophyta > Magnoliopsida > Alismatales > Araceae > Amorphophallus > Amorphophallus konjac. The sequence goes on along the minus strand of CM040118.1, from coordinate 256,459,059 downwards.
GAAAAGAAACGCCCCTTTCTAGGGCGCGTTTTCTGTAAATTCCTGAACTATGTATATCCTGTAAAATAAAATTAAACAGTAACGCCCCTTTCCAGGGCGTGTTTTAAATAAATCCTGAAAATTATTTATATTCTGTCAAATATTTAAATAATGAGACGCCTGCTTATATAGTCGTCAACTCTGAAGAAACGCCCCTGTCCAGGGCGCGTTTTATATAAATTATTGAAATAATGAAATTCTACAAAACGGAACATAGGTAAACGCCCTTATGTTAGGCGTTACTTACCTGACTAACGCCCCTGACTAGGGCGTGTTTTTGATGAATTAATAAAATTTTTGAAAATTATGTAAAATAGAAATATGTAAACGCCCTTCTATTAGGCGTTAATTACTTGAGAAACGACTTGACCTAAGTCGTTATTTTATTGTAAAACTGATTTTTCCCTGTTTTTGTTAACCGATGATTTCATATGTTATATAATATATATATCGGCACTATTCTCCACTCCGTGAGTATAGTCCCACGTTTCACGTTGTTTCATCGATCACACTCAACTCTCATTGACATACAAGCTCTCCATTGGACATTCCGTTCCTTTGGACTAGCGAGTTAGTCATAGAGACCTCCGTAAGACTCCTCGTAGCCTTGGATTCCCTCAAGGCCGACTGAGCTGGTTGTACCCTAAAAACCCATTACACGATCCTTGCCATGTCAATCTAAAGAAACATGGTATACCGGCCCTTATGATTATACAAAGAGTATATCATAAGAAATTCTTGATGGGATGATGATATCATGCCCTATCATGTCGTTCTTGTAAACCTCAATTCTATGATAAGAATGAGGGTATCTTGCTTGATCTAATGTTTATGTGGACCTCAATTCTATATAAAGAATGTCCATATTGATTTGTCATGGGACCTAAGTTAAGGGAACCATATTCTACCTAGTTTTATTGATATCGTGATTTTACCGTTATTATCGCCAATCTATGTCCTTTGTCATATTTTTGGACTCTATTCTGTCAAAGTTGTCATACATGTCTACAAGCTTGAATATTGAAACTCTATATTGGCTATATAAACAAGAGTGGATGTCAAAAATACATGATAAATGCCTGTGCATATAGGGCCCGATCTGGTCCTGGGAGGAGCACCCGAAAGTACTTGTGCCCATGGGAGTTAAAATGATAAGGTATCTGGCATTATACCGAGTACTTGACTTGCTTGATTGGACATTCCACACACATCTTGTACTTGAATCGTACTTGACTTTACATGAAATGCGTGGCCCGAAAAAGGGTAATTTACTTGCTTGATACATGATAGCCAAAGTTCTTGACATGACTTGTTAAACGTGCTTGCTTGAATATCTTGAATACACTTGTCATCTTGTTGGAAGTTCATGATTAAGTTCATCTTATTTCTTGATATTACATTCTCTCTATCTTGTCGTTTTATGCGAGCATGCATAGCTTTATTGCATTCATGAAAGATGTAATTACTTAAACCCCTTGCTAGTACTTGAGATATAATTTCCTACTGAGCGTTCGCTCATTCCGTTTGTCCCTTTGTACTTTTCAGGTAAGTCCGACGACGATGGAAGTCAATAGGATGGGAATGTTTAAGAGTGAAAGTGATAGAGCTGCTCAAGTGTCGTCTAGTCTTTCCTATAGTTTCTTGAGTCAAATATGTATTCTTTTCCTTTTTATTAAACAGAGTATTGGATTTGTAATAGTCTATCCATTATGAAATAAAGGATTGGGTTATCTTGCTATTTTGCGCATCTCTGTCTTTGCGTCGAATACACGACCACTCTCATTGATATGATTGATATAGACACGTCGCGCATCTCCGGGTATCTTCCGCGCTCGGGGCGTGACAGTCTTTGTGGTATCAGAGCCTAAGGTATTCAATTCCTAGGAAAAACCCAAGTCCAAGGATAAGTTGAACCTTTAAACCAGTGAGATTGGGTAGAACCAAGGGTTAGATTTAACATAGTATACGAGTCTTTAAATATGATCACATACTAATATAGTTATTATAATTGTAGGATAATGGCTGCCGAACGTGCTCAATGGCGCAACATGCAGCGTACCCTTCAAGGGATGACCCAAGTGCTACAACAGGTAGCACAAGGTGGTGCTCCACGAGCTGGAAGCTTACACCAAGCCTTTAAGAATATGAATCCCCCGAAGTTTATGGGATCGACCGATCCGGACGATGCCGAGCATTGGGTTCGGGAAACCGAACGCATATTCCGTGTCATGCAATGCACGGACCAGGACAAAGTGCTATTAGCTACATTCCAGTTAGAGAAAGATGCTAGATGCTGGTGGGAGTCTATTGAAGCAACCATCGATCCTACTCAAGTAACATGGGAAGAATTCGTGGAATACTTCAATGCTAAATATTTCTCGGACCGAGTCCAAGAAAAGAAGGCTGCCGAATTCGCTGCATTAAAGCAACGATCCTTATCATTAGCAGATTATGAAGCTCAGTTCTCCAGGTTATCTAGATATGCTAAGCATCTTATTAGCACGGAGAAGATGAAAGCCCGTAGATTTCTTAATGGGCTTAGGCCCCACTATATTACTCAATTGGCGCCTATGGACATCCAAATTTATTCTGAAATAGTGCGCCGAGCTCAATTACTTGAAGATGCCACGGAACTATCTGATAGGATCCGTGGAAAAGACAAGAAGGAACAAGTCACGGGTTCGGGTTCTTTCAAACCCAACTTTAAGAAGAGGCCCAATAATGGAGGTTCTTCCTCTCAAGATCAGAAATTCAAGAAGACCAAGCCTTTCTCTATCACCACTACCCCTTCGAATACAGTCTGCAAGCATTGTGACAAGGCTGGTCACAAGACGGAAGAATGCTGGAGGAAATTAGGAGCTTGTCTCCGTTGTGGAAGCCGTGAGCATCGGATTCCCGAGTGTCCATTAATGAACGACCAAGCCGGCGATGGTAAACGCCCGGTGACAAAGAATGCTCGTCTTCATGCAATACAGGAGACCGAACCTGAAGAAGAAGGCGGATTAGTGAAAGGTACATTGAAAATTTGTTCCAAATATGCACATGTCTTATTTGATACGGGTGCATCGCATTCTATTGTTTCTAAGAAGTTTGCTGACCCGTTACCTCTAGAACCGGAATGGATGAAAATAGTGTTGTCTACTCCTCTCGGAAACGAGACGGATATCACGCATCATTACCAAAACTGTGAGGTATTGGTTCGAGGAAAGAATTTTCCTATTGATCTTATCTGTTTAGATCTAAAAGAATATGATGTTATACTAGGAGCAGATTGGTTATCTAAGTACCAGGCAACGGTTGATTGCCGTAATAGCAAGATCGTTTTCAAAGAATTTCCAGAACTGACTTATACTAGTCCTAAGAGTCGAAGCAAATCCCCTCTTATTTCGGCTCTTCGAGCAAGCAAGCTCGTCAGGAAGGGATGTGTATCCTTCCTTGCTTTTGTCACTGTTAAAGAAGCTAAGAAAACCAAGATAGAAGACGTTCAGGTAGTGCGAGAATTCCCAGACGTATTTCCAGAAGATTTGCCGGGATTACCCCCTCAAAGAGAAGTGGCCTTCACCATTGACTTAGTCCCTGGTGCTGGTCCTGTTTCAAAGGCACCATATAGAATGTCCCCTGCTGAACTCAAGGAGTTGAAGGAGCAGTTGATGGAACTAATCCAAAAAGGGTTTATTAGACCAAGTACTTCCCCGTGGGGAGCACCAGTCTTATTTGTAAAGAAGAAGGATGGATCCATGAGATTGTGTATCGACTATCGACAGTTGAATCATCTTACTATCAAGAACAAGTATCCACTGCCGAGAATCGATGAATTATTTGATCAGATTTCAGGATCCAAATATTTTTCCAAGATTGATCTCAGGTCAGGATATCATCAGTTAAGAATCAAGGATGATGACATTCACAAGACCGCATTCAGAAGCAGGTATGGCCATTACGAATTTGTTGTTATGCCTTTTGGACTAACAAATGCCCCTGCTGCCTTTATGCAGTTAATGAATAGCATATTCAGGCCTTACTTGGATCAATTCATAGTAGTCTTCATTGATGATATATTGATATATTCTAAGACTAAGGAAGAACATGAAGAGCATTTGAGGATTGCATTGCAAGTCTTGAGGACAAATCAATTATATGCTAAACTCAGCAAATGCGAGTTCTGGCTTGAAGAAGTGGCTTTTCTCGGACATGTCATATCCAAGGACGGTTTATCTGTAGATCCGTCAAAGGTTGAAGCTGTAAGAAACTGGGAAAGACCCACTAATGCAAGCGAGATCAGAAGTTTCTTAGGTCTTGCAGGCTATTATCGGCGATTCATCAAAGATTTCTCTAAGATCGCCGTGCCCCTTACAAGGTTAACTCGTAAGGAGATCCGATATGAATGGAGTGAGGAATGTGAAAGAAGTTTCCAAACTCTTAAGGATCATCTCACTACAGCTCCGGTGTTAGCTCTACCAATAGAAGGAGAGAAATTCGAGGTCTACACTGATGCTTCTGGCATTGGCCTCGGATGTGTCCTAATGCAACAAGGAAAGGTCATAGCATACTCTTCACGTCAACTGAAGAAGCATGAGGAGAATTACCCCGTCCATGACTTAGAACTGGCCGCGGTAGTATTTGCCCTAAAGATATGGAGACACTATCTCTATGGAGTACAGTTCACTATCTACTCCGATCACAAGAGTCTCAAATATCTATTCTCACAAAAGGAACTAAACATGAGACAAAGACGCTGGCTAGAATATCTCAAGGACTTCGACTTCAATATACAATACCATCCCGGAAAGGGTAATTATGTTGCTGATGCCCTTAGTCGAAAGCCGAGAGCAATGATAGCCAATTGTATGATACAAGAATGGAGGTTACTTGAACAATTCTCCGAGCTCAATATAAGCTTGGACACGGAATCCAAATTTGTTACATTATCTCATGTAAGCATACAGTCAGATTTATTATCTGAGATACAAGCACTTCAGGGTGATGATCCTATATTAGTGGAAATCAAGGGCAGATTAGAAGGACAATCTGATTTTCAACTAACTTCTGATGGAAGATTATTATTCAAAGGTAGAACTTGTATACCTGATTGTCCGGAATTAAAGAAGAAGATCTTAGATGAAGCTCACCGATCAAGGTACACTATTTATTCTGGATCAACTAAAATGTACCAAGATGTAAAGAGGAACTTTTGGTGGCCCAATATGAAAAGAGAAATGGCGGACTATGTATCACGCTGTCTTACATGCCAACAGGTCAAGGCGGAACACCAAAAGCCTGCTGGAAAACTACACCCTCTAGATATTCCTAAGTGGAAGTGGGAGGATATTGGTATGGACTTCATCATGGGTTTGTCTAAATCTAAAGGAGGACATGATGGAATCTGGGTTATCATTGACCGATTAACTAAATCGGCGCATTTCTTGCCAATAAAAAGCTGATGGTCAATTGATGTGCTAGCTGCACTGTACATCAAGGAAATAGTCAGGATACATGGAATTCCTGTCTCAATCGTGTCTGACAGAGATCCCCGTTTTACTTCTCATTTTTGGAAGGGATTACAACATTCATTAGGAACAAGGCTCAACTTTAGTACTGCTTTCCACCCACAAACGGATGGTCAGACCGAGAGAACTAACCAGGTTGTTGAGGATATGCTTAGAGCATGCATCATTGACTTTGGAGGATGCTGGCACGATCATTTACCACTAGTGGAATTTGCATATAATAATAGCTACCAAGCTAGTATCCAAATGGCACCTTTCGAAGCCTTATACGGAAGGAGTTGCAGATCACCCATATGCTGGAACGAAGTTGGAGAAAAACAACTGCTAGGTCCAGACATGGTAAGGGATACAACTGAGAAGATACAAGTAATCAGAGAAAGATTGCAAGTTGCTCAGACGAGACAAAAAGCTTATGCTGATACAAGAAGGAGAGATCTTGAATTCCAAATCGGAGATCATGTATTTCTCAAGATATCGCCTGGACGTGGCATACGAAGATTTGGTGTTAAGGGCAAGCTTACGCCAAGATTCATCGGACCATTTGAGGTACTTGAAAGAGTTGGCGAGGTTGCTTATCGCATCGCATTGCCTCCTCAATTGTCCGAGGTACATAATGTATTTCACATATCCATGTTGAAGAAGTATGTGCACGATCCATCTCATATTATTGAACATAGAGATCTGGTGATCCAGAAAGATCTCACCTATGAACAGAAGCCTATGAAGATCTTAGATCGAGAAATACGAGCTCTAAGGAATAAGGTTATTCCCATGCTCAAGGTGTAATGGAATAAGAATCCCGAACGCGAAGCGACATGGGAGACCGAGGAATCTATGAAGAAACGATTTCCCGAGTTATTCTAAGAGGTATATACACTCTCCACGTGTATAATTATATATATTGAATTTGGGGACCAAATTCTTTTTAAGTGGGGGAGGGTGTAGCAACCCTGATAAATGAATATTGAAATAAAATTAAAAACATACATATTACAGAAGTAATACAGACAAAATAAAACAAATTAAAGATAACGCCTCTGAGTAAGGCGTTAATTTAAAAAGAAACGCCTCTACATACGGCGTGACTAAAGAAAGGACGCCCACGAATGTGGTCGTCAACTCTCATGCGACCAAATAGGTAAGTGAAAGAAACGCCCATATATTAGGCGTGTTTTAAAAACAAGGAACGCCCTTATACATGGCGTTTCTTAAGAAACGACCTGAACTAGGTCGTTAATTAAAGAATCGACGCCCTGACCTAAGGCGTTAATTCAGTTCGTGACCCGTTCGAACCCAGAGCTTATCCAGGGAAAGATTAACCTAATCTAGTAAGTGTCTATTAGAGTAAGGACTCTATTAGGGATATATTACCCTCAATCAAACACTACCTTTGTTAGGACTCTAAAATCCTATAAATATACCCGATCGATCCAACCCTAAACCATTTGATCGATCTACTGCTACACGGTAAGTGAAGAACATACGTTCTTCTTATTTCTGTTGCCCTTCTGTTTACAGCCGCATGAAGAATATTGATTATTATTCTTCTCCTTTAATGCAGGATAAGGATCTGGTGCTTGAGTAAAGAACAAGGTTATGTTCTTCATTATTTGTCCTAGCTTCGGTTACATCTGTGAAGATTATTAACATCTTCATCTTCTTTCTTTTTCTCTTCCTCTACAAGTTCTGTAACGTGGAGAACAAGGTTCTTCATCATCTTCATCCAACATCTGCTGCATCTTTAATTCTTACAGACCCTTCACGGTTATCTCCAAATCAACCCTTTAAGGTAGGATTTTCTCAAGTCTCGTAGCCCAAACTAAAAATAAATATAAGAAGCACCATGCATGATATATTTATACAGTTTGCATGTAGTTTTAATACGTTTTCTGTAAATTTTTCAAGAAACGCCCTTGAATAGGGCGCTACTTTAAAAGAAACGACCATCATAGTGGTCGTTAATTAAAAGTATACGCCTTGTATACATGCGTTAATTTCATGAACAATCGCATGTAATCAATAATTGATCCTGTTTAAAATTCAATAAATATGAAATATCGATTCTAATATCTTGCATGACTCTACCTGTAAAGTCCTGCTAATTTTCTTGTCATGATCATGTCTCCTGTCTTGGAAATTTATTTGTTGAAATATTATAAATTCCTTGAATTCACGACCTTGACAACGTCGTTTTACACCTGTTAACGCCCCATCACAAGGCGTAAATTGAAAAGAAACGCCCCTTTCTAGGGTGCGTTTTCTGTAAATTCCTGAACTATGTATATCCTGTAAAATAAAATTAAACAGTAACGCCCCTTTCCAGGGCGTGTTTTAAATAAATCCTGAAAATTATTTATATTCTGTCAAATATTTAAATAATGAGACGCCTGCTTATATAGTCGTCAACTCTGAAAAAACGCCCCTGTCCAGGGCGCGTTTTATATACATTATTGAAATAATAAATTCTGCAAAACGGAACATAGGTAAACGCCCTTATGTTAGGCGTTACTTACCTGACTAACGCCCCTGACTAGGGCGTGTTTTTGATGAATTAATAAAATTATTGAAAATTCTGTAAAATAGAAATATGTAAACGCCCTTCTGTTAGGCGTTAATTACTTGAGAAACGACTTGACCTAAGTCGTTATTTTACTGTAAAACTGATTTTTCCCTGTTTTTGTTAACCGATGATTTCATATGTTATATAATATATATATCGGCACTATTCTCCACTCCGTGAGTATAGTCCCACGTTTCACGTTGTTTCATCGATCACACTCAACTCTCATTGACATACAAGCTCTCCATTGGACATTCCATTCCTTTGGACTAGCGAGTTAGTCATAGAGACCTCCGTAAGACTCCTCGTAGCCTTGGATTCCCTCAAGGCCGACTGAGCTGGTTGTACCCTAAAAACCCATTACACGATCCTTGCCATGTCAATCTAAAGAAACATGGTATACCGGCCCTTATGATTATACAAAGAGTATATCATAAGAAATTCTTGATGGGATGATGATATCATGCCCTATCATGTCGTTCTTGTAAACCTCAATTCTATGATAAGAATGAGGGTATCTTGCTTGATCTAATGTTTATGTGGACCTCAATTCTATATAAAGAATGTCCATATTGATTTGTCATGGGACCTAAGTTAAGGGAACCATATTCTACCTAGTTTTATTGATATCGTGATTTTACCGTTATTATCGCCAATCTATGTCCTTTGTCATATTTTTGGACTCTATTCTGTCAAAGTTGTCATACATGTCTACAAGCTTGAATATTGAAACTCTATATTGGCTATATAAACAAGAGTGGATGTCAAAAATACATGATAAATGCCTGTGCATATAGGGCCCGATCTGGTCTGGGAGGAGCACCCGAAAGTACTTGTGCCCATGGGAGTTAAAATGATAAGGTATCTGGCATTATACCGAGTACTTGACTTGCTTGATTGGACATTCCACACACATCTTGTACTTGAATCGTACTTGACTTTACATGAAATGCGTGGCCCGAAAAAGGGTAATTTACTTGCTTGATACATGATAGCCAAAGTTCTTGACATGACTTGTTAAACGTGCTTGCTTGAATACCTTGAATACACTTGTCATCTTGTTGGAAGTTCATGATTAAGTTCATCTTATTTCTTGATATTACATTCTCTCTATCTTGTCGTTTTATGCGAGCATGCATAGCTTTATTGCATTCATGAAAGATGTAATTACTTAAACCCCTTGCTAGTACTTGAGATATAATTTCCTACTGAGCGTTCGCTCATTCCATTTGTCCCTTTGTACTTTTCAGGTAAGTCCGACGACGATGGAAGTCAATAGGATGGGAATGTTCAAGAGTGAAAGTGATAGAGCTGCTCAAGTGTCGTCTAGTCTTTCCTATAGTTTCTTGAGTCAAATATGTATTCTTTTCCTTTTTATTAAACAGAGTATTGGATTTGTAATAGTCTATCCATTATGAAATAAAGGATTGGGTTATCTTGCTATTTTGCGCATCTCTGTCTTTGTGTCGAATACACGACCACTCTGATTGATATGATTGATATAGACACGTCGCGCATCTCTGGGTATCTTCCACGCTCGGGGCGTGACATCAGGTTCCACCCTCTTTCTCCACATTACTCGTATTGCCACTCTCTGGGCAAGAAACTCTAGAGGGTGTTCCCACGCCGAGAGAAGCGGTATTCCTACCGCTCTATGATCCTCTTTCTATCTCCACTCCTCAACGCCGATCAGCGGGGGTAGCAAAGAAGCTACTAACACGAAAGCCACGCTCTCGTGCTCCTCGATGGCGCTCCTCGCCATCCTTCAGCCATTGATCGGCAAGGCCGAGACTGGTCTTCAATTCAAAAAGTTGGGCCTCCAGGGCCCTCTTCTCCTCTTTCTCGACCAATCTCTTAGCTTTCTCTCTGTCCCTGTCCCTTTCTCTTTCAGCTCGTTCTCTCTCTCTCTCTGTCTTCTCTCTCCAGCTGAAGGGTGATCCTCAGCTCCACAGCGTCCCTAGAAGAGTCCTCATCAGGACGACGTTGTAGTTCCTTCTCCAGCTCAGTTATTCTAGCTTCCTTCTGGGTGGTGAGCGCGAGTGCCTCCTGTGTTTCTTTCTCCTGCCATACATATCATCTCAGGCATATAGCAATACTTGCACAAGGGATATTAAATGGTGAAACCCTCACCTGTGCAGAAAGCATCCCTTCTGCCTCCGCAGCACGTTGTGTGGCATGAGCAAGCTGCTCGTGGAGTAGATCCAACTCTGCAGTAGGAATCCTTAGACTGGACGAAACGCCATCTGCCCCCATCGCCGATGAAACTGCATCGAGTTGGGCACGCTGCAACACATATGAGGTGACATTAAGTGGTTAGCGCCATGAATCTCAAATCATACCTAGAGTGTACACAAAAACACTTACTGATGAACCCAGAGCCGCTCGGGTGTCACTCAACTCTTGCTCCGTGTCCGCCAATCGAGCTCGTAAGTTCATTATTATGGTATCACGGGCATCCTATAGTTATGGCTTATGAGTTCACAAAATGAAAAAAAATCAAAAACAAAATGTAAAAGATAAAAACATGGTTTCTTTTTACTTAACCTCTACAAGCCCTCCAGGCTGGAGCCTCTCTGCATACATTGCCCTTTAGAGGCGTAGGTAATCCTCGCTGTCTTGTGCTTGAGATTCCACGAGCGTGCCACCCCTTTGCCAATCTTCATATTGTTCGGGGAAGTGCACCCTCCAATCGACACAGGTTATCGGTCCCCGCGTCTGCTTTCCGACGCTGGGAGATATGGTCATATCCACCCATTCCTGGGCCAGCCCTAGGGTCCTCATAGCTAATCTCAGTCTGAGGGGCTCGATTTCATTCAAGTAATGGAGCCAGAGGTCCCGTCCGAATCGGGTGCGGCTTCCAATAACCCACGGTTGGTCAACATCGACCATGTTCGAGAAAGGCCTCCAATTCACCTTTGATGGGTTGTACGCATCCTCTTGGTTAGCTAAAAAATGATGATAAATAAACAAACCAAAAAAAGGGAGAAAAAGTATCATACCATCGCTGCAGGGAACTCTTGCAACTCCCGCCTTAACACCATCAATTGGTAGGATAGAGGTACTGTGCTCATGATGGGTTGCCACCGTCTACCAAGCGGGACCGTCAGTGGCCGGCGGTGACGAGCTCTCCCCATTGGAAGGTAATAGTAGCTCCATAGCTACACCATCATGTGTCATTAATATCAACAAATTCAAAAAAAAGGGCATAAAATAAATAACAACAAAAAAAAAATTTCTTTACCTGGATGAAGGGCGTAAACCCACTCATTGTCATCTCTCGGTCTATCCTTTGCGACAGACCTCTAAACAGATGTGCAAACACGGCAGCTCCCCAGACATATTATCCTACTCTTTCCAGGTCTACAAGCAACTCTATAAAGCGATAGTGGATACTGTCTCCCTTGGAGCCCAATAGCAACTTGCCCAAAAGAAAGAGGAGGAACCTCCTAAGATCCATGTTGGTCCTCTCCCAGTTGCTGGTGTCCACGCAATATACAGCAGGGGCACCTCTTTCTGCCGTTTCCATAAATTCATCGAGGGACTCATCATCATGCGGACGCATGTCAGTAAGCCCTAATGCCTCCATAATTGATGACCTAGCTACTGACCTGTTCTTCTGACCGTCTAAGTCCATCCCCAACAGCTTCTGGGCACCTTCTCGGTAGTCCGCATAGGTAACGCCAGTCACTGCTTCCCCATCTACTTTGAGGCCCATAATCCGGACCACGTCTTCCAGGCTGGGCACCATGTGCCCCCACGGCATCAAGAATGCCCGACTCGCCGGATCCCATCTTTCACGTAGTGCTTGGATCAGGGCAAGATCGAGCTTGATCGGCTCGATTCTGAGAAAGGCCCTGAACCCCATCACGTCTAACCTCACCTTTTGGAAGGTCGGGAGACCTCGATAGGCCGCCACTACCAGCTCCCACGAGATGTGCAATCTCATCACGTTCTGCACATACACACGAAGTGAGAAATGGGAGCTTTGCAAAGGAAGAACAGAGACGAAAGCATGAAGAAAGGAATGCAAGGAGCCACTTACAAGTTGTGATAGGGTCCTCTCCCTCAGTTGTCCTTCGACTTCTGAGAGTCTCCTGGAACTACTGCCCGATCTGCTCCTCTTCGAGGAGCGAGAGGACTCACCTTCTGCTCTGAAGCTAGATTCACCCTCCATTCTAAAATTGAGCAACACTCACTACTTCCCTTTACAACCTTTCACTCCTGAAAATCTACTCTCAAGCCTTCGATGTGCCTAAGTTGAGTGGAAAGGGGGGTATTTATAGGATTGGAGAGAAGGTGATCTGCATCTACCCCCGTCACCTTTCGCAACAGCCTTGGCGACAAGTCCTCCTCCCTTTCCTCTTGCGCCCACTCTACCATGTGGAGTGATCGAGTCGGAGGCATGCTTTATTGACTTTTTGGCCCAAAGATTCCATGTGTTCATTGTCCCGTTGTGACTGCCTTTCGCATACACATGAAATAGGGGGACATTTCTGCGGGAAATCCAGATCCGTGACCCATGTTGAAATCGGTGGCCGATTCCCTTTGCAAATCATGGACACGGTGAGTTTCACTCCTTCTGTGCTAAGTAATGGCTTCTGGGAGGGAATCCCAGATTTTATGATTTGACGTTCTGCTTGAGTGAGTGTGTGTTTCAGTTGATCGGCCACGCGGAGCAGGAGCCTTCATCACTTCGCCCCACCCATCAGGTTGTATCCTTCCATCCCAACCATGTTATCTATTTACTTGTTCTCTACTTTGTCTACTGCTTATGCCATTGAGGACAATGTCATTTAAGTTGGGGGGGAAGAAAATTTTTTTTTTATCTTGTATTTTTCCCATTTGGAGTTTCTTGATTCATGTCTCATGAAAAGTAATTCCGGAATAGAAAAGACATGGAAAAGGATGATGGATAATTTCTTTAATCTCGCAATGGAAAACTGATTTAAGAATCTCTTTAAAGTTCATGTGCACTTTAGAAAAAATGAAAACACGTTGCACGCTAATGAAACAAGTAAGACAAGCCTTCTGTGATTTTGGATATGTTGTCTGATATTCAGCACTTTTTGAAGAAGACATCTTTTATAAAGCTTTCTGCCAAGTTATCACAATGAGTGCAAAAGTACAATTGACAAAATTATGAGAAAAACACCATGAAAAATGCTCCGATTCTGAGTAACCGGGCCTACTTCACCTAAGACGTGTTGAGGTCCGCGTCAAAAGAAAAAGGGAACTTTGATCTATGTAACCGGGCCTACTTCACCTAAGACGTGTTAAGGTTCGCGTAAAACAGTGAAGGGTAGTGCAGCATCATGTGTGTAAAGAAAAAAGAAAAGTGAAGAATATATATATATATATATATATATATATATATATATATATATATATATATATCCCAAAAAGGGACAAAGCAATAAGGCAGACAAAAAGCTATGCTTAATGCTCTGATTAAGAAGTGCAGAGTTGAAAGACACTTGCTTGCAATAGTAAATGGGGGACGCAATTGTCTCTATTGTGAATTTAGTATTACACATGCACAAGTGCTACTGAATTTAGCCTAGAATTCTTGATCATGTACCTGAATTTCTTACATAAGGCTAATATGTGATAATGATTCTAGATTCCTAATCTTTAGTTGACTCTATGAAAGATGATCTAGAAATGAGGTATGAACTTTGTAAGCTCTTGTTAGTCCTTACAGTTTGAGCTCATTTGCATTGCTAAGGGACTAGCAATGAGTAAGTTGGGGGGTGTGATAAATGTGTATTTTTACATATTAATTCATGATTATACACATTTTTATGAGCTTAAATAATGATAAATATACACGTATCACACTTACTGTTAATTTAGAGTCAAATGTTTAATTTTATGAAATTAACTAATTTTAATAACGATTTTTACTTATTTATGCAGGCACTCAGTACGAGGGAAGCTACAAGAAACAAATATAAATATAAAAAAAAAGAGAAAATAAAATTATATGTTGAATTGGGCCAAAAGCCCATGGAGTTGTTCAAAAAGAAAATAATAAAAAAAATAGAAAAAAATTAAAATTATTTGACATTTTTTATGAATTTTCTAAGCTATATATATGATATATATATAACAATATGTATATTATATATATATATAATATGTATATTTTATATATATATATATATAATATATATATATATATATATATATATATATACTTTGCAGAAAGTGCCCCCGCCCCCTCTTCGCCCCGCCTTCGCGCGGCACGGGCGACGAGGCGGGGGAGGGCGGCACACGGCGGGTCAACACGGCACGCCAAGGAAGGCGTCGGCAGACGCGGGCGCACGCGCCCACGTGTGACACGCGGCGACAGCAGGCGGTGGGCGGCGCACCAGTGGCCCACGCGGGCGCGCAAAAACACGTGAAGAAAGGTGGCGCACGGCGGGCGCATCCGGCCAAGAAAGAGAGAGAAAGAGAGAGAATGAGAGAGGAAAGAAGGAAAAAGGGGCTAGAAAAAGGCCAGAAAATTATAGAAAAAATCAAAAAAATGTCCATGTGTGCAACACATGTTGGCACACAATATTGGGTCAAAAAATAGTAGCACTTGTTTGTTCACATTGGCAAGAATGTTCACATGAGAGGGGGTGTTATATGTTACACTATATAAAGGGTTTCAGTTGTAATGGAAAGGGGTGGTTAGGAGGTTAGGAAGAGAGGATAGCTAGGAGTAGTAAGCTATGGATTGATCAAGTTTGTAAGTGTTCTTCAAGTTTTTACTTTGTAGCTTTGGTAGGGATAGATTTTGAAAGCTTTTGTATTCACGTTTTGAAGTTTGTGTTAAGTTTGTATTGAAGGATTTCATTATACTCTTAGCCATTTTCGCTCTTCATAATCAATTTACAAGCTTGTGTGATCTTTATTTCAATTTATTGTCTTCTACAAAGTTGTCCATCTGTAAGTGTTCTTCAACTTCTCTTTTCATCATTTCTTTAATTCTTTCTAGTTTAAAAGTTATTCTTTGTGTTTTTAAGTGTTGTCATGTTCATGTACTGTTCATCCGAAGTGATAGTCTCCACCAATTTGCCATTTTTAAGCTTTTACAGTCATAATTTTACTCTGAGTTCTTCATGAACGTTGTTACTCTCTTATAGATCTAACTTTTTTTCTGCTTCCACTTCTTCAAATTATTCTTAGTTGGAGCTCTAGAATTAATTCTTTACTGTTCTGTTTTTCTATCAGTTACTGTTCACCAACAGCAATAGATCTTGATTTTTCAAGTTTTTCATTGTCTTCCTTTCGTTTTCTGTTTCTATGTTCTTCATAAAACTTCTTCATATTTTAATTCTCTACAACTTTCATGTATTCCATTTTTTCTAATTCCATTTAGATTTTAAGTTATTCTATTTCTTCCAACCCCTATTTTCAATGAAATTCTGTTATGTTTTCAACTTAGTGTTTCAAACTTATTCTATCCAACCTATTTCTTCATAAGTGTTTCACTCACATCCAAAGCGGTGGTCTTCTTCAAATCATCTCACGGCGTCGACTTCCAAGGCGGAGCGATCTTCATCAAAGGCTCGACGAGGAAACGACGACATTCTTCAATTCATTGGCTAAATATTTCTTTAACTTATCTCTTGTTCTTTTAAATTGCAATTTCATTTCCGTTAGTTGTAATCGCACTCAAATCAAACAAAAGCAATTGGTTTTCCAAAACATAAGGGTATTTTCCAACTTACATTCAAATTTTCTCCCCGTGGGATCGACCCATATTTACCACTTTACTCGTATTTTCAAAATCATTTAAGTGAGTGAGTGCGGTTGTATAAATTTTGAAATTTGTGTGGCACGGCATTTTTAAACGACGACTGTCGAGCGCATCATTAACCCAAACGGCATTACCACGAATTCATAGTGGCCATAACGACTTCAAAAAACCGATTTGTAAATGTCCTCTTCTTTGATTCTAAGCTGATGATAACCTGATCTTAGGTCAATCTTAGAAAAATATTCTGCTCCCGAAAGCTGATCGAAGAGCTCATCAATACACGGCAATGGGTATTTGTTCTGGATTGTAAGTTGATTCAATCGTCGGTAGTCAATGCATAACCTGAGAGAACCATCCTTCTTCTTGACAAATAGAACCGGCGCACCCCAAGGGGATGTGCTAGGTCTGATAAAACCCTTGTCTAGAAGTTCCTGTAATTGCTTCTTTAATTCCTTGAGTTCTATGGGGGACATCATGTAAGGGGCTATAGAAACAGGTGCTGCACCTGGAATGAGTTCAATGGTAAAGTTTACTTCCCTCTCGGGCGGTAAACTAGGTAGTTCGGATGGGAACACCTCAGGGAATTCATTTGCAATAGGAATGTTTGCTAGGATAATTTCCTTAGATTCGGTGATAATGACTGAAGCAAGAAAAACTTCACATCCTTTCGAGATAAGTTTGCAGGCGTGAAGAGAAGATATAATGGTAGGATGATTCTTGTATTTGATGCCAAGAAAAGAAAATCTTGGAAGACTGGGTTTTCGGAAAGATATAATCCGATTTTCGGCAGTTGATGTAAGCATCATGGTCTACAAGCCAATCTACCCCTAAAATGGCATCATAACCTTTCATATCGAGGCATACTAAGTTTGCGGGGAGATTGTGTCCTTCTACCACTACCTCATAATCAGGATAATAGTTGGTAAGCTTAGTTCCAGATCCTAAAGGTGTAGTAATAGCGAGATCTGAAGGTAGGGGTACTGATGCAGTTGGTAAGGTTTTTGCAAAAGTGGTGGAGATAAAAGAATGAGAAACACCAGTATCAAATAGCACGAATGCAGGACGAGAACAGATTTGAAGAGTACCTTCCATGAGCCCATCATTTTGATCCCTGGGCGCTTCTTCTTTATCTATAACTGCATTGAGGCGAGCCTGCCTCCTACGTCCTCCATTATTTGGTTGGTCTTTCATAAGGGGGTAATCTGGCACACTATGCTCCCTACTCCCACAACGCAAACAAGCACCTAGGCGCTTCCAGCATTCTTCAGCTGAGTGGCCGAACTTCTCACAAAAGGTGCATGTCGAGGCGACTTGCTCCTTTTCTTCCTTCACCTTTTTACTACTCTTTTGAGAACTTCCACCGTTCCCGTTCCTTGATCTTTTCTTATTATCACGGCTTTTGTATGGTTCCGTGATGCTGAACTTCTCCTTCTTATAATGCCGATCAGAGCGCCGGCTAGATTCTTCTCCCTTTCCTTTCAACCTTTCGACCTTCTCTAAGGTCCTCTCGCATAAATATGCCCTTTGAACCATCTCTGCATAAGTGCGGATATTCTGTGTCCCCAGTTGTTGAATGAAACCGGGCCGTAACCCGTTCATAAATCGGTTTGCTATCAATAAGTCTATACTAATCAAATGTGGTGCATATGGTGCTAGCCTTGAAAACTGCAACTCATATTTTGCCATGGACATCATCCCCTGACGAAGGGAGGCAAACTCCATAGCCTTCCTTTCCTTTACATGCTCGGAGAAATATTTGGCACAGAATAAAGTGAGAAAAACATTTCATGTATGTGGCGCATCGGCTGGAGGTGCCGGAACCGATTTCCACCAAGTGCGAGCATCCTTGTTTAATTGGAACGTAGCTAGATGGACATTCTCCTGATCAGTGCATTGAATAACATCAAATATCCTATTCATCTCGTCGATCCAATTTTCTGCTTCGTCTGGATTGGAAGATCCATAGAAACACGGAGGATTTAGACTCCGGAAATTGCGATGAAGGTCTCCTGCCCTTGCCCCCGCACCACCTTGTGCTATAGTTTGCAGTGCCTGGGTGAGGCCGGCAACAGTTTGTTGCATACCGTCCCAATCTACGCGATGAGCCATGATAAGAATAATAAGGTACTTGAGAGAAAATAATAACTTGTTATTTCTCATGAATATTGGAATAAGCAAAATAATTCTTAAACTAATTAGCTATCTTATCCCGGGTTCTACCCAATCCTCACATGGGTGTGGAATTTTTCCTTAGTTCATAGGTAGGGGTCCTTAACCTTGGACTTATCCTATGACATGACTCTTTTCCTTAAGTCCTGAGACTTAGGCTCTGATACCAACTTAACTGTCACGCCCCGAGCCTTTATTACAGCGGAAGACTCGCTCGGGGAGCGCGAACAGTCGGCATGGTAAGCCTCTTGCAAGCAAGAATCAATCAGAGCGCAAGACAATCACACAAGTAAATGTAATTGCACAAGATTTAATCAACTTCAACTTTATTTCATAATTCTTCATATTCAAGATACAATCACTAATTTGATTTCCATTCTACTAGACTCAAGAAATAGGAAAATTACATTGACTCAATCTAGACACTTTAACTTCCTAAGTCTTCACTCTCATCTTTATAACACTTTCACTCGCTTCCGGACCCGCTACTAGTATAGCCCGAATCCTAATCCGAACTATTTCCATCTCCTGAAAAATATTAGAAATAGGTCATGAGCACACTTGCCCAGTAGGTATCTTCGCATCAACATGAAGGCACTATTTAAGTAATTATCATTTTAGCTCTAAAGAAATAAAGTAAAATCATGCGAATGCAAATCAATCATGCGATCAAATCAATAGAAACAAGATAACCATGTAAGATAGAATGATCAAGAGTAAACTAGCAAGAATATAACAAGAACATGATATTGGCCTTCCACGAATAAGAATGTAACGAGATTGTACTAGCAAGCCACATATTCTTCACTTTAGCATCTTATGCTTAAGAGCAAGTGCTTCGTGAATTTCTGTGGAATATCAAGCAAGAATGTCATGTTGTTCCGTGGATCTTCACTTATTTATAGAAATAGTACTCCCAACGCAATGCGAGGCCAGTAGCATCATACCCCATGGTTTATAAAATAGTATGTTTTCGACAATCCGCCGAGGGGACTAGCATAGAGCCCGTGAACACAATCAGTGCTCGATCGCATCTTCAGTTATAAATTAAGCTACTTCCACACAGTACAACAGTAAAGTATGGCCAAGAATATAGCACTTCAAATAATTCCATGATAACTAAAATCAATGAATGAATGCTTCAATTTTGAATATATGAGATCAAGAATGATATTTAAACTAAGTTATGCTTATAGAATAAATTGACAGCATAATGGTATTTTCCTTAACTTCCATTTCTTTTAGATTAATTTAAGCAATATAGCAAGTTCTAGATCATCAAGGTTTGTCTAGAATCATTGGAATATCAACCCTGGGTCAAACCTTGGGTTAACATAAACAAGCTATGTAACGGTCATTGGCTGGGCCCTTACATTATGTAACGCGCCAGAAATAGGCCGTTACAGTGATCCGAGTCCAGAAGGATAAAAATAGACCCAGAGGAATGTGACGGTCTGGCACTGGGCCGTTACGTGAGCCTGACGGTCCAGTTCAAGGCCATTACATTTCAAGAATCAAAAACCACGATAGAGTGTTCTAATTAATGGGCTTTCATTGGTACAACCAACTCGTCGTCCTAGTGGGAATCCCAGGCTCGCGGAGAATTACGGAGGCCTTGAAACAATGATTTCCTAGTCCATTGGGAGGATTATCCAATAGAGAGGTCCTCATGTCCAAGATTGTGTTCCTATAGTGCAAAGTGTGAACTAATGACAACATACCGGAATATGTGCCATGTACTTATAGAATTGACTCTATTGACAGAGAGAGATATGTATAATCAAAGTGAAAATCATGATAAAAACTCCGTCAATACAATGTTAAAAAGTCATGCTTTATAGTACAAAACTATAGAGTTTGGTTTAACATAACTTAAGTAGAAGTGATGACAAAACATGCAATACCTATCATGAATAATCAAATATCCTTAAAATCATATGATTAGGTTTAAAACTTAGGTAACTAGGTTTTAACCATAATAAGATTGGCAGGTTGTATTCAGTCATATGGTTGACAGAACACAGGATATAACGGTCTGGAGATGGGGCGTCACAGTGAAAGTGACGGTCAGGACCCAGCCGTTACATGATTGAAACGCGCCTGTCCAAGCGCGTTAGAAACATTAGTGCAATTCAAATACTACCGAGTTTGTAACGGTCTGTCGTAGGGCCGTTACTTGAAAGTGACGGTCCTATGCTAGTGCGTTACAGTATCTGCTAACAGAAAATAATCATAGAAACTAAGAGATCAACTCACATCATGTCTTTTATCAAAACATGATGAGCTTCTAATCATGTTATCGAAGTAAGGCCATCTACATGCATAGGTAATCATGAATAGATGAATAGTCATGTTTTAATTTCTTAATTTGGCTAACAGGTGCATGATGTGCATAGAACAAATAAAACATGAAATCAATGCTCTACAATGCATGGAATTCAATCAAACCAGAGGGCTTTTAGTCCTATCATGCTATTTTTGCCGTTCATGAGATAACCTACCTCTTACATAGACTGTAGTTTCTGAATTTGGTTGAGAACCCTGCCCTAGTTCCCTTCCTTCTGTTATGACTTTTTCAGCAACTTCATTAGGCTCTAACTCCACGCCCTCTTGACCTAAAGATGTGAAATTCAGAGGGGAGTTAGTCTAAAGTATTTTAAACAAATTATTCTAAAGAACTTACCTGAGATAATGACTCCTTACCTTGCTTCTTTACGTCCAAAAAGTAAGGGTCGTACAGTTCAGAACTATGCCCTATTTATAGAGTTTGGGCTAGGGTTTTGAAGATTAGATCGAGTTTAGAGTCCTTATTTCATCAAATCCTAATCTCTAATAGTCCTTAGAGTTTTTTTCAATCCTTCCCAAGTCGATCCATAGTGGATAGGAACATCAAGTTCCAATCCTTTCATGAGTCCCTTCACTTACGGAACTAACAGGAATGTAACGGTCGAGTGCCCATGCGTTACATGTTTGTGGCGGTCTTGCGATACACCGTTACAGTCATCGTAGTTTAGAGTTTCAATTTATGAAAACTCTTTTGTTAATTATCTAAATCATTATCTTATATTATTAGTATTTATCCTTAATATCCGTGGATAGACTTAATTACCTTCTAGAATGTGGGCCAAACTTTAATGGGCCAGAGTTAAAACCTTTTGGACTTTAATTAAGTGATTTGGGTTAATTGATTAACACCACTTGGCCTCATAATAACCATTTATAAATTTATTTAGGCCTTTATAAATTCTTGAAAATTATTTAAAATTTCTAGGGCACTACACAATACATGCCAATCAATACATAAACCAAGAAGCCTATTTGCAGTGAACTTTCAGACGCTTAGGCAATGGTCATTTTCAATGACTTGATGAATGTTTTAATCCTATTATGAGTGCAAGATTGGTAGAACTCAACGCAATGATTAACAAAAATGAGGATTATAAACGAGAAACCATTTCTTTAACCTAGAGTAAAACATATTAACTTACCCAGGGTTGTATAAATGAATGAAAACATTCTCAACTCCCCCTCACTTAATGCTCGGTGAAAAGTGAGGGTTCAGAGGCAAAGGATTTGAAATGGAAATGGAGGAGGCAGTGGGAAGAAGGAATCAGAAAAACTCTCCATTGGACCTTCAAACCCAAGAGCGGCTTAGTGACAAGGTCGACACATTCTGTGGGGGTGTCGACCTGCCTAGAGGAGGCGTAGCCTTAGCAAGGAATTTGTAGCAATAACACTGGATATGCACTCATGTAGAGTATAAATTGAAACAAGCATAGACCTTAATAGCTATGCACCGACCTTGTTGGCTAGCACCCCATTATGCATAGACCTTGCTGACGAACATGCACCGACCTTGAAGCTCATGCGCACACGATCTGCACCGACCTTGTCATGCCATAGTCACAACATGCACCGACCATACTCATGATGTGCACTGTCCTTTATTAAGCCATTGCCCTCTAGGTGTCGACACATGACTAGGAAAGTGTCGACCTGTTCAGTAGATTCGGTCCTGCATGTCTCGACACATGACTGTCCACTTGAACTATGCTCAGCCAGTTTCTGTGAGAATCTTGATTTCTGAAAAAAAACCCATGCCAGCTTCAACAGCTAATACCTCTGACTTTCTTCTTTCAGACAATCATTCAAGAATGGTTTTACCTCTTTACTCTCAACGAGAAGTGCTTTATGGGATCCTAAAGCTTTAAACATGCTTATGCACTAGAAATCACTTATGCAGTTAACAATATGCATTTCTGACTCATGGTACTTGGCGGAGGGCTGTCCTCACACATGAGAAGAGTTTCCTAATAGGCGTGACCTGTCTTTCCACTTCTCAACATTTGATATACCATTTAGTCATAAGATGATGTTCAACTAAAAGCAACCAGAAATGCAAACAAGCTCCCCCTGAATGTGACCATCATTCATAGCAAGGTTCATACAGTCAATAGACCAATTCTAAATCAAAACAGATATGCTTGCTTCAATCATAGTAAAGACAAGTAGGTTGAACATCGAAGGAGGAATAGATAGCTCAAACCTGAGTGGATTGAGGTCTGCATAGACCGAGCTCTCTCCTTAATGTTGTGAACCTATCATTGCTTAAGGGTTTTGTGAAGATATCTGCAATCTGATTTTCTGAGTCTACAAAATGGAGCTCAAAGTGATTTTTGAGGACTTCATCCCTTATAAAATGATGCTTAATTTCAATGTGTTTAGTCCTAGAGTGCATGATTGGATTCTTGGCAAGATTTAGAGCACTTGTGTTATCACATAGAATGGGAACATAGCCAAGATCTATTTGACAGTCTTGGAGTTGGTGTTTGATCCATAGTACTTGGGTGCCACAACTCCTTGCAGCAACATATTCTGCCTCTGCAGTTGAGAGGGCAACCGAGTGCCGTTTCTTGGAGGCCCAAGAAACCAAACACCCACTAAGAAATTGGCAATAGCCACTAGTGCTCTTGCGGTCCAGTTTGCATCCAGCATAATCCGCATCTGAATAAGAAATAACTAAAAGTTCATAGGATGCTAGGATACCATAATCCCAATTCTTGAGTGCCAACAAGGTATCTAAAAATACGCTTGACAGTAGTCAAGTGGGACTCTCCTAGCACAAAGGCAAATACTAAACTGAATGTCTGGTCAAGATATAGTTAGATAGAGTAATGACCCGATCATACCTCTGTACCTCTTTGCATCTACAAGTGTACGTTGTTCATCTGCATCTAGTGAAGTGGGAGTCCCCATTGGAGTTCCTAATGGTTTGGAGTTTGTCAGATCAAACTTTTTTAGTAACTCCTTCACATATTTGGCTTGATTAATAAAACATCCTTCATTGCTTTGATTAATGTGCAAGCCAAGAAAGAATTGAAGCTCACCCATTAGACTCATTTCAAAATCATTGGTCATGAGTTTTTCAAACTCCTCACACATTTGAGGTTTAGTGGACCCAAACACTATGTCATCCTCATAAATCTGAACTATCAAGATATCCTTACCCTGTTTCTTGGTGAATAGTGTCTAGTCTACATTACCTCTTGAATACTCTTGTTCGGTGAGGTATGAGCTTAGTCTGTCATACCAAGCTCTAGGTGCCTGCTTAAAGCCATATAAAGCTCTGTCCAACTTATAAACATGATCTTTGAAATATGAGCATTCAAAATTGGGGGGTTGCTCTACATAGACTTCTTCTTTAATAAGACCATTTAGAAAAGCACTCTTAACATCCATTTGCTACAATTTGATTTTATGAGAACGTGCAAATGCTAGCAGAATTCTAATGGCCTCTAGTCTTGCAACAGGAGCAAAAGATTCTTCATAATCTATGCCAAATTCTTGATTATACCCCTGAGCCACCAATCTGGATTTGTTTCTTATTATCTTTCCATCTTCACTTAGTTTATTTCTGAAAACCCATTTAATTCCTATCACAGATTTTTCTTGAGGCATGGGAACTAGATGCCAAACTTTGTTTCTTTCAAACTGGTTTAATTCTTCATGCATGGAGTTTATCCAGTTATCATCTTTTAAGGCCTCTATAATATTTTTGGGTTCAATTTGAGATACAAGTGCAAGTTGTTCAATTTCATTCATAATTTTGAAATGAGACCTAGTTTTGGTTCGGTCATACAGATTACCTAAGATGTTTTCTAAGGGATGGTCTTTTAATACTCTTAAATCAGGCTGAGTGTTACCTTCATCTGCTTTAGTGACCCGATCATTGCTTGGCCCTTCATGATCTTCATTTGTTTGTATCTCCTCATGTGGAAGTTCCTCTTTTCCTTTTATGTTCAGGAATTCCCCATGATCATATTCCCTGCAAGTGTTGTCAAGACCAATTTCATCAAAGGTGATGTGAGGGGATTCTTCCATACAAAGGGTCTTAAGATTATCGACTCTATAAGCTCTAGACTTATCGGAGTACCCAAGGAATATCCCTTCTTTACTCTTGGGCTCAAACTTGTCCAGAACTCTTTTATCATTGTTATGAGCAAAGTACTTTGACTCAAAAATTTTCATGTGAAAGAGAGATGGCTTTTTACCTTTTTACAGCTCATAAGGGGCCATTTTGGTGAGTGGCCTTACCATTGAGCGGTTGATGATATAACATGCAGTGTTTACCGCTTCTGCCCAAAATCTCCTTTGTAGATGTCTTTTAGCAAGCATTGTGCATGCCATCTCTATGAGAGTTCTATTCTTCCTCTCAACTACTCCATTTTGTTCAGGAGTTCTTGGTGATAAAAACTTGTGAATGATTCCTTCAGACCTACACAAAGTTTCAAAGTCAGCATTGTCGAATTCACCACCATGATCTAAAATTATGTTAGAAATCTTAAACTTACCGTCTTGCTTCACTTGCATATACAGTGCTTGAAACTCATCAAAGACATTATTTTTATATGCAAGATAAAATACCCAAGTGAATCTAGTAAAGTCATCTACTAAGACATAACCATATCTTTTAGCACTTAAGCTAGCTATTTTGGTTGGACTAAACAAGTCCATATGGATTAGTTCAAGTGGTTTAGATGATGAGTTTTCAGTTCTACTTTTAAATGACTTTCTAGTTTATTTTCCTTGAGCACATGCATCACAAATCTTAGTGTTCAGTTTGAATTTTATTTCAGGCAGACCTTTGACAATAGAATGCTTCACCAACTTATGAAGGGTATTGTAGCTAATATGACCTAGTCTGCGATGCCATAAACATGCTAATTCAGATTTGGGTGTAGCAAGACAAAGATTTATGTGAGCATGGTCATCTAAGTCAATCATATATACGTTATTGACTCTTTTATCAGAAAACCTGGTTTCTTTTGAATTAGGGTGCAAGATCCTACATTCATTAGAGTCAAAGACTACAGTATGACCTTTATCACACAATTGACTTATGCTAAGCAAATTGTACTCCAGACCATCAACAAGTAATACATTATCAATGGAGTTGGAGGGGTTCTTACCAACTTTACCTGTACCGATGATTTTTCCTTTGTTGTTTCCTCCAAATGTGACATGTCCAGCATCCCTTTCAACCAGGAGACCGAATTTGGTTCTATCTCCAGTCATGTGTCTTGAGCAGCCACTATCAAGATACCAGCGGTTGTGCACGGCTGCAAGACACTCCTGCACAAGGAATTAAGTGACAATATTTGGAACCCAAGGACAATTGGGTCCCAATAATTTCTTCATTTCGGTAAAGCAAGATATCACAGATTTTGAAATCCAGACTTTCTTAGGATTTTTGCTTTGTTGGGAGTTCTGGTTTTTCTTCTCCTTAGTCTTTTGGACTTTATGGTTTTTGAGAATGGTGGAAAAGGATTATTTGTTAGACCATCTATTCCAGTTTGTTGGTCTAGAGGAATAGGAGGTGTTATAGTGCCTAGGTTGTTGAGGTTGAGTGAACCTGTGATCATAGGGAGCATAACTTCTTCTAAACCATGGAGGTGTCGACCTATAGAAGGTAAAGTCTTGACCTGTTTCACGTTCTATCCAACTATGGTTGTTTATGGATAAAGGATGTGTCGACCTCCTATACTAAAAGTGTCGACCTGTTGCTGCAAACGTGGGGTAATGTTGGGCATTTGACCATGTGGGTGTCGACCTGCTCCGTGGATTGTCCCGACTTATTCCAACATTGTAACTGTTTCTTTTATTGGAATGTGCAGGCTGATGCTTGGATGGGTGTCGGCCTGTTTAGGATTGTTGGTTAACCTTTTTGGGTTGTTGAGAAATTTTGTTGATTGATTCTCCTACTTTTTCTTTTCCTTTGTTTTCATCATTTTCATGGTGTAGTGTTTTGGAGGTTGATGCTTCGGAAGATGAAACAAAGGTGGTAGTTTTTAACCCAAAAGTTTTCTTCTTAGTTAGCTCATACCCAGCCCTTCTCTGTTGAAGTTTATTTTAGTTCCTAGCAGGGCATTCAAGTTTTCACTTCCATCAACAAAATTTTCAAGAGCAGTTTGTTTATCTGCTAGGTCCTTCTAAAGTTTTTCATTTTCTTTCAGTAGTTGTGAATTGACTTGTTTCAAGGCTTCATATTTTTCATTGCACAGATTGTTTTCCTTCACATAGCTTTGCATCTTTAACTTCAGTTCATCAATTTCATCTCTCAATCTTTCATTTTCATCCTCCAAATCTTTCATCTCTTTTCTTCCTTCTTCAAGATTTTCATTAATTTTTCTTAGATCCTTAATTTCAGTTTCCAGAGAGATTATCTTTTCATTTAGAGTTTTATCTTGGCCAGAGGAGTCAACCTTCTTCTTTAAGGTTTTGGTTTCTTTTCTGTACACTTCATACTTATCCATCAATTCGAAGTAAGCTTCTTCCCAATCATCAGTAGAGAAATGTTCAAAGGGAGAGCTCACCTCGCTGTCTTTTTCTCCTTTGGCCATTAGACAGAGATCACCTTTTTCTTTTTTAGAGGAGTTGTCTCCAGTCTCTTCATCTTCTTCATCACTCCAAGTGCACACCATGGCCTGCTTCCTCTTGCTCTTCCACCTGGGCATAGCTTTCTTAGCTTCTTCTGGACACTCAGACTTGATGTGTCCTGGTTTCTTGCAAGAGTAGCAGACAAGCTTTTCAGACTTTTTAACATTTTCAGGTCTTGGCCTGAAACCTCTTTTTACCTGGGACTTCTTCTTAGTGAAGCATGTACCTTCCTTTCTTAAAAATCTTTTGAACTTCCTTGTCACTAGAGCAACTTCATCCTCTTCAGTGTTGCTACTAGAGGGCTCTTCATCTTCAGATAAGTCCTTAGTGCTTGGTCCAACTTTAAGAGCCAGAGAGTTCTTTTTACTTACTTCAGCCTCTTTGTTCTTCAGATTCATCTCATAGGTCATCTAGGACACTATGAGTTCTTCTACCTTGATGGTAGTTAAGACTTTTGATTCTTCAACCATTCTGGCCTTTGTATGCCAAATAGGAGTTAGTGATCTCAGAATCTTCCTTACTATCTCCTGCTAAGAATAGGTCTTACCTAGCTCAGTCAAGCCATTAGTGAGCACGGTTAGCCTAGCATACATGTCCGAAAAAGACTCGTCAGATTTCATTCTAAACGTTTCTTATTCAGACACTAACATGTTGGCTTTGGTACGTTGCACGTACCTGCTGTGTCCCTTCATATATTACCTCAAGGCGGTCCCACATTTCCTTTGCAGTAGTGCAAGTTGACACCCTTGACTACTCTGTTGGATGAAGGGAGCACTACATGATGTGCTTGACACCCCAGTTCAACGTTGATTGCCTGATCTGTTCTTTTGTCCATGTATTTTCGTCCAGAGGCAGCTCAAATGGTCCCTTGCTGATCACTCGCTAGACTTCATGATCCTGGGCTCTAATGAAGACCTGCATGCGGTTTTTCCAGTAAGATTAATTTGTCCCAGTGAAAAAGGGAGGTCTATTTACGGAATGTCCTTCGGCCATAGGACCTTTAGTTGCAATATCACCAGTTCTCTCAAGGTCGTTAGACCACATACAGAGAGACTAGCTCTGATACCCCGTGTTGAGTGGTGATAGGCAGATCTAGAGGGGAGGGGTGAATAGATCTGCCCTTTTTTGCCCTTCTTTCCGGAAATAAAAAAGGATCTAACACAAATGATGAAAAGATAGATATTTAGTTAATATCTAAGAAGTTGGACACACAAATGATATCCATGAACGGTCCTACCAAGATTATACCGCTAGAATAAAAAGGAAACCAAACCACAAGACACAATCTTTAAGGTGGTTCGGTCTCAATCTAGAGACCTATATCCACCCCTCACACAACATGGTGAGGCTTCACTAGTGCAAAAGCACATCCGTTGATCCACAGCTACAATCAGAGAGATACACTCTCACAACTCTGCTGCCATACAGCTTGAGGGATCACAACCCAAAACACACAGACCGGTTACCACACCGTCTGTCTTCCTACTCATAGGTAGGGAACGAATGATATGAAGTGTGTTTTGAAGAAAAGCAAACTGAAAATGAAACAACCAGACAGAGTATTGTAATGAAGCACTATGAGAAAGAAGTCTCCTATCTGGGAAAGAGCGTGAGGGCTCCTTGGCTCTCTTCTTGTTCTTCCTTGTTCTTCACCACAACCCTTGTGATAGGATGATGATCTAGCTTTCAGCTTTCAAGGGTTCTAGACGGAGCTTCACAAAACCTTCCTGCTTGCAAGGAGTCCTCTCATCATGAGGAAGAGGATCATCTTCTTTTTGTTGCACTCACACAGGCCGCATCACCAGGAAGAAGATAACTTCATCAGCAAGCTTCTAGCTATTCTTTTATCTACTTGCTTGCCTTGCTATCAAACTAGAGCTCATGCTCCTAATATATTAGTCACCACCAGCGACACCAACATTGTCCCCTTTTCAAGCTAAACCCATAATGTCACATCCACATTATTTGATTTACTTCTATTTGCTAAGTTGACCCTTTTTCTATCAAGTCTGCAGATATGTGGGTAGGTAGGACACCATATCAGCAAAAGTACAGTCCTTTCAGGGGATTTCCCTGCCAGACCATCATCCTTTGACAGAGTACCCACTTTGACTACTTTTTCCAGACTGGACGGATCCTTCAGGACAAGTTCCAGATCTTGAAAATGGCTTCTATCAGTTTCAGACCTGTTCTGGTCGAACAGTGTGTCGACACTTTCCACACAGTGTGTCGAGACATCCCATTGAATAACTTGAACACAGTTTCAGCCGATTTCAAAATCGTTCTGGTCGAACACTGATGTGTCGACACTTTACTCACAGTGTGTCGGGACATATGTGATTGGATCCGAGATAACATCATAACTGTGTCGAGACATCATCAAACGGTGTCGAGACATGTGGTCATGTGCAGAGTTCCCACACGAAGGTGTCGAGTCTTTACGCGCCAGGATCCGAGTCATCACACGAAGGTGTCGAGACACGTCCGCCATTAAGAAGTGAGGCATAAGGTGTGTCGACACTTTTCACTCAGTGTGTCGAGACATCAATTAATCCATAGGCCAGACAGACAACGGCTTTAGCTTGATTTCTTCTGGGGGTGTCGAGACATTGGTTAGATGTGTCGACACATTCTTTTCTGCTAGAGCTCAACCATTCGTATATCAGCACGATCTCTTCTAGATGTGTCGATACATCATCAGACGGTGTCAAGACATCACTTAGAGAAATTCTCCTACACTTGTTTAGTCTATTCAATAAACCAGAACATGTTAGATATTCCACAATTATCTACTAATGATTTATGATTTGTTATCATCAAAACCAGGGGACAAAACACTCCTACGTCCAGCCACTGACTCTGCTTAGTGCAAAAACTGGCTCGGATAAGGGATAGCCGGCCCCGTTGGCTCGAGGAGCTCGAAGGAAAGGTACCAGAGGGATTGGAAGGACAACAAAAAGAAAAAGAGAAGAAAGAATACAAGTGAAGGCCACCTCTCTGCCAACTCTTTGCAAGCAGCGTCCAAAGAGTGAAAGAGGAAGGATAAAAATAAAATGGCAGAGATGGACGAGGAGGGAAGGGGAGGTCAAAAAAGGAGGGAGCTTAATGAGCTCCCCCCTCCCCTTGGGATAGCGTCGGCGGGTCAGGGATAGGAAGGTGACATGCCCTGGCATGACGAACCCTCTCCCAAACTGACCCCTGACTGACGAACCCTCTTCCAGACTAAAATAGCAGGAGCTTCCCTCCTACAGCCGTCCGCCTCGTCCTCTTATGAAGCGCTCTCCATGCCTCGCCAAGATAAAATAGCACAACGCTTCACGGAAAGGGAAGAAGGAGAAATCGCTAGGGATGTCCGTAAGTGATACAAGGAAAAGGAGACGCCCCTTGGACCTTTTATAGGCTGAAGGGGGAGCTATTCGCCTTAAATGACTCTCCCCTTACAAACACGCTACAGGGGCCTTCCCTGAGATGGTTACCTCATTTCCCAACGTCCCCCTCCGGCGGGATGCGCGAAGCGACAAGTCATTAAGGGCGACATGGAAAAGCGAAAATGCGCTAGTGCCATGTCAGTTATTTGACAGATCAACACGCGCGATACCTGTAGAGAAAATCGGCGACTACGGATATGGTAGTCAAATCACTCCAAAAGTGGTAAGAAATAATCAATTCGATACTTAATGTTGTCACCGCTATATTTTCTTAAAAAGATTACATAGCTACATAAAGGAAAAAGAAAGAAAGAGCTACTACATCAGGCCTCAGGTCCATCTCCAAGATCGGTAGACAAGGCCCCCTCAGCACCAGATGATCTGCCCCCGGTACTCTCGACGACGGCCGACCCAGGCACTGACCCTGCCTGTGTGGGAACTGTATCGGTCGTGTGCCCTCCCGAGGTTGCTGGAGTTGGCGGTCGCTCAGACGAGACCGAAGTCTCCCGACTCTCCTCTTCGCTCGACGTGTAGTAGGAAGAGTCGGTGGAATTCCAGTCCGAGTCATAGCTTTTCCCGGAAGGGAAAATGAGCCCATTCGCTTAGGCCTCAGCTTCTATGACAACTCGAGCGAAGCCCTGGGAGAAGCCCTTCCGAAGGCCCCAATTGTAGCTCGACTCATAATAGGGGAAGGTAGCCTGATGAAGAGCCGCATGATAGGCCTTTGAGCACTTATGTCACTCGAGTGCCTCCACCCTGGCCAACTCTGCCTACCTCTCAAGCTCGGCTATCCTCTGGTCTGACTCGGACAACCTTCTTTCAGCCTCGGTCAGCACATCCTCGGCCCCCTGGACTCGGTCCTCGAGCCCCTCTCGCTCGGCCTTGCACTGCTCGCCACGCTTGACCTGAATCATACGCTCCACCTCCAGGAGCTCAATCTTCTGGTTGACCATACGACTGGCCTGGGATAGCTGCTCTACCGATGACCGAGCCTCCGCCTGGCTCGACTGCACCTGAGCCCGAAGCGTGGCCACCTCCTGACGAAGGTCACCAAGATCAAGGGTCAAATGCTCAACCTTCCGGTCGAGCACACCACGGGCCCATGAGAGAGCCTCTCGCTCCGACTCCACTCGAGCATATGCGCACACTACCTCAGCTCCGAGCTGGGCCAAGATCAGGCTGCCTTCCATAAGTTGCTCGAAAAGCGTAGAGGGTGGACCCCTCGTGAGTTTATCTCGCACAACTCCCAAAGCAATAGAATGGCACCTCCGGTATAGGGAGGCCCGGACACTGAAGGAACTGGTCGAGGGAGGGGAAATTCTCTCTGGAGCAGTCGGGATTGGGGCACCTTCCCCGAGCGATCCTGCCTCGGGGGCCCCATCAGTTGACTCAGGATGAGCAGCCCCGCCGTGTACCTCCCAGGCCTCGGTCGGCTACGATCGAGTCACTACATCCTACGACCCTCTAGCCTTGATCGGCTCGGACCTGGCCCCTCCGTCTGGCGCCCCCTCTGCTTCGCTCGGCGCCCCAGCATCGGCTGCAATCCCTTTGTCAATTGCTCCATCTTGCACCATAGAGGGAGGAGGCAACAAGGGAACCTCATCAACCGAGTGGGCGGCCTCCGCCTTCCTCTCCCATTTTTTCTCAGCAGACTGAGCTTGCATCGAAGACCGCAGCAACTTCGCCACAGGATCCTTCCGCTTGACCCCCCGGCGTTCAGAAGCCTTGTCCCGGGAGATCCCTTTGCCCTTTTCCCAGGCATGGGATGAGCCCTCCGAAGCTAGGAGATCGCTCAGAGCTGGCGTATCATCCACATTGATGACCTCTAGCTCAACTGACGGTGCCTCCTCCTCCTCGTCCTCAGCCGCTTGTCGGAGGTCTGCGCGAAGAATAGCAAATTTAGAAAAGCAAGGCACTTGCTTGAAAGAGGACATGTCCCTCAGACCCTTACCCGTCGGCAACAGCAGTCGAGAAAGATACTCCTCGATATTAGGAGGAGTCACCAACTCAGGAGTCTCCAGGCGGTCCCGTTGAAGGATAACAGCATCCCTCTCCACCTCCGGAGAGACCTCTGTTTTCTTCGGAGGGATGTTCGGGTGAAAGTTGAGCGCCGTCGGGAAATCCCAGACCATGCCAACCGCCGACGCGCCCACCCAAAAATATTGGGTCTTCCACCCCTTGTGAGAGGAATCCTTCACAGAAAGGGACACGCAACTCCTCTTCCGCTTCGCCTGAATGAAGAAGAAGCCCTTCCCGGTAAAAGAGTTCTCCTTCGGCTCGAAGAAATAGTGGAAGAGGTCCAGCGAGGTGCGCACCCCCCTCTGGCCACAGAGGAAAATGAAGGAGAAAATAAGGGTATAAGAATTGGAGACCAGCTAGACAGGAGCCAGTCAGTAGAACCGAAGCAACTCGGTGACGAAAGGATGGAGGGGCAGCCGAAAGCCGCACTTCCAGGCCAAGAGGAAAGAACAAAAGAAGCCAGAACGAGTGGCCGAACTAGATTCATGAGGCTCAAATGCAAGGAACTTGATTCGCCATGGCAGCCCATTCTGATTCTCCAGCCGCTTCACATCCGCCTCACCCAGCTCGCTGCGAAGAGGCTCCGATGGCACCAAAAAAGTCCTCGAGGCCTATTCTCCCTCTCGTCTCTCGGCCCCTGGATTTTGGTCCGCCATGGAACAGACATAAGAACTGGGAGAAAAAGGGGAAAGCTCTAGGTCAGAGGACTCTGAAGGAGAAAGAAGCTGACGAATCACCGCCGCGGTACTCTCTCTAGTTCCACGGAAGCTGCTGCGATTCTCCGCTCCTCTGAACTACTCACACGGCGCCTGACCCCCCCATTTAAACACAAAAGGAGGTAAAACCCTAAACCCTAGAGATAAAAGGATGCAAAACGTCAATGCTCATAACCCCTGGCTGGGAGCGGCGCGGTGTTCCGATCTCCCAAGGCGGGGCCTCCTTTTACTCATCATGACGGGCATATTTTCAGGACAAGCCGCATCATGTGGCCCCTGCAGAGAGAGATCTCCACCCAACTAGAGCCACGAAAAGTCCCGCCCAAATGCTACTCATCCGAGCCTAATTTTGGCTCGGGAGTAGGAGGGGGACAAGTGGAGAGGGGAAATCTAACCGCCCAGACAGAGAGGTCAAAAGAGGTCCAACCGGACCGAACGAGGCCCAACTCCTTGAAGTGGTAGCCCCCGAGCCCACTCAATATAAGCCCAATAACTCACTCGGAACAAGCGCTTCCTAGGTGGCCTTCATGTTAGGAAGTCCGAGCATCAGTTCGATCGGGAGAGCTCCTTCGGAGCCCCGCATTCTCTGCCCTAATCATGCACTCATTGCTCAGGAGGCCCCTCCAGAGTCAGTGCCTCATGCTCGGGCCAATTGATGGAAGCTTATTAATACAGCCGTTACGTGTCTCTTAAAGGCCAGGAGCTCAAGGGGATAGGGGAAACCAAGAGTCCGCGGGCTATAAAGAGGCCACGAGGAGGACATAACCCCCCCCCTCCCCCCCCCCCCCCGAATCTCCTTAGCTTACAGGGATCATTCACTCAACGGGCCACTATTTAAACTTGAAGAACCCTGCCGAAGAGAGGTAAGAAGGAAAGAGACACCTAAAATCCTGAGCAAGAACCACTTCACCTCTTGGTGGAGAGGGATCTCGCATCCCCATATTCCTCCTGATTCCTCCCTTCGCACCAGTGCTCTACTACACTTGTTGACTTAAGCATCGGAGGGTCTTCCCCGGGGTTCTAACCCCGGGCACCTCTGCTCTAGCACCCCTGATAAATACCTTTGAGTAAATTAAAACTTCTTTTTAAAAGAAATCATACTTGAAGGCCTTACATAAAGAACCCAACCTTACAAGGACTATAATGAAAATATACAAGCCAACCCTACTTTATAACATAAAAAATCCTGAAGGCTTTGTGTAAAGAGCCAAACCTTAGGGGGGCTAGTATATAAAATTACAAATCATCACTTTATGCATACGTAACCTACTCTTCTTAATAGAATTCTAGGTTTTGTTTAAAGAACTAAACTATAGGAGGACTAGCATACAAATGTGCAATCCAACTTTATGCACATGGGTAAAGAATCTTACATGGGAGGTCTTGTACAAAGAAACAAAACCATGGGAGGGTTATTCGATAAATGTACAAGAAAAACTTTAACACATGGGCCATGGGTTGTACGTAAGTGGAATCCACACTTTCCAACTTCCAAATTGAAGACTCTCCACCTGGGCGCCAATTCTTATATTGAAGACCCCTCACCTAGGTGCCATTTTCAATAGGACCCCATCCCATTAAAATAGTAATATATGTGTGTACATCTTGAATGCTAGCACGTGAATGTGGCAGAATTGTCTAAAAATTAATGCCCTCCTACAAGGGCGTCATTCCCATGAAATAATGCCACCTAAACTAATGACGTCCTCATGCAAGGCGTCATTTATGTGAATAGTGCAACTTGGTTTAATGAACGACCCCTTACAAGGGCGTCATTTAAACCTATGTTTCTAGAAGATTGAGACACGAACAACCCCAATTCGCTGGCTAAGCACTAATCTAGGATCGTGTTCCCAAACCGGACCCGCAAGGCAATAACCAATGCTTGCAAATCCCTATAACTAATCCCCTACGAACCACTGTCAGAGGCTACTGCCATCTTTCAGTGCTTGCAGAAGGGAATGTTTCCCTTTATTCCTCGGAAAGCATGAAGTCTACGTCCTACTGCGGCGGCGGGGAACGCGTGGCTTCATCCTGTTATCTTTCCTCATAATCACACGTCAAAAGGTAGGTGTTCTCAAATCCTTGCCTAACTAGTAGCTAAATAGGTTAACTTATGCATGCTTAGAGTTAGATTAACTCGTCATATATATATATATATATATATATATATATATATATATATATATATATTACTTGACTTTACCATGATTAAGAAATAATACCGTGTTATACATATTTATAATAGCTTGTTACACCTGTCGCATATGATTCTATACATACTGTTACCATGATCTTTATGAGTTTAAACTTAATTTGTTAAGTATGATTTCATGAGTTTTGAACATATTTTATCACACTAGTTTTACAATCTTAATAACTATATTTTAAACCTTAATATATAGCCTCTGTTACACAGAATACGTTAATGTTTTAAAACCCGGAGGGTCCCAACTCTCTTGTAAATAGCGCTCCTGACCAGGGCGCCAATTACAAAATTGAAGACTCCGCGAGTAGTCGTCAATTAAATGAAGACATGTTTCATGTCGTCATTTACATTTCTGAAATTTGTAATTCAACACATTCAAAAATCCATAACTATCAAACTAAAGCATGAAATTTATACATGAACATGTTTCTGGAATCCTGATATTTTTCCCACATGTTCGTACCTTTACTTCCTGATTCGGAGCACGTTTACACTAGTTAATAGTACACACTCTTCGGAAAATGGCGCCCCTGACCAGGGTGCCAATTTCAAAATTGAAGACTTCCCGAAGGGTCGTCAATTAAATGAAGACATGTATCATGTCATCAATTCAATTTTCTGAAATTTTCAGAAATCAGTAAATCAACGTATTCAAAAATCTATAACTAATAAACTGAACTATGAAAATTTTGACTGAATATACTTCTGTGGCCCTGAGATTTTTCTCCATCTAACCATGTCTTCGGATTCTGATTCGGAGAAACTTTTGAGAAATGAATAGTAACTTGTGTCACAGAAGTTACAGTTCTGATGCGAAGTACAACTTATTGGTAGTTGAACCTGTACTTAAATTGAAGACACCTTGGAAGTCTTCAATTAAATGAAGACTACTCACAGGGACGTCAAATCCATTTTCTTAGAAATTAAAGATATAACATTTGAAAATTCATATCTGAGAAACCAAAACCTAGTAATGTTATCTGAACATGTTTCTGGACTCCCGAGGATTTATACTACATATTCTTGTCCTTACTTTCGAATTTTGAGAAACGTTTTCAAAATGAACAGTGCTTTGAGTCACGAAACGCACCTGTTGGGTGAAAATCACCCACAGTAATTGGCGCCCCAAGCCAAGGCGCCAATTCATCAAATAGCGACGTCTCTCAAGTCTTCAATTAATTGAAGACTGCATGAGGGGGTGCCAATTTTAATATGTATATATGTTTTCTGAAAAATCAAAATTTTGAAAGGTTGGGCAACCCCCCGACGCCAATTCTTCAAATGACGGCAGCCAGTAAGTCTTCAATTAATTGAAGACTACTTATAGGGGCGCCAATTCCTTATATACATATATATATTAAAAAAAATAGCCCCTGTAATTGGCGCCCCAAGCCAGGGCACCAATTACTTAAATAGCGACGGCCAGGACGTCTTCAATTAAATGAAGACATCCTATGGGGCGCCAATTTCATATAGCCCTATATAAAATTCTAAAAATTGAAAATTTGAAGGATTAGCAAACCCCCAGATGCCAACTCATTAATTATAACTTCTGATCTTGATCTATCTCATGAATTGTGTAAACACAACCCTAATCCATACTCCTGCGTATGATGAATTTTTGAAATTCCATTCCATGAAAAATCTACTTGTATATACCCCACATGTTCAAACCTTGAACCTCTTAAACTATCATTTGGGAGTGTTGGAGCTAAGTGCCATGCAAGATAAAGTGCTACGTTGTGGGAGCCACCTCTTGAGGCCGTACGGCGTAAAGTGCTACACGATGGGAGCCACCTCTTGAGCCTGTAGGGGCCACCTCTAGAGTCCTCCCCAACCAAATGACTAGTTAATCTCGTCTGTAATACTACGTTTCTAAATTCTTGAAATTTCATATTGGCTATAAATGAGAGTGGATGTCAAAGGTAATACATGAAATGTTGTGCATATAGGGCCCGGTCTGGTCCTGGGAGGAGCACCCGAAGGTACTTGTGCCCATGGGAGTTTATTGACCACGGTGTTTAGCATTGCACCAGAGTACTTGCTTGACTTGAGACACTCCACCCCTACTCTCTCTCCTTACATACTTGACTTGTGACCCGGAACGGGCAATACTAGACTTGTGGCCCGAGAAAGGGAAAAATCCTTGCTTGATAATAGCCAATTCTACTGATACGTACTTGACATTACTTGCTTGAATTGAATTTTTACTTGCTCTACCTGAGATATACTTGTACATGAGTTCCTTCTAGCACTTGAGTTCATACTTATACACAAATCCCTGCTTGCCCCGAAGTGGCATTTACATCTGTAAACTCTTGAAATACTGCTTGTCAAATACTTGAAATCTTGATATACTCTCTTTATACAGTTCTTGATCTCTTACTGTTTATCATGCCTAAATTTACCTGTATACCTGATTTTTCTTATACGTACATCACGCATAGCCATATTGATAATACATGCAACTTGTAAATCACGTAAGGATTACTCGTATTTGAGATGTAATTCCTACTGAGCGATTCGCTCATCCAGTTGCTTCCTAACATTTTCAGGTGATTCGGATAGCGACAAGAATGGGGTTGAGACCGAGTGAAGAGTGCTAGAACACCAGTCACCTATCATTAGCTAGTTGCGTCCTTGAATTTTATTTGAGTCCTACTTTGTATTCCAGTATGTCAGTTTACTTGTCCGAACCATGTTAAGGCACTTAGCCTAGTGTTGTCTTTTTAAATTGGGAATTGTCATGGACTATCTTTAATTCCTTTGGTTAATCAAATAAACATCACTTGGATTATTGGGATTTGTAGATTTTATTAGTCTTTTGCACACTCCGTAATTATGTATATCAAAAAAAAAATTATCGCTCTAATGACACGATCTATATAGACGCGTCACACATCCGAGTATCTTCTGCGCTCGGGACATGATAGTCTTCGTGGTATCAGAGCCTAAGTTTTCAAACCTAGGGAACTAGAAGAAATAAAAGGTTAGAAATTAAAATCTAGGTAAAACCCGAGTCCAAGGATAGATACACCTTACCCGGTGAGATGGATAGAGCCATGGGTTAAGTTCTATAATGACGTTTAACCTTACAAGTAAACCCGATCTTTATCATACTTAAACTCTTTTGTAAGATCATGGCTACAGAAAGAGCACAATGGCGCGAGATGCAGCGCACCGTGCAAGGCCTTACACAGGCACTACAACAAGTGGCCCAAGGCGGAGCAAACCATGGAGTGGGTGATCTCCACAGAAGTTTTCGTAACATGAACCCATCGAGGTTCACAGGTTCATCCGACCACGAGGATGCCGAGAACTGGCTAAAGGAGATGGAATGAATTTTTCGTGTAACGCAATGCGCGGACGAGGAGAAGGTTTTACTGGCCGTATTCTAACTGGAGCGGGACGCTCGATGCTGGTGGGAATCCATACAAGCAACACTGCCAGAATACCATGTCACATGGGATGAATTCACGGAGCATTTCAACAACAGGTACTTCTTCGACCATATCCAGGAGAAGAAGGTCGCAGAATTCGTCGTTCTAAAACAACGGGGCTTGAAAGTGGTCGAGTATGAGGCCCAGTTTTCCAGATTATCTAGGTATGAACCCCACTTGGTGTGTACAGAAAAGATGAAGGCGAGAAGGTTCCTCAATGGGCTTTGGCCCTATTATATTACACAGCTTGCACCGATGGACATCCAAGCCTATTCGGAGATAGTTCAGCGTGTCCAATTGCTAGAATACGCCACCGAATTATCCGAGAGAATCCGAGGAAGAGACAAGAAGGAACC
The DNA here is from genome assembly GCA_022559845.1 of Amorphophallus konjac. Taxonomy (NCBI): domain Eukaryota; kingdom Viridiplantae; phylum Streptophyta; class Magnoliopsida; order Alismatales; family Araceae; genus Amorphophallus; species Amorphophallus konjac. The sequence continues at coordinate 256,419,932 of CM040118.1, read as the reverse complement.
CGTCACAAGCCCGGGAAAATTCAAACAATCATTCAACAAGAAAAGGTTCTTCATGGGAGGGGAGCCCTCTAAGGCAAAGAAATTCTAGAAGAATGACAGACCATTCTCCACCACCACACCCTCAAAGGTGATTTGCAAGTATTGTGATAAAGCTGGTCATAAGACCGAGGAATGCTGGAGAAAGTTAGGAGCTTGTCTTCGATGCGGGAGCCGAGAGCATCGGATCCCAGACTGCCCACTGATGAAGGAGTAAGACATCAAAGACGAGAAGTGTCCGGTAAAGAAACAAGGTCGTCTGCAAGCTCTCCGAGAGACAGAACCCACTGAAGGCGGAATTATGGAAGGTACTCTCACTATTTCTTCAAAAATTGCTCAAGTTTTATTTGATACCGGAGCAACTCATTTATTCATTTCAAAGAAATTTGCTGCTTCATTTTCTAAGAAACATGAACTGTTAGATTTGGTTATATCTACACCTCTTGGGAATGAGTCCGATATCACTTATCACTATCCAAACTGCGAGGTGTTGATTAAAGGAAACAATTTACCTGCTGACCTGATATGCCTAGATATGAAGGGTTATGATGTCATACTAGATGATGATTGGTTATCCACATACCAAGCAAGTGTAGATTGCTGGCACATCAAGGTAACTTTCATGGATTTCCCAGAGCTAGTTTACAATAGCCCTCGGAGTAAATCACTTCTTATATCATCACTCCGAGCTAGAAGGCTTATGGATAAGGGATGCATGGCTTTCATAGCATTCGTGACTGCCATAAAAGTTGAGAAGGTTAAACTTGAAGACATCCGTGTAATTCGAGATTTTCTCGATATTTTTTGAGAATATTAAACCGGCTCACCCCCAGAAAGGGAAGTGTCGTTCACAATCGACCTTGTCCCTGGTGCTGGTCCTGTTTCCAGGGCACCATACAAAATGTCCCCTGCTGAGCTGAAAGAACTAAAAGAACAACTAATGGAGTTTTTGAAAAAGGGTTTCATCAGGCCGAGTACTTCCCCTTGGGGAGCACCCGTGCTGTTCGTCAAAAAGAAGGATGGATCGATGAGACTATGCATCAATTATCGGCAGCTAAATCACCTTACAATCAAGAACAAATACCCGCTGTCGAGGATTGACGAGTTGTTTGATCAATTATCTGGAGCTTCATATTTCTCCAAGATTGATATTCATTCTGGTTATCACCAATTGAAGATCAAAGAGGAAGACATTCATAAAACTGCATTCCGAAGTAGGTATGGGCATTACGAATTTACTGTTATGCCTTTTGGACTAACAAATGTCCTCACATCTTTTATGCAGTTAATGACAACATATTCAGGCCCTATTTAGACCAATTCATTGTGGTCTTTATTGATGATATTCTGATCTATTCCAAGACCGAAGAGGATCATGAAGAATATCTCAAAAAGGCACTGCAGATATTAAGAAAAAATAAGCTATATGCCAAATTTAACAAATGCGAGTTCTGGCTCGAGGAAGTATCCTTCTTAGGCCATATTATTTCGAAGAACGGAATTACCGTTGACCCGTCAAAGGTCGAAGCCGTGAAGAACTGGGAACGACCCACAAATGTAACAGAAATTCGAAGCTTCTTGGGTCTAGCTGGTTACTACCGGCGTTTTATCAAGGACTTCTCCAAGATTGCCGTTCCTCTGACCAGCTTAACCCGCAAGGAAGTGCCTCATGAGTGGAATGAAGACTGTGAAAAGAGTTTCCAAACTTTAAAGGATCTCTTGACCACTACTCTAGTCTTATCATTACCAATTGAAGGAGAAAAATACGAGGTATATACTGATGCTTTGGGCATTGGCCTCGGATGTGTATTGATGCAGAATGGAAGAGTCATTCCATACTCTTCCCGACAATTGAAGAAACATGAAGAGAACTACCCGGTTCATGACTTAGAACTGGCCGCGGTAGTATTTGCCTTGAAGATATGGAGACATTATCTCTACGGAGAATAATTCACTATGTACTCCGATCATAAAAGTCTCAAGTACTTATTCTCCAAAAAGGAGCTGAACATGAGGCAAAGACGTTGGCTCGAATATCTCAATGATTTTGACTTCATTATACAATACCATCCTGGTAAGGGTAATTCCGTAACTGATGCCCTTAGTCGAAAGCCAAGAGCAATTCTGGCCAACTGCATGATACAAGAATGGAAGCTGCTGGAGAAATTCTCTAAGCTTGATATCAGCACAGATGAGAAGAACAAGTGTATTATTCTATCTCATATGAGTCTACATCCAGATTTGTTACCTGAAATCACGAAGCTTCAAGAAGAAGATCCCGCACTAGTGGAGATAAAAAGCAAGCTGGACGAGAGACTTGATTTCAAGCTAGCACCTGATGGCAGACTGCTATTCCATGAATGTACATGTGTGCCCGACTGTCCCGAGTTGAAGAAGAAGATTCTTGAAGAAGATCATCGATCGAGGTACACGATCCACCCTAGAGACAATAAGATGTACCAAGATTTGAAAAGAACTTTCTGGTGGCCTAACTTGAAAAAGGAGGTAGCAGACTTTGTATCTCGTTGCCTCACATGCCAACAAGTGAAGGCGGAACATCAAAAACTCCCCGGAAAGCTACATCCGCTAGATATTCCGAAGTGGAAGTGGGAAGATATTGGCATGGACTTTATCATGGGTTTGCCCAAGTTTAGGGGCGGATATGATGGAATTTGGGTGATTATCGATCGGCTAACTAAATCGGCCCATTTCTTACCCATCAAAAGCTGATGGTCAGTCGACGTACTTGCTGCCCTATATATTAAGGAGATGGTTAGATTGCATGGAGTTCCCATCTCGATCGTATCTGACCGAGACCCGCGCTTCACTTCTCATTTCTGGAAGAGTCTACAACACTCTCTGGGGATGAAACTCAGCTACAGTAATACTTTTCATCCCCAAATAGATGGACAGACCGAGAGGACTAGTCAAGTTGTGGAAGATATGTTAAGAGCATGCATTGTAGACTTCGGCGGAAGCTGGCATGACCACTTACCACTAGCCGAATTTGCATATAACAACAGCTATCAACCCAGTATACAAATGTCACCTTTTGAGGCATTATATGGCAGGAGTTGCGGATCTCCTATATGCTGGGATGAAGTCGGTGAAAAATAAATTCTAGGCCCACACATGGTATGAGATTCTACCGAGAAGATACATCTCATTAGGGAAAGGTTAAAGATAGCACAGTCCAGGCAGAAATCTTATGCCGATAACAGAAGGTGAGACCTGGAATTTCAAGTTGGAGATCATGTTTTCATCAAGGTATCTCCCGGCCGAGGCATTAGAAGATTTGATGTTAAGGGCAAACTAACACCAAGGTTCATTGGTCCATTCGAAGTGCTGGAAAGAGTAGGCGAGGTGGCTTATCGCATCGCCCTACCTCCGCAATTGTCAGAAGTGCACAACATGTTTCATGTTTCTATGCTAAAGAAATACGTGCACGATCCTTTCCATGTCATTGACCACAACGATTTAGTGGTAAAAAAGGACCTTACCTACGAGCAGAAGCCAATGAAGATCCTCGACCGAGAAGTTCGAGTTCTAAGGAACAAGATGATCCCTATGGTGAAAATTCAATGGAATCGAAGCTTAGAACAAGAAGCTACATGGGAAACTGAAGAATCTATGAAGAGGAGATTTCTGGAGTTATTCTAATTGTAAGTACACTGCACCTTTTTTATTCTTGCATAATACAATTTAATTTGGGGACCATATTCTTTTAAGTGGGGGAGGTTGTAGCACCCCTGATAAATACCTTTGAGTAAATTAAAACTTCTTCCTAAAAGAAATCATACTTGAAGGCCTTACATAAAGAACACAACCTCACAAGGACTATAATGAAAATATACAAGCCAACCCTACTTTATAACATAAAGAATCCTGAGGGCTTTGTCTAAAGAGCCAAATCTTAGGGGGGGCTAGTATATAAAATTACAAATCATCACTTTATGCATATGTAACCTACTCTTCTTAATAGAATTCTAGGTTTTGTTTAAAGAACTAAACTATAAGAGGACTAGCATACAAATGTGCAATCCAACTTTATGCACATGGGTAAAGAATCTTACCTGGGACGTCTTGTACAAAGAAACAAAACCATGGGAGGGTTATTCTATAAATGTACAAGACAAACTTTAACACATGGGCCATGGGTTGTACGTAAGTGGAATACACACTTTCCAACTTCCAAATTGAAGGCTCTCCTCCTGGGCGCCAATTCTTATATTGAAGACCCCTCACCTAGGCGCCATTTTCAATAGGGCCCCATCCCATTAAAATAGTAATATATGTGTGTACATCTTGAATGCTAGCATGTGAATGTGGCAGAATTGTCTAAAAATTAACGCCCTCATACAAGGGCGTCATTCCCATGAAATAATGCCACCTAAACTAATGACGTCTTCATGCAAGGCGTCATTTATGTGAATAGTACCACTTGGTTTAATGAACGACCCCTTACAAGGGCATCATTTAAACCTATGTTTCTAGAAGATTGAGATACGAACAACCCCAATTTGCTGGCTAAGCACTAATCTAGGATCGTGTTCCCAAATTGGACCCACAAGGCGATAACCAATGCTTGCAAATCCCGATAACTAATCGCCTACGAACCAATGTCAGAGGCTACTGCCATCTTTCAGTGCTCGTAGAAGGGAATGTTTCCCTTCGTTCCTCAGAAAGCGTGAAGTCTACATCCTGCTGCGGCGGCGGGGAACGCGTGGCTTCATCTTGTCATCTTTCCTCGTAATCACACGTCAAAAGGTAGGTGTTCTCAAATCCTTGCCTAACTAGTAGCTAAATAGGTTAACTTATGCATGCTTAGAGTTAGATTAACTCGTCATCCATGATATATATATATATATATATATATATATATATATATATATATATATATATATATTACTTGACTTTCCAATCATTAAGAAATAATACCATGTTATACATATTTATAATAGCTTGTTACACCTGTCGCATATGATTCTATACATACTGTTACCATGATCTTTATGAGTTTAAACTTAGTTTGTTAAGCATGATTTCATGAGTTTTGAACATATTTTATCACACTAGTTTTACAGTCTTGATAATTATGTTTTAAACCTTAATATATAGCCTCTGTTACACAGAATACGTTAATGTTTTAAAACCCGGAGGGTCCCAGCTCTCTTGTAAATGGCGCCCCTGACCAGGGCGCCAATTACAAAATTGAAGACTCCGCGAGGAGTCGTCAATTAAATGAAGACATGTTCCATGTCGTCATTTACATTTCTGAAATTTATAATTCAACACATTCAAAAATCCATAACTATCAAACAAAAGCATGAAATTTATACATGAACATGTTTCTGGAATCCTGATATTATTCCCCACATGTTCGTACCTTTACTTTTTGATTCGGAGCACGTTTACACTGGTGAATAGTACACACTCTTCTGAAAATGGCGCCCCTGACCAGGGTGCCAATTTCAAAATTGAATACTTCCCGAAGGGTGGTCAATTAAATGAAGACATGTACATGTCGTCAATTCAATTTTCTAAAATTTTTAGAAATCAATAAATCAACGTATTCAAAAATCTATAACTAATAAACTGAACTATGAAAATTTTGACTGAATGTACTTCTGTGACCCTGAGATTTTTCTCCATCTGACCATATCTTTGGATTCTGATTCGGAGAAACTTTGGAGAAATGAAAAGTAACTTGTGTCACAGAACTTACAGTTCTGATGGGAAGTACAACTTATTGGTAGTTGAACATGTACTTAAATTGAAGACACCCTGGAAATCTTCAATTAAATGAAGACTGCTCAGAGGGGCGCCAATTCCATTTTCTTAGAAATTAAAGATATAACATTTGAAAATTCATATCTGAGAAACCAAAACCCAGTAATTTTATCTGAACATGTTTCTGGACTCCCGAGGATTTATACTACATATTCTTGTCCTTACTTTCAAATTTCGAGAAACGTTTTCAAAATGAACAGTGCTTTGAGTCACGAAACGCACCTGTTGGGTGAAAATCCCCCACTGTAATTGGCGCCCCAACCTAGGGCGCCAATTCATGAAATATCGATGTCCCTCAAGTCTTCAATTAATTGAAGACTGCATGAGGGGGCGCCAATTTCAATATGTATATATGTTTTCTAAAAAATCAAAAATTTGAAAGGTTGGGCAACCCCCAGGCGCCAATTCTTCAAATGACGACAGCCAATAAGTCTTCAATTAATTGAAGACTGCTTATAGGGGCGCCAATTCCTTATATACATATATATATTAAAAAAAAGAGTCCATGTAATTGGCGCCCCAAGCCAGCGAGCCAATTACTTAAATAGCGACGGCCAGGACGTCTTCAATTCAATGAAGACGTCCTGGAGGCGCCAATTTGATATAGCCCTATATAAAATTCTAAAAATTGAAAATTTGAAGGATTAGCAAACCCCCAGATGCCAACTCAGTAATTATAACTTCTGATCTTGATCTGTCTCGTGAATTGTGTAAACACAACCCTAATCCACACTCCTGCATATGATGAATTCTTGAAATTCCATTCCATGAAAAATCTATTTGTGTATACCCTACATGGTCATACCTTGAACCTCTTAAACTATCATTTGGGAGTGTTGGAGCTAACTGCCACGCAGGGCAAAGTGCTACGTTGTGGGAGCCACCTCTTGAGGCCGTACATCGCAAAGTGCTACACGACAGGAGCCACCTGTTGAGCCTGTAGGGGCCACCTCTAGAGTCCTCCATAACCAAATGACTAGTTAATCTCGTCTATAATACTACGTTTCTAAATTCTTGAAATTTCATATTGGCTATAAATGAGAGTGGATGTCAAAGGTAATACATGAAATGATGTACATATAGGGCCCGGTCTAGTCCTGGGAGGAGCACCCGAAGGTACTTGTGCCCATTGAAGTTTATTGACCACGGTGTTTAGCATTGCACCGGAGTACTTGCTTGACTTGAGACACTCCACCCCTACTCTCTCTCCTTACTTACTTGACTTGTGGCCCGGAACGGGCAATACTAGACTTGTGGCCCGAGAAAGGGCAAAATACTTGCTTGATAATAGCCAATTCTACTGATACGTACTTGACATTACTTGCTTGAATTGAATTTTTACTTGCTCTACCTGAGATATACTTGTGCATGAGTTCCTTCTTGCACTTGAGTTCACACTTGTACACGAATCCCTGCTTATCCCGAAGTGGCATTTACATCTGTAAACTCTTGAAATACTGCTTGTCAAATACTTGAAATCTTGATATACTCTCTTTATACAGTTCTTGATCTCTTACTGTTCATCATGCCAAAATTTACCTATATACTTGATTTTTCTTATACGTACATCACGCATAACCATACTGATAATACATGCAACTTGTAAATCACGTAAAGATTGCTCGTATTTGAGATGTAATTCCTACTGAGCGATTCGCTCATCCAGTTGCTTCCTAACATTTTCAGGTGATTCGGATAGCGACAAGAATGGGGTTGAGACCGAGTGAAGAGTGCTAGATTGCCAGTCACCTATCATTAGCTAATCGCATCCTTGAATTTTATTTGAGTCCTACTTTGTATTCCAGTATGTCAGTTTACTTATCTGAACCATGTTAAGGCACTTAGCCTAGTGTTGTCTTTTTAAATTTCAAATTGTCATGGACTATCTTTAATTCCTTTGGTTAATCAAATAAACATCACTTGGATTATTAGGATTTGTAGATTTTATTAGTCTTTTGCGCACTTCGTAATTATGTATATCAAAAAAAAATTATCGCTCTAATGACACGATCTATATAGACGCGTCACGCATCCGAGTATCTTTCGCGCTAGGGACGTGACATCTGACATGTTTCCCTTCTTGCAGTTCATACTTCAAGTGTACGTAGACACCTACTTCCCAGTTCAGGAGTAACGCGAGATCGCCCCTCTTCAAGCAGTAATGGACACCTGATAAGATTTAATGTGATAAGCAAGGCTTCTAACTGTATCAGAGTTGTTAATGCCCCAACATTCCAAATAAGAGTGGAATTAATCATGGTGACGGGAGGAAGCTTGAGATCCAGCCAAGGACTTGGCTTTGGCCCTGGTAACTCTAACATCACTTATCACTTCTCCCGACAAGCCAGATATCTCCATGTGCTACGACCCCTCGACATGGCCCGACTTTGTACAGTCGGTAAAAGGGATCATCCGACGATTCTCAGAAAAGGAGAGGTCTGATATAACTGAGGAGGCTATTATCCAAGGAGCCACTCTAGTATGGGTATCATCATAGTCCACCACAACCACCCCAGGGACATGAACAATAGCATGTGGAGCATAACTCTCAACAACACAACGCTCAGCTAGGGTCTGGTTAGAAACATCCACAGTCGACCCACCCTGAACAATAATTTAGGGTGAAGGGAGCTCCAGGACAGGATTCATCATCTGTCCAACAATGGTCGACTCTTGACCCAGAGAAGTCGACACCCGTGGAAGCTGCGGGGCATGAGCAGCCGGTTGCAAACAAGGATGATCTGACTACGTTGACTCTAGAATGGTCAACGTCGACGGAGGTGGCAACTCCAAACCAACCTTTGACGATGAAACGTCAAGCGCTGCATCGATGCCAGGGGTTGCTTCAGGCATGGTGGCCGCTTCAACCCTTGCAAGGACCTCTAGGATGTTACCTTGTAACACTGGCTCCAAAACGGTCGATCGACCTACAGCCATAATGGTCGACTACACCAAAACAGGAGCATCTTGGAGCTCTGTGGCAGGGGGCTCCGAAAGAGTAATAGCTTGCGTCGACCCAGAAGGAGCATTACCTGAACCAAGACCATCCTGATTCGACCCGACTGCAAGAAGCATCAACGCAGGGCAGGCCTGCTACTGGTAGATCCCTGGATGCCTCGAGGCCACTAGCTGATCTTTAGACCCCTCAGGTTCAAGCTCCGGCTGTGGAGCCACCACATGATCTGACGGGTCCTCTGCTACATGTAGCAATGTAGAAAAGCTATTGGAGACACCAGCATCCATCCTAGGACTAGCTCGCTGAGAGGGACGAGGCTTGTATTCCAGACGACGGGTCCTCTGTTAAGTAATCGGATTTCCTTCCTCTTGGCGAGTTGTAGGCTTTCCAATTTTTTTCTTGAATTCAGCCTCCAAATGGCCATGCTTATGACAGAACGAGCATACATGGGGGACTCTATGATAATTCACAAATTGCCAGAATCCCTCGCCATCCATGTGTATCCACAAGCGCTCCCTATGCTCCACAGAGAGATCTAGTTCCACAGAGGCAAGCGCCTCAGAGGTTTCAGTCATGGCTAGAGTGTTGTCATGAATCCTTAAAACAGTGCCAAGGTTACCCGCAATGGAGCGCCTGAGATACTCATGATAAAAATTAATAGGGAGGGATGGGAACCCAATCCACACCGGAGTAGAAGCCGGGTTAGTATCAAAATCAAAATTATGAGACCATCAGAAGAACTTGAATAAATAACCTTTAATATAGAGATTCTTCTGAAGGAGAACTTTAAGAAAGTCAGCCTCACATCCAAGGCAGATGAGAATGTGCCTGGCGTTCACTTTGCTGATCACGAACTCAGAACAGAGGTGGAGGCGCTGAGCAAGATAGGATTTAATGTCTGGTATGGAAGGGCGACCATATGAGCACTTACCTATTATGTCGTAATGAATGTGTTGCATGGAGGATTGGATTTCGACTTGTGTGAAGAAGACAGCAGGCTCACCTTGATTGGTGAAGGCATGGGGCCTTACACGGAAGGGGACCCGCGGCCTTTGGTTAGACTCCATGAGCATTTGGGCGTAGGACCTGTGAGGGACTGCAGGCGGAGGCAGTGGACCAACAACCTCATCCACGCGAGAAGGAGGGGGGGCAGTGACCCCCCCCCCCCCCCCGCCACGCCAGCCATCGCCGGCGGGGAGGGTGTAGAAGGAGACGGCGTGTAGCAACCCTGGTAAATTAAAAGAATAAAAGATTTAAAACCAATGATAAAAAGTTCAACTCATATACACTTAAAACATATAACAAAAAGGGCCAAGATAAATAACGCCTCCGTTAAAGTCGTCATTTAATTGAAGATTGTTCACACAGGCGCTAATTTAAGAATTGACGTCCTCTTGACAGGCGTCATATAAAAGAATTGAAGACTGTGACAGAGACATCATTTTTAAATAACGCCCCAACCTTAGGCGTCATTTACAAACAGAACCGTTGGTGTTTGGTTCGAATAGGGATGTTATCCGGGCTAAGTTTTGATTAAGAAAGGAATTGATACGTGTATATTTAAGTTTAGTAAGGATTCTACCAAGGAAATTTTAGTTCTAATTGAACTCCTAAAAACCCATTAGGATTCCTTCCCTATAAATACCCCATCCCATCGAGCCAACCTGTTGGCTCTTTTCTTCATCAAACCTACTGCTGCTGTCAATCGTCCAAGCATCGGGGAGCCTTCCTCTCCATCTTGTTGTTGATACGAGGAGGGGTTCCCATCATCTTCCTCTTCGTCCTGCCGTGGAGAACGTGAAGAATGGAGGAGTTCTTCTTCTTCCTCTTCCTCCTGCTGCTTCATCCGTTGCCGTTGTTATCAAGTTCCTCTGTTTGAAACAGAGTATCGGCTGTGGTTATTATTATCATCTTCTTCATCGTTCTATCAACCAAAGGCCATCCAAAGCATCAAAAGGTAGGTTTTCTCAAGATTTAGCAAAACCCTACAATTCCTAGGTTAAAAACATGCATATAGGTCTGTAAGAGTTACAGATTTCGTTTCTTGATTGTGTTTTCTCCGTTTACAGTATAAATGGAAATAGCGACCCAAGCAAGGGCGCTATTTGATTCAACGACCGTGCAAACAGTCGTCAATTTCTTAGATAATTAATAATTATACCATGTTCAAAATTTAATAACTATGAACCCTTACATGTAAACTAATGCATGATTATGTCCATAAATTCCTGCTATTTATCTCTATCTGTTCTGGTCTTTAGAATCTTGATCAGACATACTCCAAAAACCATGTGTTTGTGATTGTACCAACCCGGTGCAAATCATATGACAAAGAATTAGCGACCAGATTAGGTCATCATTTGAATGAACGCCCCTATACATGGGCGCCAATTTAGTGATAAACTGTGAATTATAGAAATGGTTATAATGTGCCTGGATATTGAAATGACGACATATACCCTGCCCTTTAATTTGATATATGACGCCCCAGACTAGGGCGCTGTTTACATAATTGAAGCCTTCATGAAAGGCGTCAATTTTATAATAATCAAAATTTGAAAATATTTACAGATATTAATATTTACATAATATGGATGTAACGACTGAGTGAACAGTCGCCATTTACTGAACTAACGACCCTGACAAGGGCGCCAATTCAGAAAACCCCGTCGTTCTCTTCGGCTCCAGTCTTCTTCGATGGCGCCCCCGCCGCCGGCCGACTCTTCCTACACGGAGCTCGATCCCGACGGTTCGGAGGTTGATCCTCTTGATTGGCCTTGCTCTCCGGGTCGTCAGCGCGGTGTCCGTTCTGTGTTCTCGTCCGACTCTGAAGGGGTCTTCGACGAAGATTCCTATTTGTACGGGCTATGTTTCTTCTGTGGGTTCTTGGGCTTTTGTTTCTGGCCACGCCTGGGTCTTCTTGGCCTTTTTGTGCTTTCTTGGGCCTTTGGCCTTGTACGCCTCTTGCCTCTCTTTGGGCGTTTCCCCTCCCCCCCTGTACCCCTTTCTTTTTTCTGATTTCATATATGATAATCGCTTGCCTGGTGGCCGGGATAGTGTTTTCATCTTCTTCCGCAATGAAGAGATGAACCCCCTCTCCCGTCTCCCCCCTTGCAAGTATCAACTTTAGTTAAAAAAAGACTTAAGCTCAGGCGTCAATTTTCTGATCTCCTGATTTTCGTGGTTTTCTATAACTCTTGACCATGGGTTGTATACACTCGCACTATATTCCATTTCGTGAATATAGCCCCACGTTTCATGATGTTTTATCGATTACCCACTATTTCTCGGTGATAGATGAACCCTCCATGGGACATTCCGTCCCTTTGGACCGGTGACTTTATCATAGAGACCTCCGTAAGACTTCGTTAGCCTTGGATTCCCTCAAGGCAGCTGAGCAGGTTGTACCATCAAAACCCATGACACTACTTGATTTCTATGTCACTCTAAAGAAACATGGTATACCGGCCCTCATGATATGCTATTTGATGTCATGAGAATACTCTTTAATGGAATGAGAAACCATGCCATTAATACTGCTTAAGAATGATGTGCCATACTTGTGGACACTAATTCTATCTACCTTATCATGTACAAGAACGAGCGACCATCTCTATATGAGCGCTTATTCTTATTGTCTTGGCACCCAAGTTAGGGAGCCGATTCCACCTAGTTTTAATACGAATCGTGGTTATACCGTTATTATTGTCCCTACATGTTCAATCCTTGTGATTCTATTCCACACGATCTACCTTAAAGTTCATACCAGCTTGAATCCTTGGAATTCTATATTGGCTATAACTATAGTGGATGTCGAAAATACATGATCAATGTCTGCGCATATAGGGCCCGATCTGGTCCTAGGAGGAGCACCCAAAAGTACTAGTGCCCATGGGAGTTGTAATGATCACGGTATGGCATTGTACCGAAGTGAATGACTAGCTTGATAGACATTTCACAAATCTCGAACTTGAGTTGGCTTGACATGACATGACTTGCGTGACCCGAAAAGGGTATTTATTGTACTTGCTTGAAACATGATAGCCAATTCTTGACATGACATGATCACTTGACATGATAGATATATGTGCTTAATTATCTTGCTATCTTAACATGAGTTCTCGAAAGACTTGCTAGTTCACTCACTATCACTTGATATACATTCTCTATTCTCTTGTTATACATTCTCTATTGTCGTTTTACGCGAACATGCATAGCTAAATTACATTCATCTAACTTGTAATTTACTTAAAGCAAGCTAGCTCTTGAGATATAATCCCTACTGAGCGTTCACTCACATAGTATTTTTCCCTTATTTTTCAGGTAAGTCCGAGGATGAAACTCTTTCAGATGGGGAAACTCAAGAGTGATGAGATTAGAGCTACTCCAACTATCCAAGCGTTGTCCAGTCTTGACTTTTCTACATTCTTGAGTCAATCATTGTACTTTTTCATTTTATTGAGTCTTAGCACTAAGAGGATTGTAATAGAAGTACTTTGAAGGTTTTGATGAAATAAAGGATTGAGTTATCTTTACTCTTGCGCGCTCTGTCTTTGTATTGAATACACTAACGCTCTGATTGACATGATCGATATAAAATCGTCACGCGTCTCCGGGTTCCTTCTGCGCTCGGGGCGTGACAGTTTTTGTGGTATCAGAGCCTAGAATATTCAATTCCTAGGAAACCCAAGTCCAGGGATAGGTTTAAACCTTTAACCGGTGAGATTGGGTAGAACCATGGGTGAAGGTAATCTAGATACTCAATTCTTGGTCGAATCTCATATTAATTAGTTATCTAAAATCCTTGTAGGACAATGGCTGCCGAACATGGTCAGTGGCGTAACATGCAACGCACTATTCAAGGCATGACGCAGGCACTTCAACAGGTGGCACAAGGTGGTGCGCACCGTGGAACGAGAAATCTCTATCAAAGCTTTAGAAACATGAACCCTCCTAAGTTCATGGGATCCACCGATCCGGATGACGCCGAGCAGTGGATCCGAGAGACGGAACGTATCTTCCGATTTATGGAATGCATGAACCAAGAGAAGGTCTTATTAGACACATTCGAACTAGAGAGAGACGCCCGATGCTGGTGGGTGTCAGTAGAAGCCATCTTAGAGCAAGGCCAAGTTACTTGGGAGGAATTTGTGGAACATTTCAACACCAAGTATTTCTCAGACCGAATTCAGGAGAAGAAAGCTGCCGAGTTCGCCGCTCTTAAGCAAAGATCCTTGTCGATAGCTGAGTATGAGGCACAATTCTCTAGGTTGTCCCGATATGCTAAACATCTAGTCAGTACCGAGAAAATGAAAGCTAGGAGATTTCTTAATGGGCTCAGGCTCCAATATATCACACAGCTGGCGCCGATAGACATACAGGTCTATTCGGAGATGGTACGACGAGCCCAATTATTAGAAGATGCCACGGAAATATCTGATATGATTTGTGGGAGAGATAAGAAGGAACAAGTCACTAGTTCTGGTTCCTTTAAACCCAATTTCAACAAGAAGAGGCCAAACAATGGAGGAACACTCTCCCAAGAGCAAAAGTTCAAGAAGACCAAACCTTTCTCCATTACCACCACACCTTCTAAAGTGGTGTGTAAACACTGTGACAAGGCTGGACATAAGGCCGAAGAATGTTGGAGAAAACTTGGAGCTTGTCTCCATTGTGGGAGCCGTGATCATCGGATTCCCGACTACCCGTTGCTCAATGATCAAGCAGGTGATGGGAAACGCCCGGTAACGAAGAATGCATGCCTCCAAGCTATTAAGAAGACAGAACAAGACGAAGGCTGACTAGTGGAAGGTACACTGCAAATTTGTTCCAAGTCTGCATATGTCTTATTTAATACTGGTGCATCGCACTCATTTATTTCCAAGAAGTTTGCTGACCCATAACCTATGGAACCGGAGTGGATAAAATTAGTTATCTCAACTCCTCTTGGAAACGAAGCTGATATTGTTCACCATTATCAAAACTGCGAAGTCTTGGTAGAAGGAAGAAATTTACCCATCGACCTAATATGCCTAGACATGAAGGACTATGATATCATATTACGAGTAGATTGGTTATCCAAATATCAGGCAACTATTGATTGCCGCGATAGCAAGGTTACTTTCAAGGAATTCCCGGAACTGGTCTATACTAGTCCGAAGAGTCGGAGCAAGTCGCCTCTTATTTCGGCCCTCCGAGCTAGCAAGCTAATAAGGAAAGGATGTGTATCTTTCCTTACTTTTGTCACCATTAAGGAAACTAAGGAAACTAAGCTAGGAGACATTCCAGTTGTACAAGAATTTCCGAACGTGTTTCCGGAAGATTTGCCTGGACTACCCCCACAAAGAGAAGTGGCCTTCACCATCGACTTGGTCCCTGGTGCTGGTCCAGTTTCTAAGGCACCATATAAGATGTCCCCTGCTGAACTCAAGGAGTTAAACGAACAATTGATGGAACTTGTTAGGAAAGGATTTATTAGGCCGAGTACTTCCCCATGGGGAGCACCTGTATTATTTGTGAAGAAAAAGGATGGATCCATGAGGTTATGCATCGACTATCGACAGTTGAATCATCTCACTATTAAGAACAAGTATCCACTACTGAGAATCGATGAACTATTTTATCAAATATCTGGATCCAAGTACTTCTCGAAGATTGATCTCAGATCGGGGTATCACCAACGGAGGATTAATGATGAGGACATTCATAAGACCGCGTTCAGGAGCAGGTATGGGCACTATGAATTTGTTGTTATGCCTTTTGGACTAACCAATGCCCCTGCTGCCTTTATGCAGTTGATGAATTGTATATTCAGGCCTCATCTAGATCAATTCATAGTGGTTTTCATTGATGATATATTGATCTATTCAAAGACCAAGGAAGAGCATGAGGAGCATTTGAGGATTGCATTACAGATATTGAGGAAAAATCGATTATATGCAAAGCTTAGTAAATGTGAATTCTGGCTAGAAGAAGTATCTTTCTTGGGGCATGTTATATCAAAAGATGGTTTGTCTGTAGATCCATCAAAGGTTGAAGTTGTAAAGAATTTGGAGACACCGACCAATGCTAGCGAGATCCATAGTTTCTTGGGTCTTGCGGGCTATTACCGGCGATTCATCAAAGATTTCTCCAAGATCGCCGTACCACTCACTAGGCTAACTCGCAAGGAGATCCGTTATGAATGGAGTGAGGAATGTGAAAGAAGCTTCCAAGCTCGTAAGGATCACCTAACTACTGCCCCGGTCTTAGCTTTGCCAATTGAAGGAGTGAAATTCGAGGTTTACACCGATACGTCTGGTATTGGCCTCGGATGCGTCTTGATGCAATAGGGAAGGGTCATAGATTATTCTTCCAAACAACTCAAGAAACATGAAGAGAACTACCCAGTGCATGACCTAGAGTTGGCTGCGGTAGTATTTGCATTGAAAATCTGGAGACATTATCTATACGGAGTGCAGTTCACTGTATACTCCGATCACAAGAATCTCAAGTATCTTTTCTCTCAGAAGGAATTGAATATGAGGCAAAGACGTTGGCTAGAATATCTCAAGGACTTCGACTTCACAATACAATATCATCCTGGAAAGGGTAATCCTGTAGCTGATGCCCTCAGTCGCAAGCCAAGAGTAATATTAGACAATTGTATGATTCAGGAGTGGAAGTTGCTAGAACAGTTCATTAAACTTAATATAAGCATGGACAAGGAAAGTAGGTGTGTCACACTATCCCATATGAGCATACAACCAGATCTACTCTCAGAGATACAAGGACTGCAAGATAATGACCCGCTATTAGTGGAAATCAAGGGCAAGATGGAAGAGCGATCTGATTTCAAATTAGCTTCAGACGGAAGATTGTTATTTAGAAATAGAAAGTGCATCCCAGATTGTCCAGAGCTAAAGAAGAAGATCTTAGATGAAGCTCACAGATCAAGGTACACGATTCATCCAGGATCTACCAAAATATACCAAGATTTAAAAAGGACCTTTTGGTGGCCCAATATGAGAAGAGAAATAGCAGACTTCATGTCTCGCTGTTTCACTTGCCAACAAGTCAAGGCGAAACACCAAAAGCTTACCGGTAAGCTACATCCTCTTGATATTCCCAAGTGGAAGTAGGAGGATATCGGTATGGACTTTATTATGGGTCTGTCTAAATCTAAAGGAGGACACGATGGAATATGGGTCATCATCGATCGTTTGACCAAGTCGGCACACTTCTTGCCTATCAAGAACCGCTGGTCAGTTGACATCCTTGCTGCATTATACATTAAGGAGATAGTCAGGTTACATGGAGTACCTGTCTCAATCGTGTCTGACCAAGACCCTCGTTTTACTTCTCACTTTTGGAAGGGTCTACAACATTCGTTGGGGACGAGACTTAACTTTAGTACAGCTTTTCATCCTCAAACGGATGGTCAGACTGAAAGAACGAATCAGGTGGTAGAAATATGCTCATAGCTTGCATTATTGATATTGGTTGAAGCTAGCATGATCACTTGTCTTTGGTCGAGTT
Organism: Amorphophallus konjac; assembly: GCA_022559845.1. Lineage (NCBI taxonomy): Eukaryota > Viridiplantae > Streptophyta > Magnoliopsida > Alismatales > Araceae > Amorphophallus > Amorphophallus konjac. Next base: position 256,402,633 of record CM040118.1, on the reverse strand, counting down.
TGCATACAACAACAGCTACCAGGAAAGTATACAGATGGCACCTTTCGAAGCCTTATACGGAAGGAGTTGCCGATCACCCTTGTGCTGGGATGAAGTTGGCGAGAAACAACTATTAGGCCCAGACATGGTAAGGGATACCACCGAAAAGATTCAGATGAATAGAGAGAAACTTCAAGTAGCTCAGTCTAGACAGAAGGCTTATGCTGATACAAGAAGAAGAGATCTCGAATTCCAAGTCGGAGATCACGTATTTCTCAAAGTATCACCTGGAGGTGGAATAAGGAGATTTGGTGTTAAGGGCAAGCTTACACCAAGGTTTATCGGATCTTTTGAGGTATTAGAAAGAGTTGGTGAGGTTGCTTATCGCATCGCTTTGCCTCCTCAATTGTCCGATGTCCATAATGTATTCCATATATCCATGCTGAAGAAGTATGTGCACGAGCCGTCACATATCATCGATCTTGGAGACCTGGTGATTCAAAAGGATCTCACATATGAACAAAAGCCTATGAAGATCCTCGATCATGAAGTTTGTATACTAAGAAACAAGATAATTCCCATGCTAAAGGTGCAATGGAGTAAGTGCTCAGAGCACGAAGCCACATGGGAGACCGAGGAGTCTATGAAGAAGCGATTCCCGGATTTATTCTAAAGAGGTATGAGTCCTACACTCTCCGTAAATATGTACGATTGAATTTGGGGAACAAATTCTTTTTAAGTGGGGGAGGGTGTAGCAACCCTGGTAAAATAAAAGAATAAAATCTTAAATAGAATAAAAGATTTAAAACCAATGATAAAAAGTTCAACTCATATACACTTAAAACATATAACAAAAAGGGCCAAGATAAATAACGCCTCCGTTAAAGTCCTCATTTAATTGAAGACTGTTCACGCAGGCGCTAATTTAAGAATTGACACCCTCTTGATAGGCATCATATAAAAGAATTGAAGACTGTGACAGAGGCGTCATTTTTAAATAATGCCCCAACCTTAGGAGTCATTTACAAACAGAACCGTTGGTGTTTGATTCGAACAGGGATGTTATTCGGGGTAAGTTTTGATTAAGAAAGGGATTGATACGTGTATATTTAAGTTTAGTAAGGATTCTACCAAGGAAATTTTAGTTCTAATCGAACTCCTAAAAACCCATTAGGATTCCTTCCCTATAAATACCCCCTCCCATCGAGCCAACATGTTGGCTCTTTTCTTCATCAAACCTACTACTGCTGTCGATCGTCCAAGCATCGGGGAGCCTTCCTCTCCATCCTGTTGTTGATACGAGGAGGGGTTCCCATCATCTTTCTCTTCGTCCTACCGTGGAGAACGTGAAGAACGTAGAAGTTCTTCTTCTTCCTCTTCCTCCTGCTGCTTCATCCGTTTCCGTTGTTATCAAGTTCCTCTGTTTCAAACAGAGTATCGGCTGTGGTTATTATTATCATCTTCTTCATCGTTCTATCAACCAAAGGCCATCCAAAGCATCAAAAGGTAGGTTTTCTCAAGACTGAGCAAAACCCTGTAATTCCTAGGTTAAAAACATGCATATAGGTCTGTAAGTGTTACAGATTTCGTTTCTGGATTGTGTTTTCTCTGTTTACTGCATAAATGGAAATAGCGACCCAAGCAAGGGCGCTATTTGATTCAACGACTGTGCAAACCGTCGTCAATTTCTTAGATAATTAATAATTATACCATGTTCAAAATTTAATAACTATGAACCCTTACATGTAAACTAATGCATGATCATGTGCATAAATTCCTGCTATTTATCTCTATTTGTTCATGTCTTTAGAATCTTGATCAGACATACTCCAAAAACCATGTGTCTGTGATTGTACCTGCCCGGTGCAAATCATATGACAAAGAATTAGGGACCGGATTAGGTCGTCATTTGAATGAATGCCCCTATACATGGGCGCCAATTTAGTGATAAACTGTGAATTATAGAAATGGTTATAATATGCCTGGATATTGAAATGACGACATATACCCTGCCCTTTAAATTGATATATGACGCCCCGGACTAGGGTGATGTTTACAGAATTGAAGCCTTCATGAAAGGCGTCAATTTTATAATAATCAAAATTTGAAAAAGTTTATAGATATTAATATTTACATAATCTGGATGTAACGACTGAGTGAACAGTCACCATTTACTGAACTGACGACCCTGACAAGGGTGCCAATTCAGAAAATGAAGACTTAAGCTCAGGCGTCAATTTACTGATCTCCTGATTTCCAGATTTTCATGGTTTTCTATAACCCTTGACCATGGGTTGTGTACACTGGTACTATATTCCATTCTGTGAATATAGCCCCACGTTTCATGATGTTTTATCAATTACCCACTATTTCTCGGTGATAGATGAACCCTCCATGGGACATTCCGTCCCCTTGGACCGGTGACTTTATCATAGAGACCTCCGTAAGACTTCGCTAGCCTTGGATTCCCTCAAGACAGTCGAGCAGGTTGTACCATCAAAACCCATGACACTACTTGATTTCCATGTCACTCTAAAGAAACATAGTATACCGACCCTCATGATATGTTATTTTGATGTCATGAGAATACTCTTTAATGGAATGGGAAACCATGCCATTAATACTGCTTAAGAATGATGTGCCATACTTATGGATACTAATTCTATCTACCTTATCATGCACAAGAATGAGCGACCATCTCTATATGAGCGCTTATTCTTATTGTCTTGGCACCCAACTTAGGGAGCCGATTCCACATAGTTGTAATACGAATCGTGGTTATACCGTTATTATCGTCTCTACATGTTCAATCCTTGTGATTCTATTCCGCACGATCTACCTTAAAGTTCATACAAGCTTGAATCCTTGGAATTCTATATTGGCTATAACTATAGTGGATGTCGAAAATACATGATCAATGCCTGCGCATATAGGGCCCGATCTGGTCCTGGGAGAAGCACCCAAAAGTACTAGTGTCCATGGGAGTTGTAATGATCACGGTATGGCATTGTACCTAAGTGCATGACTAGCTTGATAGACATTTCACAAATCTCAAACTTGAGTTGACTTGACATGACATGACTTGCGTGACCCGGAAAGGGTATTTATTGTACTTGCTTGAAACATGATAGCCAATTCTTGACATGACATGATCACTTGACATGATAGATATACGTGCTGAATTATCTTGCTATCTTAACATGAGTTCTTGAAAGACTTGCTAGTTCACTCGCTATGACTTGATATACATTCTCTATTCTCTTGTTATACATTCTCTATTATCGTTTTACGTGAACATGCATAGCTAAATTACATTCATCTAACTTGTAACTTACTTAAAGCAAGCTAGCTCTTCAGATATAATCCCTACTGAGCGTTCGCTCACATAGTGTTTTTCCCTTATTTTTCAGGTAAGTCCGAGGACGAAACTCTTTCGGATGGGGAAAGTCAACAGTGATGACATTAGATCTACTCCAACTATCCAAACGTTGTCTAGTCTTGATTTTTCTACAATCTTGAGTCAATCATTGTACTTTTTCATTTTATTGAGTCTTAGCACTAAGAGGATTGTAATAGAAGTAGTTTGAAGGTTTTGATGAAATAAAGGATTGGGTTATCTTTACTCTTGCGCACTCTGTCTTTGTGTTGAATACACTAACGCTCTGATTGACATGATCGATATAAACTCGTCATGCGTCTCTGGGTTCCTTCCGCACTCGGGACGTGACACTGCGACTGCAGAAGGAGTAGGGTTTATCGCTAGAGCACCCCCTTGGTTATCTTCCCACTATAACGAGATTTCAACCTTTCTTCTTCTTTATTTTTGAAAGATAGAAATATAGCAATAATGTTGACCAAGTCGGCACACTTGCTTGAAAGAAACATTATTATAACGAGATTTCAACAATATTTTGACCAAGTCGGCACACTTGCTTGAAAGAAACAACTGAAAAAACATATTTTTGCAATATTATTAGTATTATTATTATTATTTTACGTGTCAACAAATGCCCCCCACCCATAGGTGGCGTGAATGAGGGATGAGTGAGCAGGGCCTGCGGGTGCAGCCCTAGTTAAAATTATTGTATGTGTCTTTTTATTCTTTTTATTTTTATTCATGCAAGCATGCAGGCATTCATTGACCTTAACCACAAGATAGATATATAGGATAGCTCGCCTCTATTGGGGATAGGATAGGAACAATGCTCATGATTCATGGACAGAGTGCGGCTCACAAGGCACAACTAAGGGAGATGTGCATTCGTAAAGAGGGTACCACATAGAATATGTGTATAGCAAAAATCACAATCTACACCCAAGATTATTTCTCTGTTGTGTGATTGTGCAAATATGTGAGCAGTGAATCCTAGACATAGGGATACACAGACGTTCTAAGTAACACTAGAGTACTACTCTAGCATCTACACATACAGTTGGGGTTCTCGATTTTTGGTAGCTTCGTACAACCCCCTTGTTTATTCTTAATTCCATACTTCACCGTTCAGCACGAGTCTCCTCATGTGTCTCAATAGGGATTCCCAGCTACTAGGATTCATCCCTTATTACGACTGGGTTTGCTTCACTGTGCCGTGCGAGTCTCCTCATTTGTCTCAGTGGAGATTCTCGGCTTCCTGGATCCGCATTCCCTTATAGCAATTTTATTGTGGAGTTTGCATCACCATTTCGCTCGAGTTTCCTCATTTGTTTCAGTGGGGATTCCCGGCCTCCTGGATTCGCATTCCACTTATTGTTATCATCATCATTTTTTTTAAATCAAGGGGGGCATGCAACTTTTTTCTTCATGATTACCCCTCGTGTGGGTGTAGAAATTTGAGCATCCATAAAGTGTTAGGAAGAACCTTCTAGCATCCCTATGATTAGAGACCGTTGAACACATTGTGTGTATGGTGTGGGAGTCTTGTCTCGGGTGCATCTTATGAGCTATGCTGACAACACAGCTATGACTCTTCCCCTAGACGCATGCTCTTACCAAAAATTGACTTTTCATTCATTAGCGTATGCCGTGACACACACATATCTAGAACCAAGCGTTATTTAGCAAGAAAACACGATCCTAAAAATTTGAAAGAAGTGGATTATTTTATAGTATAGGCAAGCACGCAAGCGAGGCGAGCAAGCATCCAGAATCAAAAGCATGCAAATTTCTTTAATACATGTATATATGTATATATCACTATTATATAGATATATGCCATATATATTTTATCATTTTGCTCGATGTGAATACCTGCAAGTTAGTCATTTGAGAGTAAGTAAATACATTAATGCCAGAGTGATGGTCCTGGTGGGACAAAGGGGTTGGCATCAGCCAACGAGGGTCATTTTATTCAGATGGTTAGTCTGGCTTGAAGGTAGGATGGTAGGCCTCGATAGGATGCCTCAGTCAGAAACGAACATTGGATTTTGACGGGAGGTCTACCCCGAGAGTGGGAGAGCAAGCTCTACCAAACAGAAGAGTAGCAGGGTAAATTTTGGAGAGCAGGCTGTGAAGCTGGTAGATAGCTGGAAAGCGGGTTGTGAAAGTTGGAAGGAAGTAGTAAAGCGGGCTATGAAAGCCGGTAGATAGCAGGAAAGTGTGTTGTGAATGCCAATGAATAGAGGGGTTGTAGGCTTCGGGGGAAGGGCTAAGTCATTGAGCTTTATGGATTATCACGGTGGGACATGATAGTAATTATTGAGATAGGCCTAAGCCAAAGGGTAGCAAGACAGTGGGTTTTGACGAAAAGTCTAAGCCGAGAGGTATGAGGATAGCGGGCTTTCGATGATGCGTCTAAGCCGAGAGATAGCGGGATAGCGGGCTTTGGTCGAAGGTCTAGGCCGAAAAGTAGTAGGAAAGCGGGCTACGAGAGCCGGCAGATAATAGGGAAGCGGGCTATAAAAGTCAAAATATAGCAGGATAGCAGGTTGCAGGAGCTAGAAAGTAGTGGGATAGGAGGCTGCAAGATCCAGAAGGTAATAGGACAATGGGCTGCAAGAGCCAGAGATAGAGGGATAGCAGGCTATAAAAGCCAGGGGGTAGCAAGATAGCAGTCTATAAAAGTCAGAATAGCAGGCTGCAAGAGCCAGGAGAGCGAGATAGCAGGCTATCAAAGCGAGAATAGTAGGCTGCAAGAGCCAGGAAGTAGTGAGATAGCAGGCTACAAGTGCCAGGAGGTAGTGAGATAGCAGGCTATAAAAGTAGGAATAGCAAGCTGTAAGAGCCAGAAGGTAATAGGATACCGGGCTGCAAGAGCCAAAGATAGCGGGATAGCAGGCTATAAAAGCCAGGATAGCAGGCTGTAAAAGCCAGGATAGCAGGCTGTAAAAGCCAGAATAGCAGGCTGCAAGAGCCAGGAAGTTGCGAGATAGCAGGCCGCAAGAGCCAGGAGGTAGTGAGATAGTAGGCTATAAAAACCGGAATAGCAGGCTGCAAGAGCCAAGATAGCGAGATAGCAGGCTATAAGAGCCATAAGGTAATAGGATAGCGGGCTGCAAGAGCCAGAGATAGCGGGATAGGAGGCTACAAGAGCCGGCAACAGCGGAATAGCAGGCTACGAGATCCAGAGATAGTAGGCAAAGCCAGATATAGTAGGCTACAAGAGCTAGAGATAGCAAAATAGCAGGCTACAAGAGCCGGCAACAGCGGAATAGCAGGCTATGAGAGCCAGAGATAGCAGGGAAGCAGGCTTTAAAAGCTGCAAGATAGCAGGGATAGCGGGCTACAAAAGCCAAGGGGTAACAGGGATATGGGTCCCGAAAGCCAGAAAGTAGTTTAGCCGAATTATATGATACGGGGCTTTCAGCTGTGGGGGCTGAGCCGTTATGTAAGATAGCTGAAATGCGTGATAGCGAGCTTTGGCCAAAGTGGCTGAGTGGATAGAGAGGATATCTTAAAACCATGATAGCAGGCTTTGGCCAAAATGTCTAAGCCAAGGGATAAAATAGATGAAGAATTGTGATAGCAGACTTGAGCCGAAATGGCTAAGACGAAGGATAAGATAAGTAAGATATAAAGTAGCGTGCTTTGGTCGGCATGGCCAAGCTGAACGATGAGATAGCCAAAGTATATTGTAGCGGGCTTTGGCCAGATAGGCTAAGCCGAAAGATAAAGTGGCTGGGAAATCATGAAAGTGGGCTTTGGCCAAAATGGCCGAGCCGAGAGATACGATGATAGCCATATGCGATAGCGGGCTTTGCCAAGCCAAAAATCAGGGAAAACGGTCTTGTAAGCCAAAATCAAGGGGAACGGGCTTCCGAGCCGACATCCAGGAATGCGAGCTGTGAGCCAAAATTGAGGAGAGAGAGACTGAAAGTCGAAGTCAAGGGAAGCAGGCTTATAAGATGAAATCAAGAGGAGTAGGCTTATAAGCCGGAATCAGGGGAAGCAGGCTTCTATGCCGAAATCAGGAGGAATAGGCTTATAAGCTGAAATCAGGAGGAGCGGGCTTTGACGAAAGGTCTAGGCCATTAAGTTGCATTAATTGTTGTGGTGGGGCAGGTGGATGAACTCTGATAGCGGGCTTTGGCCAAAAATGGCTGAGCCAAGGAATATAGTAGTTTAAAGTTGTGATAGCGGCCTCAACCGGAATGGCTAAACCAAAGGATAGAATAGTTGAAAAATTGTGATAGCGGCTTCGGCTGGAAGATGGAATAGTCAAATTATAAGGTAGCAGGCCTTGACCGAAGGTCTAAGCCGGAAGGTAAGATAGCTGAAAATTGTGATAGTGGCTTTGACCGGGATTGCTAAGCTAGAAGGTTTGATAACTGAGAAATTGTGATGGCGGCTTCGGTAGGAGTGGCTAAGCCGGTAGATAGAATAGCCAAAAAATTATGATAGTAGGCTTTGGTCGAAATTGTCGAGCCAGAAGATGGAGTAACTAAAAAGTTGTGATAGCGGCTTTGGCCGGAATGGTTAGACGGAGGATAGAATAGTCAAAAGTAGTGATAGAGGCTTTGATTGAGATGGCTTTGGTGACACATATTTTTAAAAATGCGAAGGCGTGCCAGTCACCGGAGTGACAAATTCTATCGTGCGCTCGATCTGACTTGGTCAGTCGATTGTGAAGTTCGGGTTGGGACCGGAAGTCCGCTATACCGTAAAGGCTATAGCGTTAATTACATCCTCCGAGAAGGAGGAAAACCCGTGATTAATTGCCAAGATAAGCGCCACTAAGTGTCGAATGATAACTACATATAGAGAGTGACAAAAAAAACACGAAGCTACGCAGGCCCCTATGCTTTCTTTTATTCATGCAAAAAGAATTAAGATTTATTACGTTCGCGCTTCGGTACGAGGCGGGGAACTTAAGTCCGAAGTGATGTGACACAACCTAAGACCTATATTGCAAGCAGTGCAACGGGCATGGTAATGTCACACAAGCGGACTCACTCGCATTTGGCACACTCGGGTCCGTAGGTGGACAGGCGATGGGGTTAGGGTCCGAGGATGGACCCGGAGGTTTCGAAGGGTATGGCTGGCTTGGGGAGGACCCCTAAGGGCCTATGGTTGCCCAAATTCACAGGCGGTCAACACGTCGAGGGCGTGGGTAAATTGGTCTCGCTCACAACTCACCCGTGGTGAACAATCACATAGTAGCAATTTGAGATCGGGCACTCAACTCGCTGGCCGACGGGCAACTAGAAACGATACTAAGACAAGCAAAAGTGAAACCAGTAGAGGAAGTGTCCAGGGGCTTACCTTATCGGTGTGGAGACATCGATCTCGGTCGGAGATGAGGGCGAACGAGGAAGCGTGGGCTTACTCGCATGCCGCGCTGGAGAAGCTTCAACTTGAAATTTAAGAAATTACACCACTACTCCCCATGCAAGGCGGTTGAACAAGGGGAGGGGAAGTCAATTTTACATCCAAACACTACCTCCCATAGGGAGGGGCGGTAAGCCGACCAGGCAGGGAGGGGAAAAACTAGCTTAGAGGATTAAGATAAGAAGTCCGCCGCATCTGTCCACTCTCAGGAACAGGGGACAGACTCTCCTTGTCGGCGCCGCTGCGGACTCCCCCGAACTCCTATTGTGACAAAAGTAGTGGCAAAACCTTCGTAGTTGACCTGGGAGGACGTCCAATTTTTGGGGGAATTTTTCAATAACGGCATTGGTCGGGGCAGAGGCATGAACAGGGTCTCTGTTTGCTGGTTCTGGTAGCTTCTGCACCTCTGCAGCAGGAAGATGAGGCCGCCACAGATGCTCCCGAGCTCTGATTCAGGTGTGGCCGGAGTCGTTGGATTCATAGTTGAGTCCCAACTTCGGATGCCGAATGGAGTGCCACTTTTTCATGGTGGCAAGAGACTTGTAGTAGAATATCACAACCAAGCTCCGCTTCAAGAACTTCAGGGAAATGGCCGTGGGAGCCTCTACAAGTTGCTTCAGGTTGACTGTCAGGAAGAAGATGTGCAGTCTAGCGATGATGGCACCTCCGGGCAGACACGAAATCAGATGAAGGTGAGACTACCACTGTTTTGAAGAGGACTGGGAGACGCTTCCAACGGTGCCTCGTGTGATTCCGGGGACGCCGGGATGAAGTCGATGCTGGCTCATCAAGTAGCTGGTTCTCTGCAAGGTGGAGGGGAGATGCTCTTCGAGGAATGGAGGGGGAGGATGGGGGGCGACGCTAGGGTGAGAGGGTTGGAGAGGGGTGACCAAAGATTCTGGGGAAGAAGGGTAGAGAGGTGGGAAATTCAAATTTGGCCTAGGGAGGGGTGGGTTCAGCCTTGGGAAGGTGGAGGCTTGCTTGGGAAGGGAAAGTGGGTAGTTGGGAGTTGGATGGTGGAGCTAGGATTGGGTGGGGATCTCTTGGGGTTTGGGTGGAGTAAAGAGAGGGGTGTGGGGAGTTGGAGTAGCTTTAATGGAGGGGTAAGGAGAGAGAAAGTAGGTGGGAGGGGGAGGAGAGAGAAAGGGGTCGCCCCCTAGAGAGAGAGAGAGAGGGGAGGAGAGAGGGCTTCTCACCCAAGACACTCAAGGCTTCTCACCTAATGGCACTCAATGACTGGAATTCAAATTCTAATTCTTCATTCATTCATTCATTAACTAAAAATGGAGAGAATGGGGTCCTATTTATAGGGAACCCACATTTTACAATAAGTCCCTGACTTTAGGACTAATGACAAATAACCAAGGGGGAAGGGGACGCCCCTGGGCCTAGCCCGCTGAATTGGGCCCAATAACCAAACTAATTAACCTTATGACACTTAACTTAGGTAGATGACTCATTAACCTAGGTACACGACTCAAATAAAAGGAAAATTACGATGATATGACTCAAATAAAATATGAAAATTACATGACTCGACTTCAGAAAAATGTTACAGACACAATGGAGCCATGATGGCGAGCAATAAGAGCTTGGAAAAATGTAAAGGGCGAGTGATGCCCCCATCATACCCCCGGGGTGCGATTAACTCGACTCCATCGAGTATGGGTCTGCCAGGGAAGGGGTCCTTCGATGCTGCTCCGGGCGAGCCATGACCTCCAAACTCAAACTCGCGTCGTCAGCCAGGGGACGGCTCTTCATCCTCTCAAGGTGGCTCGGGCACACCCTCTTTCTGGTGATGGAACCATGCTTGCCTAGTATTGCCTCTGTGTGCACACGTCGGGCTCTCAGGCTGATATATGGTGGCTCTCCAAGTGTGTCTCTCACAAGGGTAGGGGTAGGCCAAAAACTCTCACTAGGATCCGCCGCGGTGCCCATATAGGGTGCCAGACCCGCCACGTGGGAAATCGGGTGAATCCCAAAATCTATTAGAAAGCCCAACCCAAAAGTCGGGTTGCCAAGGCCACTCGGAACTAGGAAAGGTCCAAGTCCTCGCGCCCTCAAGATGGAGGTGACCCTACGGTAGAGCCACTCCAAAGTCACCATCGCCAAGTTGCCAACTTGGAATTCAAAGTGGTGTTCGCAAGGTTTTGCCCGCTTCTTGTGATTCTCACCGCCCGTTGTTTGTTGCTTTCTTAAATGCTCATGCCAAGTACTACGATGCGGTGTGAGTGGGAGATGCATGATATGCAAAGGGGGGCCAGGACAACCATATTTAGACCAATCATGCAGGGATGCCATGGAGACTTTGAAGGGTGTGGGAGGGCCGGGGCATCCATATTTAGACCAATCATGCAAAGATGCCTGTGGACGCATAAAATTGCACGTCCATATGTCCCGGCGAGCCCCGCATTAATGTCAAAACCAAAGGAAGAAGACCCGGAGAGACTGGCCATCCAGGGCGCCAGGAAGATACTACCGCCCGACAAATCCCCGCATTTGCACGGGCGCATTAAAAGACCGAGAAGTCACAGCATGTCCTTCTGAATCGACACACTGCTACGGACCAACCCTCGGGCCCCTAACGGTGAAGAAATATCCCAAAGAATGCACAGCTTCGAGTTCCCGAAGCAAAAGTAAAGGCCCCTGTCACAACGGCACCTTTGGTGCCTCCAGCGGCACGGGTCTGAAGCCCTTCAGCGGCACAGCCTCAAGCTCCCAACGGCACGACCCTTCAGCCCCTCAGCGGCACGGCCATTTGGCCCTTCAGCGGCACGCTGCATTCAGGGCTTCTGTCAAGATTGCACAAGAAAGTCTATATAGAGTCCATGCAAGCGCAAAGTCTATACATCCAAGCCCCAAGTCTGTACATCGGCTGGCTGCTTCGGGCGCAAAGTCTGTACATCCAAGCCCCAAGTCTGTACATTGGCTGGCTGCTTCGAACGCAAAGTTTATACATCCAAGCTCCAAGTCTGTACATTGGCTGGCTGCTTCGGACGCAAAGTCCATACATCCAAGCTCCAAGTCTGTACAGAGTTCAGACGCAAAGTCTATACACTCAAGTGGCAAGTCTGTACAGAGTTCATGCACGCGAAGTCTATACACTCCTGGTGGCTTGTTCATGCATCGTTCCATCAAGTCTATACATCGCTGCATGCACTGAGTCTATACATCCGTCAGCCTTGCCTCATTTACGTAAGTCTGTACAGTCCTTATGGCTTGTTCATGCATCATTCCATCAAGTTTATACATCGCTGCATACACTAAGTCTACACATCTGTTAGCTTTGCCTCATCCACGCAAGTCTGTACAGTCCACGTGGCTCATTCACGCATCATCTTCTCTAGCCCTTCCAGCTGTACACTCCCAGTCCCCCAGCGGTACGCTCCACATTCTCCTAGCGGTATGCTCCCCCAGTGCCTCAGCGGCACGCTCCACCCTTTACCCTTCAGCGGTACGCCCATCTTCAATCTTCAACAGCACACTCTTAAATTCCCCAGCGGTACACCCTTCTTTACCCTTTGAACAGCACACATCATTCATCTCTCAGCGGTACAACCCTAGTCTCCATCATCTCCCCAACGAATACACATATGTATGTAATAAAAAGGGGAGGGGGCTATATGATAAAAGGAATGATGAATAGTAATAATAATGAGACAAAAGGGGTGGTCCCAACCAAGATAACAGAAAGGGAAAATAATAACAAAAGGGGGGGGGTAGTAATAAACAGGAGAAGAATTCACGGTCATTGGGTGATAAATGGCAATCAACAAAGAAAGGGTAGTGTCAGTAAATAAATGATAATAGAAAGCGTCGACAATCACCGTGAATACAATAATATGGCAACAGTATCTCCTTCCTGGATTCCGAACCCGGGGACATTAATGATGCTCTTGTAAGCCGAAAGTCACTCTCGGGAGTTCTCTCTCTTGTCGTGGTGACCGCCCGGCCTTACCCCGGGCCGATAATTCATCAGGATCCCCTCCCTCACCGGGATCTGACTTTCCACCCTGTACTAAAATTGCCGTCTCTCGGCAGACATTCGTATGGATTCGTCCCCCATTATCATCTCATTTTCCGTGTGAACTTCTGTCCAAACATGAAATGGTCCACCAGTGACCGACATAACCCGTGTATTCATACACTCCCCCCGGGCACACCCCGTGGCCTGACTACCTTTTTTTCTTCCTGCATTAATTAGTATTCCTTTCGACCGTGGAGCCCTTTTTTCTGGGAATTAATCAAGGGTATTCCCCTCTCCGAGGGGATGTAAATGACGTTGTGACCTTTATGGCACAATGGGTCTCAGTCCCGAAACGAACCACACAATCGCCTGACTGTGTCAGATCAAGCGCACCATGGGTTCTTCGGAGCCTGAACAAATCGTCACTTTGTGACTGGCATGCCCACGCACTTAAATAAATGAACTACGTAAATGAGCGAATTTTAGTGCGTCCACAAGTCTGGCATGCCCGGTGGGACTGGGAGACCCTTCATCTCTTTGCCAGAACCAAGGGCTCCACGGCCCCCTTCTTGTAATACTAATTCCTTAATTTGCAAATGCAGGTTGCATTCCGAACGTCAAGATGGCCCTCACTTTCGGCCAGCAACCTGTCGAGAGTCACGTTCGGAACGGCTACATGGCCGTCCCCCTCACTTTCGGGAGCTTCCCTCCCTCGGTTGGCTTCCCCAACTTTTTGGGAGTGGCCTTCACTCACCTGTTGGACGTGGAAGTGTCTGACGGGATCAAGGACGACGCCTCCATCCAGGGGGCCACCAAAGCTGCTGCCGGCCGACCAATGGCCGAATCCCCCAAGGCTGCCGCTGTGAAGATATTGGGCTGCAACGTCCACCATGTGCGCGAAACCGCCGGCCCATCTCGCCCAGGCTCGGCCTCCCATCAGAGAAGGCTCCGGAGGAGCCATGCAACTACGTCACCCCGAGGCCGGGTCTCCAACACCGGCAAGTCTACTATCGTCGGAACTTTCCGGGTGCCTCTTTCTGGGTGGCGCCCCGAAGTGATCCCGGATCGCATCATACCCGCTGTTCCAGTGCATAACTCCTTCCAGCCACTGGGGAAGATGAAGGGCAGGATGACGCTCTCATCTCCAGCTACAGTTCCACAGCACCAACCGGCCCCTAGGCCAACCAAGGGCAAGCAGGCCTGGGCTCCCAAGGCAGCCCGAGTTACTTCACCAACCCAAGCAAGGCCCGGCACCCTTCGCCCGGCAAGGGCTCAATAAGTAGACCGAGTCCAGACATCGGCCCCCGTCTATCAGCCGGTATCGGCCGCACTGGCCCCACCGGAGAACACCCACCGTCGACACCATCGACGTCACTACCAGGCTACCCGCGCGGAGCCTGCAATCCACATGCCCGCTGCTGTCAACTGGGCAACGCCACCCGCCTCCCCTCCTAATCAAGACTGGGAAGGAGTAGAGCAAGCCATGAGAAACTACCTGCGGGGCCCGGGGAGCACTCCCTTGGGTCGCCAAAGACTGCTGGGGGCAGTGGCCTCTACATTTGAAGAAGAAGAAACCCGACCCGTGCCTAGTGCCGAGTCGAGGAACTGCTTTGAGGAGCGCTATCAGTCCCCGCTGAGGGAAGAGGTGAGGCCGCGGGGGTCAGTCTTTGATAGATTGGTCTTCCCAGGCAGGCCGTCGAGAAGAGCTACAAGAAAAGGCAGAGACCTAAGGGTCTACACTTGCAATATGGCAGGAGTGCTCGGCCGGTACGGGGCCTTGCCGACCGAGCCCGGAGAAATGGCCAGACTTGTGGCAAGGCCGGGACCTCTCACTAGAAGAGGGAAGGCAGCAACCGAAAAGACACAACTCACACTGGAGGAACTGACTACGGGGAGTCGTCGACGGCCCTGGCCGCCAATGTCATTACTGAAGGCACCACGGGAGGACCATTCACTTCGTCCAAAGAGGCGCCAGCCGAAGAAAGAGGGGGCACCCCTAGCCTCTCAATGAGTGACCCTGCTGTATTACTTATGATGCAGCAATATCAAAGAGAGATCGACTTGCTAAGAAAACAGTTGACCAACAGAGCTGCTCAACCCTCAACATCCGGGCAGACCGAAGCACTACCAGAGACCCCTGGGGGTAACGGTCAGGCCTCAGAAGCTTCCCCACAGGCGATGGTGTCTCCACCGATCCCCCGCTACACCGGTGGCATACCCCTGCACCAGCCACAGCACATAACTCCGGCCCCGCCGCCGAACCCACCATTCCAGGGATCCACCATTGCGCCTCAAGCGACAGTGTTAACAACGCCGCTGGCGCAACCGGCCCATTTTTACCCGAACCCGGTGGACCCGGCGACGGTGAACAGACTCATGTTGGAACAGATGATAAACATGAAGCTGGCAGAAAGGGGCGATAGTGATTGCACGCCCTTTGATGTGTGTTAGGTACCTTATCCGGCACACTATGCTGCAAGGAGGCTCCCGGCCGGCATCACCAAACCGCCAAAATTTGAAAAGTTTAATGGGGAAGGGTCTCCCAGGGAGCATATCGCCTACTATGTGAATGTTATGGGGGATTTAGCTGCAGATGAAGCATATCTCCTCAAATTCTTTGGCTCAACACTTACCGGACTTGCTTTCGAATGGTACTCGAGCCTGCCCGCCGGGTCCATTGCAGACTAGCCCGACATGCAGAAGACATTTAAAGAAAGGTTTTACATAGCTGAACGGGAGGTCACTGTGGCAGAACTCTACGCCACGAGGCAAAGAAGTGATGAGTCGGCACTCGACTATATAAAGAGGTGGAGGAACCTCAGCATGAGATGCAGGCGCCCCCCGCATCAGGAGGATGCGGTGCAAATTTGCAAACAGAACCTGAAGAAAGAAATCATTGAGAGAATGATCGGTGCGAAAATAAAGTCATTTGACCGCTTAAATAATATAGTGGTGGAGATCGAGGCATTCCATGCTCGATACTCTTCCACTCCAACTGCATCAAGTCAAAGGGCCAGACAAGCCGAGAAGAAGCCGATGCCGCCAGAAGTCCACACATTGGACTTTCAAGCTTTTGAGAAACAGATGGAGAAGGCCAAGGAGACGGCCAACCCACCTCCAGCCAGGGCTACTGAACGGCAGGAAGGTCCTTCCCTGTGGGAGAAAATGAGGAATAAGTTGTATTCTTTTCCTCGAGATAAGTCCCAAATCTTGTTTGAATGGGCCACCAGGTACAATAAAATTACATTGCCAGAACCAAAGAGGCCTGGCGACATAAAAAGAAAGGATGATCCTCGTTTCTGCCCGTACCACCAGATGTTGGGGCATACTATCGAGGAGTGTTATATCTTCAAGGATGTCATTGAATCCTTGATTAAGAAGGGAGAGCTGGACATGGGGGAGCACAAGGTGGATCCTCCGCAGCCGCGTGAGATGCCAAACCTCGGCACTTCTGTTAACATGATCTCTCTTTACCGACAGCTTCTTGAGGAATGGGCAGAGGCCAGTACAACTGCAACATATGAAGCCTTTGTCATGGCACCAGCTCAAGACCAAGGAGGTTGGCAGGCTGCGCCGACGAGGAATAGAAGAAGAAGGCAAGCCCCCTGGCCCACGCCGGAGGTTCATATAAGGGGTGTCACACCTTGACCAGTCCCACCACCAGTGACGCCTGTTTGGCATGATACAGCCCCCTGGCTAGTCGTGCGGCGCTTCACTAACAATAGGAAGAAGCATACCCCGATGCGGGTGCACAGAGAGACTAGTCCCACAGTGGAAAGACTCCAGGCCATTATTGATGGGCTTGAAGATTATGAGCAGCCTGAAATCTGGCCTGTGGAGCTGATGGAATATGTCCCTTGGAGGGAGTTCGAGTCACTCGAACTGGCTCCAGAAGCAGAAGCCGAGGCAAAGGAAGAGCCCCTCTTGTGGGGTGAGCCTCCCCGAGGCCAGTTGCCAGCCACTGAAGAAAAGAAGAAAAAGAAGAAGAAAAGGCCCAGAAATAAGAAGAAGAGCGGGGTTGTTCTCCCCTGCGACACCCTATCGGCGTTGTTTGACATTGCCCTCTCCCTGGGGGAGGAAGAGCAAGAGAAGCCCATTGAGCCATCAGAAGTGAACCAGGCCGAGGCATCCACCTCCCAGCATGCCACCAGGTTGGGAAAGAAATGGGGACGCCCTCCTCAGGCCAACCATAACATCCTGCTCAGGGGAGAACAACCATATCATATCCCTGAACCTAGGATCCAAGGCATGGAGATTCCCCCTCCCTCGGGTCTCTACCCCGGAGAGCCGGTCGGCCATAATACACCTTCATTTATTGAGTTTCTCGCGACTCAAGGGGGAAGGCAGTCAGGCCCCCGAGAGTCTCGATAGGTCAGAGAAGCAAGTAGCCTCTCGGCCCCACTCGTGGCAACTCCTCCTCTGTCAAGGGAAGAACCTGACAACATCCCGAGCCTCACCGAGTTCATGCAAGAGAAGGTAGAAACCCAATAGGCCCCGCAAGCCCAAGTAATACCTAACCTGGTAGAGGAGGCGCCCCCTGAGCCGGCTGCCCAGTCCCAAACTGGGGCAGGCGTAGCAGAGCTGACGAGATGAAGTTGCTCGAGGTCCGAGCCGGCAACAGAATAGTCAAGCACCTGAAGAAGATCCCAGCCAGGTTTACCGTCTGGGAGATTCTATCCCTAGATGAAGAGACACGACGGGCCATCATCGCGGCACTCCAGATGCCAGCTTATGTGGAGGCTTGCCTTGCAGAAATGCACCCGAGGTAGCTGTGGCTTTCACGGAAGAAGATATGCTCCTTCCTACCTACAGTCACAACATGCCACTCTACATGAAAGGGCAGCTGAATGGGCACCCCATCAATAGGGTATTGATTGACCCTGGGGTGGCAGTGAACATACTCCCTTACCGAGTATACCAAAAACATTACTTCGACGTGCACTTGATCGAGGTCAAGAATGTTAAGATCGTCGGCTTCAACCAGAAGTGTGAGGTCCCCATGGGGATTGCAGAGTTTAACCTCTCTCCCGGTGATTTCACGACTAAGGTCCAATTTCATGTTATTAACTCTGGTACCTCCTACAAAGCATTACTCGGCCGGCCTTGGCTGCACCAGAACAGGGTCGTGCCGTCTACTCTGCATCAATGCATCAAGTACCCTGGCGACGGGAAGGAGGAGAGAATCTTTGCTGACCTCCACCCTTTTGAGGTGTTCGAGTGCCTTCTCTCAGACGCCAACTTGTATCTAGAAAAGCCGAAGCAAACTCCCCAAGTCACCCTAGACAAGGGAAAGATGAAGGCAGAGCCGGATAGTTGGTTCCCTCCACCGCCGCCAGGCTATGTGGCTCCCCGTCAAGTATCATTTGTTTCTGGGGTAGAAGGAGTATTCAAAGCAACTCCCCTTTCCATCTACCCCGCACCGGGGTTGCCACACCTCGAAGACTTGCTGGAGGACATCAGGGTCCCGTTCGGGATCATCAAGCCTCTCGCAGAAGCTGACTGCCAAGTGGCTGAACCATTGAGGACCTTTGAGGTGCCTAACCCCGGAGGACGGTCCACTATTTTCTATGTGGCTAATGAACACCCGATCAGAGGGGACGATGAGTGTAAACTCCCCGACGAACTGCATGACCCACTCATCCCGATCACGAGACTTCCCGACATGACTAGTCGTGTAGCCAGAATGACCAGGAAATAAGGGGTCCCCTTTCGCCAGCTCTCCTGTCGGAAGGACATGTTCGAGAAGATGTGGAACCCACCAAACCTGGACCGGAGGTTGTTGCAAATCACCCGGCACCCGGGATTAGGTTTCTCATTAGAGGATTCCTACGAAGCTGACGTTATATCGGTCTCGGCTCCGAACGGCGGTAGCCTCACAGGCGCCCAAGGCCCACAGGAAGTGCAAGGTTGGCAGTACCTTAAGCCTCCAGTCGGTGAAGATCAGGACGAGGAGGTATTCTTATGGAAGCCGCCTCCCTGCAAGAACAAGGGGAAGGCCCCGTCCTCCTCTGAGGGACCGACCCAAACGACTCCAGTGACGGGCCGTCATTGCCTTCGTCGGACACTGATGCAAAAGGTAAAGAAGCAAGTCAAAATCCGGGCCTCCCTCGGTGCGACTCCGCCCTATTTGCCCTGTGCTATCAACAGCAGCGAGAAATCGAGATACTGAAGGCTCGGGTGGCCGAAGTGACCGTACTCATATCTGACTTGATTGGGGGCATCTTCCGCCAGCAGAATATCGGCATGCACCTGCCCCCGGGGGCCACCCCGAACATCCCTACGCACTAGAGAAAGCAGGCCAGAGGCGCAACTGTTTCCCCAGTCAGACGGCCGACCGACTAGAATCCCATATTACAAGAGAGAATGCAGAGGCCCTACTCCTTCCCGAGGAATAAAACCCGAGGGATCTTCGAATGGGCTTGCTACTACGGCAAGGTTACCCTCCCAAGGCCCAAAAGGCCACAAGATGCTCGCAGAAGTGGTGACCCCTTGTTCTGTCTGTATCACCAAATACTGGGTCACTCCATCGAAGACTGCTACGTCTTCAAGGACATTGCTCAGGATTTGATTGAGAAAGATGAGCTCAGAATGGGAGATTACGTGGTAGCTCCACCACGCCCTCATGCGACAGGTAACCCCGAGAGAAATATCTACATGGTGTTGGTCCAGCACCAGATTTTTGAAGAGGCGGTGGAGAAGGGGCCACCCTGGTCACCGACAGAGAACCGGCCCCCGGTGTGGCAATGAATGACTTCGGCCCCGGCTGGAGCCGTCTATGATGATTACCAGGAAGACCCCGGAGAGGTTCTTTGTCTCCCCGCACAACAGGACCCCCCGGAGCCACAACCTGCAAGCCTGGAACAGGGGGATATTAGCAAAGGCTCATTGCCCGATGAGGCGGAGCAAGGTGACATCTATGGTGTCCTTGAAGCAGAAGATGGCGAAGATCAAGATTTCGTCGACTTATTGCCAACACCGCCAGAAATTGAAGATGGCGGTCAGGCCACAGTAGATGAACTTATCAAAATTAACCTGGGCACATAAGGTGACCCCAGGCCGACCTTTCTAAGTGCCCTTCTTCCTCTACAGGTGAGGGAACAGTATATCAAGTTGCTGCGAGAGTTCCGGGACTGTTTTGCCTGGAATTATAAGGAGATGCCCGGCCTGAGTCCTGGCGTGACTCAACATGCTCTTGCCATCGACCCCAAGGTTGAGCCAAAGAAGCAGTCTCCCCGGCGCATGAGACCGGAACTGATACACCAAATTTGTAAAGAAGTCGACAAGCTCATAGATGTCGATTTCGTAGCTGAGAATCAGTATATTACCTGGCTAGCCAACATTGTGCCGGTGAAGAAGAAGAATGGACAAATCAGGATCTGCGTGGACTTCGGTGACCTGAATAAAGCATGCCCAAAAGATGATTTCCCGGTGCCCATCACTGAAGTCATGATTGATGCAACCACTGGCCACGAGGCCTTGTCCTTCATGGACGGATCGTCCGGCTATAACCAAATCTGGATAGCCGAACACGACCGAATTCATACGGCCTTCCGCTCGCCCAAAGGAATATTCCATTACAAAAGAATGCCCTTCGGCCTCAAAAATGCCAGCGCCACCTACCAGCGGGCGATGACCAAAATATTCGATGAGCTGCTATAGAGCAAAGTCGAGTGCTACATTGATGACTTGGTCGTCAAGACAAAGAAAAAGGAAGATCACCTGAAGGACCTCAGAGTCGTCTTCGAGAGGCTCCGGCAGTATGAGTTGAAAATGAACCGATGAAGTGTGCCTTCGGCGTCTCCAGCGGGAAGTTCCTCAGCTTCATTGTCCGATATAGAGGGATCGAGATCGACCCTTTCAAAATAAAAGCCATCCAGGAGCTGCCTCCTCCGAAGGATCTGGGAGAGCTAAGATCCCTGCAGGGCCGGCTGGCCTACATCCGAAGATTTATTTCCAATTTGTCGGGGCGCTGTCAGCCATTCCACAGATTGATGATGAAGAATGCACCTTTTAACTGGAACCAGGAATGCCAGAAGGCCTTCGATCAGCTGAAGGACTACTTAAGGACCCCGCCTGTGTTGGGGGCACCTGTCAAGGGGAGGCCGCTTGTTTTGTACATAGCCGCCACCGAATGCTCCCTGGGGGCAATGCTCGCTCAGAACAATGATGAGGGGAAGGAGCATGCTCTCTATTATCTCAGCCGGAGGCTAGTGGGGGCAGAAGCAAAATACACCCCGATCAAGAAGGTCTGTCTCGCCCTGGTCTTCGCAGTCAAGAAGCTGAGGCATTACATGCTCTCCCATGAAGTAAGCCTGATCTCCAAGGCCGATCCAGTTAAACACATTCTTTCCCAGCCAGTCCTGAAGGGACGTCTCGACAAGTGGGCCGTGCTGCTAATGGAATTTGATATCACCTACGTGCCGCAGAAGGCCGTTAAGGGTCAAGTCGTGGCCGAATTCTTTGCAGCACATCCTGTGCCCAAAGATTCCTCGTTGGCTACAGAGCTGCCCGAAGATGAAACATTGGAGGTGGACCAAGTCCAACAGATCGCTTGGCAGCTGCACTTTGATGGAGCTTCGAGAACAGAAACGGCCCCGTCCGGACATACAAAAGTACGGGCAGGGGCCGGCATCGTCATCAAATCCCCCGAGGGAGAAGTATTGCATACATCTTGCTCTATCAATAAGCCTTGCACAAATAATGAGGCAGAGTATGAGGCTCTGATTATTGGTCTTCGAGTTGCGTTGCAGATGGAAATTAGAATGCTGCAAGTATTTGGCGATTCGTTACTGGTCGTCAAGCAAGTCCAGGGGCAGTTTGATGTCCAAAAACCTGAGCTGCTGCCTTACCATGCTAAAGCAAAGCTGCTCATGGAACAATTCTACCTTATTGAGATAGGCCATGTTGCCCGGGGAGAAAATGCACAAGCCGACGCACTGGCGAAAGCTCATTAGCAGTCCCGCCTGATGGATCTCTTAACATCCGGGTGGTGAATCAGCGCCAGGTGCCTAGCATGATAGAAGAGCCAGAAGAAGAAGAACTGGAGGTCACTAAAGCAGAAGCTGTCAGCCTACCAGATTGGAGGGATTCCCTCATGCAATGGTTTAAATACCAGCAATTGCCCAAGCAGAGAGAAGAAAAGATCAGGCTGATCAGAACAAAGGACTCTTACGAGGTCTGGAATGGGATCCTATTCCGAATTATGGCGGATGCCAAACGGAAAGTACTCCTACGGTGCCTATCCACGGAAGAAGCTTGGAGGGTCATGAAAGAAGTCCACACCGGAACAGCAGGTGCACACCAGGCGAGACCAAAGATGAAAATTGAAATAAATAAGCTTGGCTACTACTGGCCAACCATGTTTGATGACTGCTGCAAGTACGCCAAGTCTTGCCAGAAATGCCAGGAGCATGCCACAGTACCCAGGAGGCCGCCTGTGCTGCTACATCCGACATTGCCCAGCTAGCCGTTCGCCTAGTGGGGAACAGACGTCGTGGGCCCACTACGCGCGTCATCCGCTGGGTGCAAATACATTTTGGCAGCAACTGATTACTTCTCCCGTTGGGTAGAAGCCGTTGCTTTGAGAGAAGTGACTGGTGAGATCGTCGCCAGATTTGTCTGGCGCAACATCATATTCCGATTTGGCACGCCAAACGGAATCATCTCAGACAATGGAAGTCACTTCCGCAACCAGAAAATCTACCGGCTGGCCGAGAAGTACAAGATCAACTGGAGAATGTCAACCCCCTACAACCCACAAGCCAATGGTTTGACTGAAGCTTTCAGCAAGACTCTTTGTACTCTCCTGTCCAAAATTGTTAATTCTAACAAGAGGGACTAGGAAGAGAAAATGTATGAGGCCCTGTGGGCGTATCGAACTGTATACAAAACTCCGACGGGTTGTTCACCCTTCTCTTTAGTGTATGGCTCAGAGGCACTTGTCCCCATTGAGCTGGAAATACCCTCCCTTCGGGTCACAATCCAACACGGGCTAGTCCAGGAAGAGCAAACAAATGTCGAGCGAAGGCTCAAAGAGATCTCCGACCTGGAGGGGAAGCGGCCTCACGCCCAGCAGAACATCCAGATCTATCAAGCCCGAATAGCTCGCTCTTTCGACAAGCTCGTCAAAGAGCGTGAATTCAAGAAGGGTGACCTCGTTATGGTCAAAAGGAGGGAAGCCATGGCTTCCAACCCCAAGGGCAAGCTGAATGAAAATTGGCTTGGACCCTATGTAATCCAAAAGGTTTATGAAGGCGGGGCATATGTGATAGTCGATAATCGGGGGGAGGTACAGTTTCCACCCCTTAATGGTAGGCATCTAAGATTGTATCACGCTCCAATTCCTCCATTCAATGAATAATACATTTTCCCGCCCCACGGCGGGCGGATTTACTTTCAATTGCTTGAATGGTTTGCTTGCCGCCTGTTATGAACCACAAGAGAAGCGACCAAAGGGAACGCACGCATACCAACAAAAAAAGAAGAAGAAAAAAAAAGAAAGGAAGAAGAAGAGAAGAAGAGGGAAGAGAAGAAAACAAAAAAAAGAGAAAAGAAAAGAAAATAAGGAAGGAAAAGGGAAAAAGAAGAAGAAAAAAGAAGGAAAGAAAAGAAAGAAAAGAAAAGGAAAGAAAAAAAAGAAAGAAAAGAAGGGGAGGATTCAGCCCCTTCCAATAAACGAATCAACCCTGTCAGCCCTTGACATTCTGTCGACACTGACGAAAAATACCCCACCCGGACCTCTCGTCTGAGATTGGGGAATCAAACAATCTCCTTGCGTCAGCCCTCACCCGTACCGGTGAATATTCCAATAAACGAATCAACCCTGTCAGCCCTTGACATTCTGTCGGCACTGACGAAGAATACCCCAACCGGACCTTTCACCCGGATCGGGGAATCAACCCTCCTTTTTGCGTTGGCACCCACCCGTACCAACGACCACACCCAGAGACAAATAAACCACACCTATCATCGACACTCTGTCGGTGCAGATAAACAACCCTCTTTTGACCAAGACCTCCTGTCAGGGTCATTGAATGAACAAACTCATCTCTCCGCCTCTCCAAGGTCGGATCAACCTACTTGGGTTAAACGTACCGGCGACATCATTCGACTAAGTCGCTTTATGGACATGGTGGAGTGGTCCCCTCGCCCCTCCTCTGGAAGGGGCGAGCACTCCCCTATGCTCATATGCGAATCTCACCAGGCTCTCCCCGAATAAACTGTTAGCGTGAACTTGCGTTCCATCACATAGCAAGAAAAGAGAAAAGGAGGGAAGAAATCGCCCGACACCACACGCATACCATAGACACATGGAATAATTGCATTGTATTCTTTTCAAAAAATTTACATCGGCTTCGAGGCATACCCCGGTGTTACATGCAAAGAAAGGAATGGAAGGGGAATCGACGGCTATTCTAGCCCTCGGAAGATGTCCTCAAAAGGGAGGATCCTGACGCAATGGAAGCTTATCATCTCACGCAGACGGCCCTCCTGCGCCTCGAGGTGTTCCAATTCTGTTGTCACAGAGGCCACGGCTGCCTCGGCAACAGCCAAGTCGTCAGCCTCCTGGGCCTTACCCGTCTCTGCCTTGAGCAGGTCAGACTCCGCCTGGGTAAGCCAGCCCCGGAGTTTCTCTATCCGGTTCCTCAAGGCGTTGATGTCGGCATTGTACCTATCCAAGGCTCCTTGATGTTGCTCCCAGCTGTCTCTCCAAACAGCCAGCGCCTCCAGGTATTCGTCCCTCTGGGCACCGATAGTTGTGAGCTTAGTCGGGGCTTGCGTCCCGAGGAATGCGCGACGGTTTACGTATTTCAACAATAAGAGAACACGTCGCGACCATTCTTCGAGCGGGCAGCCCATCATCTGCAGTGCTTTGGTCAGCTGCTCCACGATGGCCCTGGCGTCTCGATAGGTGAGCGTTGGATCGGCGACAACCATGGAGCGCAATACCAACAGGGTCTGTTGGACTGGCAGATCCGAACTCACGTGGCCGATAGGGGGGACGGCAGGTGGGTCGAAGCTAACTTCGCTGTCCACGACCGCCCACAGCTCTGCGTCGACCACGGCCGAGCTACCCGGAAGGGCCAACGCCGAAAGGAGGGAGCTCGCGGGCTCCGAGGTCGACCCCTGACTAGCCACCGCCACAGGTAAGGGAGAGACCATAGCAGAGACGTATGGCGCCACCATGATGAGCGGCTGCTCCAGCTCCGTAGACCGGGCAGGTACCGAACCCGACAGTGTCGCCTCCTCCATCATAACCAGATCCCCGGCAGACAAAGTTGTTTCGGCCTCCGCCACCTCGGCTGGAAAAGTCTCTATGGCGGGCGGGTCCAGTGTCGCTCCTGGGAAGTCTTCATCTCCCCCTGCCTGGAATTCCTCCGAATGCTTGTGGAGGATCGCCAATATCTTCCCTAGAAGCCGGGCTTCCTCGGGTATCACCGGCGTCGGGATCGGTGGCAGTGGGATCACCAAATGCGGGACGGCTCCCATCTGTAGAAGAGACGCCAAGGACCCCGCGTCCGGCCCCAGAAGCATCTTCAACCTTTTAGCCGCATGCACGCGGAAAGATGAGCTCCACCTGGGGACGGCTTTACGAGCCCGAGGTGCGCATGCTCCGTGGGGCGTTGTTGTCACCTGGCCATGTGAAGAGAAGTTAGCCACTTGCCAAGTGGAATAAATCATTGAATCCTCAAGAAAGCCCAGCGTATTCCCCTGCTTACCTCGCCCGCCAGCACTATGCTGCTCTCCGTCGTTACCTCTCCCCGGGCAGCAACTTCAGAAATTGTCTCCTCCCGAGTCTCGGCTTCGGGTACCACCGACGCTTGCACTTCGACCTCTAGTGCTATCTCTCCCTCTTCTAGGGCTTCGGTGGCTGGCGTAGAGGTCTCCACGGCTCCTTCAGAAGCACGAGCATGTATTCCCTCGAATAAATCAATAACTCCGAGGGAGAGCTCAGAATTAAAGAAGAGGAAACTATGCACTCACAGCCACTGCCGCTTCTTCCCGAAATGAGACCTTGGCGGTCGAAACGGCAACACCGGAGCTGGCCACGACCTCCTCTCGCCACACAGCCTCGGCCAGGGACGCCAATTCGTCCAAAGCCGCAGCAGCTGTCTCTCGCCTGGTAGCCTCTGCCCCCGGGACATGGGCCTCTTCATCTTCTGGCGTAACCTGCTCCTGTTGGAAGCCGAGAATGATGATATCGAGAAGGTTAGTGGGCGACCTCGAGAAAGAGACCTAAATTAACAGGTTTGCACTTACTGGCGCCTGCTTCACTAGGCTAAAAGACACAGACAGTACCGGGGCTTTCCAGGCAGGAACTTGAAATCTGGGCTCCTCGGGGACACCCTCAGTTGAAAGTACTTCGTCGGAAGAGTAGCCGTAGTCTACCTTTTCACCCGACGAAGATCTAGGGCTGGTGGGCGCCTCCTTTGCTGGAAAGGCAGCCCCCACCTCGACATCCGGGGTCGGCAGTCGTGACTTCCTTGACCGCCACCCCTTCCGATATATCTGCCCGAACCGGGATGCCTCCGGGGCCGCCTCCGGTTCTGGGACCGCCACATCAGCTCCTGCATAAGCAAGGCAAAATCCAGATTCGGTCATGCCCGTAAAGTTTCGAAGAACGAAGAAATTGATCAAATGACCGGCCAAGAGAGTGTTATACCTCCTTTGGCTTTGGCAGCAGGAGCCGGGGCGAAGAAGGTCTCTCCGACGGATTCCACGGCCTCGTGGGTCGCAGCATCATCCACGCCTGGGATAGATACGGGCGCAGGCCTCTTTACGACAGCTGAAACAAAAGGACACTGGTGTCACAAGGAGCGTCCCTCTTAATATCTCAATAAACCCTGAAGAGCTTCGAAGAGCGGAAGGGACCCAACCTGCAGGCCGACTCGGCTCAGCCCGAGCAGCTTCGAACTCCTCGAATGAGGAGATTACAGGTGTCGGGGGAGCGGTCGGCGTGGCTTTGGCGGCCTCTGTCTTTCTGCGTTTGGCCTCCCGCCGCCCAGCCGCCTTTGCAGCATCCACAGCAATCTTCACGGGTGACTTCGCCTGGGGCCTCTTCGCAGGCGGAGGCAGGGGAGTCGTAGTCGGAGCCGCTGGTACTTCCTCAAAGTAAGCCGGCTTGCCCGCCTACCACAGAAGGTTGCGATACGTCGCCATTTGAGTGTTGTCGGGGTGATCTATCAAAAAAAAGGAAAACAAGGGACCCGATCAACGTCCAATATTCAAGAGAGGTCAGCACTGAAGAACACAAGGGAAGGAAGAGAACACTAAGTACCATGTGGGCCAGTGTACAGCTGCAGCGTTATCGGCCAATAATTGAGGGACGGCTCCTTGTCCCGACGAGCCGCCTCCCGAACCAGCCAACATACGTCTTCAATTTTCTGCCAGCGATCTGAGAGGGCGGCTAGGTCTGCATGCTTCTTGGCGGCCAGGTGACAGAAGAGGTTGAAATGGTCCATCCCCCATCCCTCGGCATAGTAATAGGCGATGTGGAGGCGCTTGCCCAAGATGACCACTGCTGAATCTTCAATCTTCAACCCGTGCACTCGGAGGAGAACGTACAGCCACGTGGTGTCCTTGTAATTTTTTGGGTTTCGTTCCTCCCTCCTTACAAATGTACGATAGGGACAAAGTGCATCCCTCTCTGGTCGCCAGCTCCTCACCGGGGTGCCTTCTTCCTCCATCGGGAATGGATAGTTGATCAGTTCCAGGTGGTCACTCCCGATGTGGCAGAGGTCTCGCAAGGTCTTCTTGAAATCGTCCTTTGCCACAGGAGGCAGTTTGGCCTGCGGCGCTGGCTTGGTCTCACGAGCTGCCTTGCGCGCAACCATGTAGGCGGCAACTTCCTGTTCCTTGCCACACCTCAATCGGAGTAGGTGCTCTGGGTCAATATCCAGTACCGGCACTGGCTGTCGGCTCAGAAATCTCCTCTCGGCCCCGTCCCAACAGTCGGTCCGGCATAGTCGGTAAAAAGTTGTCCGGGCGTTCCACCACTTCACATATTCGGGAGTCACCCGTGGAACCCGACCCGGGGCTAGCACCCTGAAGCTGGCAGTGTCTGCCCGATGAAAGAAATCCCACCAGGTTCGGGCAGCCTCGGCAGTAGGACTCCCCCGGAGACTTCGCACTAGTAATTCAAAGCGAGCACTGTGTGTCGGGATATGCTGGTCATATCCAAAATTCCTGCCAAAGCGGAAAGGATAATATGGCTCCAACAGCAAACTGTCCCCTTTGCGGAAGGCCAGCACACTTGGACGGATGGACAGCGCCCAGGCCCTGAGTTCCGGCTCCAATAGCGGGCGAACCACGTTCTCCTGACTGATCGGGTGCACATATTTCTCCACTTGGTCATCTCGGCACTCCCGGTTACTGTTTACTAATGGACTTGAGTTAGCGGCCAGGGTCCAAAAGTGGATGGTGCCCGCGGCATCAAGGGGCACCGTCGTCAACTTGCCTCTAATGTCGTACAGTCGCATGGACATCGAGCTTGACGCCACGCTCGTGAACTCCAACATCCGTGGAACCAATCCCCAGCCTTGAATGGTGCGCGGGGCGAATTCCGGGAATAAAGAACAGACCCACGCATTAAAAAAATGCAGTGGGCACACATACCGCTCTTGACGCGGGAACTTTTGATGGCTGATGTCCCCGAGCGCTTTGTATATCAGACACAGCGTGGGCGGGCATAAAGACAGCTTGATACCCCAGGCCATCTGACAGGCTGGGTAAATGGCGTCTGGGTGAATGACGGTCTCATCCCCGTGGGGCATGGCGAACGAGCACAGCCAGTACGTCAGATACGCCGCACAATGCGTCAATGGGTCTACTCGCATCGGGTTCGGCCCGCCGCGGCGCCCTCGAGAAGGGATCTTCACGTCAACCTTTGACTTGGTGCGTTTCTTCTGGCCGGTAGCAGTGCCAATGTGTGGGAACTCCTCATACTGCTTCAGCCCATTATAGAAATACTGCACCCAGAGGACCATGCGAACCCTTTTCCGGTCGCCTCGGGGGGATTGCCTCCCTCCGTGCGACAGCTGATATAATTCCCGATACGCCTTCATAAGGTACCGGTATGAATAGCCCAGAGAATAGTAGCCATCCCCATTGGTCTCATCCTTAATCATATCTAGTGGACAGACTTCTTCATAAGGCTCCCCGTCAATAGGCAAGCCACTGAGCTGACTAAGACTCCACAGATCTAACGAAGTCTCACCCTCTGTAGTGTAAAAAGTGTTGGTCTCTGCGTTGAATACCTCGATCATCCCGCAGCAAAGACCCCTGGAAATAGGATAACTGTACCGGGATGCATACACGCTGTGGTAGACGCCAGCCCGGATGAGGATCGGGGCATAGTTGAATAACACATACTCTGTGAATTCCACGGCCCCTTCCCGGAAGTTGTACGCGTCTTTGAGCTTTAACTCTCCGAACCAGCCCAACGCCAGCTCATGCTTGAATCGAATGGCCAAGCAATCCAACAGGAAGGGTTCCTCTCTGTATCCCCACTTCAACGGAGCCAGGAACAGGCCGAACCCTGGGTGCTCGCTCTGAACCCGCCCGACAGACGTGTCCCACCGAGCAGGGGTGAACTGAGGCGCCCGCACTAACTTGTCCTCTGCCGGTAGCACGGCATCGAGCCCCAAGATGGGCTTCCACTCCCGAGCTTCTCCCACCAAGTACATCGGGATGCTCCTCGAGACACTGTAGAACAGGCTGTCCCGGGACTGCAGAATCATCCGCTCAGCCTCTTTGACAACCCAAAAGTTCTGCCTCTCCTGGTGGCAGAGGTGCTTCAGGAAGTGAACGAGATGCTTGTCCTTCGGGAAGTCCTTCCGGTACTCCCCCGCGGCCCGGTCAAAAGTCATAATGCCATCAACCCGATTAAGCCTGCGAAAATCCATGGTCTCAGTGTCCGAGCCCGACGATCCGGCCAGTGCCGCTATCTCGGCGTGCTCCCTGTCCAAGTCTTCTACGTTGAACCACGTAACCACTGGCACTGGGGGTGGGGGAACGTGTTCGGCACCGGAAGCAGCAGAATCTCTCGGGGCAGCCATTTCTCTGCAAGGTGCAAGGTACCTCAAGTCAGAACAAGACACAAGAAAAGAAAAAGAAAGGGAATTATAAAGGGGGCTACACTACAGTTGAATTAAAAGAATACCAATAATTTCTGACGAAATTTCGGCAGAGTTTCCCCTAGGCCGGAGGCGTAAGGGAAAACACGGGTGCACACCCACAAGGAGTGACGGCCCCAATAAAGTCACGGTGTGCCCAAGGGTGACACCAGATGTCACGCCCCGAGCCTTTATTACAGCGGAAGACTCGCTCGGGGAGCACGAACAGCCGGCATGGTAAGCCTCTTGCAAGCAAGAATCAATCAGAGCGCAAGACAATCACACAAGTAAATGCAATTGCACAAGATTTAATCAAACTTCAACTTTATTTCATAATGCTCAATATTCAAGATACAATCACTACTTTGATTTCCATTCTACTAGACTCAAGAAATAGGAAAATTACATTGACTCAATCTAGACACTTTAACTTCCTAAGTCTTCACTCTCATCTTTATAACACTTTCACTCGCTTCCGGACCCGCTACTAGTATAGCCCGAATCCGAATCCGAACTATTTCCAACTCCTGAAAAATATTAGAAAATAGGTCATGAGCACACTTGCCCAGTAGGTATCTTCGCATCAACATGAAGGCACTATTTAAGTAATTATCATTTTAGCTCTAAAGAAATAAGGTAAAATCATGCGAATGCAAATCAATCATGCGATCAAATCAATAGAAACAAGATAACCATGTAAGATAGAATGATCAAGAGTAAACTAGCAAGAATATAACAAGAACATGATATTGGCCTTCCACGAATAAGAATGTAACGAGATTGTACTAGCAAGCCACATATTCATCACACTAGTCTCTTATGCTTAAGAGCAAGTGCTTCATGAATTTCTGTGGAATATCAAGCAAGAATGTCATGTTGTTCCGTGGATCTTCACTTATTTATAGAAATAGTACTCCCAGCGTAATGCGAGGCCAGTAGCATCATACCCCATGGTTTATAAAATAGTATGTTTTCGACAATCCGCCGAGGGGACTAGCATAGAGCCCGTGAACACAATCAGTGCTCGATCGCATCTTCAGTTATAAATTAAGCTACTTCCACACAGTATAACAGTAAAGTATGGCCAAGAATATAGCACTTCAAATAATTCCATGATAACTAAAATCAATGAATGAATGCTTCAATTTTGAATATATGAGATCAAGAATGATATTTAAACTAAGTTATGCTTATAGAATAAATTGACAGCATAATGGTATTTTCCTTAACTTCCATTTCTTTTAGATCAATTTAAGCAATATGACAAGTTCTAGATCATCAAGGTTTGTCTAGAATCATTGGAATATCAACCATGGGTCAAACCTTGGGTTAACATAAACAAGCTATGTAACGGTCATTGGCTGGGCCGTTACATTATGTAACGCGCCAGAAATAGGCCGTTACAGTGATCCGAGTCCAGAAGGATAAAAATAGACCCAGAGGAAAGTGACGGTCTGGCACTGGGCCGTTACGTGAGCCTGACGGTCCAGTTCAAGGCCGTTACATTTCAAGAATCAAAAACCACGATAGAGTGTTCTAATTAATGGGCTTTCATTGGTACAACCAACTCGTCGTCCTAGTGGGAATCCCAGGCTCGCGGAGAATTACGGAGGCCTTGAAACAATGATTTCCTAGTCCATTGGAAGGATTATCCAATAGAGAGGTCCTCATGTCCAAGATTGTGTTCCTATAGTGCAAAGTGTGAACTAATGACAACATACCGGAATATGTGCCATGTACTTATAGAATTGACTCTATTGACAGAGAGAGATATGTATAATCAAAGTGAAAATCATGATAAAAACTCCGTCAATACAATGTTAAAAAGTCATGCTTTATAGTATAAACTATAGAGTTTGGTTTAACATAACTTAAGTAGAAGTGATGACAAAACATGCAATACCTATCATGAATAATCAAATATCCTTAAAATCATATGATTAGGTTTAAAACTTAGGTAACTAGGTTTTAACCATAATAAGATTGGCAGGTTGTATTCAGTCATATGGTTGACAGAACACAGGATATAACGGTCTGGAGATGGGGCGTCACAGTGAAAGTGACGGTCAGGACCCAGCCGTTACATGATTGAAACGCGTCTGTCGAAGCGCGTTAGAAACATTAGTGCAATTCAAATACTACCGAGTTTGTAACGGTCTGTCACTCTTGTGACTTTTTCAGCAACTTCATTAGGCTCTAACTCCACGCCCTCTTGACCTAAAGATGTGAAATTCAGAGGGGAGTTAGTCTAAAGTATTTTAAACAAATTATTCTAAAGAACTTACCTGAGATAATGACTCCTTACCTTGCTTCTTTACGTCCAAAAAGTAAGGGTCGCACAGTTCAGAACTATGCCCTATTTATAGAGTTTGGGCTAGGGTTTTGAAGATTATATCGAGTTTAGAGTCCTTATTTCATCAAATCCTAATCTCTAATAGTCCTTAGAGTTTTTTTCAATCCTTCCCAAGTCGATCCATAGTGGATAGGAACATCAAGTTCCAATCCTTTCATGAGTCCCTTCACTTACGGAATTAACAGGAATGTAACGGTCGAGTGCCCATGCGTTACATGTCTGTGGCGGTCTTACGATACACCGTTACAGTCATCGTAGCTTAGAGTTTCAATTTATGAAAACTCTTTTGTTAATTATCCAATACATTATCTTATATTATTAGTATTTATCCTTAATATCCGTGGATAGACTTAATTACCTTCTAGAATGTGGGCCAAACTTTAATGGGGCAGAGTTAAAACCTTTTGGACTTTAATTAAGTGGTTTGGGTTAAATGATTAACACCACTTGGCCTCATAATAACCATTTATAAATTTATTTAGGCCTTTATAAATTCTTGAAAATTATTTCAAATTTCTAGGGCACTACACAATACATGCCAATCAATACATAAACCAAGAAGCCTATTTGCAGTGAACTTTCAGACGCTTAGGCAATGGTCATTTTCAATGACTTGATGAATGTTTTAATCTTATTATGAGTGCAAGATTGGTAGAACTCAACGTAATGATTAACAAAAATGAGGATTATAAACGAGAAACCATTTCTTTAACCTAGAGTAAAACATATTAACTTACCCAGGGTTGTATAAATGAATGAAAACATTCTCAACTCCCCCTCACTTAATGCTCGGTGAAAAGTGAGGGTTCAGAGGCAAAGGATTTGAAATGGAAATGGAGGAGGCAGTGGGAAGAAGGAATCAGAAAAACTCTCCATTAGACCTTCAAACCCAAGAGCGGCTTAGTGACAAGGTCGACACATTCTGTGGGGGTGTCGACCTGCCTAGAGGAGGCGTAGCCTTAGCAAGGAATTTGTAGCAATAACACCAGATATGCACAGACTCATGTAGAGTATAAATTGAAACAAGCATAGACCTTAATAGCTATGCAGCGACCTTGTTGACTAGCACCCCATTATGCATAGACCTTGCTGACGAACATGCACCGACCTTGAAGCTCATGCGCACACGATCTGCACCGACCTTGTCATGCCATAGTCAAAACATGCACCGACCATACTCATGATGTGCACTGTCCTTTATTAAGCCATTGCCCTCCAGGTGTCGACACATGACTAGGAAAGTGTCGACCTGTTCAGTAGATTCGGTCCTGCATGTCTCGACACATGACTGTCCACTTGAACTATGCTCAGCCAGTTTCTGTGAGAATCTTGATTTCTGAAAAAAAAAACCCTGCCAGCTTCAACAGCTAATACCTCTGACTTTCTTCTTTCAGACAATCATTCAAGAATGGTTTTACCTCTTTACTCTCAACGAGAAGTGCTTTATGGGATCCTAAAGCTTTAAACATGCTTATGCACTAGAAATCACTTATGCAGTTAACAATATGCATTTCTGACTCATGGTACTTGGCGGAGGGCTGTCCTCACACATGAGAAGAGTTTTCTAATAGGCGTGACCTGTCTTTCCACTTCTCAACATTTGATATACCATTTAGTCATAAGATGATGTTCAACTAAAAGCAACCAGAAATGCAAACAAGCTCCCCCTGAATGTGACCATCATTCATAGCAAGGTTCATACAGTCAATAGACCAATTCTAAATCAAAACAGATATGCTTGCTTCAATCATAGTAAAGACAAGTAGGTTGAACATCGAAGGAGGAATAGATAGCTCAAACCTGAGTGGATTGAGGTCTGCATAGACTGAGCTCTCTCCTTAATGTTGTGAACCTATCATTGCTTAAGGGTTTTGTGAAGATATCTGCAATCTGATTTTCTGAGTCTACAAAATGGAGCTCAAAGTGATTTTTGAGGACTTCATCCCTTATAAAATGATGCTTAATTTCAATGTGTTTAGTCCTAGAGTGCATGATTGGATTCTTGGCAAGATTTAGAGCACTTGTGTTATCACATAGAATGGGAACACAGCCAAGATCTATTTGATAGTCTTGGAGTTGGTGTTTGATCCATAGTACTTGGGTGCCACAACTCCTTGCAGTAACATATTCTGCCTCTGCAGTTGAGAGGGCAACCGAGTCCCGTTTCTTGGAGGCCCAAGAAACCAAACACCCACTAAGAAATTGGCAATAGCCACTAGTGCTCTTGCGGTCCAGTTTGCATCCAGCATAATCCGCATCTGAATAAGAAATAACTAAAAGTTCATAGGATGCTAGGATACCATAATCCCAATTCTTGAGTGCCAACAAGGTATCTAAAAATACGCTTGACAGTAGTCAAGTGGGACTCTCCTAGCACAAAGGTAAATACTAAACTGAATGTCTGGTCTAGATGTAGTTAGATAGAGTAATGACCCGATCATACCTCTGTACTTCTTTGCATCTACAAGTGTACGTTGTTCATCTGCATCTAGTGAAGTGGGAGTCCCCATTGGAGTTCCTAATGGTTTGGAGTTTATCAGATCAAACTTTTTTAGTAACTCCTTCACATATTTGGCTTGATTAATAAAACATCCTTCATTGCTTTGATTAATCTGCAAGCCAAGAAAGAATTGAAGCTCACCCATTACACTCATTTCAAAATCATTGGTCATGAGTTTTTCAAACTCCTCACACATTTGAGGTTTAGTGGACCCAAACACTATGTCATCCTCATAAATCTGAACTATCAAGATATCCTTACCCTGTTTCTTGGTGAATAGTGTCTGGTCTACATTACCTCTTGAATACTCTTGTTCGGTGAGGTATGAGCTTAGTCTGTCATACCAAGCTCTAGGTGCCTACTTAAAGCCATATAAAGCTCTGTCCAACTTATAAACATGATCTTTGAAATATGAGCATTCAAAATTGGGGGGTTGCTCTACATAGATTTCTTCTTTAATAAGACCATTTAGAAAAGCACTCTTAACATCCATTTGCTGCAATTTGATTTTATGAGAATGTGCAAATGCTAGCAGAATTCTAATGGCCTCTAGTCTTGCAACAGGAGCAAAAGATTCTTCATAATCTATGCCAAATTCTTGATTATACCCCTGAGCCACCAATCTGGATTTGTTTCTTATTATCTTTCCATCTTCACTTAGTTTATTTCTGAAAGCCCATTTAGTTCCTATCACAGATTTTTCTTGAGACATGGGAACTAGATGCCAAACTTTGTTTCTTTCAAACTGGCTTAATTCTTCATGTATGGAGTTTATCCAGTTATCATCTTTTAAGGCCTCTACAATATTTTTGGGTTCAATTTGAGATACAAGTGCAAGTTGTTCAATTTCATTCATAATTTTGAAATGAGACCTAGTTTTGGTTCGGTCATACAGATTACCTAAGATGTTTTCTAAGGGATGGTCTTTTAATACTCTTAAATCAGGCTGAGTGTTACCTTCATATGCTTTAGTGACCCGATCATTGCTTGGCCCTTCATGATCTTCATTTGTTTGTATCTCCTCATGTGGAAGTTCCTCTTTTCCTTTTATGTTCAGGAATCCCCCATGATCATATTCCCTGCAAGTGTTGTCAAGACCAATTTCATCAAAGGTGATGTGAGGGGATTCTTCCATACAAAGGGTCTTAAGATTATCGACTCTATAAGCTCTAGACTTATCGGAGTACCCAAGAAATATCCCTTCTTTACTCTTAGG
This sequence comes from Amorphophallus konjac, assembly GCA_022559845.1. Taxonomy (NCBI): domain Eukaryota; kingdom Viridiplantae; phylum Streptophyta; class Magnoliopsida; order Alismatales; family Araceae; genus Amorphophallus; species Amorphophallus konjac. Next base: position 256,366,740 of record CM040118.1, on the reverse strand, counting down.
CTCAAACTTGTCCAGAACTCTTTTATCATTGTTATGAACAAAGTACTTTGACTCAAAAACTTTCATGTGAAAGAGAGATGGCTTTTTACCTTTTTGCAGCTCATAAGGGGCCATTTTGGTGAGTGGCCTTACCATTGAGCGGTTGATGATATAACATGCAGTGTTTACCGCTTCTGCCCAAAATCTCTTTTGTAGATGTCTTTCAGCAAGTATTGTGCGTGCCATCTCTATGAGAGTTCTATTCTTCCTCTCAACTACTCCATTTTGTTCAGGAGTTCTTGGTGATAAAAACTTGTGAATGATTCCTTCAGACCTACACAAAGTTTCAAAGTCAGCATTGTCGAATTCACCACCATGATCTAAAATTTTGTTAGAAATCTTAAACTTACCATCTTGCTTCACTTGCATATACAGTGCTTGAAACTCATCAAAGACATTATTTTTATATGCAAGATAAAATGCCCAAGTGAATCTAGTAAAGTCATCTACTAAGGCATAACCATATCTTTTAGCACATAAGCTAGCTGTTTTGGTTGGACTAAACAAGTCCATATGGATTAGTTCAAGTGGTTTAGATGATGAGTTTTCAGTTCTACTTTTAAATGACTTTCTAGTTTGTTTTCCTTGAGCACATGCGTCACAAATCTTAGTGTTCAGTTTGATTTTATTTCAGGTAGACCTTTGACAATAGAATGCTTCACCAACTTATGAAGGGTATTGTAGCTAATATGACCTAGTCTGCGATGCCATAAACATGCTAATTCAGATTTGGGTGCAGCAAGACAAAGATTTATGTGAGCATGGTCATCTAAGTCAATCATATATACGTTATTGACTCTTTTATCAGAAAACCTGGTTTCTTTTGAATTAGGGTGCAAGATCCTACATTCATTAGAGTCAAAGACTACAGTATGACCTTTATCACACAATTGACTTATGCTAAGCAAATTGTACTCCAGACCATCAATAAGTAATACATTATCAATTGAGTTGGAGGGGTTCTTACCAACTTTACCTGTACCGATGATTTTTCCTTTGTTGTTTCCTCCAAATGTGACATGTCCAGCATCCCTTTCAACCAGGAGACCGAATTTGGTTCTATCTCCAGTCATGTGTCTTGAGCAGCCACTATCAAGATACCAGCGGTTGTGCACGGCTGCAAGACACTCCTGCACAAGGAATTAAGTGACAATATTTGGAACCCAAGGACAATTGGGTCCCAATAATTTCTTCATTTCGGTAAAGCAAGATATCACAGATTTTGAAATCCAGACTTTCTTAGGATTTTTGCTTTGTTGGGAGTTCTGGTTTTTCTTCTCCTTAGTCTTTTGGACTTTATGATTTTTGAGAATGGTGGAAAAGGATTGTTTGTTAGACCATCTGTTCCAGTTGGTTGGTCTAGAGGAATAGGAGGTGTTATAGTGCCTAGGTTGTTGAGGTTGAGTGAACCTGTGATCATAGGGAACATAACTTCTTCTAAACCACGGAGGTGTCGACCTATAGAAGGTAAAGTCTTGACCTGTCTCACGTTCTATCCAACTATGGTTGTTTATGGATAAAGGATGTGTCGACCTCCTGTACTGAAAGTGTCGACCTGTTGCTGCAAACGTGGGGTAATGTTGGGCATTTGACCATGTGGGTGTCGACCTGCTCCGTGGATTGTCCCGACTTATTCCAACATTGTAACTGTTTCTTTTATTGGAATGTGCAGGCTGATGCTTGGATGGGTGTCGGCCTGTTTAGGATTGTTGGTTAACCTTTTTGGGTTGTTGAGAAATTTTGTTGATTGATTCTCCTACTTTTTCTTTTCCTTTGTTTCATCATTTTCATGGTGTAGTGTTTTGGAGGTTGATGCTTCGGAAGATGAAACAAAGGTGGTAGTTTTTAACCCAAAAGTTTTCTTCTTGGTTAGCTCATACCCAGCCCTTCTCTGTTGAAGTTTATTTTAGTTCCTAGCAGGGCATTCAAGTTTTCACTTCCATCAACAAAATTTTCAAGAGCAGTTTGTTTATCTGCTAGGTCCTTCTAAAGTTTTTCATTTTCTTTCAGTAGTTGTGAATTGACTTGTTTCAAGGCTTCAGATTTTTCATTGCACAGATTGTTGTCCTTCACATAGCTTTGCATCTTTAACTTCAGTTCATCAATTTCATCTCTCAATCTTTCATTTTCATCCTCCAAATCTTTCATCTCTTTTCTTCCTTCTTCAAGATTTTCATTAATTTTTCTTAGATCCTTAATTTCAGTTTCCAGAGAGATTATCTTTTCATTTAGAGTTTTATCTTGGCCAGAGGAGTCAACCTTCTTCTTTAAGGTTTTGGTTTCTTTTCTGTACACTTCATACTTATCCATCAATTCGAAGTAAGCTTCTTCCCAATCATCAGTAGAAAAATGTTCAAAGGGAGAGCTCACCTCGCTGTCTTTTTCTCCTTTGGCCATTAGACAGAGATCATCTTTTTCTTTTTCAGAGGAGTTGTCTTCAGTCTCTTCATCTTCTTCATCACTCCAAGTGCACACCATGGCCTGCTTCCTCTTGCTCTTCCACCTGGGCATAGCTTTCTTAGCTTCTTCTGGACACTCAGACTTGATGTGTCCTGGTTTCCTGCAAGAGTAGCAGACAAGCTTTTCAGACTTTTTAACATTTTCCGGTCTTGGCCTGAAACCTCTTTTTACCTGGGACTTCTTCTTAGTGAAGCATGTACCTTCCTTTCTTAAAAATCTTTTGAACTTCCTTGTCACTAGAGCAACTTCATCCTCTTCAGTGTTGCTACTAGAGGGCTCTTCATCTTCAGATAAGTCCTTAGTGCTTGATCCAACTTTAAGAGCCAGAGAGTTCTTTTTACTTACTTCAGCCTCTTTGTTCTTCAGATTCATCTCATAGGTCATCTGGGACACTATGAGTTCTTCTACCTTGATGGTAGTTAAGACTTTTGATTCTTCAACCATTCTGGCCTTTGTATGCCAAATAGGAGTTAGTGATCTCAGAATCTTCCTTACTATCTCCTACTCAGAATAGGTCTTACCTAGCTCAGTCAAGCCATTAGTGAGCACGGTTAGCCTAGCATACATGTCCGAAAAAGACTCATCAGATTTCATTCTAAACATTTCTTATTCAGACACTAACATGTTGGCTTTGGTACGTTGCACGTACCTGCTGTGTCCCTTCATATATTACCTCAAGGCGGTCCCACATTTCCTTTGCAGTAGTGCAAGTTGACACCCTTGACTACTCTGTTGGATGAAGGGAGCACTACATGATGTGCTTGACACCCCAGTTCAGCGTTGATTGCCTGATCTGTTCTTTTGTCCATGTATCTTCGTCCGGAGGCAGCTCAAATGGTCCCTTGCTGATCACTCGCTAGACTTCATGATCCTGGGCTCTAATGAAGACCTGCATGCGGTTTTTCCAGTAAGATTAATTTGTCCCAGTGAAAAAGGGAGGTCTATTTACGGAATGCCCTTCGGCCATAGGACCTTTAGTTGCAATATCACCAGTTCTCTCAAGGTCGTTAGACCACATACAGAGAGACTAGCTCTGATACCCCATGTTGAGTGGTGATAGGCAGATCTAGAGGGGAGGGGTGAATAGATCTGCCCTTTTTTGCCCTTCTTTCCGGAAATAAAAAAGGATCTAACACAAATGATGAAAAGATAGATATTTAGTTAATATCTAAGAAGTTGGACACACAAATGATATCCATGAACGGTCTTACCAAGATTATACCGCTAGAATAAAAAGGAAACCAAACCACAGGACACAATCTTTAAGGTGGTTCGGTCTCAATCTAGAGACCTATATCCACCCCTCACACAACATGGTGAGGCTTCACTAGTGCAAAAGCACATCCGTTGATCCACAGCTATAATCAGAGAGATACACTCTCACAACTCTGCTGCCACACAGCTTGAGGGATCACAACCCAAAACACACAGACCGGTTACCACACCGTCTGTCTTCCTACTCACAGGTAGGGAACGAATGATATGAAGTGTGTTTTGAAGAAAAGCAAACTGAAAATGAAACAACCAGACAGAGTATTGTAATGAAGCACTATGAGAAAGAAGTCTCCTATCTGGGAAAGAGCGTGAGGGCTCCTTGGCTCTCTTCTTGTTCTTCCTTGTTCTTCACCACAACCCTTGTGATAGGATGATGATCTAGCTTTCAGCTTTCAAGGGTTCTAGATGGAGCTTCACAAGACCTTCCTGCTTGCAAGGAGTCCTCTCATCGTGAGGAAGAGGATCATCTTCTTTTTGTTTCACTCACGCAGGCAGCATCACCAGGAAGAAGATAACTTCATAAGCAAGCTTCTAGCTATTCTTTTATCTACTTGCTTGCCTTGCTATCAAACTGGAGCTCATGCTCCTAATATATTAGTCACCACCGGCGATACCAACATTGTCCCCTTTTCATGCTAAACCCATAATGTCACATCCACATTATTTGATTTACTTCTATTTGCTAAGTTGACCCTTTTTCTATCAAGTCTGCATATATGTGGGTAGGTAGGACACCATATCAGTAAAAGTACAATCCTTTCAGGGGATTTCCTTGCCAGACCATCATCCTTTGACAGTGTACCCACTTTGACGACTTTTTCCAGACTGGACGGATCCTCCAGGACAAGTTCCAGATCTTGAAAATGGCTTCTATCAGTTTCAGACCTGTTCTGGTCGAACAGTGTGTCGACACTTTCCACACAGTGTGTCGAGACATCCCATTGAATAACTTGAGCACAGTTTTAGCCGATTTCAAAATCGTTCTGGTCGAACACTGATGTGTCGACACTTTACTCACAGTGTGTCGGGACATATGTGATTGGATCCGAGATAACATCATAACTGTGTCGAGACATCATCAAACGGTGTCGAGACATGTGGTCATGTGCAGAGTTCCCACACGAAGGTGTCGAGTCTTTACGCGCCAGGATCCGAGTCATCACACGAAGGTGTCGAGACACGTCCGCCATTAAGAAGTGAGGCATGAGGTGTGTCGACACTTTTCACTCAGTGTGTCGAGACATCAATTAATCCATAGGCCAGACAGACAACGGCTTTAGCTTGATTTCTTCTGGGGGTGTCGAGACATTGGTTAGATGTGTCGACACATTCTTTTCTGCTGGAGCTCAACCATTCGTATATCAGCACGATCTCTTCTAGATGTGTCGATACATCATCAGACGGTGTCAAGACATCACTTAGAGAAATTCTCCTGCACTTGTTTAGTCTATTCAATAAACCAGAACATGTTAGATATTCCTCAATTATCTACTAATGATTTATGATTTGTTATCATCAAAACCAGGGGACAAAACACTCCTACGTCCAGCCACTGACTCTGCTTAGTGCAAAAACTAGCTCGGATAAGGGATAGCCGGCCCCGTTGGCTCGAGGAGCTCGAAGGAAAGGTACCAGAGGGATTGGAAGGACAACAAAAAGAAAAAGAGAGAAAGAAGAAGAAAGAATACAAGTGAAGGTCACCTCTCTGCCAACTCTTTGCAAGCACCGTCCAAAGAGTGAAAGAGGAAGGATAAAAATAAAATGGCAGAGATGGACGAGGAGGGAAGGGGAGGTCAAGAAATGAGGGAGCTTAATGAGCTCCCCCCTCCCCTTGGGATGGCGTCGGCGGGTCAGGGATAGGAAGGTGACATGCCCTGGCATGACGAACCCTCTCCCAAACTGACCCCTGACTGACGAACCCTCTTCCAGACTAAAATAGCGGGAGCTTCCCTCCTACAGCCGTCCGCCTCGTCCTCTTATGAAGCGCTCTCCATGCCTCGCCAAGACAAAATAGCACAACGCTTCACAGAAAGGGAAGAAGGAGAAATCGCTAGGGATGTCCATAAGTGATACAAGGAAAAGGAGACGCCCCTTGGACCTTTTATAGGCTAAAGGGGGAGCTATTCGCCTTAAATGACTCTCCCCTTACAAACATGCTAAAGGGGCCTTCCCTGAGATGGTTACCTCATTTCCCAATGTCCCCCTCCGGCGGGACGCGCGAAGCGACAACTCATTAAGGGCGACATGGAAAAGCGGAAATGCGCTAGTGCCATGTCAGTTATTTGACAGATCAGCACGCGCGATACCTGTAGAGAAAATCGGCGACTACGGATATGGTAGTCAAATCACGCCAAAAGTGGTAAGAAATAATCAATTCGATACTTAATGTTGTCGCCACTATATTTTCTCAAAAAGATTACATAGCTACATAAAGGAAAAAGAAAGAAAGAGCTACTACATCAGGCCTCGGGTCCATCTCCAAGATCGGTAGACAAGGCCCCCTCAGCACCAGATGATCTGCCCCCGGTACTCTCGACGACTGCCGACCCAGGCACTGACCCTGCCTGTGTGGGAACTGTATCGGTCGTGTGCCCTCCCGAGGTTGCTGGAGTTGGCGGTCGCTCAGACGAGACCGAAGTCTCCCGACTCTCCTCTTCGCTCGACGTGTAGTAGGAAGAGTCGGTGGAATTCCAGTCCGAGTCATAGCTTTGCCCGGAAGAGAAAATGAGCCCATTCGCTTGGGCCTCAGCTTCTATGACAACCCGAGCGAAGCCCTGGGAGAAGCCCTTTCGAAGGCCCCAATTGTAGCTCGACTCATAATAGGGGAAGGTAGCCTGATGAAGAGCCGCATGATAGGCCTTTGAGCACTTATGTCGCTCGAGTGCCTCCACCCCGGCCAACTCCGCCTGCCTCTCGAGCTCGGCTATCCTCTGGTCTGACTCGGACAGCCTTCTTTCAGCCTCGGTCAGCTCATCCTCGGCCCCCTGGACTCGGTCCTCGAGCCCCTCTCGCTCGGCCTTGCACTGCTCGCCACGCTTGACCTGAATCATACGCTCCACCTCCAGGAGCTCAATCTTCTGGTTGACCATACGACTGGCCTGGGCCAGCTGCTCTACCGATGACCGAGCCTCCGCCTGGCTCGACTGCACCTGAGCCCGAAGCGGGGCCACCTCCTGACGAAGGTCACCAAGATCAAGGGTCAAACGCTCAACCTTCCGGTCGAGCACACCACGGGCCCATGAGAGAGCCACTCGCTCCGACTCCACTCAAGCATATGCGCACACTACCTCAGCTCCGAGCTGGGCCAAGATCAGGCTACCTTTCATAAGTTGCTCGAAAAGCGTGGAGGGTGGACCCCTCGTGAGTTTATCTCGCACAACTCCCAAAGCAATAGAATGGCACCTCCGGTATAGGGAGGCCCGGACACTGAAGGAACTGGTCGAGGGAGGGGAAATTCTCTCTGGAGCAGTCGGGATTGGGGCACCTTCCCCGAGCGATCCTGCCTCGGGGGCCCCATCAGTTGACTCGGGATGAGCAGCCCTGCCGTGTACCTCCCAGGCCTCGGTCGGCTACGATCGAGTCACTACATCCTACGACCCTCTAGCCTTGATCGGCTCGGACCTGGCCCCTCCGTCTGGCGCCCCCTCTGCTTCGCTCGGCGCCCCAGCATCGGCCGCAATCCCTTTGTCAATTGCTCCATCTTGCACCATAGAGGGAGGAGGCAACAAGGGAACCTCATCAACCGAGTGGGCGGCCTCCGCCTTCCTCTCCCATTTTTTCTCAGCAGACTGAGCTTGCATCGAAGACCGCAGCAACTTCGCCACAGGATCCTTCCGCTTGACCCCCCGGCGTTCAGAAGCCTTGTCCCGGGCGATCCCTTTGCCCTTTTCCCAGGCGCGGGTTGAGCCCTCCGAAGCTAGGAGATCGCTCAGAGCCGGCGTATCATCCACATTGATGACCTCCAGCTCAACTGACAGTGCCTCCTCCTCCTCCTCCTCAGCCGCTTGTCGGAGGTCTGCGCGAAGAATAGCAAATTTAGAAAAGCAAGGAACTTGCTTGAAAGAGGACATGTCCCTCAGACCCTTACCCGTCGGCAACAGCAGTCGAGAAAGATACTCCTCGATATTAGGAGGAGTCACCAACTCAGCAGTCTCCAGGTGGTCCCGTTGAAGGATAACAGCATCCCTCTCCACCTCCGGAGAGACCTCTGTTTTCTTCGGAGGGATGTTCGGGTGAAAGTTGAGCGCCGTCGGGAAATCCCAGACCATGCCAACCGCCGACGCGTCCACCCAAAAATATTGGGTCTTCCACCCCTTGTGAGAGGAATCCTTCACAGAAAGGGACACGCAACTCCTCTTCCGCTTCGCCTGAATGAAGAAGAAGCCCTTCCCGGTAAAAGAGTTCTCCTTCGGCTCGAAGAAATAGTGGAAGAGGTCCAGCGAGGTGCGCACCCCCCTCTGGCCACAGAGGAAAATGAAGGAGAAAATAAGGGTATAAGAATTGGAGACTAGCTAGACAGGAGCCAGTCGGTAGAACTGAAGCAACTCGGTGACGAAAGGATGGAGGGGCAGCCGAAAGCCGCACTTCCAGGCCAAGAGGAAAGAACAAAAGAGGCCAGAACGAGTGGCCGAACTAGATTCATGAGGCTCAAATGCAAGGAACTTGAATCGCCATGGCAGCCCATTCTGATTCTCCAGCCGCTTCACGTCCGCCTCACCCAGCTCGCTGCGAAGAGGCTCCGATGGCACCAAAAAAGTCCTCGAGGCCTGTTCTCCCTCTCGTCTCTCGGCCCCTGGATTTTGGTCCGCCATGGAACAGACATAAAAACTGGGAGAAAAAGGGGAAAGCTCTAGGTCAGAGGACTCTGAAGGAGAAAGAAGCTGACGAAACGCCGCCGCGGTACTCTCTCTAGTTCCACGGAAGCCGCTGCGATTCTCCGCTCCTCCGAACTACTCACACGGCGCCTGACCCCCCCATTTAAACACAAAAGGAGGTAAAACCCTAAACCCCAGAGATAAAAGGATGCAAAACGTCAATGCTCATAACCCCTGGCTGGGAGCGGCGCGGTGTTCCGATCTCCCAAGGCGGGGCCTCCTTTTACTCATCATGACGGGCATATTTTCAGGACAAGCCGCATCATGTGGCCCCTGCAGAGAGAGATCTCCACCCAACTAGATCCACGAAAAGTCCCGCCCAAATGCTACTCATCCGAGCCTAATTTTGGCTCGGGAGTAGGAGGGGGACAAGTGGAGAGGGGAAATCTAACCGCCCAGACGGAGAGGCCAAAAGAGGTCCAACCGGACCGAACGAGGCCCAACTCCTTGAAGTGGTAGCCCCCGGGCCCACTCAATATAAGCCCAATAACTCACTCGGAACAAGCGCTTCCTAGGTGGCCTTCAGGTTAGGAAGTCCGAGCATCAGTTCGATTGGGAGAGCTCCTTCGGAGCCCCGTATTCTCTGCCCTAATCATGCACTCATTGCTCAGGAGGCCCCTCCAGAGTCAGTGCCTCATGCTCGGGCCAACTGATGGAAGCTTATTAATACAGCCGTTACGTGTCTCTTAAAGGCCAGGAGCTCAAGGGGATAGGGGAAACCAAGAGTCCGCGGGCTATAAAGAGGCCACGAGGAGGACATAACCCCCCTCCCCCCCCCCCCCCCCCCCGAATCTCCTTAGCTTACAGGGATCATTCACTCAACGGGCAACTATTTAAACTAGAAGAACCCTGCCGAAGAGAGGTAAGAAGGAAAGAGACACCTAAAATCCTGAGCAAGAACCACTTCACCTCTTGGTGGAGAGGGATCTCGCATCCTCATATTCCTCCTGATTCCTCCATTCGCACCAGTGCTCTACTACACTTGCTGACTTAAGCATCGGAGGGTCTTCCCCGGGGTTCTAACCCCGGGCACCTCTGCTCTAGCACCCCTGATAAATACCTTTGAGTAAATTAAAACTTCTTTTAAAAGAAATCATACTTGAAGGCCTTACATAAAGAACCCAACCTCACAAGGACTATAATGAAAATATACAAGCCAACCCTACTTTATAACATAAAAAATCCTGAAGGCTTTGTGTAAAGAGCCAAACCTTAGGGGGGCTAGTATATAAAATTACAAATCATCACTTTATGCATACGTAACCTACTCTTCTTAATAGAATTCTAGGTTTTGTTTAAAGAACTAAACTATAGGAGGACTAGCATACAAATGTGCAATCCAACTTTATGCACATGGGTAAAGAATCTTACATGGGAGGTCTTGTACAAAGAAACAAAACCATGGGAGGGTTATTCGATAAATGTACAAGAAAAACTTTAACACATGGGCCATGGGTTGTACGTAAGTGGAATCCACACTTTCCAACTTCCAAATTGAAGACTCTCCACCTGGGCGCCAATTCTTATATTGAAGACCCCTCACCTAGGTGCCATTTTCAATAGGACCCCATCCCATTAAAATAGTAATATATGTGTGTACATCTTGAATGCTAGCACGTGAATGTGGCAGAATTGTCTAAAAATTAACGCCCTCCTACAAGGGCGTCATTCCCATGAAATAATGCCACCTAAACTAATGACGTCCTCATGCAAGGCGTCATTTATGTGAATAGTGCAACTTGGTTTAATGAACGACCCCTTACAAGGGCGTCATTTAAACCTATGTTTCTAGAAGATTGAGACACGAACAACCCCAATTCGCTGGCTAAGCACTAATCTAGGATCGTGTTCCCAAACCGGACCCGCAAGGCCATAACCAATGCTTGCAAATCCCTATAACTAATCCCCTACGAACCACTGTCAGAGGCTACTGCCATCTTTCAGTGCTTGCAGAAGGGAATGTTTCCCTTTATTCCTCGGAAAGCATGAAGTCTACGTCCTACCGCGGCGGCGGGGAACGCGTGGCTTCATCCTGTTATCTTTCCTCATAATCACACGTCAAAAGATAGGTGTTCTCAAATCCTTGCCTAACTAGTAGCTAAATAGGTTAACTTATGCATGCTTAGAGTTAGATTAACTCGTCATATATATATATTACTTGACTTTACCATGATTAAGAAATAATACCGTGTTATACATATTTATAATAGCTTGTTACACCTGTCGCATATGATTCTATACATACTGTTACCATGATCTTTATGAGTTTAAACTTAGTTTGTTAAGCATGATTTCATGAGTTTTGAACATATTTTATCACACTAGTTTTACAGTCTTAATAACTATATTTTAAACCTTAATATATAGCCTCTGTTACACAGAATACGTTAATGTTTTAAAACCCGGAGGATCCCAACTCTCTTGTAAATAGTGCCCTGACGAGGGCGCCAATTACAAAATTAAAGACTCCGCGAGGAGTCGTCAATTAAATGAAGACATGTTTCATGTCGTCATTTACATTTCTGAAATTTATAATTCAACACATTCAAAAATCCATAACTATCAAACTAAAGCATGAATTTATACATGAACATGTTTCTGGAATCCTGATATTTTTCCCACATGTTCGTACCTTTACTTCCTGATTCGGAGCACGTTTACACTAGTTAATAGTACACACTCTTCGGAAAATGGCGCCCCTGACCAGGGTGCCAATTTCAAAATTGAAGACTTCCCAAAGGGTCGTCAATTAAATGAAGACATGTATCATGTCGTCAATTCAATTTTCTGAAATTTTCAAAAATCAGTAAATCAACGTATTCAAAAATCTATAACTAATAAACTGAACTATGAAAATTTTGACTGAATATACTTCTGTGACCCTGAGATTTTTCTCCATCTAACCATGTCTTCGGATTCTGATTCGGAGAAACTTTTGAGAAATGAATAGTAACTTGTGTCACAGAAGTTACAGTTCTGATGCGAAGTACAACTTATTGGTAGTTGAACCTGTACTTAAATTGAAGACACCTTGGAAGTCTTCAATTAAATGAAGACTACTCACAGGGACGTCAATTCCATTTTCTTAGAAATTAAAGATATAACATTTGAAAATTCTTATCTGAGAAACCAAAACCTAGTAATGTTATCTGAACATGTTTCTGGACTCCCGAGGATTTATACTACATATTCTTGTCCTTACTTTCGAATTTCGAGAAATGTTTTCAAAATGAACAGTGCTTTGAGTCACGAAACGCACCTATTGGGTGAAAATCACCCACAGTAATTGGCGCCCCAAGCTAGGGTGCCAATTCATCAAATAGCGACGTCTCTCAAGTTTTCAATTAATTGAAGACTGCATGAGGGGGTGCCAATTTTAATATGTATATATGTTTTGTGAAAAATCAAAATTTTGAAAGGTTGGGCAACCCCCCGACGCCAATTCTTCAAATGACGGCAGCCAGTAAGTCTTCAATTAATTGAAGACTACTTATAGGGGCGCCAATTCCTTATATACATATATATATTAAAAAAAATAGCCCCTGTAATTGACGCCCCAAGCCAGGGCACCAATTACTTAAATAGCGACGGCCAGGACGTCTTCAATTAAATGAAGACATCCTATGGGGTGCCAATTTCATATAGCCCTATATAAAATTCTAAAAATTGAAAATTTGAAGGATTAGCAAACCCCCAGATGCCAACTCATTAATTATAACTTCTCATCTTGATCTATCTCATGAATTATGTAACCACAACCCTAATCCATACTCCTACGTATGATGAATTCTTGAAATTCCATTCCATGAAAAATCTACTTGTGTATACCCCACATGTTCAAACCTTGAACCTCTTAAACTATCATTTGGGAGTGTTGGAGCTAAGTGCCATGCAAGACAAAGTGCTACGTTGTGGGAGCCACCTCTTGAGGCCGTACGGCGTAAAGTGCTACACGATGGGAGCCACCTCTTGAGCTTGTAGGGGCCACCTCTAGAGTCCTCCACAACCAAATGACTAGTTAATCTCATCTGTAATACTACGTTTCTAAATTCTTGAAATTCCATATTGGCTATAAATGAGAGTGGATGTCAAAGGTAATACATGAAATGCTGTGCATATAGGGCCCGGTCTGGTCCTGGGAGGAGCACCCGAAGGTACTTGTGCCCATGGGAGTTTATTGACCACGGTGTTTAGCATTGCACCGGAGTACTTGCTTGACTTGAGACACTCCACCCCTACTCTCTCTCCTTACATACTTGACTTGTGACCCGGAACGGGCAATACTAGACTTGTGGCCCGAGAAAGGGAAAAATACTTGCTTGATAATAGCCAATTCTACTGATACGTACTTGACATTACTTGCTTGAATTGAATTTTTACTTGCTCTATCTGAGATATACTTGTACATGAGTTCCTTCCAGCACTTGAGTTCATACTTATACACAAATCCCTGCTTGCCCCGAAGTGGCATTTACATCTGTAAACTCTTGAAATACTGCTTGTCAAATACTTGAAATCTTGATATACTCTCTTTATACAGTTCTTGATCTCTTACTGTTTATCATGCCTAAATTTACCTGTATACTTGATTTTTCTTATACGTACATTACGCATAGCCATATTGATAATACATGCAACTTGTAAATCACGTAAAGATTATTCGTATTTGAGATGTAATTCCTACTGAGCGATTCGCTCATCCAGTTGCTTCCTAACATTTTCAGGTGATTCAGATAGCGACAAGAATGGGGTTGAGACCGAGTGAAGAGTGCTAGAACACCAGTCACCTATCATTAGCTAGTTGCGTCCTTGAATTTTATTTGAGTCCTACTTTGTATTCCAGTATGTCAGTTTACTTGTCCGAACCATGTTACGGCACTTAGCCTAGTGTTGTCTTTTTAAATTGGGAATTGTCATGGACTATCTTTAATTCCTTTGGTTAATCAAATAAACATCACTTGGATTATTGGGATTTGTAGATTTTATTAGTCTTTTGCACACTCCGTAATTATGTATATCAAAAAAAAAATTATCGCTCTAATGACACGATCTATATAGACGCGTCACACATCCGAGTATCTTCTGCGCTCGGGACATGACAGTCTTCGTGGTATCAGAGCCTAAGTTTTCAAACCTAGGGAACTAGAAGAAATAAAAGGTTAGGAATTAAAATCTAGGTAAAACCCGAGTCTAAGGATAGATACACCTTACCCGGTGAGATGGATAGAGCCATGGGTTAAGTTCTATAATGACTTTTAACCTTACAAGTAAACCCGATCTTTATCATACTTAAACTCTTTTGTAAGATCATGGCTACGGAAAGAGCACAATGGCGCGAGATGCAGCGCACCGTGCAAGGCCTTACACAGGCACTACAACAAGTGGCCCAAGGCGGAGCAAACCATGGAGTGGGTGATCTCCACAGAAGTTTCCGTAACATGAACCCACCGAGGTTCACAGGTTCATCCGACCACGAGGATGCCGAGAACTGGCTAAAGGAGATGGAATGAATTTTCCGTGTAATGCAATGCGCGGACGAGGAGAAGGTTTTACTGGCCGTATTCCAACTGGAGCGGGACGCTCGATGCTGGTGAGAATCCATACAAGCAACACTGCCAGAATACCATGTTACATGGGATGAATTCGCGGAGCATTTCAACAACAGGTACTTCTTCGACCATATCCAGGAGAAGAAGGTCGCAGAATTCGCCATTCTAAAACAACGGGGCTTAAAAGTGGTCGAGTATGAGGCCCAGTTTTCCAGATTATCTAGGTATGAACCCCACTTGGTGTGTACAGAAAAGATGAAGGTGAGAAGGTTCCTCAATGGGCTTCGGCCCTATTATATTACACAGCTTGCACCGATGGACATCCAAGCCTATTCGGAGATAGTTCGGCGTGTCCAATTGCTAGAATACGCCACCGAATTATCCAAGAGAAGCCGAGGAAGAGACAAGAAGGAACCCGTCACAAGCCCGGGAAAATTCAAACAATCATTCAACAAGAAAAGGTTCTTCATGGGAGGGGAGCCCTCCAAGGCAAAGAAATTCTAGAAGAATGGCAGACCATTCTCCACCACCACACCCTCAAAGGAGATTTGCAAGTATTGTGATAAAGCTGGTCATAAGACCGAGGAATGCTGGAGAAAGTTAGGAGCTTATCTTCGATGCGGGAGCCGAGAGCATCGGATCCCAGACTGCCCACTGATGAAGGAGTTAGACATCAAAGACGAGAAGTGTCCGGTAAAGAAACAAGGTCGTCTGCAAGCTCTCCGAGAGACAGAACCCACTGAAGGCGAAATTATGGAAGGTACTCTCACTATTTCTTCAAAAATTGCTCAAGTTTTATTTGATACCGGAGCAACTCATTTATTCATTTCAAAGAAATTTGCTGCTTCATTTTCTAAGAAACATGAACTGTTAGATTTGGTTATATCTACACCTCTTGGGAATGAGTCCGATATCACGTATCACTATCCAAACTGTGAGGTGTTGATTAAAGGAAACAATTTACCTGCTGACCTGATATGCCTAGATATGAAGGGTTATGATGTCATACTAGATGATGATTGGTTATCCACATACCAAGCAACTGTAGATTGCTGGCACATCAAGGTAACTTTCATGGATTTCCCAGAGCTAGTTTACAATAGCCCTCGGAGTAAATCACTTCTTATATCAGCACTCCGAGCTAGAAGGCTTATGGATAAGGGATGCATGGCTTTCATAGCATTCGTGACTGCCATAAAAGTTGAGAAGGTTAAACTTGAAGACATCCGTGTAATTCGAGATTTTCTCGATATTTTTTGAGAATATTAAACCGGCTCACCCCCAGAAAGGGAAGTGTCGTTCACAATCGACCTTGTCCCTGGTGCTGGTCCTGTTTCCAGGGCACCATACAGAATGTCCCCTGCTGAGCTGAAAGAACTAAAAGAACAACTAATGGAGTTGTTGAAAAAGGGTTTCATCAGGCCGAGTACTTCCCCTTGGGGAGCACCCGTGCTGTTCGTCAAAAAGAAGGATGGATCGATGAGACTATGCATCAATTATCGGCAGCTAAATCACCTTACAATCAAGAACAAATACCCGCTGTCGAGGATTGACGAGTTGTTCGATCAATTATCTGGTGCTTCATATTTCTCCAAGATTGATCTTCATTCTGGTTATCACCAATTGAAGATCAAAGAGGAAGACATTCATAAAACTACATTCCGAAGTAGGTATGGGCATTACGAATTTACTGTTATGCCTTTTGGACTAACAAATGCCCCCACATCTTTTATGCAGTTAATGACAGCATATTCAGGCCCTATTTAGACTAATTCATTGTGGTCTTTATTGATGATATTCTGATCTATTCCAAGACCGAAGAGGATCATGAAGAACATCTCAAAAAGGCACTGCAGGTATTAAGAAAAAACAAGCTATATGCCAAATTCAACAAATGCGAGTTCTGGCTCGAGGAAGTATCCTTCTTAGGCCATATTATTTCGAAGAACGGAATTACCGTTGACCCGTCAAAGGTCGAAGCCGTGAAGAACTGGGAACGACCCACAAATGTAACAGAAATTCGAAGCTTCTTGGGTCTAGCTGGTTACTACCGGCGTTTTATCAAGGACTTCTCCAAGATTGCCGTTCCTCTGACCAGCTTAACCCGCAAGGAAGTGCCTCATGAGTGGAATGAAGACTGTGAAAAGAGTTTCCAAACTTTAAAGGATCTCTTGACCACTACTCTAGTCTTATCATTACCAATTGAAGGAGAAAAATACAAGGTATATACTGATGCTTTGGGCATTGGCCTCGGATGTGTATTGATGCAGAATGGAAGAGTCATTCCATACTCTTCCCGACAGTTGAAGAAACATGAAGAGAACTACCCGGTTCATGACTTAGAACTGGCCGCGGTAGTATTTGCCTTGAAGATATGGAGACATTATCTCTACGGAGAATAATTCACTATGTACTCCGATCATAAAAGTCTCAAGTACTTATTCTCCAAAAAGGAGCTGAACATGAGGCAAAGACGTTGGCTCGAATATCTTACTGATTTTGACTTCATTATACAATACCATCCTGGTAAGGGTAATTCCGTAACTGATGCCCTTAGTCGAAAGCCAAGAGCAATTCTGGCCAACTGCATGATACAAGAATGGAAGCTGCTGGAGAAATTCTCTAAGCTTGATATCAGCACAGATGAGAAGAACAAGTGTATTATTCTATCTCATATGAGTCTACATCCAGATTTGTTACCTGAAATCACGAAGCTTCAAGAAGAAGATCCCGCACTAGTGGAGATAAAAAGCAAGCTGGACGAGAGACTTGATTTCAAGCTAGCACCTGATGGCAGACTGCTATTCCATGAATGTACATGTGTGCCCGACTGTCCCGAGTTGAAGAAGAAGATTCTTGAAGAAGATCATCGATCGAGGTACACGATCCACCCTAGAGCCAATATAATGTACCAAGATTTGAAAAGAACTTTCTGGTGGCCTAACTTGAAAAAGGAGGTAGCAGACTTTGTATCTCGTTGCCTCACATGCCAACAAGTGAAGGCGGAACATCAAAAACTCGCCGGAAAGCTACATCCACTGGATATTCCGAAGTGGAAGTGGGAAGATATTGGCATGGACTTTATCATGGGTTTGCCAAAGTCTAGGGGCGGATATGATGGAATTTGGGTGATTATCATCGGCTAACTAAATCGGCCCATTTCTTACCCATCAAAAGCTGATGGTCAGTCGACGTACTTGTTGTCTTATATATTAAGGAGATGGTTAGATTGCATGGAGTTCCCATCTCGATCGTATCTGACCGAGACCCGCGCTTCACTTCTCATTTCTGGAAGAGTCTACAACACTCTCTGGGGATGAAACTCAGCTACAGTAATGCTTTTCATCCCCAAATAGATGGACAGACCGAGAGGACTAATCAAGTTGTGGAAGATATGTTAAGAGCATGCATTGTAGACTTCGGCGGAAGCTGGCATGACCACTTACCACTAGCCGAATTTGCATATAACAACAGCTATCAACCCAGTATAAAAATGTCACCTTTTGAGGCATTATATGGCAGGAGTTGCGGATCTCCTATATGCTGGGATGAAGTCGGTGAAAAACAAATTCTAGGCCCACACATGGTATGAGATTCTACCGAGAAGATACATCTCATTAGGGAAAGGTTAAAGATAGCACAGTCCAGGCAGAAATCTTATGCCGATAACAGAAGGTGAGACCTGGAATTTCAAGTTGGAGATCATGTTTTCATCAAGGTATCTCCCGGCCGATGCATTAGAAGATTTGATGTTAAGGGCAAACTAACACCAAGGTTCATTGGTCCATTCGAAGTGCTGGAAAGAGTAGGCGAGGTGGCTTATCGCATCGCCCTACCTCCGCAATTGTCAGAAGTGCACAACATGTTTCATGTTTCTATGCTGAAGAAATACGTGCACGATCCTTTCTATGTCATTGACCACAACGATTTAGTGGTAAAAAAGGACCCTACCTACGAGCAGAAGCCAATGAAGATCCTCGACCGAGAAGTTCGAGTTCTAAGGAACAAGACGATCCCTATGGTGAAAATTCAATGGAATCGAAGCTTAGAACAAGAAGCTACATGGGAAACTGAAGAATCTATGAAGAGGAGATTTTTGGAGTTATTCTAATTGTAAGTACACTGCACCTTTTTTATTCTTGCATAATACAATTTAATTTGGGGACCATATTCTTTTAAGTGGGGGAGGTTGTAGCACCCCTGATAAATACCTTTGAGTAAATTAAAACTTCTTCCTAAAAGAAATCATACTTGAAGGCCTTACATAAAGAACACAACCTCACAAGGACTATAATGAAAATATACAAGCCAACCCTACTTTATAACATAAAGAATCCTGAGGGCTTTGTCTAAAGAGCCAAACCTTAGGGGGGGCTAGTATATAAAATTACAAATCATCACTTTATGCATACGTAACCTACTCTTCTTAATAGAATTCTAGGTTTTGTTTAAAGAACTAAACTATAAGAGGACTAGCATACAAATGTGCAATCCAACTTTATGCACATGGGTAAAGAATCTTACCTGGGACGTCTTGTACAAAGAAACAAAACCATGGGAGGGTTATTCTATAAATGTACAAGACAAACTTTAACACATGGGCCATGGGTTGTACGTAAGTGGAATCCACACTTTCCAACTTCCAAATTGAAGGCTCTCCTCCTGGGCGCCAATTCTTATATTGAAGACCCCTCACCTAGGCGCCATTTTCAATAGGGCCCCATCCCATTAAAATAGTAATATATGTGTGTACATCTTGAATGCTAGCATGTGAATGTGGTAGAATTGTCTAAAAATTAACGCCCACCTACAAGGGCGTCATTCCCATGAAATAATGCCACCTAAACTAATGACGTCTTCATGCAAGGCGTCATTTATGTGAATAGTACCACTTGGTTTAATGAACGACCCCTTACAAGGGCGTCATTTAAACCTATGTTTCTAGAAGATTGAGATACGAACAACCCCAATTTGCTGGCTAAGCACTAATCTAGGATCGTGTTCCCAAATCGGACCCGCAAGGCGATAACCAATGCTTGCAAATCCCTATAACTAATCGCCTACGAACCAATGTCAGAGGCTACTGCCATCTTTCAGTGCTCGTAGAAGGGAATGTTTCCCTTCGTTCCTCGGAAAGCGTGAAGTCTACATCCTGCTGCGGCGGCGGGGAACGCGTGGCTTCATCCTGTCATCTTTCCTCGTAATCACACGTCAAAAGGTAGGTGTTCTCAAATCCTTGCCTAACTAGTAGCTAAATAGGTTAACTTATGCATACTTAGAGTTAGATTAACTCGTCATCCATGCTATATATATATATATATATATATATATTACTTGACTTTCCAATCATTAAGAAATAATACCATGTTATACATATTTATAATAGCTTGTTACACCTGTCGCATATGATTCTATACATACTGTTACCATGATCTTTATGAGTTTAAACTTAGTTTGTTAAGCATGATTTCATGAGTTTTGAACATATTTTATCACACTAGTTTTACAGTCTTGATAATTATGTTTTAAACCTTAATATATAGCCTCTGTTACACAGAATACGTTAATGTTTTAAAACCCGGAGGGTCCCAGCTCTCTTGTAAATGGCGCCCCTGACCAGGGCGCCAATTACAAAATTGAAGACTCCGCGAGGAGTCGTCAATTAAATGAAGACATGTTCCATGTCGTCATTTACATTTCTGAAATTTATAATTCAACACATTCAAAAATCCATAACTATCAAACAAAAGCATGAAATTTATACATGAACATGTTTCTGGAATCCTGATATTATTCCCCACATGTTCGTACCTTTACTTTTTGATTCAGAGCACGTTTACACTGGTGAATAGTACACACTCTTCTGAAAATGGCGCCCCTGACCAGGGTGCCAATTTCAAAATTGAATACTTCCCGAAGGGTGGTCAATTAAATGAAGACATGTACATGTCGTCAATTCAATTTTCTAAAATTTTCAGAAATCAATAAATCAACGTATTCAAAAATCTATAACTAATAAACTGAACTATGAAAATTTTGACTGAATGTACTTCTGTGACCCTGAGATTTTTCTCCATCTGACCATATCTTTAGATTCTGATTCGGAGAAACTTTGGAGAAATGAAAAGTAACTTGTGTCACAGAACTTACAGTTCTGATGCGAAGTACAACTTATTGGTAGTTGAACATGTACTTAAATTGAAGACACCCTGGAAATCTTCAATTAAATGAAGACTGCTCAGAGGGGCGCCAATTCCATTTTCTAAGAAATTAAAGATATAACATTTGAAAATTCATAGCTGAGAAACCAAAACCCAGTAATTTTATCTGAACATGTTTCTGGACTCCCGAGGATTTATACTACATATTCTTGTCCTTACTTTCGAATTTCGAGAAACGTTTTCAAAATGAACAGTGCTTTGAGTCACGAAACGCACCTGTTGGGTGAAAATCACCCACTGTAATTGGCGCCCCAACCTAGGGCGCCAATTCATGAAATATCGACGTCCCTCAAGTCTTCAATTAATTGAAGACTGCATGAGGGGGCGCCAATTTCAATATGTATATATGTTTTCTGAAAAATCAAAAATTTGAAAGGTTGGGCAACCCCCAGGCGCCAATTCTTCAAATGACGACAGCCAATAAGTCTTCAATTAATTGAAGACTGCTTATAGGGGCGCCAATTCCTTATATACATATATATATTAAAAAAAAGAGCCCATGTAATTGGCGCCCCAAGCTAGCGAGCCAACTACTTAAATAGCGACGGCCAGGACGTCTTCAATTCAATGAAGACGTCCTGGAGGTGCCAATTTGATATAGCCCTATATAAAATTTTAAAAATTGAAAATTTGAAGGATTAGCAAACCCCCAGATGCCAACTCAGTAATTATAACTTCTGATCTTGATCTGTCTCGTGAATTGTGTAAACACAACCCTAATCCACACTCCTGCATATGATGAATTCTTGAAATTCCATTCCATGAAAAATCTACTTGTGTATACCCTACATGGTCAAACATTGAACCTCTTAAACTATCATTTGGGAGTGTTGGAGCTAACTGCCACGCAGGGCAAAGTGCTACGTTGTGGGAGCCACCTCTTGAGGCCGTACATCGCAAAGTGCTACACGACAAGAGCCACCTCTTGAGCCTGTAGGGGCCACCTCTAGAGTCCTCCATAACCAAATGACTAGTTAATCTCGTCTGTAATACTACGTTTCTAAATTCTTAAAATTCCATATTGGCTATAAATGAGAGTGGATGTCAAAGGTAATACATGAAATGTTGTACATATAGGGCCCGGTCTGGTCCTGGGAGGAGCACCCGAAGGTACTTGTACCCATTGAAGTTTATTGACCACGGTGTTTAGCATTGCACCGGAGTACTTGCTTGACTTGAGACACTCCACCCCTACTCTCTCTCCTTACTTACTTGACTTGTGGCCCGGAACGGGCAATACTAGACTTGTGGCCCGAGAAAGGGCAAAATACTTGCTTGATAATAGCCAATTATACTGATACGTACTTGACATTACTTGCTTGAATTGAATTTTTACTTGCTCTACCTGAGATATACTTGTGCATGAGTTCCTTCTTGCACTTGAGTTCACACTTGTACACGAATCCCTGCTTATCCCGAAGTGACATTTACATCTGTAAACTCTTGAAATACTGCTTGTCAAATACTTGAAATCTTGATATACTCTCTTTATACAGTTCTTGATCTCTTACTGTTCATCATGCCAAAATTTACCTATATACTTGATTTTTCTTATACGTACATCACGCATAACCATATTGATAATACATGCAACTTGTAAATCACGTAAAGATTGCTCGTATTTGAGATGTAATTCCTACTGAGCGATTCGCTCATCCAGTTGCTTCCTAACATTTTCAGGTGATTCGGATAGCGACAAGAATGGGGTTGAGACCGAGTGAAGAGTGCTAGAATGCCAGTCACCTATCATTAGCTAATCGCGTCCTTGAATTTTATTTGAGTCCTACTTTGTATTCCAGTATGTCAGTTTACTTGTCTGAACCATGTTAAGGCACTTAGCCTAGTGTTGTCTTTTTAAATTTCAAATTGTCATGGACTATCTTTAATTCCTTTGGTTAATCAAATAAACATCACTTGGATTATTAGGATTTGTAGATTTTATTAGTCTTTTGCGCACTCCGTAATTATGTATATCAAAAAAAAAATTATCGCTCTAATGACACGATCTATATAGACGCGTCACGCATCCGAGTATCTTTCGCGCTAGGGACGTGACATCTGACGTGTTTCCCTTCTTACAGTTCATACTTCAAGTGTACGTAGACACCTACTTCCCAGTTCAGGAGTAACGCGAGATCGCCCCTCTTCAAGCAGTAATGGACACCTGATAAGATTTAATGTGATAAGCAAGGCTTCTAACTGTATCAGAGTTGTTAATGCCCCAACATTCCAAATAAGAGCGGAATTAATCATGGTGACGGGAGGAAGCTTGAGATCCAGCCAAGGACTTGGCTTTGGCCCTGGTAACTCTAACATCACTTATCACTTCTCCCGACAAGCCAGATATCTCCATGTGCTACGACTCCTCGACATGGCTCGGCTTTGTACAGTCGGTAAAAGGGATCATCCGACGATTCTTAGAAAAGGAGAGGTCTGATATAACTGAGGAGGCTATTATCCGAGGAGCCACTCTAGTATGGGTATCATCATAGTCCACCACAACCACCTCAGGGACAGGAACAATAGCATGTGGAGCATAACTCTCAACAGCACAACGCTCAGCTAGGGTCTGGTTAGAAACATCCACAGTCGACCCATCCTGAACAATAATTTAGGGTGAAGGGAGCTCCAGGACAGGATTCATCATCTGTCCAACAATGGTCGACTCTTGACCCAGAGAAGTCGACACCCGTGGAAGCTGCGGGGCATGAGCAGCCGGTTGCAAACAAGGATGATCTGACTGCGTTGACTCTAGAATGGTCAACGTCGACGGAGGTGGCAGCTCCAAACCAACCTTTGACGATGAAACGTCAAGCGCTGCATCGATGCCAGGGGTTGCTTCAGGCATGGTGGCCGCTTCAACCCATGCAATGACCTCTAGGATGTTACCTTGCAACACTGGCTCCAAAACGGTCGATCGACCTACAGCCATAATGGCCGACTACACCAAAACAGGAGCATCTTGGAGCTCTGTGGCAGGGGGCTCCAAAAGAGTAATAGCTTGCGTCGACCCAGAAGGAGCATTACCTGAACCAAGACCATCCTGATTCGACCCGACTGCAAGAAGCATCAACGCAGGGCAGGCCTGCTACTGGTAGATCCCTAGATGCCTCAAGGCCACTAGCTGATCTTTAGACCCCTCAGGTTCAAGCTCCGGCTGTGGAGCCACCACATGATCTGACGGGTCCTCTGCTACATGTAGCAATGTAGAAAAGCTGTTGGAGACACCAGTATCCATCCTAGGACTAGCTCGCTGAGAGGGGCGAGGCTTGTATTCCAGACGACGGGTCCTCTGTTAAGTAATCGGATTTCCTTCCTCTTGGCGAGTTGTAGGATTTCCAATTTTTTTCTTGCATTCAGCCTCCAAATGGCCATGCTTATGACAGAACGAGCATACATGGGGGACTCTATGATAATTCACAAATTGCCAGAATCCCTCGCCATCCATGTGTATCCACAAGCGCTCCCTATGCTCCACAGAGAGATCTAGTTCCACAGAGGCAAGCGCCTCAGAAGTTTCAGTCATGGCCAGAGTGTTGTCATGAATCCGTAAAACAGTGCCAAGGTTACCCGCAATGGAGCGCCTGAGATACTCATGATAAAAATTAACAGGGAGGGATGGGAACCCAATCCACACCGGAGCAGAAGCCGGGTTAGTATCAAAATCAAAATTATGAGACCATCAGAAGAACTTGAATAAATAACCTTTAATATAGAGATTCTTCTGAAGGAGAACTTTAAGAAAGTCAACCTCACATCCAAGGCGGATGAGAATGTGCCTGGCATTCACTTTGCTGATCACGAACTCAGAACAGAGGTGGAGACGCTGAGCAAGATAGGATTTAATGTCTGGTATGGAAGGGCGACCATATGAGCACTTACCTATTATGTCGTAATGAATGTGTTGCATGGAGGATTGGATTTCGACTTGTGTGAAGAAGATAGCAGGCTCACCTTGATTGGTGAAGGCATGGGGCCTTACACGGAAGGGGACCCGCGGCCTTTGGTTAG
Source organism: Amorphophallus konjac (assembly GCA_022559845.1). NCBI lineage: Eukaryota > Viridiplantae > Streptophyta > Magnoliopsida > Alismatales > Araceae > Amorphophallus > Amorphophallus konjac. The sequence continues at coordinate 256,342,311 of CM040118.1, read as the reverse complement.
ACACCATGAGCATTTGGGCGTAGGACCTGTGAGGGACTGCAGGCGGAGGCAGTGGACCAACAACCTCGTCCACGCGAGGAGGAGGGGGGGCAGCGACCCCCCCCCCCCCCCGCCACGCCAGCCATCGCCGGCGGGGAGGGTGTAGAAGGAGACGGCGTGTAGCAACCCTGGTAAATTAAAAGAATAAAAGATTTAAAACCAATGATAAAAAGTTCAACTCATATACACTTAAAACATATAACAAAAAGGGCCAAGATAAATAACGCCTCCGTTAAAGTCCTCATTTAATTGAAGATTGTTCACGCAGGCGCTAATTTAAGAATTGACGTCCTCTTGACAGGCGTCATATAAAAGAATTGAAGACTGTGACAGAGACATCATTTTTAAATAACGCCCCAACCTTAGGCGTCATTTACAAACAGAACTATTGGTGTTTGGTTCGAACAGGGATGTTATCTGGGCTAAGTTTTGATTAAGAAAGGAATTGATACGTGTATATTTAAGTTTAGTAAGGATTCTACCAAGGAAATTTTAGTTCTAATTGAACTCCTAAAAACCCATTAGGATTCCTTCCCTATAAATACCCCATCCCATCGAGCCAACCTGTTGGCTCTTTTCTTCATCAAACCTACTGCTGCTGTCGATCGTCCAAGCATCGGGGAGCCTTCCTCTCCATCTTGTTGTTGATACGAGGAGGGGTTCCCATCATCTTCCTCTTCGTCCTGTTGTGGAGAACGTGAAGAACGTAGGAGTTCTTCTTCTTCCTCTTCCTCCTGCTGCTTCATCCGTTGCCGTTGTTATCAAGTTCCTCTGTTTGAAACAGAGTATCGGCTGTGGTTATTATTATCATCTTCTTCATCGTTCTATCAACCAAAGGCCATCCAAAGCATCAAAAGGTAGGTTTTCTCAAGACTTAGCAAAACCCTGTAATTCCTAGGTTAAAAACATGCATATAGGTCTGTAAGAGTTACAGATTTCGTTTCTGGATTGTGTTTTCTCCGTTTACAGTATAAATGGAAATAGCGACCCAAGTAAGGGCGCTATTTGATTCAACGACCGTGCAAACAGTCGTCAATTTCTTAGATAATTAATAATTATACCATGTTCAAAATTTAATAACTATGAACCCTTACATGTAAACTAATGCATGATTATGTCCATAAATTCCTGCTATTTATCTCTATCTGTTCAGGTCTTTAGAATCTTGATCAGACATACTCCAAAAACCATGTGTTTGTGATTGTACCTACCCGGTGCAACTCATATGACAAAGAATTAGCGACCAGATTAGGTCGTCATTTGAATGAACGCACCTATACATGGGCGCCAATTTAGTGATAAACTGTGAATTATAGAAATGGTTATAATGTGCCTGGATATTGAAATGACGACATATACCCTGCCCTTTAATTTGATATATGACGCCCCAGACTAGGGCGCTGTTTACATAATTGAAGCCTTCATGAAAGGCGTCAATTTTATAATAATTAAAATTTAAAAATATTTACAGATATTAATATTTACATAATATGGATGTAACGACTGAGTGAACAGTCGCCATTTACTGAACTAACGACCCTGACAAGGGCGCCAATTCAGAAAACCCCGTCGTTCTCTTCGGCTCCAGTCTTCTTCGATGGCGCCCCCGCCGCCGGCCGACTCTTCCTACACGGAGCTCGATCCCGACGGTTCGGAGGTTGATCCTCTTGATTGGCCTTGCTCTCCGGGTCGTCAGCGCGGTGTCCGTTCTGTGTTCTCGTCCGACTCTGAAGGGGTCTTCGACGAAGATTCCTATTTGTACGGGCTATGTTTCTTCTGTGGGTTCTTGGGCTTTTGTTTCTGGCCACGCCTGGGTCTTCTTGGCCTTTTTGTGCTTTCTTGGGCCTTTGGCCTTGTACGCCTCTTGCCTCTCTTTGGGCGTTTCCCCTCCCCCCCTGTACCCCTTTCTTTTTTCTGCTTTCATATATGATAATCGCTTGCCTAGTGGCCGGGATAGTGTTTTCATCTTCTTCCGCAATGAAGAGATGAACCCCCTCTCCCGTCTCCCCCCTTGCAAGTATCAACTTTAGTTAAAAAAAGACTTAAGCTCAGGCGTCAATTTTCTGATCTCCTGATTTTCGTGGTTTTCTATAACTCTTGACCATGGGTTGTGTACACTCGCACTATATTCCATTTCGTGAATATAGCCCCACGTTTCATGATGTTTTATCGATTACCCACTATTTCTCGGTGATAGATGAACCCTCCATGGGACATTCCGTCCCTTTGGACTGGTGACTTTATCATAGAGACCTCCGTAAGACTTCGTTAGCCTTGGATTCCCTCAAGGCAGCCGAGCAGGTTGTACCATCAAAACCCATGACACTACTTGATTTCTATGTCACTCTAAAGAAACATGGTATACCGGCCCTCATGATATGCTATTTGATGTCATGAGAATACTCTTTAATGGAATGGGAAACCATGCCATTAATACTGCTTAAGAATGATGTGCCATACTTGTGGACACTAATTCTATCTACCTTATCATGTACAAGAACGAGCGAACATCTCTATATGAGCGCTTATTCTTATTGTCTTGGCACCCAAGTTAGGGAGCCGATTCCACCTAGTTTTAATACGAATCGTGGTTATACCGTTATTATCATCCCTACATGTTCAATCCTTGTGATTCTATTCCGCACGATCTACCTTAAAGTTCATACCAGCTTGAATCCTTGGAATTCTATATTGGCTATAACTATAGTGGATGTCGAAAATACATGATCAATGCCTGCGCATATAGGGCCCGATCTGGTCCTGGGAGGAGCACCCAAAAGTACTAGTGCCCATGGGAGTTGTAATGATCACGGTATGACATTGTACCGAAGTGAATGACTAGCTTGATAGACATTTCACAAATCTCGAACTTGAGTTGGCTTGACATGACATGACTTGCGTGACCCGAAAAGGGTATTTATTGTACTTGCTTGAAACATGATAGCCAATTCTTGACATGACATGATCACTTGACATGATAGATATATGTGCTTAATTATCTTGCTATCTTAACATGAGTTCTCGAAAGACTTGCTAGTTCACTCACTATCACTTGATATACATTCTCTATTCTCTTGTTATACATTCTCTATTGTCGTTTTACGCGAACATGCATAGCTAAATTACATTCATCTAACTTGTAATTTACTTAAAGCAAGCTAGCTCTTGAGATATAATCCCTACTGAGCGTTCGCTCACATAGTATTTTTCCCTTATTTTTCAGGTAAGTCCGAGGATGAAACTCTTTCAGATGGGGAAAGTCAAGAGTGATGAGATTAGAGCTACTCCAACTATCCAAGCGTTGTCCAGTCTTGACTTTTCTACATTCTTGAGTCAATCATTGTACTTTTTCATTTTATTGAGTCTTAGCACTAAGAGGATTGTAATAGAAGTACTTTGAAGGTTTTGATGAAATAAAGGATTGGGTTATCTTTACTCTTGCGCGCTCTGTCTTTGTATTGAATACACTAACGCTCTGATTGACATGATCGATATAAAATCGTCACGCGTCTCCGGGTTCCTTCTGCGCTCGGGGCGTGACAGTTTTTGTGGTATCAGAGCCTAGAATATTCAATTCCTAGGAAACCCAAGTCTAGGGATAGGTTTAAACCTTTAACCGGTGAGATTGGGTAGAACCATGGGTGAAGGTAATCTAGATACTCAATTCTTGGTCGAATCTCATATTAATTAGTTATCTAAAATCCTTGTAGGACAATGGCTGCCGAACGTGCTCAGTGGCGTAACATGCAACGCACTATTCAAGGCATGACGTAGGCACTTCAACAGGTGGCACAAGGTGGTGCGCACCGTGGAACGAGAAATCTCCATCAAAGCTTTAGAAACATGAACCCTCTTAAGTTCATGGGATCCACCGATCCAGATGACGCCGAGCAGTGGATCCGAGAGACGGAACGTATCTTCCGATTTATGGAATGCACGAACCAAGAGAAGGTCTTATTAGACACATTCGAACTAGAGAGAGACGCCCGATGCTGGTGGGAGTCAGTAGAAGCCACCTTAGAGCAAGGCCAAGTTACTTGGGAGGAATTTGTGGAACATTTCAACACTAAGTATTTCTCAGACCGAATTCAGGAGAAGAAAGCTGCCGAGTTCGCCGCTCTTAAGCAACGATCCTTGTCGGTAGCTGAGTATGAGGCACAATTCTCTAGGTTGTCCCGATATGCTAAACATCTAGTCAATACTGAGAAAATGAAAGCTAGGAGCTTTCTTAATGGGCTCAGGCTCCAATACATCACACAGCTGGCGCCGATGGACATACAGGTCTATTCGGAGATGGTACGACGAGCCCAATTATTAGAAGATGCCACGGAACTATCTGATAGGATTTGTGGGAGAGATAAGAAGGAACAAGTCACTAGTTCTGGTTCCTTTAAACCCAATTTCAACAAGAAGAGGCCAAACAATGGAGGAACACTCTCCCAAGAGCAAAAGTTCAAGAAGACCAAACCTTTCTCCATTACCACCACACCTTCTAAAGTGGTGTGTAAACACTGTGACAAGGCTGGACATAAGGCCGAAGAATGTTGGAGAAAACTTGGAGCTTGTCTCCGTTGTGGGAGCCGTGATCATCGGATTCCCGACTACCCGTTGCTCAATGATCAAGCAGGTGATGGGAAACGCCCGGTAACGAAGAATGCATGCCTCCAAGCTATTAAGAAGACAGAACAAGACGAAGGCGGACTAGTGGAAGGTACACTGCAAATTTGTTCCAAGTTTGCATATGTCTTATTTAATACTGGTGCATCGCACTCATTTATTTCCAAGAAGTTTGCTGACCCATAACCTATGGAACCGGAGTGGATAAAATTAGTTATCTCAACTCCTCTTGGAAACGAAGCTGATATTGTTCACCATTATCAAAACTGCGAAGTCTTGGTAAAAGGAAGAAATTTACCCATCGACCTAATATGCCTAGACATGAAGGACTATGATATCATATTACGAGTAGATTGGTTATCCAAATATCAGGCAACTGTTGATTGCCGCGATAGCAAGGTTACTTTCAAGGAATTCCTTGAACTGGTCTATACTAGTCCGAAGAGTCGGAGCAAGTCGCCTCTTATTTCGGCCCTCCGATCTAGCAAGCTAATAAGGAAAGGATGTGTATCTTTCCTTACTTTTGTCACCATTAAGGAAACTAAGGAAACTAAGCTAGGAGACATTCCAGTTGTACAAGAATTTCCGGACGTGTTTCCGGAAGATTTGCCTGGACTACCCCCACAAAGAGAAGTGGCCTTCACCATCGACTTGGTCCCTGGTGCTGGTCCAATTTCTAAGGCACCATATAGGATGTCCCCTGCTGAACTCAAGGAGTTAAAGGAACAATTGATGGAACTTGTTAAGAAAGGATTTATTAGGCTGAGTACTTCCCCATGGGGAGCACCTGTATTATTTGTGAAGAAAAAGGATGGATCCATGAGGTTATGCATCGACTATCGACAGTTGAATCATCTCACTATTAAGAACAAGTATCCACTACCGAGAATCGATGAACTATTTTATCAAATATCTGGATCCAAGTACTTCTCGAAGATTGATCTCAGATCGGGGTATCACCAACGGAGGATTAATGATGAGGACATTCATAAGACCGCGTTCAGGAGCAGGTATGGGCACTATGAATTTGTTGTTATGCCTTTTGGACTAACCAATGCCCCTACTGCCTTTATGCAGTTGATGAATTGTATATTCAGACCTCATCTAGATCAATTCATAGTGGTTTTCATTGATGATATATTGATCTATTCAAAGACCAAGGAAGAGCATGAGGAGCATTTGAGGATTGCATTACAGATATTGAGGAAAAATCGATTATATGCAAAGCTTAGTAAATGTGAATTCTGGCTAGAAGAAGTATCTTTCTTGGGGCATGTTATATCAAAAGATGGTTTGTCTGTAGATCCATCAAAGGTTGAAGTTTAAAGAATTTGGAGACACCGACCAATGCTAGCGAGATCCATAATTTCTTGGGTCTTGCGGGCTATTACCGGCGATTCATCAAAGATTTCTCCAAGATCACCGTACCACTCACTAGGCTAACTCGCAAGGAGATCCGTTATGAATGGAGTGAGGAATGTGAAAGAAGCTTCCAAGATCTTAAGGATCACCTAACTACTGCCCCGGTCTTAGCTTTGCCAATTGAAGGAGTGAAATTCGAGGTTTACACCGATGCGTCTGGTATTGGCCTCGGACGCGTCTTGATGCAATAGGGAAGGGTCATAGATTATTCTTCCAAACAACTCAAGAAACATGAAGAGAACTACCCAGTGCATGACCTAGAGTTGGCTGCGGTAGTATTTGCATTGAAAATCTGGAGACATTATCTATACGGAGTGCAGTTCACTGTATACTCCGATCACAAGAATCTCAAGTATCTTTTCTCTCAGAAGGAATTGAATATGAGGCAAAGACGTTGGCTAGAATATCTCAAGGACTTCGACTTCACAATACAATATCATCCTGGAAAGGGTAATCCTGTAGCTGATGCCCTCAGTCGCAAGCCAAGAGTAATATTAGACAATTGTATGATTCAGGAGTGGAAGTTGCTAGAACAGTTCACTAAACTTAATATAAGCATGGACAAGGAAAGTGGGTGTGTCACACTATCCCATATGAGCATACAACCAGATCTACTCTCAGAGATACAAGGACTGCAAGATAATGACCCGCTATTAGTGGAAATCAAGGGCAAGATGGAAGAGCGATCTGATTTTAAATTAGCTTCAGACGGAAGATTGTTATTTAGAAATAGAAATTGCATCCCAGATTGTCCAGAGCTAAAGAAGAAGATCTTAGATGAAGCTCACAGATCAAGGTACACGATTCATCCAGGATCTACCAAAATATACCAAGATTTAAAAAGGACCTTTTGGTGGCCCAATATGAGAAGAGAAATAGCAGACTTCATGTCTCGCTGTCTCACTTGCCAACAAGTCAAGGCGAAACACCAAAAGCTTACCGGTAAGCTACATCCTCTTGATATTCCCAAGTGGAAGTAGGAGGATATCGGTATGGACTTCATTATGGGTCTGTCTAAATCTAAAGGAGGACACGATGGAATATGGGTCATCATCGACCGTTTGACCAAGTCGGCACACTTCTTGCCTATCAAGAACCGCTGGTCAGTTGACATCCTTGCTGCATTATACATTAAGGAGATAGTCAGGTTACATGGAGTACCTGTCCCAATCATGTCTGACCAAGACCCTCATTTTACTTCTCACTTTTGGAAGGGTCTACAACATTCGTTGGGGACGAGACTTAACTTTAGTACAGCTTTTCATCCTCAAACGGATGGTCAGACTGAAAGAACGAATCAGGTGGTAGAAATATGCTCAAAGCTTGCATTACTGATATTGGTTGAAGCTAGCATGATCACTTGTCTTTGGTCGAGTTTGCATACAACAACAGCTACCAGGAAAGTATACAGATGGCACCTTTCGAAGCCTTATACGGAAGGAGTTGCCGATCACCCTTGTGCTGGGATGAAGTTGGCGAGAAACAACTATTAGGCCCAGACATGGTAAGGGATACCACCGAAAAGATTCAGATGATTAGAGAGAAACTTCAAGTAGCTCAGTCTAGACAGAAGGCTTATGCTGATACAAGAATAAGAGATCTCGAATTCCAAGTCGAAGATCACGTATTTCTCAAAGTATCACCTGGAGGTGGAATAAGGAGATTTGGTGTTAAGGGCAAGCTTACACCAAGGTTTATCGGATCTTTTGAGGTATTAGAAAGAGTTGGTGAGGTTGCTTATCGCATCGCTTTGCCTCCTCAATTGTCCGATGTCCATAATGTATTCCATATATCCATGCTGAAGAAGTATGTGCACGAGCCGTCACATATCATCGATCTTGGAGACCTGGTGATTCAAAAGGATCTCACATATGCACAAAAGCCTATGAAGATCCTCGATCATGAAGTTTGTATACTAAGAAACAAGATAATTCTCATGCTAAAGGTGCAATGGAGTAAGTGCTCAGAGCACGAAGCCACATGGGAGACCGAGGAGTCTATGAAGAAGCGATTCCCGGATTTATTCTAAAGAGGTATGAGTCCTACACTCTCCGTAAATATGTGCGATTGAATTTGGGGAACAAATTCTTTTTAAGTGGGGGAGGGTGTAGCAACCATGGTAAATTAAAAGAATAAAATCTTCAATAGAATAAAAGATTTAACACCAATGATAAAAAGTTCAACCCATATACACTTAAAACATATAACAAAAAGGGCCAAGATAAATAACGCCTCCGTTAAAGTCCTCATTTAATTGAAGATTGTTCACGCAGGCGCTAATTTAAGAATTGACGTCCTCTTGACAGGCGTCATATAAAAGAATTGAAGACTGTGACAGAGACATCATTTTTAAATAACGCCCCAACCTTAGGTGTCATTTACAAACAGAACTATTGGTGTTTGGTTCGAACAGGGATGTTATCTGGGCTAAGTTTTGATTAAGAAAGGAATTGATACGTGTATATTTAAGTTTAGTAAGGATTCTACCAAGGAAATTTTAGTTCTAATTGAACTCCTAAAAACCCATTAGGATTCCTTCCCTATAAATACCCCATCCCATCGAGCCAACCTGTTGGCTCTTTTCTTCATCAAACCTACTGCTGCTGTCGATCGTCCAAGCATCGGGGAGCCTTCCTCTCCATCTTGTTGTTGATACGAGGAGGGGTTCCCATCATCTTCCTCTTCGTCCTGCCGTGGAGAACGTGAAGAATGGAGGAGTTCTTCTTCTTCCTCTTCCTCCTGCTGCTTCATCCGTTGCCGTTGTTATCAAGTTCCTCTGTTTGAAACAGAGTATCGGCTGTGGTTATTATTATCATCTTCTTCATCGTTCTATCAACCAAAGGCCATCCAAAGCATCAAAAGGTAGGTTTTCTCAAGACTTAGCAAAACCCTGTAATTCCTAGGTTAAAAACATGCATATAGGTCTGTAAGAGTTACAGATTTCGTTTCTGGATTGTGTTTTCTCCGTTTACAGTATAAATGGAAATAGCGACCCAAGCAAGGGCGCTATTTGATTCAACGACTGTGCAAACCGTCGTCAATTTCTTAGATAATTAATAATTATACCATGTTCAAAATTTAATAACTATGAACCCTTACATGTAAACTAATGCATGATCATGTGCATATATTCCTGCTATTTATCTCTATTTGATCATGTCTTTAGAATCTTGATCAGACATACTCCAAAAACCATGTGTCTGTGATTGTACCTGCCCGGTGCAAATCATATGACAAAGAATTAGGGATCGGATTAGGTCGTCATTTGAATGAATGCCCCTATACATGGGCGCCAATTTAGTGATAAACTGTGAATTATAGAAATGGTTATAATATGCCTGGATATTGAAATGACGACATATACCCTGCCCTTTAAATTGATATATGACGCCCCGGACTAGGGTGCTGTTTACAGAATTGAAGCCTTCATGAAAGGCGTCAATTTTATAATAATCAAAATTTGAAAAATTTTATAGATATTAATATTTACATAATCTGGATGTAACGACTGAGTGAACAGTCGCCATTTACTGAACTGACGACCCTGACAAGGGTGCCAATTCAGAAAATGAAGACTTAAGCTCAGGCGTCAATTTACAGATCTCATGATTTCTAGATTTTCATGGTTTTCTATAACCTTTGACCATGGGTTGTGTACACTGGTACTATATTCCATTCTATGAATATAGCCCCACGTTTCATGATGTTTTATCGATTACCCACTATTTCTCGGTGATAGATGAACCCTCCATGGGACATTCCGTCCCTTTGGACCGGTGACTTTATCATAGAGACCTCCGTAAGACTTCGCTAGCCTTGGATTCCCTCAAGGCAGTCGAGCAGGTTGTACCATCAAAACCCATGACACTACTTGATTTCCATGTCACTCTAAAGACACATAGTATACCGACCCTCATGATATGTTATTTTGATGTCATGAGAATACTCTTTAATGGAATGGGAAACCATGCCATTAATACTGCTTAAGAATGATGTGCCATACTTATGGATACTAATTCTATCTACCTTATCATGCATAAGAATGAGCGACCATCTCTATATGAGCGCTTATTCTTATTGTCTTGGCACCCAAGTTAGGGAGCCGATTCCACCTAGTTTTAATACGAATCGTGGTTATACCATTATTATCGTCCCTACATGTTCAATCCTTGTGATTCTATTCCGCACGATCTACCTTAAAGTTCATACCAGCTTGAATCCTTGGAATTCTATATTGGCTATGACTATAGTGGATGTCGAAAATACATGATCAATGCATGCGCATATAGGGCCCGATCTGGTCCTGGGAGGAGCACCCAAAAGTACTAGTGTCCATGGGAGTTGTAATGATCACGGTATGGCATTGTACCTAAGTGCATGACTAGCTTGATAGACATTTCATAAATCTCAAACTTGAGTTGACTTGACATGACATGACTTGCATGACCCGGAAAGGGTATTTATTGTACTTGCTTGAAACATGATAGCCAATTCTTGACATGACATGATCACTTGACATGATAGATATACGTGCTGAATTATCTTGCTATCTTAACATGAGTTCTTGAAAGACTTGCTAGTTCACTCGCTATCACTTGATATACATTCTCTATTCTCTTGTTATACATTCTCTATTGTCATTTTACGTGAACATGCATATCTAAATTACATTCATCTAACTTGTAACTTACTTAAAGCAAGCTAGCTCTTCAGATATAATCCCTACTGAGCATTCGCTCACATAGTGTTTTTCCCTTATTTTTCAGGTAAGTCCAAGGATGAAACTCTTTCGGATGGGAAAAGTCAAGAGTGATGAGATTAGAGCTACTCCAACTATCCAAACGTTGTCTAGTCTTGACTTTTCTACAATCTTGAGTCAATCATTGTACTTTTTCATTTTATTGAGTCCTAGCACTAAGAGGATTGTAATAGAAGTAGTTTGAAGGTTTTGATGAAATAAAGGATTGGGTTATCTTTACTCTTGCGCGCTCTGTCTTTGTGTTGAATACACTAACGCTCTGATTGACATGATCGATATAAACTCGTCATGCGTCTCCGGGTTCCTTCCGCGCTCGGGACGTGACACGGCGACTGCAGAAGGAGTAGGGTTTATCGCTAGAGCACCCCCTTGGTTATCTTCCCACTATAACGAGATTTCAACCTTTCTTCTTCTTTATTTCTGAAAGATAGAAACTTAGCAATAATGTTGACCAAGTCGGCACACTTGCTTGAAAGAAACATTATTATAACGAGATTTCAACAATATTTTGACCAAGTCGGCACACTTGCTTGAAAGAAACAACTAAAAAAACATATTTTTGCAATATTATTTGTATTATTATTATTATTTTATGTGTCAACAAATGCCCCCCACCCATAGGTGGCGTGAGTGAGGGACGAGTGAGCAAGGCCTGCGGGTGCAGCCCTGGTTAAAATTATTGTATGTGTCTTTTTATTCTTTTTATTTTTATTCATGCAAGCATGCAGGCATTCATTGACTTTAACCACAAGATAGATATATAGGATAGCTCACCTCTATTGGGGATAGGATAGGAACAATGCTCATGATTCATGGACAGAGTGTGGCTCACAAGGCACAACTAAGGGAGATGTGCATTCGTAAAGAGGGTACCGCATAGAATATGTGTATAGCAAAAATCACAATCTACACCCAAGATTATTTCTCTGTGGTGTGATTGTGCAAATATGTGAGCAGTGAATCCTAGACATAGGGATACACAGACGTTCTAAGTAACACTAGAGTACTACTCTAGCATCTACACATACAGTTGGGGTTCTCGATTTTTGGTAGCTTCGTACAACCCCCTTGTTTATTCTTAATTCCATACTTCACCGTTCAGCACGAGTCTCCTCATGTGTCTCAATAGGGATTCCCGGCTACTAGGATTCATCCCTTATTACGATTGGGTTTGCTTCACTGTGCCGCGCGAGTCTCCTCATTTGTCTCAATGGAGATTCTCGGCTTCCTGGATCCGCATTCCCTTATAGCAATTTTATTGTGGAGTTTGCATCACCATTTCGCTCGAGTTTCCTCATTTGTTTAAGTGGGGATTCCCGGCTTCCTGGATTCGCATTCCACTTATTGTTATCATCATCATTTTTTTTAAATCAAGGGGGGCATGCAACTTTTTTCTTCATGATTACCCCTCGTGTGGGTGTAGAAATTTGAGCATCCATAAAATGTTAGGAAGAACCTTCTAGCATCCCTATGATTAGAGACCGTTGAACACATTGTGTGTATGGTGTGGGAGTCTTGTCTCGGGTGCATCTTATGAGCTATGCTGACAACACAGCTATGACTCTTCCCCTAGACGCATGCTCTTACCAAAAATTGACTTTTCATTCATTAGCGTATACCGTGACACACACATATCTAGAACCAAGCGTTATTTAGCAAGAAAACACGATCCTAAAAATTTGAAAGAAGTGGATTATTTTATATTATAAGCAAGCATGCAAGCGAGGCGAGCAAGCATCCAGAATCAAAAGCATGCAAATTTCTTTAATACATGTATATATGTATATATCACTATTATATAGATATATGCCATATATATTTTATCATTTTGCTCGATGTGAATACCTGCAAGTTAGTCATTTGAGAGTAAGTAAATACATTAATGCCAGAGTGATGGTCCTGGTGGGACAAAGGGGTTGGCATCAGCCAACGAGGGTCATTTTATTCAGATGGTTAGTCTGGCTCGAAGGTAGGATGGTAGGCCTCGATAGGATGCCTCAGTCAGAAATGAACATTGGATTTTGACGGGAGGTCTACCCCGAGAGTGGGAGAGCGAGCTCTACCAAATAGAAGAGTAGCAGGCTAAATTTTGGAGAGCAGGCTGTGAAGCTGGTAGATAGCTGGAAAGCGGGTTGTGAAAGCTGGAAGGAAGTAGTAAAGCGGGCTATGAAAGCCGGTAGATAGCAGGAAAGCGTGTTGTGAATGCCAATGAATAGAGGGGTTGTAGGCTTCGGGGGAAGGGCTAAGTCATTGAGCTTTATGGATTATCACGGTGGGACATGATAGTAATTATTGAGATAGGCCTAAGCCAAAGGGTAGCGAGACAGTGGGTTTTGACGAAAAGTCTAAGCCGAGAGGTATGAGGATAGCGGGCTTTCGATGATGCGTCTAAGCCGAGAGATAGCGGGATAGCGGGCTTTGGTCGAAGGTCTAGGCCGAAAAGTAGTAGGAAAGCGGGCTACGAGAGCCGGCAGATAATAGGGAAGCGGGCTATAAAAGTCGAAATATAGCAGGATAGCAGGTTGCAAGAGCCAGAAAGTAGTGGGATAGGAGGCTGCAAGATCCAGAAGGTAATAGGACAATGGGCTGCAAGAGCCAAAGATAGAGGGATAGCAGGCTATAAAAGCCAGGGGGTAGCAAGATAGCAGTCTATAAAAGTCAGAATAGCAGGATGCAAGAGCCAGGAGAGCGAGATAGCAGGCTATCAAAGTGAGAATAGTAGGCTGCAAGAGCCAGGAAGTAGTGAGATAGCAGGCTACAAGTGCCAGGAGGTAGTGAGATAGCAGGCTATAAAAGTAGGAATAGCAGGCTGCAAGAGCCAGAAGGTAATAGGATACCGGGCTACAAGAGCCAAAGATAGCGGGATAGCAGGCTGTAAAAGCCAGGATAGCAGGCTGTAAAAGCCAGAATAGCAGGCTGCAAGAGCCAGGAAGTTGCGAGATAGCAGGCCACAAGAGCCAGGAGGTAGTGAGATAGTAGGCTATAAAAACCGGAATAGCAGGCTGCAAGAGCCAAGATAGCGAGATAGCAGGCTATAAGAGCCAGAAGGTAATAGGATAGCGGGCTGCAAGAGCCAGAGATAGCGGGATAGCAGGCTACAAGAGCCGGCAACAGCGGAATAGCAGGCTACGAGATCCAGAGATAGTAGGCAAACCCAGATATAGTAGGCTACAAGAGCTAGAGATAGCAAAATAGCAGGCTACAAGAGCCCGCAACAGCGGAATAGCAGGCTATGAGAGCCAGAGATAGCAGGGAAGTAGGCTTTAAAAGCTACAAGATAGCAGGGATAGCGGGCTACAAAAGCCAAGGGGTAACAGGGATACGGGTCCCGAAAGCCAGAAAGTAGTTTAGCCAAATTATATGATACGGGGCTTTCAGCTGTGGGGGCTGAGCCGTTATGTAAGATAGCTGAAATGCGTGATAGCGAGCTTTGGCCAAAGTGGCTGAGCGGATAGAGAGGATAACTTATCTAAGCCAAGGGATAAAATAGATGAAGAATTGTGATAGCGGACTTGAGCCAAAATGGCTAAGACGAAGGATAAGATAACTAAGATATAAAGTAGCGTGCCTTGGTCGGCATGGCCAAGCCGAACGATGAGATAGCCAAAGTATATTGTAGCGGGCTTTGGCCAGATAGGCTAAGCCGAAAGATAAAGTGGCTGGGAAATCATGAAAGTGGGCTTTGGCCAAAATGGCCGAGCCGAGAGATACGATGATAGCCATATGCGATAGCGGGCTTTGCCAAGCCAAAAATCAGGGAAAACGGTCTTGTAAGCCAAAATCAAGGGGAACGGGCTTCCGAGCCGACATCCAGGAATGCGAGCTGTGAGCCAAAATTGAGGAGAGAGAGAGACTGAAAGTCGAAGTCAAGGGAAGCAGGCTTATAAGATGAAATCAAAAGGAGTAGGCTTATAAGCCGGAATCAGGGGAAGCAGGCTTCTATGCCGAAATCAGGAGGAATAGGCTTATAAGCTGAAATCAGGAGGAGCGGGCTTTGACGAAAGGTCTAGGCCATTAAGTTGCATTAATTGTTGTGGTGGCGCACGTGGATGAACTCTGATAGCGGGCTTTGGCCAAAAATGGCTGAGCCAAGGAATATAGTAGTTTAAAGTTGTGATAGCGGCCTCAACCGGAGTGGCTAAACCAAAGGATAGAATAGTTGAAAAATTGTGATAGCGGCTTCGGCTGGAAGATGGAATAGTCAAATTATAAGGTAGCAGGCCTTGACCGAAGGTCTAAGCCGGAAGGTAAGATAGCTGAAAATTGTGATAGTGGCTTTGACCGGGATTGCTAAGCTAGAAGGTTTGATAACTGAGAAATTGTGATGGCGGCTTCGGTAGGAGTGGCTAAGCCGGTAGATAGAATAGCCAAAAAATTATGATAGCAGGCTTTGGTCGAAATTGTCGAGCCAGAAGATGGAGTAACTAAAAAGTTGTGATAGCGGCTTTGGCCGGAATGGTTAGACGGAGGATAGAATAGTCAAAAGTAGTGATAGAGGCTTTGATTGAGATGGCTTTGGTGACACATATTTTTAAAAATGCGAAGGTGTGCCAGTCACCGGAGTGACAAATTCTATCGTGCGCTCGATCTGACTTGGTCAGTCGATTGTGAAGTTCGGGTCGGGACCGGAAGTCCGCTATACCGTAAAGGCTATAGCGTTAATTACATCCTCCGAGAAGGAGGAAAACCCGTGATTAATTGCCAAGATAAGTGCCACTCAGTGCCGAATGATAACTACGTATAGAGAGTGACAAAAAAAAACACGAAGCTACGCAGGCCCCTATGCTTTCTTTTATTCATGCAAAAAGAATTAAGATTTATTACGTTCGCGCTTCGGTACGAGGCGGGGAACTTAAGTCCGAAGTGATGTGACACAACCTAAGACCTATATTGCAAGCAGTGCAACGGGCATGGTAATGTCACACAAGCGGACTCACTCGCATTTGGCACACTCGGGTCCGTAGGTGGATAGGCGATGGGGTTAGGGTCCGAGGATGGACCCGGAGGTTTCGAAGGGTATGGCTGGCTTGGGGAGGACCCCTAAGGGCCTATGGTTGCCCAAATTCACAGGCGGTCAACACGTCGAGGGCGTGGGTAAATTGGTCTCACTCACAACTCACCCGTGGTGAACAATCACATAGTAGCAATTTGAGATTGGGCACTCAACTCGCCGGCCGACGGGCAACTAGAAACGATACTAAGACAAGCAAAAGTTAAACCAGTAGAGGAAGTGTCCAGGGGCTCACCTGATCAGTGTGGAGACACCGATCCCGGTCGGAGATGAGGGCGAACGAGGAAGCATGGGCTTACTCGCATGCCGTGCTGGAGAAGCTTCAACTTGAAATTTAAGAAATTACACCACTACTCCCCATGCAAGGCGGTTGAACAAGGGGAGGGGAAGTCAATTTTACATCCAAACACTACCTCCCACAGGGAGGGGCGGTAAGCCGACCAGGCAGGGAGGGGAAAAACTAGCTTAGAGGATTAAGATAAGAAGTCCGCCGCATCTGTCCACTCTCAGGAACAGGGGATAGACTCTCCTTGTCGGCTCCGCTGCGGACTCCCCCGAACTCCTATTGTGACAAAACTAGTGGCAAAACCTTCGTAGTTGACCTGGGAGGACGTCCAATTTTTGGGGGAATTTTTAAATAACGGCATTGGTCGGGGCAGAGGCGTGAACAGGGTCTCTTTTTGCTGGTTCTGGTAGCTTCTGCACCTCTACAGCAGGAAGATGAGGCCGCCACAGATGCTCCCGAGCTCTGATTCAGGTGTGGCCGGAGTCGTTGGATTCATAGTTGAGTCCCAACTTCGGATGTTGAACGGAGTGCCACTTTTTCATGGTGGCAGGAGACTTGTAGTAGAATATCACAACCAAGCTCCGCTTCAAGAACTTCAGGGAAATGGCCGTGGGAGCCTCTACAAGTTGCTTCAGGTTGACTGTCAGGAAGAAGATGTGCAGTCTTGCGATGATGGCACCTCCGGGCAGACACAAAATCAGATGAAGGTGAGACTACCACTGTTTTGAAGAGGACTGGGAGACGCTTCCAACGGTGCCTCGTGTGCTTCCGGGGACGTCGGGATGAAGTCGATGCTGGCTCATCAAGTAGCTGGTTCTCTGCAAGGTGGAGGGGAGATGCTCTTCGAGGAATGGAGGGGGAGGATGGGGGGCGACGCTAGGGTGAGAGGGTTGGAGAGGGGTGACCAAAGATTCTGGGGAAGAAGGGTAGAGAGGTGGGAAATTCAAATTTGGCCTAGGGAGGGGTGGGTTCAGCCTTGGGAAGGTGGAGGCTTGCTTGGGAAGGGAAAGTGGGTAGTTGGGAGTTGGATGGTGGAGCTAGGATTGGGTGGGGATCTCTTGGGGTTTGGGTGGAGTAAAGAGAGGGGTGTGGGGAGTTGGAGTAGCTTTAATGGAGGGGTAAGGAGAGAGAAAGTAGGTGGGAGGGGGAGGAGAGAGAAAGGGGTCGCCCCCTAGAGAGAGAGAGAGGGGAGGAGAGAGGGCTTCTCACCCAAGACACTCAAGGCTTCTCACCTAATGGCACTCAATGACTGGACTTCAAATTCTAATTCTTCATTCATTCATTCATTAACTAAAAATGGAGAGAATGGGGTCCTATTTATAGGGAACCCACATTTTACAATAAGTCCCTGACTTTAGGACTAATGACAAATAACCAAGGGGGAAGGGGACGCCCCTGGGCCTAGCCCGCTGAATTGGGCCCAATAACCAAACTAATTAACCCTATGACACTTAACTTAGGTAGATGACTCATTAACCTAGGTACACGACTCAAATAAAAGGAAAATTACGATGATATGACTCGACTTCAGAAAAATGTTACAGACACAATGGAGCCATGATGGCGAGCAATAAGAGCTTGGAAAAATGTAAAGGGTGAGCGATGCCCCCATCATACCCCCGGGGTGCGATTAACTCGACTCCATCGAGTATGGGTCTGCCAGGGAAGGGGTCCTTCGATGCTGCTCCGGGCGAGCCATGACCTCCAAACTCAAACTCGCGTCGTCAGCCAGGGGACGGCTCTTCATCCTCTCAAGGTGGCTCGGGCACACCCTCTTTCTGGTGATGGAACCATGCTTGCCTAGTATTGCCTCTGTGTGCACACGTCGGGCTCTCAGGCTGATATATGGTGGCTCTCCAAGTGTGTCTCTCACAAGGGTAGGGGTAGGCCAAAAACTCTCACTAGGATCCGCCGCGGTGTCCATATAGGGTGCCAGACCCGCCACGTGGGAAATCGGGTGAATCCCAAAATCTATTAGAAAGCCCAACCCAAAAGCCGGGTTGCCAAGGCCACTCGGAACTAGGAAAGGTCCAAGTCCTCGCGCCCTCAAGATGGAGGTGACCCTACGGTAGAGCCACTCCAAAGTCACCATCGCCAAGTTGCCAACTTGAAATTCAAAGTGGTGTTCGCAAGGTTTTGCCTGCTTCTTGTGATTCTCACCGCCCGTTGTTTGTTGCTTTCTTAAATGCTCATGCCAAGTACTACGATGCGGTGTGAGTGGGAGATGCATGATATGCAAAGGGGGGCCAGGACAACCATATTTAGACCAATCATGCAGAGGTGCCATGGAGACTTTGAAGGGTGTGGGAGGTCCGGGGCATCCATATTTAGACCAATCATGCAGAGATGCCTGTGGACGGATAAAATTGCACGTCCATATGTCCCGCCGAGCCCCGCATTAATGTCAAAACCAAAGGAAGAAGACCCGGAGAGACTGGCCATCCAGGGCGCCAGGAAGATACTACCGCCTGACAAATCCCCGCATTTGCACGGGCGCATGAAAAGACCGAGAAGTCACAGGATGTCCTTCTGAATCGACACACTGCTACGGACCAACCCTCGGGCCCCTAACGGTGAAGAAATATCCCAAAGAATGCACAGCTTCGAGTTCCCGAAGCAAAAGTAAAGGCCCCTGTCAAAACGGCACCTTTGGTGCCTCCAGCGGCACGGGTCTGAAGCCCTTCAGCGGCACAGCCTCAAGCTCCCAGTGGCACGACCCTTCAGCCCCTCAGCGGCACGGCCATTTGGCCCTTCAGCGGCACGCTGCATTCAGGGCTTCTGTCAAGATTGCACAAGCAAGTCTATATAGAGTCCATGCAAGCGCAAAGTCTATACATCCAAGCCCCAAGTCTGTACATCGGCTGGCTGCTTCGGGTGCAAAGTCTGTACATCCAAGCCCCAAGTCTGTACATTGGCTGGCTGCTTCGAACGCAAAGTTTATACATCCAAGCTCCAAGTCTGTACATTGCCTAGCTGCTTCGGACGCAAAGTCCATACATCCAAGCTCCAAGTCTATACAGAGTTCAGACGCAAAGTCTATACACTCAAGTGGCAAGTCTGTACAGAGTTCATGCACGCGAAGTCTATACACTCCTGGTGGCTTGTTCATGCATCGTTCCATCAAGTCTATACATCGCTACATGCACTGAGTATATACATCCGTCAGCCTTGCCTTATCCACGTAAGTCTATACAGTCCTTATGGCTTGTTAATGCATCATTCCATCAAGTCTATACATCGCTGCATACACTAAGTCTACACATCCGTTAGCTTTGCCTCATCCACGCAAGTCTGTACAGTCCACGTGGCTCATTCACGCATCATCTTCTCTAGCCCTTCCAGCGGTACACTCCCAGTCCCCCAGCGGTACGCTCCACATTATCCCAGCGGTATGCTCCCCCAGTGCCTCAGCGGCACGCTCCACCCTTTACCCTTCAGCGGTACGCCCATCTTCAATCTTCAACAGCACACTCTTAAATTCCCCAGCGGTACACCCTTCTGTACCCTTTGAACATCACACATCATTCATCTCTCAGCGGTACACCCCTAGTCTCCATCATCTCCCCAACGAATACACATATGTATGTAATAAAAAGGGGAGGGGGCTATATGATAAAAGGAACGATGAATAGTAATAATAATGAGACAAAAGGGGTGGTCCCAACCAAGATAACAGAAAGGGAAAATAATAACAAAAGGGGGGGGTAGTAATAAACAGGAGAAGAATTCACGGTCATTGGGTGATAAATGGCAATCAACAAAGAAAGGGTAGTGTCAGTAAATAAATGATAATAACAAGCGTCGACAATCACCGTGAATACAATAATATGGCAACAGTCTCTCCTTCCTGGATTCCGAACCCGGGGACATTAATGATGCTCCTGTAAGCCGGAAGTCACTCTCGGGAGTTCTCTCTCTTGTCGTGGTGACCGCCCGACCTTACCCCGGGCCGATAATTCATCAGGATCCCCTCCCTCACCGGGATCTGACTTTCCACCCTGTACTAAAATTGCCGTCTCTCGGCAGACATTCGTATGGATTCGTCCCCCATTATCATCTCGTTTTCCGTGTGAACTTCTGTCCAAACATGGAATGGTCCACCAGTGACCGACATAACCCGTGTATTCATACACTCCCCCCGGGCTCACCCCGTGGCCTGACTACCTTTTTTTCTTCCTGCATTAATTAGTATTCCTTTCGACCGTGGAGCCCTTTTTTCTGGGAATTAATCAAGGGTATTCCCCTCTCCGAGGGGATGTAAATGATGTTGTGACCTTTATGGCACAATGGGTCTCAGTCCCGAAACAAACCACACAATCGCCTGACTGAGTCAGATCGAGCGCACCATGGGTTCTTCGGAGCCCGAACAAATCGTCACTTTGTGACTGGCACGCCCACGCACTTAAATAAATGAACTACGTAAATGAGCGAATTTTAGTGCGTCCACAAGTCTGGCATGCCCGGTGGGACTGGGAGACCCTTCATCTCTTTGCCAGAACCAAGGGCTCCACGGCCCCTTTCTTGTAATACTACTTCCTTAATTTGCAAATGCAGGTTGCATTCCGAACGTCAAGATGGCCCTCACTTTCGGCCAGCAACCTGTCGAGAGTCACGTTCGGAACGGCTACATGGCCATCCCCCTCACTTTCGGGAGCTTCCCTCCCTTGGTTGGCTTCCCCAACTTTTTGGGAGTGGCCTTCACTCACCTGTTGGACGTGGAAGTGTCTGACGGGATCAAGGACGACGCCTCCATCCAGGGGGCCACCAAAGCTGCTACCGGCCGACCAATGGCCGAATCCCCCAAGGCTGCCGCTGTGAAGATATTGGGCTGCAACGTGCACCATGTGCGCGAAACCGCCGGCCCATCTCGCCCAGGCTCGGCCTCCCATCAGAGAAGGCTCCGGAGGAGCCATGCAACTACGTCACCCCGAGGCCGGGTCTCCAACACCGGCAAGTCTACTGTCGTCGAAACTTTTCGGGTGCCTCTTTCTGCGTGGCCCCCCGAAGTGATCCCAGATCGCATCATACCCGCCGTTCCAGTGCGTAACTCCTTCCAGCCACTGGGGAAGATGAAGGGCAGGATGACGCTCGCATCTCCAGCTACAGTTCCACAGCACCAACCGGCCCCTAGGCCGACCAAGGGCAAGCTGGCCTGGGCTCCCAAGGCAGCCCGAGTTACTTCACCAACCCAAGCAAGGCCCGGCACCCTTCGCCCGGCAAGGGCTCAACAAGTAGACCAAGTCAAGACATCGGCCCCCGTCTATCAGCCGGTATCGGCCGCACTGGCCCCACCGGAGAACACCCACCGTCGACACCATCGACGTCACTACCAGGCTACCCGCGCGGAGCCTGCAACCCACATGCCCGCTGCTGTCAACTGGGCAACGCCACTCGCCTCCCCTCCTGATCAAGACTGGGAAGGAGTAGAGCAAGCCATGAGAAACTACCTGCGGGGCCCGGGGAGCACTCCCTTGAGTCACCAAAGACTGCTGGGGGCAGTGGCCTCTACATTTGAAGAAGAAGAAACCGGACCCGTGCCTAGTGCCGAGTCGAGGAACTGCTCTGAGAAGCGCTATCAGTCCCCGCTAAGGGAAGAGGTGAGGCCGCGGGGGTCGGTCTTTGACAGATTGGTCTTCCCAGGCAGGCCGTCGAGAAGAGCTACAAGAAAAGGCAGAGACCTAAGGGTCTACACTTGCAATATGGCAGGAGTGCTCGGCCGGTACGGGGCCTTGCCGACCGAGCCCGGAGAAATGGCCAGACTTGTGGCAAGGCCGGGACCTCTCACCAGAAGAGGGAATGCAGCAACCGAAAAGACACAAGCTCACACGGGAGGAACTGACTACGGGGAGTTGTCGACGGCCCTGGCCGCCAATGTCATTACTGAAGGCACCACGGGAGGACCATCCACTTCGTCCGAAGAGGCGCCAGCCGAAGAAAGAGGGGGCACCCCTAGCCTCTCAATGAGTGACCCCGCTGTATTACTTATGATGCAGCAATATCAAAGTGAGATCGAGTTGCTAAGAAAACAGTTGACCAACAGAGCTGCTCAACCCTCAACATCCGGGCAGACCGAAGCACTACCAGAGACCCCTGGGGGTAATGGTCAGGCCTCAGAAGCTTCCCCACAGGTGACGGTGTCTCCACCGATCCCCCGCTACACCGGTGGCATACCCCTGCACCAGCCACAGCACATAACTCCGGCCCCGCCGCCGAACCCACCGTTCCAGGGATCCACCATTGCGCCTCAGGCGACAGTGTTAACAACGCCGCTGGCGCAACCGGCCCATTTTTACCCGAACCCGGTGGACCCGGCGACGGTGAACAGACTCATGTTGGAACAGATGATAAACATGAAGCTGGCAGAAAGGGGCGATAGTGATTGCACGCCCTTTGATGTGTGTCAGGTACCTTATCCGACACACTATGCTGCAAGGAGGCTCCCGGCCGGCATCACCAAACCGCCGAAATTTGAAAAGTTTAATGGGGAAGGGTCTCCCAGGGAGCACATCGCCTACTATGTGAATGTTATGGGGGATTTAGCTGCAGATGAAGCATATCTCCTCAAATTCTTTGGCTCAACACTTACCGGACTTGCTTTCGAATGGTACTCGAGCCTGCCCGTCGGGTCCATTGCAGACTAGCCCGACATGCAGAAGACATTTAAAGAAAGGTTTTACATAGCTGAACGGGAGGTCACTGTGGCAGAACTCTACGCCACGAGGCAAAGAAGTGATGAGTCGGCACTCGACTATATAAAGAGGTGGAGGAACCTCAGCATGAGATGCAGGCGCCCCCTGCATCAGGAGGATGCGGTGCAAATTTGCAAACAAAACCTGAAGAATGAAATCCTTGAGAGAATGATCGGTGCGGAAATAAAGTCATTTGACCGCTTAAATATTATAGTGGGGAGATCGAGGCATTCCATGCTCGATACTCTTCCACTCCAACTGCATCAAGTCAAAGGGCCAGACAAGCCGAGAAGAAGCCGATGCCGCCAGAAGTCCACACATTGGACTTTCAAGCTTTTGAGAAACAGACGGAGAAGGCCAAGGAGACGGCCAACCCACCTCCAGCCAGGGCTACTGAACGGCAGGAAGGTCCTTCCCTACGGGAGAAAATGAGGAATAAGTTGTATTCTTTTCCTCGAGATAAGTCCCAGATCTTGTTTGAATGGGCCACCAGGTACAATAAAATTACATTGCCAGAACCAAAGAGGCCTGGCGACATAAAAAGAAAGGATGATCCTCGTTTCTGCCCGTACCACCAGATGTTGGGGCATACTATCGAGGAGTGTTATATCTTCAAGGATGTCATTGAATCCTTGATTAAGAAGGGAGAGCTGGACATGGGGGAGCACAAGGTGGATCCTCCGCAGCCGCGTGAGATGCCAAACCTCGGCACTTCTGTTAACATGATCTCTCTTTACCGACAGCTTCTTGAGGAATGGGCGGAGGCCAGTACAACTGTAACATATGAAGCCTTTGTCATGGCACCAGCTCAAGACCAAGGAGGTTGGCAGGCTGCGCCGACGAGGAATAGAAGAAGAAGGCAAGCCCCCTGGCCCACGCCGGAGGTTCATATAAGGGGTGTCACACCTTGACCAGTCCCACCACCAGTGACGCCTGTTTGGCATGATACAGCCCCCCGGCTAGTCGTGCGGCGCTTCACTAACAATAGGAAGAAGCATACCCCGATGCGGGTGCACAGAGAGACCAGTCCCACAGTGGAAAGACTCCAGGCCATTATTGATGGGCTTCAAGATTATGAGCAGCCTGAAATCTGGCCTGTGGAGCTGATGGAATATGTCCCTTGGAGGGAGTTTGAGTCACTCGATCTGGCTCCAGAAGCAGAAGCCGAGGCAAAGGAAGAGCCCCTCTTGTGGGGTGAGCCTCCCCGAGGCCAGTTGCCAGCCACTGAAGAAAAGAAGAAAAAGAAGAAGAAAAGGCCCAGAAATAAGAAGAAGAGCGGGGTTGTTCTCTCCTGCGACACCCTATCGGCATTGTTTGACACTGCCCTCTCCCTGGGGGAGGAAGAGCAAGAGAAGCCCATTGAGCCATCAGAAGTGAACCAGGCCGAGGCATCCACCTCCCAGCATGCCACCAGGTTGGGAAAGAAATGGGGACACCC
The DNA here is from genome assembly GCA_022559845.1 of Amorphophallus konjac. NCBI lineage: Eukaryota > Viridiplantae > Streptophyta > Magnoliopsida > Alismatales > Araceae > Amorphophallus > Amorphophallus konjac. The sequence goes on along the minus strand of CM040118.1, from coordinate 256,318,050 downwards.
TCCTCAGGCCAACCATAACATCCTGCTCAGGGGAGAACAACCATATCATATCCCTGAACCTAGGATCCAAGGCATGGAGATTCCCCCTCCCTCGGGTCTCTACCCCGGAGAGCCGGTCGGCCAGAATACCCCTTCATTTATTGAGTTTCTCGCGACTCAAGGGGGAAGGCAGTCAGGCCCCCGAGAGTCTCGATAGGTCAGAGAAGCAAGTAGCCTCTCGGCCCCACTTGTGGCAACTCCTCCTCTGTCAAGGGAAGAACCTGACAACATCCCGAGCCTCACCGAGTTCATGCAAGAGAAGGTAGAAACCCAACAGGCCCTGCAAGCCCAAGTAATACCTAACCCGGCAGAGGAGGCGCCCCCTGAGCCGGCTGCCCAGGCCCAAACTGGGGCAGGCGTAGCAGAGCTGACGAGATGAAGTTGCTCGAGGTCCGAGCCGGCAACAGAATAGTCAAGCACCTGAAGAAGATCCCAGCCAGGTTTAGCGTCTGGGAGATTCTATCCCTAGATGAAGAGACACGGCGGGCCGTCATCGCGGCACTCCAGATGCCAGCTTATGTGGAGGCTTGCCTTGCAGAAATGTCACCCGAGGTAGCTGTGGCTTTCACGGAAGAAGATATGCTCCTTCCTACCTGCAGTCACAACATGCCACTCTACATGAAAGGGCAGCTGAATGGGCACCCCATCAATAGGGTATTGATTGACCCTGGGGTGGCAGTGAACATACTCCCTTACCGAGTATACCAAAAACATTACTTCGACGTGCACTTGATCGAGGTCAAGAATGTTAAGATCGTCGGCTTCAACCAGAAGTGTGAGGTCCCCATGGGGATTGCAGAGTTTAACCTCTCTCCCGGTGATTTCACGACTAAGGTCCAATTTCATGTTATTAACTCTGGTACCTCCTACAAAGCATTACTCAGCTGGCCTTGGTTGCACCAGAATAGGGTCGTGCCGTCTACTCTGCATCAATGCATCAAGTACCCTGGCGACGGGAAGGAGGAGAGAATCTTTGCTGACCTCCACCCTTTTGAGGTGTTCGAGTGCCTTCTCTCAGAAACCAACTTGTATCTAGAAAAGCCGAAGCAAACTCCCCAAGTCACCCTAGACAAGGGAAAGATGAAGGCGGAGCCGGACAGTTGGTTCCCTCCACCGCCGCCAGGCTATGTGGCTCCCCATCAAGTATCATTTGTTTCTGGGGCAGAAGGAGTATTCAAAGCAACTCCCCTTTCCATCTACCCCGCACCGGGGTTGCCACACCTCGAAGACTTGCTGGAGGACATCAGGGTCCCGTTCGGGATCATCAAGCCTCTCACAGAAGCTGACTGCCAAGTGGCTAAACCATTGAGGACTTTTGAGGTGCCTAACCCCGGAGGACGGTCCACTATTTTCTATGTAGCTAATGAACACCCGATCAGAGGGGACGATGATTTTAAACTCCCCGACGAACTGCATGACCCACTCATCCCGATCACGGGACTGCCCGACATGACTGGTCGTGTAGCCAGAATGACCGGGAAACAAGGGGTCCCCTTTCGCCAGCTCTCCAGTCGGAAGGACATGTTCGAGAAGATGTGGAACCCACCAAACCTGGACCGGAGGTTGTTGCAAATCACCCGGCACCCGGGATTAGGTTTCTCATTAGAGGATTCCTACGAAGCTGACGTTATATCGGTCTCGGCTCCGAACGGCGGCAGCCTCACAGGCGCCCAAGGCCCACAGGAAGTGCAAGGTTGGCAGTACCTTAAGCCTCCAGTCGGTGAAGATCAGGACGAGGAGGTATTCTTATGGAAGCCGCCTCCCTGCAAGAACAAGGGGAAGGCCCCGTCCTCCTCTGAGGGACCGACCCCAAACGACTCCAGCGACGGGCCGTCATTGCCTTCGTCGGACACTGATGCAAAAGGTAAATAAGCAAGTCGAAATCCGGGCCTCCCTCGGTGCGACTCCGCCCTGTTTGCCCTATGCTATCAACAGCAGCGAGAAATCGAGATGCTAAAGGCTCGGGTGGCCGAAGTGACCGTACTCATATCTGACTTGATTGGGGGCATCTTCCACCAGCAGAATATCGGCATGCACCTGCCCCCGAGGGCCACCCCGAATATCCCTACGCACTGGAGAAAGCAGGCCAGAGGCGCAACTGTTTCCCCAGTCAGACGGCCGACCGACTGGAATCCCACATTACAAGAGAGAATGCAGAGGCCCTACTCCTTCCCGAGGAATAAAACCCGAGGGATCTTTGAATGGGCTTGCTACTACGGCAAGGTTACCCTCCCAAGGCCCAAAAGGCCACAAGATGCTCGCAGAAGTGGTGACCCCTTGTTCTGTCCGTATCACCAAATATTGGGTCACTCCATCGAAGACTGCTACGTCTTCAAGGACATTGCTCAGGATTTGATTGAGAAAGATGAGCTCAGAATGGGAGATTACGTGGTAGCTCCACCATGCCCTCATGCGACAGGTAACCCCGAGAGAAATATCTACATGGTGTTGGTCCAGCACCAGATTTTTGAAGAGGCGGTGGAGAAGGGGCCACCCTGGTCACCGACAGAGAACCGGCCCCCGGTGTGGCAATGAATGACTTCGGCCCCGGCTGGAGCCGTCTATGATGATTACCAGGAAGACCCCGGAGAGGTTCTTTGTCTCCCCGCATAACAGGACCCCCCAGAGCCACAACCTGCAAGCCTGGAACATGGGGATATTAGCAAAGGCTCATTGCCCGATGAGGCGGAGCAAGGTGACATCTATGGTGTCCTTGAAGCAGAAGATGGCGAAGATCAAGATTTCATCGACTTATTGCCAGCACCGCCAGAAATTGAAGATGGCGGTCAGGCCACAGTAGATGAACTTATCAAAATTAACCTGGGCACATATGGCGACCCCAGGCCGACCTTTCTAAGTGCCCTTCTTCCTCTACAGGTGAGGGAACAGTATATCAAGTTGCTGCGAGAGTTCCGGGACTGTTTTGCCTGGAATTATAAGGAGATGCCCGGCCTGAGTCCTGGCGTGACTCAACATGCTCTTGTCATCGACTCCAAGGTTGAGCCAGTGAAGCAGTCTCCCCGGCGCATGAGACCGGAACTGATACACCAAATTTGTAAAGAAGTCGACAAGCTCATAGATGTCGATTTCGTAGCTGAGAATCAGTATATTACCTGGCTAGCCAACATTGTGCCGGTGAAGAAGAAGAATGGACAAATCAGGACCTGCGTGGACTTCCGTGACCTGAATAAAGCATGCCCAAAAGATGATTCCTCGGTGCCCATCACTGAAGTCATGATTGATGCAACCACTGGCCACGAGGCCTTGTCCTTCATGGACGGATCGTCCGGCTATAACCAAATCTGGATAGCCGAACACGACCGAATTCATACGGCCTTTCGCTCGCCCAAAGGAATATTCCATTACAAAAGAATGCCCTTCGGCCTCAAAAACGCCAGCGCCACCTACCAGCGGGCGATGACCAAAATATTCGATGAGCTGCTATAGAGCAAAGTCGAGTGCTACATTGATAACTTGGTCGTCAAGATAAAGAAAAAGGAAGATCACCTGAAGGACCTCAGAGTCATCTTCGAGAGGCTCCGACAGTATGAGTTGAAAATGAACCCGATGAAGTGTGCCTTCGGTGTCTCCAGCGGGAAGTTCCTCAGCTTCATTGTCTGATATAGAGGGATCGAGATCGACCCTTTCAAAATAAAAGCCATCCAGGAGCTGCCTCCTCCGAAGGATCTGGGAGAGCTAAGATCCCTACAGGGCCGGCTGGCCTACATCCGAAGATTTATTTCCAATTTGTCGGGGCGCTGTCAGCCATTCCACAGATTGGTGATGAAGAATGCACCTTTTAACTGGAACCAGGAATGCCAGAAGGCCTTCGATCAGCTGAAGGACTACTTAAGGACCCCGCCTGTGTTGGGGGCACCTGTCAAGGGGAGGCCGCTTGTTCTGTACATAGCCGCCACCGAATGCTCCCTGGGGGCAATGCTCGCTCAGAACAATGATGAGGGGAAGGAGCAGGCTCTCTATTATCTCAGTCGGAGGCTAGTGGGGGCAGAAGCAAAATACACCCCGATCAAGAAGGTCTGTCTCACCCTGGTCTTCGCAGTCAAGAAGCTGAGGCATTACATGCTCTCCCATAAAGTAAGCCTGATCTCCAAGGCCGATCCAGTTAAACACATTCTTTCCCAGCCAGTCCTGAAGGGACGTCTCGACAAGTGGGCCGTGCTGCTAATGGAATTTGATATCACCTACGTGCCGCAGAAGGCCATTAAGGGTCAAGTCATGGCCGAATTCTTTGCAGCACATCCTGTGCCCGAAGATTCCCCGTTGGCTACAGAGCTGCCCGAAGATGAAACACTGGAGGTAGACCAAGTCCAACAGATCACTTGGTAGCTGCACTTTGATGGAGCTTCGAGAACAGAAACGGCCCCGTCCGGACATATAAAAGTACGGGCAGGGGCCGGCATCGTCATCAAATCCCCCGAGGGAGAAGTATTGCATACATCTTGCTCTATGAATAAGCCTTGCACAAATAATGAGGCGGAGTATGAGGCTCTGATTATTGGTCTCCAAGTTGCATTGCAGATGGAAATTAGAATGCTGCAAGTATTTGGCGATTCGTTACTGGTCGTCAAGCAAGTCCAGGGGCAGTTTGATGTCTAAAAACCTGAGCTGCTGCCTTACCATGCTAAAGCAAAGCTACTCATGGAACAATTCTACCTTATTGAGATAGGCCATGTTGCCCGGGGAGAAAATGCACAAGCCGACACACTGGCGAAAGCTCATTAGCAGTCCCGCCTGATGGATCTCTTAACATCCGGGTGGTGAATCAGCGCCAGGTGCCTAGCATGATAGAAGAGCCAGAAGAAGAAGAACTGGAGGTCACTACAGCAGAAGCTGTCGGCCTACCAGACTGGAGGGATTCCCTCATGCAATGGTTTAAATACCAGCAATTGCCCAAGCAGAGAGAAGAAAAGATCAGGCTGATCAGAACAAAGGACTCTTACGAGGTCTGGAACGGGATCCCATTCCGAATTATGGCGGATGCCAAACGGAAAGTACTCCTACGGTGCCTATCCACGGAAGAAGCTTGGAGGGTCATGAAAGAAGTCCACACCGGAACAGCAGGTGCACACCAGGTGGGACCAAAGATGAAAATTGAAATAAAGAAGCTTGGCTACTACTGGCCAACCATGTTTGATGACTGCTGCAAGTACTCCAAGTCTTGCCAGAAATGCCAGGAGCATGCCACAGTACCCAGAAGGCCGCCTGTGCCGCTACATCCGACATTGCCCAGCTGGCCGTTCGCCTAGTGGGGAACAGACGTCGTGGGCCCACTACCCGCGTCATCCGCCGGGTGCAAATACATTTTGGCAGCAACTGATTACTTCTCCCATTGGGTAGAAGCCGTTGCTTTGAGAGAAGTGACTGGTGAGATCGTCGCCAGATTCGTCCGGCGCAACATCATATTCCGGTTTGGCATGCCAAACCGAATCATCTCAGACAATGGAAGTCACTTCCGCAACCAGAAAATCTACCGGCTGGCCGAGAAGTACAAGATCAACTGGAGAATGTCAAACCCCTACAACCCACAAGCCAATGGTTTGACTGAAGCATTCAACAAGACTCTTTGTACTCTCCTGTCCAACATTGTTAATTCTAACAAGAGGGACTGGGAAGAGAAAATGTATGAGGCCCTGTGGGCGTATCGAACTGTATACAAAACTCCGACGGGTTGTTCACCCTTCTCTTTAGTGTATGGCTCAGAGGCACTCGTCCCCATTGAGCTGGAAATACCCTCCCTTCGGGTCGCAATCCAACACGGGCTAGTCCAGGAAGAGCAAACAAATGTCGAGCGAAGGCTCAAAGAGCTCTCCGACCTGGAGGGGAAGCGGCTGCACGCCCAGCAGAACATCCAGATCTATCAAGCCCGAATAGCTCGCTCTTTCGACAAGCTCGTCAAAGAGCGTGAATTCAAGAAGGGTGACCTCGTTATGGTCAAAAGGAGGGAAGCCATGGCTTCCAACCCCAAGGGCAAGCTGAATGAAAATTGGCTTGGACCCTATGTAATCCAAAAGGTTTATGAAGACGGGGCATATGTGATAGTCGATAATCGGGGGGAGGTCCAGTTTCCACCCCTTAATGGTAGGCATCTAAGATTGTATCACACTCCAATTCCTCCATTCAATGAATAATACATTTCCCCGCCCCACGGCGGGCGGATTTACTTTCAATTGCTTGAATGGTTTGCTTGCCGCCTGTTATGAATCACAAGAGAAGCGACCAAAGGGAACGCGCGCATACCAAAAAAAAAAAGAAGAAGAAAAAAAAAAGAAAGGAAGAAGAAGAGAAGAGAAGAAGAGGGAAGAGAAGAAAACAAAAAAAAGAGAAAAGAAAAGAAAATAAGGAAGGAAAAGGGAAAAAGAAGAAGAAAAAAGAAGGAAAGAAAAGAAAAGGAAAGAAAAAAAAGAAAGAAAAGAAGGGGAGGATTCAGCCCCTTCCAATAAACGAATCAACCCTGTCAGCCCTTGACATTCTGTCGACACTGACGAAAAATACCCCACCCGGACCTCTCGTCTGAGATTGGGGAATCAACCAATCTCCTTGCGTCGGCCCTCACCCATACCGGTGAATATTCCAATAAACGAATCAACCCTGTCAGCCCTTGACATTCTGTCGGCACTGACGAAAAATAACCCACCCGGACCTTTCGTCCGAGATTGGGGAATCAACCCATCTCCTTGCGTTGGCACTCACCCGTACCTACGAATATTCCAATAAACGAATCAACCCTGCCAGCCCTTGACATTTTGTCGGCACTGACGAAAAATACCCCACCCGGACCTTTCGTCCGAGATTGGGGAATCAACCCATCTCCTTGCATTGGCACTCACCCATACCGAGGAATATTCCAATAAACGAATCAACCCTGTCAGCCCTTGACATTCTGTCGGCACTGACGAAAAATACCCCACCCGGACCTTTCGTCCGAGATTGGGGCATTAACCCATCTCCTTGCATTGGCACTCACCCGTACCGATGAATATTCCAATAAACGAATCAACCCTACCAGCCCTTGACATTCTGTCGGCACTGACGAAGAATACCCCAACCGGACCTTTCGCCCGGGGTCAGGGAATCAACCCTCCTTTTTGCGTTGGCACCCACCCGTACCAATGACCACACCCAGAGACAAATAAACCACACCTATCATCGGCACTCTGTCGGTGCAGATAAACAACCCTCTTTTGACCAAGACCTCCTCTCAGGGTCATTGAATGAACAAACTCATCTCTCCGCCTCTCCAAGGTCGGATCAACCTACTTGGGTTAAACGTACCGGCGACATCATTCGACTAAGTCGCTTTATGGACATGGTGGAGTGGTCCCCTCGCCCCTCCTCTGGAAGGGGCGAGCAGTCCCCTATGCTCATATGCGAATCTCACCAGGCTCTCCCCGAATAAACTGTTAGCGTGAACTTGCGTTCCATCACATAGCAAGAAAAGAGAAAAGGAGGGAAGAAATCGCCCGACACCACACGCATACCATAGACACATGGAATAATTGCATTGTATTCTTTTCAAAAAATTTACATCGGCTTCGAGGCATACCCCGGTGTTACATGCAATGAAAGGAATGGAAGGGGAATCGGCGGCTATTCTAGCCCTCGGAAGATGTCCTCAAAAGGGAGGATCCTGACGTAATGGAAGCTTATCATCTCACGCAGACGGCACTCCTGCGCCTCGAGGCATTCCAATTCTGTTGTCACAGAGGCCACGGCTGCCTCGGCAACAGCCAACTCATCAGCCTCCTGGGCCTTACCCGTCTCTGCCTTGAGCAGGTCAGACTCCGCCTGGGTAAGCCAGCCCCGGAGTTTCTCTATCCGGTTCCCCAAGGCGTTGATGTCGGCATTGTACCTGTCCAAGGCTCCTCGATGTTGCTCCCGGCTGTCTCTCCAAACAGGCAGTGCCTCCAGGTATTCGTCCCTCTGGGCACCGATCGTTGTGAGCTCAGTCGGGGCTTGCGTCTCGAGGAATGCGCGACGGTTTACGTATTTGAACAATAAGAGAACACGTCGCGACCACTCTTTGAGCGGGCAGCCCATCATCTGTAGTGCTTTGGTCAGCTGCTCCACGATGGCCCTGGTGTCTCGATAGTTGAGCGTTGGATCGGCGACAACCATGGAGCGCAATACCAACAGGGTCTGTTGGACTGGCAGATCCGAACTCACGTGGCCGATAGGGGGGACGGCAGGTGGGTCGAAGCTAACTTCGCTGTCCACGACCGCCCACAGCTCTGCGTCGACCACGGCCGAGCTACCCGGAAGGGCCAGCACCGAAAGGAGGGAGCTCGCGGGCTCCGAGGTCGACCCCTGACTAGCCACCTCCACAGGTGAGGGAGAGACCATAGCAGAGACGTATGGCGCCACCATGATGAGCGGCTGCTCCAGCTCCGTAGATCGGGCAGGTACCGAACCCGACAGTGCCGCCTCCTCCATCATAACCAGATCCCCGGCAGACAAAGTTGTTTCGGCCTCCGCCACCTCGGCTGGAAAAGTCTCTATGGCGGGCGGGTCCAGTGTCGCTCCCGGGAAGTCTTCATCTCCCCCTGCCTGGAATTCCTCCGAATGCTTGTGGAGGATCGCCAATATCTTCTCTAGAAGCCGGGCTTCCTCGGGTATCACCGGCGTCGGGATCGGTGGCAGTGGGATCACCAAATGCGGGACGGCTCCCATCTGTAGAAGAGACGCCAAGGACCCCGCATCCGGCCCCAGAAGCATCTTCAGCCTTTTAGCCGCATGCACGCGGAAAGATGAGCTCCACCTGGGGACGGCTTTATGAGCCCGAGGTGCGCGTGCTCCGTGGGGCATTGTTGTCACCTGGCCATGTGAAGAGAAGTTAGCCGCTTGCCAAGTGGAATAAATCATTGAATCCTCAAGAAAGCCCAGCGTATTCCCCTGCTTACCTCGCCCGCCAGCACTATGCTGCTCTCCGGCGTTACCTCTCCCCGGGCAGCAACTTCAGAAATTGTCTCCTCCCGAGTCTCGGCTTCGGGTACCACCGGCGCTTGCACTTCGACCTCTAGTGCTATCTCTCCCTCTTCTAGGGCTTCGGTGGCTGGCGTAGAGGTCTCCACGGCTCCTTCAGAAGCACGAGCATGTATTGCCTCGAATAAATCAATAACTCTGAGGGAGAGCTCAGAATGAAAGAAGAGGAAACTATGCACTCACAGCCACTGCCGCTTCTTCCCGAAATGAGACCTTGGCGGTCGAAACGGCAACACCGGAGCTGGCCACGACCTCCTCTCGCCACACAGCCTCGGCCAGGGACGCCAATTCGTCCAAAGCCGCAGCAGCTGTCTCTCGCCTGGTAGCCTCTGCCCCCGGGACATGGGCCTCTTCATCTTCTGGCGGAACCTGCTCCTGTTGGAAGCCGACAATGATGATATCGAGAAGGTTAGTGGGTGACCTCGAGAAAGAGACCTGAATTAACAGGTTTGCACTTACTGGCGCCTGCTTTACCAGGCTAAAAGACACAGACAGTACCGGGGCTTTCCAGGCAGGAACTTGAAATCTGGGCTCCTCGGGGACACCCTCAGTTGAAAGTACTTCATCGGAAGAGTAGCCGTAGTCTACCTTTTCACCCGACGAAGATCTAGGGCTGGTGGGCGCCTCCTTTGCTGGCAAGGCAGCCCCCACCTCGACATCCGGGGTCGGTAGTCGTGACTTCCTTGACCGCCACCCCTTCTTCCGATATATCTGCCCGAACCGGGATGCCTCCGGGGCCGCCTCCAGTTCTGGGACCGCCACATCAGCTCCTGCATAAGCAAGGCAAAATCCAGATTCGGTCATGCCCGTAAAGTTTCGAAGAACGAAGAAATTGATCAAATGACCGGCCAAGAGAGTGTTATAGCTCCTTTGGCTTTGGCAGCAGGAGCTGGGGTGAAGAAGGTCTCTCCGATGGATTCCACGGCCTCGTGGGTCGCAGCATCATCCACGCCTGGGATAGATATGGGCGCAGGCCTCTTTACGACAGCTGAAACAAAAGGACACTGGTGTCACAAGGAGCGTCCCTCTTAATATCTCAATAAACCCTGAAGAGCTTCGAAGAGCGGAAGGGACCCAACCTGCAGGCCGACTCGGCTCAGCCCGAGCAGCTTCGAACTCCTCGAATGAGGAGATTACAGGTGCCGGGGGAGCGGTCGGCGTGGCTTTGGCGGCCTCTGTCTTTCTGTGTTTGGCCTCCCGCCGCCCAGCCGCCTTTGCAGCATCCACAGCAATCTTCACGGGCGACTTCGCCTGGGGCCTCTTCGCAGGCGGAGGCAGGGGAGTCGTGGTCGGAGCCGCTGGCACTTCCTCAAAGTAAGCCGGCTTGCCCGCCTACCGTAGAAGGTTGCGATACGTCGCCATTTGAGTGCTATCGGGGTGATCTGTCAAAAAAAAGGAAAACAAGGGACCCGATCAACGTCCAATATTCAAGAGAGGTCAGCACTGAAGAACACAAGGGAAGGAAGAGAACACTAAGTACCATGTGGGCCAGTGTACAGCTGCAGCGTTATCGGCCAATAATTGAGGGACGGCTCCTTGTCCCGACGAGCCGCCTCCCGGACCAGCCAACATACGTCTTCAATTTTCTGCCAGCGATCTGAGAGAGCGGCTAGGTCTGCATGCTTCTTGGCAGCCAGGTGACAGAAGAGGTTAAAATGGTCCATCCCCCATCCCTCGGCATAGTAATAGGCGATGTGGAGGCGCTTGCCCAAGATGACCACTGCTGAATATTCAATCTTCAACCCGTGCACTCGGAGGAGAACGTACAGCCACGTGGTGTCCTTGTAATTTTTTGGGTTTCGTTCCTCCCTCCTCACAAATGTGCGATAGGGACAAAGTGCATCCCTCTCTGGTCGCCAGCTCCTCACCGGGGTGCCTTCTTCCTCCATCGGGAATGGATAGTTGATCAGTTCCAGGTGGTAACTCCCGATGTGGCAGAGGTCTCGCAAGGTCTTCTTGAAATCGTCCTTTGCCACAGGAGGCAGTTTGGCCTGCGGCGCTAGCTTGGTCGCACGAGCTGCCTTGCGCGCAACCATGTAGGTGGCAACTTCCTGTTCCTTGCCACGCCTCAATCGGAGTAGGTGCTCTGGGTCAATATCCAGTATCGGCACTGGCTGCCGGCTCAGAAATCTCCTCTCGGCCCCGTCCCAGCAGTCGGTCCGGCATAGTCGGTAAAAAGTTGTCCGGGTGTTCCACCACTTCACATATTCGGGAGTCACCCGTGGAACCCGACCCGGGGCTAGCACCCTGAAGCTGGCAGTGTCTGCCCGATGAAAGAAATCCCACCAGGTTCGGGCAGCCTCGGCAGTAGGACTCCCCCGGAGACTTCGCACTAGTAATTCAAAGCGAGCACTGTGTGCTGGGATATGCTGGTCATATCCAAAATTCCTGCCAAAGCGAAAAGGATAATATGGCTCCAACAGCAAACTGTCCCCTTTGCGGAAGGCCAGGACACTTGGACGGATGGACAGCGCCCAGGCCCTAAGTTCCGGCTCCAATAGCGGGCGAACCACGTTCTCCTGACTGATCGGGTGCACATATTTCTCCACTTGGTCGTCTCGGCACTCCCGGTTACTGTTTACAAATGGACTTGAGTTAGCGGCCAGGGTCCAAAAGTGGATGGTGCCCGCGGCATCAAGGGGCACCGTCGTCAACTTGCCTCTAATGTCGTACAGTCGCATGGACATCGAGCTTGACGTCACGCTCGTGAACTCCAACATCCGTGGAACCAATCCCCAGCCTTGAATGGTGCGCGGGGTGAATTCCGGGAATAAAGAACAGACCCACGCATTAAAAAAATGCAGTGGGCACACATACCGCTCTTGACGCGGGAACTTTTGACGACTGATGTCCCCGAGCGCTTTGTATATCAGACACAGCGTGGGCGGGCATAAAGACAGCTTGATACCCCAGGCCATCTGACAGGCTGGGTAAATGGCATCTGGGCGAATGACGGTCTCATCCCCGTGGGGCATGGCGAATGAGCACAGCCAGTACGTCAGATACGCCGCACAATGCGACAATGGGTCGACTCCCATCGGGTTCGGCCCGTCGCGGCGCCCTCGAGAAGGGATCTTCACGTCAACCTTTGACTTGGCGCGTTTCTTCTGGCCGGCAGCAGTGCCAATGTGTGGGAACTCCTCATACTGCTTCAGCCCATTATAGAAATACTGCACCCAGAGGACCATGCGAACCCTTTTCCGGTCCCCTCGGGGGGATTGCCTCCCTCCGTGCGACAGCTGATATAATTCCCGATATGCCTTCATAAGGTACCGGTATGAATAGCCCAGAGAATAGTAGCCATCCCCGTTGGTCTCATCCTTAATCATATCTAGTGGACAGACTTCTTCATAAGGCTCCCCGTCAATAGGCAAGCAACTGAGCTGACTAAGACTCCACAGATCTAACGAAGTCTGGCCCTCTGCAGTGTAAAAAGTGTTGGTCTCTGCGTTGAATACCTCGATCATCCCGCAGTAAAGACCCCTGGAAATAGGATAACTGTACCGGGATGCGTACACACTGTGGTAGACGCCAGCCCGGATGAGGATCGGGGCATAGTTGAATAACACATACTCTGTGAATTCCACGGCCCCTTCCTGGAAGTTGTGCGCGTCTTTGAGCTTTAACTCTCTGAACCAGCCCAACGCCAGCTCATGCTTGAATCGAATGGCCAAGCAATCCAACAGGAAGGGTTCCTCTCTGTATCCCCACTTCAACGGAGCCAGGAACAGGTTGAGCCCTGGGTGCTCGCTCTGAACCCGCCCGGCAGACGTGTCCCACCGAGCAGGGGTGAACTGAGGCGCCCGCACTAACTTGTCCTCTACCGGAAGCATGGCATCGAGCCCCAAGATGGGCTTCCACTCCCGAGCTTCTCCCACCAAGTACATCGGGATGCTCCTCGAGACACTGTAGAACAGGCTGTCCTGGGACTGCAGAATCATCCGCTCAGCCCCTTTGACAACCCGAAAGTTCCGCCTCTCCTGGTGGCAGAGGTGCTTCAGGAAGTGAACGAGATGCTTGTCCTTCGGGAAGTCCTTCCGGTACTCCCCCGCGGCCCGGTCAAAAGTCATAACGCCATCAACCCGATTAAGCCTGCGAAAATCCATGGTCTCAGTGTCCGAGCCCGACGATCCGGCCAGTGCCGCTATCTCGGCGTGCTCCCTGTACAAGTCTTCTACGTTGAACCATGTAACCACTGGCACTGGGGGTGGGGGAACGTGTTCGGCACCGGAAGCAGCAGAATCTCTCGGGGCAGCCATTTCTCTGCAAGGTGCAAGGTACCTCAAGTCAGAACAAGACACAAGAAAAGAAAAATAAAGGGAATTATAAAGGGGGCTGCACTACAGTTGAATTAAAAGAATGCCAATAATTTCTGACGAAATTTCGGCAGAGTTTCCCCTAGGCCGGAGGCGTAAGGGAAAACACGGGTGCACACCCACAAGGAGTGACGGCCCCAATAAAGTCACGGTGTGCCCAAGGGTGACACCGGATGTCACGCCCCGAGCCTTTATTACAGCGGAAGACTCGCTCGGGGAGCACGAACAGCCGGCATGGTAAGCCTCTTGCAAGCAAGAATCAATCAGAGTGCAAGACAATCACACTAGTAAATGCAATTGCACAAGATTTAATCAAACTTCAACTTTATTTCATAATGCTCAATATTCGAGATACAATCACTAATTTGATTTCCATTCTACTAGACTCAAGAAATAGGAAAATTACATTGATTCAATCTAAACACTTTAACTTCCTAAGTCTTCACTCTCATCTTTATAACACTTTCACTCGCTTCCGGACCCGCTACTAGTATAGCCCAAATCCGAATCCGAACTATTTCCATCTCCTGAAAAACATTGGAAAATAGGTCATGAGCACACTTGCCCAGTAGTTATCTTCGCATCAATATGAAGGCACTATTTAAGTAATTATCATTTTAGCTCTAAAGAAATAAGGTAAAATCATGCGAATGCGAATCAATCATGCGATCAAATCAATAGAAACAAGATAACCATGTAAGATAGAATGATCAAGAATAAGCTAGCAAGAATATAACAAGAACATGATATTGGCCTTCCATGAACAAGAATGTAATGAGATTCTACTAGCAAGCCACATATTCATCACACTAGTCTCTTTTGAGTACATAGTTCATGAATTTCTGTGGAATATCAAGCAAGAATGTCATGCCGTGCCGTGGATCTTCACTTATTTATAGAAATAGTACTCCCAGCGCAATGCGACGCCAGTAGCATCATACCCCATAGTTTATAAAACAGTATGCTTTCGACAATCAGCCGAGGGGACTAGCATAGAGCCCTTGAACACAATCAGTGCTCGATCGCATCTTCAGTTATAAATTAAGCTACTTCCACGCAGTATAACAGTAACGTATGGCCAAGAATATAGCACTTCCAATAATTCCATGATAACTAAAATCAATGAATGAATGCTTCAACATAAGAATGTAGGAGTCAAGAAATAAACTTTAAACAATGTCATGCTCATAGAAATAAATCGACAGCATAATGGTATTTTCCTTAACTTCCATTTCTTTTAGATCAATTTAAGCAATATGACAAGTTCTAGATCATCAAGGTTTGTCTAGAATCATTAGAATATCAACCCTTGGTCAAACCTTGGGTTAACATAAACAAGATATGTAACGGTCATTTGCTGGGCCGTTACATTATGTAACACGCCAGTAATAGGCCGTTACAGTGATCCGAGTCCAGAAAGATAAAAATAGACCAGGGGAATGTGACGGTCTGGCACTGGGCCGTTACGTGATCCTGACGGTCCAGTTGAAGGCCGTTACATTTCAAGAATCAAAACCACGATAGAGTGTTCTAATTAATGGGCTTTCATTGGTACAACCAACTCGGCGTCCTAGTGGGAATCCCAGGCTCGTGGAGAATTACGGAGGCCTTGAAACAATGATTTCCTAATCCATTGGAAGGAATATCCAATAGAGAGGTCCTCATGTCCAAGATGGTGTTCCTATAGTGCAAAGTGTGAACTAATGACAACATACCGGAATATGTGCCATGTACTTATAGAATTGACTCTATTGACAAAGAGAGACATGTATAATCAAAGTAAAAATCGTGGTGAACTCCGTCAATACAACGTCTAAAAGTCATGCTTTATAATACAAGACTATAGAATTTTGGCATGAAATTAACATATCCTTAAAATATCATTAAGATATCAAAACATGCAATACCTATCATGCACAATCAGATATCAAAAAAAATCATATAATCAGGTTAAAACTTAAGTAACTATGCTTAATCAATAAATAATATTGGCAAGTTATTTTCTGTCTTAGGGTTGACAGAACGCAGGATATAACGGTCTTCAGAGGGGGCGTCACAGTGAAAGTGATGGTCATGATCAAGCCGTTACTTGAATGTAACGCGTCTGTCCAAGCGCGTTAGAAACATCCGTGCAATTCAAATACTACAGAGTTTGTAACGGTCTGTAGTAGGGCCGTTACTTGAAAGTGACGGTCCTATGCTAGTGTGTTACAGTATTTGTTAACAGAAAACAATCATAGAAACTAAGAGATCAACTCACATCATGTCTTTTATCAAAACATGATGAGTTTCTAGTCATGTTAACGAAGTAAGGCCATCTACATGCATAGGTAATCATGAATAGATGAATAGTCATGTTTTAATTTCTTAATTTGGCTAAGAGGTGCATGATGTGCATAGAACAAATAAAACATGAAATCAATGCTCTATAATGCATGGAATTCAATCAAACCAGAGGGCTTTTAGTCCTATCATGTTGTTTTTGCCGTTCATGAGATAACCTACCTCTTACTTAGACTGTAGTTTCTGAATTTGGTTGAGAACCCTGCCCTAGATCCCTTCCTTCTCTTGTGACTTTTTTAGCAACTTCTTTAGGCTCTAACTCCACGCCCTCTTGACCTAAAGATGTGAAATTCGAAAGGGAGTTAGTCTAAAGTATTGTAAACAAATACCTCTAAAGAACATACCTGAGATAATGACTCCTTACCTTGCTTCTTTACCTCCCAAAAGTAGGGGTCGCACAGTTCAGAACTATGCCCTATTTATAGAGTTTAGGCTAGGGTTTAAGGATTAGATCGAGTTTAGAATCTTTATTTCATCAAATCCCAATCTCTAAGAGTCTTTAGTAACATTACAAGCCTTCCCAAGTCGATCCATAGTGGATAGGAACATCAAGTTCCAATCTTTTCATGAGTTCCTTCACTCACGAAACTTACAGGCATGTAACGGTCTGGAGACCACGCGTTACATGGATGTAGCGGTCTTACGATAGACCGTTACAGTCATCATAGGTAGAATTTCTAAATCATTAAAACTCTTTTGTTAATTATCCACATCATTATATATATATAATTAATACTTATCCTAAAATCCGTGGATAGGCTTGAATACCTTCTAGAATATGGGCCTAACTTAATGGGCCAGAGTTAAAACCTTTTGGACTTTAATTAAGTGGGTTGGGTTAATTGATTAACACCACTTGGCCTTATAATGACTTAGTAATCAAATAAACCATTTACAAATAAATTTATTTAGGCCTTTATTATTTATGAAGTTCTGGGGCACTACATCAGAGGTCCTCCAGTTGAAGAAGTCTTCTTTCCTCGCTTCAGCGGTACACCCTGTGCCTCCTCCTAGCGGCACACCCCCTGGCGGCACGCCCTCAGTGGCCCTAGCGGCACACTCCCTGGCCGCCCTAGCGGTACGCCCCTTTGACAATGCTCAGCGGCTCGCCCGTGCCAACCCCGTCCAGCGGTGCACCCCGTGCCCTTCTCCCAGCGGCACACTCCCACCAGTGCCCAGCGGCACACTCCCACTAGTGCCCAGCGGCACGCCCGTGCCCCCTAGTCCCAGCGGCACGCTCCGTGCCTCCCTCAGCGGCACACTCTGTGCCTCCCTTAGCGGCACACTCGCGTTCCACTCTCAGCGGCACACCCGTGCCCTTCCCCGACGGCACACCCCGCGCCCTCGTCAGCGGCACGCCCCGACGCCATGGCCGCCCCCACACCGACGAGAGGAGGAAAAAGAGGTGAAGAGGAAGAAGAAGAGGGAAAAAAGAAGAGGAAGGAGGAAGAGGGCGACGGGGAGCCTAGGCTTCCGTCGTCCCCCGAGCGAAAGAAGAACGAGAGGGATAAGAGAAGAGAAAGAAGAGGAGAACGAGAGAAGAGAAGGAAGAGGAGAACGAAAGAAGAGAGGAAGAGAAAGAAAGAACGGGAGAAGAAAAAGGGGGAGGGGCCTCGCATATCCCTCACCAGGGGAAGAAGACGGCGGCGAGCGACGGTCTCCGGCGGTGGAGAGAAAGAGAGAGGGAGAGAGAGATGGCGGCAGTCGAAGGGGCAAGGAGAGAGAAAGAAAGGGAGAGTTTGAAAAAAGGGGGGGAGTTTCGAACTCCCCCTCCCCCTTTTTTATAACCGTCTAAAAAAAAGAAATAAAGGGTGGGGGACGAACGAACGGAAGGGGGGATAAAAATGAGAAGAAAAAGAGAGAGGAAAAAAGGAAGAGAGAAAAGAAAAAAAAAGAAAAGGAGGGAATAAAAAAATGGAAAATGAAAAAAAAAGAGAAAGAGAAAAAAAAAGAGAAGAAAAAAAGGGAGAAGAGAAAAAGGAAGAATAAGTACTCATGTATATATATATAATAATAATAATAATAATAACATAACACACATATAATGGTGATGCAATAAATACACGATAGAGATAATGATGTCTGCATCACATGCCTTATGAACATACGCCCAATAATGTACGTTAATTCCCCAAACGCACCCGCGGGCACCGTCTGGCTCATCCTTCGCCCGCACTACCCTCGGGTGGGGGGCATTTGTGGACGCATAAAATTGCACGTCCATATGTCCCGCCGAGCCCCGTATTAATGTCAAAACCAAAGGAAGAAGACCCGGAGAGACTGGCCATCCAGGGCTCCAGGAAGATACTATCGCCCGAAAAATCCCCACATTTGCACGGGTGCATTAAAAGACCGAGGAGTCACAGGATGTCCTCCTGAATCGACACACTACTACGGACCCACCCTCGGGCCCCTAACAGTGAAGAAATATCCCAAAGAATGCACAGCTTTGAGTTCCCGAAGCAAAAGCAATGGCCCCTGTCAAAACGGCACCTTTGGTGCCTCCAGCGGCACGGGCTTGAAGCCCTTCAATGGCACGGCCTCAAGCTCCTAGCGGCATGGCCCTTCAACCCCTCAGCGGCACGGCCATTTGGCCCTTCAACCCCTCAGCGGCACGGCCATTTGGCCCTTCAACGGCACGCTGCATTCATGACTTCTGTCAAGATTGCACAAGCAAGTCTATACAGAGTCCATGCAAGCGCAAAGTCTATACATCCAAACCCCAAGTCTGTACATCGGCTGGCCGCTTCGGGCGCAAAGTCTATACATCCAAGCCCCAAGTCTGTACATTGGCTGGCTGCTTCGAATGCAAAGTCTATACATCCAAGCTCCATGTTTGTACATTGGCTGGCTGCTTCGGACGCAAAGTCCATACATCCAAGCTCCAAGTCTGTACAGAGTTCAGACGCGAAGTCTATACACTCAAGTGGCAAGTCTGTATAGAGTTCATGCACGCGAAGTCTATACACTCAAGTGGCAAGTCTGTATAGAGTTCATGCACGCGAAGTCTATACACTCCTGGTGGCTTGTTCATGCATCGTTCCATCAAGTCTATACATCGCTGTATGCACTGAGTCTATACATCCGTCAGCCTTGCCTCATCCACGTAAGTCTGTACAGTCCTTATGGCTTGTTCATGCATCATTCCATCAAGTCTATACATCGCTGCATACACAAAGTCTACACATCCGTTAGCTTTGCCTCATCCACGCAAGTCTGTACAGTCCTCGTGGCTCGTTCACGTATCATCTTCTCCAGCCCTTCCAGTGGTACACTTCTAGTCCCCCAGCGGTACACTCCACATTCTCCCCGCGGTATGCTCCCCCAGTGCCTCAACGGCACGCTCCACCCTTTACCCTTCAGCGGTACGCCCATCTTCAATCTTCAACAGCTACTCTTAAATTCCCCAGCGGTACACCCTTCTTTACCCTTTGAACAGCACACATCATTCATCTCTCAGCGGTACACCCCTAGTCTCCATCATCTCCCCAACGAATACACATATGTATGTAATAAAAAGGGGAGGGGGCTATATGATAAAAGGAATGATGAATAGTAATAATAATAATGAGACAAAAGGGGTGGTCCCAACCAAGATAACAGAAAGGGAAAATAATAACAAAAGGGGGGGGTAGTAACAAACCGGAGAAGAATTCACGGTCATTGGGTGATAAAGGGCAATCAACAAAGAAAGGGTAGTGTCAGTAAATAAATGATAATAACAAGCGTCGACAATCATCGTGAATACAAAAATATGGCAACAGTCTCTCCTTCCTAGATTCCGAACCCGGGGACATTAATGATGCTCCTGTAAGCCGGAAGTCACTCTCGGGAGTTCTCTCTCTTGTCGTGGTGACCGCCCGGCCTTACCCCGGGCCGATAATTCATCAGGATCCTCTCCCTCACCGGGATCTGACTTTCCACCCTGTATTAAAATTGACGTCCCTCGGCAGACATTCGTACGGATTCGTCCCTCGTTATCATCTCATTTTCCGTGTGAACTTCTGTCCAAACATGGAATGGTCCACCAGTGACCGACATAACCCGTGTATTCATACACTCCCCCCGGGCTCACTGCGTGGCCTAACTACCTTTTTTTCTTCTTGCATTAATTAGTATTCCTTTCGACCGTGGAGCCCTTATTTCTGGCGATTAATCAAGGGTATTCCCCTCTCCGAGGGGATGTAAATGACGTTGTGACCTTAATGGCACAACGGGTCTCAGTCCTGACACGAACCACACAATCGCCTGACTGAGTCAGATCGAGCGCACCATGGGTTCTTCGGAGCCCGAACAAATCGTCACTTTGTGACTGGCACGCCCACGCACTTAAATAAACGAACTACGTAAATGAGCAAATTTTAGTGCGTCCATAATGCCATGGAGACTTTGAAGGGTGTGGGAGGGCCGGGGCATCCATAGGTATCCCTCTCATACGTAGGTGTGATGTGTGCCGGAGGGCCCGGACATCCATGAATGCTCCTAACATGCTTAAGACTCATGATGAATGAAGGTGGACCATTGCATCCGAATATGGACCACTCATGTTTCGTACTTGACATGTGGGTGATATGAATGAATGTACCCGACTTATGAATCATGCCAACTGGTTCGAGGTGCCAAGACATATGTTTTCCAAACCCAAAAATGACTTTGATGTGTTGGGGTATGGTTTGGCATTGGAGTTTCCATTCAAAAGGGTCAAAGGGGTCAAGGAAGGTGGACATCATGGGGAGAGGTACCTCCTTGTTCCTTAGGTGTAGATCTTCCTTGGTCATAGCTACCCTTATGTCGCACGGGACTTGGGAGAGGTGGGCTTGGCCCAACATGGTGGGTGAGGGTAGGAAGGAGTGGGTGATAAGTGATGTGGGCGGATCACATGGCTTCCCGGGTTCCCATTGGGAGGGGTCAAAAGGATCAACATAAGTGTACCCGGGGGAAAGGAGCTCTAAGTTCATCTCAGCATCCTCAAGGTCCTCACAATATGGTGGTGGATCATCCTCCTCTAATGAAATGATTGGGCCAAAGTTCTTAGTGGGTGGGTTGGCCATGAGAGGATGGCTTGGCTGTCTGCCTGATATGAGGGACTCCAATTTGAGGATAAGGTCGGGCTCATCGGGTGTGGGGAGGAATAGAAGGAGATCGCTAGTGTAGCAACCAACGGTGCAAATCGAGGTGATAGATCCGACACATAGGTGTGGGATATCAAGGCTCCTAGTTTGGTTGGCCATTGTGGTCAACATGCCGGTCAACTTCAGTTGCCATGCTAAGCCCTTGAGAAGATCTCCTAATGTGTCCACTTGGTAAGATGATTGGATGGTGGTGTGATAGGAGAGGGGCACTATAGGGAGGTTTTGCTCCATAGGAGGGAAAACATGGGCCATAATCTTTCTAATTGGGCTCTTCTTTAGCCAACTATCAAGGGGTTCTCCTAAGATGAGCTCGGCCCCAACTAGAGAGGGTGGTGTAAGGTGAAGACCACCGTGCGAGGTTTCTTCTTCTACTTGGACATGGGTGATCTCCATGGGAGGGATAGGGTCCAGAGTGTTCACCACTATGAGGTCGGGTATGGGTTTCTCTACCAAGGAGGTGAGAGGGTCTTTTGCGGGTGGGGTGATGAGGGTTGGTGTATGACGCACCCGGGGTTGAGGGTAAAGGGAAACTTGGTTTGGGATTGGTAGGGGAAGTAGTGGAGGCCTAGGTTGGGGTAGGATTAGAGTTGGAAGTGGAAGATGGGTTGGGTGGGTCTCGGTGGGGGTATCCCTTATGGGGGAAGGTGGAGGGGCGGAGGTCAATTGGGTGTGGGTGTGAATTGGATGAGGGAGAGTGGGTTTGGCGGTGGTGGCCGTCATGGGCCTAGGTGGAGGGGTGGACACGGGGTCCACTTGGGTTTGAATGGTGAAGGTTGGGTGAGTGACTTTGGACAGGGGAGTGGTGGTCATCACGGGGGAAGCCGGGTCGGTTAAGGGTCACTTGCCCTTAGGATCGGCCGATTGTGGAGGGGTGGGAGTGGGGGCCAATTTTGTTTGAATGGTGGTCGTTGGGTAGCAAAGTGTAGAGGTGTTGATTGGGGTTGGAGGTGGTGGGTGTCGTGGGGGTTGGGAGATGTAGAGGGCCTTTATGGCGACTTTGAACTGGCCGGGAGAGAAGGGAGGAGTGGTAGTGCTCCTCGAACTATGGCTCTCCAAGTAGGGAGGGGGACGCTGGGGAGCGTAGATCTTCCTAAGTTCTATCTTCATCTCCTCCCATGAGGATATGGGCTCTTACCTCCTAACCCTCCTTAAGCCCTCTATGTGTTCCCACTTACTCTTGGCTTGACCCCGAAGTCGTCCCTTGGCAATGCGGACTCTCGCGGGTCCATATGCCATAATCCTTTCAAAGTGCATTTCCATGGTAGCCTCCCACATTAGATAGGCACTAGGGCTCGATCTGTCAAAGCGAAGGTCCTCATCTAGAATGATGCCCAAGAGGGGCGGACTGCTAGGACCCTTGTGGAGGGCCGAATTGTATGGAATTGACCATAGAGGAATAGCCATGATGATGCACCGGAGACTCTAAATGCATATGCACCCTAGGACCAACTTGATAGAGATAAGTCATGAACTTGCTATGATACCAATTGATGTGACACAACCTAAGACCTATATTGTAAGCAATGCAACGGGCACGGCAATGTCGCACAAGCGGACTCACTCGCATTTGGCACACTCAGGTCCGTAGGTGGACCGGCGATGGGGTGAGGGTCCAAGGATGGACCCAGAGGTTTCCAAGGGTATGAATGGCTTGGGGAGGACCCCTAAAAGCCTGGGGTTGCCCAAATTCATGGGCGGTCAGCATGCCCAGAGCGTGGATAAATTGGTCTCGCTCACAACTCACCCGCGGTGGGCACTCACATAGTAGCAATTTGAGATCGGGCACTCAACTCGCCGGCCGACGGGCAACTAGAAACGATACTAAGACAAGCAAAAGTAAAACCAGCAGAGGAAGTGTCTAGGGGCACACTTGATCAGTGTGAAGACACCGATCCCGGTCGGAGATGAGGGTGAGCGAGGATGATGGGGGCATCCCTTGCCCCTCCACTTTTTTGAGGCTCGAATCGTCGTCGACTTATGCCATTATGTTCATCATGTGTTTGTGAGTCTAGTCATGTAATTTTTATATTTTATTTGAGTCTTAAACCATGTAATTTTCCTATTATTTGAGTCATGTACCTAGGTTAGTAGGTTATCTACCAAAGTCATGTGTCATTATGTTGGTTTGTTAAGCTATTGGGCCCAACTAGTGGGCTAGGCCCAGGGACACCCCTCCCTTGGACTGCTTTGGTCATTAGTTAGCTTGTTAGGGTCATTATGGTCATATGAAAGTATGGAACCTATAAATAGGCCTCCCCTCCCTCTCATTGTAACAACTTTTAATGAATCTATTTGACTAGCAATATTTCCACATCTCTTTCTCTTCTCTTACTCTCTCATTATCTCTCTCTCTATCTCTCCTTCTCTCTCCCCAAGGAAAGGGGCGAACCTCTCCTCTCTCCTCCCTCCTCCCAACCACTTCCAACCCCCACATACCTCCATTAATACCCCACAACTTCCCACAACCCTCCTTTACTCTTCATCTAGTCCCAACAACCCTCCACCAATCTAAGCCCTACTTCCCAACCACCACCTACCCCAATCACTTCCCTAGGCACCTCTCCATCTTCCCAAGGCTGAAGGGGTCCCTCCCAAGGCCATTTTTGAATCTCCCTCCCATCTCTCCACCCCCATACCAGCTCCAGGTCGACCTCCCCTTCCCTCCCATAGCCAAGTTCGCCCCCATCCTCCTCTCACACTCACCCTCTCTCTAGTGCACCCCCACCCCCCCATCTCCACCTCTAGCTGCTCCAGCCTCCCTCTCCATCTATCCCTGCCACTCCAGACCCTCCTGGAGCCCTAGCCACGTCCTCCCCCTCTCCCTAAACCTTCAGCCATCATTCACAAGCTTTGCTAACCCCCTTCCACTCCCTTGATTCTCGAAAGGTTGCAGTTCCAGGTAGCAGGTCGCAGGCTGCAGGTGCTGGTCCTGAAAGTCGCATCATCTCCGGCCTCTCCCTGATCCTCCAGGTGTCAAGGCCTACATATCTAAAAAAGTTCGTCCAGAGAGATTTCAAGGCGAGGTGGTTTCGTCGACATCCGAGTTCCGAGCTGCTGGTAGGAGCGATTCTCCCTCGACTGCGCAGGACCTCTCAGGCAGGGAACCAGAGCGAGAGTGGAAGCTCTACCACGACGAACCCTTTGGGATCCAGATCAAGTGTTCTTCAGAACAAATCTTCCCTCTCAAGTCCTCTTTCATCCTCAAGAAGCAGAGCTGCATTTGGACATTGGCATCTAAAGTTACAAATTTTCTACTCCAAGTGTGTTAGGTCAGTTTACAGGAGCCAGAACCGACACCCCTCTACTCATCTGATCGTCCCGGTCTTCTCCGATATCTTCCGACCACGCCGTTGGTGCCGACAGAAAGAAGACTCGACCACGTTTCCAACGGTTCAGGTCTCGTCTCAATCAGAGCTTGGTGAAGATCGTGGCACCCTCTCCAATCAGCCACATTGTTCTGCACTAGACAGAGGCAGAACCAATCAGTCCGGTTCCAGACTCTGCCCCGGCCAGCTAAGACCTTACCAAGCTCAGAAAAAATTCAGAGATCATCCTTGGTCCGTTGGCATGCTTTTGGCGCAAGTCTGATCAAGATCTGAGCTCTGTGGAATTTTTGGCAGCATCATCACCGCCCCACTGTCCAGTGAACCTGCAGATTGGCAGAATCGGCGGAGTTCGGCAAGTCGGGTTTCCTTTGCTTAATTCCCCACCCCGCTTGGCCGGCTGAAGGCCCCTCCCTGCGTGGAGGTAGTTTTGAATGTAATAAGCTTAATCCCCACCCCAAGATCACCCCTCCTGCGAGAGGCGTAGTGTTGTACTCTTTGCACTTTCAGGTCAAGCTACATCGCCGCGGCGATCGGGTGTATACCCTCGCCTCCCGGCGCGCCCACGTCTCCGAGCGGGATCGGTGTCTTCACACCGATCAGGTGAGCCTCTGATACTAACCTTGATAGCCTTACTTCTGCAAGTTTAGTATTGCTTTGATTGCTCGTCGGACGGTGAGAAGAGGGCCCGTACTTGTATGCTCATTTGTTGGTGCCCACCGCGGGCCGAGAGAGAGTGCCACCAAAAACCCCGCCCTGCTGGCCAGCCGCCCACTAAGTTGGGAATCATGGACTCTTCGGGGTCAGCCTAAGCCAACTAAGTCCATTAGACTCATTGGGTCCCGCCTCGGACCCTTGCCATCATCCCCCGGCCCCGCCGGGTGATCGCGTGTGCCGTGTGAGTAAGACGTTATTGTGAGAATCATTGAATGCTTGTATGCTTGCGGGCCTAGGTCCTAGGTGGTTCATTACATGCTTAGTCATCCTTGGGCTGTGCCACATC
Organism: Amorphophallus konjac; assembly: GCA_022559845.1. Classification (NCBI taxonomy): domain Eukaryota; kingdom Viridiplantae; phylum Streptophyta; class Magnoliopsida; order Alismatales; family Araceae; genus Amorphophallus; species Amorphophallus konjac. Next base: position 256,292,894 of record CM040118.1, on the reverse strand, counting down.
AAGTGGTATCAGAGCGGTCATAGACTTGTCCTTACAAGTCTAGTCTTGGGTCACACTAAGTCTTTCATAGGTGCATCCGCACACCCTTGCATAGCCCACCCAACTTTGCATGACCACTCGTAGTGGAGTCCATTATCAAGTCAATCCATCCTCTTCTAAATACCACCATGAATCCAAAACCCCAAGGGATACCTACCACTAACACCCATGACTTCCCTGGCCACGTCAGTTACCTCATGAAAACCTTGACCCATGCCAATGGTAAGCTTGATAACCTATCTAGACGACTTGATCAACTAGAAGAAAATTGGCCCGCCCCAAGGATGAATGATAGTAGGGCTCCTCCCTCACCTCTCACCTTTGATGGGACTCATCATAATGAGTATTTAGAATGGGAGGCTTCCATGGATCATTACTTCACTTGGTATCCCATGTCCGAGGGTGAGAAAGTCCGATTTGCCAAATTACAACTTACCAAACGGGCCCACACTCATTGGTTGAAAATTGAAGGCTTAAGGATAATTAGAAGGGAAGCTCCCCTCACAACATGGGGAGACATGAAGGAACAACTTAGGGCTAGATATATTTTCTCCTCCCATTCCGAACACCAAAGCCCAAAGAGCATTTCAACTCCTTCATTTCCCCTTGGCCAGCCCAAGACCCCAATCACCCAATCTCCACCACTTCCCACCTCTCCCACCACTACATCTACACCCTACCTCCAAGTCCTCACCACAACCATATCTCCACCAGCCCATGTGCGCTCCGTGTCCACCACTCCACCGAAGCCCATGATGGCCACCACCCCCCAATCCAAAATCCATCACCAAACCCTTACCCCACAAATCCCCTTGGCCCCCACCACTACCCCTCTATCGCCCCATAAAAGGGACACACCTCCCAAAACCAATCAAATCAAGCCTCCACACCCACCCCACCTTCCTCTTCCAACCCCAATCTTACCCCAACCTAGGCCACCACTACTTCCACTTCCAACCCCAACCCAAATCCGACCTCGTTCACCACCCCGGATGCACCATGCGCCAATCATCATCACCCCACCCACAAAGTACCTACCCACTTCCTTGGAAGAAGAACCCATAATCCTGACACCCAGCCCCTTGGTGGTGAACACCCCGGATCCAACTCCCACCTTGAAAGAAACACATGCCCAAGATGAGGACAAAGCCTTGCATCACGATCTTCACTCTATGCCCTCTCTTCTAGTAGGGAGTGAACTCATCATAAGTGGGTCCTTGGCTAGATGGTTAAAAGAGAGCCCAGCTCACCCAATCATGGCCTACCCTTCCTTGGGGCGACACCTCCCCATAGTGCCCTTCAACTCCTATTGCACCACCATCCAATCATCTTATCAAGTGGAGACACTAGGGGACCTTCTCAAGGGCTTAGCATGGCAATTAGAGTTGACTAGCATGTTGACCCCCATGACCGAACAACCTAGGAGCCTTGACCTCCTACACCTATGTGTTGGGTCTATCACCTCAATGTGTACCGTTGGTTGCTACACTAGTGACCTTCTATTATTCCTCCCCACACCCGATGAGCCCGACCATCTACTCAAATTGGAGCTTCTTATCTCGGGTAGAAAGCCAAGCTCTTCCCTCATGGTCGATCTACCTCCCAAGAGCTTCGACCAAATTACTTCATTAGAAGAGGATGACCCACCTTGTATGGACCTTGTGGGCATGGAGTTCCTTCCTCTAGGAAGCCCAATCCATGACCCCTTTGATCCCTTCCAATGGGAGCCTAGTTACCCATGTGACCCGCCCACCTTACCCACAACCCACCTTTCTCTACCCCAACCAACCATGTTTGACCAAGATCAACTCTTCCAAGACTCAGGCCCCACAAAGGGAACCATCACCATAAACAACATATGCCTAGGAGACAAGGAAGAGCTCCTCTCCATAATGCCCACCTTCTTAGATCCCTTCGACCCATTCACATGGAAGTTCAAAGGTCATCCCACATATATGCACATGGAAGTCACCTTTGGGATAAACATGCATGTGTATAGGCTTACCACACCACTTGGCATGATTCATAAATCGGATACATTCATTCACATCACCCACATGTCAAGTAGGAAGCATAAGTGGACCGTATTTGGAAGTATTGGCCCACCTTCACTCATCATGAGTATTAAGCATGAGAGGAGCATACATGGATGTCCGGGTCCCCCTACATTTATCACACCCATGCATAAAAGGTTCATCTATGGATGTCCCAGCCCTCCTAAGTCTGTCACAGTCTTCATGGCATCAAAATGTGATCGGTCTACATTTGGCTGCCCAGGTCCACCTTTGCACACCATACTTTTCACACCAACATCGCATCATAGTGCATGGCATACGCATTCTCGCAAGCATATAAGAAAGAGCAATGAGGCTTACAAAAGGCGGGCAGATGCTCATCGGTGCCACTGCGAGTTCCAAGTGGGAGACTCGGTGATGGTGAGGACGGAGCGGCTCCTTTCGGGACCTGCCTCCAAGTTGAGGGCACGGGGTTCGGGACCCTTTCGAGTTCTGAGACGACTTGGTAGTAATGCTTATGAGCTAGACCTACCTGAGGGTTTTGGGGTACACCCTACTTTCAATATGGCGGACCTGGTACCCTACAAGGGCCCCGCGATGGAACCCAGTGAGGAGCTCGAGCCTTTACCCCCCCTTGAGAGAGACACTCCCGGTGAGACTCCACTTCATATCTTGAGAGACCGACAAGAGCAGGTAGAGGTAATACTGAATGAGCAGAGTATCATTACTAGGCACAGGGTGTATCAGCGCTACCTGGTTAGGTGGAAGAACCGTCGCCTGATTGAGGATACTTGGGCGAGTCGGGAGGACCTGTTGAGACTTGACCTCGACATTCTGGAGCTAGTACTATCGCCAGGCGGACCCATACTCGACGGGGTCGAGTTCTCCCCACCCCGGGGGTATGATGGGGGCATCCCTTGCCCCTCCACTTTTTTGAGGCTCGAATCGTCGTCGACTTATGCCATTATGTTCATCATGTGTTTGTGAGTCTAGTCATGTAATTTTTATATTTTATTTGAGTCTTAAACCATGTAATTTTCCTATTATTTGAGTCATGTACCTAGGTTAGTAGGTTATCTACCAAAGTCATGTGTCATTATGTTGGTTTGTTAAGCTATTGGGCCCAACTAGTGGGCTAGGCCCAGGGACACCCCTCCCTTGGACTGCTTTGGTCATTAGTTAGCTTGTTAGGGTCATTATGGTCATATGAAAGTATGGAGCCTATAAATAGGCCTCCCCTCCCTCTCATTGTAACAACTTTTAATGAATCTATTTGACTAGCAATATTTCCACATCTCTTTCTCTTCTCTTACTCTCTCATTATCTCTCTCTCTATCTCTCCTTCTCTCTCCCCAAGGAAAGGGGCGAACCTCTCCTCTCTCCTCCCTCCTCCCAACCACTTCCAACCCCCACATACCTCCATTAATACCCCACAACTTCCCACAACCCTCCTTTACTCTTCATCTAGTCCCAACAACCCTCCACCAATCTAAGCCCTACTTCCCAACCACCACCTACCCCAATCACTTCCCTAGGCACCTCTCCATCTTCCCAAGGCTGAAGGGGTCCCTCCCAAGGCCATTTTTGAATCTCCCTCCCATCTCTCCACCCCCATACCAGCTCCAGGTCGACCTCCCCTTCCCTCCCATAGCCAAGTTCGCCCCCATCCTCCTCTCACACTCACCCTCTCTCTAGTGCACCCCCACCCCCCCATCTCCACCTCTAGCTGCTCCAGCCTCCCTCTCCATCTATCCCTGCCACTCCAGACCCTCCTGGAGCCCTAGCCACGTCCTCCCCCTCTCCCTAAACCTTCAGCCATCATTCACAAGCTTTGCTAACCCCCTTCCACTCCCTTGATTCTCGAAAGGTTGCAGTTCCAGGTAGCAGGTCGCAGGCTGCAGGTGCTGGTCCTGAAAGTCGCATCATCTCCGGCCTCTCCCTGATCCTCCAGGTGTCAAGGCCTACATATCTAGAAAGTTCGTCCAGAGAGATTTCAAGGCGAGGTGGTTTCGTCGACATCCGAGTTCCGAGCTGCTGGTAGGAGCGATTCTCCCTCGACTGCGCAGGACCTCTCAGGCAGGGAACCAGAGCGAGAGTGGAAGCTCTACCACGACGAACCCTTTGGGATCCAGATCAAGTGTTCTTCAGAACAAATCTTCCCTCTCAAGTCCTCTTTCATCCTCAAGAAGCAGAGCTGCATTTGGACATTGGAATCTAAAGTTACGAATTTGCTACTCCAAGTGTGTGAGGTCAGTTTACAGGAGCCAGAACCGACACCCCTCTACTCATCTGATCGTCCCGGTCTTCTCCGATATCTTCCGACCACGCCGTTGGTGCCGACAGAAAGAAGACTCGACCACGGTTCCAACGGTTCAGGTCTCGTCTCAATCAGAGCTTGGTGAAGATCGTGGCACCCTCTCCAATCAGCCACATTGTTCTGCACTAGACAGAGGCAGAACCAATCAGTCCGGTTCCAGACTCTACCCCGGCCAGCTAAGACCTTACCAAGCTCAGAAAAAATTCAGAGATCATCCTTGGTCCGTTGGCATGCTTTTGGCGCAAGTCTGATCAAGATCTGAGCTCTGTGGAATTTTTGGCAGCATCATCACCGCCCCACTGTCCAGTGAACCTGCAGATTGGCAGAATCGGCGGAGTTCGGCAAGTCGGGTTTCCTTTGCTTAATTCCCCACCCCGCTTGGCCGGCTGAAGGCCCCTCCCTACGTGGAGGTAGTTTTGAATGTAATAAGCTTAATCCCCACCCCAAGATCACCCCTCCTGCGAGAGGCGTAGTGTTGTACTCTTTGCACTTTCAGGTCAAGCTACATCGCCGCGGCGATCGGGTGTATACCCTCGCCTCCCGGCGCGCCCACGTCTCCGAGCGGGATCGGTGTCTTCACACTGATCAGGTGAGCCTCTGATACTAACCTTGATAGCCTTACTTCTGCAAGTTTAGTATTGCTTTGATTGCTCGTCGGACGGTGAGAAGAGGGCCCGTACTTGTATGCTCATTTGTTGGTGCCCACCGCGGGCCGAGAGAGAGTGCCACCAAAAACCCCGCCCTGCGGGCCAGCCGCCCACTAAGTTGGGAATCATGGACTCTTCGGGGTCAGCCTAAGCCAACTAAGTCCATTAGACTCATTGGGTCCCGCCTCGGACCCTTGCCATCATCCCCCGGCCCCGCCGGGTGATCGCGTGTGCCGTGTGAGTAAGACGTTATTGTGAGAATCATTGAATGCTTGTATGCTTGCGGGCCTAGGTCCTAGGTGGTTCATTACATGCTTAGTCATCCTTGGGCTGTGCCACATCAGAGGAAGTGTGGGCTTACCCGCACGCCACGTCGGAGAAGCTTCAACCTGTAATTTAAGAAATTACACCACTACTCTCCATGCAAGGGGGTTGAACAAGGTGAGGGGAAGTTAATTTTACATCCAAACACTACCTCCCATAGGGAGGGGCGGTAACCCGGCCAGGTGGGGAGGGGAAAAACTAGCTTAGGGGATTAAGACAAGAAGTCCGCCGAATCTATCCACTAAGGAACGGGGGACAGACTGTCACTGTCGGCGCCGTTGCGGACTCCCCCAAACCTCGATTGCGACGAAACCAGTGACAAAACCTTCGTAGTTGACCCGGGAGAAGGTCCAATGTTTGGGAGAATTTCTGAATAACGGCGTTGGTCGAAGCAGAGGCGCGAACAGGGTCTCTGTTTGCTGGTTCGGGTAGCTTCTGCACCTCTACAGCAGAAAGATGAGGCAGCCAAGGATGCTCCCGAGCTCTGATTCAAGCGTGGCTGGAGTCGTTGGATTCGTGGTTGAGTCCTAGCTTCAGAAACCGAATGGAGTGCCACTTCATCGTGGTGGTAGGAGACTTGTAGTAGAAGATCAAAGCCGAGCCCCGCTTCAAGAACATCAGGGAAATGGCCGCGGGAGCCTCTGCAAGTTGCTTCAGGTTGACTGTCAGGAAGAAGATGTGCAGTCTAGCGATGATGGCACCTCCGGGCAGACACGAAATCAGACGAAGGTGAGACTACCACCGTTTTGAAGAGGACTAGGGGACGCTTCCAACGGTGCCTCGTGTGCTTCCGGGGACGCCGGGTTGAAGTCGAGGCCGGCTCTGCAAGTAGCTGGTTCTCTGCAAGGTGGAGGAGAGATGGGGGATGCTCTTCGAGGAATGGAGGGGGAGGATGCAGGGCGACCCTAGGGTGGGAGGGCTGGAGAGGGGCGACCAAAGGGGCTGGGGAAGAAGGGGAGAAAGGTGGGAAATTCAAATTTGGCCTAGGGAGGGGTGGGTTCAGCCTTGGGAAGGTGGAAGCTTGCTTGGGAAGGGAAAGTGGGTAGTTGGGAGTTGGATGGTGGAGCTAGGATTGGGTGGGGATCTCTTGGGGTTGGGGTGGAGTAAAGAGAGCGGTGTGGGGAGTTGCAGTAGCTTTAATGGAGGGGGAAGGAGAAAGAAAGTAGGTGGGAGGGGGAGGAGAGAGAAAGGGGTCGCCCCCTAGAGAGAGAGAGAGGGGAGGAGAGAGGGCTTCTCACCCAAGACACTCAAGGCTTCTCACCTAATGGCACTCAATGACTGGAATTCAAATTCTAATTCTTCATTCATTCATTCACTAACTAAAAATGCAGAGAATGGGGTCCTATTTATAGGGAACCCACATTTTACAATATGTCCCTGACTCTAGGACTAATGGCAAATAACCAAGGGGGAAGGGGGCACCCCTGGGCCTAGCCCAATGAATTTGGCCCAATAACCAAACTAATCAACCCTATGACACTTAACTTAGGTAGATGACTCATTAACCTAGGTACATGACTCAAATAAAAGGAAAATTACAATGATATGACTCAAATAAAATATGAAAATTATATGACTCGACTTCAAAAAAATGTAACAGACACAATGGAGCCATGATGGCGAGCAATAGGAGCTTGGAAAAATGTGAAGGGCGAGCGATGCCCCCATCACGAAGACCACCATCACGCATAGCGACACTTCCAGCCAGGTGGGACCCGACCTTCTGTTAGACACCATTTTATATACCGAAGTTTGACAAAACACACAAGCGGCCATTATGATCCTAACATGGATGATTAGGAAGAGTTATTTACCAGGAGCATGGAAAACACATGATATCAGCATGTTCATATGGGCACACACACACACACACACACACACATATGGGCACACACACACACACACACACACACACACACACACACACACACACACACACACACACACACATATATATATATATATATATATTTACATGTATATACATATGTATGCATACATATAATGCATTTGGCTATTTATCCAAGAGTATTTAACCAGAAAAGCACGTAGATGGACCGAGTCAACGGCAGGCGCTGCAAGGGTCAGTGCAGTGGCAACAGAAGTCGGTGCAGGGTGGATGGGGTCAAGGGTGCGTTGGTACAAACGAAGAGGAAGGTCGGTGCAATGGTGACGTCAAAGTGATGGTGAAAAGGGGAGACGATGCATCAACGCAATGGCAAGGGGGAATGAGGGTGCATCAGTGCGAACGAGTTTTTCATTGACATTGCCCTCGGTTCCCTATTCCGAGGGGCCGGGGATATTTCTTCATCTCGGGGAGGCTTCTTCATCATGTGGGAGCCGCTTGTTACATTCTTGTCCTGGACAGACAAGGTAAGAGGTATATCTGGCATGATCATCTTGGTGCTGGTCTCGTAGGCTCTGACCATCAATAAGCCTTAAGCGAGCTGTGGTGGGTGAGTAAACCCAAGATGACAGAATGTTGACTCCCTGGCACTTCCTGTAGGGTGGCCTGAGGCTTCAGCGGTCTAAGTGGATCTATCTTTGACTTCTGGTTGACTCCTTTGGGAGCATGGTTATCGTATAATCATATTTTATCTATCAACAAATGCCCTCCAGCTGCAGACGTCGCGTGCGAAGGATAAGCGGAGTGAGGTCTGCGGATGTATTTGCTTTATCGGGCTTGACACGTGGGGCCCACTTCATCTCGAGTCGATGACATGACTCGGGGATGTCAGTCGGTAACACTTTCAATATGCCGAGTCGGTGGCGTTATCTGTCTGCCGAGTCCGTGACGCCTTCAGTGCGTCAAGTCGGTGGCGGTCTTATTGTGCTGAATCGATAGAGCTTCAGCCATCAAATCGACGGGCCTTTGGCTTGAGGCGGTGGCCTCATCAATGTGCCAAGTCGGTGGTGCTTTGGCCATCAAGACGGCGGTGGTCTTTGGTTTGAGTCGGTGGCGTGGCCACCGCTTCGTTCCCCCCTTTGCTTTTCTTTAAAACCCTTTGAATCCTTTGAGTGTTTTAAACCCTTCCCCTTCCATTGTTTCAGTTTCTCCTCCTTTTTCATCGCCGTAGCAGGGCTTTCTCCTCTCTATTCTCTCTTTTTTACCGCTGCAACGGAGGTTTTCCCCCTTTCGATTTTGGCTCCAGCAACTTGTTCACCGTTGGCGAGCGTGGCGAGCATCTTCTTCTTCCCCATCTCCGGCAAGCTCGGTGGTGTGAACGGTGGGCTCCTCCCGTCCATTTCCTTTTTTCTCTTCCACAGACGGTGAGGTCCGCGGTGGAGGGTCTGCCCTAGCCTTCGCGCTTGCCGGCGACGATCGTGGTAGAAGAGGTATTGGGTGACCTTCCTTCCTCTCTCTCTTGTTCCTGCGGCCATCCCCTCCTCCGGTCATCGACGGCGGTGGTGGTGGGCCATGATAATGGCTACCGCCATCGTCCCGTTTGTGGGATTTTGGGACCTCGAGAATGGGTTGATAGGCCAAATTTGGACAAGTTTCAGAAGGCCCACTCCTTGTTGATCAAATGGCTTCGGAAGGTTCCTAGAAGGCTAGCCCTCGGAACTAATACCCCCGTCGTCCATTCGGCCCAGGTGCTCATCACCTGTGGCTCTATTTTCCGGGACCGTCCCAGCCTTGCCAGGGGACGTGTTCCCCTTTGTTCTCGGACGCTCCCGGCTAAGGGGAGACTCTGCCGAAATTTCATCAGAAATTACTTTTGGCACTGTTTATCTTTCTAACTTTGTTGCTTCTTTAATTGCAGCCAATGGCTTCACCAAGTTCTTCTGCGACCGGGAAAGGGACAAGCGGATCCTCTACAGTACGGCCAGTAGTAACATGGCAGAATGTGAATGAACTCGATCAAGGACGGGACTGCCTGGCCATTGTTTCAGAATCATCAGATTTAGAGATCAATTCGATGTACGCCAGTCGTCTGACCATTTCTGACAGGAATAACTTCTCCTTCGACAGGAGTCAAAAGTACCGGGTCGATTTTCCGAAGGACAAGCACTTGATGGTTTTTCTCCATGCTTTCAACTTAATGGGAAAGTGGGACATCCTCACGGTGCGAGCAGTCGAGTGTAGTATTCTCTCAAGCCGAGACAGCCTGATCGGTTCAGTAGTGAGAAGTGAACCGATTTATTTCCCGGCTGACACCAGGCAATGGGACGCCATTACAGGCGTGCTAGAACTGAGTCCGGAACAAGGCATGTTGACTAGCACCCCTGAATTTACTCCGGCCAGGTGGGATTTATCAGTAGGTGTCGTTCACAAAGAGAAGCCAGTATTTGGCCTTTTCCTCGCCCCATTGAAGTGGGGGTTTAGAGAAGAGCCATTTCTTTTAGATGGTTTGTTTAATGACCTGGATTCTTATCGGATCATTCGGATCCTTATCGGAGTTCTTTCGGATCGCTTTTTTGGGTCTTGAGTTGAGTTTTACGATCCGCGTGAGTTTTTCTCTCGTACAAGTTACGGAACCCTATGGTGAGTTTATTTCTCAGTTCATCGACTCGAGGACGCTACAGTTGTGATGTACTCTTTGAGAGGATCATTTCAACTATTTTTGCGTATTTTCTGAATTAGTGGATTTTTAGCAAAAAAATCAGAATTTTGGAAATTAAGAAGATTCCTAATTTATTTTCTATTTATTCTACTTTCACCCTCTCTCCTCCCTCATTCTCACCCTCACTTTCTCTCTCTCGTTCTCTCTCCTCTCTGGTCCTCTCGACGCGGGGCGCATGGCCGTGGCGAGCTGGCTGAGGTGGGAATGCGATGGAGTGAGCTTGGACCGTGATGGAGTGGCAGATTGAGCGTGGCGCGATCCCTCGGTGGATTCAAAGCCGGCGCGGTTCGTTGGTTTGGCGATTTTCAGCGCGGTTTAGTCGCTTCAGTGTGCGGAATCACCGGTGGAGGTAGGGAGATGGAAGCTCTACTTCTCTGTTACGTTCCCTCGTAGTTTCACGTCGAACGGTGCGAGAACGAGTGGGTTTCATTCAAGTTGGGGAAAATCATGCCTTTGGGGTGTTCGTCGGGTTCACCAAAAAATGATGACAGTTTTCAGATCAGTTGGTGTCATTTGAACCCCTGGAATGTCAGCATTCCATTCCCACTGAGTTCATTGTGATTGGTGGTCATTTGGGACCGGTAGGAGCCCGGGAACCCATGTGATTCCATTTGGGTCAATTCGGTAGAATTGCCCGTTTCTAGCCGTTTCTGCATCAATTTGACTCCTTCCGGAGTGTGGAAGGTCGGTATCGTCATTGTGATTGTATCCCCTTCGTTTCAGAGCGAACGGGGCATGGAAAGGCCGAGATCCGGCCGATCCCATGGTTTTCCCGCCGTAATGCCTAAACGGTGGTTACAGTAACCGTTTAGGTTATTATGCGGTCCAATGTGTGACCATTTTATGTATGTCAGTTTGGGTCTGCGCGGTCTCGCGATAGACCATCTTTTGTGTTTCGTGGCCCATACTGGACTGTTCATATCCTTCGAACGGCCCTTAGGTGGCCGTGTGTATCCTTTGGACGGCACTTGGGTGGCCGTGCAGGTTCCTTCGTCACGTATGGTAGTTGAGCGGCCTTACGATAGACCGTTCAGCTTGCTTGAGTGGCCCTTTGCAAGACCGCTTAGTGTGGTTGACTCTAGTCAATAGTTTTATGGCAGTTAGTGAAGCGGTCCTTCACTAGACCGTTCCTTGTCTTGGGCGGCCTTCTCTTAGACCGTCTAGACCCTTTAGCGGCCCATTGGTAGACCGTGACCTGAGGTTTGACCGTAGTCATCCGCCTCTTCGTTGTAGAGCGCTTTTCTTAGGCCGCTATAGTCCGTTTGTCTTAGGTCAATAGGTTAAGGCGGTTAGTGTGGCGGTTTACTCTTAGACCGCCTAGTCCGTGTAGCGCGTCTATATTTGACCGCTTGGGTGGTTTGACCGAATAGGTCGGTTCAGGGTTGACTGTGTTTAGCGGCCTAATCCTTGACCGCTACAGTCCCCTAGCGGCCCATTCTTTGACCGTCAACGTATGTTCCTCTACTTAATTCCTTAGTGTCGTTTCTCGATGTGTTTGTTCCCTAGTGCCTCGGCTTAACCTCGCGGTTTGCCCATTGTCCTGTGGACGTCTTTTGATGTTCTATGAGGGCTATAACCACGTTATAACGTAGCCAGGCGTACTTTGCTATTGGATAGGTTTCTGTGCTACTTCAGAGTTGTTATTATGTTCTAGTCAACCTGATGACACCCAGTGGTTGATAGGTGACCTTGTATGTGTCTCGATAGATCGAGACGTGGTTCTAGATGCCTAGAGGTGTTATCTTACCTCATTTTACGTGTCCAGGTGCTTTGAGGGTCTTGATGCACCCTTAGGTCTCCGTGTGTCATTTTCCTCGACTTAGGATTAGGCTGATTGGAGGCATGTCACCGCCGTTGTGCAATGATCTTTACTCCAAGTCATGAGACTCAAAGACCGTTGCATTGGTAGGTCTTGTTGCCCTGTCCTGAGTCTATTGGCAGTTGGTGTACTGCCTTTGTGCTTCGTAGTACGGCTGACAGTGCGTGCTTAGCCTGTCTGTACTCCAGCACTCGTGTTTCAGAGTCTCTGTGTCTAGTGAGCCTCCACTAGTCGTAGCCTGACGACCTCGAGTGTCGGCCCACCTGGGAGTTGTTGTGGGGCAGTTCCCTAGATGCAGTTTTGAGGCTAGTTTCTATGGGCTCCCTTGCCTTGCAGTAGCGTCCTGCAGGGGGAGAAAACTAGCTAGAGGCCTGGCTCAAGGCATTGAGCCTGTGTATGCACACGTGGTCAGGGGCGTTTTGGACGAACGTCGAAGGGTGTGACCCTGACTAGTCACTCGTTACTATAGTTCCTGGTTCCGTTCAGTGAGTATCTCAGTCTCTGTCATTTTCGACATCCGTAGCGAGATACTTGTGGTGCAGTGTAAGACGTCAGTGGACGCATCTGGCTGCTCTTCTAGTGAAGAGGTGCTTCCGTCACTTGGCACATGACCCTCGTGTTTCTCGGAGTCTTTGTTCCCCTTTCGAGTTGGTCTGTTCTTGGCTTTGTCCAAGATCAGCTCTCCCTTTTGAGTTAGTCTATTCTCGGCCATGCCCGAGGATAGCTTTCTATTGCGTGCATGACGATCTAGTCATGTATGCATTAGTGTCTGTGTCTGTCTAGGTCTTTTCTAAGGTTTTACCTAGTTTTGTAGGACCTTCGCTTTGGGCCTTGTGCCTGTCGAAGGATCGGTAACTCCTAACTTTGTGAGATCAGGGTTCGCCCTTCTGTCGTTGTTTGGAATAGTTAGGGAGCCGAAATTGGTTCGGCAGCCGTGCTTTGCTTAGTGCGGCTTTTCCCTTTTCTTTTAGCTGTTCTACTCTTGCTATTACGGCTTTCTTTTACAACTTTCTAGTAGTAGTTTTCCCTGCTTTTCCTACTTTACTACTACTGTTGTTTTAGCTGTTGTTCCGTGTTACTGCGTTATTTTTCAGTGGGGATCTGCGTGACCCCTACTGAGCCAGTGACACGAGACTCACCCCTACTTTTCAGGTGTGGTCATCTCTTCTTCCTTCGCGGTTCCTGGTGTGGCGTGGTCGTAGTTGCCAGCGGTACCTGTGTCAGGTTTCCCCCGACCTCAGTGTACATTTTCTTTCTGTTAGACTGTACTTGTCTTTCCTTTGGACTGGACTCTGGTATAATTGTTAATTTTAACTATTAATTAAAAAGTAATTTTATTTCTGCTACTTTAGCAAACCTGATTAATGAAATTTAATTGCTTACTATTATATCTATGACTTCAATGTACTACACAACAATCCTTTTATCCCTTCGGAGCTTTACAGCTCTTGGGAGGCTTCACGGGTTCCAAGTGGTATCGGGTCTACTCGGTAATCCTATCGGGTATATCCGGTATCCGAAGTCTGGGTGGTCACAGGTGGTATCAGAGCGTTGTTATGTGAAGTACATGGGAATGCAAGATATACAGTGTCCAGTGTCCTGAAAGTCCAGTATAGTCTTTCGCTGGCTTAGGTTTCAGGATTCTTTGTCGCTTCGTTTCCATAAGTGGTCTTGTGCATGCTGTGTTAGCACTGTGCGAGATGGTTTTGCTCTCGTCAGGATGCGACGGGATGCTCCTTTTCATCGTGGTGTTTGTCTCGATCGTGTTGTACTTGGCAGAGTTCACCGGTAGACTTGAATCTGCAGTACATTGTTCGAGATCTTTCCGTGGCTTGTTCAGGTGGCTGGTGACTTTTCTGGTTGGTGTGATGGCCATGCACATTCTTATGTTGTTTTGGTCATCCCAGCTTGAGTCAGTTCAGCTCCTGAGGTGTTTCGCTTTTGTTGAAGTGGTTGCTTTATTGCCTCGATTGATAAGATGCTCAAGCGAACCTAGGATTTTCCTTCCTGGTGAGCTACTCTTAGTGAGCTTGATGCTTCTCATCCTATTTGGTGGAGTCTTTTCGAGGTAAGCCTTGGAATTCCTATGTTGGTGAGACCTTTGTTCTATGTCTACTTAAGTGTGGATAGTATTTATTCTGAGCCTGATCTGCTCTTTGTTCTATGGGTTCTTGGCTTTGGACCTAAGCTTTGTGTTAAAACTCGTTGTGCACCGTGTTTGTCATGTCGTGTCTAGCGGACGATGTGTTGTGAAGGCTCATTTATTCCTTCAGGACGTAATGGTAAGCTGAGATAAGCCTTTCTTTGTGCTTTGTAATGAAGCTAGTATTCTCCTTCGTTTGCACTTAGGCAACTTGTGATCGGTTGTTAGCAGGATGAGTACTTATGGCGTGTTGTATTGCGATTTTCAGGAATTGCAATGGCGCCGAGTGTGAGCAGAGATGCGAATACCGAGGCATTTTTGATGCCTGTGTGCGTTGTATGAGTGCACAGCGGGAGCGTGTGGGCTGATAACCCACAGGTCGAGGATCATTGGTTGTAAGATTCAGGACAGTCGAGAGAATTGTCTTTCTCGATGTGACTTCATCTTGGCTTCGTGTGCCTTGATGTTGTTTGTTGCCGTGCCATTGTTCTTTGAGACATTATGGTGTTGGCACTGGCATTTGTGAGTATTGGGGAATCTATCGGCATTTCTACTGGTTGAGTACCCTCTTCTTTGTTATTCTTTCTTGGGTGTTGTGCTATTGGGACGTGATCGTGGTCCTTGAGATGCGTTTCCCAAGATTATTATTCTCGTTGTCATTTTGTCATTGTTCCCCTGTGATTCTATCTTAGCATCATGTAGACCATGATCTTGTCAGTTAGTTGTGTCGTACTCTTCTTTCCTGGTAGAGTTAGCATGTGACTCGAATCAGATGTAATATCTAAGTGAGGACTGACTTGATTGTGTTTGTGGTCCAGTGTTGTCGTTGGCGTCCTATGTGCCAGGCTTTCGTTGTTGCCCTTGGCACTGGAGCCGATGATGTATCAAGCTGTCAACTGAGAGGACTATGCTTCCTGGTTTAAGCTGATGCTTGTTGTGTCTATCATTTTGTGTTTTCGGTAGCTGTTGTCGTGGCATGAGTCGTGTCTCCTTTCCTGTGAGACATAAGCGACGTTGCCTTATTTCGGAGGTGTCAAACTTGTGTTCACCGGTGTGCCATGCTCATTCTGTGGATCGATTTGCCTTGAGATCCAGAGCGTATGCTCGTGATGATGGTCTGGCGGTGTCCCTCTGAACTATGTTTTTCGAGATTCGTGCTGTTTCAAGTTGTGTCTTGGGGTTTGTTCTTCCCTGCTTCTTCTTGTTAATTCCTTAAATTTCGAGCACAAAATTTCTTGAAGGAAGGGAGGTTGTAATGCCCTGGATTCTTATCGGATCTTTCGGATCCTTATCGGAGTGCTTTCGAATCGCTTTTGTGGGTCCTGAGTTGAGTTTTACAATCTGCGTAGGTTTTTCTCTCGTACAAGTTACGGAACCCTTTGGTGAGTTTATTTCTCAGTTCATCGACTCGAGGACGCTACAATTGCGATGTACTCTTTGAGAGGATCGTTTCAGCTATTTTTACGTATTTTTATGAATTAGTGGATTTTCGGCACAAAAATTGGAATTTTTGAAATTAGAAAAATTCCTAATTTCTTTTCTATTTTATTCTTCTTTCACCCTCTCTCCTCCCTCATTCTCACCCTCACTTTCTCTCGCTCGTTCTCTCTCCTCTTTGGTCCTCTCGACGCGGGGCGTACGACCATGGCGAGATGGCTGAGGCGGGAACGCGATGGAGTGAACCTGGAGCATGATGGAGTGACGGATTGAGCGTGGCGTGGCGAGATCCCTCGGTGGATTCAAAGCCGACGCGGTTCATTGGTTTGGCGGTTTTTAGCGCGGTTTAGTCACTTCGGCGTGCAGAATCGTCGGTGGATGTAGGGAGATGGAAGCTGTGCTTCTCTGCTACGTTCCCTTGTAGTTTCACGCCGAATGGTGTGAGAACGAGTGGGTTTCATTCAAGTTTGGGAAAATCATGCCTTTGGGGTGTTCGTCGGGTTCGCCGAAAAATGGCGACGGTTTTCAGATCAGTTGGTGTCATTCGAACCCCTGGAGTGTCAGCATTCCATTTCCACTGATTTCGTTGGGATTGGTGGTCATTTGGGACCAGTAGGAGCCCGGGAACCCATGTGATTGCATTTGGGTCAATGCGGTAGAATTGCCCGTTTCTAGCCGTTTGTGCATCGATTTGACTCCTTCCGGAGCGTGGAAGGTCGGTATCATCGTTGTGATTGTATCCCCTTTGTTTCGGAGTGAACGGGGCGTGGAAAGGCCGAGAACCGGCCGATACCATGGTTTTCCCATCGTAATGCCTGAACGGTGGTTACAGTAACCATTTAGGTTATTACGCGGTCCAATGTGTGACCATTTTATGTATGTTGGTTTGGGTCTACGCGGTCTCACGATAGACCATCTTCTGTGTTTCGCGGCCCATACTGGACCGTTCATATCCTTTGGACGGCCCTTGGGTGGCCGTGTGTATACTTTAGATGGCACTTAGGTGGCCGTGCAGGTTCCTTCGTCGCGTGTGGCAGTTGAGCGGCCTTACGATAGACCGTTCATCTTGCTTGAGTGGTCCTTTGCTAGACCGCTTAGTGTGGTTGACTCTAGTAAACCGTTTTATGGCGGTTAGTGAAGCGGTCCTTCACTAGACCGTTCCTTGTCTTGGGCGGCCTTCTCTTAGCCCGTCTAGACCATTTAGCGGCCCATTGGTAGACCGTGACCTGAGGTTTGACGGTAGTCGTCCGCCTCTTCGTTGTAGCGTGGCTATAGTCCGTTTGTCTTAGGTCAATAGGTTAATGCGGTTAGTGTGGCGGTTTACTCTTAGACCGCCTAGTATGTGTAGCGCGTCTATATTTGACAGCTTGGGTGGTTTGACCGAATAGGTTGGTTCAGGGTTGACTATGTTTAGTGGCCTAATCCTTGATCGCTACAGTCCCCGAGCGGCCCATTCTTTGAACGTCAGCGTATGTTCCTCTACTTAATTCCTTAGTGTCGTTCCTTAGTGCCTCGACTTGACCTCGTGGTTTTCCCATTGTCCCGTGGACGTCTTTTGATGTCCTATGAGCGCTATAACCACGTTATAACGTAGCCAGGCCTACTTTGCTATTGGATAGGTTTCTGTGCTGCTCCAGAGTCGTTATTATGTTCTGGTCAACCTGGTGACACATAGTGGTTGACAGGTGACCATGTGTGTGTCTCGATAGATCGAGACGTGGTTCTAGACGCCTAGAGATGTTGTCTTACCTCAGTTTACGTGTCCAAGTGCTTTGAGGGTCTTGATGCACCCTCAGGTCTCCGTGTGTCATTTTCCTTGACTTAGGATTAGGCTGATTGGTGGCTTGTCACCGCCGTTGTGCAATGATCTTTACTCCAAGTCATGAGACTCAAAGACTAGGTCTTGTTGCCCTGTCCGGAGTCTGTTGGCAGTTGGTGTACTACCTTTGTGCTTCGTAGTGTGGGTGACATTGCGTGCTTAGCATGTCTGTACTCTAGCACTCGTGTTTCTGAGTCTTTGTGTCTAGTGAGCCTCCACTAGTCGTAGCCTGACGACCTCGAGTGTCGGCCCACCTAGGAGTGGTGGTGGGGCAGTTCCCGAGATATGGTTTTTAGGCTAGTTTCTGTGGGCTCCCTTGCCTTGCAGTAGCGTCCTGCTGGGAGAGAAAACTAGCTAGAGGGCTGGCTCAAGGCATTGAGTCTGTGTGTGCACACTTGGTCAGGGGCGTTTTGGACGAACGTCGACGGTTGTGACCCTGACTAGTCACTCGCTACTGTAGTTCCTGGTTCTGTTCAGTGAGTATCTCAATCTCCATCATTTTCGGCGTCCGTAGTGAGATACTTGTGGCTCAGTGTAAGACATCAGTGGACGCATCTGGCTATTCTTCTGGTGAGGAGGTGCTTCCGTCACTTGGCACAAGACCCTCGTGTTTCTCGGAGTCTGTGTTCCCCTTCTGAGTTGGTCTGTTCTTGGCTTCGTCCAAGATCAGCTCTCCCTTTTGAGTTAGTCTATTCTCGGCCTTCCTTAAGGATAGCTTTCTGTTGCGTGCATGACGATCTAGTCATGTATGCGTTAGTGTTTGTGTCTGCCTAGGTCTTTTCTAAGGTTTTGCCTAGTTTTGTAGGACCTTCGCTTTGGGCCTTGTGCCTGCCGATGGATCGGTAACTCCTAACTTTGTGAGATCAGGGTTCGCCTTTCTGTCGTTGTTTGGAATAGCTAGGGAGCCAAAGTTGGTTCGGCAGCCGTGTTTTGCTCGATGCGGCTTTTCCCTTTTGTTTTTGTTGTTCTACTCGTACTGTTACGGCTTTCTTTTACAGCTTTCTAGTAGTAGTTTCCCCTGCTTTTCCTACTTTACTACTACTGCTGTTTTAGCTGTTGTTCCGTGTTACTGCGTTATTTTTCAATGGGGATCCGTGTGACCCCTATTGAGCCAGTGACACAAGGCTCACCCCTACTTTTCAAGTTTGGTCGTCTCTTCTTCCTTCGTAGTTCCTGGTGTGGCGTGGTCATAGTTGCCAGTGGTACCTGCCTCGGGCTGCCCCCGACCTCAGTGTATGTTTTCTATCTATTGGACTGTACTTATCTTTCCTTTGAACTGGACTCTCGTATAATTGTTAATTTTAACTGTTAATTAAAAGTAATTTTCTTTCTGCTACTATAGCAAGCCAGATTAATGAAATTTAATTACTTACTGTTATATCTGCGACTTCAATATACTACACAACGATCCTTTTATCCCTTCGGAGCTTTACAGCTCTTGGGAGGCTTCACGGGTTCCAAGTGGTATCGGGTCTACTCGGTAATCCTATCGGGTATATCCGATATCTGGAGTCTGGGTCGTCACAATTTGGCAGTCAGGTACAAACATCAGATTGCCGTGGGCTAATTTACTGATTGTAAAGCCACCGATGCTCATGCTTTTAGAGATGAGGCTATTGAATTTATTGAGTACGTGCTCCAGAATTATGGTCCCATCTTGATGAAGGCCGGAGTGTACCAGAGTGTATATGCCTCTCGCTTTCGCTATCCCATCTCAAAGGGCTTATGCTGCTGCATGATGGAGGTGTTTTGTTCCGAGTACAACACCTTCTATACTGCAGAAGGGGAGACTTCCTTAGACTTGTGGAGTTTACATCAACTTTCTGGTCTTCCCATTGATGGCAAGCCGTATGAGGAGGTCTACTGGCATGACTGGATCAAAGATCGTACTGACGGCGAGGGTCGCTATCATATTGGGTTTGCCTATTGGTACCTCATGAAGGTGTACCATACATTGTGGCTATCCATTCAAGGTACTGTAGAGTCTTCTTCGTCCCGCTCGCGCAAGGAGCGGAAATGGGTGCGCCTGGGTGTATGGCTGGAATATTTCTTCGATGGCGAGCCAAAGTACAAAGACTTTCTTTCTGTCGGAATGGCTCCGAACAGACTGAAGACGCGATCTCGCAGGAAGACTCACTTATCTTCTTCTCTTCGCAGAGGGTGCCAGAGTGGCCCTAACCCAGCGGGACTGGATCCCATTACTCATTGTGCGGCCTACTTGACATATTGGTTGTGCACATTTGCTATGCCGCAAGGTGATGAAACAGTTATCCACGCCGAAGCCATATATCCGGCGTGTTTAATGGCATGGGGTGTGAAGTTGTCCCTCTGCCCTGCAGCGTTATGTTTGATTTACAAGATGTTGGGAGATATCCACCGTAGCCGCCTCCCAAGGACCTTGCGAACTGTTGGCCCTCTTCATTTTTTCAAAGCCTGGGTGTGTTCACTATTTCCAGAGTTTGCTCCCAGGTCACTACAGTCTCCAAACTTGTTTCTGAGAATTCTAGAGTTCACCGATGCCGAGCCACAGCAGGCATCAAATCAGCTTTCATCAATCACGGGGCAATTGATGAAAGTGCCAATGAATGCTCCTGGGGCCCTACATTTCTGGTGTTTGGCTACTCATTCAAGCCCGTTAGTGAATCGGCTGAGAGAATGCAAATTTGGCGAAGTTGAGCCGTATGTTCACCCTATCTCGGGCAAGCTCAGTGATAGGCCGTCATTGGAGCCAGTGCTAGTATATTGGGCTTTGTCCATTAGACCCCGTGTTTTGGTATTTAAAAAGGGCATCAGCACTTACTTAGAGCCCTATTACCCCTTCAGGTTCAGCAGAAATTTTGGTTATGATCAACAGATTCCTTCCTCTTCAGCACAGTTCCCATTGGAGAGTCGATCGCGAGGAGGATCAGCCGCTGTCGAAGAAGCCCGTACGTAGTGGGATTATTTTCATCACCGCGAGGCTGCTTCTTTTCGGATGCCAGTCCCTGGACATTTTTCTCGGGTGTCGCCAGAATACATTAAATGGTGGAATGCCCGTACTGGGTTTTATCGGCTCTCTCGGAACGACTGCTGGGACATTGCCGAGCGTCACTTCTTAAGCTCCCAACCTTCTGCCATGTTTGAAATTGATCCTTATCATCTACGGAGCTTGAAATCCTGTAAAGATGTAAGGGTACAGGCTTATTTGGTGGCATGGAAAGCTGCCAAATGGGAAAAATCCAAGCCACAGCTGGTTCTTCCAAAAATTAATAAAGACAGCTTATCGGAGACTCTTCGGGGCATGTGTAAAGTTAGTAGTGAGAGGATTACTGTTCAACAGTTTCCACTACCAGTGGAAGAGCCCATCACAGCACCGGCCTCATGGCGTCCAGAGACTAATCGCCTATATCCGTATAGGAGTTTTGTGAGGAAAGAAGATCGGGGTGCCACCCTGTATAGCCAAACTTCTTGGCTCTTTGTCATGTTGCACATTCATGGCCTTTCTATTACTGATAAGGCCGAGGCTATATTGGAGAGACCTCTTGATGTGATACCACTACGGGGCATGCAGCAAGCAAATGTAAACTTAGGACCTATTCCGCATTCACAACCACATAGCAATTAAGTTGATAAATCGGGGCCAAATCGCCGTCGCACACACGCGAGCCCGGGGTGACTAAATGATGCTAGGGGGAGGTGATGGATCAAGACCCTTGCTGGTAGAGTGCCAGCTGGGCTAGGGTTGCCCTCCCGAGGGTACGTAGCCCACGCTTATGGGGCTGGCCGGTGCCAATTGGGGCACTAGGTCCCACTCTCTCACTTTAGCCACGGTGACCACACTAAGATGGTGGCTCCGGGATCGGGCACTCGCTCGCATGCACAACGGAGCTATGTCTACGGATATTAAATGAACAGACACTAAATAGTAATGGAGCAAAGTTTAGAGCTCACCTGGTTGGTTTGAAGAAACCAACCCCGTTCGGAGACGTGGGCGAGTGGGGAAGTGTGGATCCCGCACACTGCGCCGATGTTGCTTGAGCTACTTAATACAAACAGTACTCCTCACACAGGAGGGTTGGACTAAGGGTGGGGAAATCAAGCTTACATCCAAACACTACCTCCATGCAGGGAGGGGCGCTAAGCCGGCCAGGCGGGAGGGGAAAACTCGCCGAGGTTGTAGGAGGGGAAGCCGACGTAGGATCTGCTCGCTTGCTGTGAGAGGGGACAGGCCACCGCTGTTGCAGTCGTAGTTCTTACTCCAGAATTTCGCCGGCGACGAGACTAGGAGGGAATTCTTCCTAACAGGATCTGGGACACCTCTGAATTTTACTGAATTCTTCTAACCTCATCGCTGGCCGCGGCAGAGGCTCGAACAGGACGAAGGAATCTGGGGTTGACAGCTTCAGATCTGATGCAGTAGGATGCAGAGGTTGTACCGTGGGTTCCCGAGCTCCGAATCTCGAACCGTCAGAATTTATGGAACCGTTGATGAACCCTCTTTGCAGCAAAACTGGTGGGGAGGCGGTCGGAGGTCGGGGTGGCCTGGGGGACACCGATGAGTGAGTACTGGTCGCAGAAGACTGGAGAAGGCAGTCCCGCGCGACTGGAGGGGAAAAAATTAGAACTTTGGCTCCCGGACACCGAATGTAGCTCTACTTCTTTCTCCTGGTCTGGGACAGGGGGAGGAAGAACTTTGAAGAAGGAACTTCAGTCAGAATCCTCCACTGTGAATCGTGGTTCAGCTTCTGGTCGAACTCTGGTGCTCTGCAGATGGAGCTTGGTGCAGTCGAGGGAGAATGGCTCTCCCGGGCAGCTCCGGACTCGGAATGGTACGATTCTTTCTCGCCTGCGTAGTGGACTGGACGACCTTTCCAGAAAGGTAAGGCACGCCCTCAGATGTCGCCGGAAGAACTCGGGGGAGCTTCTGCAAGACGGGCCTTCTTCTGCCACCTGCAGATGTGACCGAATGAATGGGATGGTGGTGGGGTTAGATTAAGGGGGATTGGAGTTTGGCAATGAAGGGAAGGGTGGAGGTGATTGCAGATGGGGGAGGGATGTGTGGGGGTGATGAGAGGGGCGGAGCAGGTGGTATGGAGGTGCAGGAGGGTGGAGGGGAGTGGGGGCCGAAGCTAGGAGATGGGGGAAGGGAGTGGTCGGCCAAGGTAAGAGGAGGGGGGGTAAGTGGATGGAGGGGGTTGCGCAAATGGTAGTGGGGGTGGGGGTGGGGGTTTGAATGCTTGGGGATATGAATGAGTGTGTGGGGGAGTGGAAGGGCTGCTTGGGGAAGAGGGATGGGTGCCTTGGAGGTGGAGAAGGTGTATGGGGAATGGGAAGGGTTGCTTGGGAAGTGGGGGGGATTGAAGAATATTAAGTGGCCTAGGGGAGGTGAAGGGTTGGAGGGTGAGGTGGCAGCTGAGGTGGCAGGGGGAGGGGGAGGTGAAAGGGCAGGTTCGCCCAAGGGAGAGAGAGAGAGAAGGGGGATGAGAGAGAGAGGGGTTCGCCCCCTAGAGAAAGAGAGAGAGAGTGAGAGAGCTAGAGAGAGGGGGAGGGTGCACTTATGCTCAAATATTCAAATATTCATTAACCATCTCAAGGGGTGATGCGGGACGGGACCACGGACATGACAAGCTCGCGATCGTCCCTTAACGAGGGAAGCGTCGGATGTGTGCGGTTGAGGAACCGGCTGTGAGCTAGGGTGGTCGGCTCTCACTTGTGCCCGGATCGGGTCACGGGACGGTAACGCTCTCTCTCGCAGCAACGGTGATATAAATAGAAAGCGAGCTAATTACCCTATCATGCTCTCTAGCAGTGGCATAAGCAAGTATATATGAAAATTAAGCAAAATGCCAAGTAAGGGAGCGAATGCGATACCTCCACGCGCTCGGCATGGGGACGACGGGCCCGGCCGAAGTCGTACTCCCGGAACAATTATACACGGATATTACAGAAATGCAACTCGCTGCCCACTCCACACAGGGAGGTAAAGGGCTACACAATGGGGTCCGGGAGGACTGAATTCGGGTTGACGGGCGGCTTCTCGCGTTGATTCGGCAACACCCGAACACGTGACGGTGGGGCCCACGTGCTGTCCGGAGGGGCCGTGTGGGACTCGGTGGCACCGCTGTAGTGGTGGATGCCCGGAGGGTCGCGCCTTGGGATGGCGGCACGCTGGTTCGCCGGCCAGAGGCCCGGCGGCTCCGTTCGGCACCGGTCGGAAAACCCGATCGGAAATCTGTCGGTTCTGTATTTCGGCGCGCGCTCCGGCGAGAATGGGCACTGCGATCAGCCCCGATGTCGGATCGACACGAGACTGGCGCCGTTGGAAAGCTAGCTTGAAGCTCTTCAACCTAGGCCCAAAGATCTGGCCTGGATCTACTCGGATCTTGACTTATGGTATTTTCAATCTCCTATTGTACAGTAACCGAAGACTCAGACCTGCAGAGAACTTGACTGTGGATTGCCTTTGACCGTGAGGTAGACGTTCGAATCTGGGGTTGGGTTCTTCAGAAACGTTGTGGGAAATTGAGTTGGGAAGACAGAAAAATTAGTTTGGACACGTTTGGATGTGTCTATGAGTTTTTGTGATTTGTTTACTGGATGAAGGTCGGATCTGAGATCTGACTGAAAGTACTGTAGCTCCGGTAGAACATGAATTATTAAAAATAGGTTGAAGGATGATAAAAATGTAAGAAAAATTGTGGTGGTAGGGGACGATGGACAAAACACCCAGTTAAATTGGGAGGTCAAACATAAATCAAAATAGTGGTCGAAGGTGGAGAACTCAAGGCTATTGTCACTGTAGATAGTGACAGAACAGATCTGAGATGGAGAGTTGAACGAAATGGTAAAGATATGAAATGGTGGCTTTTGAACCTGGATTTTTTTGTGGAGAGTGGGATAGAAGATAGAAATCAACCCTCAAAATTTCAAATCGATCTGAACTCGTGGCTGGCTTCAGGAATTCATGAACTAAACCTCTATCCAGCAAGACAGAAAACCGAAGACGATCCCGTGGCGGCTCGAAGGCGGCACGAACGGCGGCGGCGGCGGCACAGACGATCACCGGAGATAGAGGGGAGGGGATTGAAGATAGAACCACTCTAGAACTTGGGGTTGGAGAAGGAAGAACACCAGGGGAGAGAGGGAGAGAGGGCACACCCTTCTTGCTTCAAGCAATTTTCACATAATTTCTTCATTAATCTCTAATGACACTATACATAGGCTTATATAGAAAATAGCAAGGGGTGGGGGGGCTGATAATTTCGTGAGAAATATGTCATTTTCATCCCCCATGTGGTCAAAACTCAAAATAAATAAATTACATATGGATGGTGCACTCCTTTAACTAGGTAGGTAAGGTAGGTGGCCTACCTTTGAAATTTTAACCCCTTTGTCTCCCATGTGGTCAATTAGCATTCAAACCTTCTAGATGGCCACCTAGGATGGTTGACCAGCCCCACATGGATGAGGTGGACCAATGGGGAAGGGGAGGGGGCCCCCTAGCTGGACCTACTACACATTTGCACAAAAACCCACACAATCCAAGGGAATGACGCATTGGCTTACAAAGCCGTACAATTGCGCTTATACTTTCCCATAGATATAAAAATAAACTAAAGGACACAAATGCAAAATAAAATGTACATGCTCGGCGTCGATTCCCATCAACTCTCCCCGGGTGGGAGGAACTCGACCCCGTCGAGTAGGGGTATGGATGCTCGAGTACTCCGGCGGATCCGTCACCGTGCCGAGTAGCGCGGGTATGCTCCACTCCAAGTGACCGTCACCTGCTCATTCCATATATACTCGATATGCACGAACTGCTATGGGCTAAAGGTGGACACTCCGGGTGGGGCACTCTCAAAAGGGAAGGAAGCAGCTCGAAGACTCACTGGGAATCACCGCTGAGTCCCTGTAGGTGACTGATCCGGGTATAGATGTAGAACCGATCCCATACTCATCGAGTGAGTCCACTCGCCTCTTACTCATAAGAGAACGACAACGAGCTTGCACAAGACGCATGCAGACAAACAACGACACACAAACCAAACAAACCACACAAATAAGAAACCGACTCATGCATGACTCTAGACACACCTATTGTTAGTCCGACCCGTACATAGGTGACGGCGGACCAAGACACCCGAATGTGTGCCATGCATGCATGTTATGTAACCGGAGATGGGTGGTATGGGGAACACCTAAACATCCAAGTATGACCCAGTCATGCATGGATGGCCCTTTAGATTTAGGAGACTTGAGTGGGCTAGGAAAGCCGGGTGTGGAAGAGCCGGGTGTAGGTGTATCGTGGACGGGCTTGGTGGGTATGGAGGACCCGACCCGTAGGAAAGGGGTATGAAGGTGGACTTCCCCGAAGAAGTGAAGGGAATATGAAGGGTCTAGGGATCCACTAGGGAAGGGGTCAAAGGGATCAAAGAAGGTATGACCCCTTATGGTGGGTTCCAACATGACATGGTCCCAATCGTGAAATTCTTGAAGGTACGGGTGGTCACCTTTCTCCGTCATGGTAGATGGGACCGTGTATAGGAAATATGACTCCTCCCTCGGAAGTAAAGTCATGAAGTCGGGCTCATCCGGTAGCGGGAGAAGTAGAAGAACCTCCGTGGTGACACAACCCACGGTGTACTCGGAGGTAATGGACCCGAAGGCCGGATGGGTGAAGCTATGACTCGTGGGTTGGTCGAAACCTCGGGCCAACATATGTGTCAACTGCCATTGCCAACCTAAACCAAGGATAAGGTCACCCAATGTGTCAACATGGTGACGAGATCGGAACGTAGTATGGTAGGAGTTGGCGGGCACTAAAGGTAGGGTAGGGTCCATAGACGGGTAAGGGAGTGGGACCAAGCCATCCTTGAGCCAACTAAGAAGCGCCTCGGCTATGTATAATGTACCCGTTAGAAATACGGGTGGCTCGGGATGAGGTGGCTCCAAGCGCGAATCCGAAGGTGGAGTGGGCCGCTGGGGCTGGGTGGCTGGACATACGGGGTCCCTAAGGGTGATCTTACCGGGTAGGGATGGTGGGCATAAGGTGCAAGTCCTCTTGTCCCAGTCAAGATTGGCCTTTCTCTCTCCTAACCACTTTTGCCCTAAAATGATGCATGAACCAGCAAGTGTGCCGATTCTGCACCATGCACCATCGGTGTAGAGAACAGAGCCGATCCTCTTATAGAACTCAACACAAGCAAAATCACCATCACGGACAATCTCGCCTGTCTTGGAGAGAGACTCCACGATGTCAAGAGAAACCCAATTATCCGACTCCCTATCGGTGAAATGGAGTTCCGTTGTGGACCCGTTGGGTAGAGCGGCTTTCATAATGAGAGGGGCAAAACCAAAGGCTCGATCCATGAGGACATTCATTTTGGCCACAAAAGTTGACCACTCGAACGTATGGTCTTGGGGATCGGCCATGGGTAGTGGACATGGACATGCATACACAGAGTGACAAGACACTAGACCGACTATGCAAGTTTGGGATGCATGCACACTAATAACCCTAGGCGTAAACCAAGACTCGGTACGTGGCGGAGATAACTGATCCGAAGATCACTCGCACAAGTGTGCGGCCTTCCCGATAGGCGTGGCCTAACGTTCGGACAACACCTTTTGATATACCGAGTAAAGGGATGTATGCGACCCAAAACGACTCTTTTTTGTTGTTTTAAAAATATGATGATCTTAGACTCGACGTAGACAATGAATAATGACTAGACATAAATGACACTTTTTTTTCTTTTTGACACCCTAGACTCAACTCGCTCTGATACCAAATTGATGCGGGACGGGACCACGGACACGACAAGCTTGCGATCGTCCCTTAACGAGGGAAGCGTCGGATGTGCGCGGTTGAGGAACCGGCTGTGAGCTAGGGTGGTCGGCTCTCACTTGTGCCCGGATCGGGTCACGGGACGGTAACGCTCTCTCTCGCAGCAGCGGTGATATAAATAGAAAGCGAGCTAATTACCCTATCATGCTCTCTAGCAGTGGCATAAGCATGTATATATGAAAATTAAGCAAAATGCCAAGTAAGGGAGCGAATGCGATACCTCCACGCGCTCGGCGTGGGGACGACGGGCCCGGCCGAAGTCGTACTCCCGGAACAATTATACACGGATATTATAGAAATGCAACTTGCTGCCCACTCCACGCAGGGAGGTAAAGGGCTACACAATGGGGTCCGGGAGGACCGAAGTCGGGTTGACGGGCGGCTTCTCGCGTTGATTCGGCAACACCCGAACACGTGACGGTGGAGCCCACGTGCTATCCGGAGGGGCCGTGTGGGACCCGGTGGCACCACTGTAGTGGTGGATGCCCGGAGGGTCGCTCCCTCGGATGGCGGCATGCTGGTTCGCCAGCCGGAGGCCCGGCGGCTCCGTTCGGCACCGGTCGGAAAACCCGATCGGAAATCTGCCGGTTCTGTATTTCGGCGTGCGCTCCGGCGAGAATGGGCACTGCGATCAGCCCCGATGTCGGATCGACACGAGACTGGCGCTGTTGGAAAGCTAGCTTGAAGCT
Organism: Amorphophallus konjac; assembly: GCA_022559845.1. Classification (NCBI taxonomy): domain Eukaryota; kingdom Viridiplantae; phylum Streptophyta; class Magnoliopsida; order Alismatales; family Araceae; genus Amorphophallus; species Amorphophallus konjac. Next base: position 256,265,251 of record CM040118.1, on the reverse strand, counting down.
CTTCAACCTAGGCCCAAAGATCTGGCCTGGATCTGCTCGGATCTTGACTTATGTAATTTTCAATCTCCTATTGTACAGTAACCGAAGACTCAGACCTGTAGAGAACTTGACTGTGGATTGCCTTTGACCGTGAGGTAGACGTTCGAATCTGGGGTTGGATTCTTCAGAAACGTTGTGGGAAATTGAGTTGGGAAGACAGCAAAATTAGTTTGGACACGTTTGGATGTGTCTATGAGTTTCTGTGATTTGTTTACTGGATGAAGGTCGGATCTGGGATCTGACTGAAAGTACTGTAGCTCCGGTAGAACATGATTTATTAAAAATAGGTAGAACGATGATAAAATTGTAAGAAAAATTGTGGTGGTAGGGGACGATGGACAGAACACCCAGTTAAATGGGGAGGTCTAACATAAATCAAAATGGTGGTCGAAGGTGGAGAACTCAAGGCTATTGTCACTGTAGACAGTGACAGAACAGATCTGAGATTGAGAGTTGAACGAAATGGTAAAGATATGAAACGGTGGCTTTTGAACCTGGATTTTTTTGTGGAGAGTGGGAGAGATATAAACCAACCATCAAAATTTCAAATCGATCTGAACTCGTGGCTGGCTTCAAGAATTCACGAACTACACCTCTATCCAGTAAGACAGAAAACCGAAGACGATCCCGTGGCGGCTCGAAGGCGGCACGAACGGCGGCGGCGGCGGCACAGACGATCACCGGAGATAGAGGGGAGGGGATTGAAGATAGAACCACTCTAGAATTTGGGGTTGGAGAAGGAAGAACACCAGGGGAGAGAGGGAGAGAGGGCACACCCTTCTTGCTTCAAGTAATTTTCACATAATTTCTTCATTAATCTCTAATGACACTATACATAGGCTTATATAGAAAATAGCAAGGGGTGGGGGGGCTGATAATTTCGTGAGAAATATGTCATTTTCATCCCCCATGTGGTCAAAACTCAAAATAAATAAATTACATATGGATGGGGCACTCCTTTGACTAGGTAGGTAAGGTAGGTGGCCTACCTTTGAAATTTTAACCCCTTTGTCTCCCATGTGGTCAATTAGCATTCAAACCTTCTAGATGGCCACCTAGGATGGTTGACCAGCCCCACATGGATGAGGTGGACCAATGGGGAAGGGGAGGGGGCCCCCTAGCTAGACATACTACACATTTGCACAAAAACCCACACAATCCAAGGGAATGACGCATTGGCTTACAAAGCCATACAATTGCGCTTATACTTTCCCATGGATATAAAAATAAACTAAAGGACACAAATGTAAAATAAAATGTACATGCTCGGCGTCGATTCCCATCAAGGGGGGTTGGGGTCCTATTTATAGGGATCCCAACATTTACAAAAAGTCCCTGGAGAAAATACTAAAAGCAAATAAGCAAGGGGGTGGGGGAAGGAAGAGGGCACCCATGGGCCAGGCCCATCTAATTGGGCCCATATGACCCCCTAGCCTAACAAACATAGATAGATAACGTGATAACCTAGTGACATGACTCAAAATAAAGACAAGTACATCAAGATGACTCAAGAAAGGAGAAAATACATCAATATGTCTTCAGAAATAAACTCCCGTGTCGCCGTGGGCCCATCAAGTCGTGTAGTCGCACACTACCTGTCTCTGGAAGGGAGAGAGGTGTCGAGCCAAAGGGAATTCTAGGTGATGTCCCCATCAACTCCCCCGGGCTGCGAAGAGCTCGACTCTGTCGAGAAAGGGTCCACTCGACTGCGGTAATGCTCCAGGAGGTCGGGGTCCAGCTGCTGAAGATCCTCCCTACTCACCCATGAATCATCTGAAGGGGGCCGGCCCTTCCACCTGACCAAGTATCGCTCGTATGCTTTGCTCCGGGTGACAGTGACCTGTTCATCCAATATCCGCTCTATTTGCTCCCGTTGGCCCCTCTGGACTGGTGGAACTCTCTCATGGGTGGTGGCTCTCTCAGAAGGTGGAACAGGCTCAATTCCCTCACTAGGTGTCACCGTGGGACCCCTATATGGCACCAAGTCAGTCACATTGAATGTGGGACTTACTGCGTACTCCTCGGGGAGGTCCAACACGTAAGCGTTTGTGCCAATCCTCCTCAGAACCTGGAAGGGGCCTGATCCACGCGACCTCAGTTTGGAGACATTTCCAGGGAAAAGCCTCTCAGTTCTTACCATCACATAGTCACCCACGTGAAACTCCTGGTGGCGTCGGTGGGAATCGGCCATTTTTTTATACACCTCATTGCTTTTGTTAATGTGTTTGCGGATTTCTTCATGCAATTCTTTCATGTGTTGGGCAAACGACTCAGCACTAATAGACACTCTAGCATGTGGAGGCAAAGGAATGAGATCTGTGGCTTTCTTGGCTTGTACCCATGCACAGCTTCAAATGGGCTCATCCCTATCGACCTATTCACTGAATTGTTGTATGCAAACTCTGCCTGGGGTAATATGAGATCCCAATTCCCGGGGTGATCCTCAACAAGACAACGGAGTAGATTCCCAAGACTCCTATTAATGACTTCGGTTTGGCCGTTAGTTTGAGGGTGATAGGCCGTGGAAAATTTGAGAAGGGTCCCCATTAGGTGCCAGAGAGTTTTCCAGAAATAGCTGGTGAATTTGACATCCCTATCAGAAATGATGGTCTTGGGTAGGCCATGGAGGCAGACTACCTCATCGAAGAATAGGCGGGCCACATGAGAGGCATCGGAGGTTTTAGAGCAGGGGATGAAATGGGCCATCTTAGAAAACCTATCCACTACGACAAAGATAGAATCATGCCTTTTTTGAGTCCTAGGTAGGCCTAAGACGAAGTCCATGCTTAAGTCCTGCCAGGGACGATCAGGGACAGGGAGTGGGGTGTATAGGCCTATGTTCTGTCTTGTCTGTTTGGCTGAGGCACATATCCGGCACTGTCCTACAATTTTGGCTACGCCCCTTTTGAGGCTTGGACAGTAGAACTGACCCTCAACCAAAGCAATGGTTTTATGCACCCCAAAATGCCCAGCAAGGCCTCCTGCATGTAACTCCCAGACCAGGAAATCCCGTAGAGAGGTTCTAGGTATGCAAAGTCTATGGCCTTTGAAGATGAATCCGTCCTCTAAGATGAATCCTTGGTGCTCCTTAGGTGAGAGGGTGGACAGAGTGGTATGGATTGGACCAAAGTTCGGGCAATCAGAGTACTCCTCCTTGAGTCTTTCAAATCCTATGACTTCCACCCGAATGGTAGCTAGCAAGGAAATTCTCCTACTGAGGGCATCGGCAGCACGGTTTTCACTTCCGGCTTTATGTTTGATCACAAATGTGTAGGCCTGGATGTATTCGACCCATCGGGCATGCCGAGCATTCAGTTTCTGCTGGGAGTTGAGGTATTTCAGGGCCTCATGGTCGGAGAATATGACAAATTCTTTAGGTAAGAGATAGTGTCTCCAATGCCGGAGGGATTGTACCACGGCATAAAATTCCTTGTCGTAGGTGGAGTACCTCATCCTGGCATCACACAACTTCTCACTAAAGTAGGCCACTGGGTGTCCTTCCTGGCTAAGGATCCCACCAATTCCTACCCCGGAGGCATCACAAGTCACCTCAAAGACTTTGGAGAAGTCAGGGAGGCATAATACTGGGGCTTGGGTCATCCTTTCTTTGAGCTCTTGGAAGGCCCTAGATGCTGACTTGGTCCACACAAGGTCCCCTTTTTGAGGCAGTCGGTGATAGGGGCTGTGACTGTGCTGAACCCACGGATGAACCTACGGTAAAAGGTGGCTAACCCATGAAAACTCCAGACTTCATGGAGAGTGCGGGGCTCCGGCCATTCGAGGATGGCTTGGACCTTTTCAGGGTCCATGGATACCCCCTCGGTGGAGACAACATACCCAAGGAAGGTAATGGATTTTGTCATGAAGTGACATTTTCCCAAATTGGCAAAGAGGCTTTCCTTCCTAAGGGTGGTGCATACTTGCCTAAGATGACTGAGGTGTGCTTCCTTGGACTGGCTGTAGATGAGGATGTCATCAAAATAGACTACCAGGAAGACTCCAATGTAGGGCCTAAGGACCTCGGTTATAAGGCGCATAAATGTGCTTGAGGCGTTAGAGAGCCCAAAAGGCATCACCAGCCATTCAAAGAGCCCATCCTTGGTTTTAAAGGCAGTTTTCCACTCATCCCCGAGCCTTATCCTAACCTGATGGTAGCCACTCTTGAGGTCTATCTTGGAGAAAATGGTGGCTCCAGCTAGCATGTCGAGCATATCGTCAAGTCTAGGTATGGGAAACCTATATTTGACCGTGATCTTGTTGATGGCCCTACTGTCGACACACATCCGCCATGTCCTATCTTTCTTTGGTGTGAGGAGGGCTGGGACAGCACAAGGACTTTTGCTGAGGTGGAGGAAGCCTTTTCTAATGAGTTCCTCCACTTGTCTCCTCAGTTCAGCGTGCTCAGTGGGGTTGAGGCGGTAGTGGGGAAGGTTTGGGAGGGTGGCTCCTAGGACCAGGTCAATAGCATGTTGGACATCCCTCATGGGTGACAGTTGATCGGGAAGCTCCTCGGGGAACACATCCTTGAATTCTTCTAGGAGAGGGTGTATTTCCACAGGGTGGGGATTGGAGGGTGTTGCCTCCCCTAGACAA